>CM054122.1:188176059-189445007 GCA_028751855.1 Ambrosia trifida | reverse complement strand
TACTCTGTTGAATATATTAAGATAATATTAATAAGAAGCAGCGGTTGGTGGTTGGTTGATATGTTGAAAGGCGATTGTGTTGAAAGGCGGTAGACGAGGGTGGAAGGTATGGGTTTATTCGGACATGATAATGACTAGTTTCACAGTCCAGAGCAAGCAACCGTGTTGATCAAGATAACTATTTTGGGTGTTGATATACGTGCTTAGCCCATTGGGCCATTAAGGCCCAAAACTGACTAAATCATGTTAGGATAACGGATAACCCACTTGCCACAGCAAAAGAGTCGTCAAGGGTCTAGGTTGTAACTTGTAACATCTTGAAATACTTTATATGGATTACAAGGATTATTAGATTTTATTACGCCTAAATTTATGGTATTGGTCGCTGCTACTCATACTATCACTTGACTCATGGAATCTCAACTTAACACTTTCTTTGTTGTGTCACTCCGGAGGTATTTGCCACGTCAGATCCGGAGTGATACAACAAACAAGGTGTTAAGTTGGGAGTGGCGGGAGTCAAAGTGATAGTTGGGAACGGCAACGGCCAATACCATATGGTTGGGAGTAATAAAATCCAATAACCCGGATTTAGTTATAAGAAAGGAGAAAAAATATAAATATCATATCACAAATGTTTTATTAAATTAGTAAATATAAAATTTTAGATGTTTTGAACAAGTGTATTTAATAATATACTTTACTGACATATAAACATCGTATATATTACGTAAGTTACTGAATCTAAGTTATTAGAAAAATGGTATAAATGTGTAAATTAATTATAGTATAAGAGATAAAATGAAATTTAAAAAAATAAATAAAAATGACATGTGGCATTTTCTTAATTTCATAATTGTTATTCATGGATATATATTGCAATATATATAACTAAGTTAGAAACTCCTATATTAGTTAAACAAGATGAATAATGAAATATAAAATAGTTTAATTATTAAGATTTAGAATTGTAAATGATATATCAAATAAGAGAAGTGGAAGAAAATTGCTTGCAAGTTGTGAATTTATATATTAAGAAGGGATGATAAGTTGTGAATTTATATATTAGAAGTCATGAAATTAGAGAAGTGAATAAAAAAATCGGTTTGGCTCAAAAACTAGGACACGTAAGGATGAATAATTACTTATTTGTTTGTTAGATAACATTGTGGGATCTTTGATAACGTGAAATGTTGTATGATCAGGGTATGTGTAGGACTCATTTAACCTAATTATTTGAGTGTGGGTGCACAATTACTACATAAAGAATTTTGAGGGCCTCTCACTACAACTAAGAGGGACACGGTTAACTATATCCCTGGCTTTAATGATATTTTGCTACTCCCTCTGTCCCTGTTAAAAGTCTATCTTTCTATTTTTTTTGTCCCAAATTAAATGTCAATTTTCAAAAAGAGAAATGCAATTTCCAGTTTTGCCCATAAAAGATAAAACACAATCACCACTTTGAGGATATTATTGTCATTTTATCACATACAAACAAAAGATTTCTTAAAATGTGTGTTTTGAGGCCCATGATATTTAAATAGGGACAGAGGGAGTATGTTGTAATTACAACCTCTTAAGACTATCTGGAGTGGGCTTGAAGAGGGGCGGGAGGGGCTTGAGAGGGGGGACCCCCTTCACTCCTTATGGTCTAATAATGCATACGATGTTAAGTCAATGATAAGTCCCTACTTAATAATGAATTCATAGACAATGATTAGGAATTGTTGAATCGGTAGTATTTATTTTATAGTATTGGACCCACCATGGGGTTCAAGAATATATTCATAGATATACTAATCGTCTTATATCCGTCACGTATTTGTAAATACTCGTCGGGTATTTTCAAAAAAACTACATGCTAGGTATACGGTTTATATGCAGATATTGGATACACTCATTATCGTTTTAAAAGTACTAGTGTGTTTACCCGGCGCGTTGCCGCGGGATCCAAATAAAACCTAACAATAAAAAGAAATTAAAGCATAAATTATCATTTTATGGAGATTGATAAAGATGATGAATGGTAATTTTTGTAAGGTCAACATGATGCCCATTGTTATTCAGGATCAATATAGTTTCCTATGCATAATATTCATTAGTAAACGGTTCAATATACCACTTATAGCTTAAATTGAAAAGAAAAAATGGATAGCAATTGCAATAATTCCTTCTTTGATATGTATTTTCACACATTACCTTAAAAAGATCACTCAAAAGGCCTGCGCAAGTTGCAACTGCATTGGGCTTGTAGTAGGTTCCACAACCTAATAAGAAAAAATAATAACTTTCATTACATAAAGAACAATAATAGTGTATGACTGTATAATTCATTAGTTTTACATCATTAAATAAGGGATTTCACACAGGGAAAGTAAGCATTACCTCCTCATATTCATCATGAGGCCAACTAATGGTTGGGATAACCGAGCAAGAACAGCTCTGGCTGGAAACATCATGTTAAATTATCTTAAGAGAAGAAATAATTAAAAAACAAATCCAAATAATCTCCAATATATCCAACTCTCCAACCCGTCATTGAATTTTTACTACACGCAGTAATGAAGTGTTTAGGACCAGCAATATATCCAACTCTCCAACCCGTTATTGCAAATGCCTAAGGAAATGCAGATTGAGTGAGCCGTGGCTAAAATGACAGTAATGATTATAGTAAATGATGCTAAACCATTAATAATTAAAAATATACACCTCTTGAGTGCATTTGTACCTTAGAGTAACCCATAACTGTTGGTGTACGTTGCCACATGTGAGGCAAATATGCAAAGCTCGTGTGGACAGCTGGAGCGTATATTATGTGCTCATGTTAACAAAATAATAACTCGTATGATAAAACTTGAATGGCATTGATAAAACATAAGCATAAAGTAAAGAAAAATAGCTTTGTTACCTCACACCCAAGATCTCCCATCGTAAGATACGCTCACTATCGGTAACCACAATAGCTTGAATACGCCTCTCAGTCCGGATCCTGGATATTTTCCTGTAAATCGAGTTATATATCATTTCAAGCTATGCATTTTTTAATATAATCATAGCTAAGTTCAATTTGTAAAAGCTACCTGTCAACAATGATCCATAGATTACCAACCAACCCTAATATTTTTTCTAGTGTGAATAAAACATAAAGTATTTGTAAAGGTAGTGGTGTAAAAAATGATTTAGTCTTTAACGTACAACTATTTTATAATGATGACAATAGTCAAATATGCTAATACAATTTGCATACCCCAACTATGATGTACAGTAGGATGAGAACTACTATGTTAGGCATGAGCATGCCTGAGAATTCCAAACAATCCTTGAATAGCACCTGTATTATAACGAATTTAAAGAAATAAAACATGTTTCAATATTTGGGGTTAACACTCATGGAGTTCTAAGTTTTAACTCAACTTCAGCTTCAATTGTAATCCATGAACCAGATTGGATTGCCAAACATACCACAGAGAAAAAAAAATATACAACTTGTTCCCAAATAAAATTTGCTTCTACCTTCTAATAGTGATATAAAATGATAAACCTAAATTTTTAAAGCAAACTGAATTAACATACAAACTACAAATTTCAAGGTTTGACTCACAGCAATCAAACATGACTACCAAGCTTTATAAGCAATAAAGAAGATTGAGGACATGGATGTTTTAATTTAGCATGATCGATGTAGAAAGTGGAAGCATGCCTTTATAAACTAATTTACCTTGCTTCTTAGTACAAAGTTACAATCCATCCATTCTGTTTGAGCTACAACCACCCGAATGTTATTACCGCCATGTCTTATCTGTTCCACAACCACTGTTTCATTTTCACTATACTCTTTCTTCAAGAAAAATGATAAATAGTCATATGCAGGCTAGATCTATCCATTGAAGAAAAATCACAACCTTGTTTAAACACCATATGTTCTGCTATTCAACTTGAAAACATATATTATTTGCACTTTTTTAGAAACCCTAACAACTGAACTTCATATCAAGTAATACAATACTGAAAACATAAATAGATAGCTCTAACTTAAAACATATTCCAAATCAAGTCCTATTAAATATTTCAAAAACACAATCTAAATTATCAAATGCTGTCTTAACGAGTTATAATCGATAAAAATATAGAGCAAAAATGGTGGGTTAGCTGCATGGGCAGGGACGAAGCACTTTAAGGGCAAGGGGTGGCCCTGGCCCCCTGTTTTTAGGCACAACAGTGGAAATTTACGATTTTCGCTGGTAAATTTAGTCCAGGTTGAGGCCCCCGCCGATTTGCCACTACCGATCGAAAAAACTGAGTTCGGCCTCCCCCGATTGGTGAACCAAGGTTCGCCCCTGTGCATGCGAACCAGCAGGATCATCAGACTGGCCGGAGGTATATAACTAAGTCATAAACAAAATATTCAGTTTTAAGATACCAAAATTTGATAGTGTATTCCAACTTATTCTTTTTTTTTTGTATATAACTAAGTCATTTTGTTTTAGATTCTCAACCCCACAAAGTTCTTTGCTGACATCGTTATTGAGCACGAGTAAGACTTCCTATATTAATTAGCATTTCCATACAACATATATTCTACAGGTTAATTTAGATACTTAAAAAAATTGTTGACCAGGTATGTTGAGTGTACATCATCATCAATGCAGGCCCTTGTTTTGTTTAAGAAATTACACCCCGAGCATAGAAGGAAAGAGATAGAAACTTTCCTTAAGGGTGCAAGTGGGTAACTAACAAAAATGTAAATCACAAACACCAATTTGGTCATATATCTTCTTAAAACCCACAAACAGATGAAAACCCAAATAACATTTAACGTGGAGACGATTCAATAACCGTGAACAATGAACATTAGGTGTAATTGTGAAATTAGAGAGGTAGGAAATAGGATACCTTTGTTTCGTATGAGATGAACCGGTTGCGGCCGTCGATTGAGACTCTAGTGTCGAAACCCTAGATCGATCGTCTTCTGTGATGTAATTTCTTGATAGAGGGCTTTTTCTGATTGAGTAAAATCATTTTTGTGAAACGAATTCCATCACACGCTCAGGATTTCTACTGCTCATATGACATTCATCAAGAACGGAAGGGATTCAAAGGCAGAATACCTTCTCACGACACTCCCTCTCTCTAAGTTCTCTCTCTTGCTGCTATCTGTATGCAGAACTCTTTACAACTAAAAAGGTGGAAACGAAGGGCAAAGGATCGGTGACGGTTGATTGCTTTTTTTCTCATTGATGGAATAGGTTACAAGAGGGCATGTTAGGATAAGGATGGAATCAATATTTATATTTTAACTAAAGAGGTGGATAAAATTACAATAATAACCTTGTAAGTGTCTTAATATACCTTTGAGTGACTAATTTACCCTTATTAAATAAGCTTTATTAAATTGTATATGTAGCTACAAAACTTGTACCCATAACAAAATGACAACATTGTACGTCACTCTTCCTTTATAATGTATTATAGATTCATTGTGATTTTCAAGAATTTATTTAAAATAGAACTATTAAATACTAGATTTACATTACTCATTAACTACGAGGTGGAGCCCACTTAAATTCAGACCAATGGCTGTTATTTTGTTAACCAACAAAGGGGGTCCATTGTTGGTAACTCGGTTTGTTGTGAGTTAACGGCACAATAGGATTATGTGGAAGGTGAGCCGCCACCAACTAAAGTTCCATGCCGCTCAAAAAACAAAGTTCCACAACAGGTAGCCTAAGTATAAATATGAATTTTTTGTTGAACGGCCAACAAACTGATGTGTTAACTATCCGGACATCAAACATTGTGAAAGCGTCCATACGCTCCTAGGTTTTAGAGTTGTAACACCCACCAAGCCACATCTTAGGTGTCTGCCCTAGATTGCGCTAGGTAGCTAACACCTACCAAGCCATCAGTTTCGGGGAAAATCCAACCTTTACCCGCCCGAGGTCACGATGATGACGATAAAGAGCTGGTAAAACCCGTGGATCAGGAATCAAACTCCTAACCAAGCAGCTAGAAGTCTTCTATCATTTTCCCCCAACCATTTAGCTGTAAAGCTCGTGGTATAGCATGAATAGAAAATAAGACGTTTTGTGATTGTTAAAAAAAAAAAAAATAATAATAACTTTTTTCTTTAGTGAATGCCCTGGTCAAAGCATGGAAAACTCGTACACGCCTCTACGAGGCAGAAAGTGATTGAATGGAATAAACACGACACAAAATCAGTCCAGTCCTCACACAATAATAATATAATAATTAATTAATTAATGAAAAATATATATATAATGAATAATAATCCGGTGTGTCTCAGGAACCCAAACAATCTTACACATGAAATCTAGACCCCTTGATTATAAAACAAACAGCTCTAAATCCAGACAATAACGCCGACATCATAAGAAACAAAAATCCTGCGAAGCCTAACGCCACTGCAATGCCCGATTGTATGCAAAACGCATCACACGTACCGACGTCCCTCAGCTGCCTCGCCATCTCTGTCCCCGTCGAATTCGCCGACACCAACATGTACGCAAAAACCTACATTCACCACTTACAAACATTCTTTTAAACTTTTGATGAATTACGCTTTTTCGATAAAAAAAAGAAAAAAAAAAAAAGAAACCTGATCGTGGCCGAAATCGAACCAAACTTGGAAGAATTCAGGGAAAATGGTTGAGCCTCGAGAAATTTCCCAAGCAGAAGCAATCATTTCGAATAACGAATATAACGCGACTATCCATTTGCCGCTACAACGAATCTGTAGAGTTTTGTTAGCATCAATAAGCCGAACCAAGGAGGTCAAGAGAGTCCGCTAACCACTTGAGTTTTTATTTTTTTTATATACTCCCTCCGTCCCAATTTAAATGTCCTACTTTCCTTTTTTGTTTGTCCCAAATTAAATGTCCCTTTCCAAAAATAGAAATGTAATTTCCAGTTTTACCCATAAAAGACAAAACAGAATCACCACTTTTAAGGATATTATTATCATTTTACCACATACAAACAAAATATTTCTTAAAATGTGTGTTTTTTGAACTATGACATTTAAATTGGACGGAGAGAGTAATATCTATTTCATTTCATAACTGGAAAAAATATACCAAGATAGCAGACGGTTTGGAAACAAATTACGCCGTCACCTATAATCAACCCTAATTTACTATAGTTTTTATAGTTTTAGTTTTTTAAATAGAAGTCAGTTCCTCTGGCTATAACTGATAAAAAAAATATAACGTTATAATTAATTACCCGCGACTAATTAATTTTAATATACATGTGACCTTTTTTTTATAAAATTTAAATATAAGTTGGTCCCTCTCGTTATAACCTTATGATTAATTTTTTTTGGATTGACTAACAAAACTCATCTCATTACACAAAAAAAACAAGGGAAAATGACCAATATAGCCCGTTGACCGGGCATTTTGCACAAATAGCCCCCTCAACCGTCTTTGGAGAGACGGGACACGGCTCCCAACCCGCCTGAACCGTCTTTGGATAGACGGGACACGTTGTGACACCCCCAACCGCCACGTGGCGTCTCTGATCCCGAGATGTACCGTCTCTCTCCAGACGGGTCAGAACCCTCTCCCAGACGGTTCCCGTTTCCCAAGACGGCTGACCCCTTGGTTCAACCGTCTCCAAAGACGGTTCACGTCTATCAATGCCGGCTGACACCTCGGGTCAACCGTCTCAAACAGACGGGTCAGCTTTCCCAAGACGGCTGACCCTTCGGTTGAACCGTCTTGAGAGACGGTACACATTTACCGACGCGGTGGTTCCCGATGAGCGGCGACGCTTCGGTTGTCCGGCTCAGCCCTATAAATACCCGTCTCCCGTCCATTTCCCGTCATCCAAACCGTCTGAACATATCAACCACCGTACAACTCCGTCCAAACACCATCTACTACCCGACGACCACCGTCCAACACCGTCCAAACCACCTTCCAACACCGTCCAAACCACCGTCTAACACCGTCCAAACCACCGTCCAACACCATCCAACACCGTCCAAACCACCGTCCAACACCGTCCAAACCACCGTCCAACACCGTCCAAACCACCGTCCAAAACCAATGGCACCCCAAAGATGGACGGAAGAACAAGAGATCGCGTTGATTGCGGCATGGCTGCATGTTGAGGAGAGTACACACCTCAACAACAAGTGGTTCCGGATCCTGAATGAGTACAACCGGCTCGTTGGGGGCTCACAACGTACCACCGAGTCGCTTAGCCGCAAGTTGAATGATTTGACGACAAAGTGTCAAATATTCAACAGCCACCATAACCGGACCCTTTACGACGTACCCGCAAACTTTCCTGAAGACACGGCCATTAGACACAGTCTAAGGCAGTACAAAAATAGGGAGGGTAAAGAGTTTAAACATGTGTCCGTGTGGCAAATGATTAAACATCGTCTTATGTAATTTTTTTTTAATTTGTCGTTTTGTTTTTATTTGTAATGGTTTTATTTTTAATGCAATAGTTGGTTATATTTTTAATTTGTCGTTTTGTTTTTATATTTAAACAGTTGGTTATATTTTTAATTTGTCGTTTTGTTTTTATATTTAAACGTACTATACTATTACAATCACAAATAAACAATAAATATTATTACAATAACAATTAAAAAACTACACTATTACAACAAACTTTCCAAATTTACTTCCCGAGAATAAAGAAGCAACAAGAGAAAATTAAGAAGCAACAAGTAAAAAACTACACTATTACAACAAACTTCCCAAATTTACTTTCAGAACTAAGAACTTTGTTTGAAGTAATCGTAGTGTCTAACCAACTATTGAAGACTACATCTTAGTGTTAGATGTTTTGTCCTCCACAGCGGCGGTAGTAGCAGTGGTCTACATAGACGTTGTTTCGAATGTGTGTGCTCTACACAGACAAGTCCGAAACATTTCCTCGTTTTATGTAACAATAGTTCTCAGTGAGCACACGTCGAACATCGAGACATAAATTCGGAAACCGAGCGAACTTGCCTAAAATGTAGACCACCACATCATCGATCCATTACACCGGTTGCAAACCACGCGCAGACGGGTTGCAAACCACGCGCAGATGGAACAACAATCCAAGTAGCCGTACGCAGATGAAACAACAATCCAAGTAACCGGGACATATTTTCCGAAGCCGGTAGGCTTCGGCTGGGGGCTTCGGCTGGGAAAGTAAAAAAACGTCATTGGATTGGAAGATGAAAGCTTAGAGGAGACGGGTGGGTGCATGGAAGATGAAAGCTTAGAGGAGACGGTTGGGTGGTGCATGGAAGATGAAAGGTTAGAGGAGAGCGGTGGGTGCAAATTTCGTTAAGTTAATTAGGGTATTTATATACACTCGTGAGACGGTTCAGACGGTTCAGACGGTTCAAAAATTTCGTTAAGACGTATTGGGAAAGGTGACCCGTCTGTTTGAGACGGTTGACCCGAAGGGACAGCCGGCATTGATAGACGTGAACCGTCTTTGGAGACGGTTGAACCAAAGGGTCAGCCGTCTTGGTAAACGTGAACCGTCTGGGAGAGATCTCTGACCCGTCCGGAGAGAGACGGTACCGCCTCGGATCAGAGACGCCACGTGGCGGTTGGGGGGGGGTCACAACGTGTCCCGTCTATCCAAAGACGTTCAGGCGGGTTGGGAGCCGTGTCCCGTCTCTCCAAAGACGGTGGAGGGGGCTATTTGTGCAAAATGCCCGGTCAACGGGCTATATTGGTCATTTCCCAAAAAACAATATACAATGAATTGGCTAGTGAGTCACTAGACAAAAACAAAACACCACATCACACCTACAAAATAGTTACATATTAACTTCCGATAAATTAAAATGAGACGAGTTATTAATTATCTCATTAAAAAGTTCCGGTTCTGCCACTGCAATTATTAAACAGGGGTAAGGGAGGGAGGTTTACCTAAAGGCGCCGTAGTCGAACCAGCGGGTGGAACCAGACTTTGTGGCGATCATGAAAACCGCAGCAGAAAGCGAAAAGCAGAAGGCGGCTAGGCGGAAGACGAAAATGAAGTAATTGAAACGCCTAAGCTTACGTTCTGAGACAATGGAGTGGAAATGAGGCGTGTCATTTCGTGTCATGTTCGTGTTTTAGGGGGGGGGGGGGGGGGGGGGGGGGGGGTCTTTAAACTTGAACACGTGTGAAGTAAAGTGAAGGGTGATATTAGAGGTCGTAGAATGATTTGTGTATATATATTGATGGAGAACTACTAGTGTGTTAAATGGGTCACGGGGCAAGGCAAGGCATGAATTCGATGGGGAACATAAAAATGAGATGATGGTGAAAGAAAGGGTGTGAACAACTGTGAAGCCTGAAATCTGTGAAGAAAAAGAGAGGACAGGATGATGATTGGTATTAAGGACTGTGCTTTATTATTCTTTTTTCTATCCTTTTCTTACTTGCTTTTTCAATGTTCTTCATTTTATATTACTTTCATTATTATAGTTTAATCGTGTTTTAGTCCATGGATGTTTCACACCCTAATCATTTTTGTGTATAATATACACTAGGTTCGGTTATTAGGTTAGAAACCCGAGTGTATTGCACATGTTGAATACGGTAAATAATATCAACGATTATTTGCTGATTTGATTGTAAAGGAGAATGAGAATACAATGTGGCAATTTTAAAAGAAACGAGTCGTGGAGCAAGCTAGGTTAGTAAAAAATGGAAAAAAAAACATTGTTAGGGTCGTAGAATTGTGACACGTGAAACCATATTCGCTCATTAAGAATACATATTTGAATTGGAGTGAGTAGCTAAAATCGTCCTTGAGGTTTGGTCGATTTTGCCAAATCAATCCAAAATAGTTTTTTTTTTTTCCAACTGAACCATTGAGGTTTACATTTTGTTGTCAGACCCATCCATTTAACTAACCAGTTAAAAACTAACGTTAACTGAGGGGTATTTTTGACATTTTACATATTTGTTTGATTTCTAATTTTTTTTTTCTTATTATAATATCTATTAACATTTTATGTGTTATGATTTCATTTCACATGGCCCTATGATGTTGGCAATCCATTGATTGTATGCTTCCAGTGTCATATTCCTACTCCAAATAGTTCTATGGAAAGTAGATGCAACTGAAATACAAATACATGTTATTGCATCAGTCACAACCTCATAAGTTGATGAGTTTTGAAGAATTATAAGAGAAGCCTACTCCAACTGGAGTCTTAGATACAAAATGTTTGCCTCTGAAATTAAAACATAAAATAAAAATAACCCTTGTAATTTTATTAATTCATTAATCTTGAAAAGGGTATAATCTTTTTCAATAATTTTACATGTGTTCCAATTATACTCATTTCTTATCTGACCCTGATCATTAGGCCTAAAAGGTCCATTTTCAGAAAATGCTTCAACACCTAGTGATGAACATCCAGGCCCTACAATATAATTGACAGGTAATTTGCTTAGAATGGAAACTTTATAAAAAGTTTGAAAGTGAGTAGAGGGATGATTGGATGAAGTCCTCTGTACATTTGGTCTCAGAATTTTTATAAAAAAAGTTGCTTTTGGTCTGGTTTCTTAATACATGTTAATAGATATTACATCTGTTTCATCCTTTATCACTGCTTAATTAACTCACTATATAGAAGTTGATATCTTGTTTTCAATTAATTAAGAAAAACATAATGCAAATGTGTTTTTAAAAAGCAAACTCCTAAGGATAACTATACACTATCCCGGTTGTGGCGTCACTATGTTAACTCTCTCTCAAACACACTCCTGGTGTCTTGATTTAAGTTTATGAACAAGAATCAATAACTTGCCAGGCAAGTTCGAAATGTTGGAAATTCCTCCTGGGAATCATAGCGTTCCTCAAACCAATGTTTGTTTCGATGTTGATGAAATGTAATCGCTGCAGGCAAAGTTTGTGGTTATTCATTAAGATTACAACTAAGACAACACTATCCAATGAGGAACACCATCAAGGATGCTAAGGTAGCTATAAAGTACAAAGCTTCCTGCTAATGGCTATAAAATGCGCAGGCTGTGCAGTGGTGTTCTAATCAGCTTACAGATGCGGCGGAACTTGAAGACAAGATGAAGCTTTAAGGGTATTTGTATCCCTACGATTGCTAATATGAACCAGGAACCATCCTAAAGATGTTAAGATTTACACCCAGATAAATTCAGTACAAAATCAAACACGCCAGGTTTTTGAATCACACGCCACGGATAATACAATCAAACAACATTTTCTTTATGCTGTGCAGCCTAGAATGAAAAAAATGTAGTATTTGTAAAACAAGAAACATAAGAGGGACACATACATGCCCAAAGAGTATACTGGATCCATCATTGCTGTACAAATCGCCATTAATTCAGGCGACCAATGTGGCATCACAACCATTCTTGGGTTAAATGATGCAAACAAACACTATATTCGAACAAAGTATAGATCAACGATGGCACACAAAGCAACCATGATCTATTACAAATCGCTACCAAATTGTCCTACAAAAAACAAAATATGACACTTTTACAGTTCTTTTTTTTAACCTTTTTATGACATTTGAAATGATTCAACAAGATAAGACTTAAATAAAGACCCAAAAGCTATCTATAGAATGCAACTTTCTCCCCCTATTGCTTAGTCTCATGAAACTTGCAACCTTTACTATTCACCATACGCTAAATTACAGTTTTTTGCTGCAATTTTGACGGGAATAAACGGAGTATATGGTAAGGTTAGCAAAAATAATGAAAATAGCAACTTTTCTTCTGTGATCACCCCCACCCATGAAACATTTTAAATTAAAGTTTCTGTCAAGTCAACATACGGGCGCTCATAGGGACGAAGACATACACGAACCTCATGTTCTTCTGGTCCTTCCCGATGTTTGGGGACAATAATCTCGAGCATGGTCCCACTTTCGTCACCATAAGCTTCTAACTTAGCGTCTTCAGGAATACGTGTTGGAAGAGGTATTTCCCGGATAAATTCCCCTGGAGGGCAGTGTTCAGGTGCAGGATCAGTCAACTTAAAAGTTCTGTCTTTTCTTTTTAAAGTCGGCATACACCCTGTGCTAACGCAAAAGATCTTTACAATACCATGCGACAAAGTGTTTTTCCATGTAACTTTGACCCGTTGAAGGTCACAACAAGGTAAGCTTACAATAATCAAGAATCCTTCTTCGTCTTCATAAATAGTCTTGGCACCTGTCACTGGTCCGTATGCGTTTCTCATAACCCCAGAAAACTCGGTCAACCAGTGCGGTGGTTCCACATGATGGATGTCAAGAATCCCATCAGAAGTATCGTCGTCATTACCATGTGGGAAGAAGTTTTTCTTTCGTTTACTATTACACCCAACCGTAAGATCCATCCCGTTTAAATTCCCATTTGCTTCACCATTAACATGCTCCGATGGTTGAGTTGAAAGATTCAACCCTGAACCATTTAGCAATCTTTTTGGCTGATGATGATTCCCGTTAGAAGAACTGTTTCTAACAACAGGAGGGCGTTCAATTTCAAAATCCGTACTAGGAAGATTCCTCCACGAACCAAAATCACTAGCATCAAGAGGGATCGAAAAGTTCAAATCTCTTCCTGTAAGCTCCATCCATTTTTTTCTTTCTTCTTCATCTAACCCCGATAAATTCGGGGACCGAACAACTTCAATCCCATGAACACATTGAGGATTAGACAGCCCCCTATAATGTTTCCTTTGCATTCTATGAGACCGAACAAACCCTTTATCAGCACTAAACGGAAACGGCTTTTCACCTTGTCGTGAATGTCCATTCATATAACTTCTTAGCTGCATCTTCCCCAACGCGTTCTCAGGCCTCTCTTTAAAAGTCCACATATACATATTCTCCATATCATGCTGAACCAAGAAAACATCCAACTTCAAATCCGACTTATCATACCCATTTTCCCGATTCACCTTACTCTTCGACTTCTCATTCAACACCGGCTTAAAATAAAAATTAAAAAAAAACCAAGCCCCCCACACGCTATCAAGACGTTTCGCACACTTTTTCCCAATCTTCGTCACATTAATATTCGTCTCCACCTCATAATGTTGAGGCCCCAATCCCACATCCAACATATCACAAGTATCATTCCACGAAGACGGCGGAGGGCTAGGCTCCGCGGATAGCGGAAGATTAATATCCGGCGGTAGACTAAGATCCACCGCCCGATTCAACTCCCTCTCCATCTCATCATGTACCGATAAACTCGAATCCATCGATAACATCGTCGATAGATGATTATTATCCATAGATAAGGTCGTCAACAAATCCCCACCACCACCACCATGTTTCTCCTTAGCAGGCATTGTTTCTTCTTCGGTGGAATCGTTAGTCCCACCACAATCAACACTCAACAGCATGAGAAGAAGAATCACATACAATCAAGAACCCTAAAAAACCTAATCAAGATCCCCTTTTTAATTATAGACAGCAAACTCTCCCAATACAACAGAACCACGTTAAATACATTTAATTATCATATACCCAACACAAAAAATTAAAACTTTTGTCAAGAATTTGAAACGAATTGAGGTAAATGGATCGAGGGATATAACTAATTTTATAATAAGGGGACGGTAAGGGAAACCCTAACCCTGGAAAAATCGAGGTACTGAGAGGAAATAAGGGATAGGATAGAACGATACCTGTGGAGACAACGCATTTGATTGCCGATACCAAAGGCAAACGAGAATAGGGGAAAACGGTCTGATGGATAGATAATAATAATAATAATAATAATCCTAGAGAGAGAGAGAGAGAGATGAGAGAGAGAGAAAGGGGAGGGAGAGAGGGGTGCCGTGTATGGGTTTGGCGCTGTGAGAAGGGACCTACACTAGTTGAAACCGCGGGGCTTAACCGAGCTTCACGCCGTTACACACTAACACCCTCTTCTTTTGTTTTTTTTTGTTTTTTTTTTTTTTTTTTAATTATAAAAAAGATATTTCTTTTTGTATGGTTGAAGTTACGTGTTTAGTTATTGGGCCGGGTCGGATCGGGTCGGGTAGAGTCTTATATGTGTTCTTTCAACGGTCATGTCGGTATTGTATACGAAGGGAGGGAGGGAGATATTGAGATAATGTGCGGGGTAGAAATGGGTGAGGAGGAAGGTGATGGGGGTAAGCTTCGATTTGTAGAGTAGCGGGAAATGATTATGCGGAATGATTCTTATGTAGGGTGTAAGTGAGCCAAGTCACTCATGAACCGAGTCTTAAATTGAGTTTGTTTAATAAATGTGTTTGATACAACACATGAGTGATATATTATCTATATCTATATCTATATCTATACTATCTATACTATATTATAAAGCATTTCTTAAGAACTTCTTAAATTTTAAGAGGTATAAGTCTAAATGCTTATGATACAACACATAATGCATAAAATAACTAATTTTTAAGGGTAAATATGTCTTTAAAGCACCATATTTAATTTAAAAAGTCAAGAGTCATGAGATATTTATGAAGCCTCATGACATTCAATTTTATAATTACTTTAAACATATTAAATATAAAACATATAAAAAACATGATGCTATATGTTTTGTTATAACCTTTTATATAGAGTTAGGTACATTATAAAAGTTAAAGTTTTATAAACTTGATCAACTATATAGAAATCGAGAAATCAATAGTGAAAATTGTGTTTTTAATCATGAGGTAATGATTTGAATTCTGAAATTATTACGTTATATTCATACACATAAACATGCCTAATCTAAGCTAAACTGTATGATCATCGGATTCAACAACCAAAGAAGAAAGCTTCTGTTTATAATGAATTTCAAACAAAGGTATTAATAAATATTCATGTAATAGTGGTTAGGTTCATAGTAGGTATGTGAGGTTAAATTGTGCTCTATTAATGAGTTTTGGTTACACCCGCTGCATCGCGCGGGCCAACCCACTAGTATATTATAAAGCATTTGACAAGGACTTCTTAAAAGTTAAGAGGTGCATGTTTAATTGCTTATAATACAACACATATCCAAAAGTAATACCAAATATAATCAGTGTTTACGACAGATCGGGTTAGATTGTGCTCTCCTAAAGAGACTCGGTGACACCCGCCGCATGAGGGAAAGATACCAGTAAAATTTAAGTAATTGCAAATTTCATTTCCTAAAGTACAAACACTTGATGCATTTGTAAAAGGGTAAATTAGTCTTTTACTCATCAATATAATATTGAGGTTAATGGTTATTAACAATTGGGCAACTTCAAGAGTTCTCTATTTTTCACTTCATATTCTCCCATTTAATTAACCTTTACTTCTCTCTAAAACATTAACACCACCACCCACTATAAACTCTTTGGCTTTCTTGTAAGTTATAACTAATCCTTTGTTGTAATTGTTAATAAAGTGCAATTCGACAAACACAAAGCTTTTTCACAAAGACCAATGATGCTACGATACAAGAAATGTATGTTCCATAACAATGTTTTTTCTAAGGTTTATTAGTTTTTATTTTCTTGTTTTTTTAATATTTGTTAATGGTTATTAACACTGGGCAACTTCAAGAGTTCTCTATTTTTCACTTCATATTCTTCCATTTAATTAACCTTTACTTCTCTCTAGAACATTAACACCACCACCCACTATAAACCCTTTTGCCTTTCTTGTAAGTTATAACTAATCCTTTGTTGTAATTGTTAATAAAGTGCAATTCGACAAACACAAAGCTTTTTCACGGAGACCAATGATGCTACCAATAAAAGAAATGTATGTTCCATAATAATGTTTTTTTCTAAGGTTTATTAGTTTTTATTTTCTTGTTTTTTTTTAATATTTGTTATGGTTTTTTAATATTTGTTGTGGGGTTGGAAGATGGGATTCCAATTTGCTGGCAAATCCGTATACAATGCAGTTTGGGTTGCTGCTGTGTCACTTTTCATGGAGTTGCTAGGTTTTTCTACCCAGAATTGGCTTGCCTGCAGATGGTCTTTGGACGGTCTTGTTGACACTTGTTGGCCGTGAGGTGTGTTTCACAATACATATCTTGCATGTCAGCATGTCATTCATGTATGAAGTTTTATTATAAAGCATGAAGGAAGGATACCAGTAAAATTTAAGTAATTACAAATTTCATTGCCTCATGTAGATCCAACTGCTACTGTATCCTTGAAAGCACTACGTTATTTCATATGCATTTTGTTAATATCAACATACAGACTTTTAGTTGTTAAATTTACTACATTATTTTTGTGGCTTCTCATCCCAAATTAGGCATTCCATCACATGCTTCTTCGAATTTTTTGTAACAAATCGTTATCTATCGGTAAATTTATGTACCCGCGGCAACGCGCGGGCATTGCCACTAGTTACTCTATATATTAAAGGACAACATCTTAGGGAACAGTAGGTGTACCTTGGTAACTTCAACAGCATCAAAACATTATTATAAGAGCATAACTCTCTTCTAAAAACCATCGTATTTCTCTCTTCTAAAAACCATATCAAAGCTCTCACTCTTCTACAACCAAACATCTCTCTCTCTATCTATCTATCTCTCTCTCTCTCTCTCTCTCTCTCTCTCTCTCTCTCTTCTTTTCTGCCTGCAAAGCACTCAGCAGTGGTGGGTTGCCGGCCTACGGGTGGCTCGGTCTATACGTGGACAACGGTGTCGGAGTCAATGGTGGTGTTGGAATGTGTAAAATTCGCCATCACTTTCTTTTATACCGGATTCACGAACAAGGTGGATGGCCGCTTCCAGATCTGCACCATTCCTATCCATCACCAACACACTTTCTACAGCTGTGACATCAGTTTCTTAAATAGATTTAAGTTTAAACTAATTAAATGAGTTAAACTTGAGTTTGAAAAACTACTCACAAACGAAGCTAAAACTTTAGAATAGAGTTTTAAACAAATCAAGCCATAACTCATGTAAGTTAAAGTAGCCGAAATCAAGCTCGACTTGACTCATAGACACCTCTATTTTTATCTGTGTCAGGCCCAAACATTGAGCCCAATTCAGAATACGTGGCATCACATCTCAAATTTATTTGGTTGATTATGAATTTTGGTCCTTTAAACGAGCATCACGTTTTTTTATTACATTTTATGACTCTTGTAAATTACATTACATAATATTACATAACTACATAATTTTAGTTTTAGAACTTAAATAAATAGTACTCATACCACTTATTAGGTGTCACGTGACACCGAGCTATTGTTCCACGTGGCAAAGGCTTTTGTTTTTATTCTTTTTAACGGTTTAAGGTTTAAGATTTTAGTTTTTTTATTTCCTTTTTGACGTTTTTAATAGTTTAGGTTTAGGGTATAAACGCCGCCGTACCAACCGGGCTTTTTTCCCTCTTTTTTTACGGTTTAGAGTCTAGGATTTTGGGTTTTTTTTTTAATTTCATTTTTGACATTTGTAACGCTTTAGGATTTAGGGTTTATTTTATTAATTTAGTACTTTCTTATGTATTTATCAAAGGTTTTAATGTTTCGAAGTGTCATTAAGTGTTGAATTATTAAAAGGTCTGATTGAGTAAGAGACTCTGAACCATCTAAACTAGCAAGAGATCTGACTAGTTGGTGGTTAAAGAGGAGGTCGTGGGTCGAGGAGGTGGTGCGTGTGCGGCCGACTGAGGGTTATGAACATAGTCAAGTGGTTCAATGAGTAAAATTTCCATTCAACATCATTTTGAAACTTAATGAGTTATGGTCTTATTCACTAATTCATAAGTGTCTTGTAAGTGAACCAAACACACTTAATACTGACTAATTCAGATGTAGTGTCTTAATGGAATCATTAAGAGGCTACCAAACAGTCCCTTAGCCATCATTACCCAACCCATCTAATATCCATCAAAGTTCAATTCGATACCTCGCGAATGAGTCTAACCCATATCTCAAAAACCCCAAGAAACAACCAACTACACAGTTGCGCATGATTGCAATTGCGCACCAGCTTGGTTTTGGCAAAACTCCTAAGTAATGATGCACATCTTTATCCATGCGCAAGCCTATGGAGACAAACAGTAAAAAAAAGGCGATTTTGTACGATCCAAACAGAATCAAAGGACGTGTGGCAAAGAAGGAGGTGCATGTTCAGCCAATCAGCGTCCGCCAGCAAGAATATAAATTATTAAACCCTTAATAGACGAAAATGAAAATAAACAAACAAGAAAACAATTACTCTAATACAAGAGAATAACTCGGCTTGGTCAATGAATATTGCTGGTTTACCTACATAGGCAAAAACTAGAGATATTTTTATTTATTAAACTTTTATCAAGCATTACATAATGGAATCTAACCACGAATATTTGAAACCATACAATCTTAGCTTTTGGATATTGTCTTACATATAACACCCCACATTACATTAGTCGATATCTTGAGGGCCGATGTCCTTTATCATTTGAAATCCCACCACGGTTGTGGTCACCAATATCATGTGGTGTCATAATTCCGTTTGATTTATTATGTGCACTTTAACAACAGTTTAAAAAAGAAAATGTATGACATCATATTTAAATAATTCTATTTATCAAAGGTTTTATGCATTGCTTAGTTGTATTTTATGTTTTATGGGTTATACCAGTGGTATTAAAGAATTCATGGATTGATTTTTGTGAATTGTCTGGTTTTTGTTTGCTTTAAACTTTTCAACATCTTTCATCTCTCTCTTTCTCTTTTCCTCTCACCTCTCTTTCTCCCTGTACATATCAATCCACCGCCATTACACCACCGCAACCCTAAGAGATGACCATCTCCACCTCACATGGTGACCATCTCCAATGATTCCCTTCGGTTTACCATATGTATAAGGGCATGTTTGGTAGTCTCTTAATGAGGCTCTTAACCATTAAGCTCTGAATGGTTCAACATTCAGACTGTTTGTTTCAAGGCTATGAATGAAATGGTTAAGAGCTGAACCATTCAGACTTGGTGCATAGCTGAATCATTCAACACTAAATCATTTAGAGTCTCTTAACCTTTTAGACCTTTTAATGATTCAGCACTTAATCAACCAAACAACCCTTAAGCCTTTTTAGGGCTTCTCAGAAGCGAGAGTGACAGAGAAAAGGGAGAAATAGGAGATAGAAGCGATAGTGGCGGTGATTAGAATTTCATCCGCCAGACCATCTCAGAGGGTCCCCACCTTTGCACCGCCACCACCTTTGTCTCAAGGTCTCTTCTTCCCCGGTCAAATAACTCTCTCGATTGCTCTTCTCTTAGAACCCACTGTCGCCCCAGTCAAAGCATAGCTCCGACCAGATTTTCCGGAAACGAACCAGACCCAAGGTGTTGTTCGAGTCGAAGCCCTAACTTTTAATCGATTACTATAACTATTTAACATTAATTCTGAAACGAAAGAGGGGAGAGTCATAAGGTTTCATGGAAAAAAGATGGTACTGCGTATATGTATGTAGAACTAAAAACTCTTTTTGTCCACTGTCTTTCTTAATTTTTTCGATCAACCAATTTCTTTTAGGGGTTTTTAGTTTGTTGTTAGTTCTTGCAGAGAAAGAAGAAGAAAGCATCATATAGTAGTTTTTGCATAGAAATGGAAAGAAAGCATCATAAAATGCTTCCAGGTACGTGAATGGGACATTGCATATTAGTTGAGCATCCTATTGCTTCAAGGCAAATGAATAGGATATTGTTTGTTGATCAACTTTCTCTTATAAACTGTGTTTGGTCTTTCATAATGCAGGAAATATGTGGTTGTTGTTGTTGTTAGTTGTTGCTTCCTTCTTCAAAGTTAATGTGTTAGTTAAATGTATGCTTTTGTTGATTATGTTTGGAGTTTAGGTATGCCCAGAAATAGAATTACGTGTTTCATGTTGTTTTGGTTTTTCACTTGGGCCGTGTCTTTGTGGTTGTTGCAAATCTGTTTTGTTGACGTGTTTTGCTTTTCTCATTCATTGTTTGCTTAAATAATATACTTTCGTAAATAATACGAATTTGCAGTAGGTCAACTCAGATAATGATTAGTTGAGGCTTTTTTTTTAATCTTATTTATAGTAGTCAAAGTGTCAAATGTGTAATAAGAATGAATTTGAATTTGCAGTGGGTCAACTCAGATAAAGATTAGTTGAGGCTTTTTTTTAATCATATTTATAGTAGTCAAAGTGTCAAATGTGTAATAAGAATGTAATTAAATGATGCAAGCTGGGTTGAATTGTTCGTCACATGAACGATGGCGACAAGTGTTGACGATGTTAGATGATTTGCCCTGAGCATGCTGGAGAGCTTGGAGGAATCGATAAACCAACACACCATTGGCGAGGCTTCAAAAAGCCTTCATACGAAAGGCCAAAAAGTAAGATATTGCACAGTGTATCCTTTATGTTTACCTCAAATTGCACTGTGTGTCCTTTATTTTAAAAAATTACACTGTGTGCCCTTTATTTGAAATTTTTGCATACCGCAAGTCCTTTACACTAACCTCATCCAATATCTTGGTTATCTTTAATTATATATTATTCATTTAATGGTTCTAATAATTATTTAAAATACATTCATAACTACAAAAATTCTATAAATTTTACAGAAGCTTATTTACATCCCAAATTTCATTATTGTATTTTTACTCTCGGAAAATATGTTTTTAAATATATTTAATATATTTTTATTTTTAATTCATAAAAAGCCCAAAAATTTTATAAAAAAAATTCTATCATAAAAAGCCCAAGATATTGGATGCGATTAGTGTAAAGGACTTGTGGTGTGCAAAAGTTTCAAATAAAGGACACACGGTATAATTTTTAAAGATAAAGGACACACGATGCAATTTGTAGGAAACATAAAGGACAAAACGTGTAATTCTCTCTTTTATCTATTCGAGCGAGTATAATTTCTTTCAAATGCAAGAATATTTGATGTTGTATCTAAATACATCTTAGACGACTTTTGACCCATTTAACTTATTCGGACCAATTAACTTGCTTGATTTTTAGATATTCTAGTTGTTTGTCCCTTAATTAACAAAAGGGCGGAGATGGATTGAGTTCCTACTCGGTTGGAATAGGTTGGTCCAAAGAAGAATTAATATACAAGACGACTCTTGTGTTCTTTGTAGTACAGAAGCCGAGAGCTCCATGCATATGTTCACATGTTGTGGTTTTACTTATGGTGTTTGGTCTTTTGTTGAGAGGTGGTGCAAATTTGATCCTATCATTGCTTTTGACGTCAAAGATTTGTTGATTCTTCCAAAGTCGGTTCGCGGTCCGAAATGGGCAAAGAAGATAATACGTGGTATCATTATGACGAGTTGTTGGGCCGTTTTGAAGGTGTCATCCCAAAAGTGAACGAGGTTATTGCGACTATTAAGTCTTTGTCTTTTTTTTTTTTGTGGTTACGTAGTCGGTCTAAATATAAAACTATCCAGTTGAAGGATTGGATTGTTTACCCTTTATACATGATGTAATGGTTTGTTTCTAGACGGTCCTCGTTTTGAAGATGCGTCTATTTTAATGAAGTTTACCGTTAAAAAAAATGTTTCCGTAGTCATAAACACACACACATAAAAATCCAAGAAAAACTTTGTTTATTCATTTATTGTTTTTTCAATAAGACAAACATTAAGAAGTTTAGTTGATAAAGTCAATGTGTTTGAAAGACCCACAATAAGAACAACATTAAATGGGACAATTGGCTCCATTGCAATGTCCGCAATTGTAATAAAGATTCCAAATGCCGGCGTCTAAATCATACATAATTTCTACCAAATTTCTTAATTCATCATGGAGGATAACTCAGTGACACTCAGATTAATCTCCCTGTTAGTCATAGTTTCATTGGTAGCCGTCCTGGTGGCCATCTATCATTTCATCACCGCCCATTGGTGCAACCGTAGGCGGAATCATATCCCGCCACATCATGTGCACCAACTTAGTCACCACCAGGACAACGACTATAGTTTGGAGAACTCAGTGGTTCTCCTTATCCCCACCCACAAACACCAAAAGGGGCCGGGATTAGATGCAAAAGGAGGATGTGATGACGATGATGCCATGTGTTCCATTTGTTTGTGTGAATTTGAGGAGGACGACGAGCTACGTACTCTACCAGAATGTTTACACTCTTTTCATGTACCATGTATCGACATGTGGTTGTATTCACATTCGACTTGTCCCATATGTCGAACGGATGCTATACCTTCATCTCAAATGTTGTTACAGATTTTGGATTCTGATTCAGATGTAGAGGTTAGACAAGAGGCTTCTACCATTGTTCAGATATCGAGTGCATAGGTGTTTTTTTTTTTTTTTTTTTTAGGTTTTTTTTAGGATTGCATACACAATTTTATTTCTCCTCCTAGTTAGAACATTTGAAAGTTGAAACTTTCTAAATCCAAGTGATCAAGAGGTGACCAGAGACATAATGTTAAATACTTTTTTCATTTCGTTGAACTTTAGCATCTTTATGCGTAGGTTCGTGTCATGTGCTATCAATTTTCAGTTCTTTTTGTATTCCTATAACATTTATTGTAATACACTAATACATAAATCCCATTGCGCCATTGCGGTCATGAACAAGAGAGATGGCGAAGCCAATAAGGAATGTTCCACTTCCGAACACTCTAACACTCTTTACGTATTATGGACGTATTCGTTGTGGATTAGAGGAAAACTTCATAGTTAGGCATGCCTGATTGCGAGTAATCCAAGAAAGGGTGACCTTGTATGTAGGAAGTCTCCACCACGATAAAAAAAAAAAAAAAAAGTTGTGATCGCCTAGTGGACAAAATGAACATTATGTTGGTATGAATGGGTGAATGAGATAGCATGGTATAAATGGTACCATAGCCACTCATATGCCGTTCAAGATGGTGGAGCAAACCTCACTGACATAGATGAGTCACCTAGGATGTTTTAGACACCTTAGACGAATCCACATTCCTAGCAATGATCGTAGCCAAATCTCATCGAGGACGATAAGTTCATGAGAGGGTGTTAAGGCAAATCCTAGATCGACACACATTGGTTATAGATGAAAGGAGAACCCTATAGTTAAGCAGCTTGAAATAAATGGTATCAAGAGATTTTGTTATTTAATCTTTTTATGTATTTTTTTTCCCACAATCGGACAGGTGTGTATTTATATATGGTGAAGTTAATGTACAAAGGCCATATCTCGTGAGAAATATGAGAATGATTAAGATATGTAGGCATCATTTTTTGGCCTTAGTCGTGATGTTTTGGCTAGAAAAACATTAAAGATAACAAATAAGTGTGATTTAAGTGTTAAGTAGTGTTTTAAATTCTATGACTATAATATATTGCATTGTGTTTTAAATTGTTGTGTTTGGTGTTTTTGTATCCAAAACATCATGACTAAATCTAAAACATGATGCTTACATGTTAATTCTTAATCGTTCTCATGCTTCTTATGGAATATAATAGAGGTGTTAAAAAAACCAGTCCGGGAACTGAAACCAGTAAAACCGACCCGAACCGAAACCGGTCAAAACCGATTTCACGTGAAACCGGCACTAAAAAAAATCCCAAACCGAACAGAGCCTAAAACCGGCCTAAAACCGATGAAAAAACCGGTCAAAAGAAACCGAAACCGAACCGAAACCTGTACACAAACTTGAACCGAACCAAAATCGGTATCGCTAAAAACCAGCCGAAACTGGTTTAAGAAAAATACATTTTTGGCAATAAACACAAATAAAACTTTGTTTTTTTTTGTATTAATATTCAATTTTAATTCTTTAAAAACCCTAGAAGTTATTAAAAGTTAAACTTTATGTAATTTATACGATTTTAAAAAGTGCGCGAAAAAACCGATTAAGAACCCAAACTGAAAAAACCAAAATCGGTCTTACGAACCGACAAAACCGGTCCAAAACCGGTCCAAAACCGAACCGGTACTGTAGTAAACCGGTTTGAAACCGAAACCGATTTGGCATAAAAAAAAAAAAAAAAAAAAAAAAAAAAAAAAAAAAAAAAAACCGATTTGATCACCTCTAGAATATAGCCTTTATTTTACAAAAAAATATGAAAATATACTAGGAGTAGGAATCACATACTTTAAAGTTTAAAGCAACAAGAAGGCCCAAATTTTGTGAAATTTATTTTAAACTTTTAAAACGGGTTTGTTGGCCATGAGTAGCCTAAACGGGCTGATAGCCCATACGTATTTAAAAGACCATTAAAGCCTCAATATCAACCCCTCAATGGCCCAATCTTAAATTCTGAATTTAATCATCAATCGTTATAGTTTGCTTCTTTTAGTTTCACAAAAATCATTAAAGTTTGCTAAAAATAAAATATGGTACCTTGACATGAAACAGTTTACCATCAAGAAAATTACAAAGCTATAAAATAAACTTTCTTTTCTTATAAAAAAAAAATATAGATATGACTATATGAAGACTTGAAAAGTCTCCAAGAGGGCAAATAGCCAAATAATGAGGGTATTGAATGATACATCACTTTCTTTGTTATGTAATGCCATGTGATTTTATGGGCATTCCTTTTCTAACCATAAATTAAGCTTTCCTGGATTTTCCACTCTTATAATATAATATATCATGTATCCTAGATCATTTCTTCACAATATAAACTATGTTTATCATGAAAGAAAAAAACCAAACCATGTTAGATTTCTGAGATGCTATCTTTTATCGAGTTACCCTAAAGATCCTTTTTTAGGGTGTTAATGTTTATACACTCTGTTCTCTCTATTTCTCTCTATCTTTCTATATATACGTATGTATATATACAGAGATAGATAGAGAGATAATGGTGTCTCAATATTAGTTTGAGGTGTCCCGTTAAGAGAACCTCTTTTTTAAAACTAAACTTACCCCTCTCCTACCACATTGATGATTTTACCATCTTCTCTTTTTTACCACATCTTTTGGTTAATCAAATCAATAAAGTTTTTATCTTTTAACTTTTATAATGGCATATTTAAAGTTGGTAAGTCATGATCCAACTGTCAAAACTAATTTATAAAAATCTTGTGTGGGACTTGTTTTATCTTGTCTTTATGTTACATCATAAAATTTGAATTTTTACCCTAAGAAAGACAAAATGTAGTCATGTGTCTTGTTTTAATTTTGTGGGTATAAAGCAAAAAAGAAGATTCACGAGTTTAATAATACATAATCATTTAAGAATTTGATTTCAAAGTATAAAAAAAAAAAAAAAAAAAAAACATATTTTTATCTGTTTTGACTTTTGAGCAGTGTGACTTGTGTAGATAAAATTGGCCTTTATAGTTTTGGGTACCCATATCTTTTAAGCCAAAGTTTTATATGGTTTCATCAGCCACTAGGCTTCTCTACAGGTCAGCAAAAGATAAGGGGTACAACCCTTCTCCATACTGCATTGATTCTGCAATTTTTGTGAAGCTTTCATGCACACCAACTGTTTGTGAAAAGTCCTGTGAGAGGCTCATCATGTAAAATTCTGAAGATAAAATGAGATCTTCAAGTAGTGTAGGACTTGGTTTGAGTCTTGTTTTTGGGTGTTTGTTGCTAGCTCTTATTGCTGAGCTTTACTATTTATTATGGTGCAAGAAAAGAGTAACAAACAGAGATATTGAAGAAAGTTACAGCAGCCCAGCAAGAGAGTTCTTGTACTTGTTTTGTTGGAAAAAGCCTACATCTTTAAGCTCTACAGGGCTAACCACAGACACCCAAGTCCATGAACCACAACCACCACCACCACCATCATCATGGCTTAGACCAGTTGGTCAAGACTGTGATGACATGACTGTTGAAACAGAACTCTTGAGGCTGCAAAACCTCTCTGGCCCACCAAGGTTTCTCTTCACAATAAAAGAAGAAACAAAAGAAGACATGGAATCAGAAGATAAGAGTACTAAAAGAGGGTCAAGAGGAACAAGTTTAAGTGATGTTATGTTTTCATTAGATACCCCTTTTTTCACTCCACTTGCTTCACCACCATACTTAACTCCACCTATAACCCCTAGAGATTCAACACATAGACCTTTTAGCCCTTTAAGTCATTCATCAAGTGATGCAGAGTTCAACAGGATTTGGGCTTCACCACCTCCAAAGTTCAAGTTCTTAAGAGATGCTGAAGCTAAACTTCAAAAAAGAAAACTGATGGAAAGATTTAGAGTTGAAGATTCTGTTAAAAATTGTGATGAAGATGATGAAAATGGTTCCTTTATCACACTAATTGTCTCTAAAGATAAGAACCCTTCAAGCTCTTCACAGGTACTACCTTTAGCAGCTTCACCTCCTACATTCAGACCACATTTTCATAAGAGTTACAATGCATAATAGAGTTGCATTAGTGATATAAAATGTGTTCTTATATGTACACATCTCTTTATGTAAAAGTGTAAAACTTTCTATTAGAGGTTTATTAGATGTTTTAATTTAATTTAGTTCAAGGAAAGCCCATTTTGCCATTTATTATTAATTTAACTGAAAGTGGTTTTGTGCTTTAGATTGAATTAGAAATTTAGAATGATGATCATTGCACATCTTCCAAGAAAAGTGTTTCTTGAATCTTGATTTTTTAGGTTGTGATCATGTGAAGCTGAAGACAAGTAAAGGTAAAACTATGTGTTGGCTAAATGGTATTGGATGTATATGGACAAAGATAACACATACTTTTATCTTTGCATTACAGTACAATAATATATCAGCCATATTTGTTATAAACGACAGTTGGTCACACCAGATTGACCCTGATCCTGCTAGGACACTTTCATGTTTTGTTCTTGTTGCCATGTTTATCTTGACTTGTTACTGTTTGGAATTTTTTATGATAACATAACAGTCATAAGTTTGTATATCACATTTATAAAAACAGGTCATAAATTTAGGATCTTTTTTCAGAAGAATTATTTCTTGTGTGGTTACAAATTTTTTTTTTTCCTCATCATTTATAATTAAAATCAACAAGTTTACAAGTGGGCGGCAAATAAACGGGCTACAAGTTGTGCCGCTACCCACTTTTGAATAAGTTACAAATAAGTTACAAATTAAGGACATTTTTTGTAAATTATGTCTAAAGCATATGTGGTAAGATTGACCTACGGGTTCTGGGTTTCATACACCCCGTGACATCACATTCTGGGGTATGTGACAACCTCCTATTGGTGTGTGATGTGGGCCAGGGTGTATAAATCCTAAATAGTGGGTGTATGATTCCTAAATATCTTGACCTAAACTTGTTAACTCTATTGTTTCCAAAGAATGTCAACGGATTAGGTTATAGTGTTTTAGTTTAGACCTATTTTGATATCCAATCTTTTAACTATGAAAGCGACTAGACAGTCGAATCGTTTATAGAATGATGTTAACGCGTGTCATGCCGGAAATTACATGAGCAATGAACTTGATTATAATCCGTAGAGGGTGTACATTATGATGAAAGGTAGATGAACTTGTAAAGTTGTAGTTGAAGGCCCATGACATGATTAAACTTTTGTTGTAGCCGAAGGACCATGATTAGAAGTACACATAGTTTAGGGACCACTAAATGATTGACAATGAATCACACATTCACACGGGGTAAAAGAGTGGGTGATTCTATCATCTTTTTATTACGTATATGTGTTGTCACATTAGTTAATTCATATTTGTGTTTTTTTTAACTTTTAATATATAAAGTTTTATAAAAAAAACGAATATAACATTGCGATAAACTTATTTTTAATTACATACTAATATAAATTTTATAAAATAGGGTTGTATCAAATATAAAATATAAAGTTTTATAAGTTGCTACAAACCTTTATATTCTATACGGCTCCGGTTTTTATAAAATTCATATCAAAACGTAGATAAACATATGCACATCGCAACGTCATAGTCGTTTTTCTATAAATTAATTAATTAATGTCACGTTACGTGGTGCAAATAATAAAAAAAAAAATTGGGTAAAAATAAGGACGGTAAAAGATCAAGAAGAAGTTACCAAATTAACCCTAAAGATTACACCAATTTCATTTAAATCCTTGGAAGTAGTTTTACACAAGTTACCAAAAGTTCAAGAAGATTATTGAAAATTGAAGTTGAAAAGAGTGGAGATGAGTAAAATTTGAGGCGTTTAGGAAAAGTAAAAAGAGGTTTGAAATTAGGAATTTGTTTTGTGTTTGTAAATGAGTTGGACACTTACCTAAACAACAAATGACCACAAAGATACCCGTGACAATGCCACATGCGGTATTCGCCGAAAGTCTACCCACCCCCACTTCCCCTTTTTGCAAATTGCCACTTTTCAACAGACCTCATCAAACCGTACAATATTGTCCCATCAATTTTTATTCAATAACTTTACAGAGAATTAGTACTAAGCCTTCCGTGGCGAGAGCGTAAAATTGTTGAATCAAACGTAAAATTGTTGAATCACGCACGTTTGTTGCGGCGTGTTAATGTGAACCGAAATATAAAATATAACAAAACAACTATGTCGATTTGGTACCAACGCTTTGGGACGGACCTATCAAATGAGGAAAAATAGACGCATTGCAACGGGTCTGTCAAATTGCAAAAAATAGACGAAAAAACGTTAGATCCCACACACACGTTGCGACTTGATAACTCGCAAAATTTAGAACAAAATGTATAATGAAAAACTTGCGAAAGATGAAAATACTGGGGACCAAAGTTGAAAGTAAAAATATATTGAGGTTAAATTGAAAATGATAAAAGGTTTTTGGTTAAAAGTAATAAAAATCAAATCAAAGAGGTTAAATTGCAGCAGATAAAAAGCTTTGGGTTAAAAGTTATAAAAAGCACAAAGAGGTTAAATTACAAAACATGAAAAGTTTTAGGTTAGGAGTGATATTTTTTAAACACCTCAAAGCATGGGATACAAGTCACACCATGATACACACAAAGGTTGTAAAATACTAGTATGGAAATTTTACACGCGTATGCATATATCAGTTCCTATTTGGGATTCATACACTCCGGTCCACATCACACACCAATAGTAGGCTGTCACATACCCCAGAATGTGATGTCATACCCCAGAATGTGACGTCACGTGGTGTATGAAACCCAGAACCCAACATATAACTAAGTTTAAAGAGAGACTAGAGAATGAGGATAACATAACGGTTTTGAGTCACAGGTTCGATAACGGTGTGTCAACATGGTACAACGACATGTCAAACTTTTCAAGTTAGAAATTACATCCCTTTTCAATATTTATAGCTTTAGCATTTGAAAAATAAACATACGAGCTCTCTATTAAACTAAGATTAAAACGAAAACATAAATTGATATAGCAATTGTGTTATTTTTCTTAGAAATAATACACATACAATTAATGTGCAACACATCTACACCTCATAAATATGTAAGAAATTGCGCCATGTATGACAATTATACGAGCCCAAAATTCTTTTACTCGTTTTTTATATTTCATCCCCTCGTATATTAAATTGCTCTATACACATACTTGATTACTTAAAAGTCTTAATCATCATAATCATGAAAAACTTTGATTGTTTAACTAATAAGGTTATATAAAGTAACGTTAGAACTCGTATCAAACAAATTAATAAAATTAACTAATTATAGTATCTATTAATTTTACGACACTTGTGTCCAAAAAATTTCCAAAGAACCACCCAGAAAAATCATTTAGACGCGCCCATAAAAAATTGTGTAGAAACGCCCAGAAAAATAAATGGGCTTAACCGCCCAGAAAAAAAAAAGTGGAATAGCCGCCCAAAGAGGTCCAAATCTTTAGTTTTATTTTCTTTCAATTTGACCACCAAACTTTGATCACCAAACTTTTAGTTTTTATGATTTCAAACTTTGACCACTAAACTTTCAGCTTTTAGCTGCGAGTATTTTTTTGATGCCCACATAAGAATAACAGTCACTTAATATTATCTTTTATGCCCACAAAACCATCCACACAACAAGAGTTTCCACAGCGACGCACCATTTTTTAACGTTCACCAAACCCTCAACGCAACAGGAGCTTCCGCCGCGAAGCGCGGGGTAATAGAATCCTAGTTAGCAATAAAAACAAATACTTACAAGCAAACACTAGCTATCTAAACATCAAGAACAAATAACTATGATTCAAATAATAAAAAGTGCTACCAAAAAATAACGAGGCAAATATGTGATTTCAGCAAATAATATGTAGGAGCCAAAAAGACAACAAAAAATAATCCAGGCAGTAGAATTTTAAAAGATATGAAACAAAGCTTAAAGCTACAAGCACTAGTGACAAATTGACTATCCAAACACGATCTCTTGTCAAATCATTGTCTCTTAATGTTAAATAATGCAGTACAACACACATTTTTTCATGCATATGGTACAAGCCCAAAATCTCCAGGCTTTAAATAATGCAAAATAAACTCTGGGAGTCTTGGTAAATGATTGGAAGAGAATTACATGATAAATGATACAAGATCCAAAAAAGTGAGTGAAATTAGATCAAAGTGTGATGGATGGCACTAATACCCAATTCTATATTAAGGGAGTTGAGATCGGTTTCTTGCAACATGCTGAATGCTGTAAATCCATAATACGAATGGTAAAGATCCGGCAATTCTCTAGGGAACTTGCTGAAACCACCGTACTACAAAAGAAAAATAAAAGAAATTATTGTAAAATAATCCCACAGCATCCGGTAACAGAAGAGATATTGGGACACGTGCTTGGTTTAAAAAAGTGCGCCTAAGCCTAGGCTCAACAAGGTTCAAGCCCTTGAGCTTTTGGTCGCTTAACGTGCGTTTTTTTCAAAAAGCCCGCAATTGGCGTGATTTCTTGGAAAAAAATTGACCTTAAGGCGCGCGCCACATATATTTTTCGTATTATTGTGCATAACTTGTTGTACAACATGATTTTCAGGCTGCACATGCATGCAATTCCATACTAAAACATATATAAAGCTTACTTGTATTAAAGTATTGGGTAAATGATGCTAGAAACCTATAGGAAATATATATAAAAAAATTATATAATTATTTGCGCCTCAATTCAGACATTTTCGTTTTTGTGCGCTTTTCGCTTTTTAAAACCAAGGACACGTGAAATGTATGGCCTCCAAAAACAAAAGCCACGTTTTGAGCATGTTGATTGTGAATACAGAGCTTAACAGTCAATTGTGCTTAGATGAGGAAGTCTCCACCCAAGATACAAGAAACTGAGCATGCTTAACTATGGAGTTTTCATGTGCTCCACAACCAACTAAGCCCAAAATGCGTTCGTGATTTAAGAGGCATGGCATGTCTTATGAACCAAGAATCTCTCCTGTCTTATGAACCAAGAATCTCTCCTGTCCACGGACGATGTGAGATTTGCCTAAGGGGTTACATTGGTCCATGTTAATCTTCTCGGTAGTCGGTACTGTTACACTTATAGTGGAAAAGACGGTCAATATTGGTTGGCACAGGAGGTCGTATTTCTAAAAGAGTGATATCCCATACACTCCTATCTTATGAACCAAGAATCTCTCCTGTCTTATGAACCAAGAATCTCTCCTGTCCACGGACGATGTGGGATTTGCCTAAGGTGTTACATTGGTCCGTGTTAATCTTCTCGGTAGTCGGTACTGTGTCAGTTACACTTATAGTGGAAAAGACGGTCAATATTGGTTGGCACATGAGGTCGTATTTCTAAAAGAGTGCTATCCCATACCCATTTTATTTCAATAAATCACAAAGAACAATGTAGCACAAAAAAGAAGATTTGACCTGAGACTGGCACGTGAGCAAAAAATCACGTAGGGTTTGTTCATTCATGAGATTATTAGCACCTAAAATCTTCAGAACGCCACCAATCCTACAAAATTACCATAAAATCAGTGAACTCTACAAAATAGATATAAAACAACAAAAATCTAAAGTTATTATGGTCTCACCAAAAAGCATAACATGTGTCACTAATTTTGTTAGGTCTTCCTTGAAATCCTCCATCAATTGCTTGCCGCTGAAATATGAGAAAGATGATGGCAGTTAGATGACTCATTTGACCTTCACAACAGCCATATTGTAACTTCAACTAATATCTAATGGAGATTGGAATGTGCACCTGCAAACACCAATCTAGAAGCAATGGAACATCTATGATGCAAGAGGATGTGCATTTAGAAACCAGATCATCTTCAATGAAACCCATCAACCGAAGAGATGCTACAGCACAGTAAGTTGCACCACCTGTGATTCTAAAAGTAAGAACGGTTTATGAGTAATAAACCTTAGTTCTAAAACAAGTAAAAGCAAGAACTTCTAACCATAATGTAAGGTTACACAGTAATAATTCAATTATTTGAGAAGGAGGTAAATTTAAAAAAAAAAAAAGATTTTTGACCAATAACGTCAAGTCAAACACTGCGTTTATTTTTTGAACAAAGAGAGTTTCAGTTAGTACATCCAATAGAAAAAAACCGCAGTAATAAGGCAAGAAAACTCACCATGAGATTCTTGACCAGGAATTAGTCCAAAACCACCATCATATGACTGCAAGAAAACATTACCTTATAATATTCATATGTTAAAAAACAAGAAATCTTGAAATGGTTCTTATTTAGGTAAGGCCCGCTTACGGCTGTGCGCATATAATGTATATATGTGTGGCCCTCGGGGGGCAAAAGTAAAGTTGCACTAATTTTAACGTTATTTTACTAATTTCGTAAAAATAACGTTAAAAATGACGGACGGTTAATCATGCATCAGGTGGTGGCGTTGATAGCCAAAAGGCAAGGAGGTACATGCACCAGTCGGGTTTGTCCCGATTGCTAAGTGTTATGTGCATTATGTCTAAGGCTTGATACAAAACCACTATTGAGCCGGGGGTCTCATTGGAAGCAGCCTCTCTATTCCCACGGGGTAGAGGTAAGGCTGTCTACATCTTACCCTCTCAGACCCTACCTTAGCTTTTGCTATTGGTGGGATTAACTGAGGATGATGATGATGATGATGATGATGTTCTTATTTAGGTAACAAAAAAAGGGAACCAATTAAATTAGATATTAGAATTGTATTACACATTACTTCATCTGGCACTAATGGTGACTAAATGGTACTCAGGTCAGTTAACTGATGAAAGCAACTTTTATACCATCCAAACGGGTCGGGTCGAGTCAGGTTGTACTGGCCCATCAACACTTTGTGTCCATTTCCAATCACTTAATGAGTTATAGCAATTGAAGTATTATATAGGAACGCCTGAGAGTTGGGTACTTGAAAAGGTGGACATATATACCTACCTGACAACTCAATATGTAATTCTTGGCCTTCTCTTTGTCAATGCCGCTCCAATTATCCAATAGGGAAGAAATAACAGCTAAAAGAATCAAGTGGCTACAATGAAATTCAATCTAGAAAGAACTATATTAAGACTAAGTGCTTAAAGAAATATGGAGTCTTACCAGCACAATATACAAACCGTAAATCTGTCTCTGCCCCCGTATGAATTGGCATGAAACTGATGCACAAAGAAATAAGAAAACATATCAAATACATGATATGAATGCATTGGCTAGCAAGGGCAGGTTACGTTTTTGGCGCCTAGAAACCAAACTGGGTCCATTTTTTAGGCGCTTCGGGTTTACATCATTCAAATTTACATAATTTTGTTGTTTCAAAATCTCTTGCAAGATTGCACACAAATTTTGTGGTCTTTATGTCCTATAAATGATTATACTTGATCCCATATGTGAATATGTGTGGCTGATATAAACCTTTGTTATCAAAATGCATACTCAAAACATATTAAAACCAACGAGATTATGTCTATCATTCTGTTGGTTAAAAATTCTACTTGAAAAACCATAGCATCATATGTATCAATGCAGTTTTCACATAAACTTTGGTTGAGTAACTGATTATGAACTTTGTCAAGTCAGATCGAAATAGCATCATGCATACCTCCCATCAGATCGTTGAAGATGTTTCATCGACTTTGAAATTGCAGCAGAGTCAATAAGTGAAAAATCATAGCCAACTATCTTCAATATAGCTAATGCACAGTATGTGCTTGCTAAGTGACTGTTGTTGGGAACCGAAACCTGTAAACACATACATCATACATAATAAGAGAAACATACCCGAACAAAAAAAAAAAAAAAAATTTTAAAAAGAACTTGACACGTCTTTAATAGATTAATTCCCAAATAAAGCAAACAACGATAACCTGAATTCATACCGCATTATCAGCAGAATAAAACTGAGAGCTTTTAGAACCATGAAATCCAAAGAATTGTCCTGCAGTAACCAATCCACAAACAAGTTCAGTAATTTCTTCAATGTACTCATGAAGCACGAGACGAGACGAACATCATACCGTTGTTTAGATCATCTTCATTCTTCGGATGAGCTTGCAAAGACAAAACCCAATTGATAACAGCTACTCTATCAATCTACATAATAATAATAATAATAATATCAAATCAATATGCTTGCAGACTAGAATTACACATGCATTAATTAAAACATTCACACAATTAAGTTAATTTTATAATATGGGGTCCCATTAATTAAACAATTCCAATATCAACAAACATAAATAACCAAACAAATTGAACAAATCAGATCTTAAATAACATCTTTTCGGTAATAAAGAGAAAAAGTTGAAATAATACACGATCGAGGGCATGGAGGATGTGAAGGCCGGAGATGATGAAGTAGGCGAGAGTAAGATGGTTGATCTCTTGACCAGCATAGAACGATGGTAGTATGTGGTAGTTCATCTCCAGGTACCTTATGTGTCGCTCTCTGTCGAACAGTTGATCTTCTGGTCCATGATCGGTAGGAGATCTATCGCCTTCATCGTCCGACATTGCGGCTAGCCCACGATTAAACTTTAGATTAGATTGTGTCTTGCTTGTGTGGTCAGAGTCAGTCAGAGGGGTTTTGTTTTCTACTTTGAGGGTGTTTGGGATTGAGTTTGGAAATGTAAAAGTGTTTTTGGTCAAAAGTGCTTATTGGCTTATGGCTTTTTGAAAAGGAGTTTTAAAAAAAGTGTTTGGATTAGCTTTTCGGATGAGAAGCGTCAAAAAGTTAATAAATTGTTGTTTTTTTAAGTGTTTCGCTTAACTTATTGTGAATATTGGTTGTATGGGTGGTAAATTTGTAATTTTTTTCCAAAAGTCAAAAGCCAAAAGCCAGGATTTATAACTTTTCAAAAACAACTTTTCCACCCTTAAAAGCCAAAAGCCAAAAGTCAAAACAGAAAGTGCTTTTGGGTTACACAAACAGCTTATTGACTTATTGGCGTTTTGGAAAAGCTAATAAGTCAATAAGTTGTTTTCAAACTCAATCCCAAACACCCTCTTTGTGATAAGGTTAAAAAGTCAAAACTTGGCTTCATGATAAGGTTAAACGAACCATAACTTGATCAAACTTAATAACCGGTATCAAAACCGAACTAGTATTGATATCGGTAACGATTTTCCATAAAAAAAATTGGTACCCTTTTTTTGCGTTTTTTAGGTCGGTACTTTCGGTTTGATACCGATTTGGTATGGTACCGATATTTGGGGTTTATTTACTTTCATATTGTATTTGTTTCACATGTTAGTGTGACCCTTTTAATTAATAAGAACTTCAAGAGAATTGATTACAAAGGTACATAAAACCTAGACCCGACATGGGTGTTCCATATCTTGGTTAATAAGTAAGTTGAAACTGACTCAAACATTTAAACAATATAGATAAACTACAAATAAACTCTACCCTAATCTAAGTTAGACTTCGACGCATATACTTAATCAAGGTGACTCACACGTTATTGACTAACATGGGAAACGTTCATGATTAAGAGTGAAAATTCAGCAAAGTAGAAACTCAACCTCATCCCGCCCGTCTCAAACGAGAGGGACTTAAAAGGTACTTTCTTTTGAAGGGTGACTTTCTATGTACTGGACTGAATTGGTTACCGGGTTTCGTCTAAGACGTTACCCGTTAGCTCCGCCTGCGAATTCGATGTTCTATCGGGTCCCGGCCGCCGCGCAAACTGACTTTCGCCCGGAAACCATACTGCCCCATACGAGAAACTCACTGGGGTAACAGCTGGGTAAAACCGGGTTACCGTCCGGATCGAACCATGTCTCGGTAGATTTGGGTTGTTGCAAAACCCTCGTTCTTCCTCGCATAATAATAACACCAACAACGCTTGGGTTTAGTAGCCGAAGCTGACTCAGTCCATTCCCATAACTTGCTTGCTTTCTTTCTTTCTTTCTTTCTGTGAGTAATTACAACAAACAGTTGGCGTGCATCTTTTACATATAGTACTAATAATGAAAGGGGGCAGAACCACCGTCTTAACGTTCGCCGAAAAATGCAAGGTATAGATTACCTTTTCACTCACACCACACAACCTATTCAATTGGGTATCTGATTAATGTTCGTATTATTGCAGAATATATTGGCTTCTAATTGGCAAGGTAATCTAAATACAGTTAAAGCTGATGCCAAAGGAAGGTACCCATCAAATCTTTCTTTTTATATTATGGCTTGTGTGTATGGTTGTTTATGTAGGCGTCTTTCGTTTACAGTAAGGATGAAATCTACAGTTCAAAAGTTAAATACTTTGTGAAGAAGGGAAGGCCTTACATTTGGGTACCTCATGATGACTTGCATAATGTGGTATGCTTATATTTCATAATATTCTCTCTTATCCTTTGGTTTTAGTTTATGTATTCTTGATCATGTATGTAGTTGTATAAGGCAAATGAACCCTTCAACTGAGGGATCATCTTAGATTTAGAAGTTCTAGTTATGAAAAACTTCGATCTCGCCCTCACCGTACTTTTTTAATACTAGTTAGTTCCTTGTAATGAGATAATTTTAGATACAAACTGACTAGCATTGGCCTCTCTGCGTGAGCTGAATCAGGGGCGAAGGATTCGTAGGTAAATTGAGCCCGGCCCCGCCGATTTGCCACAACTGATCGAAAAGAATTGAGCCCCCCACCCTCCGTTTTTTTTGGCACAGTAGTGGAAATTTGCGATTTTCGTAGGTAAATTGAGTCCGGCCCCCGCCCGATTTGCCACTACCGATCGAAAAGAATTAAGCCCCCCCCCCCCCCCCCCCCCGATTCGAGAACCAAGATTCGCCCTTGGTCTGAAATGTGACCTACCGATATATGTATATGCTCATTGCTTTATGAGAAACTAAATTTACCCTCTTCTATTCTGATTTGTGCATTTTGCTTAAAAAGAATACAGTTATAGATGAACGCGGTTCATTGGCCGTCACAAGTCCATTACCAGGCTCGCTTGCAAATTTGCTTCATTCACTAAAGAAGGTTAGTCAGTTAACTTTCCAAGGGATTTAAAAGAAAAAAAGGAAAATAAAATTCTTGCAGACATAATAGATTACAAAGCTTTGCAATCTGATATTTATATGTGATAGTTGAAGACTATACTGTATTATCTTGATTATCTTATGATGACACCACGAATCTCTTATTGTTACAGCCTCCTAACCGGATTGCTCTTATTGGTGAACTTGTTCCTCTTGGTGATAGAAAGGTACTATTTAAGAAGCTGAACATAAGTGGACTTTTTAATGATTTTCATACCTCTGTAACGAAACTGATCTTTTGATATAATTACTGTTCTCCGATACTGTGATCAACACTGTATTGTCACTTGCCAGTATAATATAATTAACATTCTTGCAGCAAAACATGTTAATGCAACTATTTTTGTTTCAAGCTTTTGTCTGGGCTTTTATCTATGTTGGTATTATCAACTGCTTTATTATCATTTACCAACTATTTCATTTAAGTGATGGCAAACCGTAACTGGTATTGCATGGGTCTTCTTTCCCTAGCTTTTGCTTGAATATCTTCATTGGTAGGCGCCATGCTTATAATTTTTCCTTAAGCACGTTTACATAATCATTCAAACTTTTGCTAACATTTTATTTCTAAGGAATGGTAGAATAGGCTTTGCGATTCAAAAGGGTATAGCGGCGCAGCTTGTTGCTCGCTTACCCATTATCCAGATGTAACTTGGTTTATTTCGTATTTTAATAAAGAAGTACATGTGGTTAATTAAAAAAAAGGAATGGTAACAAATATATGTTAATAAAAGGTTAACATATTCTTTGTGTTGACATCTTGTTGTATGCTTCTTATTTTATGGAATACTTTCAGGTAAAGTCAGCTGCAGAAAGCCTTCGAGAGACATTAATATCAGAAGGGGAGGCAATAAAGGCGTTCAGTTATTCAGTTACTGGCATATTAAGTTCATCTGATTTCAGATCTACATCTCGTGCCGAAAATCTCCAAGAGCTATTAAATGAAGATCAAGAATACAGGATTTATAAGTTTAATCCAAGGTAGGAATATGCCTTGACAAATAAATTATTGATGATTACAAATTACATACATTAATATGAAACTGTCCTATGGCTTGTTGGATTGTATCTGTTGAATCATGGTAAAACATTATAAACTTGGCTTGTGAAACATTCACATAAATGGATGGTAAGACTCAGCGTAAGTCGAAGAAACAATTAAAACGAACAAGATAATGTCTATCTTCTAGACCAACTCTCCCATGGTCTACTGTCTACAGGCAAACCAACTCTCACAGTTGATATCAAATAAATTATCAAAGTTAAGCATAATTGGATTACAACCCTAAAACCCTATTTATAAATTTTCGAATGAAAATCCATTGCTAGTAAAACTCCTATTCCTTATTCCTATTTAAAATAAAACCTATCTAATAAGTAATTTAAGAAAAAAAAAAGCGAATCCACAGTTCACACATTGAGGAAATGCTATATTAAATATATACAAGTCTTGATGTTTATTAGATGTGTTTTATTTTAGATAAAGATTCAGAATTAGAGTTTTATTAAAGAAAGGATTCTTGTCTATAGAATCCATAACGAGGGCTTAAGCCTAAGTCATTTATGCTTATAATTTTATGTATCAAGGTTTGGTTTGTCTCTCAAAAGAAATAGTGGTAGAGTTGCGTGTCTCTCAAATATAGACTGTGTGTTGTTCGTTTTATTTGTTTCTTTGGTTCGTTTTTGCTCCATTTCTGAGCTACATAGATCCATACAATAATGGATTACACAGCTGATGACTCGTTTCATGTTGACCACTTGCTTGAAACTGTCTGTTTACATGTGACTCCCATCATTGCAAGTGATAGGGTACAAGACATACATATACACGCTTACATCTGCAAGCTTACCAAAGTGTTTACCATACAGTTCAATCACTTACTTAGAAGGCAAGGAAAACAATCATGAAGTGGATTTGAAGGATATCGAAGAATCAAAGGCTGACTCCTTGTGTAAGTGTTTTTCTACATTTTCCAAGTTCAAATTCACACTTTTCAAAACAAAATACCGTGCCGAAACCCCTTATCTTTTGTCAACTGAATAAACAGGCTGTGTCATTTCACATGAGTGGTAACAGGTTTCCGCAACATTTGAAAAAAAAAACATTATTTTAGGATATGGACAATATAGTTAAATTTTATGATCACGTTACTTTTGGTATTTGGTTGTGTAGCACTTTTCTCTGCAAGCTTGATCGACGGGATTAATCAAAGTGAAGCTAGGCGTCGAGCCCTGATGATATTTTGTGCCACATACTTGAATAAGTATGTGAAGGTATGAAACATAATCCCTCTGGTGGAGTAAATAGTGAGCAGTCACTCTATAACTTTATAGTTAAAATTGCTCAATTCTTGCATAAAAAAGGTGGATTTGGGATTTTGGGTTGTGTTTTATCTTAACATGTCAAATGGATGAAATAAAAAAACAAGTTAAAAGAGTGGCCGGTCAAAAGGACTGAAGAGCAGGGGCGAAGCTTGGTTTTTGAATCGGGAGGGGCCGTACTCAGTTTTTTTCTATTGGTAGCGCAAGTCCGCGGGGGCCGGACTCAATTTACCTACGGAAATCGCAAAGTTATACCACTGCGCCAAAAAACGGGGGTCTGGCCCAACATATCCTTTGCCCCTACTGAAGAGTTTGAAAGTGTTTTCTTCACTTCACACAACCTTTTAAATCATTTCTTTCCAATATATGGATTATTATAAGTTACTGTAAGAATATTGTTAATTTGTTTTCCATCATAATTAAAAGCATTAGTTCTTTATAAAGAATGTACAAAAAGGACAACAAAAATGTTTGTACAGGTAACCCAACCCATGCTAGTTCAATTTGTTATGTACTACGAAAGACTTGTCTCAACCCAAATTCACCCATGATCCACATCCCACCCATCATGTTTGTTTCTTTGACTTTGATATCTTGTGGTGCCTTTATACAGGACGCACTGGTGCTTTCTATAGATCGAAAAGGGATTGATGTGCTGGGGAAGTTTGTGGAACCCATGATGGATGACGGTTCACATGAATACCAGTGGAGGGAGTTGCGCCTGCTGTTGAAGGAAGAAGCTCCAGATGTTGAGACGTTTTGCAAACGACTTGTTGAGATGGAAGAGGAAGCAATCAAGAATGTTTCATCGTTCAGTGGCCTGCCATTGGAACCACATGTAAGTTAGGCTAGAAGTTTTGTCAACTAAGCTATGTGTGACTCTGCGTTTTGGTTGGACTTGAAAACTTGTGCATGCAGTGTGCAGTGACTAGTACAACCGCTGTTGTAACTATACATAGGGCTGTGCAAAGGGTCCGGAACCGACCCGACCCGACCCGGACCCACCAGAGCCGTATATCCTTTTATTGTTAAAATTAGGAACCACGAACCGAACCTTAAAAGGCTATGTGGTTCCGGGTCCTAAAGGTTCTAGTGGGTCGGGTAAAAGGGTCTGACCCTCTAGAACCCTTTAATGCAATAGCCACTTTTAAATGATTTACATATTTATATTCTTTTACCATGCTCGTAAAAGAATTCCTCCATATGGTTCTAAGGTCGTCCGTTGTGGACGCGCGAGCGAATGTGCGCAAGCCACCAACGTGACTATCAAGTAATCCGGTCACCTGACCCCGTTGTGGCTGGAGTTTAGCAACGGCGCGACCAAATGTCACTTTTTCCCTTTAACCCACACGACCACCATCGCTTGTGCTCGCGCCGGGACTGTTCGCGTGGGGCTGTTGTGGCTGGGGGTGAGCGCGGGCGCTGAAACCTCGTTCGCGTCGTGCTACCCGCGCTTCCACAACAGATAGTCTAACAATAGCCCATGAGTTGTTTTTTTAAGTCATTTTTCGTTTCTCGACTTACGTTTTCGTAACAATTTTGTCATTCTCATCAATAGAAACATTATGTCAATCTGTTATGTATACATAATAAATACACACACACACACACATCAGAGCAATATATATAAATATTTACTTCAAATTTGAATATAATATATCACATCTATGCATATCCATTAAGTTGAAAAATATTTCAAGAAAAATACATTGTTATTATTATTAATAATATTTTTAATATTGTATTAACATTACATGAAATCGATTACAATAAAACGTAAAAACGAATAGTGAAAAAACTAAAAAAGATTATTTTTTTATTTTTTAATCAAAATATAAACGGTTCTTGTGGTTCTTATATTAGAACCGTGGGTTTGGAACCGACCCTACCCGGAACCGATAATTCATATAAATTTAGAACCGGAAACTGACCCATATATTTAAAAAGGTTCGGGTCCAAGGTTCTCGTGGGTCGGGTCCAAGGTTCCTGTGGGTCCGAACCACGAAATGGTCACCCCTAACTATACATGTGCTTAAGAATGGAAGGTGACTTATAGGACATCATTTTTATTTAACTTATTTGATTTGGTGTATAAAAAGAAGGGAGAATTTTATATCAACCCTTATAAAGAATTAAAAATCAAATATACCCAGACTAAATTTATATTATACGATATTTCTTGGTATATTTGTTTAAACATAAAATATACCCTTCTTAAAATATATCAGTTTGCAAACGCTTTGTGTTCATCAGTTATCCCACAAATCGAGAGTGCTCGAGATTGATTTGTTGGCCGTTAAAAAAAAGTTGTGTAGCACGTTTTTCTGCAAGCTAGCTTGATCGACATGATTATTTGGGTTGTGTTTAATCTTAAAAACATGTGTACTTGAAAACTCATATGTAGTGAGTGGTACAACCGGTGTTGTAAGTTGTAACTATACATCTGCTTAAGAATGGGACGTGACTTGTATGCAATTTTTTATCTTATTTGATTTGTTGGTGTATTGGATTACAAAGAAAAAAACAGTTAGAAAATCATCTACGAAATTATTCAAGTTCACCAATGTCAATACAACCACGAGAGTGACCACATCGCATATACTAGATTAAACACGCAAATAAACACCACACCCAATTACATATAAAACATCGCGATATACAAGTATACTAGATTAAAGTGACAAAAACAATAACACATTAAACAGACCATGAAAACAAGTATACTAGATTAAAGTGACAAAAACAATAACACATTAAACAGACCATGAAAACGATAAAAATCATTCAAAGAATGGTGCAACAACTATGTGGACAATTATCTTTGAAGCAAGATCATTGATTATCCTCATGGATGTTGTACAATTCTCACGATAAATATCACTCAAAGAATGGTTTTACTGTGAGAAAAATCACTCAATGAACGGTTTTTTTTGCACTATTCTCACAATACTAGTCATTCAAAGAATTAATGGTGCAACAATTATGTGGATGATCGCAAGATCATGGATGATCCACATGATTGTTGTACCATTCTCACAATGAAAATCACTCAAATAATGGTGCAAGAACTATGTGGATGATCATCTTTGAAGCAAGTTCATTGGTTATCCACATGGTTATACCATTCCCACAATAAATTAAAAATCACTCAAAGAACGGTTTTGCAATGAGAAAAGTCACTCAAAGAATGGTGCAACAACCACGTGGATGATCTTTGAAGCCAAAGAACTCTGGAGGGTAACCATAAACTATATCTGGAGTCGTGGGCATAGGTGGAGCAGATGGCCTGATATTAGCCTGTGGCGGTGGCGGGGGTGGGGGTGGGGCATGAACACCATTAGTCTGTGGCGGTGGTGGAAGTTTGTGGAGTGAGGGTTGTAAACTAGAGAGAGTTGGTTGGTTAAGACCATCGGTGAAGGTTAACTTGAAAGTATTCGATTGCGTGTACTCAATGCTCTTTAACCCTTGAACTTGTGGCATTGTCACCAATGTTGTAGCATTATCATTTACATGAGGCACATACGGTGGATATGAGTTGTTGGTTTCTTGTGACAAATTGATATTCTTTTTAGGAAAGGTGTGCTTAAGAGCATGTTCTATTACTTGAGGGTGTTTAGTAGTTAAGATCGTAAATTTCCCTATATCGGGATCCATTGCCAGCAATCTTACATCATCAAGGTTACGAAGGGCCTTCTTGACCTTTCCTATGCATCCTTCACAGTTACAAAATTGTTCAATTTGTAGAGTGATTGTCATTGGAGTGGCCATTGTTGATGTTTGCTGAAAATGCAATCCACAAGAATTATCTGTTTCAAAAAAAAAAAAAAAATGTATGTAAGCTTTAAACAACAATATTAGTATTAATTGGCTACATCATTCAACAATTCAAAATTGATCACACAAAGTAAGAAAATAAAAGAAATTAATAAAAGGAGTTGATACAAAAGAGAAAAAAAAGACTTGGTTAGTGTGAACATGAGAGAAGGAACGCGAACAAATTAAAGAAAAATAATAATATCGATCCATAGTGGTGGAGTGGCCTTATGTTCACTTAGATGATTATGGGTTCAATTCCCACTTCCAACATTATGGTTTGGTATCCGGGTGAAGATCAAATACGGGTGGCTCCGGTTCGAATCTGACGGGCGGCGAGGTTTTACCGAGTTCTATAACATTGTCGTGCCTTCGGGCGGGTGGGGCTCGGGTTTCCGCGCATCGGGAGAAGGCGGGGGCTGCTGGAGGTCGAGTAGTCGATTCTTGGGCACGGCGCCCCGCAAGGGTGGTTGCCACACATTTGTTCGCCGATAAAAAAAAAAAAAAAGAAAAGAAAAATAATAATAATTAGAAAGTGAAAAGATTTGTCCTTGCGCAAAACCAATGATAGTTTCTTTAATTTTTTTAATGTGTTTTCTGTTGTATTATTTTAAGAATTTAATTTAGCTTAGTCTTATCGACTTGAACCATCTTATTCAGCTTATGAATAATAAAGGGGACTTTTGACGAAAATTTACATAATACATTTAATTCTATAACTAGAAAATTATTTTATCATGTTATATTTTCTTTCAAATTTTTTTTTTAACTTTTAATTGAATACTTCCCTTACAAAGGTTATTTAATTTTATTCAAATATTTTAAAATATTTTATTTAAAAAAAAAATTAACCATAAAGTTCACGAGTCTGTAATCTAATTATTTATATGACAACAATTTCACATGAGGAAACACCTTAAATAATTGATGAAGAATCCCTAATCTTATGTCAAGTATATCAGTATAAGGTTAGGATCAAATACACATTGAAAGAAAAATAGGAAGTCGTATGAAGGGTATCAAACGGCTCAGATTAAACTCATTCAAGCGACACTGAAAATCGTCTTATCGAACCTTACAATGTTACTTTTTAGGTTTTCGCTTTTTTTATTTTTAGCTTGTAGTTTTTAGAATTTGCGTTATATCATTGTGTCTTTTATGTAGCACTGTGTCTTTTTCTTGTTTTCATCATTGTGTCATTTTTGTGATTCATTGTGTCTTTTTTCTTCAATATTGTGTTATATTTTTCGGCATTGTATTATATTTTGTGGCTCATTGTGTCATATTTCGTGATCTGTTGTTTTTTTATCACCCTCACACTTCTCATTTTTATTACATTGTATAGGATAATTTAACCTATGAGAAATTGTTTTAAGCTCATCGTGTTTGTTTATGACTTATCAGCTGCTTAGTTATTGTATTCTTGTTTATATTTTACAAAAATAATATATATATATATATATATATATATATATATATATATATATGAAATGATAATATATTATTTAGTTACTTGATCATAGTTATATATATATTCTAGTTAAATAATATATACTTGTTATTTTTAAATAAATATATTATATTTATATAAATAATCAGTTCATTTATGTTAGCAAGTTTAGCCAAACTATTAATATTAAGCTTTGTCTCTAACTCGTTTATTAAATAAGCTTAATTTTAAACTCAGACACAACCTTGAGCTCGTTTAAACGCAAATCAAGTCGAGATTTTAACGAGCCGATCGTAGTAGGTTACAAATGGCTGGCTGGAACTCATTTACACCTAACTTATACATTCGATGTGTTTAAATAGGTAGCAAATAAGATTAGTGGGCAACCATTTCTACAATGGTGATATCTAGCACTTGCCGTTAAAAAAAAAAATTATGTAACTTAATTAAATTGTACATGAGAGTAAAACATAATTTTAAAGGTTAACTTATTACTATAAATACTCTTTTAGAATTCATTATAACTTCATGTCATATATCATTCAATCTATGTTTAAAAATCCGGTCAATTTATCAACTGATGGCTAACACACTATCAACATACAACACCGGTTGTACCACTCACTACATATGAGTTTTCAAGTACACATGTTTTTAAGATTAAACACAACCCAAATAATCATGTCGATCAAGCTAGCTTGCAGAAAAACGTGCTACACAACCAACTATACATCTGCTTAAGAATGGGACGTGACTTGTATGCAATTTTTTATCTTATTTGATTTGTTGGTGTATTGGATTACAAAGAAAAAAACAGTTAGAAAATCATCTACGAAATTATTCAAGTTCACCAATGTCAATACAACCACGAGAGTGACCACATCGCATATACTAGATTAAACACGCAAATAAACACCACACCCAATTACATATAAAACATCGCGATATACAAGTATACTAGATTAAAGTGACAAAAACAATAACACATTAAACAGACCATGAAAACAAGTATACTAGATTAAAGTGACAAAAACAATAACACATTAAACAGACCATGAAAACGATAAAAATCATTCAAAGAATGGTGCAACAACTATGTGGACAATTATCTTTGAAGCAAGATCATTGATTATCCTCATGGATGTTGTACAATTCTCACGATAAATATCACTCAAAGAATGGTTTTACTGTGAGAAAAATCACTCAATGAACGGTTTTTTTGCACTATTCTCACAATACTAGTCATTCAAAGAATTAATGGTGCAACAATTATGTGGATGATCACAAGATCATGGATGATCCACATGATTGTTGTACCATTCTCACAATGAAAATCACTCAAATAATGGTGCAAGAACTATGTGGATGATCATCTTTGAAGCAAGTTCATTGGTTATCCACATGGTTATACCATTCCCACAATAAATTAAAAATCACTCAAAGAACGGTTTTGCAATGAGAAAAGTCACTCAAAGAATGGTGCAACAACCACGTGGATGATCTTTGAAGCCAAAGAACTCTGGAGGGTAACCATAAACTATATCTGGAGTCGTGGGCATAGGTGGAGCAGATGGCCTGATATTAGCCTGTGGCGGTGGCGGGGGTGGGGGTGGGGCATGAACACCATTAGTCTGTGGCGGTGGTGGAAGTTTGTGGAGTGAGGGTTGTAAACTAGAGAGAGTTGGTTGGTTAAGACCATCGGTGAAGGTTAACTTGAAAGTATTCGATTGCGTGTACTCAATGCTCTTTAACCCTTGAACTTGTGGCATTGTCACCAATGTTGTAGCATTATCATTTACATGAGGCACATACGGTGGATATGAGTTGTTGGTTTCTTGTGACAAATTGATATTCTTTTTAGGAAAGGTGTGCTTAAGAGCATGTTCTATTACTTGAGGGTGTTTAGTAGTTAAGATCGTAAATTTCCCTATATCGGGATCCATTGCCAGCAATCTTACATCATCAAGGTTACGAAGGGCCTTCTTGACCTTTCCTATGCATCCTTCACAGTTACAAAATTGTTCAATTTGTAGAGTGATTGTCATTGGAGTGGCCATTGTTGATGTTTGCTGAAAATGCAATCCACAAGAATTATCTGTTTCAAAAAAAAAAAAAAAATGTATGTAAGCTTTAAACAACAATATTAGTATTAATTGGCTACATCATTCAACAATTCAAAATTGATCACACAAAGTAAGAAAATAAAAGAAATTAATAAAAGGAGTTGATACAAAAGAGAAAAAAAAGACTTGGTTAGTGTGAACATGAGAGAAGGAACGCGAACAAATTAAAGAAAAATAATAATATCGATCCATAGTGGTGGAGTGGCCTTATGTTCACTTAGATGATTATGGGTTCAATTCCCACTTCCAACATTATGGTTTGGTATCCGGGTGAAGATCAAATACGGGTGGCTCCGGTTCGAATCTGACGGGCGGCGAGGTTTTACCGAGTTCTATAACATTGTCGTGCCTTCGGGCGGGTGGGGCTCGGGTTTCCGCGCATCGGGAGAAGGCGGGGGCTGCTGGAGGTCGAGTAGTCGATTCTTGGGCACGGCGCCCCGCAAGGGTGGTTGCCACACATTTGTTCGCCGATAAAAAAAAAAAAAAAGAAAAGAAAAATAATAATAATTAGAAAGTGAAAAGATTTGTCCTTGCGCAAAACCAATGATAGTTTCTTTAATTTTTTTAATGTGTTTTCTGTTGTATTATTTTAAGAATTTAATTTAGCTTAGTCTTATCGACTTGAACCATCTTATTCAGCTTATGAATAATAAAGGGGACTTTTGACGAAAATTTACATAATACATTTAATTCTATAACTAGAAAATTATTTTATCATGTTATATTTTCTTTCAAATTTTTTTTTTAACTTTTAATTGAATACTTCCCTTACAAAGGTTATTTAATTTTATTCAAATATTTTAAAATATTTTATTTAAAAAAAAAATTAACCATAAAGTTCACGAGTCTGTAATCTAATTATTTATATGACAACAATTTCACATGAGGAAACACCTTAAATAATTGATGAAGAATCCCTAATCTTATGTCAAGTATATCAGTATAAGGTTAGGATCAAATACACATTGAAAGAAAAATAGGAAGTCGTATGAAGGGTATCAAACGGCTCAGATTAAACTCATTCAAGCGACACTGAAAATCGTCTTATCGAACCTTACAATGTTACTTTTTAGGTTTTCGCTTTTTTTATTTTTAGCTTGTAGTTTTTAGAATTTGCGTTATATCATTGTGTCTTTTATGTAGCACTGTGTCTTTTTCTTGTTTTCATCATTGTGTCATTTTTGTGATTCATTGTGTCTTTTTTCTTCAATATTGTGTTATATTTTTCGGCATTGTATTATATTTTGTGGCTCATTGTGTCATATTTCGTGATCTGTTGTTTTTTTATCACCCTCACACTTCTCATTTTTATTACATTGTATAGGATAATTTAACCTATGAGAAATTGTTTTAAGCTCATCGTGTTTGTTTATGACTTATCAGCTGCTTAGTTATTGTATTCTTGTTTATATTTTACAAAAATAATATATATATATATATATATATATATATATATATATATGAAATGATAATATATTATTTAGTTACTTGATCATAGTTATATATATATTCTAGTTAAATAATATATACTTGTTATTTTTAAATAAATATATTATATTTATATAAATAATCAGTTCATTTATGTTAGCAAGTTTAGCCAAACTATTAATATTAAGCTTTGTCTCTAACTCGTTTATTAAATAAGCTTAATTTTAAACTCAGACACAACCTTGAGCTCGTTTAAACGCAAATCAAGTCGAGATTTTAACGAGCCGATCGTAGTAGGTTACAAATGGCTGGCTGGAACTCATTTACACCTAACTTATACATTCGATGTGTTTAAATAGGTAGCAAATAAGATTAGTGGGCAACCATTTCTACAATGGTGATATCTAGCACTTGCCGTTAAAAAAAAAAATTATGTAACTTAATTAAATTGTACATGAGAGTAAAACATAATTTTAAAGGTTAACTTATTACTATAAATACTCTTTTAGAATTCATTATAACTTCATGTCATATATCATTCAATCTATGTTTAAAAATCCGGTCAATTTATCAACTGATGGCTAACACACTATCAACATACAATAGCAAGCTATCAGTGTATGTCAGTAATGGTGTTGGTGACACAATCATACGAGCTGTATAAAGTATACTTAAAAAATGGTTTAACACATGTATGTCTTAAATATTTTCAATTTTTTTTTTTATCTGTGAGAGTGTGATGTGTTAGATATCTTTGCTTGACATAATTTTAAGGTGTGTGTTAGCGTATGAATCATTTCATTGTCCCTTATCTATAGATATGTCTATTTATCTCGTGATTAAATTTTAAGAAAAATATTATGTACGATATATAAAATTTTATTATGACCAATCATGTCCCTAGATCATTCGTTATACAGTAGTTTGGTTTGAATCAACTATTTTTTTTGTTAACGGCCAACTAAAGAATCGCCGGGTAGTTTTTGATAAGGTTGACGTGTTTTGAATTCTTTAATTTTTAAGTTATTATGCTTATTATAAAATAACAAAAACAATTTTAAAAGCAAAACAAATTCTACCAACTTCATCTTCTCCATTCCCATTCCTCCCTCCTCCTACCCCTCAAAAACTTTCAAAAACCTCCATTAGTGAACATTTGATCAATAGTTATATATCATAATTATAAAGACAAAATCACTGGCGGATCTTGAACGAAAAACCTGGTGAGGCCGAGCTCAATCTGGTAGGGCCGGACGTAATACATAAAAAAATATTTGAAAATTTTCGTTAAAATTTACACTACGAAACGGAAAAACTGGATGGGCCGAGGCCCGGTCTGGCTCTAATGAACAACCACCCGTGAAGACAACTGAAACATAATTATCGTCTCACAACTACGAAAAGCAAACAAATATATGAAAGTTTACAGAGTAATGTATGCCTACTGCAAAAGACTTGAAATTTAATTAAAATACATGCACCACCTTAAAGCTTAAAGCGTTATATTTGTAGTATACTAATTACTAAATAAATTTAAAAAATTACAAATAAAGTGTATACCTACCTTCTGTACGTTGGTGTTCGCCGGCGGCCAACTTTGAGGGAGATTTTCGCCGGTGAAAAAATTTGGTGGTTTGATAACAGAAAAGAAAACTGTTGGTTATATATATAGGAAAGAGTAACTATTTAGGGGGTATTACCTATTTTTCCACAACGTGTTGACTGTGGATAACGCGTATGATTGCCAAATAATTGTATAGTTATTTGGGTGCCAAATAATCTTTTCACTATATTTTCTTGTGGTTTCCTGATCAATTTTGTGAGGAAATTTTCTAGACATTTGACTAACGAAAAATAATTGTATAGTTATTTGGGTGCCAAATTTGTTCTTAGGAAAGGATATTAAATGTTGAGGTGATGACACATTAAGTAAACATATATTTAAAAATTTATTAGCATGACACATTAAGTACTAATGATCGACTTTAATGAGAAATTATATTTTCAAAAACATCTGGTAGTAAACCTCTGAATTGACCGTGGTTGTCATCGTATAAACCATTTGACCATCTTTTACATCCATACAATCATATGACATCATGCTGTCCGTACTACACGCAAGGGCGCAGGTTGGTTGGGGCGGGGAGGGACGGCCGCTCCCCTAAAATTTTAGTTCAGAAGTTCCGATTATACAGTATCTGTATAGATTTTTTTAGGTATATACGGTTTCGGAACCCCGTTTTTTTGGGAAAAAAATAGGTATATTATATAAACCAAAACTAACGATATACCGGACGATACAAGGTTCCAAAATATTGGTTATTTTACAGAGTTTATCGTTTTTCTTTGTTTATTTTTTTCTTTTGGGATCATTTTGAGAGGTACAATCCAATTGTTTGATTTAGCCATTTTTAAGGAAACCCCAAATAAAAGCCCAATTAAAAGCCTAAACCTAAAAAATACTTTAAACCCTCTGTACTCTACTCTGCAACAGTTCATTTGTCGCCAATGTGGGGGTAGCCCACTTGGTAGAGGCTTATGCTTCTTAGAGGGGAGGTCCTAGGTTCAAATCTAGGCAAGGGTGTATTTGGTGTAATTATAGTGGGAGTGTAATGTTAGCCGTTCAAAAAAAAAAAAAAGTTCATTTGTCGCCTGTCCATGTCCATCTGATATGGCTTATGTTTGATGATCTTTATAGAATAAGGTATTAAGATTTATGTTGCCTAAGTGTGTACCAGAGATTCTTACTATATATTGGTTTGCCTAATGTAAATCATGTCAGAACCTCATAAGGTATTGAGATGGTTGTATTACAAACTTTATGTGATATTTGAATGTTTGACTCGACCCGAATCGAATCACCGACCTGAACATATAATTCGAAACATAGCTATAGACAAAAAAATTAGGTCCCGTTCGGTGAGTGGTAATTTCCGACCCCCAGACCAATTTCTCAAGCTTCGCCACTGACTACACGTCAGTGCTATCTGCATAGTGTGTTATTAGTGTTTCAATAAATGCGGCCTTTCCATTAACTATTTCAAAATCTAATAAGAAATCAATAAAAAACATTAGTGCTACAACCTTGCGACCATATGACATCGTACGATCCACTAGCACCTCCACTCGATGCTTGTGTCTACACCTCCATTTTCATCCGAGGGGATTCACCTTTAAATTTTTAGTGATTCCAAATACCCTAATAAAGTTAGAATAATGCTTGTCAATATTTATAAAATAAGTTTTAACCAAAGATAGAAACATCAATCTTCAAGTAGTGAATTCTAAAATCGGTAACAAGCCACATCATATCTCAAAAACTCAAAACTTAAATCAAATCTCGTCTTAACTATTGTTGATTTGTGACATGAAAACACATTCATAAGATTTTATGACCTTATTTATTCCACCACAACCATCACCACCACCACTATTGTTAATTTATTCAGTGTGAACCTAACAAATAATTTTGCTATCCTCTTTTCTTATACTAGTGGGAATACCCGTGCGTTGCAGCGGGTGTCTCAACTGATATCAGATTCAATTATGATATCTATAACGAACCACCACCCATTTCGGGTTTCAAACAAGTTTGTTATAAATGTTATTACATGTCATTCATAGTGTCTGTATAGATAGATATATGTAGGGGTTGACGATATCCGTGTTATGGGCTACCCGTTACTCGTTGCAATTTCTTCTCTAGGAGAACTATGTCATCCTCTTTATATATTTTATATTTACATATGTATTTGTTGTTGATATTTTTGGTGCGCATGTACTGATTTGAGCTTTAAAGTTCTTTAATACTATGTTTTTTTTTTTTTTTTCCAATTTCCTCTCCAAAAGATCAAATATACGTCTATTTTAAGGATTCATGTTTACACGTCGCACAAACTATTTGAACCCTCAGAGATTGCCTTGGTTACTCCTTGTTTTTTGGAGATAAAATAGATGGCTGAAAACTACAATTATATACCCCATCATCATAAAATACTCCTCTTTCCGTCAGCTTTTCCATGATTATTATTGCAGTTTCAGTCTAGCCTAAAACGACAATCTTGTGAATGAGAGAATTATAGGTCAGGTTTTTCTCCATCATTGACCATCTTAACAAACAAAACAAAGGCCGTGTTAGTATAATTTTTCTGCGATATGTGTTTAACAGTGGCGTATAAGGTAACTTATTAGGCCTTATATCCTCTGCATATTTTTTTAGAATTTCAACTGGTTTTGTCTTCTAACCGTGACGCCATTAAGCATCAATGATGATGTTATAAACTTGGATATTTATCACCAAACCCATTGATGTCGTTTAATTCATAAGTCTATCTACAATACCAAAAGTTATTTCCAAAATTGGTTTCATAGTTTTCTTTATCAATTAAAGATTAAAATACGTGTGTGTAGACCAAACTTATAATCTAGAAAAAATCATGTATCCTATACATTATTATTAATTTTAACAAAAGATTAACATGATAAAATAAAGCAAAATTGTTGCTGATATATTAACATTGTGAAATTCTATTTAATTGAATGGAGGGTCTCATTATTCATTTTAGACATTCAATTACAATGTGAGATTTCACTAATAAATGATGGTGATAAAGAGAGGAGGAGGGCAAGTTGGGATTGTATAATAGGTATCAAAGGTGGTACACAAGGGTAAATTTGAAAGAAATGAGATAAAAACTTGAGGATTACACTTGAGATTCTTGGGATGCCATCTTAAATTTGCCAATTTGAACATATTTAACCATCACTCATTCTTTATAAGTAGTAGAGATTTGTTTACCATCCAATTAAACAAATTGAATGTATATATAACTTTTTTTTTTAATTTGTAATGTACTATTTAAAAACGTATATTCTTCAAGAATTTGTTTCATTAATATGTACACAAATAGTTATAACTACCAAATGTAAAAGAATATGCGACGTAATTCATAAGTTAAATGAGATTAAAAGGAATTAAAGTACGTACATTCATTATTGTGTTAAAAATAAATAACCACCATCAATTAATTAAATATATAATTAGGGGTATGTTCACGTACAAACAGCTTTTCGGTACGAACTGTACGAATTGAAGGAAAAAACACGCGAGTCGTTTATAACTATAGTAATTATATAATTACTCTAGTTATAAACGGCCCGCGTGTTTTTTCTTTCAATTCGTACAGTTCGTACGAAAAAATTGTTTGTATTTGATCTTTTGTCTATATAATTAAATGGTCGGCCCATCCATAAAAGATGGCTATCGGGCATCCTATCTCACTTATCGGAACTCCTATTTTGATGTCCTTGTTTTTGAAAGTCCATTGATCTTTAAGACACCACGGACGACCCTACACTGATGCAAGATGCTTGCACCACTCATTGTGATCGATCACTTGTTGCCTCTTCTTCGAGGCCACAATTGTCAAACCTACGATTAACCATCGCCTCATCAGCAAGCCGACAACTATTCGATCATACGGTTGTCCTATTTAAGATTCAGGTAAACAATCTAACTATGTTTGGTACATTTGATAGCTGAAACTCGTGTATGTTATTATGCCAAACTGTACTAGGTTATAGATTAGAGATTAGCATTCTAGGATCAAGTTATCATACACAGTGTAACACAAAATAGAAGGGTGAGAATGATACAAAAAACACAATAGATTACGAAATATGACACCATGGGCCACAAAATATAACACAATGGTGAAGTAAAAAAAGACACAATGAATCGCAAAAATAACATAATGATGAAAATAAGAAAAGGACACAATGATATAACGTAAAGTACTACATGCTAAAAAACGAAAACATAAAAACTAATATCATAGGGTTCGAGGAGACGGTTTCAATGCTGCTTGAATAAGTTTAATCGGAGTCCGCTTGATACCATTTCTACAACTTCTTATTTTTCTTTCACTGTGTATTTAATCATAGCCCTAGTATTGTAACATGTGTATCTATATGAGCATATTATGTAACCCTAATCATAACAATACAATCTAACTGCATTAGGGAGTACAAGCCGTTCGAAAAATAAAAAAAAAAGTAAAATTTTCAAGCTTTATTTTATGTAAATATGTGTTAAAAATGTATATACATTTTATTAGATTTTATCCTTTATATAATTATTTTATATTTATATTATGTTTGTTTTGTTTTGTGCATGGGCTATTGTGTGAGATGGCTGGAATGGGCTTGTAGAATGATTGGGCTCAGGCTGAGTACATAAAAGCTGATGGAAGCATCGGCCCAGCTCGTGATTTAAGCCACCGACTTACCTGGCTATATATAAGTTTGTTTAATTATTATTTAAATTATCTAGTATTAGATTGGAGTTATCTTTGTTTATTCATTATCGTTTAGTATGTTCTAGAATTGCCGTAGAGTTAGGATAGTAGGTCTATAAAAGTCTATGTTTCCTTTGTATTTTTATTAATAAAAAGAGTCAAATGAGTTTGTTCAATTTCGTGTGTGTTGTCTTTGAGCAAAGGGCCTGATTTTCCAACAATTGGTATCAGAGCTTGGCGGTTTTAAAGAGTCATTTTCCGAGAAGGGGGAGCCGCCCCTAGCAGGGTTGCAACGGCGATGAAGCGACGAAATGGTTGGAAATGAATATATAAAGGGTCTTACTCTTAATACACCCTTTTGGTTTCTTTTGACAACCTATATTTGGGTCTTATACAGGTATACGACCCGTATAATCCAATACGATCAACTAAAAAGGTATATATGTGATCCACATAATCTCATGTGACACATATATGGTCGACAAAAAACGGGTATACAAGTCAATATACCACATCACTTAACATAAACTCAGTCAAATGACGCGATCTCGCGTTTGATCTTAATTCGTTAAGAATTAAGACTGATCGGTGAGCAGACGACAAGCCTGCCCCGTCCCACAAAAATTGCCCCGTCCCAATCGCTACATCGCCCCCATGCCCCGTCCCCCACTCCCCCGTCTCCCCCGTTCTCGATAGGACACAAGGGACGAACCAATAGGAAGTTTTCTTTAATTTTTTTTTTTTACCGTTGAATAACGACTAATTTGGGTGAACGGCTAGTTTTTTTAATTTTTTTTCTAAATTCAAACTATAAATATTATACCAAATCAATCTTTTTCTCCACTCCAACTCATTATTCAATCCTTTTATTTTATAAACTCCCAACCTTTTTATAATAAAACTTCATGGATCCCTACCAACAATTCAACCAAAACCCGAATCAACCTAACCCGAATACACCTTTCACCACACCCGGTTACACACCGGTTGTCACACCCTCAAATTTCCACTGCGGGGTTTATACCGCGAGGCGCGTGACATACCAGGATCCCATAGCCATAGTCACAGGAACGAACTCTAAATGCCCAAACCATTTAGTTCGTTTTCAAAAACCAAGTTTAGTTAAGCTGCGGAAGCGTAAACCAAATTTAAAACCTTTTAAAACTTGCGCAAAACAACGCACCCAAATTAAAACCATACGAAAGCATAATATATAATTTATGTGTATGCCCGAGAGCCCAAATGCAGTGAAGTGTACAGTGCTTTCTAATCCTGGCACCGGAAGCTAACTACCTGCAAAAGCATGTAAATCGTGGGTCAACAAACAATGTTGGTGAGTTCACTGAGTAAAGTAGGTGAGTAAGTAAAAACGTAGGTTTCCCAAACCATGAACCAAATGAAAACGTCGGTCTCCCAGACCACATAACAGTACGTAAGAACGTCGGCCTCCTTGGCCACAAGTAAATAGCTAATTCAAATGTCAGGGGTAGCTAGCCCACTCATGATAACTAAAACCGGCGAATACCGAACTACTAATGAACAAGTTCCCATAACTGGGATAAAGATGCCTTGCATCATTGTCCATCGACAATGATTATGTTTGAAGCTAATAGTTCACATCCGTGCCCCCAGCACGATGTGAGGTTTGTTAGACCTAATAGCGCTATCAACTAATTAACCCGCTTGCCCAACCGGCAATTGATTCGGTATTTTGAAGGACTTAAACGATGTGTTTGGTTTAGTTCATCAAGGACATATATATGAATTAGTAAAAATAGATTCACCACGTGAACCATGCACCCCAAATCCGATATGTGTAAAAGTAGTCCCGAACCGGACTAGAAACGTTAAGTAGTTGTCTCAACCCGAGACGCATGCTTTTGAGAAAAGAGTAGTGAAACTCACCTTATCGCGTAAGCAAAGAATCCAAACAGCAAGTATTATATGCTACCGACACCCTAATAACAGTGTCACTACGTGAGTATAGGCGTAACATCATTACACCATATAACTCGTTTGTCCAAGGCGTTTTAAATATTCAAAAGTGTGTATGCGACGCCTAGTGATTCTACATGCAATAGTAAACCCTACGGACTCGTTGGTGAATGAGTTGGTTATAATTAGTTTCTACAGCCCATATGTGTCGTAAACATGTGTACTTCCGTTATATGTCAATTTTAGATCACCTAAGACCTCAAGTAATCACATAGTCACATAATACACAATCTGTGTTTTCAGGACAGATTGTGCGCCATCAAAACGAATTTATTTAAAATAGTAAACCAGTGAGTTATCCTCCCAAAGTTTTACTGAATTTTCTTTGGGATTCACTTGGCAATACCTATTTTTGTTTTGTCTTAATTCCAAACACAAAAATTATAAAAATTCGTACAACACAGCAGTGTTCAGAAAATTTCCATAACAGGTCAGTTTAGTAGGAAAATTCTTAAAAATTGTGTATTCATCCAAACGAGATGAATCCACTTGGAAAAGCTCTATTTTTCCAGTATTGACCTACTGTAAAAATTTCATAACCTAACTCCTTGTAAATCTCAAGTTATGGCCATTTAAAGTTAACCCAATTTACAAATCCGAAAATCTGATATGACCCCTAATCAATTAAAATTCCAAAAACGACTCATCCTACGTCCAAAACACATGATTTTACCCATTATGAAAAGCTAAGACCAGGTGTGACCTAACCATGCCAAGAAAACCCTAAAATTATTATGTTAGAGCCGTGTTACAGCTCCTACAAGTTTGACTAACCATTCTGTCCAGATTTTAGTTTCGCCTAAATCATACTTTAATCGCCTACCGTGTGCACAAAAACTATTAACATTCACCAATCATCAACACAAAACATTCCTAATACCTATTTTATCAGATTCTATGATTAAACATGTCAAGATCAAAGCTTTAAAAATCAAAACACCAATTACTTGCGCAACAAGTACCCTACGATGTTACTAAGCGTTTATGAGTATGTTTAATCCATTTAATCTTCAAAAAGATTCATGCTTTAATGTTTTATAAACTCATTCAGACCTGGACAAACTTATTATATGATTTTTATTAATGAAAACACAAGATAAAAGCATAAGAAATCGTAAGATATACCCTTAGCTCTCTCAATCGATCAATCGCGCGCCTTGGAGCCTCCCAATTGATGATCTTGAGCCTTAGCAGAGGTTGTTTGAGTGAAATATTCGTGTGGGGCAGTAAGGGGGCGATTAGGGTTGAGTATGGGGGTTGCATGGGAGTTTAGGTTGCTTAAATATAAGTTTAAGGCGGTTTAGACCCGTCAGTTCGTTTCGAGCGGCCGCTCGGTGCCTGTGAGCGGCCGCTCACAGGTCCGGGTGGCGCGCTCTTTTCTCGTTTCGTCTCCCGACGCGTTATCCTTCGACGTTTTCGTTATTCCGGACCGTAACAAGTGTAACCCCATGCATTAAGACCCTAATCAACCTCATGCTCCACTTTTAATGATTTCTATTAACGTGTTCGGTTTAGGTTCACATAATCACGTATGGTTTTCACATAAGTTTATTTTTCACCAACGTCCGAGGTTCACTAATCATGCAATCACACATTGACTCATAACCATGCACGTATGTCTTATCTAACTAACCCTAGTTAAGTATAATGCAAGGAATGTAACTAGAGTTTAGTTAAAGTGAGAACCTGAATTTTCGGGGTATCACATCATCCCCAAGTTGAAAAGAATTTCGTCCCGAAATTCAGCAAGTAAACAGTAAAGCCAGCTAAAAAAAATGTATGCTTGGTTTCCGGATGTCACATCATCCCCAAGTTGAAAGGAATTTCGCCCCGAAATTCACTTTGAGCGAGCTGCTTTATGTTCGGCATTTGATCTATGCACAGGTTCAGGTTCAGAAAAGAGGTGTGGATATTTGAGCCGCATCTGATCTCTGCGCTCCCACGTGTATTCCGGTCCTAGACGGGAATTTCATTGTACGTTAATAATAGGTATAGTGTTCTGTTTGAGTTTCTTGACGCCCCGCTCAAGAATCTCCACTGGTTCTTCCATGAACCGTAGCCGATCGTCCACCTGGATCTCCTCCAGTGGCACCATCAGTGTTGTATCCAACAGGAATTTCTATAGATTCGGTACGATATGTGGGATACACCGTGTATCCTACCAAGTTTGTTAAGCAGGTTTAACCTGTAAGCTACCAGACCAATCCCATCAACCATCTCGAATGGTCCAACGTTTTACGGGTTCATCTTCCCCCGTTTTCCAAAGCGTGTCGCACCTTTTCAAGGTGACACCTTTAATAGTACCTTGTTCCCATTCCGGAGCTCTAAAAGTTTCCTACGCTTATCAGCGTAGCTTTTCTGTCGCTCAAGAGTAGCAGCCATCCGTTTTCTGATTGCACTATCTTCTCAGAAGTTTGGTGCACAAGTTCGGAACCTGTCAGTTGGCTATCCCCAACTTCAGTCCAACATATGGGGGATTTGCACTCCCGTTCATAAAGTGCCTCAAAAAGTGCACACTGGATCGAAGTGTCATAACTATTGTTATAAGAGAATTCAATCAAAGGCAAGTGCTTGTCCCAACTGTTTCCAAAGTCCACCACGCACGCTCGCAGTAGATCTTCTAGTGTTTGGATGGTACGTTCACTCTATCCATCCATCTGGGAGTGATAGGCTGCGCTCATGTCCAAATGAGTTCCCAAAGCAATTTGGAGAGTTTCCCAAAAATGGGAAGTAGATCGCGCGTCGTGATCCGATATGATAGAAGTTGGCATCCCATGCCTAGAGGCAATTTTCGTAATACAAAAGCGGCTAGACGTTCCAACATGTCCGCCTCTCTAATTGCCATGAAATGCGCTGATTTGGTCAAACGGTCAATAATGACCCAAATCATATCGTGCCCGCTGGGCGTTTTAGGAAGCTTCGTAATGAAGTCCATGGAGATCCCATCCCATTTCCACATCGGAATCTCTGGTTGTTGAAGTAGGCCTGAAGGTTTCTGATATTCAATCTTAACCTTCGCGCAAGTCAAGCACTTACTAACATAAGTGACTTTTCTCAGCTTTCATGTTTGGTCACCAGTAAAGAGTTTTGAGATCTCGGTACATTTTATCCGAACTAGGATGTACCGAATAACGAGGGGTGTGTGCCCCATCGAGCACTAGTTGTCTGAGATCTCCAACACGTGGAATCCAGACTTGATTCATGAAGTGCTGAAGACCCTATGTCCTCCATTCCAGGTGCTTATCAGCACCGTGCAAGGTTTCAAGCCCGATGTTTTCCTTTTCAAAGCCACGCCCTGGGCTTTACGTATCTTAACATGAAGATTAGATTGTAGGGTAAGTTGCAAGGCTAACCTTCCCTGAATGTTACTTGATGGCACAGTCATAACCATTCAGGAGTCTGACCCATCGGCGTTGTCGTATGCTTAGCACCCTCTGGTCGAATATATGCTGGAGACTTTTATGATCTGTGAATTCGTGCACTCTGTCCCGTAGAGGTAGTGCCTCCAAATTTTGAGAGCGAAGACCTCCGCTCCCAGTTCCAAGTCGTGAGTGGGGAAATTTTTCTCATGAACTTTTAGTTGTCGTGAAGCATATGTGATCACCTTTTCGCGTTGCATCAAAACACACCCTAGACCTTGGATAGATGCATCATAGTACACCACAAAGTCCTTCGTACCCTCAGGTAGTGATAATATTGGAGCACTGCAAAGTTTAGTCTTTAGTAATTGAAAAGCAGCTTCTTGGGCATCTTCCCACTTGTAGATAATCCCCTTCTGTGTCAAAGCAGTGAGGGGTTGAGCGATTTTTGAGAATCCCTGAATGAATCTGCGATAATAACCTGCAAGGCCAAGGAATTATCGGACCTCCGTGGGAGTTCTTTGGGGCCTCCCATCTTTAAATCGCATCAATCTTAGCGGGATCGACCTGTATTCCTGCCTCGTTCACCACATGACCCCAGAATTGGATCTCACGAATCCAGAAGTCGCACTTGGAGAATTTTTGCATATAACTGCTCACTTTTCAGAAGTTCCAAGATCAGTCGTAGGTGTTGCTCGTGCTCTCCCCTACTCTTGGAATAGATCAGAATGTTGTCTATGAACACTATGACAAATTTGTCTAGATAGGGTTTGCACACACGGTTCATGAGGTCCATGAATACAGCTGGTGCATTGGTCAGCCCGAAGGGCATTACCAAAAATTCATAGTGCCCATAACGAGTTCGAAAGGCTGTCTTTGGCACATCCTCCTCTCGGACTCTCAGTTGATGATACCCCGACCTTAAGTCAGTCTTGGAATAGAAACTCGACCCCTGAAGCTGGTCGAATAGATCATCAATACGAAGTAAAGGGTAGCGGTTTTTAATTGTCACCTTGTTCAATTCCCGGTAATCGATACACATACGGGAACTCCCATCCTTTTTCTTAACAAATAAGACTGGAGTTCCCCAAGGTGAAGAACGAGGTCTAATGAAACCCCTGTCCAATAGCTCTTGGAGTTGGGTGGATAGTTCTTGAAGTTCGCCTGGTGCTAGGCGGTATGGTGCACGCGCAACTGGGGCGGCTCCTGGTGCATGGTCAATTTGGGAAGACATCTGGAAAATCCTGAACTACAGGGATATCCTCAATTTTTGTTTCAACTTCAGCTCGAGTATCAGAAATGTTAGCCAATATGGCTGGGTAGCCCTTCCGAATACACTTCTAGGCTTTCAGGAAAGAGATGATGCCCATCATGGCACCACCAGGATCACCCTGGACAGATAAGAATTCTCCACTAGGGAGAGGGATACGAACAATCTTCTCTTGACAGAGAATTTTCAGCGTATTACTTGGACCACCAATCCATGCCAACCACGAGATCAAAGCTTCCTAGGGTGATAGGTAAGAGGTCGATGGCAAACAACTGTCCATCTAGTTCGAGCTTACAGTCACGATGGATGTGGGTTACCTTAACAGGCTTCCCATCAGCTAACTCTATAAAGTACGGGGTATCAAGAAGTGTAGGAACTATCCCTAGTTGTTTGCTAAGTTTTGATGACACAAAACTATAGTCTGCACCAGCATCATATAAAACAGAAGCGAGAGTGTCGTTTAAGGAACACGTATCCGTCACGCCGTTGTTATCAGTCCTGGCCTCCCCAGAGCCCATCACAAATGCTCCTCCACGAGCCCCATTGTTGTTGTTACTGTTGTGGTTATTGTTGAAGGACTTATACCGCATACTATCTCACGTTCTCTTGTTATCACCAAAAGTAGAAGATGAAGCACTCTGCTTCGGAAAAGTACCATGCTCAACAGCCTCGTCGGTGAGTTTGTGAGCCAGGTGAAAGGTTTGTAGGTGAGCTGCAGTGGCCAAGCCACGAATCTGAGGGGCCCACCCCTTCGGTATAAAGTTCGATCCATTTGTAAGGTAGGTTAAATAGATTCGAGCCTATAGTGGCTATCTCCTGTAGCTTGGTAGTGTAGGCGTCGATCCCAGACCCATCCGTCTTTATATAACAAAATTTCTAGATTTCACCACAGGGTGTTACGTTCTCCTTCCAAGTATTTGTAACTCATCGAGTGTGCATGTAGCATACATTACCCCATCCTGCCTGGGGCAAATGCACACGGCAGGGACTTATACTATCGAAGAAATCAGACGGTCTCCTTCAGTTCCGTTGGAGTCATTGAGGATTACGATCAATAAAAGGCTTGAAGATATGATGGCTGGTTGTTGTTGTGGCATGTGCGTTCGAGAAATAAGAAAGTTCAAATGTGGAAGTCAGAGGAAAAGAACGATTTAGCAATATAGATCTTTACTAGCTGGGAAAGATGCGAGGGCCTCAACCACCCTATCGTTGATCATAAAAACTCAGTCTTATCTAAGTTAACAAGGGAAATGAAAGAAAAGATAGGTAAGAAAAGGTAAGAGCCAATCGTCGCCATGCTCTGTCTAGATAGTAGAGCCTTCATCCTCACTTTCCGTGTGCTCGTCCTGCTCAGGTTCCCCTTCCATCTCTTATCCTTCCTCTTTTGCGATGTCAGTGTTATATGGTTCTCATCACGTACAATCTCCTTCTCTAGTCCTATGTGAACCAGTTTAGTGGTAAGCTGTACCACTCGTTCCTCCAATCGTGGCTATCAGCCATTAGTAGGTTTCATCCTCCCTTGTGATGTTGCATTACATCGCAGGCTTTACGTAACTCCCCAAGAGTGTGTGTAACAAGTCCCGATCTAACGTGTTCCCATGAATCTACCATATACTTATGAGTAACAGGGATATGCAGTCATACGTCCGCCCGCTCATACTAGGCGTAAGGTACTAAAGTAAGAAATAAGTTCTATATGCGTAACCCAGTCCCGTCTGAGTTTCGAATGGGGTAAGAAAGATCAAGTAGCAAGGAACAGAAACTAATTGTCTCCTTGCTAAGTGACAAAAGATAAGTCTCAGCATTCGAATTCCTTCATAGTTGTTTTAATGGTACCACGTCATGCGCATCGTGCAGCTTCCTGTGTACGTGCGCCATAACACTCGCAAGGCTCCCTCCCTTGTACTATTGTTGTCTCCTCGTCCATGAGGTTAGTTAGGATATTACCCCCAGTAATGCGCCACCTGGTGTAACCCTAGGTTCCCACCATTGACGTGTCAAGAATTAAGTCTAGAACTAGGAGATAACATGTCTCCTGAAATCATATGTTGTAGATATATGTAGCTAATAGCTAGTTGTGCACTTAAGTTGTGAGTGTACTTATGCTATGATGATTATAGACTAGACTCAACATGCAGTCCTAGTTCACTATAACCTGGCTCTGATACCAATCTGTCACACCCTCAAATTTCCACTGCGGGGTTTATACCGCGAGGCGCGTGACATACCAGGATCCCATAGCCATAGTCACAGGAACGAACTCTAAATGCCCAAACCATTTAGTTCGTTTTCAAAAACCAAGTTTAGTTAAGCTGCGGAAGCGTAAACCAAATTTAAAACCTTTTAAAACTTGCGCAAAACAACGCACCCAAATTAAAACCATACGAAAGCATAATATATAATTTATGTGTATGCCCGAGAGCCCAAATGCAGTGAAGTGTACAGTGCTTTCTAATCCTGGCACCGGAAGCTAACTACCTGCAAAAGCATGTAAATCGTGGGTCAACAAACAATGTTGGTGAGTTCACTGAGTAAAGTAGGTGAGTAAGTAAAAACGTAGGTTTCCCAAACCATGAACCAAATGAAAACGTCGGTCTCCCAGACCACATAACAGTACGTAAGAACGTCGGCCTCCTTGGCCACAAGTAAATAGCTAATTCAAATGTCAGGGGTAGCTAGCCCACTCATGATAACTAAAACCGGCGAATACCGAACTACTAATGAACAAGTTCCCATAACTGGGATAAAGATGCCTTGCATCATTGTCCATCGACAATGATTATGTTTGAAGCTAATAGTTCACATCCGTGCCCCCAGCACGATGTGAGGTTTGTTAGACCTAATAGCGCTATCAACTAATTAACCCGCTTGCCCAACCGGCAATTGATTCGGTATTTTGAAGGACTTAAACGATGTGTTTGGTTTAGTTCATCAAGGACATATATATGAATTAGTAAAAATAGATTCACCACGTGAACCATGCACCCCAAATCCGATATGTGTAAAAGTAGTCCCGAACCGGACTAGAAACGTTAAGTAGTTGTCTCAACCCGAGACGCATGCTTTTGAGAAAAGAGTAGTGAAACTCACCTTATCGCGTAAGCAAAGAATCCAAACAGCAAGTATTATATGCTACCGACACCCTAATAACAGTGTCACTATGTGAGTATAGGCGTAACATCATTACACCATATAACTCGTTTGTCCAAGGCGTTTTAAATATTCAAAAGTGTGTATGCGACGCCTAGTGATTCTACATGCAATAGTAAACCCTACGGACTCGTTGGTGAATGAGTTGGTTATAATTAGTTTCTACAGCCCATATGTGTCGTAAACATGTGTACTTCCGTTATATGTCAATTTTAGATCACCTAAGACCTCAAGTAATCACATAGTCACATAATACACAATCTGTGTTTTCAGGACAGATTGTGCGTCATCAAAACGAATTTATTTAAAATAGTAAACCAGTGAGTTATCCTCCCAATTTTTTACTGAATTTTCTTTGGGATTCACTTGGCAATACCTATTTTTGTTTTGTCTTAATTCCAAACACAAAAATTATAAAAATTCGTACAACACAGCAGTGTTCAGAAAATTTCCATAACAGGTCAGTTTAGTAGGAAAATTCTTAAAAATTTTGTATTCATCCAAACGAGATGAATCCACTTGGAAAAGCTCTATTTTTCCAGTATTGACCTACTGTAAAAATTTCATAACCTAACTCCTTGTAAATCTCAAGTTATGGCCATTTAAAGTTAACCCAATTTACAAATCCGAAAATCTGATATGACCCCTAATCAATTAAAATTCCAAAAACGACTCATCCTACGTCCAAAACACATGATTTTACCCATTATGAAAAGCTAAGACCAGGTGTGACCTAACCATGCCAAGAAAACCCTAAAATTATTATGTTAGAGCCGTGTTACAGCTCCTACAAGTTTGACTAACCATTCTGTCCAGATTTTAGTTTCGCCTAAATCATACTTTAATCGCCTACCGTGTGCACAAAAACTATTAACATTCACCAATCATCAACACAAAACATTCCTAATACCTATTTTATCAGATTCTATGATTAAACATGTCAAGATCAAAGCTTTAAAAATCAAAACACCAATTACTTGCGCAACAAGTACCCTACGATGTTACTAAGCGTTTATGAGTATGTTTAATCCATTTAATCTTCAAAAAGATTCATGCTTTAATGTTTTATAAACTCATTCAGACCTGGACAAACTTATTATATGATTTTTATTAATGAAAACACAAGATAAAAGCATAAGAAATCGTAAGATATACCCTTAGCTCTCTCAATCGATCAATCGCGCGCCTTGGAGCCTCCCAATTGATGATCTTGAGCCTTAGCAGAGGTTGTTTGAGTGAAATATTCGTGTGGGGCAGTAAGGGGGCGATTAGGGTTGAGTATGGGGGTTGCATGGGAGTTTAGGTTGCTTAAATATAAGTTTAAGGCGGTTTAGACCCGTCAGTTCGTTTCGAGCGGCCGCTCGGTGCCTGTGAGCGGCCGCTCACAGGTCCGGGTGGCGCGCTCTTTTCTCGTTTCGTCTCCCGACGCGTTATCCTTCGACGTTTTCGTTATTCCGGACCGTAACAAGTGTAACCCCATGCATTAAGACCCTAATCAACCTCATGCTCCACTTTTAATGATTTCTATTAACGTGTTCGGTTTAGGTTCACATAATCACGTATGGTTTTCACATAAGTTTATTTTTCACCAACGTCCGAGGTTCACTAATCATGCAATCACACATTGACTCATAACCATGCACGTATGTCTTATCTAACTAACCCTAGTTAAGTATAATGCAAGGAATGTAACTAGAGTTTAGTTAAAGTGAGAACCTGAATTTTCGGGGTATCACACCGGTCAAGAAGGAAAAGATTCGGTTGATTGATGAATCGAAGGCGCTGAAAGAGTGGAGAGTTATGGAGGCGGATATCTCGAAGTATCCCGAAGAACGACGCGCCGCGATGAAGAAATTACAAGACAAGTTTATTGAAAAATGGAAGTATGTTTATAAAAGTTTAGGAAATCGTATGTTTTTTTAAGTGTGTTTGTTTTTTTTTTAATGGAAGTAGCTTTTGTAATTTTTATTTATATAATTTAGTATTTATTTGAACATTTTTTTTATTACTTTTATAAAACTAATTACAATTAATATTAGAAAACAAAAAAAATATTAAATGCTTGAGACATGGTTTTTCATGTCTGCACACCCCACCCATGTCTCAAGAATGGTGAGACACCACTTTGATGATGTGACAGCCTACGTGGCACTGAGACATACGATTTTTGATGTCAGCTTACCCACTAGCCTAAGGACGATGTGGATGGTATGATCATTCTTGAACACACCATCGTTGCTGCTCTCATGTTCCAGCAACTAAACGATGATCGAATTTCGCCAGGCATCCTCTATGTCAACAGATCCTTTGAGTTAACAGTCAAGAGATGAAATGAACTAAACATGTTAAATATTTTTTAAAGCAATATTTCTTTCGTCTTACCAAAACATTTAAACTATTATTACTCCCCTCGTCTCAATTTAAATGTCTTAGGCCCATAAACACACATATTAAGAAATCTTTTGTTTGTATGTGGTAAAATGACAATGATATTCTCAAACTTTTGATTGTGTTTTGTTTTTTATGAGCAAAACTGAAAATTGCATTTTTATTTTTGCAAATGAACATTTAATTTGGGAAAAACAAAAATGGAAAGATAAGCATTTAAATTGAGACGGAGAGAGTATATTATTGTATTATCTTAAAACAAAATTAACACAAACAAATATTCCTTCTAAAGCATGTGACAAAAAGAAGACATAATTAAGTTGGTCTACCCAAAATACGTTTTCCAACTTGAATTAATTTTGAGCCGTACGTTTAACAACCCTCGATCCCCACCTGTCCATCTTGTCACCCTTTACGAAATATGTCCATTTTTTTTATTCCTTATACAATTATATATCTTGTATCTTTATATAGGTACGTATGCATGCAGTGACAACGGGCAGCGAGAGCGAGTGATGTTTTTCTTTTTCTTTTTGTTTTATTTAATTTAAGCATGAAGGTACGTATAAAGTAAAAATGTTACCATGCACGTACGTTAATTGCCTATGTATATATCTAGTACGTGTGTAAGAGAAAAGAACCCATTACATTTTATATAAACATATCAAATGATTGATTATTGTTGGGGTTAACAAGCTTAACCCCTAGCTTAATTAGTATACTAGATATAATAAAACAACATATTACATATATATATAGGCTTTATAATTAAGAACATTTACAAAAATGGATACAAACACGTATACATTATGTAACTATAAATTTAAAATCATTAGTAGATATGATCAAGGGATCACTCAAGCATGTGCAAACGTGCACGATTATTAGATTAATATCCGTGAGGATAATAATCGTAACTTTCATGGTACCCAACTGGAGGGTACCAATAAACCTGATAAGGATTTACGGGAATAGGTGGAGCAAATGGTCTGATATCAATTTGTGGTGGTGGAGAAGGCGGTGGTGAGGGTGAGGGTGACGGTTGATCCGAGTCGTTGATTTCTTGTGATACAATGATATTCTTTTTGGGAAATGGTTGTTTAAGTGCATATTCAAACACGTGAGGGTGTTTAGTAGTTAAGATTGTAAATGTTCCTGTCATGGAATTGGTTTCTAACAACCTGACACCGCCAATTTTACTAAGTGTCTTCTTTACCTTTTTTATGCATCCTCCACAGTTACAAAAGTCTTCAATTTGTAGAGTAAGTGTCATTGGAGTCGACATGTTGATATACGTTAGCTGAAAATGTTAACAAACAATAAATTAAATTTATATGAATATATACATAAAACAAAATGCATGTAAAGCTAGAGTCGACAATATGATTTCAAAACTATATATTAACTATATAACCCTTACAATTAACTTCAAGCGCGAACCGTTGGTGTTTTCCGTGGCCAACTGAAGGGTGGTTTAGCTGGAAAAATAAATAAATTATTATGGTGTGTAGAGGAAGGAATGCTAATTAATTAAAGAAATAAAATGTTTATATAGGGAAAAAAATTGGATGTATCGGACCTAACGCAAATGCTATGAAACTCACTAGGAGCACCTTTTGGCCTATTGGTCAGCACGCCTAACATATAAACCCAGTTTAACTTTTCTAACACGTTGGGGCAGAAGGGCTTCTGGGTTATAAACCCACACCTACTTTTTTAGGCATTGGACAAACAAAATTGGCAAAATAGCAATCCTAAAGAAAACCAATCAAAGATAGACAAATAATCCCAAAATGGTACGACGGGTACACAAAACAACCAATCTAATAGTTACATGTCTATAGAGCCAACTCTTTACTTGTATAATTATTAGATTGGTGTGGTGTGGACTCCATTGTACTTTTTGTTGGTTTCTATCTGAATCTATAGCTATCGCCTATAGGCACCGCTTACTTATCTATATATGTGATTGGTTCGTTTTGGATTGTCTATTTTACAAAGTAAAAAATCAAATGCTAATCTCCTAGTTTGTTTGTTTAACTTGCGTATTCTTTTGATTGTCCTTTGTTTAAACTAGTAATAACGCCCGCGCGCTTTGCAGCGCGGGTACGTCGCAAACATCTAATGGATTAGTTCAAGCGTTAAATTATGTAATGCATGAAAAAACGTGTGTTTCGAAGCGTTGCATTTGAATCATATAGTAAAGTAAATAAAATTTATGTCGTATAGAAGAAACAGAATCAAACCCAAGTTGGTTCGTTTAGTGGGGTTTGATCTACTCACTACACCATCCTGACCTTTGCATTAAGACTTAGCGGCGTAAAAACGTACAGTAACTCGTATGTCAAAACGTAGACTAACTGAATATGTACAGTATGAAAACATATTATGTTTGACCCGACTAATTTTCGATGAAAAAAATTACGTCAAAACGTGAATTTATATCTTTTAATTCGGAGCGTAAATTTATACCATCACGTACATAAAAATAAGTGTATTGTGTTTGAAGCGACTAATTTTTAAAAACTTTAGGTTTCGACATAAAAATAAGAAGGTGTGGGAATGGCGTCATTTTTTAGTTGGCGTCAACACGTAGACCAGCTTAAATTGTGCATAAAAATAAGCATGAAAAACACATTATTTTTTACCGACTCATTTTTGAAAATATTACGTCGAAGGGGTCTTTGACCTAATGGTATCAACTATCAAGGTGTTAAATAATACTTTGCTTTTTTAAGTTGTGAAAGTTTAAATCCTATTGGTAACATAAGTTTAGACGTTCAAAAAAAATATATAATATTCTATTGGTATTGGCTTAGTAGTTTATTAAATTATAGATGATTTAAAAAAAAAAAATTTTCGTTGCTTAATACTTTAAGAACACTAAAACTAATTAAAATAATAAACTATGTATATATACCATGCTAAACTTACCTAAACATAAGTAAACATAAGGTAGAGAAATGTGTCACTTAAATAAATTTGAAGGGTCAAAATAGTAAAAAAGCACCGACATTGCTTTTTAATGTATAGATAATACATATATGTTTCCAAACGATACATGATATGACTGAAGATGGTAAATGGTTGCAAGTTTTTTTCTTATTTTATAAGCTTTTAAAGTAGAAACCACATTGGACTATGAGGGAAAATGAAAGATTTAAAGTTATGAATCCCTTTAGCTATGTGGTATGGGGGTGGGAAGACCATGGAAGTGATGATTAGATCAGTGGCTTGCGTGGTACACTACCCCTAACGGGTGAGGGGCGTGAGAAGCATGGCATTGACCACGTTTTGTTGGAAATATGGTAAATGGATGATATTGAAATTATATTTTTAGTAAATTATAATTATTAATAAAACTTTTAATGTGGTGAATTTTTTTTTGAACGACCAACTAAAGTATTGCCGGGTACTTCGTACGCGGCCCCCATTGGCTAAAGGTAGCCCACAAGACGTATCTTGTAGCGGCCCAATCCGCACGCACGGAGCCCTCTAGCCCACCCGTCTCCTGTTCCAGGGAAAACCCAGCCCGCATACCCGCCCAAAGGCACGACGGTAACGAACCGGTAAAACCTGGAGGGATCAGGAGTCGAACCCATGACCACAAGGATCAAGTGTCTCTCCCTCACTTCCCATTACTAAACTTTAAGTAGAGGTTTTATGTCTTTGATTAGATGTTTTATTTTTTTTAATTAGAGATTTTATATCACTTAATTAGAGTCTTTATGTCTCAAATTAAGAAGACTCTTCATACATTCATCTTCTTATATAATGGAAGGCTTTGTGCCTCATTTGATAAGATAGAAAAAGAAGTACTCACACACACAAATATGTAGAGAACAAACTCAATCGATGACCGATCATCTTTCAAGCAAGTGTGCAAATCTGGTAGTGCACCACAACTGTTAAGAAATACTCACACACAAATATATAGAGAACAAACTAAATCTCTACCTCTTTTAGTACTTCCACAACTAAAGCCATTCACCATCTCCCAAAATATGCACTATAACTTGGTTCGAGTACAAAGGATTGGGTGGACTCACGTAATGATTTGTGTATACGGTTTAATTAATCGAGCTGAGCCAAGCCCAAGTTGAGCTCAAGCTCATATTTGAATGGACCACCTTGGTTTGATTCGTTTATTTTTTCAAGATGAAAGTCGCGCTTTCAGCCCGACTCGTAAAAAGTTCAAGCCAACTCGAGCTCAATTGTGCCAGATATTTATTTTTTGGGAAAATGGCCAAAATAGCCCGTTGACCGTGTATTTTGCACAAATAGCCCTCTCCACCCTCTTTGGAGAGACGGGACACGGCTCCCAACGAGCCTGAACCCTCTTCCGAGAGGCTTCCCATTTCAGCCAACAGAGGACCGCCACGTGTCGTTGTTGATCCCGAGACAGACCTTTCTCTCTCCTGAACCCCCTTTCTCTCTCCTGAACCCTCTTTCTCTCTCCTGTGACGTCTCGGAAGACGCTTCCGGTGACGTCTCGGAAGACGTCTCCGGTGAAGACGAAGAACAAGAAAAAAACAGTAAACTTCGTCGGAGAAGACGGAGAACTCACCGGAGAAGACGAAGAAACAAGAATCAGTACACCAGCAGGGTCACCGGACCGGTGACGGGAACCGGCGCCGCCGCCCTTCTGTTTCCGGCGAACCACCCTGGTCGGCTTTCCGTTCTGGTTAAAGCGAATCAGACAGTCACCGAGTATGGTGACTGTCACCGGTGACCATCTCAGGCCGCCGCCACCTTATCTTTTCCGGTAAGTTACTTCTCCCCGGTTAAGCCCTCTCTTCGTTTATTATAATAATCGGACAGTCACCGGTTTAGGGTGACTGTCGTGCGCCTGCTATAACCCCAAACCATTCTTATGTTCCTGATTTGTATATCGGATAACACAACCCCTTGAACTTGCCCTTCGATTCTCCGGTGAGTTCTCCGTCTTCTCCGACGAAGTTTACTGTTTTTTTCTTGTTCTTCGTCTTCACCGGAGACGTCTTCCGAGACGTCACCGGAGACGTCTTCCGAGACGTCACCGGAGACGTCTTCCGAGACGTCACCGGAAGCGTCTTCCGAGACGTCACAGGAGAGAGAAAGAGGGTTCAGGAGAGAGAAAGGGGGTTCAGGAGAGAGAAAGGGGGTTCAGGAGAGAGAAAGGTCTGTCTCGGGATCAACAACGACACGTGGCGGTCCTCTGTTGGCTGAAATGGGAAGCCTCTCGGAAGAGGGTTCAGGCTCGTTGGGAGCCGTGTCCCGTCTCTCCAAAGAGGGTGGAGAGGGCTATTTGTGCAAAATACACGGTCAACGGGCTATTTTGGTCATTTTCCCTTATTTTTTTCCTTTATATTTTTACAAATATTTATAGCATAATAAACAAAAAAAATCAACATATACGCACATATTTATTTGTTTCTTTTCTAATATTTTAAAGACTAAAATGCTTTTTAAAAATGTTAACATTTCAATCTAGATGTTAGGATGTTTGAATCTAAACGGACCCGATTCAATAAAATCTGTAAAATGAGTTGATATAAGTTGGAATAATTAAATTTGATCTCTGTGGTTTTTTTTTTTTTTTTTGAAAGTGTGCAATGCATATGGGTAAGCCGGTATGAACTGATGAGCCACCGAAGGGAAAGTTCTCAATGTTTTCACTTTATTTTCTTGTTGTTTAATGTTTACTGCTCAAATTCGTGTGGTCTAGCATGAGTGAATTTCTAGACATTTGCTTATACCTTTTTCTTTTTATATTTTTTAAAACCAAAACCAGAATAACGTCATCACAAATTTTAATATATGCAAAAATAAAACTTCAGACATTAATTATTAGTACGTACGACAGTACATATACATGGCTCAAGGTTCAAGCATTAATCAACTAGAATATGGAGTTTTTTTGCCAAAATAGAAGATTTTCCTCGTCCATTTGTGTATTTGGTGTATGTCAGAATGGAAGATTCAAAACTAGGACACCTGCAATCTTAGATTGCGGGACTAGTCCAAATGGGATGCCACCGTGGAGATTTTGCTGATGTTGGACGATGTTGGCACTACTGCTCAAGACGTGGAGATGCAAGGCACGTGCTGGGGATGACTAGGCAGACCCGCAATCTGAGATTGCGGGTGTCTGTCTCACCTTTTCAGTGGGTTTTAGCTCCATCTTGCTGCATGTATAGACATTAATATTACTCTCGCAATTTAAGATTGCATAAGAGTAGGTTGGAATTGTGTTTTGCAGGCATATGGATTGGATGCATGAGTCTTTATTGTAGTGTTGCATGAGTGTAAGAGAATCAATTCTCTGATGGCAAATAGTGTCATGCTCCAACTCCAAGCAAACATCAAATCAAGAGTTAAAATCTGCATGCATTAGCTTGCAATATATATGAGGATGATGTTTAGTGAAACCATAACAATCTTTAACATACACAAAGCAAAAAAATTCACAAGCACAAGTATCATCTTAAAAAAAAAAAAAAACAATGGCACACTTACACCCGGGTCCAAGAAACAACGAGCTTCTATGGCTGCAGCCACAACATCGTTCGGCTTATCTGTTCGAAGATGATGCTGGCCATGCCACAGAGCTTGATATTAGGCGGGGCGACCAGGCATTATTTTCTGCCATTAAAAAAAATCCGTTAAACCCCAATGTCGAAGAGCTGGTTAGAATGGCAGGCTTTGGTGGGGTTCTTGATGTTGGATACGTGCTTTTTGACCGTGGTTTGATAACCGCGTTGGTTGAAAGATGACGTCCAGAAACTCACACGTTTCACCTATCGTTTGGTGAATCGACGGTGACTTTAGAGGACGTGAACGTGCTCTTGGGATTGCGAGTCAACGGTCCCCCATTGGGAGGACCAGAGGAAAAATGGTCATCCCAAGATAGAATACAGCTAGTTGGGGGTTTGTTGGGCATAGATGAGGATGCGGGAATGTTTAGTGGAAATAATATTAAAACAAGATACCTTATAAACAAAATAAAAGAAGTTCTGCCTGAAGGGGCAGATATGAATCAGATTACACAAAAAGCACGTTGTGTGGTCTTGGTTATTGTGGGTAACACATTGTTTGCTGACTTTTCTAACGGTTTCACCTCATTGTCATTTTTAAGGTACCTTCAATCGTTAGAAAGATGTGCCCAATATAGTTGGGGGAGTGCTGCGTTGGCTTGTTTGTACCGAAATATGTGTAAAGCCGTAGTCTCCACTGAGAAAACAATTGGAGGACCTATGATTATACTCCAGTTGTGGGCCTGGACACGAATCAGTGTACTATCCCCCAAGTGTTCAACCCGGTTGATGCCTGGAAAACCTTATGGTGCTATGTATGTATTTATCCATTACCTTTATATTATATAAAATAATTATTTGTTAAAAAAACTAAGTCGTTTGTTTTATTATTTTTTACAGCTGGAAAGGTAAGCACGAATTAAAGGAGGTTGCCTCGCGATCGTTAAGACAGATACGATCGCAATTACAAAATTTACATGCTGAACAGGTATGAGACCGTTGATGTTGTGTTACAAGTAAAATACGTTATGAGACTAATAGTGTTTCTTATTAAATTTTTTTGCAACAGTTTATTTGGAGATCCTATGCACAATACATAGGGACATTGCCCCAAAGTTGCACAGAGGGGAGTGATTGTTGGCGCTCGGATTGCTTTCTTGTGTGGTTTCAGGTGGTCGAATACCACCAAGCTAGTAGGGTCATGAGACAATTTGGGTTACGTTAATGGATTCCTGATGGCATGCCCTGTACTCCCCAAGTCCACACTGAACTGCACAAAAAAACCCGTTCTGGCAGACCATACGAATCTTGGTTTGCAAACTTTCATAGCGAGTATGTGCAGTCGTGGAATGGCCGAAAAAATAGAATAGTGGTCGGGGAAGAAACGCCATTTCCTTCCGTGTATCCCGGTTATATGGAATGGTACTTAGAAAGAACCGTGGCATACATGACGAATCCAATGTCTATCCCGGTATCGCAATCGGGTTTCAGAGATGACGGTGGGATTGCCCAAGTGATGGTATATATATGAATTTTTTTTCCAATATATATAAGTGTATATTTTTAATGATAACTTTTTTAATACATAACTATTTGAACTTTATAGATGGAAGGTGATCGTGCAACACATTGAGCATTCGTCCAAGCAAGCAGCCGAGTCAGCTGATGAGTGTACACACCCGCAATCTCAGATTGCGGGTCTACTAAATGCACAATCAACTTTCTGACAAACACCAATGGCACAAATATTCTTGGGAAATCTTCCATTTTGGCAAAAAACTCTAGAATATGTGAATGCTGCAGGTTTGTCATTCCACACTAATTAAGATTATTGCTGTGAACTGAGTCCTAATTAATATCCTCTAAAATCTAAATTGTCAACTTTAGAGAACTAGATGAAGTAGACCAGAAGATGCTTCTAATCCAAATTCAGTGACAACTTATCCTTATATCAAACGTTATTTCTTCGTTTGCAGACCAAATACCATAATATTTCCCATGTACTCTTCATATCTCTGTATTCTAAGTACTTTGAAAGAAAAAGTTTGATATTATTCCCATTTTAAATGTTTAAAATGAGTTATTTGTATATACTGAGACTAGATTATACCCCGGGAGCGTCCCGGGTTGAGAAATTTAATATGATACATCAATTTTACATATGAAATAGACTGATGTATAACTCTAATATTAATATCTAACCTAAAACAAATTAACAATGTACAAATCCAATGCTAACACCTAACATAAAAGAATGTAGAACTTTAATGTAACTCTAATATTAACACCTATTCTAAAAGACTAAACAAATGTACAACTCTAACATACTAATATTGATACCTAACTTAAAACAACGTTTAACTCTATTAACCTATTCGGCTCTTGTTGAAAATAAAAATCATATTTACTGATTTGAACATAATTAGTGACTTGCCTATACATGATTAATGATTTACCTGAACACTTTGTGTTTTTTTTCTTGTATGAACAAAACTCCACAAAAAAATTTCTCCGTTTTTTATATATCACTATGGTACTCGTTGGAAAGATAATAAAACGCTCGTTAATTTGGTGTAATTTTTTTCTTTAAAAAATCTAGTATATTAAAGATATTAACGTTTAAAAATTATGGAAGGAAACATGAGGGTGAAAAATCCAATTTTGATTTTAAATTATTTTTTTCCTAAAATATCTCAATGCCACATGGGATGACACATGGCACACTCAAAGAAGAGAATGCCTCTTTGAGTGACATGTCATTAAAATGGCTTTGGTTTATTATATGTATAGATTTTATAGTTTTGAAAAGATAAAATATATTTTTAGAGCTGTCTCGATCCTAATGTTATATTTAGCAAAACAAAATTTAGATTTTACTTGGGGCTGCCAAAAAGGTCGAGTCGGCCCTGTTCGCATCTTAACGAAAACATACAGAAGGGACTCTCGCCTCCTATATGCATTTAAGCTACAAAAATACATTAGGCAAGATTCGCTCGGTCCACGAGCCTAAAAATATAAATAACATTGTATTGTAAAACCGGTTGGTCCATTCTGACCTAATTCGCTTGTTCCTAATAATATAATCACACTGTTCGAAAATTCGCTCGGTCCACGAGCCTAATAATATAATCACACTGTTCGAATTTTTTTTGAAGACAATGACACTTTTCATCGTTATTCATGTCCATATACGCCTCAACAATGGCACTTTTCATCTTAATCACATTGTTCGGAAAAGTTTTTGGTATATGACACCCAAGCAAATCCCACATCGACTGTGGCCAGGAGAGGTCCTTAGTTCATATGTAATCCAACGTCTCTTAAATAACCAACGTGTTTTGGGGCTTAATGTTAATGGACGAGATGAAAACTCCACAGTTAAGCATGCTCAGGTGGGAGCAGTACCAGGTTGGGTGACCTCCTGGGAAGTCTCCACCTGGGCAACCAAAAACAAATCCGTGAGCACTGGATGGGCAACCCATCGGGGCAAAGCGGACAATATTGGTGGTGAGAGGGGCCGGATGTTACATGTTCCGACTCATTTTTAGGTTTATGCTTTCACTTCGGCTACTTACATAATCAACCGTGTGCCATCTCCTATATTGGAAAATGTGTCGCCATTTGAACTACTCTTCAAACAAACGCCTCAATATAACAATTTTAGAGTATGTGGTTGTCGAGTTTTTCCTTATTTACGCGACTATGCCAAACATAAGCTTGATCCGAGGAGTCTCCCTTGTGTTTTATTGGATATAGTACGCATTACAAGGGTTATCGTTGCTTAGGATCCAACCACTTCAAGGGTTTTTATTACACGACATGCTCGGTTCAACGAACAATCGTTCCCATTTAAAGATTCTTCTAGTCAAATGGATCTCCACACCCTTGATCTTACCACCTTATGTGATGAGTTCTCTAGCCCATCACCCAAACCACAACACCTTCTCCACCATTAAATACCACCAGCCCATCTCATCCTTGACTCCTTGTCCATTGTGTACTTCCCTTGGCCAAACTCCTCAAAACCATCCTCCACCTACTGACCCACAACCTTTTGACCCAACTCCATCTAATCCCTTACAACACCCTAGCCCAATAACATCTTCCTAGCCAAACCCACCCTCAGCCCAACAAACGGCGGAAACCCAACCCATCCCTCAACCCGACAACCCATAACTTGTTACGAGAGTTGCATGCTTTACCTCCTGATCGCCCGACTTTTTTATGTGACAATAAAAGTGCCTTGTTCATGACTCAAAATCTAGTTTCACACAAGTGTGCAAAACACGTTGATTTGAATTATCACTTTATTCGTGAACTTGTAAATTATGGCAAACTTTATACAAAGTTTGTCTCAACTAGGGCTGTAAACGAACCAAACGAACACGAACAAGGCTTTGTTCGTGTTTGTTTGTTAAGGTTTCTTAGACAAACGAACCGTTCACGAACACACTAACGAACATAATTTTATGTTTGTGTTTGTTTGTTAAGAAATTCAGTTGTTTGCGAACTGTTTGTGAACACGGGTCTTAAACACAAACAAACAAAAACAAACATTTAATATGCAACTAACTAAAAAAACATTGTTAATATTAACCGTTAAACAAAGTACATCTACTAAACGATGTCGATAAGTCAAATTGTACTAACTTAGACATAATTATCTAAAATTACTTAGGCATAGGCATGAATACATGATATTCCTAATTCAAAAGTTCATAATTATCCTAAGTTTTAACTAGTGATCGAACATACACGAACGGATATAAATAAACGAACGTAAACAAACACATTGCCGAACGTTCACGAACGCAATCGAACGAACGAGACATTTGTTCGTGTTTGTTTGTTTAGTTAATCAAACGGAACTTTTTGTTCGTGTTCGTTCATTTATTAAACAAACGAACACAAACAAACTTCCCGCCAAACGGTTTACGAACTGTTCACCGAACGTTTGGTTTGTTTACAGCCCTAGTCTCAACCAATCTTAGGTGGCTTTGCTTTTGATGTTTTCAGGCCCAATATATTCATTGGTTTTATGTGGTGGGCTTTGAAGCAGCCTAGTCTAATCATGTATATGGTTTCTTATCCTATTAGTGGAAATAAAATGACAAAAGAGGCATAAGATTTATATAGGTAGGTTTCAACAGGTCGTAGTAACAAATTTTTTTTTTTATAACGCACTTATGAAGTCGGTAGTAACAACCGTTTTTCATATCCCCCGAAATAGCAATGGACTGGCGGAGCAAAGTTAATCATATTACCATAAACATAATTAGCACATTCATTCTTATTAAAAAGTGTTTTATTATATTAACGTCACAATAAAAAAAAAAAGGGCCAATGCGATCACAAAGGCGACAACGTTGTATACCAGATTAAACACACAAAAAAACCGAATTACATTTAGTCTGGGCCTAACAAGTTAATCCCTATTCAAACAAAAAAAAAAACATACATATATACAGTCATATTAATAAAATGGACACACACTCGTATACATATGTAACTAAATGGATAATCACAAAAAATATTATGATTGCTAAAAGAACAACGTAACAATCATGTGGATGATTTTTGTTGTTATCATAAAACTCTGAAGGGTACCCATAAACCATATCTGGAAATGTGGGAATAGGCGGAGCAGATGGCGTGATATTAGTTTGTGGTGGTGGCGGTGATAGTGGATCATATTCAAGGCGAACGCCATCAGAACCTCCTCGAAGATTGTGTAGCGTATTTGGTAAATCAGAGAGAGTTGGTTGGTTATGACCGTCGGTGAAGCTAAACTTGAAAGTATTCGATTGTGTGTACTCCATGCTCTTTAATCCATGAACGTGTGACATTGCCACCAATGTTGTAGCAAAATTATCAATAATAGGGACAGGCAATGGATATGTGTGGTTGGTTTCTTGTCTTAGAGTGATATTCTTTTTAGGAAAGGGGTGCTTAAGAGCATATTCTATTAGGTGAGGGTGTTTAGTTGTTAAGATGGTAAATTTCCCTATATCGGGTTCCATTGCTAACAATATGACATTATCAAGTTTCCCAAGTGCCTTCTTCACCTTTTCTATGCATCCTTTACAATTACAAAATGAATCTATCTGTACAACAATTGTCGCTGGAATATTGGTCATCGTTGATGCTTGCTGAAAATAGAAAAAATCGTAATCCAAACATACCACAAATTATTGTCTCAAAAATATTTATGTAAGCTAACATATGGTTAGTTCTAATTGCAACCATTAGCTACATCATTATATAAATCAAACCTAGCAATAAAATTATAATAAATGGTATAAATCAACATAAGATTTAAAAAAAAATACTATGTATTGAATTCGAATTGCTACCCAGTACCCTTATCAGTTAATATTATACTAAAAAAAATATTATACTGTCCTTATGTAATTTATCCTTTATTTTTAATGAAAAATCGTATTGAGTTTAAAAAAAAAATTATACTAACATTGCAACAATGACTTAATATGGATGATCAATTAAATAAATAAATACAGATCATCAAATGAAAAACAATTCATATATAGACTTGGTCTACAGTCTACACAACTACAAAATGAAAATAATATATGTATATAATACATATATGATATATACAGGCTTTATTGAAATAAAAGAAATTAAAAAGAAGAGTGCAAACCGGGAATGTAATCAATGAAGTAAGGAGATAAGATATATTCTGCACCACTTAAAAGCGTTATATACAGTATATACTAGCCGTTCAAAACAAAATTAGCCGATAAAAAATAATACAACGTATACTATAACAAGTTAAAGAACAATAAAATAAATGTGTGTGTGTGTGTATATATATACATACATATATGGATCAAAATGCTAGGAAAAAAGTTGACAAATTAATAAACAAAACTATTAATTAACTCTTACAAGTGTTGATATTTAACGGAGGCCGGTTGGTGTGAGGTTAATTTGCTAGAAAAGGAAAGAACTTGTTATATGAAAGAAGGAATGTGATGTGAGTAATTAAATTTGAACAAAAAATGTTTATATAGGGAACAGGTTTATGGATTGGTCTGTACGCTACAGCTATGAAAGTCTCTCTGTTGAATTTGTTTATTATAATTATATGTTAAGAACTTAATCTTATCTTGAACGGTCTTAATGAACTTATGAAGAATAATAAAGGGGACTGAAACGTAAATTTACATAAACAAGAAAAAGGTCTATTTGGCCAGTTGTGTAAACTCTTGAAAGTTGAGGGGAATAAACCGCAAATAAAATAGAGATGTTCCAGAAGTTTCTGTGAGATGATACTTCTCCCTGTGTAAAGTACGTGTGATTATAACCAATAGAAACATGCCACTTGGTATCCACCTTGGTCAGCGCCTACATAAACTAACCTACAAACCGAGTTTTATTTTCAACCAACTGAAAGGAAAGTTCTCAATCATTTCATTTCATTCTCTTCCATGGACTTCTCAGATGTCATGGGTGTAAAATAGGATATTTGCAAATTTTTTATTTTATTCTAATTATGTGGTAAAAATAATATATAAATTAATTATTGAGCATGTAATATTGAGTTTGAAAAAAAAAAGTGTAACTTTAATGGGACCTATGATTCTAAGGACCCAACTATGATCCTTTATCTGGTTAGTGTGACTGGTTTTAGCTACCATATCAGTTCATTTTGGGATTTTTTGTTACCAGTTTTGGTTTAGTTTGATTTTACTGGTTTTAGTTTCCGAACCGGTTTTTTGTTCATCGTTGCCCGATGGTTAGAGGTGCACAAATCGGGTTTTTTCAATACCAGGTTTCGGTTTCAAGTATGGTTGGTTATCATTTTTACCAGAAATTGAAAGAATTGGTTGCGGCTCCAGTTGGAGTTTCTAGAATAAAAAACCATACCTAGTATACCCGCTTTTGGGTGGAGTGGGGTATGGAACCGGTTCTTCAAAAAATCAGGTATTGATAAAAACCCAGTTCAGGTAATGAAAAAAACCCAATTCAGGGCTGCTGTGTTTTTAATGACTTTAACCCATTGTTCTGAAGAAAAAAAAACCATAAAAGTCAATAAGCAACGCTTATATAAGGAAAATAAAAGTGCATATATATTAGAAACTTGAAATACTCACACATAACATTTAAAACAATAAATATTTAAAATATTCTGGGTAGTGAGAAAACCCGTTACTAGGTATTGAAAAAAACAAGGTACTATTCTGGTTCCAGAATCGTTTCTAGGTATAAATGGATACATATCGTGTTTGGTTTCGGGTACGGTTTTTGGCATAGAAATTTATACCCTATGTACCCGGTGGGTAGGATCAGGTATGGGTTCAGTTCCTAAATAATTAGTTATAACCATAGTCGGTTTCGGTTTTTTTTTTAGATCCAGTTTCATTTTCCTTTTTGCACCTCTGGTGGTGTTGTGGTATAGAAGAAAAAGTGCAATAGAAAAAGCTTTTTTTTTTATTTGGCCAATTTTCTACACAAATTTGTTAGCCAAGTGAGCCTTCTTGTGTGTGTGTTATTTTTTTTTTTTTTTGGATATTCTTGGTTTTCGGCTTTTCACGGCAAGATGGTCCAAACCACTACAGCTAATAATTTTTTTTAACAGCGGTAACATCACACAATTTATATATATATATAGAACTCCCTCGTTTATTCATCCGATTCATGTTTACATTATCTTTCCCATCCATTTTATTAATTTTTTTGTTTAAATAATGATTTATAATCATAATTAAATTGGATTTTATTAAAAATTCTGATTTAAAAACGTTAAAAAAAATGTTTGCCTGAGCCAGGATTCAAACCCGAGTCCCTGGCGGGCTAAACCTTAACCACACCACACAAACCACTACACCATTTGGTGTTTTGCGATGTTAATTATAACCAATTAAACTTAAACCCTTTCAAGGTCCCTTAGTCAAACCTGAAAAGTCAAATGTAGTCTCATAGTCAAGTCAAGTCAAGTCAAAGTGTTAGTAAATATGGTCTCCTAGTCAAGTCAAAGTGTTAGTAAATATGGTCTTCTAGTCAAGTCAAAATTGTTCCTAAATTCTAGCCTAGTCAAAGTAGTCCCTAATTACAACTCCAATTTCTACACTATAAATACAATAGCCTACCATTCAACTCTTTATAACATTCAATAAAAAAAACATTACTCCCATCTCCCACATACTAAAGTTTTCATCCATCATTATCTCCTCTAGCTAGTTCCGAGTTTTCCAAGGCATTATTACTAAGTGTTTGCACGCTCAATAAAACGCATGAACTCATTATGCACCTAAGGTGAGTTTACATAGCCCCTTTTCCATTCACTATTTTTTTTTGGGTGAAACATGTTACAACATTCAATTTACAATTCAATCACAAGTGTCTATGTGTTATTCTATGTTGCATTATGTCTTAAACATTACTAGGGTAAGCACAATATTCTAGCATAATCATTAACATTGATCAGCCGACGGTATACAATGATAGATCTATTGGACTGACAATCCCACCCGGATACGTGTACCTCCTACATAGGTAGCGTGGGTGATTGTTATCGAATTTATAACATAATCGAGAGAACCATGAGCGTATGGGATGGACCACAATATTCTAGTCACAAGGTTTAATTATGCACTCGATTTACCCGATTGTTTTGTTTTCACATATGGACTAGACTTGCCATGACACTCGAATTGTACAAGTTTTTATTCAATTATCAAAACCTATGTAATTCTCACCAACTTTTGTTGACCCAAAATATTTTCAAACTTAACATGTTTCAGGTTATAGCTTATTCGAAGATTAGAGTTAATACTTGAAGATGCGTAGCTAGTATTTTTCATTTTGATGTACAAATTTTTAGAACAATTGTATGTAGTTCATTTAAATCATTTATTGAAACTTATTATTTACCATGTGCTACTGAACAATCATCAATACGTGACATCCCGATGTTTCGGCCATCGGTTGGGGTGTTACAACAGCCAACAAACATTTATGCCCGACTACCTAGGGGAGTCCTCACACTATGGACATACCCCCACGACCAACCCAATGGAGGGTCCGTACGTACCTCAGGCGGCGGGCGTAGTCAGGCCCACCCATGCAGTTCTCGAAACCGGGGAAAACCCAACCCCTCACCCGCCCGTAGGCACGACGATGAAGGATTAGTAAAACCCGGGCGAAATCAGGACTCGAACTCATGACCATAGGTCATGAGTCATCCATCATTTTTCATTATGTCCCTCGTGGGAATCTGTAGAAAACTATGGTACCAATAATACAACAACACAACAATATGAACAACAACTGAGACAAAGAAATAGCGACAAAACAGGTGACAAAACTCTTATTAACCAACCCAAAGAAGTACCCCCCAAATACCCAAGGATTCAACAATAGATGAACCCTGAAACAATACAAGGTTTGTTGTTAATCAACTGATCTAAAGATCAGTTGTAACAACTGATAATACAAACACACAGACTTACAGAGCTGATACAGACCAAGAAGACAATACAGAGGGGAAAACCCTAGAAAGGAAATACAGAGAAAACAATAAGAAATAATGAACGAATAATAATAATCTGAGAGAAACACAAGTCTTTTATATCCAGAGAGAGACGATCCGTGTGCTACCAATCTCAGCCGTTCACTTATACCAAGAGATGATCTGCACCATTGATAAGAAACACAAATAGATGGGCTTTATGACCCATGTGATTAGTTAAGTCAGCTGACTTACAAGAAGCCCACAGCTGAACAATCGTTATAGAAAATACAAGCCCAAGAAATGAGCCCAACACAATATTAAGCCCACAAGTGTCCATAAGGTTTGAATGACACATACGTATATATTTTAACATGCCCCTTCATTCAAACCTTTCTGAAAACATCAACTAGACCAAGTTTCTCACAAAGAAACTCATGTTTTGACCCATTTAGACCTTTGGTCAAAAGATCAGCAATTTGTTGATCTGAATCAACTTTAACAGTTTGAATAACACCATTAGAGATTTTCTCTCTAATAAAATGCAAGTCTATTTCAAAATGTTTAGTTCTTTCGTGAAACACTGGATTAGCAGCTATGGAGATAGCTGCCTTACTATCACAGTTTAAACAAACTGGAAGTTTGCAATCTATCTTAAGCTCTTTTAACAGATTTAAAATCCACATAATTTCACAAGTAGTAGAGCACATTGCTCGGTATTCTGCTTCAGCAGTTGACCGAGATACGGTACTCTGTTTTTTACTCTTCCAAGACACTAAAGAATTGCCAAGAAAAATACAATATCCAGTAACTGATTTTCGAGTTACCAGACACTTAGCCCAGTCTGAATCTACAAATGCATTAAGCTCAAACTTATCAGATTTAGAAAACTGAAGACCTTTACCAGGTGACAGTTTTAAATACCTGAGAAGTCTAAGTGCAGTTTGTAAATGACCATGAGTGGGTTTATGCATATATTGGCTTAAAACTTAAACTGCATAACTTATATCTGGTCTTGTAATAGACAAATATATAAGTTTGCCTATTAATTTTTGATAACCATTAACATTCTCTAAAAGTTGAACACTTTTACCATGTTTGTTAGTCATAACATAGTTCTGTTCAATTGGGGTATTTATAGGTTTACAACCCAAATACCCAAATTCACTTAGAAGTTCCAAGCAATACTTCCTCTGGGACAAACATATCCCAGAATTAGTATAAAGGACTTCTATACCTAAAAAATATTTCAAAACACCTAAATCTTTAATCTGAAAATTTGAACTCAAAAACTTTTTAATCTCATTAATCTCATTAATATTGTTACCAGTGATAACAATATCATCAACATACACAAGTAATACAATAAACACATTCTGATCAGATTTAATGAATAAAGAGTAATCACAAGAACTTTGTACAAAACCAAAGTCTAACAAAACATTAGTGAGTTTTTCATTCCACTTCCTTGGGGCTTGCTTTAGTCCATACAATGACTTAATAAGTTTACAAACCTTATTGTCATTAGTTGAACTATAACCCTCAGGAGGTATCATGAAAACATCCTCAGTAATAGACCCATAAAGAAAGGCATTATTTATGTCTAATTGAAATAAAGACTAACCATTTTGCACAGCAAGACTCAAGACACACCTAATAGTAACCATTTTCACCACAGGTGAAAATGTTTCTCCAAAGTCCAATCCTTCTCTCTGATTGTACCCTTTGGCAACAAGTCTTGCCTTATACCTCTCAACCTCACCATTAGCTTTATACTTAATCTTAAAAACCCACTTACACCCAATAGGCTTTCTGCCTTTGGGAAGGTCAGTCAACTCCCAAGTTTTGTTTCTATAAAGAGCTTCCATTTCTTGGTTCATAGCCTCTACCCACCTTGGGTCTTTAGAGGCTTCTGAATAAGAAGTAGGTTCAATGCTCTTATTAAGACTAGAAACAAAACAGTAATCCTCACTAGATAAGTGAGAATAGTTGACTACCTTTTCTACCCCATACTTAACTTTTCCTTCTACAATATACTCACTAAATTTCCTAGGAATATTAGACACTCTACTGGACCTTCTTATACTTCCCTCAGGTGGAACAGACTCTTCATTTGGAGAGCCAACATCATGGTCAGCCCTATCTGGGCTGCTACCACTCTGATTGCTGGGCTGCTGACCAAGATGGTCTACCCCCCCAGCAGCCTGAGGAGCATGACCAGATTGCTGACTAGTCAGCTCTTCCTGAGTACTAATGATTCCCCCTTCATCATCGGGAAGGGTAGTACTCTCAGTCAAATTATTACCTTTAGTTGTCTCTATTTGATCAAAAAAGTTAAGGTTAGTAACATCAACTAACCCATCTATATTATTATTAGTTTGTTTAAATGGAAAAATTTCCTCATAAAACCTCACATCCCTAGAGTACTCAACAGTTTTTGACTCCAAACACCACAGTTTATAACCTTTCTTAAAATTTGAGTACCCTATGAGAACACATTTTTCAGATCTAGTAGACAACTTATCAGAATTATTAAGAAGTGTATTAAAACAGAGACAACCAAATGTTTTAAGATGACTAAGTTTTGGGGGGAACCCAAACATCACTTCATAAGGACTCTTACCTAACAACACTGAAGAGGGTATCCTGTTAATCAAGTAAGTTGCAGTCAGTACACAATCACACCAAAACTTAAGTGGTAATCCACTTTGAAACAACAAAGCTCTAGCTGTGTTTAGAAGGTGTCTGTGCTTCCTCTCAGCAATGCCATTTTGCTGAGGGGTATAAGCACAAGTGGTTTGATGTATTATACCATTTTTATTACAAAAGACTTGAAATTGTTTATTAACAAATTCAGTTCCATTATCACTTCTAAACACCTTAACTTGTTGTTTAAACTGAGTCCTAATCAACTCATAGAATATAACTATGTTTTCAAACACTTCTGTTTTAGATTTTAACATATAACACCAGACAGTTCTACTAAAGTCATCAACAATAGTTAGAAAGAATCTGTATCCTTCCCTACTAGTAATTCTGTAAGGTCCCCAAACATCCAGGTGAATGAGATCACCTATGTGTTTGGAGAGATGATCACTAATAGGGAAAGGGACCCTCACTTGTTTTGCTCTGTGACAAGTATCACAAGGCTCATGTGAGTCCCTTTGACCCAGATTCATACTCTTCCTTAACACGGCTAAAACTTGATCAGAGGGATGACCAAGCCTATTATGCCATAAATTGGCATCATCTATGCTGTTAAAACAAGTATTGTTGACACTTACATCTTTACCAACAAAGTACAGACCATCAGTCTGTTTACCAGTCACCAGGATTCTCTTGGACTTGGAATCCTGAATGAAACAACTTTGTTCATCAAATAGGACACTTAATTTGTTATCCCTAGCAATCTTATGAACAGATAGAAGATTCACACAATAATCAGGAACCAAAAAAACATCATATAAGACAACACCATCAGCCAATTTTATGTCTCCTATTTTAGTGACCTTAGCACTAGTCCCATTAGGATGCTTGACTAGAATATCATACTCAGACACATCTATACAATTAAACATTTCTTTGTCACTACTTGTCATGTGTTGATTTGCACCAGAATCAGTGATCCAACCATAACAAATAGCAGCTTTAACAAAACTAGAACAACTTGAAAAATTTTTCAAAATCTTTTCTAAGTTTGATATCCTAGACATGCAAGAGAAACCTTTTATAACAACACTCTTACCTCCTGCATTACTTGTTTGAGACTCACTTCCACCCTTTTCACTGATCAGATTCAAGAGCTTTGATATCTGTTCAGAAGAAAATGGCAAACCAGAAGAACTAGACATAGACTGTTTATCATTTGAAACATTTGAAGACATATTAGATCTAACATTTTGATTAAACCCTCTCCTTCTAGCTCCAGGAGGATACCCAACCAGCTCATAGCACCTATCTACAGTATGACCTAACATATTGCAGTGGGTGCATTTGAGATTAGGGTTGGGTCCCCTGTTTCCTGAAGTTGAAGAGTTTTGATTTGAAACACCTTGATTAGACCCTCTATTTCCTGGTCTTCTATTAGTGTTAGTACTATTGGTCCTGGTAAAGAAGGACACATTTGTATCTTTAACACTACTAGAACCAGATTTCCTATGTGACTCTTCCCTAGACACAATAGAAAAAGCATGTTTCACAGAAGGTAATGGATCCTGCATCAGCAAATTTGTCCTAACAGGTTGGTATATTTCATCTAAACCCATTAAAAATTGCATGAGTCTTATTAATCCATTAAAACTATTAAACTCTTTTGAAGCATCACAAGAACAGGGTGGTAACTGAACAATTGAATCAAATTGTTTCCACATAGTGTTTAGTTTATGATAATATTCAGCTACAGAACTACCATTTTGACTCATAGAACAAATTTGTTGATGCAGATTAAAGACCACTGATCCATCAACCTTATCATAGGTATCTCTTAGATCTAACCAGACATCTCTAGCAAGTTTTGAAAAAACTTGACCTAGATAGAGTTCTTCATTCACAGAATTCAACAACCAAGACAGAACAACAGCATTACACCTATCCCATTGTTTACCCAAGACCTCATCATTAGCAGGTCTGACAATAGTACCATCTATAAATCCAAATTTGTTTTTAGTTTCAAGTGCAAGTTTCATAGCATTAGACCACACTTTATAGTTATCAGTTCCTTTTAATTTCAAGCTAATGATGGTTAAGGTACTGGTATCACTAGGATGGATAAACAATGGATCACCAATATCAAGTTTACTAATTAGAGTGCCAGTACTGGCTTCTCCACCACCACCATTATTTGGTGGTAATGGATTGTCCACTGAATCACCCATGTTGCCCAATCAAATACAAACAATCACACAACAAAGAACTAAGACTTGAGAAGCAAACACTATAAACCAATACCAGACAAAAAAATAACCTAGAAGAGCGAAGCTGTGTCAGTGTAAGGATAGTGGGTTCATCACTCAAGGGTGCCCACCCAATTCTTAACACAGGAGCTCTTTTATTAACTATGAATTTACTCAGACAGTATGTAAAAGAATACAAGATCAGACCACAAGAAACAACCAGATAAACTGCAAACAAGAACAACAATGACAACAGACAAAGACACCAAATAGTCGGCACTAACACCGGTCCACCCTAACCCGGTCAGATTGCCTCTAGACACACAAAAAGAAAAACAAAGAATAATATGGAAAGATCTCACCAAAGGGGGAACCCAAGTTAGGGTTCTTCCTAACTCACAACCTGTACCTTCACTTAGGGTACAGAGTTGTGAGAGCAACTGTAGCTTTAAAACTCCAAATCTCCTTAGTCCAAGAACACCAATCCAGAGATCAAAGCCAACAATAGTTGACCAGTATAACAAATCCAGACAAACACCAGACAGACAATAGTAAACCAGATCTAGAAAGATCAGATCTACAAGACAACAGAACAAGGTCAAGATCTATCAAAAAGATCAAAACCCTAACAGGAGACCAGACAACTAGACATGCAGCGGAAGACGATCAACACCAGAATCGAGAGCCTAAAGGCTCTGATACCATGTAGAAAACTATGGTACCAATAATACAACAACACAACAATATGAACAACAACTGAGACAAAGAAATAGCGACAAAACAGGTGACAAAACTCTTATTAACCAACCCAAAGAAGTACCCCCCAAATACCCAAGGATTCAACAATAGATGAACCCTGAAACAATACAAGGTTTGTTGTTAATCAACTGATCTAAAGATCAGTTGTAACAACTGATAATACAAACACACAGACTTACAGAGCTGATACAGACCAAGAAGACAATACAGAGGGGAAAACCCTAGAAAGGAAATACAGAGAAAACAATAAGAAATAATGAACGAATAATAATAATCTGAGAGAAACACAAGTCTTTTATATCCAGAGAGAGACGATCCGTGTGCTACCAATCTCAGCCGTTCACTTATACCAAGAGATGATCTGCACCATTGATAAGAAACACAAATAGATGGGCTTTATGACCCATGTGATTAGTTAAGTCAGCTGACTTACAAGAAGCCCACAGCTGAACAATCGTTATAGAAAATACAAGCCCAAGAAATGAGCCCAACACAATATTAAGCCCACAAGTGTCCATAAGGTTTGAATGACACATACGTATATATTTTAACAGAATCGAACCTGGGACCCTCAAGAGAGATCCCCGGTCCATTCACCAACTGAGCTACCCGTGAACTAGGACCACTACAGCTAATATTAATTAACGAATTCGAAAACTATAACTTAACCATTTGGAATTCCTGTAAGTTTTGTAGTTCATCTATGACTAATCTCATTGTTGGATGTTGGTTTTGATTTTTTTTTCAGTCATTGATAAGATAAAGTAATCCCGGAGAATGTTCGTAGCAAATTTGGTTTCATTTGTTTTCTTAGATCTGGGTTGGTGATCTCATCTAACTTTCCCTCTTTGTAGTGAAGTTTTGCCAATTGAGATCGAAATCCATGTTCATTGAGTCATCGTGTATTTTATGATCACCGCTAGCTTTTCACATAAGACTTCAAATAACACCACGTTAAATGAGTACGCGTCCTATTCTTTTGTAAGCACATCGGTCATTGCATATAGTAGATCTATAGAAGCATATAACCGAGTGTGCCACACACATTCATGGAAAGAAAAGTAAAGTACTCCTAATTTGCGTAGCCTAAATAAGAAAAATCTGAAATCAAGAATCTTGTTTTTTCAATTCTCGTTTAACAAGTTATTAGAGATCTTCATGTCAGATCTTTAACATTTTTTTTTGTCAGATTCTGTATAGATGAAACTAAATATATGCTTGAATGATTTCAAAAATGTTTTACTAGTTATGTGATTGTATCTAAAACGATAAAATAGTCTCCTAATATACGATCCAGTTAATTTGATTATAGGAATAAAAAAGTCATTAAAATGTAAGTTAATTGTTTTTTGGTTTTGTCAACCAAAGCAAAAGTTAGGAATGCTGTTGGTTAAGTCATTATGAATTACTATTAGGGCTGCAAACGAATTAAACTTTCAGCGAACAGTTCATGAACTGTTTGGCGGGAAGTTTGTTTGTGTTCGTTCGTTTAATAAATGAACGAACACGAACAAAAAAATTTGTTCGTTTAGTTAAACGAACGAACATGAACAAAGGCCGCGTTCATTCGTTTATGTTCGTGAACGTTCGGTAACGTTTTCGTTTATGTTCGATAGTTTAATAAGGTTTATAGTTTTTATAATTTTTTATTTCTTTTATTTACCCAAATAAATAATATATATGAGGTAAATATGTTTGGATAATTTAGTTATATTTTGGGTGGATCTAGTTGATGTCTTAAGAATTATATCTTATTCAAAAGTTAATATATGTTCGTTTGTGTTTGTTTCTGTTCATGAACATTTCTTTGTGATTGTTTGTGTTCATTAATGTTCGTTTGTGTTCGTGTGCGTTCATGAACAAAACTAACAAACGAACACGAACACAAGCGTTTTCTTAACGAATGAACACGAACAAAAAATCTCGTTCGGTAAGTGTTCATAAACTGTTCGTGAACACATGATTTCCTTAACAAACGAACACAAACAAGGTCTTGTTCATGTTCGTTCGATTCGTTTACAACCCTTTTACTATGAGTCAATAAATCAAACTTTAAAATACTAATATCTGCTTTACCAAACAAAAAAAAAAAATTTTAAGTACATGCTGTCTGTCAAGGCAATATTGCACATGGCAATGAAAACAAAAGCTATAAAAATTATTGGTCAAATTGTCCCTATGCATTATTATGCTTAGTTTGGATTTACTAATTTCTACCTTTTTTATACATAAAAAAAGCCTTTCAAATGTTGGTCTTCAAATAACAACCAAGGGCTTCCACATACCAGCCACAACGACCATAGAACCCATGAAACGAACCCAAGTCCCATGAGCTTGAAAACTGTGCCTTTTTTCTTGGGCGAATATAATCCTTCTCACCGTAAGGACCATAGGTTCTTTTGTTTGTCACAAAAGACAGTGTCGTGATTAACTCGAGACCATAACGTCTCCCAACAGTTCCGGATATCCCAATTATTTCTTCGTCGGCTTCAAACAGGATCTATTACCATTGAAAATCAACACGTGAATAAACAACTTTGTTATTCTAAATATTCCATCCGTTAGACTTCTCAAACAATATTCACATTATATTACTCTTTTGACAATTTTCATCTCAGCACATATATACTTAAACTCCATCAAAGTTTGTATTTATTCTTTGTATTAATTCAATTCATAATAGACTATATATTTAGCAATACATTTATATTCATCAATTGTCATTATTATTGTAATTATTCCTTCCCATAAATAAGGGAAGGCATCTTGTATATATGTAAAGGCTTTATTGTAATGAAGATGACAATTGAACCTTTCCTTTCTACATGGTATCAAGAGCCTCTCCCTAAAAATTCTCTTTTCCCATTTCTGTCGCAAGCCTTCTGCTGCTACTATTTTTTTTTTCCAGCCATTACATTCCTTCTTGCAGCCATGTCTTCCTCTCTACACCCTGCCATCACTGTAACAAATATTAAAAACTTTATCCCAATCATTCTAGATAGCCAAACCGAACATTACAACACATGGGCCGAGCTTTTTACAATCCATTGTAAAGCTTATGAAGTATTCGATCATCTTCAACCTCGCCTCCAAGCCACCTCCTCCTCCACGACTGAAACAGAAACCACCGCAGCCGTCGCACCTTTTCTTGCGTCATGGGAACGTATCGACGCCATTGTTTTACAATGGATCTACGGCACCATTTCGCAAGACTTGGTCCATACCATTATGATAAAAAATACCACCGCCTATGACGCTTGGTGCAGACTCAAAAATATTTTTCTAGATAACCAAGCGGCTCGTACCATCAACCTTCAAAACAAACTTTTTCACACCCGCCTTGAACAATTCCCAAACATATCCGCCTATTGCCAAGCCATGAAATTATTATATGACCAACTTACTAGCCTTGGTGCCCCCATAACCGAAAACCAACTAGTTTTACAACTTCTAACCGGCTTGACGTTGCAATACGAAAGTATTTCCCTTATCTTACAAAACACCAAACCGCTACCCCGATTTTTACAGTGTCCGCTCCAGCCTATGCCAGGTTGAAGATCAGAAAAACAATCAAGCCCAACTCTCTTCCCAGGCCGCCGGAACAGCCCTACACACCACCACACAACACCCTTCCCCCACTGAAAACCGCCCCTCATCTCGTTCGGACTCGGCTGACCGGGGTCGTGGACGCGGCCGCGGACGCTTCTCCTATGGCCGGGGACGCTATCAACAAACCCACAATTACCCTGCTTCCTTTTGGCCGCCTGCTCCTTGGTCGTCTTCTCAGACCCAGCAAACATCACCCTCACCTTGGGCCTTTTGGCCTTTCCCTCCATGCCCATACCCTTCAAACCAAATAAACTCTCACACCACAGGCCCATCAACACCCGCACAAAATAATGGATCCGGCATTTTGGGCTCTAAGCCCAACAACCACAACTCGGCCCAATCATACAATACTGGCTATTCTCCAACTGATATTGCACAGGCCCTGTACAACATGGCTCTTCATCAAAATGATTCATCTTGGACAATGGATACCGGCGCGTCAGGTACAATGTCTCCTCAGGCTAACATGTTTCCGTCTATTTTTAATTCTAGCATTATTCGCAACATAATTGTTGGGAATGGCAAAACCATTCCGGTCTTAGGCCAAGGCGACATTACCTTACCCCCACCATTCCCACCCTTTAAACTAAAAAATGTCCTTTATGCCCCTAATTTAGTTAAAAATCTTATTTCTGTTCGTCGGTTTACCACTGACAATCAATTAACTGTTGAATTTGACCCTTATGGTTTTACTGTGAAGGACCTCCAGACCAGGAAACCTATCCTACGGTGCAATAGCTCGGGGGATCTTTACACACTCAGCCCATCCAACATCACTCCTCTTCAGTCTGCGTCCACTTTTGCAGCAATTTCTCAAGACACATGGCATCAAAGGCTAGGCTACCCAGGCCCTGCCATTTTACAATCTTTAAAAAGTTCTCATTTTATTTCTTGTGGTTCTACAAATAATAAAGTTTGCTCTGCTTGTATTTTTGGAAAACAAACTAAACTACCTTTTATTTCTTCTAATACAAGTACGTCTATGCCTTTTGATCTTGTTCACAGTGATGTTTGGACATCCCCTATTATTTCTAGTGGGGGTCACCGTTATTATGTGTTATTTTTGGATGATTTTACCAATTTTTTATGGACATTTCCAATTTGCCATAAATCTGATGTCTTTGCCATGTTTACCAAATTCACCTCATTTGTCCAAACCCAATTTAATACCAAAACTAAACAGTTTCAATGTGATAACGGACGTGAGTATGCCAACAACCAATTTCATAATTATTGTCATCTTAATGGCATGCACTTTCGTTTTTCCTGCCCTCATACATCATCCCAAAATGGCAAAGCTGAACGTAAAATCCGCACCATAAATAACCACATGCGCACCATCTTAGCCCACTCCTCAACCCCGAATACCTATTGGCACCATGCCCTCGAAACTACCACCTACCTTCTAAATATCATTCCCACCAAAATCCACAATTTTCAAACACCCACCCAAAGACTATATCACTGCATGCCCACAAACGACCACCTTCGTGTGTTCGGTTGCTTGTGCTACCCTCTTATCCCTCACACATCCATTCACAAACTAGCCTACCGATCATACCCATGTATTTTTCTTGGGTACCCGTCGAACCACCGGGGTTACAAATGCCTAGATCTCAAAACCCGCACCATCACCATAAGTCGTCATGTCATTTTTGACGAAACAATCTTTCCATTTGCCAAAACTCACAAACCAAAACCCGACACATACACCTTCCTAGATGACACTGTCCATCCCACACTATATAACCCCACCCATGCCTTTCCCAACCAACCGACCCCCATCTCACCGTCCGCCCAAAGTCCATCAGCCCACAACTTTCAAAGCCCACATACATCCACATCGCCTACCCCACAGCCATCCTTTCCTTCACACCCATCTACGGCCCACTCACCCACTAGCCCACTCCAACCCGCTTCCCCTCCAGCCCACTCCTCCTCATCATCAGACCAAGCCCAATCACCTCCTCCCTCCACTGCGGCCCATATCCCCAGCCCAATACCAACCCCACCACCACCACCACCCACACGCACAATTACCACCCGCTCCATGACCGGCATTTCCAAACCCAAGACCATTTTCAATCTCTCCAACACAACCATCACACCCATCCCCAAAAATCCCAAAGACGCCTTGTCTAGTCCGGAGTGGCATAACGCCATGAATAACAAATTTAATGCTTTAATTAAAAACAAGACTTGAGAACTTGTCCCGAGACATCCTGATACGCATATTATTCGTAGCATGTGGCTTTTTCGTCATAAATACAGGTCTGATGGCACTCTTGAACGGTACAAGGCTCGATTAGTTTGTGACGGGCGAAACCAGGAAGTTGGTGTTGATTGTGGGGAAACTTTTATCCCGGTTGTCAAACCGGCTACCATTCGTACTGTGTTAACTTTGGCTCTCTCACAATGTTGGTCTATTCATCAGCTGGATGTTACCAATGCATTTCTTCATGGTAACCTTACTGAGACAGTGTATATGTATCAACCAATGGGGTTTCGACATCGGGACTATCCAGATCATGTTTGTCGTCTTAAGAAGTCCCTTTATGGACTTAAACAGGCACCACGGGCTTGGTACCAACGCTTTACAGACTTTGTCACATCCATTGGTTTTGTACAAAGCAAATGTGACAACTCCCTTTTTACTTTTCATCACGGGGGTGACATCGCTTACTTGTTGATTTATGTTGATGATATAATCCTTACTACATCTTCAGATGCTCTCAGGTTAAAACTCATGGGCAGCCTCGCGGCTGAATTTGCTATGAAGGATCTTGGACCACTCAGTTACTTCTTGGGCATTTCTGTCACTCGGTCGGGAAATTCTATGTTTTTATCTCAGCACTCCTATGCTCTGGATATCGTCAGTCGGGCAGGTATGGAAAACTGTAATCCTGTGGCAACTCCAGTCGACACCAAACCAAAACTCGGTGCCAACACTAGCGCACCATTTGATAATCCCACACACTATAGGAGCCTTGCCGGTGCACTTCAATATCTCACCTTTACAAGACCCGACATTAGTTATGCAGTACAACAAATCTGTATCCACATGCATAATCCAACCACTGATCACTGGAACGCCTTGAAGCGCATCATCAGATGTATTCAGGGTACTGCCACTCATGGCCTCACACTGTCATCATCTTCTTCCATATCTCTTCGAGCATACACTGATGCAGACTGGGCAGGGTGCCCCGATACACGCAGGTCAACTTCTGGATACTGTGTTTACATGGGTTCAAATCTTTTATCCTGGTCGTCCAAACGTCAGACGACAATCTCTCGTTCCAGTGCAGAAGCTCTGTCGCTAATGTGGTTGCTGAAATATGTTGGATTCGCAATCTTCTCCTAGAGCTACGTCGACCTCTATCCACAGCCACTCAGGTTTACTGTGACAATATAAGTGCAATCTACCTGTCAAATAATCCAGTTCAACACCAGCGGACAAAACACATTGAACTGGACATACACTTTGTTCGTGAACACGTACAGCGTGGCACCATTCGGATTTTGCACACCCCGACTCGCCTGCAAGTTGCTGACATAGGTACTAAAGGCCTACCACGAGTTCTTTTTGATGACTTCCGCTCCAGTCTCAACATCCGTCCACCTCCTGCTTCGACTGCGGGGGTGTAATAGACTATATATTTAGCAATACATTTATATTCATCAATTGTCATTATTATTGTAATTATTCCTTCCCATAAATAAGGGAAGGCATCTTGTATATATGTAAAGGCTTTATTGTAATGAAGAGGACAATTGAACCATTCCTTTCTACTTCTCAAACAATATTCACATTATATTACTCTTTTGACAATTTTTATCTCCGCACATATAATACTTAAACTCAATCAAAGTTTGTATTTATTCTTTGTATTAATTCAATTCAGTTTAATTTATACCATATTTTCGACCAATAATCTATAGATCAGGTGGTGGAAAGACTTAAGTTCTCATTATAAGGAGACTCAGGTTCAATCCCCATCTACATCAAATATAGTGTGCAATGATGGTGATAAACCCACCGAGGGGTTCGATCCAGAGCGTCACCCCTGTTTTCATCCGACTTTTACTTCTGCGAGGCAACTCGTGTGGAGAAAGTACAGTTTTTGGGGAAATGCCACCAAGGCTGACAAGCCGGCCCAGATCCGATAGAACACGGAGTTCGGCCAGCCTTGGCTGGGTGACGACTTCGATCGATATCGTGACAATGAATCACTGATCATAAGTCACCATTAAAAAAAAACTCAAATATTTTCGACAATGATTATAATTAGCCAGAAAATATATCACTTATAATTAAAGTAGGGATAAGAGTAAGATCACCGTAGAAATTTCAATTCCCTTATTGTTAGCATCATTGAGCCCACCATACTGTTCAGAAGAATGCAACAAACCATCGGAATCTTCCACCGTAAACATGAGTGAATGAATCCACCGATCATGACCTATCGTCATCTTCCTTAGCTTTTGATTGCTCTCAAGTTCGAACAAAAATGGCCATCCACCGATCACTGACCCCCATAACCTCGTTCGAGTACGCTACGTATACCATCAAACAACACAATTTGTGATTTTGATCACCGTAAAATTAAATCCAATTTCAAGGAAAGGATAACCTACAATTCGAGGGTCTGAAACTGTTGTTCGCGCGTCCTAATATCCAATAACACAAAGTGTGTGATTGTATGTTCAAATCGTAATAAGCTCGCCACATATATACAATCGTAATAGGTGTCTTGGAAAAATAATAAGCGCTTCTAGGAGGTTTATAGAAGTGTTTTTGGTACCTAAGTAGTTCGCTACCATAGTTAGCGGATTCTAACACTGTGTTCAGAGTTTCATTAAAGGGAGGAAGTGGGAAGAAAGTGAAAGAATTGGAAAGAAAGTGAAAAATAAGTGTGTTCCAGAAGGAAAGGAGTGTAAAGAACTTGAAAGAAGTTTGAAGGAAAATTATTGCTTAAAACTTTCCTTCCATAAGAGGGAAAGTTATCAAATAAAATGTTTTAACATTTACCATTTTACTCATCTACTTTTCCAATACTTTTCCAATAATACCTAATAAGGGTATCATTGTAAAATTGAATCTTCCTTTTTCAATCCTTTCAACTCGGGAACACATAAAATTTTTATTTTCTTTTCCTTTCCACCCTCCCTTTCTTTTCTGTCTTAAATTTATTTTCTCTTCTTTTCTTTTCATTAGTAAACCCGAGAACATAGTGTAAAGGAATCTAACACTAGATACTAACGTGGCAAGCGGACTCCTCAAATACGATGACATGGCAAAACTCAAAAAAAAAAAAGTCTTCTCCTTTGACTAGCGACTCCAAGTTTACAAACCTCCTATGAACACTACGATTATTCTAAACCACCTAGAAATAAAAAAAATTAGATGAATAAACTTACCAATTGATGTTTTAAAGCGGTTTCTAACTCTTTGACAACAAAATTCATCGTCGGGCGTTGTTTGCGTTCTTCATTCAGGCATTGAAAAGCAATATTGGAGAACACTTCTAAGGAATAAGGCTTCATTTGCTCTAGTAGATTGGGGATTATGATTTGGTGTAGTGTCCCCTTCTTTCGATTAAGTTTCACCAAGCGAGATAGAAATCTACGCTCGTCTTCATATGTCGCGATCATTGCTGGTCTCCCACACAAGACTTCAAATAATACGACCCCAAAAGAGTACACATCAGATTCTTTTGTAAGTACTCCGGTGGCTACATATAGTGGATCAAGATAGCCGAACGTGCCACAAGCATTAGTAACAAGAAAAGTGAAAGCTTGATTAGTTGGACCTATTTTAGACAATCCAAAATCGGAAATCTTAGCTTCCCAATTGGCATCTAGCAAAACATTAGAGCTTTTTATGTCGCGGTGTAGCACCCTATGCCCCGTTCCAACACCTTCATGTAGGTACTCGAGTCCTTGCGCCGCCCCAAGACAAATACGCAAACGTTGCGCCCATGTAAGGGTTGTGGATGCCAAATGCTTGTCGAGGCTTCCATTAACCTCGTATTTGTAAACAAGAACTTTCTCTTTAACGTCTTCAGAAAATCCAATAAGAGAAACAAGATTGTCATGTTTGTAACTAGCAAGCATAAGAATTTCGGTTAGGAACTCATGTTCTCCTTGCCCGCCTAGCTTCACATCTAATCGCTTTACAGCCACCGTGGTACCCGGCTCACTCGAGCCGGTAGAGGAGGGGAGCTGACCTCTGTAGACCCGCCCAAATCCGCCTTGGCCGAGGAAATTTTGTTGAGCAAAGTTATTGGTTGCAAATTTGATGTCATCAAATGGGATTCTAAGGTGGTCTAGCTCTTGAAGATGAGACATGATGTGTGAATTGGGTTGTAATGTATTGTATGGTGACAAATTTTAATAAAACATCTTATGATTTTAGAAAACACACCACTAGTGAATCTTATCAGTTTGTCATGTGTTGTTCAGTCATTCGGGTGACTTAGGGGCCCAATTTGTATATAATAAAGATTTATAAACCATACACTTTGGATATTAGAAATGGTAGTTGGTTTTCTAATATGGACCAAGTCAGTAAGTTCATAACTTCATATTTCCAGTAAAAAAATAAAAATTAATGGTAGTTGGTATTAGGAATCACATATTTAATTAAAAATGGTCGTTGGTGTTAGGAATTAATATTATTTAATTGAAGATAGTCGTTGGTGTTAGGAAATAATATTTTAGCTTAGAGCATTATCAAAGCTTTTGTTTCGGACCAGTCTGGAATTTTGGGCTTCAAAACAATCAGACCAGATGGAGGAGTTGGACTTTTGTCGATTTTTTTTTCTGTAAAAGTGGACTATGAGATATGAGAGTTTGAAATAGTTTACTGTTAGAGGAAAAAGTCGATTTGAAATGGTTGAGATTTGAATAGATATGTCGTGCTGATGGACTGGTTTGGATTTAGCCCAGCTTTGTGGATACTCTTACTTGTAAGTGTGAACGGAGTGTGTGTGGGTGTGTGTGTGGGGGGAGGGGGGGAGCTTCTCTAAGTCCTCTACACCACCCCTGCTTGGCGTGGAGGGGTTGGGGAGGGAAAAAAAGTATTTGTTAAATTTTATTAAATAGATTTATAACAATTATACTTTATAAAAAAAATTCCGCGAGGCTTATATAATATAACTGAAAGGCATGTTTTTGTCAAAAATATATGTTACATCTCAGTCACCATCTCCGGTTAATTAGGGGGACGGCGCGTTACCCGTTTTCCTCACGAGTACTTAGCTATCAGCACGACAACAGTGCTGCCATCGGTGTTGGTAGTAGATCCATGGTGTGTTTTCGTGAAACATATCGTCCTACCGTTAGTCCGGGATGACATGGCATGTCAAATAACATAAATCATAGAGAGAGAATGTACCGTTAGTCTAGGGTTTGGACACGTATCACGCATCTGGTCATTGCAGGCCTGACATGCTCTCATTGGCTGATTCTCTTTGTCAACTGTACCTTTTATCTCCTCTGGCAGCAGCCGTTAGTGGATATCGTTGATGAGATGGCCACGTGTGGTCTAATTGGCTTACGCAGGTGTGGACCATACATTGTGTCTCCCGCGTGTCTGGTGAGCACGCGTAGTATCAGCGTTGACGTTTGTTGGAGCTTCCTGATTGGTCTCATGTCACTGTGTGTTGTACTATACTATCCCCACGTCTGCAAGTGGACGTTGGGATTTGCCTTGCTGGCATCCTCTAATTGGTTGGACGTGCACCATAATCTTTGTTGCACATTCCTTCATTCTGATTGGCTCGTACAAGGATGTACGGTTTACTTTTTGACTCCCTCGTGCCCATACAACTTTCTTTGCATGACACTCATGTGGTAATTCGCGGATGGGGCACGAAGCTGCGTGCATGTTTGACACACGCGGACGCGTGTTATCCGCGTATTTACTCACTTTGGGCTCTTTTTGGATATGGGCCGTTCTTAATTCCTTATGGATTTGGGTCCATTTCCCTTTATTTAATTACTTTGTTTTTTTAAGAAAAAATATAGTTCAAGTCTTAATTTTTTTTATTAAAATTACTGAATAACAAATGTTTAATAATATAATATAATGTAATCAGTTGTACTTATGTTTTCTTTCTATTGCTACACTGAAAGCAGGTAACGTATCCATACCAAAATGAGACGAATCGATACCAATGTAATTTCTGCCACACCACACACCCCGTACTTAAAGTCTACTAGTTAACAGCTTGCAACAATTTTAAATTATTTACTTATGTGATTATTGATTTCATGATAATACATATGCAAGTTGATATATTCTTATAATTTATTTACCTTGTAGATATAAGATTCAAACATGTCTCCAATCAAAACAAAGAAAGAAACATGTGTATAACACAACAATAATAATAAATTCCAACAAGTATAAATAAATTCAAAAACCTTCTAACTCACATAGTCACATCATGTTACTATACCATATAAGACTATTTGGTGTGCAATCAGGGAGGTAGGACGGGGAGGTGAGGTGGCAAGAACCCCGATCGGGAACACCGCCCCCCCCCCCTCGTAAAATTTTCGGGGAAAACGGGGGATTTTGCCCGTTTGAACCGAGCCTCGTGATTGGCTGAAAAAATTTGAACGTTGGGTGTGGGCCTTCACCATTGTAGCCGTTTGAAAAATTAAAAAAAAAAAAAAAAATTAAACCTTTTACCTATATATAATAAACCTTCCATCTAAACACATTTTAACAAAAAAATAAAACCTTCCATCAACACAACCATACCCACAACTATAATTTTCCATCTCCACAAAATTTATAAAAATTCAATTTGTTACCATGAGTTCGTCGGAGGAGGAGGAACAAAATGTGATAAACTTTTAGGTTGGCGCAATGATGGAAACGGCAAAAATTATAGCCGAGTTGGAAGACGAAAGCGATAGTGAAGCGTCTTCGGTACCATTGACACGGAGCGCGGCGCTTGATAGAGATCGTGAGGGTATGTTTTTATTTTTTTTGTTAAAATGTTTTATTTTTTTTGTTAAAATTGTTTATTTTTTTTTGTTAAAATGTTTTATTTTTTTTGTTGATATGTTTTATATTTTTTGTTAATATGTTTTATTTTTTTTAAAGGTGCACACGAACGTTTGGTGGCCGATTATTTTGACGAAAACTGTGTTTACACGGACGAACAGTTTAAACGTCGTTTCCGAATGAGTAGAAGATTGTTCGAACGAATTGCCGAAGATTTAGCTAATTATGATGAATTTTTTACACTACGATACGATGGTAGAGGGAAACGGGGTTTTACGACCCTACAGAAATGCACGTGCATTCCATCCACAAAGATTGAGATACATTATGTACGCGTGTTTGATACTTCATAACATGATAATTGAAGACGAAGGTCGTGCGATATGCGTTTACGATCCGAATGAGATTGAAGAAGTGCTCGAGCCAGTTGACGAGGGACAACAAGAATCAAACACGTGGGCGTTACACGATGCCACTATGAATGGAAACCTTGTTTCGGATCTCGTTGATCACATTTGGAATAATTTTCGTGTCGACGACAATGACGAGTAGTTTTTTCTAGTTTTTTTTTAATGAACTTTAGTTTGTAATTTTTATTATTTTGTGACTTTAGTTTGTATGTTTTTTAATTTTATGAAATTTCGGTTTTTTTTATTAGTTACGTTTTTTTTTTACGTTTTTTTTTTTAATTTTATTTTAATAAAAAAATAATTATGAAATATAAATTATATAATTAAATAAAAAGGAAAAAGAATAAAAAAAGGAAGGGGAATGGGGGAGTTGGGGGAAACCATTTCCAAAGTTTGGGGGAGAAAATGGGGGAAATGACATGGCGCTGATGTGGCAGTTGGGGGAGTTGGGGGAATGGGGGGGGGGGGGGGGACACCATATAGTCTAAGAAGCATAATAATTAATGTAACAAAAAACAATACAAGTAATCGAGATTGCATCCAACAACTTTGTCAAAGAATGGTGCAACACTTATTTTGATGACCATGGCTACAAGTTGTACACAATCCATAGAACTCCGGTGGATACCCATACACATGTCCTTGATCACCAGTCGCAAGTACTCGTGGCGCTGATGGCTCCACGACTGTTCGCGATGGCGGAGGAAGAAACTCGTAGTCATCATCCCCCCTCGTATAAACACTACTAGCCTCCGGTAACCGCTGATTGAAATTAAGTCTAAATGAATTGGAATTAAGATCACCAACCAACTCAAAGTTGTTTAATCCTTCGGCATGAGACATTCTAAGCAAGGTCTCAGCTAAGTCTTGAACGTTGATGGTACCTTGATGAGGTCCTGTAATATTAGGGTTTAGGGTTCTAGGGTTTATTTCTTGGGACAAAAGGATGACATTTTTTTTTGTTTTGCGTTCAATAGCGTATCTGATCACTTCAGGGTGTTTAGAAGTGGACACCGTAACATTTCCGCTAGCAGGGTCGAATTCAACAAGTTCGACACCATCAATTTGATGCAATGCGGCACCCACCTTTCGTACGCAACCTTCGCAGTTATGGAACCGAAGGATTCGAAAACTAATTATCGTTGGATTCATGATCTTAACATGTCTTGATGATTTAGAAAGTAATGATATAATGCAACTTGTGGGAAGAGATGTTGCAAAGAGGATTGTTTTTACGGTGGAGATGGAATTTCGAAATGCATATGTGTTTGGTTGACGTAAGTAATGTAATTCAGTTGATGATTAATTAGATAGGATATATAATCTTAGACGGTGACTTGCCTCAGATTATTATTATTATTTTTCTCTTTTTCTTTTCTTGTGACAAAATACAAAGTTAGAATACTAAAAACTAAATTGAAGACTTTTCACGGAAAATGAAAAATCATCAATAAGAAGAAAAACAAGAAAAAAAAAAAGAGAAAAACACATATCATTACATCACATGTTTAATATTATGAATTATGGTTCAATTAGACCAAACGTAATGAGGCGTTATTGTAACACCCCAACCGATGGCGGAAACATCGGGGTGCCACGTATTGATGATTGTTTTCAGTAGCACATGGTATAACATAGATTTTAAATAATTTATTCAAACATAATATCCAAAATGTGAAATGATGTCTAAGAATTCAAATACATAAAATCAAATAACAACTTCAATAACTTCAAATAAGTCCAAGTAAAATCCTCATGCTAACTCAAGCCTCAGCTTCATTGTTACCTGAAACATGTTAATTTTGAAAGTAATTTGGGTCAACATAAGTTGGTGAGAATTACATAGGTTTTTGATGATAAAATGAATAAAATGTTGTGCAATTCATGTGTCATGTTAATCTAGCCCATATGTGAGAACATACTAGAAATAAATCGAGTGCATAATCAACCCTGTTGACTGTTATAAAATGATACATACCATACACTTATGGTCCCAATGATTATGTTATGCGATAACAAACACCCACGTAACCTTTGTAGGAGGCACGTATCCGGGTGGGATTGTCAGTCCAATAGATCTATCAATGTATACCGTCGGCTGATCAATGTTAATGATTATGCTAGAATGGTGCTTACTCTAATCATGCTCAAGACATAATGCAACATAGAAAACACATAGACACATTGATGATTGAATTGCAATGATAATGTTATAACATGTTTCACCCCAAAAATGGTGATAAATAAAAGGGGCTATGTAAAACTCACCTTAGCAAATGTTAACTTGTTGAAAAGATGTAATAATTGTGTTGCCCAAAATGATTCCAAATATCACCCTATAATAAGGTAATATGTAATAAGTCTAAGTCTAATTAACTTACAAGTGTATCCTAGGGTTTCGATTTGGGGATAATCAATTGTTGAATTTAAATTAAAATGTTAATTAATAAAGGAAAATCTAATAATTAATGGAAGAAAGTCTTTTTATAAAATTTGGATTTTGAATGTGCACATTAAAGTGTTTGAAGCATAAAAATAATTTTTATAAAATTATTTTATTTAAAATAGATTTTTAAATCTATTTATTTATAAATAGCCAATATTTAACTTTAATATTCAAAAATACTAAAATTAAAGATTTCCTATTTTAAAAATCATATTTCTGTTCTAAATAATTAAAAATAATTTGTATAAAATTTTGGTGCAAAAATGATGAAAATTGGATTTATTATGATTTAATTATGATTAAATCTAACAAAAATTGATTAAAAATATAAAATAAATGATTTTACTGAATTAAAAATTATTTCAGTAAAGTTTGACTTTATAAAAAGTCAGGATAAATTTTGGAGAATTTAATAAAATTGTTTTGATATATAAATGGATTTTTATAAATATAATAGTATAAAAATGATTTAATTATTATAAATACTAAATAAATGAATTTCTGAAAAATAAAAATTACAAATAAAACTTTTATCTCAGATTAAACAAATATAATTTTTTTAGGATTTATAAAATAGTTTTGATATTTTAAAAAGAATTTAAAAGATTAAAAGGTTTAATATATATATATATATAATTGTTATTTAAAAAGAAAAGAAAAGAAAAGAACAAAAAAGGGAGGTCAGAGCCGGGACTCGAACCCGGTTCCCCTCAGAATCAAACCCGGGTCACAACCACTTGGCCTAGGCCGGTGGTTGTGATATTTCTTGTTTAAAAATAATTAAAAACACACGTGAAATCCAGTTTTATCCCCAATTAAAATCACGAACCCTAGAAATTTCAATTGAACGATTCAGACGTAATGAACTCGATTAAGGTTAGGGTTTATGTTATATGATTGCCGACTAGTAAAACCCACAGAAAAACGAGGACTCACAGTGATTGATTGATTGTAATCGTCGGGTCAAAGCAAAAGTCAAACGGCGAGCTTGATAACAACAATCAGAGTGAATCAGAGAGAATTAGAGGTTGAGAGAGAGTTGTGAGCGAGTAATCAAGGTTCGGAATGCATCTATTTATACTGAGGATTAGGGTTAAGGTTAATTGGAAGGTTTGACCCCGTTTATTATCATACGCGTAATAATTGAATCAATTGGTCAACGATTAGGGTTTATTGACGTGTAATCAAGCTGTATAGGGCCGGCAATCACAAACATTTACCAATAATAGATCAATTACGAGTTAAATCGTTGGATTGATCATCAAGCTAACCCACAGTTGACTTTCCTTGTCAACTGTGAAGGTTTCTAATGTGTGTATTTAATTATAACGCGTCCGGGTTTAAAACAAGATGATGGTCCAGCCCAGATGGTTGTGTGCTTGTGTTGCTATGGCTTTGGCGCGGGTTCGAACCCCGGCTAGAGCAGTTTTTATTATTTTTTTGACATTTAACAAACCAACACACATATATTATATTATATATATAGTATTAGGGTTCCACAATCGCGACAAATAAATAAATGCGAATATAAAATGAAAACTTGACGTTTTTATTATTGATGAGCGTGTAACGTACAAGTATTAAATGCGTAATGTTACAACTTTCATGCTGATTCAAGCCACCCTACGTTACATAAAAAATGTTAATTTCTTTAATCATTGGGTAATGATTTAAAAGGCATGAACCACTATATATTTTGTTGACTTAAAATGAGAAGACTGACGAGGAAGTAACATAGTGAAAAACGTCTCTAAAGGGACACACTACAACAATTTTGGCCTTCCTATGTTATAGAAATCTAAGCTCTTCCCTAGGGCCTCCCAAAGTTTGGGCCCCCCAATTGGCTTATTATACAACTTCATTTTAGGCTTTTTATTTTTTAAATGTGTTACTAATCCCATATTCCATATCCCAAGACCCACTGCCATTATTCATTGATGAATTGCGAATTCCAAGCGGCTAATAGGATTGATATTATTCTAAAAATCTAACCTAAGAGAGTTAATTAGAACATGAAACACAGATTGCAATTTTCCCTATTAAAATCATATGTTTGACAACCTTGTTTCTTTTGTTACAACTCACAAGTCACAAAGGGCTACTTTAGACGTTTTCATTTCTCGTTTTGTTCAATTAACGATTTGAGGCTGCCACGAGTGTTCAATCGGCCTAAAATCAATTGGTTATGTGATATATTGTAATATGTATTTCCATCATTCGATTCAATTGCTCTTCCCTTGTTCCTAATATGGTTAATTTCTATATCAATTTGTAAGTACGAATCACGTAGTTTTCAAAAAGGTAAAAAATGAAATAGAAACCTTAAAAGAATTAAAAAAAAAAAAAAATAGGACTATATGTAAATGATATTAGAGGAGAAGGTTATGATAAATTGATAATAGAGCTAATATGAAATGAAAACATCAAGGTATGCATAACTCGAGTAGGTTTATAATAGCGACATGTGGAAAAGGGCCTCTAAATTTGTTTTTGCCTAGGACCCCTAAAACGGTTGAACCGGCTCTAGTTGCGGTGCTACAAACTCCTCGCTAATACTACGCGGGTCGCCGCTATTTCTGAAGATGGGCCGGATAACAAAGTGTAACCTAACAGAATACTAAATACCGACCTGAGACACTATCAGCTAGCTCACGTAGGGTATGTACTCAATCATATGATGAAAAAGAAGTTGATAATTGATCACCGTAAACAAGGATATTGTTGTGCGGAATGTTCGTACAGAAAGCGTAATCAATGGCCTTTCGAAAACTTGAAATTTCAAGTTAAGCAATCATTTTTTTATGATTTTTTTGCAGAAATAGGTGATTTTAAGATTATCCGAATGCAAATGAGGGGAAATCACCAAAAAGAGTGAAAATGGGTAAAGCCGCTAACCCAATCAGCGGCTTCACCCAAGATCCTCATTCACCACCTGCCAAGCTCTTACACAATATGTGCCAATTCCAAGCCGCTAACATTAGCGTTTGTAAAATTTGATTCCGCGGCGTATTTGACATGCCTATTTAGAAGATCATTTCCTATCAAAAGTTAAAACAACTTACAATAAGACCGAAATTATGTCACTTAAGGAGTATACATAAAAATAGGGTGTTTTCCATACATATTGCGCCTTCCCTAACTTTTATCCTTTAGGATTTTCTAAGTAGGGATTTTAACAAGTCAACATATGCTCAATATTACACATCTGAAGAACATAAGAGAGTTAATTCGATAAGAAAATGTAATTAAATTGCGCGACATTTTGATTTTTTTTTTTATCAAAGTTGTCGAAGGGGAGTAAACTTAGTCGTAGCGATATAATTATTAATACAATAAATAGAATGGAAACCGCGAAACAAGAACATGGGATGATCATGTAGATGGGAGTTTAGCTCTCAAGTCTTTTCTTAAGATCTTTCCTGATGGAGATTTAGGAATGGAGGTCACAAAGTACACCTTGTGCAGTTTCTTGTAGAAAACCACCTGCATTATAATAGACTGCATTTTTAGAACATGTACACAAGTAGACTAATTAGTTAATTAGCTGTTTAGTCACCTGTTTGGCAATGTAGTCTTTGACAGCTTCTTCAGTTAGCTCTTTTCCGGACAACAATACTACGAATGCAACCGGAACTTCCCCAGCAGCAACATCTTTTTGCCTGTTTTATTACTAATTAGTACTTGTTCTTTTAAATATATATATGCACACACGCGCACACACACTTACGGGACAACAGCAGCATCTGCTATACAAGGATGGCTCACCAAAAGGGCCTCTAGCTCAGCCGGTGGCACCTGATCATCATTCGGTTAGTTGATTAAAAATATATAAATTTATTGCACGCGACGCTGAGGTAAAGTTGCACTAGTTTTAACGTTATTTTACTAATTTCGTGAAAATAACGTTAAAAATGACGGACGGTTAATCATGCATCATGTGGTGGCGTGGATAGCCAAAAGACAAAGGGGTACATGCACCGATCGGGTTTGTCTCGATTGCTAAGTGTTCTGTGCTTTATGTCCAAGGCTTGATACCAAACCACATCGAGCCAGTGGTCTCACTGGAAGCAGCCTCTCTATTCTTAGGGGTAGAGGTAAGGTTGTCTACATCTTACCCTCCTCATACCCTACCTTAGCTTTGCTATAGGTGGGATTAACTGAGTATGATGATGATGATGCACGCGACGCATGTACATACCTGGAAACCTTTGAACTTGATAAGCTCCTTGACTCGATCTACAATGAAAACCTCATCGTCATGGTCCACATAACCAATATCACCGGTATGAAGCCAGCCTAGTTCATCTATAGTCGCAGCTGTCGACGTGGCATCATTCAAGTATCCTATAGAGACATAAATTAGGTAACTATCCAATGTTATATTGTATATGATCAACACTCAACAGGTATCTAAAAGGTACTAACCTTTCATAATCTGAGGACCGCGGATACATATCTCTCCAGGTTGATTATACCCGAGAGAGTAGCGAGTATCGAGGTCAATGACCTTGAGCTCAGCATTCCTAACAACACTCCCACAAGATCCCGACTTGGTAGGCAAAGGTTGTTTAGCGAACGCTGCGCTCATTGACAACACGGGTCCCGCTTCTGTCATCCCATACCCCTACACATATGTTTTGCATACATCTTGATTAATAAACTTAGGCTTGAAATATATTCAAATTAAAAAAAATGTAAAAGAAAATAGTTACCTATGAGAAGAGACATCATGCAAATAGAGTGTAACCAAGACTTACGTGTGTTACATTAAATAAAAGAGACGAAAGAATACGTAATATATATATTTACATGGGAAAATCACCAAATTGACCATTGACTTGGTCAATTTACCAAAATAACCACCCCAACCGTCTCGGAAGAGACGGCTCACAGGTCCCGAGACGTCTCCAAGAGGCTTTAGTGGTGAACCAATAGCCGATTGCCACGTGTCAAAAATACAATAAAAAATCTTCACAGGTCCCGAGACGTCTCCATGAGACTTTAGGTGTTGGGAGCCGTCACAGAGACGCTTCCGACATGGTTGCAAAAGACGTTTTAGGAGTTGGGAGACGTCACATAGACGTTTTAAGCGCCGGGAGACGTCACAGAGTCGCTTGAAGATTTTTTTTATTAGAGGAGGGAGAGAGAGAGAGAGAGAGAGAGAGAGAGAGGAGAGAGAAAGTGAGGGGAGAGAGAGACAGACTTGGGACACGTGGCTTGTTTTGATTGGTCACCGTCTCACCCGTCTTCGAAGTAAGCTCAGATGCCTCGGGGTGGGGGAACCGTCTCTCCCGAGACGGTTGGGGTGACTATTTTGGTAAATTAACCAAGTCAATGGCCAATTTGGTGATTTTCCCTATTTACATACAGTGCAAATTTGTGTTAAGTAGATTAAGGTTCTTTATTCAGAAAAGGGTGGCGACGCAGCTTGTTGTCCACCTACCTGCTATTCTTATGTAATTTGTTTCGTACATATGAAATTAACTAATCGAAAACTACTTCCCAACAACCACATACAAACTCATAACGAATCATAAAACAAAATAATTTGGGCAACTAACCTGACCAAATATTGCTTGTGGGACTCTACTTCTAAGACCATCTTCCAGCTCCTTCCCAAGGGGTGCCGCCCCGGACAACACAACCCGAATCGAGCTCAAGTCATAGCTCCCAACCATCGGATTCTTTGCCAATGCCAGCACCAAAGGCGGCACTACCGCCACAACGGTCACCTTGTACCGTTGTATGTGCTCCAGAAGCGATTTTATCTCGAATTTGGGCATTAGTACCACTGCAGCCCCAGCCCGAAGCGAACACAACAGCACCGAATTAAGCGAATAGATATGGAACAATGGGAGCACGCATAGAACCACGTCTTCTGGTTTTAGATACAAGTTTGGGTTGTCCCCATCTACTTGTTGTGCCACGCTTGTAATAAGGCTTTTGTGCGTTAGAATAACACCTTTAGGTAGTCCTGTCGTGCCCGACGAAAAAGGTAGCGCGACCGCGTCTTCTGGGTCAATATTAACCGATGGAATATTAATATTACTAGCGTTTTCCTGGCAAAGAACCGAGAAATGTATGCAGTTTTCGGGTGGGTCATCGATGGTGATAATAGGGACATCTTCTTGATCTTGGGCAATGTTACGAAGCTTTTCGACGTATTGCGCCTGTGTGACTATCATCTTGGACTTGGAAGAGGTAAACTGCTTGGAGATTTCACCAGCAGTGTAGAATGGATTGGCTGCAGTCGTGACAGCGCCAATCATCGAAGCTGCAATAAAAGTTAGCGCAAATTCGGCGCAGTTTTGCAAGAGGAGCATAATAACATCGCCCTTGGATAAGCCGAGCGTGGATAGTCCTGCGGCTATTCTGCGCGAGAGAAGGTGCGTCTGGGAGAACGAGTAAATGGTGCCAGTTGCGCCTACAACGAGGCAGGGTCGGTCAGAATATCGGGAAAGATTTTCGAAACAATAGGAGTGAAGAGGCATGTGGTTTGGGATGTAGGGCAAGTCTGGTAACTTGGATTTAAAGACTCTACATGCAGAATCATCATTAGCCATGCTAGTATTATTATTATTATTGTTGTTATTGTTATTATTATTATCAATGCAAGTAGAAGAGACCAAGGGTTTCTGAGGTTTGACGGATAGCATGATGATGATGATTATGATGATAAGTCGATATGGGTGTTGTTGATGGTTGTAAGTTTTTCTTCGGAATGTTGTTGTAAAATATTGGATAAAATTTTGAAAGTAGAAGGGGAAGTGCAAGAGGGTGATTGATAAATAAAAAAATTAATATGACAAAATATTTGGACGTCACATATTAATAAAAAAAATGATACACCACAAGACGAGTCATCCACATATGGCCCAAAAAAAAAGCCCAACAGGAATAACCAAAATCAAAAACATTTGTTCTGTCGCAACCCTAAATTTGTGATAGATTTGCTACGTAACTAATTAATTCATAGTTGCGTCATAAATTTGTGAGAAATAATCAACAAAAAGTTTATAATTTTTATTTCTTGTTATAATTTTTTTTAATTGAAATAATCCAGCCTACGTCCAGCAGACCTGCTTGTCTTTGGGTGGGTCGGGGGGAAACATGCTTGTGTCGACCTAACAGGTGTATCTCCCCTGGTTGGTTTGAGGGACAGTGGTTTTGTGGCAGGGCAATCGGTGCGAAAAGCAGAGGCGAAGAAGGTTGAGAAGCATGCTAAAGCTTGTGAGGATAACCAACACGTTTTTGTACCCCTGACATTTGATACCTTTGGCTCATTGGCACCGGAAGCTATCCGTTTCCTGACCAGAGTCCAACGGGTTATCCATAGCAGTGTCTCGACTCCGGGGGGCATGGGTTCGTGTTTAGTAGGTTAGGGTTTGCCGTCCAGAAAGGGGTGGCGGCGCAGCTTGTTGCCCGCCTGCCCGCTATCTTGATGTAATTTTTGGCGGTTATGTGTTTAAAAAAAAAAAATAAAAAATAATTATTATGTTAGTAAATTTTAAGTTTATGTAAATAAATAAATAATAACAAATATTCATATAAGCAAAATTCATTAAAACATTTTCCCACATATTTGTGACAAAATAGTTGTGTTGTATACTTCTACATTAATACTAGCTACCAAGTATAGTATGTAAAGGTTAAATAGCTTGAACACATGTTTTCAATGCTTTAACTACCATGCATTTTTCATGCTTCTTACATGACTACAAGATCCTTTAAACTTAACTTACTTCTATGATCTTTGCTCCCACATAATATTTCAGATCATGGCAATGGCCTATCCTATTCTTAAGCAAGGTGTTAGTTAAAACAAAAAAATTTGGACTCATTTTCCGGTGGTTTGGCCAAAATTGTCACTTTACTTTAAATGTTTATTTTGTAGCATGATCTTAACAACTTATGTTGAATGTTTAAAACCCTTACACTTCACCCTTTCACTATGACTGATTTAAGCGCGGTACAATCCTTGTATTTTCCACATAACGAAGTTTTATAATTCAGGCCGATCCATGTAAGACTAGCAGGAGAGATGTTAAAGCAAAGTTAAATTATTCAAGCCCCTCAATGTTTAAAATAAGTGCTCCTTGTTTAATAACAGTTAAACCCAACATCAATTAACATCAGACGTTTGCTACAAAAGCTAATAAGGGTTGTAGCGACTACGTCCCCGGCCTCCACTGTCGTTACCACCACGTCTGCGGCCACCACCTGAACTGCTTCCACCACCACTGCGACCACCACTACCTCCTCTTTGTTGTTGTGACTGGGGCGGTGGGGTGTGTGGCGGTACACCTGGTTGTTGCCTGTCACAAACAGAAGCCCACATTAGTTAGAAACAGCAGTTATAGGACTTGAATAAAGCAGCTTTATATAGGTTCACTTACAGAACATAGCCAATTCTTCCATCGGGCAAAAGCATAGGCATCATAGCCATGCCCGCTGTCGCAGGTCCCCTTCCATAGACAAGAGGCTGTGGATCAACAGAAGTTAATAAATCAACAAATGGATATATGATACATGTAATCCCATATGTTAAAAAGTCCAAAATCATCAATGTCATAGCAAAATTTATAAAAGAATAAGTGTGCATGTGCCTCTTGATGTAGATACTAAATAGATTAAAAAAAATGCACCTGTGAGTATCCTTGAATACCATAGCCTGCACCCAAAGCACCATATGCACCTCCAACCAACCCATACCCAATACGAGGGGGATGGCTTGGAAGTATAGCAGCAGCCTTCTGTGAGCTTGAAGATCCTCCAGAAGATTTCTGGTCTGTTTGAGGTTTAGCAAGGGAGCACTCCAGCGGTTGGCCTAATTATATGAAACCCAAATGTGTCGAATTAATTTATTTTATTTTTTGTGATAAGCATCACAAGTCTTAATTAACCAGTCATCATCATTACCATTAAGCTCATACTTCTCAGTGTTCTTAAGAGCCTTCAATACACTTGATCGATCTGCAAAATGAACAAAACCAAACCTACTCCTCTCATGACCTTGTTTTGCAGGAGGAAGAACAACTTTTGTAATCTTCCCATGGTGCTCAAATATCGATTCTAACTGCTCCTGAGTTACATTTTTTGGCAAATTTTTCACATACACTGCCTTAACCTGAATAAAAAAGAACATGAAATAATGATGTAAGGAAATTATAACTGAAAAGGGGGAAAGTATTCATCAAGTTGTAACTTGTAAGCACCTGAGAAGAGGCTGAAGACTCGGCATTTTTTGGGTCAGCCCAGCTAACAGTTGGAGCGTTATCATCAAGCTTAAATTTAGGGTTTGACATCTTTTGTCTTGAATACTCTGCACAGGCATGGTTATAATACTCTATAAAAGCAAAACCACGGTTTCGTCTAGAGTTTTGTGGATCCTACAATAGAATAGACAAAAAAAAATATTAGGTGCTCAACCTTCTCAATGTCTTCACAAGTGTAACAGATAAAATTGTCAGATTTGACATATTTTGATACACATTACACGCATGTATACATATACAATCCAATTAATCCAATTCAAACCTTTAATAACTCGACAGATTCAATGCCTGGTCCAACCCTTCTGACAACCTTCTCCATGTCTTCCAGTGTCCAGTTTTTAGGAACATTACCAATAAATAATTTATGTTTAGCTTGGGACGTTGAACACTTGATCCTCCTACCCTGAAATTACATAAAAACCAACAATGTGTCATCAAATACCTGAGAAATGCAAAAATTTTAATCGGATGCAACATCATTAAATGCTAAGGTGGCAATTTTAAACCACTTATCAATGGGTCGATATGTTTTATCTTGCGTCCCTTTTCCTCTGGTAAAACAAGCACTTTTGACCAAAAAAAGAAACTAAAACTCAAAAGGATACAGCTCAAATAGCTCAAAGGTCAGCCACAACAGGAACAACCGTACCCAATAAAATCCCCCCCGATAGCAAAGCTATTGGTAGGGTTTGGGAAAGGTACGATGTAGGCAAACCATACATAATCATTTTATTCAACAGCAATAGATTAAATTAAAAGATATTTTAATCATTTTTTACAATGAAAAGTACTAAAAAAATAGACAAAATAAGTTTCAGTTCAACCCAGTACGAGCTGATGTGTTTCAATCCATAACCCAAATTACCTGTTTTGATCTATTGATCCAGACCCCTTTTGACCCATTGCTCAACCCACCTTTTTTACCACCTCCAGTTTGCGGTATCAAATTTACTGTTTAACAGCGTAATATTGTTTATAAACAGTTTAAGACCATTGCAATACCTTCAACTCTCGATTATTAAGCTCCTTGATGGCAGCAGAAGCCAAATCCTTAGTCCTGAAGGTCACAAAAGCATAGCCTTTATTCTCACTCGAGTCTTTGCCTTTCATTATCCGGACCTGTTATATGTTGATTAACATGAAAAAAGACATATGTTATATCATATAACAGAATCTTTTACATGAGAGAGAGAGAGAGAGAGAGAGTTACCTCTGTGACTTCCCCTACAGATTCGCAGAACTTTTTCAGGTCATCTTCAGATGCATTTAGAGGAATTCCACCAAGATAAACCTCTGAACCATACGGAGGAAGGGCCAGAAGTTCTTCGTATTTTTTCTTTAACTCTTCGTCGTCTTCAACATTTTCCATTTCTTCATCTTTCACTCCTTTTTGTTCATCTTCTTCTTCTTCCTCCTCCTCCTCCTCCTCCTCTTCTTCCTCCTCTTCCGAAACTTCTTCTTCAACTTCTTCCTCTTCTTCCTCTTCTTCTTCGACTTCCTCCTCTACTTCTTCATATTCAACCTCCTCCTCAATATCCCCATCAAAGTCCACCTTTTCTTCTGGTTCTATCTTGGGAGCCTTTGGTGGTTCTTCGAGCTTGACAGGTGTTGCACTTGCATTCGCCTTTGCCCGTGTCCTTGGCATCTTATATTTTTAAAAATAAAAGCTTGAACAGCAACTGGGATTGATACACAGAAGCCAGATGCATTTACAGAAGAAAGAAGACAACAATGGGAAGATTGAAACAAATTCAAAGGAGAAAGGGAGTGACAAAATGATAGAATGTGTGCCATTAGTTAGATATGGCTCAAAGAGTTCAAAAGGCAAATTCAAGGGGGAAATCAGTGAATCAATGACTTCCCAAAGTTTAGATTCTAGATGATGTATGGAAAATTGTATGTAGCTTCTAGAGTTACAATGTACCATCAACAATGCAATTATCAGCAAAGAAAAAAGGTGGACGAGCAACTACTAAGGTTGAGAAATCAAAATACAAGAAATTATGTTCATGCATCAGTCAGAGAAACAGCAATTAAAAAGACTGGAAACTATGTCCAGGCATGGTCAAAGGAGAGCTAAATGGGTGTCGTAGAATAATTTATAGCAATATTATCAAGACCGAGATTAATTTTCCTGTTCCTTTATGCCTGCAGCAAGTTAATGCACAGGAGTTGAGATTTGAGAATATACTCAACCAATGAGCAATTCAAAAATGCACAATAACAGTGCTTAATATTAACTGATTTCTCATAAAACAAAAATACACTTAAAAATTGGCCAGTCACTACTATGGTTTTAGGGATTGCTAATTCGAATATAACACACAAAACTGCCAAAGCGAAAGCAAATCACAGAAACTATATATCTAAGAGTTTAGAGCATCAAAGAAAAGAAAAACTCTGCCACATCCACACATAATGTTTTTAAAAATACCACTTATCACTTGATCATGATTAGCGTAGATCTCTTAATCCTACAGCTATCATTCATTGAAAGAAAATATATAAAGAAGTGCTCATTGTAGGCTTGTAGCATAAATTACATAATTGCATAACTCTACTTGTCAATAACCTTCACTTTATATATAAACCTAGTTGAAGAAACTAGTTATAATTCTGGTGTTTCTAGCAAGAACGAAGAGACTTCCATACTCTCTTCAGCCTAAGACGTTTAAACCTATAATTCTCCACCAAGACAAGTTACAAGTCTTTGTTTGCTCTTAAACTTCTGGTAAAGGCATTGGTTGAGATTCTAGAGAAAAGAAAAGGATAAACTTATTGGGGTTTAATTTAATCAATGTTATTGTTGTCAAAATTCCATCTACAAAAGAATGGCTTAATAAAAGCTGCACATGTGTCAAGAGGCTTATGTTAGCACACCACACTACTTCCATCACTTTGTAGATTTAGCCCATCTACAAAAGAATGGCTTAATAAAAGCTGCACATGTGTCAAGAGGCTTATGTTAGCACACCACGCTACTTCCATCACTTTGTAGATTTAGCCCACCGAAACATAACTCAGATAGTGTGCACCGTCTGCTCTTCACAAAGTCAAGATTAACGTCTTCATTCTCCCCCTTAATCTTGAATAGGACTCGTTTCTTCACATCCGCACCGTTGTTGACAACTTCAATTTCTTGACCAAGATTCATATCTCCCTCTTCCCGGGTCACCAGAACTACTCCGTTCTTGACCACCGATCAAAGAAAAAAACAAGCTCCCCGCTTCTTCCGTTTTTTCTTTCCTTGCTAGACACGACAAGATTCAAAGCACCCCACTTTGACGAATCTTCTTCCGTCCATCTATCCGCAAATTCCGATCAGATTCATCTACCAAAAAGAACAACCTACACCGGTTTTTCCATTCTTATCCTTGGCGGGAAGGACCGGGTACCCATGCTTGTGCAATAGATCATTGTTTATTACTCTACACTTCATCTCAATTATTGACCCGGTGCATTCATAAAAACCCATCAAACCTCTAGTTAAAAACTTAAAATAGTCAATCTGCCAATGATTTCAATATGGTTGAAGTACAACTCCTAATTAAGCTAGTCTCTACATGAATCATGATAATGTGGGTACAAATATGGGAATGTACCTGAAGATAATCACTAAATCGTCATCACAAAGATACATAGACATCAATCGCAGCATTGTGTCTTTTCGTTTATTTACATTACACATAGACATGTAGTTTGTAATTTGTATGCTTCACACAACCATTTCATCCTAATACCAGACTTTCTGCCTACTGTATGTTATCATTTTTCCTGTTTCGCCTCACCTAAAGACGCAGTCACGCAGAAAACATGATTTCTATTTGTTACGTTAATTCCTTACTAGCAACGACGTACATAACAACATATAGCCTTTCTTAATAAATGAGATAGGCAAATTCAAATTCAAATCTTCTACTAATCCTTAAGATACAGCACTGAACATCTTAAGATTATCGGAAACCCGAGCGGTTGAGATTCACATTCACCTTACACTATGACTCCATAATTTGTTATTATCCAAACTAACCTAACTCAAAAAGTTCATAACAGAATAATAACAGATATAATAACAGATATTACACTAAAAACAAGTAAATGCAAAATAAAGCGTGAAATTCCAACATATAAATGATATTTATAGCTCCTAGATTCTCTTAGTACACAATTTTATAACCATGAGTACCAATTTCATCACCAATTAATAGATCAATCATGATTGAACATATAAACACACTATCTCCATTTTAAAATTTCATTTATTCTTACGTGAAAAAATATAAAGTTTAGGTCAATAAAATAAATTAATTAAAATAAAATAAAAATAAAAATAAAAATAAAAAACCGTTATACCTGTAGTGGACGGTGGATGATTGATCTGATATGACGCCTACGATGGTAGCAGAGAAGAGGAAGAGCGGCGCTGATGCCAGAATATATTTTAGAGGTTAGGTTAAAGTTTTAACCTGTTTCGTATTTATTTCACAGCTGTTTAGATATTTTGTTTGTTTTAACTTTTTTATTTATAGAAAAATGGATATTCGCTGGCAAATAAGACACTCCCCCTCTATTTTATAAAATTTATTCCAGCCTATCACCCAAAATATGTGTTATTGATGATTATTGAAATATGCCACAAAACTATACATATAATCTGAGCATGTTTGGCTCTCCATTTACACACAGTGTTTGGATGGTTGTTTAAAAAGTAACTTATGGAGAATTTTATATTTTGAAATGAAAAAATTGAAGGAAAGGTCATAAGTCACAATTTGTGACTTATGAGATTAAGAGGGTGATTATGAAATTTACACGCCCATATGTTATACATAGTGTGTTGTACTTGCTTTATTGAAATAAGATAGAATTGCATGGTTGATCCATCGGTAGTAACTGAACGAAGAAGGTAATGTCAAAAAGCTGCGTTGAACAAATTTCATAACCAATGGCAGTAACTGAACGAAGAGGGTAATGTCCAAAAGCTTGGTTATCTATATCTATATCTATATCTATACTATATTATAAAGCATTTGACAAGGACTTCTTAAAAGTTAAGAGGTACATGTTTAATTGCTTATAATACAACACACAATGCATATAAAAAATACTTTTGAGGGGCAAATTTGTCTTTAAACACCATATTTAATCAATAAGAAATCAAAAGTCAAGAAATGTTTATGAGAGCTCATAACATTTAACTCAACAATTACTTTGAAGTTTAACACATTAAATAGAATCCTTATAAAAAAGTTCATGCTTTGTTATAATCTTTTATATAAAATTAGCTAATTTATAAAAGTTAAAGTTTTATAAACTTGATAATACTATAAGAACTTGAGAAATAAGTATTGCGCTATCCAAAAGTAATATCAAATATAATCAGTGTTTACGATAGATCGGGTTAGATTGCGCTCTCATAAAGAGACTCGGTGACACCCGCCGCATCGCGCGGGCTAACCCACTAGTCACATACAACCCAAGATTTATTGATTGTAAATTGGGCGAAACCACACAACAATAAGCCTTTTGTTTTTCTTTAGTAAATTAGGAAAACAACCCATCATGTTTATAAAATTAAACGGCCAAAGTTTAATTTTTCAAAACGATAAAATAACAAAACGTGCCCACAATTGAAAAATCACATCAAAAATTTGACAAAAAAAATGTCTAGAAACGAGAATGATACAATAAAATCATAAGTCTTGACCCATAAACTAAAATCTTTAATTTGGGCAAAGCATAGAAATAAAGAAATGTAGAGATATGTAGTAAGATGCATAGACGCCTGCAAGACTACCTTACGCGGGACTACTTATTATACACATCAGCAAGCAAAGAACAATCAACAGAAGCTTATGTGAGCCCCGCGCGAAACCTAGTACATGACAGCCGCAAAGAGAGAAAGAAAGGGACGTCAACCAATCAGAGGTCAACATTCCCTGCTACATGATCTCCTTCCATCAACAAGGATAAAAAGGACGAGTGAAAAGGACATGTAGCTAATCAGAGAAGAACAACACGAATTCCCTCAACGGTTTCACCCGTGGGACCCACGCGAATGAGCCGTCAATCATCACCAATTCGTGGGCGTAAATCTCACACTATAAATACCCCTTCTTCCTCGGCATTTTTGCACACTCAAACACACACATTCCACTATAAGTTTTGTAAGAAAGATTGGTTGAAATATTTGTCCATTCGATACTCATTGTAACTGTCACACAATATTAATAAAATCTCTTTATTTCTTGTATATCTTGACTATTAGTTTGGATTGGTGTTTCTCCATAAATATAAATTACTCTTTGCAACATAAAACTATAGAAATTACAAAATAACAATAAAGAAATCTTAGAAATCAACTGCTTACCGCCACACGGGTAGAGTTGTACAAATCGTTTCTTTAACCGATCCAATTCTTTTAACCACACTGGTTTTTTGTTAAGTGGGAAAACCAGTTTGAAAACCTGTGATCCAAACTAGTACATATTGATTTGGGTCAGGCTTCAAACATGTTTTCCTTATAGTTTTTATAACAAAAAAGTAAAACAACAATTTAACTAAAAAACAGTTTTTTATAAACCCACTTAAAAAAATATGCTACAGGCTTGAAAACCGATTTTTGTAACGAATAAAATCCGTCTTTTTATCGGTTTAAAAACCGGTTTCAAATATGGAATGGGCAAACAGGCCGGGTGGAAACCGCTTTTAATAAATTAAAAAAAAAAAAAAAAAAAAAACCGAATCGGTTTCTGTCTACCTATACACGTGGGTGGTTATTGAATCATGAATGGCGTTGAGATGTAGTTACACTTCATTTCATCCTTATTTCATTTACTCAGACTAGACTGGTTCGCCCTCAAGTGGTTGCATCTACTCATCTACCCAACCATACGCCTTTAAAATACCCATCTAAATCTTTCCTATTTCATCCGTTACTGGGACCTCACTCCATTAATCCCTCCCTATATTATTATTATCTAGATCTCATTGTTTTCTCCGTTTCATCTTAATCCCTGGAAACATGAACGTTACCGTTACTTCACGGAGCGGTAGAGAGCTCATCAACGGTGGCCTTGTCCTTGACACCTCTGTATGCTTTATTTCACTTCTATTTATTTCCTCATTTTGTTTTTATAATAATAATAATATTATTATTATTATTACTATGGGGTTTGAGGTGTTGATTGTTTTTTGGGGGCTTGTCAGGCTACTGTTGCTGATTTGCAGGAAGCAATTCATCAGCGAAGTAAGTTGTTTCTCACTAAATTGCTTTTTGAATACAAATATTAGGTATTAAATCGGTTAATTGTTCCTGAATTAGTATCAAATATGATATAAAAAAAACCTAATATATTTGGAAATGTAATATTATTAACTATTGATAGTGTGTTGTAACTCATGAGTAGAAAAAAGTTGGAAGTAAGGATAAATACACCAGCCTTTTAACTTCGATGCCAATCGGTTTCGGATAGAAATGCTCGCACTACCGATAAAAAAATTGGATCCGGCCCCCCGATTCAAAAACCAAGCTTCGCCCCTGCTCATACTTGACTTTGAATGTCAATGATAGGTTTTAAAATTCCATACTGATTAGCATCGACTTCATATGACTTGTGATTTCACCTACAAATCTTCATTCCGACTCCGTTATCTGATGGTTTAATATAATGCGTTTTAGCTTGATTTTGCGTACATCCTAGTGTTAAAAACAAAGTGCATTAAGACTTATCAAATTGATATCAAAGAGGTGCATTTGCGTTGGTAACTTAGTGTTTAATGTATACCTAAAATGCACCCTTTAGGTGTCTGACACAAGCAATGGTTCCGTTTCATTTTGTTCTGTAATGGATTTTACAAAGTAAATAGAAAAAATAGACTCCTGATATGCTTGTAGGTACGGCTAGTACGCCATTAGGTTGTATGCAGGTATTATTAGGCTATGGGGTGTGGAGGAGGGTAGTCCTCCGAGGATGGGCCACCATGTAAGCGCCACGTCATTGTGGGGTAGGCTAGTCGAGATGGGGATGGAGCAAGGGGGTGGGAGATGGACCTCCCTTCCTTAAAAAAAACAAATCACCAATTAGGAGGCCCGGCACCAACGTCTTCCTCATGCTGGCCACGACGATGACGGGGCAGGGGGGGTGTAGCCGCCCCAAGCTACACCATGATGGCCCTATGCCGTCCCCCACACCGTTTTATAAATGATAACTTAAGGCATGTGCTTCTTTTAGGCGTATTCAAAAAACTTGTGCTTGTATTGGATATCTTTGAAATCCATATGCTTGTTCAGAACTGTGAGAACCACTTTAACTCTTGTACAATTTGTTATATAAATTAACTGCATGCATGTAGATTTCATTTTGTTTAAAAATTAATTATCAAATATATGGTATTTAACTAGTTGTAGTCGTTTGTCTAAATGCATATGTACACATCTTTATACTTTAAGAAATTATGAGAGAGGAAATAAAATAAAAGAGAGTAGGAAGATAAATAAACCATTTTTTTTTTCAGTTTTACCATTTTCATTGAAGCTCTATGTACATGTGCTTATGCCATTAAATTGGTTTCGAAAAAAACGCTTCCCTATGTGGATCAAAACGTTGGTATGTAACATTAGGACTTAACATGAATGTTCGAACTGGTCAAAATGAGTCTAGTAAGTTACCGAGTTGATTAACAACACTTTTTGTCCTGTTTTTTAATTATAATTTTGTTGATACAACGGTTTTAATGTCATTACAATAACTAACAATGTTTGTATTTTAAATAAAGTGGTTTAGGAGATTGTAGCATATAAATTAAAATGGTTTGGTGGTATTTGAGCTTAAGGTAAGTTTGTACACTACATTTTATATGTATCTGTTGTGTTTGATGGTTGTCTATTTGTATGTATTGATAATACGTTCTATTGCAGAACTTTTATTTAATTAAAACATTGTCTTTTTACTCACATGCATCTTTTGTAAACAGTCAAGAAATACTATCCATCCAGACAACGTCTGACCCTACCCCTCCAACCGGGCTCAAAGGAAAAGGCCGTTGTTCTTCAACAGAAGAAAAGTCTTAAAGAGTACACAAGTGGAAACTCTGACACCCTTACCGTAGTGTTTAAGGATTTGGGACCACAAGTGTCATACCGCACACTCTTCTTTTTTGAGTATCTAGGCCCGTTAATCCTGTATCCTGTCTTCTATTACTTCCCCGTGTACCAAATACTTGGGTACAAAGGTGAACGGGTTATCCATCCAGTTCAAACATATGCATTATACTACTGGTGTCTCCACTATTTCAAACGTATCATGGAGACCTTTTTTGTGCACCGTTTCAGTCATGCAACTTCACCTCTTTCAAATGTGTTTAGGAACTGTGCTTATTACTGGACTTTTGGGTGTTATATTGCGTATTATGTTAATCATCCTCATTACACACCCATAAGTGACCTCCAGATGAAGATTGGATTCGGGTTTGGGATGGTTATGCAAGTTGCAAACTTGTATTGCCACATCATACTCAGGAATCTCAGGAGCCCTAGTGGGAATGGAGGGTACCAAATTCCACAAGGGTTTTTGTTTAATATTGTGACTTGTGCAAATTACACAACTGAGATTTATCAATGGTTGGGTTTTAATATCGCAACACAGACTGTCGCGGGTTACGTCTTTCTTGTGGTTGCTGCTTCCATCATGACTAATTGGGCCCTGGCTAAGCATCGCCGTCTCAGGAGGGTAATATTCTTGAACCTTTTTACTTAATGAATCAACACTGTATGCAGGCTGTGGCCATTTCGACCCATTTACTAATGTATTGGTCGATTTGAGCTGGGTTTTAATTCAAATGGGTCAAACTTGGCCAAATCGTAAATATTAGGGTTGATAACATCATGTGATGTCTTTTTGTTGCAGCTCTTTGACGGGAAGGAGGGAAGGCCGAAGTACCCTCGCAGATGGGTAATATTGCCCCCGTTCCTGTAAACGACTGCAAACATGGGTTGTACCTCATCTTCCTTTGTTTTGGATTATCAACTGAGTTTGATTGTATCCTGAGCTTATTCTAGTCAGCAGATTGTTTAGAACTTTTGAATTGTGAATCATACAGCTGATTTGTATTTGTTAGTTTTGAATCTTTTATCTTTGTGAAATCTGGATATTTAGCAACTTTGCATTATCTTGTGTTTCTTGCAGTTTAATGAGCCTTTGTCTTTTTTTGGTGTTTGTATTTTATTGTTGCTACAAAGTGCAAACTATAAGTAGTTTATTTGTATTTCTTTTTCTATATACTTAGGCAGGACGAGGCACAAGTCAGGTAGGGGATCGAGGGCTCAAACCCTTGTGGGTACACCGCCGCCACCGTTGCGGGTTGGTGATCTCGGGTTTCCTTACCCGACGAACAGTGGCGAAGCTTGACCCGAAACTTCGGGGGGTCGAAACCGTATTTACCAAAAAAATTCTATATGAATACTGTATAATCGGGACTTCTGAGCGAAAATTCACCGCCGGTGACACGGGTAGTGGTCTCGTGAAAGTTGGCATGGCAGATAGTTCACGGAAGTGTAGTGGGTAGGTGGCTGTTTTTTGGTTAACATGTGAGTTTTTTTAGTTTAATATGTGTTTTTTTACTTTTTTTTAGAGGTGGGAAGAAGATAAAACGGTAGAAAAAAGACGATAGAGGTGGGAATATGTTTTTTGTTTCATCATGTGGGTTTTTTTAAATTTGTTTTTTAGTTCTTCAAAATGTTTGTGTTGAAGTAAAGTGAATTAGTGAAATGAGGTGACGGCGCAGAATTGATATAAATCAGTGAAGTTTAAAACAAAACTAGTGAAACGCCCCGTACACCCTTTTGGTTGGTAAGGGTAACGCCGCTTCCTCCCTTAGTTGCACAGTTCTGCTTCTGAATTTATTATTGTATCATCATCAGACATCGAGTTCATATTTTATAAATGATTATTAGTGGTTTTTTATACACAATAATTTTACATACATAATACACATATCACCAACACAATATTAAAAGTTTGAAACAGAATATACAGATGGCAAGATTCTATATGTAATGATCTAGTAATATGATATTTCAATTCAAAGATTTAATTTATGTTTTTTTTTTTATGTAACATTGTCAAAATAGCGCATGTCACACTTGAAACAGAAATTCTATGAAACCTGTTCATAAAAGAAAAAAGGGAAAATGGATTTAAATACTCCCAACTATAGACTATTGGCGGATAATACTCCCAATTATCAATTTGGCCATTAGCACTCCAAACTTTCAACTTGTTTACTTTCATCACTCCTAGACTAGCAGACGTTAGTTTTAAGCTGACGTGGCTAACGGAATCTGTTAGTCTGTGAGTGATGAAAGTAAACAAGTTGAAAGTTTGGAGTGCTAATGGCCAAAGTGATAGTTGGGAGTATTATCCGCCAATAGGCTATAGTAGGAAGTATTTAAATCCATTTTCCCAAGAAAAAAATATATACCTATTATTCAAACTTTTCTACAGGAAATTTTTTTAAAAATAATATTATACTATAACTACAGTTAGGTTTTATATCGTTAACTTGGATGAACCTTCGCACAACTTTGGTTTATTATTTTGAACGGCTTAAATTACATCAAATCAGTGTTTAACGAAGCCTGCACTCTTGACCTTAAGTGAGCAACAACTTAATTCCAATGATTTTGTCAATTGGACCAAACCCCCTCTATTTCTTGATATTTAGAAAATGTTAGAAATAATTTCCCTTTTTAATGTCATTTTTCTTAGACATCACACATGGGAGTGAAGCCTTTGCAAGTCGAAAGGTAGCAAATCTTTATGGGTACCAATGCTCATGTCTCATGATAACCAATTTTTTTATCTAATTTTTGCAAAATAAATTATATATTAAACACTCCAACATACAAAAATGACACTAATAGGCTTTATAAAACATACTTTAGAAATTAGAACTAATCACTCGCATCGTCCATGTAATACCGAATTAGGTATTTGTTTTAAAGATTAATTTATAGATTAATCCAAATTATTTGTCACACTATAACACGTTATAACCTCATCTCAGTGTCCATTAATTTTTAATTTACAAAATTAAGTCACTTTGCTTATAAAGATAAAAGGGAAAATGGATTTTAATACTCCCAACTATCGCCTGTTGGCGGATAATACTCCAAACCATCACTTTGGCCATTAGCACTCCAAACTTTCAACTTGTTGGCTATTATCACTCCCAAACTAACTGAGGTCTAACCCGGTTAGTGTTCGTGGCCAAAATGTAAAAACCTAAACTTAAGGGACCATTTTGAAACTTATTATTATTATTATTATTATTATTATTATTATTATTATTAAAACACAAATCATACATAGAGAGAGAGAGTTCAGATCAGAGAGAGTTCTAGAGAGAGAGAGAGAGAGAGTTCAGAGAGAGAGGGGCGGAGCACCGCCCTGCACCACCACCGCCACCATCTGCCGCCACCCCACCACCACCACTACCATCTGCCATCAGCCTCAGCCCACCACCACCACCACCACCCCTCTACCACCACCTTTTTTCTTCTTCTTCTTTGACAGACACCCACCCCCTTCTATGACCTGCAACCACCACCTTTCACCAACCTTTAACCTAATCTAGATTTTGATTTTTAAGAAGCAGAAGGGCACGGAAATCGAGGAGAGTATAAAGCTTCAAATATAGATCTGTTCTACATTTAATAATAATAATAAAGACGGCGGCGGCCGAAGAAGATGACCGGAGCCGAGGTATTACCTGAAGAAGATGACCGGAGCCGAGGTATTACCCGAAGAAGATGACCGATTCCGGTGACTCTCTTCGTCAGACTATCAAAACAGCAAGAACAGGTCACGGGTTACGGATTCAATCGGTGGGTTTAACAGGAACAACTTGTGACACCCCAGGAAAATCCCACATCGGCCGTGGCCAGGAGAGATCCTTGGTTCATAAGTAATGTCTTGTCTCTTAAATCACCAACGCGTTTTGGGGCTTAATGTTAGTGGATGAGAGGAAAACTCCACAGTTAAGCGTGCTCAGGCGGGGAAAATTCCAAGATGGGTGACCTTCTGGGAAGTCTCCACTGGGCAACCAAAAACAAATCCGTGAGCTCTGGGTGGGCAAAGCGGACAATATTGGTGGTGAGAGGGGCGGGATGTTACACAACTGGAGTTCCTCTACTCCGTCTCTTTCCTTCTCCTCTAGCTTTCATATAGGGGAGAAACAGGTGGAAAGGGTTTGTTGTTTGGTGGTGGGACGCCAGACACCGGAGACCCTCCGGTCTCCTTTGTTTTGCTCTCGCCGCCCCTCTCTCTCTCTCTTCAACTTTCTCTACGATGCTCTCTCTAGTTTTGCAGTGAAGTGAAGTGGGTTTGTTGGGAGGGGGTGGGGGGGGGGGGGATTTATAAGTTAAAGGTCTAATGTCAAAATTGCCCCTTAAGTTTTAGTTTTTACATTTTGGCCACACAGTAGTTTAGGTTTTTACATTTTGGCCACGAGCACTAACCGGGTTAGACCTCAGTTAGTTTGGGAGTGATAATGGCCAACAAGTTGAAAGTTTGGAGTGCTAATGGCCAAAGTGATAGTTGTGAGTATTATCCGCCAACAGACGATAGTTGGGAGTATTAAAATCCATTTTCCCAAGATAAAACTGTCGTTGTGAAATTGCCGTCTGAATCTATTGGCACTAAGAGTATTTGGTTCACTAACATAACATATCTGAATTAGCCAGCAAATCTGTTATCCATTAAGTTTCAAAATAATGTTGAATAAAATTTTTACCTCTTTATTCACATGTGCTCTTAAGTCTTAACCCTCAGTTGACCACTCAAACATCACCTCCTCAACCACCAACAAGTCAACCCGAGCAAAGTCAATTATCTTACTGGTTCAAAGTCTCTTACACAACAAAGTCAAGTCTCTTAATAACTCAACAATTAATAATATACAAGTTCCCAAATAGCCCTTAAATTTTTAAATATATGTTCATAAGGGGGGCATAGCACTACCAACAAATAAAGTTGGTACTTCATTACCCCACCGGAACACCGTCGCCGGTGACAGAGGTAGTGGGTTTGGATAGTAAATTAGTGAAGTAGAACCCGTGAATTTTGGAGACCATTGTGAGGAATTCAAGGGTAATGATGCTTATTATTATTATTATTATTATTATTATTATTATTATTATTATTATTATTATTATTATTATTATTATTATTGTGTGTGTAAAGTTAAAAAAAAAAATCAGCCAACCAAAACCCTTCACGTGCCACCCAAGCCCCCCCCCCCCCCCCCAAGCCAATCTTCCCCGCCCCCTCCTTCCTGCCCCTCTCCACGCCACCCTGACGGTGGTATTCCCCCCTTCCCGCTAGGGCTGTTCAAATCGCTCGTCGCTCGTGGATCGCTCGTCGCTCGTTCAGAAAATGCTCGAAAAATGCCCGCTCGATCTTCCGCTCTGTTGCATATGAGCCGATCGGCTCGGTTCGGTTTGTAAATGAGCCAAGCACGAGCAAAGGTACGCTCGGCTCGGTTCGGCTCGAATAAATTTTTATTAATTTAATAATAAATGTACACACAATTTATAAATAAATTTATGGCTTTATATATAAGATTCTATTGGATTTGATTCAGTATATGCAAACAAAATATAACCAGCCCACTTAATAAAAAAAAATAACACTAGATTTAATAGTAAAACAATGAGTCCTGGGGTGACAGTCTTTAATTTGACTCAGTATAAATTTATTAGTCGTCCATCGCTAGTTGTTGCTTGATATCACACCTACGTCACAACGCAACAACTGTTCTCTGACGTATGTTCATCACCTCACCAGCCTCAATTTAAGCCTCATTATCGGACACTGGGATCTCAATATTAGTGTTATCATCGGACATTTCGGCCTCAGTTGTCACCCGACAATGAAAACATCGAAGGAAACATCCCAATTTTATGATTGTCCATGTTACTCTTCGCTCGATTCTCGCTCGGAAAATTTGCGCTCGAAGAATGCTCGTTCGGTATTCGGCTCGATTGTAAACGAGCCGCTCCGCTCCGCTCGGTTCGGTTTGTAAATGAGCCAAGCACGAGCAAAGCTCTGCTCGAATCGGCTCGGCTCATGAACAGCTCTACTTCCCACCCCCACTCCGAGCAGTCTAACAACCATATGGAAAAATAGATGTTGTGTGGGCACCCACACTCTGACGTGTAATCCACCACCGTACAGCACATCAACGATCTTAAACAAACAAAACCAATCCAACGGTCCAGATTAATATCTCTTCTCCTATATCTTTTCCTACTCACACTTGTATTTATTTTTCGAGTTCTGTTGCCGCTGCTTTTACAAACTTCTCTCATCTCTCCATATCTACCGCCATTTTTGTACAATTTCATCAGGTATTTTTTTTGAAGATATTAATATTATCACTAGATCCTTGCATTTCAGTCACTTTATTGTCTCTTAATTTAGTTATTTATCTTCATAATGTTAGGATTTTGTGTATGCATGTTTAGTTGTTTACAAACTAGGTTTTCGTGCGTTTCGACATCGCGATCATGTTTAAATTTTGTGATTATATGTTTTTATATAACTTATATTTAGTTGATGCGTTATATACTTTACAATTGATTAGAGTAATCGATTATTTGGAACCGGAAAGCATATAGAGGTTTAAATTTCAGTTTTAGATCATTTACTACTATAATATGTGTTTTTTACGCTTCTGATTTCGCTGTTAAAACATTTTCACCTATTATTAGAAGTTAGAAGATGAAAAGGCCAGATCGTTAATGGTGACAAGATCTATAGATATAAATTATGTTTTATTTATCATGCTGTTGTTCTATGTATGAATGTTTTGAAATCTGCTTAAAGTGCTTGAATCCTTTGGCTGTTTTAGTAATTATGGAGGTATGTTATCGTCATGATACTTTAGAATTAAGTTCATGTTGGAAAATATTATATTGAAATTTAGATCTGTATGTCTTCAAATTACCTTTTAAGAGTTAAGACCAGACTTCACAGAATTGTTTTGCCGCGTTGACCTTGTTGCCGTCCTTGTAGTATGTTTCTTGCAGAGTTATAGGATAGTAATTGCTTTGGTCGCTCTTTCTGTTTGTTTCGATCTTAATCAGGCAAGACTCAAGAGCATCTTTGTTTTGCTAGATACCATGATTTCAGCATCAAGTATTATATGCTGTCTTTTTTCTTGTAGTTTCGCCTGTTTTGGAGTTTTGGCCGGCGGAATTGATAAAAGTCCTAACTTCGCTTTCATGCTTTTTAAACTTTCATATTCCAGTCAAAAGGATTTATCAATCTAGTATTTATATAATTATATATTCGCAACCATGGCGATTAAAAATATTTGTCCAACTTTGATCAAATCAACTAACTAGAATAGTCCATTTGATACAAAAGGACAAAGAGAGAACAATCTTTCAGAAAGATGGTAATTATGGTAGTTTAAGGATTAATGATATGACTGATATTGTTTTCTGTCCTGGTATGTAGATGAAAGTTGGTATGAGTATGATGATGTTGCAGTGGTATGCATGTTTATAAAACACAGACCGACTAACGTTGTATCTTGTTCTGCAGGTAGCTTAAACGATGGCTGAATCAGAGGACATTCAACCACTTGTTTGTGATAATGGAACCGGAATGGTTAAGGTACCCAATTCAGTATCTCATTCTCCCTCAAAACACATTCAGACACAGTGACTCACACACGCACTGGCAGATACAAAATTATGTTTAAATTTTAAATTTTCTTTTGTAGGCTGGTTTTGCTGGAGATGATGCTCCAAGGGCTGTGTTCCCAAGTATTGTTGGCCGGCCACGTCACACCGGTGTAATGGTTGGAATGGGCCAAAAAGATGCTTATGTTGGTGACGAGGCTCAATCAAAGAGAGGTATTTTGACATTAAAATACCCAATTGAACATGGTATTGTCAGCAATTGGGATGACATGGAAAAAATCTGGCATCACACTTTCTACAATGAGCTCCGTGTTGCCCCAGAAGAACACCCGATTCTGTTAACTGAAGCACCTTTGAATCCTAAAGCCAATCGTGAAAAGATGACTCAAATTATGTTTGAAACATTCAATGCACCTGCTATGTATGTTGCCATCCAAGCTGTTCTTTCTTTATATGCTAGTGGCCGAACTACTGGTAATCGTCTCATACTCCATAAATAACTTGCATCACAAGTTTTCTTGTTCAGTGATTGTGGCAATCTCGTGCTTTTGTTGTCTGGTGCAGGTATTGTACTTGATTCAGGAGATGGTGTGAGCCATACCGTTCCCATTTACGAGGGTTATGCCTTGCCACATGCGATCCTTAGATTAGATCTAGCAGGACGTGATCTAACCGACTGGTTGATGAAGATTCTTACGGAACGTGGATATTCATTCACCACAACAGCAGAGCGGGAAATTGTAAGAGACATAAAAGAAAAGCTGGCTTACATTGCTCTAGACTATGAGCAGGAGCTCGAGACTTCACAGACTAGCTCTTCTGTCGAAAAGAATTATGAGCTGCCCGATGGGCAGGTCATTACCATCGGTGCTGAGCGTTTCCGATGCCCAGAGGTGTTATTCCAGCCATCTATGATTGGAATGGAGGCAGCTGGTATTCATGAGACCACATATAATTCCATCATGAAGTGTGACGTGGATATTAGGAAAGACTTGTATGGAAACATCGTGCTGAGTGGAGGTACAACTATGTTCCCCGGGATCGCTGATAGGATGAGCAAGGAAATTACTGCTTTGGCCCCTAGCAGCATGAAGATTAAGGTGGTTGCGCCACCAGAAAGGAAGTACAGTGTCTGGATTGGCGGGTCCATTTTGGCATCACTAAGCACCTTCCAGCAGGTCGGTTTTATGTTGTATTTTACTCGAGTTAAATATTAAAGGTGTCAAGCTGGGTTGGGTAACCAGTCAAACAAGTTACATTTTACTACCATGTTAATTGTTGTTTCTAATTCTGGGGTGTTATGAACAATGCAGATGTGGATTGCGAAGGCGGAATACGATGAATCTGGTCCATCAATCGTGCACAGAAAGTGTTTCTAAGTCATGTTGATGATATTCGGTGTTCACATATTACATGTTACATCATATCTGTTCACTTTAGAATCAAGTATTTTGTTTGGACAACATGATTTGGTTTTTGATGGTTGATCTAGTGATGATTTCTGATGGCATGTAGAGTGTTTGAAAATTCTAGTGGTTGCTGTAAGGTACAATTGGGCAATTGGCACATGCATTCTGAATTTGTTAAAAAGTATGGCCAATTATTTGTTTGTAAGCAATATATTTTGTGATAGAATCTCATGATTGTCACATAGCTTTCAGATTTATCAAGGAAGGTCAGATATAATGGGTTGCACGTTTAAAGATTTTGATAGAACCTTTGGTGGGTGACTAAAATGGTCCCCCTTGCTTTACTTTTTAATATAACAATTTCATATATTTTTTTCAAATATATGTGTGCATATATAAAATATGATGTCCATTTTTTGTTAACCAAAATTTGTATGCCAGTAGATGAAAATGCGTATATTATATACACTGATAGCATATAGTTTTTACATTTATGGGATGCACAATATTTTTTAAGAAACAATATATCATATGAACATTTTTCCTGCAAGGAGCAATGTAATGTCTGCTAAAAAGCATCGTTTAAATAGCTCTTCAAGACTATATACCAACTTATGGGAGGTTAAAACATATACCATATGTTAAATATATCAAGTGTGACATCAAAATTCAAACATTTTAATGTAAAGAATTTTATTTATGCATGTAAGGCAGTCAGGGTGCATGGAGTGGAGCTCCCAAGCCTCATGGGACTGCTTGGTGAGCACAAGAACGCCACCCCACGGTGTTTGGAGCTTGATTTCATTATGTATCCTGTTCCCTGTCTAGGAACCTAATAACATAGGGAACCAAAAGTAGCAAAGGCAAATGGACGAAAACATGTTGATTACCAGCCACACACCCGTTCTCCCTGAGGCCAACAACGGGGGACACTCCGGGTTTGTTTATAAAAAAAGTTTAGGGGGCTTTAGGGAACACCCTACCTGTTTAGGGAATTCCAAGGAAGTCTTGGAGAAAAACTGAAGTGTCATGCTGTGATTGGTAGATGATTAGGGGAGGATAGGGGGGTTTGAAAGATGGATCCCCCTCATCCTATGTGTAGAAATGCAAGTGAAAAATAATACTATTTTTTATTAATTTAAAGTAAACTACAATTGGCATGCCTCTCCAAGTAAACATGTTAATAATGAATTTATGAGTTAGGTCAGGACTTCAAAAGGTTATACATAAGTCAAAGAGTCTTTAAATGGTCTTTAGGAAAAAAACTGAAAGGACTTAAAGTCTCTCATTAGGTTTCACCATAGATTAGTATAACCACCACTCATAATGTCTAGCATACATGATATTTTCAACTTACAGTTAATAACAGCCTGAAGAAAAATAATAACTGAGATTTCTTCAAACATTTAAAAAAACCTGGTTAACTAACTCAAATGATTTGTATGTCTGAAAACTGGCCATCAGGGTTTTCGAATATAACGAGGCTGCTGTCTGTCTGTTGTTACTTGAACTAAGATTGTCGATCGCTGCTTATCTTCCAAATACCAAGTCTATACCCCACAGACATAAGACTCATTTCCCACAGCATGTTCAGAATGCTTAACATACTCACCTTCGATCCAGGAATTTCAGACCAGGTTACCGATATCTCTATCATAGGGATGCCAAAATATTTGCATAAGTAAACCAATTCCACATCAAAGCACCATCTGCATTATAATTATAAACAAACATTTAACTTCCTCCATACCCCCTGAAAAATATAATACCCCAGTAATGGTATTGCAAGTCATCTAGAGTCTATTTTTAATGCATACAGCCTTCGAAGTCGATCTATTCAACTTTATATTAGTTTCGTAATAGTACTGCTTTCAAAATCATTATTAACACACCAATTAACCCCTACAAATTATCAGCAAGTATAAGCATGGAAACGAATTTCATACCTTTTCAAACGTATATTGGTAAAAAGCTTCCTTGCAGCAGCTCTAGTAAACATCTTGAATCCACACTGCCATATATGTCAAACCTCATATTAAAATAAATCCATATAACTAAATAACTTATTAAAGAAGAAAAACCTGTGTATCACGAACTCCGGGGCCAGCAGCTAGGAGGACCACGAGATGGAACCCTTTCATCAAAAAGTTTCGGTACCACTTCCTCTGAAGCATAAAACGAAACTATTCAGAAAGAAAAACAAAATTAAGGAACAATAAGATAATTAAGCACGAGTAACTAACTGTAGCTAGAGCTTTCTTCTCTAGATGAGCACGTGAACCGAATGCCACAATAGGAATATCTTGGATTCCTTCACTTATATCTCCAGCTGATTGATGTTTCGTTTTGGCAACTGCAAGGATCTAATAGGGAAAACATCAACTACTTATTACATATACCCTTTCTACACACTTTCAGTTTGGATCAATAAGGTCATTCTAGGTCTTGTATTAGATCAAGCACACTTTTTGCTTAAATTTTAAAAACTAATTAGTTAGCGTATTAGATCTGAGGGGCTGTTTGGTAAGCCCCTTAATGAGGCTCTGAACCATTCAGCGCTGAATGATTCAGCATTCAACCAACGCGTTTGTTTCAGCTTCTAAATGGAATGGTTAAGGCTGAACCATTAAGACTTGGGATGTGGCTGAACCATTAAGCACGGAACTACGCTGAACCTTAACGAGGCTCTCCTACCAATGTGGGACAAGAAAACTAACCATTAAGGGGTCCAACTTAATGATTCAGCGCTTAACCATTCAGACCTCTTAATAATTCAGCACTTAATCAACCAAACAGCCCCTGACTATACTATTACAATTGACCCGTTTGGAAACTTTCAACTTGTTCAACCCATTGACCCGTTTCCTTTCTTGGCTACTTTCAAATTTTAACAATTTGAAATGCTAGAGATATAATATAACCCAAAGCCTCATATCAAACAATGTAGAGCAAATACATCGATATTGCCAGCTTCAATAAGGTACTAAAACATAACTAACCTATATAAACTTAATTCGACACACTACAACTCAAACCAACCTGATTTTCAAGTTTTTCCAGATCATCAACTTTGGTCGCTCCATCAGCATCCAGCATAAGAAGTAACTTCCCCCGAGAATGAAGCATTCCCTGTTTTACAATGCTTCCGCATAAGCAACAACCTTTGATCAGTTTTCATTTGTCACATTAAAGCGCTGTGGATACAAAACATGATTTCATCAAAACATACAAACTAGACTCACTTTTCTTATAGCTTCTCCTTTACCCTGATTCTTTCCTAAAAGCACAACTCTAACATTGTCTACCTTATACTTCCTCACAAAGTCAAACGCTACTCGTTTTGTCCCATCCTTACTTCCATCATCAATGATTATCACCTGCTCAAGATTCAACCATTTCAAACCAAACATTGAGTTGATTAAAAAGACATCTAGAATATACCTCATATGTAAATGAAGGGTCCTTTCCAGCACGCTCTTGAAGATAACTACACATGAAAATTCAGAACTACTCATCACCTCATACATACAACAATCTTAGAAAACATATCTTAAATTCTATAAAGAAAGCAATGTAAAATCATCAAATGAGCCCCTATTATTCTCACACAAACTACGGTTAACCAGCAGTTATAAATTTAACCTAAACCGAAGATTCATTCAACTCACTTCATAGTCTCATCAAGAGCAGCAGGAAGTCTAAGTTCTTCATTGTATGCAGGCACAATCAATGAAATATATTTTTCAGCAGGATCATATATATAAGGGCAATCAACCTGTTACCAACTCACAATTAACATAAATAACAAACACCAGTCAACAAACTAAATCATTTTAAAAAATCTAAAGTTCTTAATGTTTCAGATTCAATAATAATAATAATAATAATAATAATAATAATAATAATACCTGTTTGAGAGAATTTGGATCTTCAAAGATCGGGTGAGCTTCAAGATGACTGTTAATTAAAAGAGATATCAAGTAAACAAGCAATTTATAAAAGGGAATAATAATAATAATAATAATAATAATAATACTGGTGATTGAATCTTCTTCTGAAGGCTTCAATAATAACAGCAGCTGCTAAAACTGATACAGAAACTAAAGCCATGGCTAATGTTAAATGAAGCATCGTTGACCATTCCATGCTTCTTTTCTCTCAGTATATGAGGACGATGCAATGCAATCAAGTTAAAATTCAACGCATTGATTTTATTTTAACCACTTCAAGGTTCAAACCCTAGATATACAGATAAGTTGTAAGAGTGTAATTCAAGATACCGGTTTTATGGTTTCAAATGGGATCTAGTTAGAATGAGGACAACAAGCCCGTCTAGCTCAGTTGGTAGAGCGCAAGGCTCTTAACCTTGTGGTCGTGGGTTCGAGCCCCACGGTGGGCGTTATTTTTTTTATTTTTAGTGTGTTCTTATTTTGATGGGCTTTTGTTATCTCGGCTACCTTTTAAGTTTAAATTTTAGAGTGCATTTACTCAAATGGACCTGGGCTTGTGTTATCTTGGCTAGCTTAGTAGCTTACTACGACACTTGATGAAAGAAAAAAAGACAATAAAAAACTAATCAGTAAAATCGGCTTAACTCGTTACTAGGGGTCATAATTTTATAAGTTTTCATAATTAGTATTTTGCTATAATACGTTTCAAATTTAGTTTCAGCCAACTAGCCAAGGGTTTTTACTAGTTATTGGGACGGTTGGTCGGGTTACCACATTTAGGGTGTTCAACGAATCGAATAACGAATTTTCGAATTATTCGAATCGAATTATCGAATTTTTATTATTTTTACCTAAATTCGTATTCGATTCGTATTCGAATAAAAATCAATTTATTCGATTCGAATAAAAAACTCGAATTCGAATAAATTCGATTTAGTTCAAATTCACCATAAATAATAAATTGTTTTACCTTTTGTTTTAAAACCAATGCAAACTCGTTATTTTTAACATATAAAATATAAATCTACAAAATTGATAAATAACAATATGTCAAATACGGGAATAGTAAAAATAGTAGTGATTATAGTTTGTTAGAGTTTTGTGATGTATAAGGTATATATGTAAAATATGGTTATGGTAAAAGTTATAGAGACTATGAGTTCTTAGAGTTTGACCAAAATTTAGAAATTCTTTTTTTTTTTCAATGTGTATATTTATGTATATAATAAACTAGATCTTTGCCCGCGTTACACGCGGTTCACCAACGTACAATTATTTCGAGTGGTAAAACATATAAAAAAATGTAGCAGAATTATTTTATTAAGATTTAAAAGAAACCAATACACATTGTATTCAAATATCACTAAATATTTCTTTATACACCACATCTTTAGACATATTGAAACGGTGTGAAGATTCAATGGAGTCGCAGTTAAATACTCCACTTGGTGGTACATTTTGTATTCCATCATTTGTAGGATTATTGACCTTGCATCTCTTGGCATCTAGTTGTAATTTTCTAAATTTGTGACACTCGACCGCATTCTTAATTTTTTCTTCATTCGAGAGAACTGTGAAGAAAAATAAATTACTTGCATAATACCATTAGCATATAAATAAAGATGTAAAATATATGAAATTCGTTTACCGTTAGATATATTAGATAACAGTGTTCCTTTGTGATTACCTTAAAAAAACCATAAGTTAAATGAAAAAACACAAGTAATATAAAATGAAAATCAAAATTAATTTAGCTTAAAATGTTGCTATAATTAATTTATATTAAAATGTTGCTATAATTAATTTATATTAAAAGTGGAAAACAAATCTTGTTTTGCATTATCGGTCAAGGCTTGAATCTGTTAACAGCGTACGTACAACCTGCTGCACAACAACCTGATGCTGCAGAAAAAAAAAAACACTGCAAAAAAAACTGGAAAAAAAAAATCCTGGAACAAAACAGAAAAAAAAACTGAGAAAAAACTGGAAAAATAGTTTCAAAAAAACGCTTCAACTAATATAGTTGAGGCGTTTCGAAGGAAACGCCTCAACTATTAGAGTTATTTTTTACAAATCAAAAATCATTCATTAATGTTTCGGTCAAAGTGTTTAATAACTTTCCTAAACACTATAATCCAGATTTATAATTTTTTTAAAATAAAAAACATTTAATGACTATTCTATTTTTAAAATTCAAAAAAGAGTCATTAATGTTTTTATAAAAATTTTTATTTTTTAATAATCAAAAATTATTCATTAATGTTTCGGTCAAAGTGTTTAATAACTTTCCTAAACACTATAATCCAGATTTTTAATTTTTTTTTTAAATAAGAAACATTTAATGACTATTCTATTTTTAAAATTCAAAAAAGAGTCATTAATGTTTTTATAAAATTTTTTATTTTTTAATAATCGAAAATTATTCATTAATGTTTCGGTCAAAGTGTTTAATAACTTTCCTAAACACTATAATCCAGATTTTTAATTTTTTTTAAAATAAGAAACATTTAATGACTATTCTATTTTAAAATTCAAAAAAAACTCATTAATGTTTTTATAAAAAAATTTATTTTTTAAAAATCGAAATCATTCATTAATGTTTGAGTCAACGTGTTTAATAACTTTCCTAAACACTGTAATCCATATTTTTAATTTTCTTAAAATAAAAAACATTTAATGACTATTCTATTTTTAAAATTCAAAAAAGAGTCATTAATGTTTTTATAAAATTTTTTATTTTTTAATAATCGAAAATTATTCATTAATGTTTCGGTCAAAGTGTTTATTAACTTTCCTAAACACTATAATCCAGATTTTTAATTTTTTTTTTAAATAAGAAACATTTAATGACTATTCTATTTTTAAAATTCAAAAAAGAGTCATTAATGTTTTTATAAAATTTTTTATTTTTTAATAATCGAAAATTATTCATTAATGTTTCGGTCAAAGTGTTTAATAACTTTCCTAAACACTATAATCCAGGTTTTTAATTTTTTTTAAAATAAGAAACATTTAATGAGTATTCTATTTTTAAAATTCAAAAAAGAGTCATGTTTTTATAAAAGAATTTATTTTTTAAAATTCGAAAATCATTCATTAATGTTTCGGTCAACGTGTTTAATAACTTTTCTAAACACTATAATCCAAATTCTTCTTCATTTCATTTCGCCAATAAGAGTTGCTCCTTTCAAAAGAATCGATAAAAAAAAGGCGCTACATGTTCCATATTATCAGTATGTGACAGAACGCTGCTCACCCTAAACACTAATGTAGTTTACGATTCATGTGTATCTTATTCAGCATAATACCTGATCAATGGCAGCAACCACATCCGCAGCAAATCCAACTAAGCTTCTTGACCTCCAAAACATAAAAGAAACAGCCATTTTAGATGAAACAAATAAGTATCATATGTACATATATTTCAAAACTTCATTAATGAAAAGAAGTAAAGAACAAAGGCAAAATGATTTTGAGTTACCGGAAACCAAGCACGATGAACAAAGCAGAGTGTACCTGCAACTGCCAGGGACGAAGATCAAATTCCGGTGTGACCTCAGCCGACTGCTCTGTCGCCATTTTTCTTGATCTATTCCTCTGCTTGTATCGGAATGATATTTTCTATAATCACAATTTACAAAACAAAAATCTCACCTCAAGAACATACTTCAACGAAACAGAAAATCCCCTTCAATAAAGTCATGGTCTTAACTCCTTTTGACCCATTTGACCTCCTTTCTTGATAGTTATTTGACCTCAAGAACATACTTCAACGAAACAGAAAATCCCCAAATCTCAAAATTTGCCGTTTAATTGATATAAAGAGGAAAATTTACAGCAAAGTGCTCACCTTTATAACTAACAACGTCCCATCCCACCATACCTTCTATGCGCATCTACAACAAAACATAATTACATGAAAATTTGTTAGATATGAAAGTAAAATAATATGCTAAAGAAAGTAACTTGATTTGTTTTGCTAGATAAGTAACATACTAACGTGTATGATTTGCACTACATGGGTACTCTTTGTTAAAGATTTTGTTACCATATGCCTCTTGTACTCGAACAATTGTCGTCAAACCTACCCATACATTTGTTCTTCAATAACCTTTTGAAGCATTCGATCATACATTCAAAATAGATATTATACTCCTGTTATTAGTGTTTCACGAGCTAAACAGTAACCAAAAAAGAATAACACTTAACAAACCTCTTGTTTTTTCTTTTCAGGTCTCCCATCCTCTTTTTCTTCAACCTTCAGATCCTCGGCCAGAGAAGAACAAACTGAGTTTCTCCTACCAACACCATAATATTAATAACTCTCCTACCAACACAATCCAATTTACAACAATAAAAAGAATAAACAGAAACAATTAATAAAATAATAAAAACAAACAAACCTGGGGGAAGTCGAGATACAGAATAGGGTTTTTAGAGCCTAAATCTTTAAGGTCACCAACCTTACCACCGGAAAGCGGAGCAATTAAACCGGGAAATGAAAACAGGAACCGCTTCTTCCGGTTAGATTTACGAAGTATGTCTCTACCGTGATGTTTGACGACTGTTTTGGAAGGGTTTAAAGCAAGTGAAGAAGCTTTCGCCGGAGCTTCAGAGAGTATGTTTTTAGAAAATGCGAGTTTGCTGAGTCGTCTCCGTTCTTCTGCTTCGGGATTTGGTTGCTCCGCTGTTGATCGGCCGCTTTTCTGGTTCCCGCCTTTCGCCTCCCTATCCATACATACATACATAAATAGACTCAAATTAAACCCTAATTCCCAATATTATTAATCGTTCAAGAAATCGTAATCATAATGATAGAATGAACAAAGAACTTATACAAAAATAATACCGTGGATCGATTGAAGCTCCAACCTGTTCGTCATGACGCTGCTATGGCCGCAGACGGCTGGATCTGAAATCAGTAACATTGAAATGAGTTATATTCATCTTCATGTAAGGGTAAGAGAGAGAGAGGAGAGAACCCTCTCTACGTTTTTTTTACTGTCATCAAATACTCTGTATTATTGTTATTATAGAAATTAGAAAGGACAAATGCCAAGGCCATAGATTGACAACTGTGTAATAAATGAGAATTGCCTCCTCCAAAAGTCAACATATTAATTACTTATAATGATTTTTGATTAAAAAAAAAGAAAATTTTATAAATTCCCACATTGTGCCATGTAGGATGAGCATTAATTGCTAAGGGTGTGAGAGATTGACAAGTGTACAACATTGCTTTCAAATATTAGGTATATAGATATAGATATAGATGTGTATGTCTATATATATTTAAAAAAATATACATTTACAGTTTTTATTCGATTTACTGGACTCAAATTCGAATTGAATCGAATTCGAATTCTTAATAATCGAATCGAATCGAATTTTTAGTAATCGAATCGAACTAAGACGAATTTCGTATTTTTCGAATCCGAATCGAATTCTGAACACCCCTAACCACATCTAGTTCTTCAGTCGAAAACGTGATCCATTTGCAAAGGTGATCCCGGGTGTTTGGGCCATTGCCGTTAAAAAATAACAAAATAACTTACCATGTTTAAAACCACCGACCGATAACACTCAACTTAACGTCGGCAGAATTATCAATTTAAGAGTCAAGATTGAGATAATTGTTTGGTGAGAATAGATGTTAGCATTCTGAATAAATAAATGGGAAGGGAGCATGGGTCAGAGCTAGAGGTGTTGTCCTGCCTAGATACTGCCAATGATTTTTAATATGCTCAACAAGAAATGGTCACCCTCATTAACCTATGCACCATACCGTATCCAACTAATAAATATTAAAATCTATACATTCATATACAGATTGAGGATAAGTACAAACACGAATAAAGGGGACGTTACGTACAAATTTGCATTCGACTATTAGAGTGCCCGGAGTGGGCGGGAATGGGGGCGGGAAGGGGGTAACACCGCCGCCAAGGTGGCGTGGGAGGGGCGGAGGGCATTTGGCTGGCGTGGGGCTTGGGGTGGGGACACTTGGCATCTTCTGATTGGTGAGGGTTTTTTTTTTAACTTTAACACAATATAATATTATTTCCTTCCCCCCCCCCCTCTCTTCCCCCTCTTCCACTCCCCACAATTTTTCCCCCCACATAGGTTTCACAAGTGCCACACGACGCTTCATCCCTCTCTTTCCCCCCCTCACCACTCCCAGTAGTCTTAGCCAATATCTTACTCATATGACAAAATAACATCACTTTGGCTTTGAAATATGTTATATACATAAAAGACCATTAAACTAATTACATATATGTATTACACTATATTAATGTATGAACCTAATGAATAGTGTTTTCGATTTAGGCTTTTTTTTTTTTTTACTCTGTTTATATTATATTAGTTGTAAAATGTAAACACCAAAGAAACAATAAAAATATTGTTATCTTACAATAGAAAAAGTGTCTTTTGTCACTTAACACAGAAGAAAAATAAGCCATTGAAAAAATCTATCTATCTATATATATAAAAGAAAACGTATATGCTGACGTGACGTGTAATGGAGGCCTCAATATCCCTTTAAGAGTGCCACGTGGCATCATAATTAAATGATTTTAGTATTTTTGAATTATTTTCTTTTTTAGTTAAATTGAGTTATTTTAGGAAAAAATAATTTAAAAATAAATTTGAAAATTTATCTCTCATATTTCCTCCCATAATTTTTAAACGTTTATATTGTTTATATACGAGATTTTTTAAAGAAAAAAATTACACCAAATTAACGAGCGTTTTTTTATCTTTCCAACGAGTACCATAGTGCTATATAAAAAACGGAGAAAAAATCGACTATTTTTTGTGGGGTTTCGTTCATACAGGAAAAAATACACACAAAGTGTTCATGTTATTCATTAATCATGTTTTTTTTTTAAACCAGATTCTTATCCACGATGTTGAAAATCAGCCCAATCGCCATGTTATCATTGGAATTTACTAGGTATACTTTATCAAGAGAAGCTAGGAGAAAGAATCGCACAACACTGCAACAGATGGTGTCAGCTTATAGCAAGGTTATTTTTTTATTTATTTAATTACAAGAGTAATAATTATTACTATTAGTATTAGTATTATTAGAATGGTTATATTTTTCAATCCCGGGACGCTCCCAGGAAGAATTGATCGTTGCTGACGTGCGTTCAATTGTGGCCTCAACCATCTCTTGATTATGCCACGTGGCATAATGAGATGCAATGGTTACAACTTCCAACTTAAGTGTTTGTTTAGTTGATTAGGTTAGGAATTATAAGAGCCATTAGAATGTGAGAAATTAGAGAGATGTGATGAGTTTTTGAATAGTTGTAGCTTACATAAGTGATTATTTAGATGATTACTGATTAGGTTTTAGATTAGGAAATATGAGTTATTACTGATTAGAATACTATGAACATGCAATGATTGAGAGATTTTATGGTTAGTTAACTTGAGCCATATGCAATAGGTTATCACGTAAAATTAGATTTTCAACCCCGGAACCCTCCCGAGGTAATCAGCTAGTAAAACAATATAGCAAAATTGAATGCATAAATACATGTATTCTTTTAATGTTTATATGCTTTATATATGTCATCTCAATATATACCGAATTAGTTTTATAATTATCTATTCAAAAGCTAAACATGTATTAGGATGTATAAGATGCCCTTCGAATCATCTTTACTTCTTTAATTATTAGTCACTACAACTTAAAAGTTATTTACATGATTATCTTTCATTCTTTTGCATAATTTCTTTTCTCATAAAGAGCCAGCAATATGATTGAGGGCTGAAGCAACAGGGTAAGCTGTCCATTGATTATTCGATTACCGGAATTCATCTGATTTTTATTATGAGTTATAAACTTTATGAGAAAAAAAAAATTATTTCACCAAAAAAAAAAAAAACCTTTAAAAAAATATATACATATATGACACGATCAAGAAGTTCTGGTCCCACCATGAAATATAACTTTATCTAAACCAAGATTTACAGTTTACGTATAAAATCAAATCACTAATGTTAACTACCAACAGAATAATGAAATAAAGTATAAACTAATGAAAACAAAATTCTTATGTTTTAATTTTGTTTTTAATTAAAAACTATGATATAAATGATATTTTTGTAAAAGAATGGTTGGAGAAACATTTCCAAATAAGGTTATAAACTAAAAAAGAAACTTCATCATCATTATTAGTACTAATTGTTATCACATCAGTTAGCCAATAGTGGAACTCGTACCAAGAACACATAGAAATTAACATTTGATTTAGTACAACTGTCACAACAATTTATTGATCCTAAGTCACACTAAACATATTCCCAAAAATATAAAATCCCACAAAAAAATTAAATAAAAAATTCGCCACAAAACATTCCAGTAAAAAAAAAAAAAAAATCTTACAAAAAAAGGTAATGATGAAGGGTAATACAGTAATTTCACAATGTTAATGGGCCATGGCAGCAGGAGGAGCAAAACCAATATTTCTTTGATTAGGCATAGCAAGCATAGCAGTATGATCCATAAAATCATTTAAAGCCACAACATATTCCAAAACTACCCTTAAATCATCAGCACATGAAAACCCTATATTGCCCTTGTATCTCACAGCATAAACATAAAACGTTATGCACCCTTTTCTAAACTTGAACCGGGCCATTTCACAACCGGTGAACCCTCTGATCAGCTTCCGGTTCACCTCCCCTAAGGGTATCTCAGCCGGTAACATCCGGTCCAGTGCAACCTTCATGGCTTCTGACTCGAACACGAAGATAATAACTTTAGATTTTTTGGTACCGAGGCCTAGGGTGAGGGTGTGCCATGCATGATGGGCTAAGATGGTGAAGTTAGTAGGGAGGAATGCTGTGGTGGATTTGTGGTGGGTGAGTGGTAGAGAGAGGAGGCGGAGGAGTTCGAGGGGCTGAGCACGGCGGACGGTGAAGGATTTAACGATGAGTTGACCGCCGAAACGGAGGCCTTTGACTTCTGATGAGGGTTTGAATGAGTAAGCTGAGGTTGAGGAGGGTTGGTCGTGGTTTGTGTGTTTGTGTTTTTGTTTCTTTTTCTTGTTTTTGTTGTTGTTTTCTTTTGTGTCCATGGGTGGTGGTGTGTGGTGGTGATACGAGGTGGTGGGAGGTGGTTGTGGTGGTGAGAGAGAGAGAGATGGGGAGGGAGAGGGAGAGGGAGAGGGAGAGAGAGAGGTTGGTGGAATGGGCTTTTTTTTATTATGGTGGATGAGTGTGTGTATTGATGTGTGATAAGAGACCAATCTAAAGCTTTTTCAAGTTAAAAGGTACACTTTTCCATTAATTTCATTTTTAAGGGCTTATGGGTGTGGGGATCATTCGAGGGTCGTCCAAGACGTCCCACACTACCCCTGTCATGTTAGGATCGGCCAACGTTTAATTTCGGACAATTGAGACGAACCAAAAATAGATAGAGGGGACGATTGAGAGACAGCCAAAAGGGGAGGACTAGCTAAGGAGGACTAAACCCTCTCCTTTGATTAGTCTACGGAGGATTACCCTCCTGGATGATATGGCAGTTGATGTGAAGAGTAGTACTTTCTTGAAGGCCCATCTCTACACCCACCAGCCTAATGGCTTCTTGAATTTTCAATCATTTTTCTCGTTTGTATAGATATGGAAATGAAAAAGCCAATCATAAATTTGTACACTTAATATGAGGAGAAAGAAAGTTTTTTTTTTTTTTTTTTTTTATATGTATATATATAATTGTATGCTAGTGTCAAAACTATTTCATATTATAGAGATGATGGCATGCATGATAATGTATACGTACTATATTAACTTTTATTCACATATAATCGATTTCGTATGTTCTTTGGGTATTGTTTGTGTATTAATAAATTTTTGTTTATGTATATATTTAATCATACTAAACATAGTTTTAAAGTAATTACATGCATGACTAATACTCATGCCCAATGTTCTATTTTACGGATATACTTTAACGGTCATACGATCATACCTACCATCATGTCTATTTGGCATTTGAACTTTGAATAATACTCATATTTAATAACTTATTTATTTTAAATGACTTGTAGTACGTGTACATTATACTTATTAACATATGTATATAATCGTTATGATTTGAGATGGGAAGTAGTTATCAGGGTTAAAAATATGTCGCTTGGTACTTAACTATTTGAAAATTACATCCATACTATATTTTTGATTACTATAATAAGTTTTGGTACATATTGTTATAAATTAAGGGAAAAAATACTTAAAATAAAAGTTTAAATGAGAAATTGAGAACCACTCGTATTTGCTCTCAGAAACTAAAAGACGTAGCTAGAATATAATAAATTATTTCTCGAAATTAAATAAAATCAAATGAAAATATAAAAATAATAATAATTGAGATAAGAGATAATACAATAATTTAACAAAAAAAAAAAGTAAGATTTTGAATAAGTGCATAACATGCATATGCCTTTTGCAAGTACGAATAGTAGCAATCACTGGTGTCACCCCAGAGGCCAATATCCCAAGACTAATATCTTTATCTCATTGGTATATACTAATTCAAACTTGAATGGTTCACGCATTTCTAAAATGAGTCTTTGTTATGGGTCGTTTAATTGGTTTGCGGAATGTTTTTTAAGAAATTGGAAATAGAATTTAAATTAGAATTTGAATGAGAATCCTTTGAAATTTTATGTGATGTTTGGTTTGTAAATTTAGAGAAAATTGCTTGAATGGTTTATGTGGTTTGCACTTTTTTCACCTATAGTCCCCAAGTTTTTAAAATTACAGCCATAGTCTTGAAACAGTGAATTTTTTTAACTCGGATAGTCTCTGGAGCTAACTGAGGTTAAATAATCCAGTTAAGTGAGTGTGAAATTACAAAACTACCCTTACTTTAATAAAAATAAATAATAACACTAGTGGGCCCCACATTTTATAATTAAATATTTAAAAAAAAAACCCTTAATCCCTACACCACCACCACTAACTTCATCTTCCCCACCCTATCACCATGGCCGGACCAGACCAGGTCTGGTCTGCCCGACCCGACCCTATAAGACCCTAACCCAAAATCACGCGATTATTGCTTAATCTTACGGGTTTTGACCTTAACTAAAAACCACTCCCAATTAAAACTTTGAAATTTTCTTTATAAGTCAACCCATTAAGATCAAATACATGTTTGATTCACACAATTTTTTTTTTTACATTTTAATAGTTAAAACATATTTTAAGATGTTGCGTTTTAACGGGAGTTCCTTAGATTCTAGTGCGGAAGCTTGTATGAGTGATCGGGTGTGTTCGGCTCTTATCGCGACTTGATCCTTGCTCCGTGTAACACCCCAACCGATGGCGGAAACATCGAGGTGTCACGTAGTGACGATTGCTCAATAGCTCATGGTACTAAAGTGTAAATTTGAATACATTGAATTAAATAGTTTATTACATTGAAAGGAAAAAAAAATACAAAGTACAATGATTCTAAAGCGTCAAGTCTAACTAGATTACAATGAAATCAAAGCTTAAATATAAATCCAAAAGCTTAAAAGAAACGTCTCAATAATAACCTGAAACATGTACGAAAATAGTATATGTCAATACAAAAATGTATTGGTGAGCATACCCTGTTTTGAATACATATAGTAGAAAAATGTTTCGCAATTCACGTGTTATACTGTCTACAATTTAGTATTCAAGCTATGTACAAATGCTACCCAAAATTAAACCTTTCGTTCAATGAATCAAGAGTCACATATATATAGTATTCGCTCATAGTAGGCGATGAATAATCGTTCACACATAACAATAATTAAGTACTATTTATTGCTATGCTAGGCCGCCCAACGGTTAATGATTCAGGTCATAAGTACACACTATCAGCGAATCAACAAGTAAAACACATACAAGAATTGCGATTGTGAATATAGAATAAACCATGATTAAGTGAATGAAGTAATAAGCGTACATGAGTCACCCCAAAAGTGTAAAACATGAAAAAGGGGAAAGATATACTCACCTTAAGGCTTGCATAGATTCTAGAGTTCTTGATTTAAGTATGGGTGCTTAATGTTGTGACCCTTAAGACGGTCGGTCCGGAATTGGCAAAGTGTTATAATGTCTTTCTCAAAATTAGGACAACCTATATATAGATATTATTCGAGATTAGGATTGCGAAAATGAGTTGAGATGATTTGTGTTTATGGTATATTTTGTTTTAAGCACAAATACTAACTTCATATGATATAGTATAAACGTAAATTCTAAAAAGAATTATTTATAATAGTAATTCAAATTGATTAGTTATGTAAACAAAATAACAATATTAGCTAAAATTAAGTGACTTGCTCGTAAAGTTCCGAATAGGTGATTACAACTAACAAATATTTATTTATACATTCTATATGTAAAATAACATTAGTATAGTTTTGTGTCAATATAAAACTTAATATTTTATTTATACCAAAATAATAATAATAATAATAATAATAATAATATTTTTAACTTCTCAAACTTTGTATAAATAGATCTAGGATTACAATACTTGAGATATGATACAATTCATTTGCACAAACTATCATTTTAAACAATTTGTTAATATATGAATATGTGGTTCGTTTAACAAAAGTGCAAATACTTTTACTAAAAAAAACTAGCAAAACTGTAAATATTTTAGGTGGCTCTTCCGAAGTCACCGTCTTTGTGTATTGGTTTAGTAAAAAAAAACGACTTAAAACGGAACCACAATTATTTTGGAATAATAAGAGAACATATTATCTTACTAACGACGAGTAACAATTATGCAATAAAGAAAATCTTAAGCTTGTACAAAGTTTCATGAATACCTTCAATCCAAGCAAGAAAAAGTGACCAAGATTCAAAGCGATTGTTGGACTTTCTAATATGATGATTCAAAGTCAAATAAATTGAAGCTTGGTAATGTACAAAGGATTTATATTTTTTTTTGTATGACTACACAAAACATAGGAGTCATTTATAGAGTATATATTTACATAAAAGATGTTTCAAGTATCCTCAATTTATTTCATTTCTTTAACTCTTTTTTATTAATATCATTCATGTTTTCATTAAATATATTAACATTCAAAGTTACTAATGTAACTTATAAGTAATTTAAATATTTTGTATTAATCCATTTTTTTTAAAAAAAATATGAACATCATTCATAGCCCTTTTGTAATATATATACATACTAACAAAAAGATTAGTATAGTTTTATTGTTATATATTTTTTTTTTGTCATATTAGGTCTTAAAGTTGTAATTAAAATAAAAATCACGAATGTTACAGAATACAAGACTGTAAATGTAGATGTAAGAAATAAGGGGACTAAAGTTGTAAAATGATAAAAGTGAAAGGGGCGGATGTCACACTCCGGGACTTCCATCACATGTTTACCTAGCACCATTACACAAAGAATGGTTAGTGAGTGGTCAAATGAAACATTTAACTAGTACGATAGTCGTTACACGTCGAAACGGAACGAACCAGGCCAAACGACCCTTTATCAGGAGAACAAACTGCTGCAACTTATGCGCAGCAGCTGTTCGGATCGCTTTTACCCCTTCTAAAACCCAAAATCTGACTTCGACTTTCAAATGAGAATTGTTCTACGCTCCGAGAGCTTTCCAGGCATATATAAAGAACACCTCCTAACGATTTTTCTACGATTTTATATGGAATTTTAAAGATCGTGCTGACATGCAGGTCTATTTGCGCGGCCGGTCGGTTTAAGCGCGCGGCCGCGCAAAGCTTCTGATCGTTTTTTGGTGATTTTTAAGCATGGGAATCATGTCGCAACCGCATTTGATGATTCCCGAAGCCTAAGTATTGACTGCCGACTAAATAAACCTTTGTTTGACGGAAATCATTGCCCGGTTTATGTCGCCATGATCCGGTTCTTAGTTTTGAATGTTTATGGCGACTTTTACACAAATCGACCCATTTAGACATTGAACTTAAGCAAAACACCATTCGACCACGCGCAATGCGTATAGTTTATGTTGTCAAGTCATTAGACACTTGATCAACTAAAGTGTTTGTCCGATTTGTTCATTATGACTTTGTTATTAGATTTATCCTTTAGTAAATCTTTATAAATTCCCAAAATGCCCCTCCTAGCCAAATCTTTCGATTTAGCCATTCATGGCGACTCTTCTTGATTCAAACCCATTGTTTTGGACTCAATGACTTGTTTAAAAACTTCTAAGTCCACACGGACTTAGATTTTCAACATTTCTCAAGATTGTTCTAATGTGGTCGATTCTGAGCGCCTTAGCACGCATTAGACATAGTTATGGAAATAACTTACTTGATTTGCACCCACACTTCATGTGGATACTTTATCACCTATGTTGCTTCGCCCGAAGGCGTTTATTTGACTACGGACTAACCGGGTGGCCTTGACCCATATCCATACCTTGTGTTTATCCTCCATGATTCTTAACATCAAGAATGCACGCGCAATTGCATTTACCTGTATGCTTTCTAAATAGACAACATTAATTTCTCGGAACTCAAATGGCAATAACTTGCCATTTGACCCGTTTAACTTTATGAATCTTAATGCTTGGAATACAAGCATCAAGTGTTGGATTCACATGGTGAGGACATCACCATTTGACCCGTTTAGACTCTTAGTTCATAATGCTATGTTACCCATTCAAGTGAAACAAACTTGACCCATTTAACATCATGCTTAACGACTCCATTCAATTGATTTAATTTGGATTAAAACATCATTTCTCACATATCTTTATTAGTTGACCCGTTTGATGGATTTCTCCATTTGGTCATAACTCATTATCTCGATTAAGGTCATAAACCACATTTTGTATTGAGTGCACATAAGGCAACCCATTTAATAGATTCTACCCCTTGGGGTTTATCTTTATCTCACACTCAAGATTTAAAACTAATGTTTATAACAATTTAAGCTATGTTATAGTATATTGGTGTAAGTAAAACTTACTTGTATTCATTCCTATTTACTTGCACTTTAGGCTCATATCCGCTTGACCTGTCTTGTTCTTTGATCCATTCCATTCAAGCTTGCACCTAGCTTGACAAGATCAACCTTCACTATACTCATAAGATTAGTTAAGTTAGTCATCATATCCAATAACTAACACATCTCATGAGTTTATTCACACCATTATTTCGTTTTCCCAATTATCATTTGGCTAAACTTTTCATGTATGGTGTGATTCATATTTTAAACATGTGTTTCACGTTTTATATACGGGTAATTCCATGATTACCCAAATCAAGTTATCACCTCAATTTGCAAACAAGACTGTTGAGGCATTTCATCAAACACTTGGTGTGCATCCACCCAAAATACTTGATTTCAAGAATCTAACTTTAACCAAAATATACCCACGTATCTAATTATCAATATAACATGATATTTAGGCATTTCATCTAATTTGATCATTATGTTAACTCCTAAGAGTCACCCAAAACTACTAATTATGTGGGGTTTCAACCTAGAAGTTAAACCCCAAATCTTACATATTCACATAATCATATGGTCAAAATCAAATGCACATGTAGAATGTGATTCATACCCGAATTATACCTAATTGAGGCTCCCTAAAGCTAGAGAAACCTCTAACAACTCATAAATTCACGTTTTGTCAAAACCCTAGATTTTGACCCAAATTAAAAACGAGTTTAACATCAAATTCAATACGAATTAAAGGTACCTTGATGTTCATTAGGCCTTAGATGATCCCTTTCTTGCTAATGCATTGAAAAACCCCTTGATTTGGCTTGGATTGAGCTTGTTCTTGAGGTTTAGGGTTTGGTGGTTGAAGGAGATAAATCTCCTGATTATAATCGACACACACACTTATGTGTGTGTTCTTCCCTTTTCAACATGATGCACCCATAAGTTTCCCATTTTGGCAACTATGGTCCCTCCAAAAATCTCCAATTGTCATTTCTTATGAAACGAGCTATTCAAGCTAGTTTTTCTTATTTATTAGCTTGTTAATAAGATTAATAACACTAACTAGATTATTTCTATGTTAGAACATAACCTGTGTTCTTTCTTTGTTTGGATCTCGTTTTAATAATTTTGCTAATCACGCCTAGTGGCATAATTAGACGAACAATTGGTATTGGGGTGTTACAGACCCGAACCGAACCACAACCACCACAGCCACCATCATCATCGGCCAAACACCACCAACAACCACCCGAACCAAATCCAACCACCGCCAATCGGACCAAAACACCACTAAGCTCTACCTTTACCCATCAACCGTAAACCACCAAAGCCGTCCCCATCATCATTCCCACCGAACCCAGACTAAACCCCCAACATAAATCATCGGTCATCATCATCATCACAACTACTACAACCCACAGATTGTTAATCGTAGAGGAGAAAAGATTGGGTTTTACCTCCTTGACCAGATCTGACCCGGTTGGTACAACTACCACCGTGAACCGTCGTCGTCCTCCTCTTCCTCCTCCCATGCTCTCTCTCTGCTTTCCCTCTGCGTCTCTCTCTCTCTCTCTCTCTCTCTCTCTCTCACTTAATAATAATAATTGGTGAAAGGGTGAAGGTGAGGGGGTTTGTTGTGGTGTTCGGCTGCCGGAGCTCCGCCGGAGGCGGTGGCAGGAGCACCTCCGGCTCCTCCTCATCTCTCGAGCTCTCTCTAAGAAGCAACAGTAGAAGTGTGTGTGTATGGGTTAAAATGAGGGATGGTAGTGGGACCCACATTAAAAAAAATTATTTTTATTAAAGGGTAGTTTTGTAATTTCACACCCACTTAACTGGATTATTTAACCTCAGTTAGCTCCATGGACTATCCGAGTTAAAAAATTTCACTGTTTCAGGACTATGGCTGTAATTTTGAAAACTTGAAGACTATAGGTGAAAAAAGTGCAAACCACAAGGACCATTCGAGCAATTTTCTCGTAAATTTATAAGTAGATATACCTACACAACTATGAGGTAACATATCTTATGATCATGTGAGGGTTTTGTTTTCAGCATTGTCATAACTCATAAACGAATAATATACCATTAATTTCATGATTTTTCTTATTTATAAATTACTTTATTTAAAAAAAAAACATTTATGTTTTGCAGATATAAACAACACATAAACTAATAACTGTGGGTGTGCATTAAAATGTCTGACCCATTTATGGTGATGTGAATATGCATCAACAAACACAACCTTCCGGTTATAAAAACATAGGAGGCTTTAGGAAAACTTAACAAATGGGACACCAAAAATGGTGGAAAACATTAGTCTTGTGAATAAAGCTGGCTGGTACCTTGTTGAGCTTTTAATCATTTCACAGGGAGAAAGAGACCTCCCATGTTCCTCAGTAGACCCAACTCTTTTAATGACATGTAGGCCCACAAGTTATGTCTTTACAAAGACTATGCTTTTCTTTTGAGTTTTGACACCACAAAGGCCACAACTGAAAGTGAGACTAGAACAAACTTTGTGATTATAACACTGTACCTATCATTTAAATGGGTTTATTTGATCGTTAATCTATACCACATTAACATTTTGGGTGTTCGTAATCCAAGTTTTGGTCATTGTTTCCCCATCGGCTTATGTTACAACACGAACGTGATATCAACAAGTACTTAAGAACTATTATGAAATGCTAAAAACTTGTTGAAAATAATGTTACCACGTTTAATACAATAACATCTAACAAATTTTATATTTGGTTGTTTGTTTTTGTATTTTGGACGCTAGGAGTTGGGCTTAGGATTGGGGTTATGGAACTGATGCAGATAGTTGATTGTTGAGCTTATAGAGTTGGTGCAACACTACCTATATAAACAAATTAAGGTTTCAGAGGCTTCATTTGGTCAAATATTTTTCTAGAGCATCTGCTTGTTTTTCCTTGTTTAGGTCTTTCTTCCTGTGTATTCACAAGGTCTAGATCTTGGCATATTTGTGTTGAATCTACAAGATAGTGAGATTTAGTTGTATGAATTATTGTGTTGATATGATAATCAGTGTTTACGAGAGTCTAAATTTGTAAATTTCGTATTTGAGAGTTTTTGTTGATGTTCTATGTAATCTGAAACTGTGAGTATAAATCAAGTCAGATTGTTGTTCTTTCTAACGAACATTCACTTTCTGATATGGTATCAGAGCTATTATAGCTCTTGGGGTGTTTGTGGGATATCGTCTTCTCATATCTAGGGTTTGTTAGGTTTCGTTTCCATCAATCGGTGATAATTTTGGTTGAAGACTGATCTCTGGAGTTTGAGTATTCTTCTTACGTGGTCAAGGTGTTCGATCAAAATTTAGGGTTTCTTTCCAGTTTGTGTTCGTCAGAAAGCTGTGGCTAAAATTCGTGGTTATCTTCTTCTTGAATTTGTAGCCCTAAGTGAAGGTTACAGCTTCTTGACATTGGAAGGAGAACGCTAACTTGGGTATAACTTTGGTGACATCTTAAGATTATCTTTTTTCTGTATCACAAGAATCTTAACTGGGTTAGGGTACCGATTTTAACTAAATAGGGAGAGCCACACCCTGTTCTTTGTGTTGCATATTACTTGTTGTGTCTTAGTATTTTGTGTGCTTGATCTGTGTTAGCTTTAGGTATTGGTTCCTGGGTTATAGTTGTCATGACACCTTGAGTGATGAACTATGAATTTTGTCACTGACGTAGCTTCGTCTTGTGTTTGCTTGTTTTTTGTTGTGTGTTCTCTTTAGTTTGCGATCATATCTGAAGGTGAACCTCATGTTGACACTCTTGTAAGCAAACTTAATGCTAGTGGCCCTCTGTATTTACATGTTACCGTTTCTAGTAATTCGACTATTGTGTCTGTGAAACTAAAATGTTACGAGAATTACACCATGTGGTAAGATGCTATGAAGTTAGCTCTTGATGTAAACAATAAACAAGGATTTATAGATGGTTCATGTAAAAACTGTGGATGATGATGTTCTTGCTAAACAATGGGATAAATGTAATTATATTGTGCTTACTTGGATTTTGAATATTGCCAGTGAAGATTTATAGTTAGAATGTATGGATAAAAGATACTCATAATAAAGTAGACGGTTCTATTGTTTTTCTCTATATTAAAAAATAATTCTGTTTACATAAATGGTATTTCTGTGTCTAAGTACTACCATAAACTGAATATTATGTGAGTATCAATCTGTTAGAACTAGCTTATTGTTAAAAAAACATTCCCTTAATTAAGGAAGCTTTTGTTATTGTGTCTAGACAGAAGTCACATAGGAATGTCAGTGGTGGGTCTTCAAAGATGATTCTCTAACAAATGAACAAGTTACAAAGTTGCTGAGTATGTTAAATGAAATAAAAACTAGTGAGGGTCTTCAGAGCTGCATTGTGTCAGGTAATATGTTTTGGTTAGCATATGAATTATTTTAATAATAATATTGTGTCTAGTTAAGGAAGTGGTTTGACTATAGATTCAAGAGCAAATCAACATATGGTTTGATGAGAAAAAAATTTAGCTGACTTTATTTATTTGTTTGAATTTAACATTCATGTTACACATCCTAACGGGACTAATGCATATGTAACCAAAATAAGTAGCTTAAAACATACTAACCAATTTATTTTGACTAATGTTTTTGTTGTTCCTGAATATTCCGTAAATCTAATGTCTGAGTATAAGCTAGTAAAGGACAATAATTTGTATGTTGGGTTTGATAAACATAAGTGTTATTTTCAAGACTTATCAACCAAGAAAATTCTGATGACTAGTAATCAAATTTTTCATGATTATTTAGTTACCCGAGTCCAACAAGTCATGCATAGTTATGTTGTGATCTCAAGATCTATAAATGTAGTTTTTAAAAGGTTTAGTTTTTCTATTCAAAGAGCGTTAGCCTTGTTTTGCCTGTTTGCCTTATGTTTCGATGTAATTTCTCTAGTACCGAATTTTCCATTCTTATCTATTAAAGTAAAAATACGGTACTAATACATGCAATATGGCAAACCCAAGTCATTTAAGCCCAAAGCAGCCCAACTGATACGTGGACGTGGTATTAATTTGCATGGGTTCTCTCTCGATCCAGCAACTTAAAACCGACCCATGGGTTGCTCTAATGTATTTAGGCAGGTCAATATATACGCCACAATTTTATTTTATTTTATTTTTAACAGCAAAAGCCCAGACATCCGGAATCACACTGATCATCACTCTTCCGCGAGAAGAACAAAACGTGATAACCCGGCGTACCCGGCCAAAGAACAAATAACTCAGCCATTTTTTCTCCACGATTTTACCATTTCATTTTTCAAAGAAAATGACGACTCTAGCTATTTATTCGTTGCCTTAAAAACATGGGAAAGAATACTTAAGAATAATGCATTTGTGACTAGCTACTAAATTAAATATATTAGTGACGAGGTATGGCCCAGGCAAACCCAGCCCAAACCTCAAAAACCATGAGCCCAAACAATAAGAAAGCCCACCGACTATGCAAAGTCAAATCAGTCAACACAAGTCAAACGCATTAAATAGAAAGCTGGTCAAAAGGCTAATTCAGCGAGGAGACAATCATGCAAGGAATGTCTCCCCTCGATAATCAAAGGAGCAACTATAAAAGGAGAAGCAAAGGTAAAGAACAACACACAGCTTTTACAATACTCAATTCATATAAACTTCACCCCTTACATCAAACAAACACTTATTCTCACGCCGGAGGGTGGTCACGGGATTACCCCCAATCCTGTGGCGAGTCCTAACGGTGTTCTGTTTTGCAGATCCCTTAATTCGCTATTCTGAGGTGAGTTGGAAAGAATCCCCTATTCTGCATCATACAGAAGATCCAAAGCACCATCCCAGGTTCTTACTTCTTCATTGGCGCCATCCGTGGGACGGAAACAAGGCAGAAAGGCATTCTTCCTACTCGCAAAAGAAAATGACAACCAACAATACATCCCTGCGCGGAATCACGTCTGGTGCTCAGGAAAGGCCGGAAGAAAACCGCCAATCACCAGAACATGTCGACGAAGAAATTCTGATGGAACAACCCCCGGGGTTCACATCCCCCCGGAGGACACAGAGCGGGTCCCGGCCCGCACCTTCTGTGACACCAGTTCCCTCTGTGCCAACTTTCATCGAACCAATTCGAACCAGCACATACTCACAACCAATTACAACACCCATGGCAATGATGGGGGTCTCTTCCACCCCGGGAACCACTTCGTGGATGATGGCTGCATCAACCCTACCACTTTTTTCGGCTGCTATGAACGCACCCCTGGCACCCGTCTCAATGCCAATGTATTCCCCAATAACCCCTGGGAATCAGCCATACTTTCCACAGTTACCTATACCCCCATACGGATACATGTACCCCACAGCAGCAGGAAACCCATACCCGTATGGCTTTCCCTACATGTATCCACCTACTCAATCCATGCCCCTGGGATTAGGAAACGGCACCCAGGCCTCCAGGCAAGATAGAGGAACTTCTTACGAAGGCGCGGGAACAAGGTTATCTTACGAAGACACGCCAACCCTCACTCAACCATTGAACCGTACGACACAACCCAGCCCGGTAGACGTGACTCGCGCGCGGGTCCCAGACCATCAAGAAGAAGGGGATGACGAAGATCTCACTCGCCCCTATCGTCCCCCGGCAATGGTCACGTACTCTAAATTTACTGAACGGATAGCTAATGCACCACTCCCACAAAACCTGAAATTACCGTCAACCGTGGGAAAATACGACGGGACAGGCGATCCGGACGATCATTTAAGCATTTTTGAGTCAGCCGGACGATCGAAAGATTGGCCCATGCCGGCTTGGTGCCATATGTTTGTCCAGACGCTCATTGGGGCGGCCCGAGTCTGGTGGGACAGTCTGCCTACAGGGTCGGTATCCAATTGGAAGGAAATTGTAAAGGGTTTCTCCCAACAATTCAGCCAGCAGAGAAGACACACGAAATACAGGGATGAAGTGATGCATATCCGTCAAAGGGATAATGAATCAATGGAACATTTCATAATCCGATTTAACAAAGAAAGACTACAGATACCCGGACTGACGGAGGAACTGGCATGTACGGCTTTCACCATGGGAGTAAATGATGACGGCCTTTTGCGGAAGTTACACGGCCCCACAGGCTATCCACAAACCATGGACGAAATGATGACTATCGCGAAGGCCTACGTGAAGCAAGAAAAATCCATAGCCATGAATCATGCGGTGCGAAAAAAGCAAGAGGCTGCAAAGAACCAAGAAGTTCCCAGGGAGCATCAGGGTCATAAAAACAGGGGACGCTCGGAGAGGCACCCATATGCTCGCAATGACACACGAGAAGATCGGAGAGATGACAGGCGAAAGACAGAAAGATCACAAGATACTTTCGCAGGGAAGGGAGAGGGCTCGTCTAGGCCCAAATTCGAGTACCCGGAACTAACAAAGACACCCCTCCAAATCCTGGAGTCTGAGGATTTGAAGTTTAATGTCCCTCGCCCGATGAAAGATTCACCGTCCCAGGACAAATCCAAATATTGTGCTTACCACAAAGGAAACGGTCACGAGACAAACGACTGTTTTCAGTTGAAGAAGCAGATCGATTATTTTGTCAGAACAGGAAAGCTGACCCACCTTGTGAGAGATGTCAAGCCGGGCCCGTCCTCGGCCAGTACAGACAAAGCTGCGGGAAAAAGACCATGGGAAATAAACATGGTTAGGTTTGAAACAAAGACCGACCGGAAGAGATCGTTTGAAAGAATCGAGCCGTGGATGGAAGCAACAATAACAATTCCACCTCATTATCGAATGCTGAGCATGGAAGCTTTAGTTATCTCTGCGGCGGTCGGTGACTACAGCATGAGAAGAATCCTCGTAGACACGGGAAGCTCGGAGGACATTATATACGAACCATGCTTCCGGCGCATGCGTCCGGAGGACCAAAGGATGTTGGAGCCAGCCAGAGGGCCCGTCCGGGGATTCACAGGAGAAAGCATCGAACCCTTGGGGCAACTAACATTCCCCGTCACAATAGGGGACGGGCGAAAGGAGCGGACCGTGGTAGTAACCTTCCTGGTCATCCCTGCCAACTCCCAATACAATGTGATCATGGGGCGATATACCCTGGGAAAGATAGACGCATTGGTCTCCACAGCCAGAGGTTTTATGACGTTCCCGACTCCTCAGGGGGTAGTGACAGTATCCGGAGATAAAGCCTGCGCGACAACAGATCGCAAATCATTCCGCCAAGCACCCACGGGATTGGTTGGACCAGAAAGGTGGGTATTGAACACAGAATACCCAGAACAGACAATAACGATAGGAGATACCCTATCTGCCGCAGCACGTGAAAAGCTGAAACAGGTATTGAGAAGCAACATAGACATATTTGCTTTCAAGCATGCAGACATGACGGGAATAGCAAGATCAAGGGCGGAACACAAGCTGGCTACTTATCCATCCGTTAAACCTGTCACGCAAAAAAGACGGAGCATGGCTCCCGAAAGAAGAGCGGCGGTGGTCCAAGAGGTGAAAAAACTAGAAGAAGCTGGAATTCTGAGGAAGACTAGATATTACACCTGGGTAGCGAACCCAGTCATGGTCAGGAAACATGATGGGACATGGAGAATGTGTGTAGACTATAAAGATCTAAACAAGGCATGTCCAAAAGACGCATATCCATTGCCGGAAATAGACCTCAAGGTAGACGCAGTAGCACCATATAAGTTCAAGTGTTTTCTGGACGCATACAAGGGATACCACCAAATCAAAATGGCCAGAGAAGATGAGGAAAAATTCCTCGGCCGCAATCTGGAGGTTTACGTCGACGACCTCGTTATCAAAAGCCCCACAGAAGAGAATATCATGGCTGACATTGAAGAGACTTTTAAGACGCTACGGGAGTACAACATCAAGCTCAACCCGGGGAAATGCTCTTTCGGGATGGAGGAGGGAAAATTCCTCGGAGTAGTGGTCACGAAAGACGGTTTCCGGGTAAATCCTGAAAAAATCACGGCTATAAGCAGCATGCCGTCCCCGAAAACACTGAAAGAAGCCCAGACGTTGAACGGGAGGTTAGCTGCAATTAACCGGTTCCTAGCAAGACACGCAGAAAGATCCCTTCCTTTTATATCAACCCTAAAAGACTGCCTAAGTAAGAATAAATTCAGATGGACGGAGGAAGCGGAAAAAGCGTTCCAGGAAATGAAGGTATTTGTCAGCAATTTACCAGCCCTCACCGCCCCGAGACCCGACGAAACACTAAAAATGTACCTAGCAGCTGGGCACCACGCAGTCAGTGCGGTCCTTTTGGTGGAACGGGAAAAAATTCAAACACCAGTATACTACGTCAGCCGGGTGCTTTCGGATCCCGAAGGAAGATACCCCATGCTGGAAAAGCTGGTCCTGGCCTTGGTTCACGCGTCCCGGCGCCTACGCCGGTATTTCCAGGGGCACAAGATCGAGGTCCTGACCGGCTATCCTTTGGCACAGGTTTTAAACCGGCCTGAGGTTTCAGGAAGGTTGGCAAAATGGGCTATTGAACTAGGGGCCCATGAAATATCATTCAAGAAGAGAACGGCCATCAAAGGACAGGTGATTGCAGACTTCATGGCGGAAGTTCCGGAAGGAGAAGAGATGCAGGTACCAAAAGATGGCAGCGCGACCGCGACGGACGATAATAATACAGCGTGGCAGCTGTACACAGACGGGTCATCCAACAGCAAAGGGTCAGGGGCTGGACTGGTATTGGTTAACCCGGAAGGCGTGAGATCCTTACACGCGCTGCGATTCGAGTTCGATTGTTCGAACAATCAATCAGAATATGAAGCACTCCTGGCCGGTATGCGGTTAGCATTATCAATGGGAGCCAGGAAAGTGGACGCGCACGTTGATTCGTTGTTGGTAAACAACCAAGTGAACGAGTCATATGAGGCCAAGGACGAGATAATGGCAAAGTACTTGAGAATGACAAAAGAGCTGATGGCAAAATTTGAAAAAGTGACGTTAACTCATGTAAGACGGCACAAAAATGACATTGCAGACGCCCTCAGCAAACTGGCATCCTCAGGAACAGAAGAAGATGTTCATATTGAAACTTTGCAGCAGCCGGCAACCAGGGGAGCAGAAGTGCACGCTGTTCACATGCAGGAAACATCGTGGATGACACCAATCCAAGAATACTTAGATAAGGGGATTCTCCCGGAAAGCAAGGGAGAAGCGATGAAGGTGCGAACCAAAGCTCTACAATACGAGATGCATGGGGGAGTGCTGTACAGAAAATCATACTTAGGACCAGCTTTGCGATGTGTCACCCCGTCCGAGGCAAGATTCCTGATACAGGACATCCATGCGGGGATATGTGGCATACACGCCGGCCCTCGGGCAGTGGTTGCCAAAATAACCAATGCAGGATATTTCTGGCCAGGAATGCACAACATGGCAGTAGAGGAATTACAAAAATGCATCAGCTGCCAGAAGTACGCACCACAAACAATACGGCCCAAAAACAACCTAATCCCAGTCACGGCCGCCTGGCCATTCCAGAAGTGGGGAGTTGATTTAGTGGGGCCTTTCCCTTTGGCCCCAGGAAAGTTGAAATACTTGGTAGTTGCGGTTGACTATTTCACCAAATGGGTGGAAGCAAAGCCGCTTGCAAAGATTGAGGCTGTAAACATCAAGAAATTCTTATGGGAGCACATAGTATGCCGCTTCGGCGTACCGTTATACCTGGTAAGTGATAACGGAACACAGTTCACGGACAGGACAGTAAAAGAATGGTGCAGAGAACTACACATCCAACAGGTCTTTACTTCTGTAGCACACCCACAAGGAAATAGCCAAGTGGAAAGAGCAAACAGGAGTCTTCTGGACGGCCTAAAGAAGAGACTGGACGCGGAAGGAAAGTCCTGGGTGGAGCAACTGCCTCACGTGTTATGGGCTCATAGAACAATGCCAAAGACAAGCAATGGGGAAACACCTTTTAGTCTAACGTATGGTTCGGAAGCAATGATCCCGGCAGAGATCGGGATCCCTTCTGGAAGAAGAAACAAAAATGAAGAGGCTAATGAGGAACTGATCCGGCAAAACTTGGAAATCCTAGAAGAGCGCCGGGAGACAGCATGCATCAATGAGGCAAGATACAAACGGCTCTTGGAAAAGTATTACAACAAAAGGGTGCAAGAAAAAACATTCAAGGTGGGAGAACTCGTAATGAGGGATAACGAGGCAAGCCGGTCCGAGAAACAAGGAAAGTTGGGGCCTAACTGGGAAGGCCCATATCAGATAGCCGAAGTACTCGGAAAGGGAGCATATTCTTTGAAGCAGTTAGACGGGGAGCCAATCCCCCGGGCATGGAACGCAGCACAACTAAAAAAATGTTATGTCTGAACAGGCAAAGATAACGTATGAGAAATTAGTGTTTTTTGACAAAACACATTCTATGTAAGCACAATAATAGTCACGGAACACCGTGTTAATAAAACGCCTTTTACGGCATACATTTACATGTTGTTTTTTACATACAGCTACGATATTTAAACAGTCATTTTCATGACATTGACAAAAAAGGGGGGCAGGACAAAAATCCATATGCCACTTCCCTGCAAAAACACGAAACTAGCCCCAAAGGCACATACAATATTCAAATCCTACCATCCAGGATAGCTAACACTTCCCAAGGGGAATACAGCAACTCTTCCTCCGTAAAAGGAGAGGGAACTAGATGGTCAGGAAAATCTTCAACATCTTCAGCTAAAGGATCTTCAACACGGTCGTCATCGCCTACCAAAATGACAGGCCCTGCAGGAACAGGAACCTGGGGCACATGAACAAACCCCTCCGGGTCACGAGCTCCATGAACCTCCCCAGCCAAATCAATATCACGAGCAGGCGGGGGAGCTTGATCATTGTCATCGTCCACGCCAAAAAATAGCTTTCGTGGGCCACGAGAGTACACTTTCCCATATCTACGAGCTGGAACATAATTAGCATACCTAATGTTAAACTCTTCTATGGCAGCTACACGAGCATCCATTTCACGAGACTGTTGGTACAACATCTTAAGAGCTTCAACAGCATCAAGCTCTCTTGATAACTGTGTAACGGAGGCTGAACGGCGTGCCATAGAAGAAGAAAAGAAGCAAGAATGAAATTCTTTCTTATGGGTAAAAATGGTAAAAAAGGATGAACGGTTTGATAAGTCAAGTGACTTATATAGATCCTTTTTTGGAAGATGAAAAGATACGCTTTTAATGCAACTGACACAAATATCTGTGCAAATAGTGCAAAAGACGACTCGATATGATAGGTAATCATGACATGCAAAAGGTAATTAATAACCGTCACTTCGTTGTCAGCAAAAAGTAATAATATCCGTGACACGTGGCATACACACACACCACACATTAATAACACATGTAACATACAAAACAATTATGTCCAAATAGTAAGCTAAGGAAGACAAACAGTCCTTCAGTCTTGACTAGGGGAAGAAACCTCAGCATCAGATGAACCTTTGACAAAAGGCTCGAGCAAAAGACGAAGAGAAGACATCCCATCATCACCTACATGGCTGCTCAGCTGGGATATGGGCTCGAGAGAATCACTGCTCAGTGCCTGCATCGAATCAGCGATCCGGGTACCGACCTCTTTCTCCTGCTCAGTTGGTGGGGGCACTTTTTGGCCAACAAGGCCAAGATTATTCCCATATGTGAGCCCACCAAGATATCCGGATTCCGTAGCAACCTCGTAAAAGGTGTTAATACGGTCCTGGTAGGTCTGACTAGTCCGGATGAAACGCCAGGCAGCAGGCAAACCCCGGGATATCAACCAATCACGATCACCCCGGGAGCGATCCAGCTGGGATTGGAGAGAAATGGCAAGATTCTTGGCAGCCTCAGTAGCATCCTCTGCTTGATCAGCACGGTCATTTGATAAACTTAGCTGTCTTTCACACTCTTTAAGCTTTTCAGCCATAACATCCTTCTCCTCCTCCAGACATTTGACACGGGACTCGAGAGCTTGGAACTCGGTGGACAGATGCTTACACCTCTCCATTTCTGCTTGATTCCGAGCAATGAATTCTTTCTCGGTAGTAAGCTCTTTGGTCAATGCTTCAACTCGTCCTTCAAGACGAGAGATAATGCCAGCCTGCGAATCATTGGCACGAAGAATTTCCAATTTCTCCTCCAGGTGTCCTTTAACCATGCGGGTTTTATCTGCCTCAAGTTTGTCCACAGCAACTTGACGAGAGACCAATTGAACCTCAGCCTCAGACAGCTGTTTAGCAAGTTTGTCATTCTGGGACATAAGTGGTCCCTGTTTATCCCGGGCCTCCAAAAGATGAACAAGGTCTGACCGCCACCGGCGAAGGACTTCATAAGAAGCAGCAGCATAACTGGCACCAGCACCAAGAATGTTCTCGGCGAGTTGAGCATTATCTAAACCCTGCAAATAAAACCTTTCAGCTGGGGGGAAGGCATGTTCAGACCAATGACGAATGACCTCCGGATGGATAAGGCGGCTGGATTCAGCAATATGCCATTTGGGCACATAACAGATATCTTTTAAGGAAGGCCGCCAGTTAATCCCGGGGGCATAAACATTGCTCGAGATACAACCTGCATCATCAGATGACGAACTCTCGGTCCTAAAACCGCCAGGAAACTGGATAGGGTTTCTTTGTACATCCCGAAGGAGCTGGGAAAAACTCTGGCCAGTAGGAAAACCAGAAGCCATAGATGGACCTGCAACAGAAAAGACCGGCTGCAATGGGATAGAGGCTGGAACAGTAGTGGAAGACAGAGAGGTTGCCACAGGAATCATTGAAACCGGGGTCAATGTAGACAACGGAACCGCAGTGGCAGCAACAGCAGTCGCTGGAACAGAGCTAGCTAGAACAGACGAGGAAACAACAGTAACCTCCTCACAGCTACCCTCAGCGATTGGAATAGCTTTGGAAACTTCAGATGCAGAAGCACCTCCGGAAGCAGAAGCAGAGGTACTTGCAGAAATCCTATCACCTGCATAGAATGATTGAATTCAGGAAAAGAACCAACAACACAAAAACAAGTAAAAACATGATTACCAAGTGACTTTTTCTTCATTTCCAATAATTGCTGCCGCTTGGCTAAAAGAGCTTCAGTATCCAAGGTCGCCATAGTTTTCCTCTTCTTGATTTTATCTTCTTTCTTCTCGATATTTTCCTCACCGTGAGGAAGAGCAACATTAATAGGATCAGCATCAACGGGACTCGGAAGATTACCATCAACACCTGTAGGCATAGTCTCCATAGTGGACTGGCCAGCTATCTGCTCGGAGGCAGAAACAATTGGCCCTGGGATATAAAAATTAGAAATAGTTTGGCTAAGAATATCAAGCTCATCTGAACCTAGAGGACGGTCATATTCAACCAATTGAGAAGAGACCTCCTCGTCCAAGACGTCAAAGTATTGCCAGGTCCCCTGATCTTCACGCTTATACTCCGGGAACACAGTTTCATCCACCCATAACCGGCTCATACCAACAGCAACTAAAGCCCGCTCCGGAATAAACGTACATTCCGTGGGATTATTTGTCAGAGCAAGGTACAAAGGATCTTTCTCATAAACAGAGGGAGGAGGACACTCGTCAGTCAATTTAGTTTTGACCTCCGGGAATCTAATCGGAGTAGAAACAGGAAATACACGTTCGTCAATGTAGAAAAATTTCTTCCTCCAATCCTTATCCCGAACACTTTGAGGAAAGCTGTCAATACAGGGCAACGATCCAGGACGACGATCAAAAGTAAAATATTCTCCTTTGAATTTCAGTACATACAACACACGGAAAATCTCCAAAAGGGGTGCCCTACCCAAACCTAGGGCACAAAATTCAAAATGACGAATTTTTATCAAACCTAGGGGATGCAATTGAGACGGGTGTACCTTATAATAAGACAGGATAGCAAGTAGGAAATTGGTAACCGGCAAACGAAAGTGAGAAAAAGTAAAAAACTCGCCGTACAAAGTAATCTTCCCTTCCTTGAGTGGAAAAGCCCGATCATCCTTGCCAGGAAGCACAGGCCCCCATTCCAATGGCACATGATAATCACTAAGGAAAGAGGAGAAGGATGGCCAGTGGCAAGAAATGTCGGACACGCTTGTAGCAACCCGTGAAGAACTTGCTTTAGGAGCCATGGAAGGATTAAGCAGTGGAAAGAGGGAAAAATGGAAAGAAGAAACCGTTCAATTGACGAAGAAAACAACGAATGGTTAAAGTAAAAGAAGGTTTAAAATTCAAATATATAGAACCGCCACATGTCAATTCCCCACACACTTAAAACCTATTAAATAGGGGATTGATGTGACGGTTATAGCCATGATTACGTCACGTGCCATCAAGAATACAAAACAAACCCACAACTTTTTTCTTTTTATTTTTAAGTCTAGTAACAATCACATGTTCTTATAACTAGACTGGGGGGACATGACGAGGTATGGCCCAGGCAAACCCAGCCCAAACCTCAAAAACCATGAGCCCAAACAATAAGAAAGCCCACCGACTATGCAAAGTCAAATCAGTCAACACAAGTCAAACGCATTAAATAGAAAGCTGGTCAAAAGGCTAATTCAGCGAGGAGACAATCATGCAAGGAATGTCTCCCCTCGATAATCAAAGGAGCAACTATAAAAGGAGAAGCAAAGGTAAAGAACAACACACAGCTTTTACAATACTCAATTCATATAAACTTCACCCCTTACATCAAACAAACACTTATTCTCACGCCGGAGGGTGGTCACGGGATTACCCCCAATCCTGTGGCGAGTCCTAACGGTGTTCTGTTTTGCAGATCCCTTAATTCGCTATTCTGAGGTGAGTTGGAAAGAATCCCCTATTCTGCATCATACAGAAGATCCAAAGCACCATCCCAGGTTCTTACTTCTTCAATTAGTCTTAATAAAATAAAATACATCAACTACCTGACTGATACATTAATACATGCAAATATCCCAAAACAGTGATGCTACTACATCAATAGTGCAAAAAAATGGAACATTACATGTCACAAAAAATATGACTACATCTGTAATGTTATCTAATAAGCCGTGATACTCAAAATAATGTTTCTCTAATAAGCAGTGATACTCGGGAAATATAATCTACACGAATAAAGTCGTGACTAAAATGATCATCGCACCAAACCTGGAAGCAAGATTCACGTTCGTGGTGGTCGTACCTAAAGATGAATCACGGACGTTAGCATTCACAGTATTAGGACCAGCGGCGGTAGAACCTGGTGGTGCCCGGCCCGGTGAACTAGTGAAAGGTGTAGTTTTGTTAAAGAAAGGAGCATCGTCAAATGGACCACTGGAGGATGATGGTGCATCGGCCGAGGAAGATGGTCCATCGGCGGGGCCGGCTGCTAGCGGTGACGGAGAGGGAGCCTGAACAATAGAAAGATTTGTGAACCAATGGTAGCCTTTTTTTTAATTGAAAGAGAAATTTTATTTCACTGAAAACAAAATGACAAATTACATAATCAAAGGCAGACGAGCAACAAGTTGCGCCGCCACCCCTTTTTTGAATAGCAAAACTGAACATACTAAAGACAAAACCTTGCCCTTGAGGGGTCAAAAAATTGCTATGAACGACCTGTTAGACTCTGGCAAGGAAACGAATGGCTTCCGGTAGCCTTTGAATAGTTAAAATCACCAAACTTTTTAGCTAAAATATTTATTAGAGCCGAGCTATCAGAACAAGCCAAGCTTAAACGAGCTCGAGCTCGAGTATGAGCCTAAAACAAGCTCGTTTAGTGAACGAGCCCGAGCCCAAACTTCAATTATCGAGCTCAAACCGGCTCATTAGCCTATCACTGTTCATATAAAATTAATTAATTAATTACTATTTATAAAATTTCAATAAAATAACTCATTTATATATTAAAAAATAGCTATAATAATATAATTAATTAATTAATATTAAACGACTCAAGCTTGAACTTAAAAAACTACTTACAAGCAGAGCACAACGAAACTGTAGTCAAACTTTCATAGGTTAAAAGAGGTCGAGGTCACGTGAGGATGTAATGAATGTAAGGGACGTATCAGATATTTTATTCTTTTCACCCCAAAAGCAATTTTCTTGTAGGACAAAGCTCTGTCGTAACTACTAAATAATTAAACTATTTAACCCGTGAAAATGCATTAAATAATAAGGACAGTTCATACTATGCTCAAAACAAGTTAAGTTCATTTTTTTTTTGAACGGCGAACGAATCAATTCCGAGCACTCTCGAACAAGTTAAGTTCATACTATGTTCATTCAGGGTTTTCATAGGGTATAAACATAGGGCGTCTAAATGCATTATGGAGTGAGAGAGATGCGCGATTTTTGATGACATTGGGTAGGAAGTTATGCTGTAACAATAGTAACTATAGATGATTTTGAGGGCGTTTTACACTGTGTTAGTATCTTACTTGTACAATGTAATTTATATTTTGGGTATTGAATGAAAGTAATTTGCCGATTAAAAAAAAAAAAAACTATTGTATTTATTTATCTTAAACTAAAGGAAGTAGACAGTTCATTAATGGTTTTCGTTATTGAAAATTTTTACCAACTACAAAACTTATGGGGTAACGTTAATCTTCGATCATATCTGTTCTATATTATTAAAAAATAAAGCAGTTTAATCTAAAAAAATAAAATAAAGTAAATTTATAAATCTAAGAGACGTGCGCACATGGGTGTCCAACTTTCGGTGCGTCGGCTACTGTGTTCACAGTTCATGTGCCACGTAAATCCTAACGTTACCGCAAAGTTATCATCTGAATATTTTTTAGTCAAACCATATGTCGGAGAAAAAGATTACCTGCGACGCGTGCATTATCCCAACATTATACACTGGAGTAAAATCGGGTCGAAATAACCCGAAATTCTTCTCATCCAATGACGGCCCTTTTAAGTTCTCATTAAACAAAGCAAAGATATATGTCTCGAACTTCCGTCCAGGCATTAACGGCGTTCCGTTACCAGAGCTAACCTTCTTCATCAACCCACTAATGTACGCTGCTGCGTTTGTCGGGTTAGCGTGCACGTTAGCTGGGTCACCACCTGACGGCCACCCTGTCTCAGCCACTACGATTTCTACATCTGGGTAACCTAGCTTCTTCATGGACACGTGTACGGCGTCCATTAACTGATCAAACTGGTTTGTGTACCTATCAATAATGTTATGTCAATCAAATTAAAAAATAGAATAAAAAGTCCTAAATGGGATATCATGATTGATGATGGTTATAAATCAATGAAGCTAAATCCACCAGATTTAAAAAAAAAAAAAAAATCAATGGTTAAGTGATGTGATTTTACTAAAACAAAACACTTGCCACATATACAAGGGGAACTCGAAAAGAGACAGGTTGCCTAAATTATGTTTTTTGTAAAGGCCAAAATTAGTTGTACATTACATCAGTCTGTCTTTAATACAACATTTTAACTCTAATGATTTTACCAATTAAAACCATCCCCACCTTTTAAATTAAGTTTTATTGAAGATTCAAGGGAGAAGCCGTTGGGGGAGAAAAGGTGTTAAAGTGTCAAGATTCAACGTGGGGTTTCCGGTCGCTTAGGTGTTTTGGTTTTAGGGTTGTATGTTTCATGTTTTTCGTTTTTTTAGTGTATCTCTAGCTTCTTGCTAGTTTTTTGATGGAATGAAAGTCTTTTTTTCCGTTTAAAAAAAAAAACCATCCCCACCCTTTAAATTAAGTTTTATTGAAGGTTCGTGCCCGCTAGAAGGATCTCACTCTAGATAAATTTGATGTAAATATTTTCTAATCTTTTGTCGTTGTACTGGTGGTTTTTTTGCCTGCCTTCTAACACCTTGCTAGTTCAAAAAAAAAAAATCCCCACCCCTTAAATTAGAGCATATTTGGGATTGAGTTTGGAAACATCTTATTGATTTATTAACTTTTTGAAAAAGTCAATAAGTCATTTTAAAAAAACCAGGATTTAATGTTTTTTCAAATAATTTATTAATTTATTAGCTTTTTAAAAGTTAATAAGTCAATATTGTTTCCAAACTCAATCCCAAACAACCCTATTGTCTTAGAAAATTCATAACCATAATTTTAATTACATACTACTTAAATATCATAAATACGGCAGGATCAAATACAAAAATATAAAATCGTGCGAAGCGTGCGAAGGATCACCATGTACATGATAATTACGTAATGATAATTACGTAATGCACAAATGCATGATAATTACGTAATGATAATTACGTAATGATAATTACGTAATGCCTTCATGAACATAAAAAACATTACGTAATTATCATTACGTAATTATCATGTACAAATGCATGATAATTACGTAATGATAATTACGTAATGCTTTCATGAACATAAAAAACATTACGTAATTATCATTACGTAATTATCATGTATAAATATCCTTCGCATCCTTCGCACGTTTCTTTATTTTTGTAGAATAACCGCCCCCCATAAATACATGTCGACATTATACCTTTTCTTTACCTAAAAAATTAACTAGCACGTAGATATAGATCGGCTTAGACCAAATAACATTAAATCCCCGTACACTTTAGTTTTATTTTTCTCTGTGTGAATACCTAATACGGTTCAAATCTATATTTGTAGTCTATTAATCTTAAAAAAAATATAAAAATTGCAAAAGAAAAGTACCTAAATATAAACAAAAGCTAACAAAGTGTAGAATAAAGACTTACGTTATTCCAGTGGCTTTATCAAACAAACCAGGGTTAGGTTTAAACAGACAAAAATTAGCATTGGCCGGAGAATACCCAAAATACGTATACGGGTTAACCATAAACCCAGCTTTCGTCTCTTTCAAAAACTCAAGCATCGGAGCCAAACTACCCACATCCCACCCGGGTCGGAACGAAGCATTACTAGGCGGGTCAGACGACAAAAGTATCCCCAACGAATGAGGACTAGAAATCTTAATCTCATCAAACCCTTCCTTAACCAAAGCCGAATGAAGCACCTTCATAGCCGGTACAAGGTTATCCACTAGGTTCTGTGGGCCCCAGTGAAGAACCTCAGTACCAACACAAATGTAATGGATCTTTGTTGCTGGGTAAAAGGGTTTAATGTTGGTGTCGACCCAACGACGAGCGTTACGTGCGTCGGTTAAGGATGGGATGTCGCCGTTAGGGACGGTGACGGAAACGAGGATGTTGGTGTTGGCAAAGGCTTTGATTATGTCGGTGTTGACGTCGAAGATTCGGATACGGTCGATGGTTGTGCGGGTTTTGAGGAAGTGTGCGACTTGAGAAGGTGGTGGGAGGTTGTCGCCGAGAGTGCCGTAGTTTACGCCGATTGAGGTGGTTAAAGGTACGATGATGAAGAGGTAGAAGATGGTGTGGAGGGATGGGTGTTTGGAAGTGCCCATGTTTGTTTGTTCTGATGTGTTTGGGCAAATGTTGAGTGGTATGAAGTAGGTTAAATTGTTGATGTACGACAAGGTTAGTGTAAACGGTCGGATTTATTTATTAATCTATAGATAATGTTTAAATCTTTAAATAATGTTGTACCTTTTTTTTATGGGGACAAACTGTAGGAAAAAGCTAGAAGAAACAAAGATGCAACAAGAAATATCCAAAAAATTATACTACCAATCCAATAATATTATACATAACAGGGTGTGTGCATATCAATGACGAAGCTAAGTGAGGGCCAGGGGTGATATGGACCTGACCGATTATTAGCTTAATATTATAAAAAAAAATTCGTTTAATTTAAAAATTTTGTACTTTTTGAATCCGACTTCCATGCGGCCTTAGAATTTTAAAAATGAGTTATTGAAATTTTAATACATTTTCAAGTAGGATAGATTTTGTAATTTAAAATGGGGCTAGGAAATAGCTTATTGTCTATTTATCTTCTATCATACTATAAAATTTACCTATTATGAATGAATACAATATTAATAACACCGTGACACATGAAAGAATTTAAAATTTAAACAGCAAACGTGTGACAATTGTAACTTGTGGTATTTTAGCTAGGGGTATAAACGATACGCAACAGCTACTTGCAATCGTAGCGATAAAAAGCTTGAATGAGCCGAATCATAACCATAGTTGTCAAAAGCGTCTAGGCGCGCTTAGGCTCATGGCGCACCAAGTGCACTACGCCTTGTGAGGCGCGCGCCTAGGGCCACCGTTTTTTACGCGCCTTGCGCCTAGGGCCACCGTTTTTTACGCGCCTTGTGCCTAGGCTCCGGGCTCGGCCTATGCGCCTTGAGTACGCCTATGCGCTTTGACAACTATGATCTTAACGAGCCTAAGTCCGAGCTCGAGCTTGGAATATGACATGTTTAGTTATCGAGCCCGAGTTCGAGTTTTACATACAAACCTCGTATAGGCTCACGAGCCTAAACAAACTTCCTATTATTTTTTTATGTATACAATTTAATCCATTTGAACATATTTAGTTTTAACTAATAACAATGGTGAACCAAGCTTGAGCCGAGCTTTGGCTCATTTAAGATATCGAAGCAAACTTGAGTCGATATTTTATAGCTCGTTTTAAATTGTTCTTAAATTATCTCGAGCCGAGCTTGAGCTCAAAATAATAGGTTCGAACCGAGCCGAGGTCAAGCCTAGTCGGGTGTAATTTGGTCAAAAATATAGGTAATACATAAAGGTTGATTTATGTAATTTTGTCAAAAATATATGAAAATATGAATGGGTCGATTCAGTTCAGTTATTTCGATTAACCGAGAATACAAAAAAGAGCGATAGCTGATTTCCGGTCAATTTAGTTTTCGGTTAATCCGTTTTCATTAAGTTATGTTTTTTTGTTGATATTGGTTTGGTTTCATTTGTTGATATTGTTAATCATGTTACACGTCATCGTTTAAAATAAGAACTATAATAATACTATGCTCAAATTAAAGAAAATATAAAGGCATGTTTTGTTTTAATATTTTTTTTTCCAAAAATATTAATTTATGAAAAAGGTGCGATTACTTAAAAATCGTGAGTTGGTTTAAAACAAAGTAGAAAAGTATAGTTATTACTTAAATAAAGTGCTAGTGGTTAAAAACAGAGAATTAAAATGCAACTGGGATTTTTTTATATGTTGTAATTAGTGGTTGAAACGTTGTATATGTTGTAAAGTTGTTTTTGGCGGTCCTCGTTTTGTGGGCTTAGCTGTTGTTTAATGAAGTTTAATGTTCAAAAAAAATTAGTGTTTGAAAAATTAAGTTACTTGTACATTAAATTCCAAAACCCGTATAAAAATGGCAATCTCAATTGTATTACAATAAAAAATAGATACTTTATTTTAATTATAATTATAAAAAAAAATAAACAATTGAGCATCTCAGTTATGTCCTTTTTCTAGAGTTATACCAAACCCATATTCTTAAAACTCTCACTTTTACACCTTAATTCAGTTATAAGTTAACTCAAATCTATTCTTTTCTGTCACATTTTTATTTCTATAGATGTTGCATTAATTTAAGAATTTTAAAAAGTATGGCTTTTAAAAATTGAAGTATCTTGGATGCAGTTCAATGGAAGCAATAATATTCTTGTATTTTATATGCTTGTTAAAATATGTAAAATTGACTTCACTGTAACACACAAAAAAAAAAAAGTAAAAAACTAGACATCTTTTAAATAGGTATCAAATCATTGAAATATCTAAATATTTACTAATCCACAAATTAACTCTTAACAAACTATATTAACATTAATACTATCAGATTTGGTCCTGAGCATTTAAGTGTTCTGTATGAGCCGAGAAAAAACGGTCAAAACCCAAACATACTAAGAACCGGTTCCTACGGTGTTGACTATGTTGGCCAAACCCGAAGCCAGTTCGTACCAGATTCCAGGTTCTAAAAATAACCCGTTTTGTTCATCTCTAAACTAGATAATTGCCCGCGTTACACGCGGTTCACCCACGTACAATTATTTTGAGGGGTAAAACATATAAAAAATGTAGCAGAAATATTTTATTAAGATTTAAAAGCAACGAATACACATTTATTCAAATATCGCTGAAAATTTCCTTAGAAACAACATTTTTTGTTTTAGTCATCACTTCCCATCAGCATCCAGTATAAGTAAATTAAAAACGTTTTTTTAAAAAATTTGTATGTAAAAACTGAATATAATTAAATATTAGTCATATTTTGTTGAATACACTTATTGGGAACGATTTAACACTTACCAAATGATAATATTATTAAGAAAAAAAATAGCACCGACAATGTGAAACAAAATACCAGAGTACTAAAAATACAAAATTCGGAAATAAAACATAAAATATGACTTAAAAAAAATTAATCATCAAACAATATTAATAAACCCAATGTTCTGCAAAGCCTTGTTATGTTTTTTTCCACAAGATGAGCATTTAAGTTCGTTTGACTGGTACACCTGACTTGACATATACCACAATAGAATACATCATCGCCATGAGCGTGTGCAACCTAAAAAAAAATGAATGCACAAATAAGACATATATTTTTACGTATAATAAATATATATATATATATATAAAACTTATATATATATATATGTATTAAACGAAATATATGGATCAATATTATAAAATACCTATTTGTACGTATAATAAATATATATATATATATATATAAAACTTATATATATATATATATGTATTAAACGTAATATATATATATATATATATATGTATTAAACGTAATATATGGATCAATATTATAAAATACCTATTTGTACGTATAATAAATATATATATAAATATATATAAAACTTATATATATATATATATTAATCGTAATATATGGACCATTATTATAAAAAAAATGAATACACAAATAAGGCATTTATTTTTACGTTTAATAAATATATATATATATATATATATATATATTAAACGTAATACCTTGGCTTGATGTTTTTTGCCGTTAACATGTTGTGCATATTGGGCATCATCCAAACATTGGACGTCACAGAGTTGACAATAATTAACTGGTTGTAGAACTGCACCATTGTACACCATGTGAGAGAACCTAATATCCATGACTACCTATAAAGAGCAAACCGATTTTTGTCAGTATCTTCAAATATTTTTTTTTAAAAAATTTTAATAAACGAAAATCGGCCACAATTGTTACATAGAAACTTTACAAATTAAAAAAGAAGCCGATAAAAAAACAACAACAAAGAGAATCGAAAATAATATGTGTATTTTAGAACATAAAACCTACTGTATAATCGAAAAAAGCAGAAAAAAAAACAACAATACAAATAAAGTAAAAATATAAAGCGGATGTTAAAAAAAAAGATATAAAAAAAAAATCGATGGTTACAAAATAATACCTTATTAAAAAAAATCGACGGTTACAAAAGCCGTTCCAAAAATCCGATGGTTACAAAATGTGGTCAAAGAGAAGTAAATGCGTATTTATATAGATGTTAGTTATTCTATATATTTTTGTTAACTTCATATTTTTAGTAATAATTAATTATAATATAATTATGGCAATCATATTTTCGGAAAGTTATTAAAAACCTCCAATTTTCGGAAAATTATTAAGTTTATATTTTTAGTAAGATTAATTATAATGTAAATTTAATATAATTAACTATAAAGTACCGGTTTTTAACATATTTAAAAAAAATAAAAAAAATATATAAACTAACCGTATAAAAAAATAATTATAAAAAATAAATCGAGGGTTGCACTAAGTTGCCATTTTTTTACATATTGCGAAAAATAAATAAAAAAATAAAAGAAACCGTACAAAAAAATTATAAAAAATAAATCGAGGGTTGCGAATTAATACCTTATTTGAGTATCCAATGTATTTGATTATAGATAATAATATGGTTAAAGAGAAGTATAAATGCATATTTATATAGATATTAGTTATTCAATATATTTTTGTTAAGTTCATATTTTTAGTAACAATTAATTCTAATATAATTATGGAAATCATATTTTCGGAAACTTATTAAAACACCAAAATTCTGCGTGTCAAATTATTAAAGTTAATATAATTAACTTTTTATTTTTAGTAACATTAATTATAATATAAATTTAATATAATTAACCATAAGTTGACGTTTTTTAAGATATTGCGAAAAAAAAACAAAATATATAAAGAAACCGTATAAAAAAATAAAATTGTAAAAACTAAATCGAGGGTTGCACTAAATTGCCGTTTTTTAACATATTGCGGAAAAAAAAATGTATATAAAGAGAAGTATAAATGCATATTTATATAGATATTAGTTATTGAATATATTTTTGTTAACTTCATATTTTTAATAACATTAATTATAATATAATTATGGCAATCATATTTTCGGAAACTTGTTAAAACACGTCTAATTTTCTAGTCAAAAAACTTATTTAATATGGTTAATTACTTACCATGATTAAAGGAATTTTAAGTTTTTTTAATTTTTTGGTTTAATTACAATTCAAATTTTTCGAAAATTTGAATTTATGGACATGTAGCGATTTTTATTTTTAGCAAGTGTTTAATTACAAAGAATTTTTATTTAAAAATGTTTATTACTAACCTTAAATACTTACCATTATTAAAGAAATACTATTTCAATTTTAAAGTAAACGAAAAAGTCAACTTAATTATATTTACATTTTTTGATGTTTTTTTTTATTAAGTATGTAATTACAATACACTTGTTTAACTTAATTATACTATAGCAACTTTGTAATTTTAACATAATCTTTATTCATATTACTTATAATTTTATATTAAAGTAACTTAAAAACGTTTTTTTAAAAAAAATGTTTGTAAAAACAGAATATAATTAAATATTTGTCATGTTTTGTTGAATAATGTTATTGAATGTATTAGAGCTTTATGTTTGATAAATTGTTTGTAAATAATATAAATATGATAAAAAAAATGTGAATTACATATAGGTGGACTTATAAATAATGTTACGATTCTTATAGACAATTCAACATAAGGTATAAATAATTAAAATTTATTCAACAACGCAACAATCATTTGCCAAAGGTAAGGAAAAAAACATAAATGTTCAAACCAACAATTAATTCAAATGAAAAATAGTAGCAAACATCAAAAAAACCATAATAAAAAACAAATTGTCTCAAACCATAAACAAACATCCAGAAAAAATCCCCAAAAAAATAGTAAACAAACGGATAAATGTTCTTATTTTTCAAGCTTTGGGATCAACGGGGGGATCTCAACTGATTTGTCCGTGCAAACTTTCTTATCCCCCTTGCGCACTTTGGTAGTAGACTCACTTGCATCATCTTCTACACCGTAAACTTTGTCGAGGCTACGCTTCACTTCCTGCTCGTCATGGACCAGACTAACTCTGCAAGATGATTCTGGAGTGTTGTTATCTCCAACAGAATCCTACAAAAGTAAATGAAAGGTAAAAAGTTTGATAATAGTAGCAATTTAAATTTAATTGCGGGAGTGATTTAAGAGGTGAAAAGAACCTTAAGAGAGACTGCATTTTGTGTAGACGATTCAACTCCATCCAAGCTTTCAAATCCAGGTTGATCCACCTAAAAACATTAAAGAATTTGTATGTGTCAGATTATATAGTAAAACAATAACAAATTGTTATAAAATCAACTTATAAACGAATATAGGATGGCAATAAAAACCTGAATATCGGAGAACTTTTGTTCTAGTGAAGAAAGTATCGATGACTCATTCGTAAACTTGCGTATATTATAGCCGTCTAGGTGCTTGTCAATATTGAATTGACCCACTTTAATTTTGAACGCAAACTTTTTGTCTTCAAGAGCATGAAACTCAGCTGGAGTTGTTTTTTCTTCACCAGAAACCTTAACAACAAATGACATACATAATATAAAGCAAAATAAGCAATTTGTTTTGGACTGAATATAAACAACTTACCTGCTTAGATTTTTCTAAAAGTTGCATTGCTGACATTCCCAGCAATTTCTTTGCTTCACGATCAAACAAAGTAAGGGATGTAATACCAGTAAAATCCTGAACCCTTAAAGGTACTCTAAACCTACATTTACAAATTACAAAATATTATTAAACAAATTTAATATTGTTTTACTTTAAGATGTACATATTTAAAATAAAGCATACACTGGATCAGCAGAGACGATGTGCTTTGGACATTCTCTATTGGGGCAAACTAACACCTGTTTGAAAGAAGTAACATCTGATTCTTCATTATCATCAGGTAAACTTAAGGTCGGCTCCACCTTGTGATTACAGTGCTCACATCCCAAATAATACCACTGATCTTTATCATCGACACCCTTAATGGTTCCAAGAACAATGACCTGTTTGTCAACCTACAAAAGAAACATAAATCGGTTGAGAAATGAATTTTAAATAAAAGTTGTATATAATGATATGATAAATCAATTGAGTCTTACCTCTGTTATCAAAGGAAGATCACGAATAGTGCTGAAAGGGGTTTTATTCAAGAATTCATCATTAATATTCATACTACCAGACGATCCAATAGATCGTTGTACAGAAGATGATTCCATAGAAAAAAACTTTTCAATATAACTGTAAACATAAAACAATTAATATAACATATATATAATAACTCAAATATTTAGATATATGTAAATAATTACAGGATAATTTAAACATAGCACCTTTTCTTAAAAGCACGAATATCGTCAATATCTTCGTTGATAAACAGGCGAGTTATATTGAACCCATTTTGCAAACTTATATTACCTTTGAAAAAAAAAACCAAGCGTTATTTTTTAAAAAAAGTAACAAAAAATGTCAAATGTAAAACAAATTGCAAGAAATGACAAACCTTTATAATTGGTAAAGCTACCAAATTGAACAATAAGAACAACATGGACTTCACCTTCATTCTGCTTGATGTACTCAAACATCTGTTCACTATATTCATCCCACAAAGAACATGACATTTTTACCCCACTACATACAATACATGTTTAATTAGATCATGCATAAATTTTAAACATTTCTTACTAAGTATTAATCGTACAAATGACACATGAATATAACATGAAAGATTATGAGATAATAAATTATGAGTAGAAAAAATGAAACACATACTCTAGATCAATCAATAATAGGTTCATTTTCATTTTCAATCCAGCTTTTGTTTCGATAGGCTCGGGTGGACTCCATTCTTCAACAAACCCAATGAAATCTAAAATATTTAAAATGTTATTAAAAGAATAAATATATATAAAAGATTAAGGTTCTCGAAAACTACCAATCCTTTGTTCCTGAGAAAGGTTACCAGACTTAATAGACTCAAAAGAAGAGAAATTAAAACCATATTGGCTACCATCAAATCTGTTACACTTTGTAAGACTTGTTTCAAAAGTAAACGATAATATGTCATTTTTAGAAAAGTGTTTAAGAGATTTGTTATCCGCAAGTTGTGGCCTATAGATATAATATGCTTCATTTTCACGTAGAAATTTTTCATGTTTCTTCATGTATCTATTCCACACAATCGCTTGCATTTTAGAACCCTGCGTGAATAATATGTAATTAGAAAACATAGTTTGAACAGAAAACATATTAAATGGACTCGTGTAACATATATGTTGTCACAAAGGAAATGATGATATCAAATCTAACCTGTTCATCCATAACAACCATATCAATGGCAAGAGTTTCACCTGGTATCTTTCGATTTGCTCTCTTCCAAAGTCTAAGTACCTTAACTTTGATTGTGTAATTACTCAGCCGCCATGTTATGTCATTCAAAAATGTTACATTATTTGAATCCATCTGCCTGCACGTGTGTAATATTTATCACAAATAACCGCGAACTAAAAAATGTTAGTACTCGTGTGATATATAAATAAACAATGTAAAAACCTAAAGTAGTATATGCTACCTACGAAATGTAGAAGCAAAAGATTGAATTATAATCGATTGAATTGTACATATATATATATAATCGTATACCTATCACAAATAAGGAAGAAATGTTGTATTTTTAGTATAGATTATATAAATAGAAACAAAATATGAAATGGCAATCTAATTGATTAAGTTTAAAAGTTTCCATAATACATTTTCAATCAAATTAAGTGGTCAAAGTTTCCAAAATTATGAAAATAAATGTTGTTTCTTAAATCTTATTGTAAAAAAGTCAACGACTAATATTTGGTTATGAAAATACTAAATTAACGTTTGATTTATATAATAGGTATAAAAGGTAATCAATTAGATTTCCTTAATTTTTTGTCTTGCCAAAAATCTTGTTTGTCAAATTAAAACGTTTTTAATTTGTAAATTATTAATTACTTTCGATTTTTAAAATATTAAAAACCGTTTTATTTTTTTTTTAAATGGTATTCGGAAAACTTAACATTTTCAAATAAAACGGTTGAGTTTGTTAATAACCATTCATATGTATAAAAAAAAAAAAATTCATACTTAGTTTTCTCAAACGACATATCAACAGGTAAAACACACCAATGTATGTAACCACTAACAGTTAATCACATTCCAAAAAACAACCATAGCAAGGTGGTAACAGTTACACAGTAAAACTACTTTTAACAGAAAAAAGTCAACGCCATAAATTAGGATGTCAAAAACATAAATTATAGCTTGATTGAAACCATAAAAATTAGTAAATTACAAATCTTTAATTGATTGTCTTTCCAAAATTCTTGTCTCTTAATATTAAAACGGTTTGACTTTGACAATTATTAATTACTTTTGACTTTAAAACATTTAAAAAGATCTATATTTTTTTTAAAATGGAAGATATAAAAACTTTGAAATTTTTCAAATAAAAAGTCAAAGTTACGAAATTTAAGTATGTTACTAATCAGATTGTTTAATATTAATGTAATTTTATTTACCAAATTTAAGTTTTAATCAACAATATTAAGAAAGTCAATTTGTAAAATCTAAAGTTGTCTAAATTTTAATTCTAATTATAGCAATCACATCATATTAAACATATTTACCTAATTCTAAAAAAAACATATTTCCCAAATTTTGCTAACAACTATTAAACCATAGAAGATCATATGTGATAAACACAAACCATAACACAAATATATTTTTCAAAACACATATCAACCCAAAAAATGCCAAATCAATGTATGTGACCACTAACATTAACCATCATCCCAAAAACCACCATAACCATCGTGTTTAGAGTTACCCACAACCGCTATATAGATACAAAAACCACCACGACTTTGGAGCAAAAGTATGTGATTCATATCCAAAAAACTACCACCAGCAACCTAACTAATTACCATCAACCCTAACTACTTTAGAGAGCTTAAACACACCTCGTTTTTCAAACCAATGGAAATGCACCTGATCACCGGCCTGCAAATCATTATCCGCAACAAAAACAGACATACCTTTGATGTAATAACGCTTACTCGATCCCCTGTCTTCAATACCAACAGACACACCCCAGCTATTTTGCTCAACATCCTTAATTGTCAATGATCGCGGCCTGTTCAAACCATTGTCCTTCGCCCATTGTGTCTTCATCCGCTAAAACAATAACCATACATGAAATTTGTTAAAAAAAGCTTTACTTACCATCAAAATGATTATAATATATTGCTTTAACATATAATACTTACAAAATGCTTGCCAACTACAAAGACAATTGGAGGGGCCCAATCGTCTATATCGGATACATCAGCATACGATCCAGATTCATCATCATCACTTTCCGTATCATCATCATCTGAATACTCTTCTCCATCATTATCAGAAAGAAAAACAAAATACGCAAAAGTCAGCGGACCAAACATGTTAACGCTACATCTCCGACAATATATAGAATATGATCATTCACAAAAATTTCAAAGAATTTGACCCATTCAGTCAAAATACTAATTTTGAGCCGTTCAACGAAAATGAAAGGGTGAACCGTTTAAGAAAAAGAAGGCAATTATGGCACCAACAACCCAAATCAATTGTAAATCAGATCTATACATATAATCCCTAAAAAATTACTCGCACAACAATTAACAAACATGAACCATACAACATGAACCCTAAAAATAAATATATATAAAACTGACCAATAATAGATGTAAATGCAAGTGTTTTAAAAAACAACATCGTAGAAATATTAATCTGATTAGAACACAAATCAATAATAGATGTAAATGCAAGTGTTATAAAAAACAACATCGTAGAAATATTAATCTGATTAGAACCCAAATATTAATCTGATTAGAACCCAAATCAACATCGTAGAAATATTAATCTGATTTAAAATATATATAAAACTGACCAATAATAGATGTAAATGTTGTTTTCAAGAACCCAAATCAATATCCCAAGCAAAATGATTAATCTGATTAGAACTTTATAAATGAAATAAAATAACGGGAAGGCAAAAGTCAGAGGCTTGCAAACCTTGATCAGAAACGACAATTGTAACCCGATGATTACGGTGATCATCCTCAGGCTTTTCAACTTCCTCCCACAAATACGGAGGCAGGGTCAGACGGTTTTTCTCAAAGACGGACAAATCCAAGGTTTTCTGTTAATTTTACAATAAAAAACATGAGAAGTGTACAAATTATTGATGTAAATTTCAATCAAAATTAATGATATTTATTGAAATTTAGAATCGACAAACAAACCGCATTGTAAATTTCAAAGACCATCAGATGATCTTTTGTTATCTTAAACCTCTCTTTCATGTAAGGCCATCCCTGGGTAATGAAAAGCTCATCACCATCGTATTCAAGTTGGATCTGAAAAACATGCCCTGCAAGGGAGATTAATATCTAACCACTGTTATCATTATGAAAATCAAGATTTAAAAAAGTCTCATTATCTAATAACTAATTATATACATGAGATTACCTGGAAATGAGCTAACCATAATCGGTTCCGCTGGAGGGTTTCGATTGTACAAACCATGATGAACGAAGCGACTTATATGCTGCAAAGTTGAAAAACAATGTTGAAACATTATTGTCGATTAATGTATTTAAAGCGTTATGTCATGGTTCTACACATAATTCAGAAAACATACCAGGCGATTCAGATCAGTGAGCGGGTCGTCAAGTTTGCAGTAGAAATACTTCCCTGGTGCACCTATAGCATCCTGATGAAAAGTATACATAGTAAAACAGTTGAGCAGCTCTTCGAACTCAAAAACAAAGTGACAACCACTTGGGTAGTTTAGCGTGGTTATCATGTGCTTCCATCCATTGTAAAAAAACCATTTCCCAGCTATATTAATGACTTTAACTTCAAATTGTCTCTCATCCAGAGTATGAATTTTGGTCATGCCTGTAGGGAATCCATACGTAGTAATCCACTCGTTATATTCGCCAGGCAAGGCCTACAAATCAATACCAAAAACAGTTGATTATAAACTAATGTATTCGATTTTCAGTTAATAAATATTCTACAAAACTCATAATGTGCAGTGATCAATGAACATAAATTAACAACCAACGGATTTTTAACGCATAAGAAAGGTCGCTTACCATACAAACACGCTCTTTGCCCTCTGATTTGACCCAAAATCCAGAGACCATTCTCAGACGACCTTTTAAAGCACCTGTATTATCATTTAAAACAAATTAAAACATGCAATCATATAACTAAATTTGCATCATTAGATGAATACATAAATGACAAATCTGAAAAATCTTGAAACCTTTATATAATCGACTCATATTCATAATGTTCATACAAACTTGCATCAAAACAACATCAATCTAATATTCTGAAAAGCTAACTTTCACCTAACATCATCAATGCCAAATCAAAGAAAACAATGTCCGAGTCCATCCATATCCATTCAAGAACCCTAATCAAACAATCAAGAAACCTAATCAAACAATCAAGAACCCTATTCAAGGCATATTACACACAATACATGAACATTCAATTGTAAATCAGATCTATACATATAATCCCTAAGAAATTACTCGCACAACAATTAACAAACATGAACCATACAACATGAACCCTAAAAATAAATATATATAAAACTGACCAATAATAGATGTAAATGCAAGTGTTATAAAAAAATTACTGAAATCAAACAAAAGAGGTATAAAAAAACTGTAATCGATCTTTGAAATCAGTAACAAAACCAAAAAAAATCCAGACAAAAGAGATATACGAAAGACAATTGATTGACATAATGATAGAAGAGATGATACCTTTGATAGGAGATGAAGAAGAAGGCTGTAGGTTGCCTGATTTGGGCGATCGCCTGGTAGGTAGGGTTTCGATCAGAGACGGCGAGGAGGAGGATTGTGTCAAACATGTTCTGTCCGTGTTTTTGTTTCCCTATATATATTTTCTTTATTTTTGAATTTTTTTAATTGAAAATTTTATAAAATACCACAATGAGACACTTGGCATTATTTGATTGGTTACACAATTGAGGAGGAATGTGGGAATGCCAAGTGTACTCATGGACTTTTGTTTATTAGATGTATAGATTTCACTCAACAAAACTCTACAGGGTATGAGAAGTGAGAACAGATAATCAACTTAAATTTGGGCCACGTTCATTTAAGCATTTGGGCTAATGCAACCAGACCTAACATTCAACCAATGAAACCGTTACCTACAAGACCAGGCCCAATCACTTTTTCCACTCCAAAATCCAAATTATAATCCAACGAATTCATAAAAATCAGAACCATTCAAGAACTAAGATTGAAAACCCATCATTACAACACATACACAATCATAATTTTATATCCAAACTTTACCGTATGCATAGGTGCTGTAAGTTGTGCTTGGTGGTTATGTAAAGCGGTGTTGTATATAAAAGATTACTGTAAAACTCATCATCATCATCATCATCATACTCAGTTAATCCCACCTATAGCAAAGCTAAGGTAGGATCTGAGGAGGGTAAGATGTAGACAGCCTTACCTCTACCCCTAAGAATAGAGAGGCTGCTTCCAGTGAGACCCCCGGCTCGATGTGGTTTGGTATCAAGCCTTTGACATAAGGCACCTAACACTTAGCAATCGGGACAAACCCAATCGATGCATGTACCCCTTTGTCTTTTGACTATCCACGCCACCACATGATGCATGATTAACCGTCCGTTATTTTTAACATTATTTTCACGAAATTAGTAAAATAACGTTAAAACTAGTGCAACTTTACTTTTGCCCCCCAAGGGCCACACATATATACATTATATGTGCACACCGTAAGTGGGGCGATTACTGTAAAACTCCTCGAGCAATAATAGTTTGTCTTTTAGCTTTGGTGAGTTGTATTTTTTATTTATTTATTTTTAATCTTCAACTTTTTTTTTTACTTTTAACTCTCGCATCTTTTACAAGGTAACCCTAACACTTTTAAAATTCAACCTTAGTTCTCCTATGGTTCTCATCTTTTAAATATTTTTCGTTTTACATTTCAGTTTGAATTTCACGATCTTTTACAAGGTAACCCTAACACTTTTTTAAAATTCAACCTTAGTTCTCCTATGCTTCTCATCTTTTAAATATTTTTCGTTTTACATTTCGATCTGAATTTTGCGAGTTAACATGGCCCAACATTTCGTGTGTGGTTTAAAAGACCCCGTCACAACGCACGGGTCATAGATCGATTTCATTATTATTTTTCTATGCTTCACATTTCGCGTGCACAGTTCAACGTTTGAACATCTATTTTTCTTTCGGTTTATTATTTTTATTCGTTTCTTATTTCTTATTGTACGAGATTTTCTGTATTGGTGGTCGCTAATGATAGTGTGACATTAATACTACTTGGCATGGTTTACACTCCCCGCTGCAACACGGAGTCCTTAATACTAGTTACAACACAACCAGAATTTTATATCCAACTTTACCATCTGTAAATTAAAGAACATAACATTGTCCAACCAACCTCTTATAACAACTCAACAAAGTAAACAAATTTCAAAGGAAAAAAAAACAAAACAAAACACCAAAACTTCTTCAGATCCACATAACAAAACACTGAGGATCAGATCATCATCAAAAGATGAAAAACAAAATCCACAAAAACCTATAAAATTAAATTTTAAAAAAATAAAGTCACCAAATATTTTCAGGTGACATGTGTAAATCAAAAAACAAGTATACCACCATCCCATCAGAACTTCCAATGGCCAGAAAAAAGCACCAATCTTGATGGGTATAAATTATTAGTTACCTTGTTTAACCGTGTAATAATCTTTACATCTCTCAGGGTGTTCTTATCCTCCACCTATCAACCTTAACACGACTCGCGTGCTTCTTCAGATGGTTCCTATCCGTTTCCAACTCGAACTGGATTAAAGATTTGAGCCGATTCAAGTGCCCGTTACAGAGTTTGCGTTGGCAAACAAACGGGTCAGACGCAGGTTCTAATTCAGGGTGGATTTGTCTTTGATAAGGAGAGTGCCATTTGGATTGCAAATACGCAAGAGATCTCCATGGAGGAAGCGGCATGGAGTTTTGTTTAAGGGATGATTTGGCAGCGTCCACCATTACTTGAAGAAATTGTTTTAACTTTGTTAGTGGCCCAACGTAAACAACGGGAAGAGAGTTCAATATCCGGTTGTAGGAAGGAACAGCTCGAGCTATCTCAAAGTGACTTCTAAAGTCGATGTCAATGATTAGACGGTCTGAATTTCCAGAGTCGTTATAATTTATAATGTCAATGTATTCATGATCCCCTGCAATTTTATGCAATACTTTTATTGTTAACCACACAGCAAAAAGAAAACACGCTAGGGGAGCTAAAATGGGCGCGTTGCGTTACAGGTCAAAGCAAACCGTTGTAAAAAAAACATATCAAAAAGACCCACATTGTAGTTTTCTTTGTTTGAATTTCAAAATAATTCAATATAATGGCAAATATTAAATTCACTATTTATTTAAAAAAAAAAATTGCAGCATCAAAACTATATTTGAAACTTCAGTAGCACTTCTAGTCATTACATTTAGAAAGATTTTTTATCGTTCTAAAAGTAATAATTTATTAAATGAGTCGTTTTCATTTGGTGAAATCCAATACAAGAATGAAAGAAACAAGATTTTTCAAAAAACTTCTTTTTTTTCTGATAAGAATTATTAAAGTTATTTATAAAATTTATAGAAAAAAGACACAAAATTGCTAACAGGTTCACCCAACACGATCCAACCCATTTGACCTGTAAATTATTACATTGTTTTATAGTTTTCTCCCAATGTAAATTATTCCCGAAAATTTGTTTTCTGGAACTTATAATACATAAGTTAAGAAATAAGGTTAAGGATTACCTCCAGGAACTTTTCCGGTGCCCTGCCACTTTGATGTGCACACAGCAGCATCATAACCAGAAAGCCTCAGAAGTTTGACCAGAGAGAACCTAATGCAACTGATATTACATGAACCCCCTCTCATAGATTCAAGGTCCATGGCATTAATCGATAATATCAAAGAATTAACCACCGACAGCATGTCTATCCCATGTTGATCCAGCAAAACTTTGTAGTACTGCATAAACGAATATAAATATTAATAATCAAATTAACGCATCCAAATTACCAATATATCGATTATAAAGTCATCTTTTTTTTCTTCATTTTCGAGCAAGCAAATACACCACAACAGTTTGGATCACTCAATAAACTTATTGTCCGCAATTTTTTTTTAACTTTTTATAACTAGTGTCTCCCAAAAAAATACAACAATTCATTTATTGGAAAGAATCCCAAACCAAAGTTTACTTTAGCATTTCTAACCATTCAAATATATTAATGACATTGATTTTGGTCCACGAGATTACTTCTTTCGATTCAAAATTCGTATTTCCTTAGCATGGTTGTCACCACAAATACAAACAAGGACTGCAAGAGGAATGATAAATGCTGATGGCAATTACTTCTCTGCCCCGTGATCACAAAAAACCACACGAGCGCATTTAATGGAGTTACGGTAAAAACAGAACATTTGGTGAATTTTCAGTCACACAACCAAGTAACATTACCTATTTTTACTTCTTTTCTTCATTTATTGTAGAACGGCGACACACACACACACGCGCACAAAAACAAACAAACACACTCCCTGATACTACACCACCTAAAATCCACCTAACTTTTTGATTATTTAGATCAGATAATAACAGCAGAAGATGAACAACCAACGCAGACGTAAAAAGAACCTCTCTTGAAAGGTCTTTTAGCCACATAAACACACAAAAGTCGCACACTTACGCAATGTGCCAACATCCATTTTCGTTAACTCGTTATCAACCTTCTTACCATATTTTATGAACTCTGTAAAGCACATTCATTACAAACCACTCCTACTATTATCAAAAATATACATATAAAAATCAAAACATGAGAAAAGCATTGTCATCCCAACTCTTGAAACCTGGACAAGCAGAAATATTAATATCAAATTAACAACTTCTAACCAAACATCATGATATTTCCATGATCTACCTACTGTACCTAAACATACCATAATTCAAAGTCATCACATACTTTAATACAACAGAAAGAAAATTACTATTTCTATGTAAAACACAATAATAAAAAGATCAATCCAATAAATTCAACATTTTTATAGCAACAATAAAACACATGGGGTCCCAAGAACCTTTAAAACAAATTATAAAAACATAAAAAAAGCACACAACATCAATAATTGAGACATAAAGAAACATAATTGATTAATTATACCGAAATCTTGTCGGCAAGATGAGCAAGTTCACATAAACCGGAATCACTATCGCTGCTACAACGTGAATCAGCACCACAACTACTTTCATTCTCCAAGAAATCACTAACCATGGCGGCTAAATCATGTTCACTTTCATGGCTAAAGGCACCACCACCTGAACCACTGCTCCCCATCATTAACCATGGGTCCCCTGTCACCGGACACACCTTGCAATCCATCCCTTCAATCGTTTTCCGTACAATTCAATGCCCAATTACAAAAAAATCCTAACTTGATGACACCCCATTGGATAAATTTTATAAAAGTGTAAAGAATTGAAAATCTTGATGGTTAAATTCGCTAAAAGTCTCGATTTTTGTTTATTTTTTGTTATTTTGTTAAAATATTGTGAATTAAATTGAAGAAATTGAAAGAGGGTATTGGAATTGGGGAGGGATTGGAGAGATTGAAAGGGATCCAAAGGGGGTGAGAGAAGCAAATAATGAATAATAATAATATTAATATTAATAATAATAATAATGTTGGAGAAGAGAGGTATGTATAATCAATCAACCCACAGAGGATGAAATGGAGAGGAAACAAAGAGACGGGGAATTCATTCATATAAAGAGGATTTGGGTGGGGTGTCAAATTACTAAATTGCCCTTGGTCGGAGGTTTTTCTTATCGTCAAATTGAACCTTATAAAGTGGAGGCTTTTGGTTAAATTACGTATTTGGACACAAAACTACACCACATTCGGATGCTTTTTTTTTGTTTTCTCGATTATTTATTTAATATAAAATTATTATACCTTATCCACCCAAATGGTTTGCAAGGGGTGGCAAAATGGGTAGGTTGGGTTGACTTGGTTGATAGGTCAGGATGGATTTGAGTTAAGATAGGTTTGGGTCAAGATGAATAAATTAAAAAATAAGTTAGGATGGGTTAGGTCAGGATCGGTTTGGGTCTGGATGGTTTGGATTAAGATAGTTTCACATCAAAATAGATTAAAAAAATTTTAAAAAAATAAAAGAACGTAAAAAATTTAAAAGGTAAAAAAAACGAAAAAAAAAACAAATTTAGAAATAAAATAAAATTTTTAAGGGATCCGAAATATTTCATTTTAAACTGGACCGATTCGACCCTATCGGGTTGGTTAACAACCCGGACCATTACGACCCGGACTGTTTCGACCTGACCGGTCCCGTTAGCGACCAGGACCGTTTCGACCCGGCTGGACCCGTTAGCGACCGGAACCGTTTCGACTCCACCGGGCCGGATAACGACTCAGATTGTTTCAACCTGTCCCGTCCCGTAACGACCCGGACTGTTTCAACCCGGACGGACCCGGTAGCAACCCAAACCGTTTTGACCCGACCGGGTGCGGTAACGCCTCAGACCGTTTCAACCTGACCTATCCCATTGCGACCCGGACTGTTTCGACTCCGGCCGGACCCGGTAGCGACCCGACCGAGCCGGTAACGACCCAGACCATTTCAACCTGACCCGTCCCGTAGCGACCCGGACTGATTCGACCCGGCCAGGCCCAGTAGCGACCCGGACCGTTTTGACCCGACCGGGCCCTGTAACGACCCAGACCGTTTCAACCTGACCCGTCCCGTAGCTACCCAGACCGTTTCATCCTGACCCGTCCCGTAGCGATCCAGACCGTTTCGACCCGCCCGGGCCCGGTAACGACCCATACCGTTTCAACCTGACCCGTCCCGTAGCGACCCGAACCGTTTCAACCTGACCCGTCCCGTAGCGACCCGGACCATTTCGACCCGACCGGGCCCGGTTGCGACCCAGACCGTTTCAACCTGACCCGTCCCGTAGTGACCCGGACCGTTTCGACCCGGCCGGTCCCCGTAGCGACCCGGAGCGTTTCAACCTGACCCGTCCCATAACGACTCGGACCGTTTCAACCCGGCTGGGCCCGCTAGCGACCCGGACCATTTCGACCCGACCGGGCCCGGTAACGACCCAGACTGTTTCAACCTAACCCGTCCCGTAGCGACCCGGACCGTTTTGACCCGGACCGTTTCGAACCGACCGGGCCCGGTAACAACCCAGACCGTTTCAACCTGACCCGTCCCGTAGCGACCCGGACTGATTCGACCCGGCCAGGCCCAGTAGCGACCCGGACCGTTTTGACCCGACCGGGCCCTCTAACGACCCAGACCGTTTCAACCTGACCCGTCCCGTAGCTACCCAGACCGTTTCATCCTCACCCGTCCCGTAGCGATCCAGACCGTTTCGACCCGCCCGGGCCCGGTAACGACCCATACCGTTTCAACCTGACCCGTCCCGTAGCGACCCGAACCGTTTCAACCTGACCCGTCCCGTAGCGACCCGGACCATTTCGACCCGACCGGGCCCGGTTGCGACCCAGACCGTTTCAACCTGACCCGGACCGTTTCGACCCGGCCGGTCCCCGTAGCGACCCGGACCGTTTCAACCTGACCCGTCCCATAACGACTCGGACCGTTTCAACCCGGCTGGGCCCGCTAGCGACCCGGACCATTTCGACCCGACCGGGCCCGGTAACGACCCAGACTGTTTCAACCTAACCCGTCCCGTAGCGACCCGGACCGTTTTGACCCGGACCGTTTCGAACCGACCGGGCCCGGTAACAACCCAGACCGTTTCAACCTGACCCGTCCCGTAGCGACCCGGACTGATTCGACCCGGCCAGGCCCAGTAGCGACCCGGACCGTTTTGACCCGACCGGGCCCTCTAACGACCCAGACCGTTTCAACCTGACCCGTCCCGTAGCTACCCAGACCGTTTCATCCTCACCCGTCCCGTAGCGATCCAGACCGTTTCGACCCGCCCGGGCCCGGTAACGACCCATACCGTTTCAACCTGACCCGTCCCGTAGCGACCCGAACCGTTTCAACCTGACCCGTCCCGTAGCGACCCGGACCATTTCGACCCGACCGGGCCCGGTTGCGACCCAGACCGTTTCAACCTGACCCGTCCCGTAGTGACCCGGACCGTTTCGACCCGGCCGGTCCCCGTAGCGACCCGGACCGTTTCAACCTGACCCGTCCCATAACGACTCGGACCGTTTCAACCCGGCTGGGCCCGCTAGCGACCCGGACCATTTCGACCCGACCGGGCCCGGTAACGACCCAGACTGTTTCAACCTAACCCGTCCCGTAGCGACCCGGACCGTTTTGACCCGGACCGTTTCGAACCGACCGGGCCCGGTAACAACCCAGACCGTTTCAACCTGACCCGTCCCGTAGCGACCCGTACTGTTTTGACCCGACCGGGCCCGTTAGCGACCCGGACCGTTTCGACCTGACTGATCCCGTTAGCAACACGGACCGTTTCGACCCGACCGGGCCCGTCAACGACCGGACCATTTCGACCCGAACGGGTCGGTCAACAACCCAGACCGTTTGCACTCGATCAAACCCGCTAACGACTCGAACCGTTTCGATGAGATCGGTCTCGTTAACGACCCGTGTTGTTTCGACATTGCCGTCCGTTATCGAACCGAACGGTTTCGACCTGACGGGGGTGATCAACAAATGGAAAAGATAAAATTTTTTTGTTTTTATTGACATTGATTTCTATGAGGCATCAACTTGGGTGAGTTTTAATATAGATTTGTATATGGTTATCTAAAAATACCCATCCTGACCCATTTGTTTTTTTTGACATACCCATCCTGACCCACTTACTTATTTCCTACAATTAAACTTACCCATCCTAACCCCTTTGAAAATTATACTAAACCCATTTTAACCCATAAGATCAAATTTTAAACCCAAAATAACCCAAACTCAACTAGATGGGTTGAAATTGCCAGGTCTAGTTTGCATTTTGCAACATAAAAAGAAAGTAGACTAAGGGATACATATTTCATCATATTGTCACGGAGTTATCTTTCTATCTTCGTGTTACAATTCAATCCATCCCGCTTCTTTGATTTAGGTTACTGGTTTTATCCTTCTTAGACTCACCAGTAGAGCGGCAACAACTCTCGACAAGTGGTGCGTTCGACACATAGACATATCACGACACGTACACTCGCCTTATTCACTGAGGTTGTTCCCGTTCGACACATACATATCACGGGACGTACACTTGTCTTATTCCTAAGCATTTAAGTACATTCCACAACAATGTTGTTAAAATATATAGATATATTTCACTTTTATATACTTAGTCTAATATTTGTATAACACTTATTTACACACTTTTATTGATTTACATGTTAACAAGTCCAAGTCCTGATGGAGCCCAGTGATGATAGAATGGATAAGTGAGCTGAGCCCAGCAGATCAAGAAAGGAGCTGAAGCCTGTTTGGATTATATCTGGTGTTATGGCCCGGCCAATGTTTGGCCCATCTGAAGTATGCCAGCTTGGCAATCCGGGTGAAACAAACACAAATGTGTTTCACCCGTTGATCATCTGTTACCGAGTAAATCCTGATCGTTTATTTATCTTGGGTAACGAGTTTGTGAGAGAACTATAAAAGGGTTGTGTTTCCTTCTCTCGAGAGTTCAGATCATTTTGTACGATTACTTTCTTTCGTTTACTCTCTCTTTCACCTAGGGTTACATAATAATCTTGTTAGGTTAGTTTTTTGGGTGTAATTGCAGATCATCTATTGATGATCTGCTGGGTTGGTTTAGAGAAAGTTTGAGAGTTCTTGTTGTGTAATCGTTGGTTGATTTCTTTCAGTTAGTTGTTTGATCTTTAATAATAATCATTGAGTGAATATACCATAAATTTGACATGGTATCAGAGCCAAGCCTTTGATCTGGTATTCACTGGTTATTATTGATCTGTTTTTCTGATTGTGTCCATTGGGTTCTTGCTTGGAGATCATGATCAAGATCTGAGGAGCTGTTGTCGATTCTTGACTGGTCATTGCTGGTAGCTTACTTGTGTGGCTTGAGTCTGCGAAGGCGATGTGCTAGGGGTCGTAAAAACCCTAGCAAAGAGTTCTTGTGTGTTACCCCCAATCAAAGGGTAACTCACTGCTGGAGAAACCCTAACTTGGGTCTTGATTGGTGAGATTGTTCCTATTTGTGCTTTCTTGTTATTAGTTCTTAATTGTTGTGTCTAGGAGTCGCCTGGCCGGGTTAGGGGGACCGGCATTGAGACTCAATATTTGGTTGTGTTTGTCTTGTGTCTAGATTAGGAAAGGCTCCCAAGTTAAGGCTTGCGCAGGCACCCTTGAGTGATGAACCTGTGATCTGGTCCCTGGCTTGGCTTCGCCTAGGTCTATTTTTTGCTTGCTTTTGATTAATATCTGTGTGTTTTTCTGTGATTAGCTGTTTTATCTTTTGTGTGTTAAATACTAAAAATGGCTGATGAAGACAACCATAGTGTTCATAGTCATGATGATGATACTACTGTGGCTAATACTAACTCTGTCACCTTAATTGGAAAACTTGATCCTAGTGACCCACTATATCTTCACCCTAGTGATTCTGCAAATCTAACCATTGTGAATATAAAACTTAAAGGGACTGACAACTATAATGTATGGGCTAATGCTATGATATTAGCCCTACAAGTCAAAAATAAATTAGGTTTTATAAATGGTGACTGTGATAAACCTATTGGTGATTCTGTGTTAGAAAGACAATGGAATAGATGTAATTCTGTTGTCTTAACTTGGATTCTTAACTCAATCTCTGAGGAACTTTACTTAGGACAGGTGTATTCTAAGTTAGCCTCAGAGGTTTGGAAGGAATTGAAAGAAACTTATAACAAGATAGATGGGTCAGTTGTGTTCAATTTATATCAACAAATTAATTCTTTTTCACAAAATGGCATTTCTGTTTCTGAATATTACCACAAGTTAAATGTCATGTGGAATCAATTAGATCAAATACTACAATTACCTGCCTGTACTTGTGATGCTGCTAAAGAGTTTAATGATTTTAATAGTATGATAAAAACTAATGCAGTTTTTAATGGGGCTTGATAGTGTTTATCAATCAGTAAGAACAAATTTGTTGATTAGAGATAGTTTACCTACTGTCAAAGAGGCCTTTGCTGTAATCTCTAGAGAAGAGTCTCATAGAAATTCCAGCAGTTCAGGATCTAAAGATCTTGGTCAGACTATGGGATTTTTTGCTAAAGCAAATCAGACCTTAGATAACAAGAGAAAGACTAATAAAAGCACAAGTCAAGGTCTTAAATGTGTTCACTGTAATAAAACTGGACATACCATTGATAAATGTTTTGAAATAATAGGTTATCCAAATTGGATGAGACCTAGACCTGGTCAGAACAGGAAAGGGTTGGGTAATAGTAATGTTAATACTGCTTTTGCTGAAAATAATAACTCTTCCTCTCCAAGTGTTCTGACTTCTGAACAGGTTGCTCAATTGTTGAGTCTGTTAAATAGAAAACCTGATGAACCTTCTACAAGCTGCAATGCTGCAGGTAGAAGTAATGTGTTTTGGTGTTCATTTAGTTTTTGTGGAAACTCAAAAAGAGTGTTTTCTTTTGCTAGTTTTAATGGCAAATATAGAGTGTTAGGATGGATTTGTGACTCAGGGGCAAATCAGCACATGGTCATGAGTGATAAAGGTTTAATAAACCAAATAGATGTTAGGGATTTAAATATAAGAGTAAATCATCCTAATGGAACTTTTGCAAAGGTCACTAAGATTGGGGATGTTAAACTAAGTAATGATGTCACTCTGTATGATGTGTTTGTTGTCCCTGATTACTGTGTTAATCTGTTATCTGTTAACAAACTTGCCAAGGATAGTAAATTGACTGTGTCATTTGATGAATCTAAATGCTATATCCAGGATTCTTTAACCAAGAAGGTTCTAGTGACTGGTAGTGAGCATGATGGTTTGTACTTCTGTGGTGAGTCCTCTGTGTTGTCTTGTGCTAGTGTGTCTAACAGTGAGTTGACCAACTTATGGCATGCTAGGTTAGGTCACCCCTCTGATATTGTGTTAGATGTATTAAAAACTGATTTAAATATAAAAATTGGTAGAAGTGACAATCCCTGTGAGACCTGCCATAAGGCCAAACAACATAGGGAACCTTTCCCACTTAGTGAACACAAGACAACAAGTCTTGGAGATATTGTTCACTTGGATGTTTGGGGTCCCTATAGAGTCACTAGTAGAGATGGTTTTAGGTATTTTCTAACCATTGTAGATGATTATACTAGGGCTGTTTGGGTGTATCTTATGAAGTCTAAAACAGAAGTGTTTGATAATATTGTTCACTTTACAACATGTTTGATTAATCAGTTTAAAAAGAGTGTCAAAACTTTTAGGAGTGATAATGGCACTGAATTTGTTAATAATCAGTTTAAGTCTTTTTGTAATAAACTTGGAATTTTTCATCAAACTTCATGTTCTTATACACCCCAACAGAATGGGATTGTAGAAAGAAAACATAGGCATCTCTTAAATGTTGCTAGATCTTTGTTATTTCAAAGTTGTTTGCCTTTAAAGTTCTGGTCTGAGTGTATTCTGACTGCTGTTTATCTTATAAACAGGACTCCATCCTCAGTGTTAAAAGGTAGGACCCCTTTTGAGATGATGTTTGGTTATAAACCCCCTTTAGATAGACTTAGAGTGTTTGGGTGTTTGTGTTACAGTACTGTTTTGAATAATAGTGATAAATTAGAAAGTCGTGCAGAAAAATGTGTATTATTAGGATATACAAATGAAAAAAAGGGTTATAAGTTGTGGAATCTTGAACAAAAACAAATAATGTTTTCTAGAGATGTTAGGTTCTATGAGTCAATCTTCCCTTTTAAAGAAAATCATATTTCAAAAAACTTTGATTCTAAAAATTATGAAAATGTTAATAATACAAACTTTTTTGACACTTATGATAGTACTGATACACAACACTCAGCTAATCTGGGTGTGCCCAATGATGATAAGGGGGTAAATAGCACTGAGTCAGAAGTTCATGGGTCTCAGCATCCAACTCAGGTTTCTGAGTCTACTTTTGGAGATGCTGAGACTGGTGGCAGTCAGCAACCAAGTAGCAATAGGACTGAGTTAGGCAGGGCTGAGGGTGAGCACTATGACAGTGAAATCTTTCAGAATTCTGAGGGAAACATATCACCTGAGATTCAGCCTAGTGTTGTTAGGAGATCAGCTAGGAATACTGTGTTTCCTAAGAAGTTAGATGAGTTTATTATAGAGGGAAAGGTTAAGTATGGGCTTGAAAAGTTTGTGAATTACTCAAACTTGTCCAAAGAAAATTTTTGTTTTGTGTCTATGTTAAATAAGTCTAGTGAACCCAAGTTTTATCATCAGGCTTGCAAAGACCCTAATTGGGTAATTGCAATGAATGATGAGATAGAAGCTTTACTTAGAAATGATACTTGGGATATTGTAGATCTTCCTATTGGTCGAAAACCAATAGGATGCAAATGGGTCTACAAAATCAAGTATAAAGCTTCTGGGGAAATAGATAGATATAAGGCTCGGCTTGTTGCCAAGGGCTTTAGTCAAAGAGAGGGCATAGATTTCGATGAAACGTTTTCACCTGTGGTGAAAATGGTAACCATTAGAGTAGTTATTTCCATGGCTGTTCAGAATAATTGGCCATTATTCCAGTTGGATGTGAATAATGCCTTTCTATATGGTGATCTTATAGAAGATGTCTATATGATGTTACCTGAAGGGTATTTTTCAAAATCTGACACTAGGGTTTGCAAGTTAAAAATATCATTATATGGTCTTAAACAAGCACCTAGAATGTGGAATGAAAAATTGGTTAGTGTATTATTTGAAAATGGTTTTGTGCAAAGTGTGTGTGATTATTCTATGTTTATAAAGAATAATAGTGATACTGTGATTGTGTTACTTGTTTATGTTGATGATATTATAATAACTGGAAACAGTTTAGAAGAAATTAAACTTGTTAAACAGTTTTTACAAACCAGGTTTCAAATAAAAGACTTAGGGTCTTTAAAATATTTTCTAGGAATTGAAGTAGTAAACACAAAAGATGAACTAGTTTTGACCCAGAGAAAATATTGTATGGAGCTTTTGGCTGAGTATGGCATGACAGGATGCAAGCCAGCCAACAGCCCTCTTGAGTCAAACTATTTAATGACATCTTTGTGTGCTAAAGAAAGTAAAAATCTGGTAGACATAACTGGTTACCAAAGACTTGTAGGTAAATTAATTTACCTATCTCATACTCGTCCTGACATAGCATACTCAGTGCATGTATTGAGTCAATACATGCATAAGCCTACAAAGGCTCATTTACAGATTGCTATGAGAGTTTTGAGGTACTTAAAAGGTTGTCCAGGGAGTGGCATTAGCTTTAAGAAAAGTGACAACTTTGACTTAAAAGGCTATGCTGACTCTGACTGGGCGAAATGTTTGGTAACTAGAAGGTCTGTAACAGGTTTTTGCATATTCTTAGGAGAAAATTTGATAACCTGGAAAAGTAAAAAGCAGTCGACAATATCACGATCTACAGCAGAAGCTGAGTATCGTGCAATGTGTACTGCAACATGTGAGATTCTTTGGTTGATTAACCTGCTTAATGAGTTACATATTCAAGTGACTGTTCCTGTATTATTATTCTGTGATAACACTGCTGCTGTATCAATTGCTACTAACCCGGTTTTGCATGAGAAAACTAAGCATTTCGAAATTGATCTTTTCTTTTTAAGAGAAAAGGTATCAAAAGGTGTGGTTAAGCCTCAAGGGATAAAATCTGAACATCAAATAGCTGATGTCTTTACTAAAGGTCTGTTAGTGACTCAACATATCATTAGCTGCAAGGGGCTTAAACTGGTAAACTTGTTTGGGAATAAAAGTGAGGGGGGGGGGGGTGTTAAAATATATAGATATATTTCACTTTTATATACTTAGTCTAATATTTGTATAACACTTATTTACACACTTTTATTGATTTACATGTTAACAAGTCCAAGTCCTGATGGAGCCCAGTGATGATAGAATGGATAAGTGAGCTGAGCCCAGCAGATCAAGAAAGGAGCTGAAGCCTGTTTGGATTATATCTGGTGTTATGGCCCGGCCCATGTTTGGCCCATCTGAAGTATGCCAGCTTGGCAATCCGGGTGAAACAAACACAAATGTGTTTCACCCGTTGATCATCTGTTACCGAGTAAATCCTGATCGTTTATTTATCTTGGGTAACGACTTTGTGAGAGAACTATAAAAGGGTTGTGTTTCCTTCTCTCGAGAGTTCAGATCATTTTGTACGATTACTTTCTTTCGTTTACTCTCTCTTTCACCTAGGGTTACATAATAATCTTGTTAGGTTAGTTTTTTGGGTGATGGCTTGCGGGAATGTATATCACGAAATAAAAAAGATAAATAAAGTATGAGGTTTAATTACATATAAGGCGGCATCGTGTAATCAAAAGATAAATCGTTGATGCTGAATTTTTATTCATTTTTAATTCTACAATTTTGAGTAAAAAATGTATAACCTATAGAAAATAAGTGTGTCGTAACGGTCTATTTGAAATTTTATAACTCGAAAACCTAGTCGACCAAAACTAAATTTAAATAACATACTCGGATACAGGTTTCGAGTATACGAAGGTAGGCGGACAACAAACTGTGCCGTCACCCCTTTCTGGATCGAAAATCTCAATCTGCTAAAAACAAACCCCCGCCCTTGAGGGGTGGAAAAGTTGTGCACTACTCGCTGAACCCGAGCCAAAAACCGCACCGCTTCTGGTGTCAAGGAACCGAACGTGTCAAAGGCCAAGGGAACGAAAACATGTTAATTATCCTCACATGCTTTAGCGTACTTTTTCACTTTCTTGGATTCAGCTCTCATGACCGCTTGTCCGGCCACAAAACCATTATCCCAAAGCCCAACTTAGGGGGACACCCTGGTAAAATAAACACACACATATTTCCCACATTCTCAAACAAAAATTAAAACGTCTGTTGGGCATAAATGTATCATAAAATAAAGAAAAGTAAAACACATAAAGTGGAGGATTTGGGTTAATTACGTATTTAGAGACAACACAATACCATATTCAGATACTTTTTCTCTCAATTATTATACTATATTAATAATACAAGTGCTTTGAATAGTGATCTATTATTATTTTATTGTTTTTGTTATGTTAAATACTTATGGTTTTAAATATGGTAATGAATAATGGTGTGATATAGATGGTGGGATTGATGTTGTATTTGGTCTGGTATACTTGGGTTCAAGTCATGTAGGCTTTGTTTTAGGTTTTTTTTTTCTTTCCAAAACATGGTGCTCCTTTATTTTTATTAAAAAAAAAGAAAGAAAGAAAGAACTACCAAGCCATACGTATACTACCGCCACCGCCCGAAATAACGTGAACCTCTTATTAACCATACCACTGGAAAAACGATTAGAAAAAAACGTCTCCGGTGGTCGTTGAAATCACTACTGGTAACTATCTACTTAAGAATGTCGCCTTCCAGCGTGAGTAACACCACTGTTATCATTAACCATTGTAACACCCCAACCGATGGCGGAAACATCGAGGTGTCACGTAGTGACGATTGTTCAATAGCTCATGGACTAGAAATGTAAATTTGAATACATTAAATTTAATAATTTATTACATTGAAAGAAATACAACAATTACGACTAGCAATCTAAACTAAGATACAGTAATCTCAATCTAAGTCTAAGTTCCAAACGCTTGGAAGTAATCTCATAAGAACCTGAAACATGTACGAAAATGATTTGGTCAATACAAAATGTATTGGTGAGCATACCCTGTTTGAATAAATATAGTAGGAAAAGTGTTTAGCAATTCATGTGCGGTACCATTTGCAATTATGTAATAAGTAATATCCGTTCAAAACCAAACCTATGAATAATGACTAACACATGACTAACCAACTGAATAATGAATTAACAAGACAATGACCAAGATTCTCTCAACAGAGTCTCAAGGGGTATACCATAGTACTATTCATTGAAATGCTAGGCCGCCCAGCGGTTAATGATTTTGACAAGTCATAGACACACCAATTAACATAAAGCAAACACACATGAGAATTGCATTTAGTAAAAGAAATAGAAACTTGATAGTAAGTACATGAGTCACCCCAAAATAGTAAGACAGTAAAAAAAAGGGGAAAGATATACTCACAGTTTGCGAAAGCGATCAAAATCCACTTAAGCGGTCGTGAGCTAAGTAATGGGAATTCCGAGGAATCCAACCTATAATGTGTAAGAATACTAATAAAGAAGTGTCTAAAAAGTCTAAGGTAACTAGGGTCTAAGGCATTAGGGTCTGCTAAGTCGATTTGGGGAATTAGAGTTTTTATGATAAGTCGAATTAATATGAAAGTTGTATATTAAAAATAATATACCAAAGTTTGTAAATATGGTTTAGGTAATATTAATTATTACCAATTGAATATTTAGATAAAACTTATGTTTGAATAATTAAGACAAAATAATGTAGTTAATTACTTTAACTAATTATTGTAAATAAATATATAATTATAAATGTATAAATAAATGATTATGAGTTACACCATGACCTAACAAATGGTATTTAAGATTTTCAAACATAGGAATATTTCTATTTTATAAGAAATGTATTTATAAAATAGATATTAAATAGTATAAATAAATATATGATTAATTATGTCTACTTAAACATAAATAAGACTAAAAATACAAGACATGATCCAAAAATATTATTTTTATAAGAAATAAATACTTTCTGATGTAAATAAATGAAATAAATTTTCCAATAATTTTTATAAACTTATTTATATTTAAAACTTATTTAATGAATTTAAATCATGTTTAAATGATTAAAAATAGGTAAATCAATACAAATAAAGGTTTTCTGAACCAAAAATTTTTATTTCATTTTATGATGATTAGAAATAATTTATCAAAAATTTTGAGATTAAAATCATTAAAAATGAAATTTTAACCAATTAATTATGATTAAAACAAGTTAAATCAATAAAAATAAGAAAAGAATGTATTTTCCAGAAACTAAAAATATGATAATTTTCTATAAGTTATTAAGAAGCTACACCTAAATTTTCATAATTTTTGGATTAAAAATGAATTTATTATGAATATTTAAAAATTTGCATGTATTATAATAATTATAAAAAAAAACAAACAAATGAAAAGAAAATGAAATTTGTGGAAAAAAAAACAACCTGATCATGCCTGGGTTCGAACCCAGGTGATCTGAATGCAACAAACTCTCCCAAGCCACTACACCACCATAAGTTTTGGAATTTTAAACAGAAAACTAAATATAAACATCTTAGTTTCGAATTCATCTTCTTCCCCAATTCAACCTCAAGAACCCTAACCCCACCCTAATTCAATTGAAGCCCGATTCCTTACAGATACAACTCGAGACCATAGGGTTATTAAAGAACAACACCGATTAGTAAAACGGCATAAAGAATCAACACTTACAACGTTGTATGAGGATCGAAATGAAGAGGCAAGGTCCGACCTATAACCGAAAATTTAGAAGCCTTTTCTGGATTATGTGCGTTGTTCTATGTGTTGTTTGAACGAGAAGGAGTGCAGGAAGCGAATGATAACAAGTACTTATAAGGTTTTCAATTAAAAACGCCTCTTTGATTGATAATAAAATTTCCGGTCGTTTCATTCATAAACCCGGATTAATTCGTGTGTGAAACGCGTTAATGGGAAGTTATTGAACCATGTAACGATTTGTAACGGTCGAGATACATAAACCAAACGATAAAGGACGTTAAAGACGCATTAAAACCGAGTTTTAAGGTCGGCCGGAAAAGATTCCGGTGGCCGGAATCTGTGTCGCCGGAGAAACGAGGAAGGGGGAAAGAAATCTGATTTTTTTTTAAACTTTTGATTATTGGCAATATAGGTCCCTATAGTTTTAACTAGGTTAATTTTGTATAACTAAGTTAATTTTTCTTTTATAAAACTTAACCAAATTAAGTTAGTTTAACCAAAAAGTTTCTAAAACTTTATAAAACTTGAATTTTTTTATAATATCCATTCCGGATGACGTTTCAACATACACATTTGCTAAAAATGTATACCCGATACATAATAAATATTAATGATTAAATTTTAGTTCGCTCTAAAATTAAATTTGAAAACGACGAAACTTTTAGGGATTATAATGGAAATATTTGAAGGGCTATTATCGTCAATTTGACGAATGACGAGGGTGACGGATGTCACAACCATACATTAAAAAACAAAGGTAGTGAATAATAGTTATACCACTTAGTTTTTTGTTCTTTTTTATTTATGCGATTTTCTCCCGGTATCTCGCGTTTTTTAACTTTTAGAAAAAACAACTAAATAGGCGACTTTGCTTAATTTATGAGTGTCAATACCGCGCCAGTACCCCCTAATGAACCGATTTCTACCAAACAGTTATTTTCCATCGATGTAAATCATATGTTGATATTTTTTGGTCGTATCAGGATTTTATTTATTTGTTTTTCCTCTTTCGATTGCTATAACAACTATTTTTACCATAACAAAATGAACCGATATCGATCAAGTTCCTGTCGATAGAGCGTAGAATCCCAGGCGCAACGCTCCGGTTTTAATACAACTACTTTATATAATTATACACCCAAATGTTTTGTAACAATTATTTATTATTTATAAAGTATATTATAAAGTGTAAAGAGGTGCCGGAAAGCCGGAAAGTGAGGGGCAAAAGAGACAATGTGCAATTGACTGGACTGCAGGAGACGGGAAGGTAACTCGGAGATGACGTGATTCACAGGGTCACCGCTGCTTTAATGGACGCTTTCTATATCATGTGATCTTTTCCACGTGTTATATAATTAATGTAACAAATTATAATATACTTTTTTAAATTACACATCATCTATTTACAAAATTTTCTAAACACGAAACATGCTATGTTAAAATGACATTTTTTAAATCGACAACATTATTTAATGTACATACGGTTGTTAAGTTTAAAAAGTTATTGACAAACACTTGTATCATAAAGTATATATTAAAAAATAATCTATTGTATGGACAATAACAATAAATTTATAAATAACATAAATTATTTTATTCTCTTGAACCAGAATTTTCTTTCTCACCCAACTTGGGCTAGAGTTTTGTAAAAGAGTCGTCATCATCATCATACTCAGTTAATCACACCTATAGCAAAAGCTAAGGTAGGGTCTGATGAGGGTAAGATGTAGACAGCCTTACCTCTACCCCTAAGAGTAGAGAGACTGCTTCCAATGAGACCCCCGGTTCGATGTGGTTTGGTATCAAGCCTTGGACATAAGACACAAAACACTTAGCAACCGGGACAAACCCAATCAGTGCATGTACCCCTTTGTCTTTTGGCTATCAACGTCACCGCATGATGCATGATTAACCGTCCGTCTTTTTTAACGTTATTTTCACGAAATTAGTAAAATAACGTTAAAACTAGTGCAACTTTACTTTTGCCCCCCATGGGCCACACATATATACATTATATGCGCACAACGTAAGTGGGGCGTTAGTTTTGTAAAAGAGTGATATATTATATTATATATATGTTATTTAATTTTTAATTATGTATTTTTAATAATGAGAACTTTTCCCAAAAGAAATTGCCGGGAGCTTCTTCAATCTTCATGAATGATGCCTCACTCAATCATTGTGTTAAACCTTAGCTGGACCTTCCTATTATCTACAATAATGTTCACATTCCAAGATTTAATTTTGGCAAACTTTATTCTACATTTTATAGCATCATATCTTGAGATTCTCTAAATTCCGTTACATGGCATTATGGCAATCATTTTTATATTGGATCAACCTTCTAGGATGTAGATATGAATCAATGATTTAGATCTTCCGCTTATCGTTGAACCGTGGTTAAGCCAAAGTTGCGCCAAATGCACCTTCCACCAGTGGCGGATCTAAGCCACAAAATCAGTAGTAACGTTTTTTATTTTTTTCATTTTACTATGTTATAAATTATAAGTACAACTAACGAAGACTTTTTCTGTCGTCTATTTCTTTAAGGTTATTTTACCCTACAAATACGCTGCAAATTGAAAATATTCTGGCTCTCGTACAATAAATAAATTGCTCACCAAAGGCTTTGCTACGAAAAGTCAACTGTTCTTACCTTATCTTACGTGTTAATTCAACCAAAAGAAATAAGAATAACTAGCTAACTTTATGTGTAAGGTTTTTCTCTTTGAAGAAATTCATGATGTTAATCAAGTGTCAGAAACCGCTAAAGTTTTCTCGTCAGTTTACAATCTTATATAAGAGATAAAACATAAGTTAATATGTTTGGTGGAATGATAAGAAATTGACTCGGTTATATATATACATTATAATAAACTATTTTCGTTGGCCACATTATTAAAGATAAGAAATTGACTCGGTTATAGTTAGATTATTCAGTTAAATATATACATTACGTTTAACATAACCATAAATTTGTTTATAAGAAAAAAATAAATAGAAAGTGGTAGTTTTGATTGTTTTATAGAAATACAAAATATTTAGAATGAGAAAGAAAGTTGGAATTTATGTTTAAATCCTTTAATATTTTATACTACTTTTTAAGAATGGACGTTGTGAGTTAACTCCTATCCATGTCAGTCTAAACGCCCTTCAACACCACGTCATGTCATGGGCGTGAAAATGGTAAGATGTAGACAGTTTTACCTCTACCCCATGGGAATAGAGAGGCTGCTTCCGGTGAGACCCTCTGCTCGATAGTGGTTTTGTATCAAGCCTTGAACATAAGGCACATAACACTTAGCAATCGGGACAAGCCCAATTGGTGCATGTAACTCTTTGTCTTTTGGCTATTAACGCCACCACATGATGCATGATTAACCATCCGTCGTTTTTAACGTTATTTTTACGAGATTAGTAAAATAACGTTAAAATTAGTGTAACTTTACTTTTTTCCCCAAGGCCACACATATATATACATTACGTAAAAGAACTAACTTTAATAAATTATTAAAAGAAAAAATAATTTACTGGATTTTGACATGATGACTAAAATGTCTTTTTATATACTTTATAGACAACATCATCATGACAAAATATCTAGAATATTAGTTAGATGTCCAGATCAATCGTCTTCATATCATTTGTGCAACATATAATTTTTCTAAGCAAAGTTTTTGCAACTTGTTCATTCATGATTGCTTAAAGTTCCAAGCATATAACCTTTGTAAAAAAAAAAGAACATTTCTACAATTATCTTAATTTTGATAGTTATCTTCATACATTAGACATAAACCCCACTTATTACGTTTCCACTAATTTATATCGGTTGAAATAATAATAATAATTGTTGGAGGGCGTTTATGATCCTTTGGGTCAGTGGTGGTGGAAAGAATTGGTTGTCCCAATGTGGACTCTGGTTCGATTCCCATTGGATGCAAGGTGAGGTGAGAGGGTTTTACCGCCTTAGGTGGGTTCCCGCTCGTTTGAGGTCACCGGTTCGACTCCTGGCAGCCCCCAGCAACCTTGGCCGGCCTGGGTGGTTAGGTTATCTTTCGGGGTAACAAACCAGTTTGACGCCATGACGCCGCTTCGAACTGGGTCCGCGTCAGTTGTCAGTGGCTCCTCAAAAACAAAAAAAGAGTCCACTGCGCTAGCGGATAAAAAAAAGTAACAAAAAAAAATGTTGTATTGAATTATGACATTAAAAATATTGTCTAACTTATTGTTAAAAATAAAGCTAACAGTTTTTTAATACAATAACTAAAGTTATAGTGCCAATGATCTCCAGCTCAGCTGGTTTGAGGTAGGGTGGGTTTTCCCTTAGGGGTTCCCATCCTAGGGGGAGGTCACAGGTTCGATCCATGCACACCACAAAAAATTCCCCGTGACGGTTTGAGCTTAGGCAAGGAGGACGCCGGTGCGTGGGTAGGGATTCGAACTTGAGACCAATAGGTTAGGGTTGTATAAGGATTTCCATTGATCTAAACCTTTCAAAAAAAAAAAAAAAAAAAAAAAAAAAAAAAAAAAAAAAACTAAAGTTATAGTATCTGAATTTATTATCATCATCTTCTTTTTTTTTTTTTTTTTTACAAAATGATGGAAAATATAATACCAAATACTAGACTTTAATAATAATAATGATAATAGTTATTCTGAAGTTGACATAATAATTAATATAACTCTAGATGCATCAACTTGACAGAAAATATATATAAGTAATGGTTAAATGTCCAAATCAATCATCTTAGTATCGAACCAAATTTGTTTATATTTTGATGAATCCAAAGATTCAATTGTCTTAAATACAAAACCAAATATTTATTCTTCGACGTGGACTGGACGGACATATTTTAGCCTTAAAATAATAAAGATTAATGTTCTTTAATAGACAGAATTATATATAATTTCTTAATTAGAAGACAAAGAAAAAAACACTTTTTTTATACATAAGTTGAGTAGATGCGATTTACAGTTAATTCACAATGTGAAAAAAAAAAAAAATCGATTATGGGTTCTAATCCTAGAATGTGGATAATGATATCTTTATCTTTATAGTTTAAAATGCATATGGCATGCTCATATAAACACACAAATGTAATTATAAAATTTTGAGATTCACATAATACACTTATACGAACTACTTTGTTAAGATAATGTGTGTGAGAGAGAGAGATGGAGATGATAACATAAAAACATTATTCATTACAACTTAAAGAGTATAAAAAAAAAAAAAAAAAAAAAATTGTTTGATCCTTTATCATTTACTAAAGTTATACGCAACTCTTACTAAACATCGGACCAGGCTTCAAAAATACCATAACCCAATATTAAACAAATCAAACATGTAGAATTGTAGTTCCTCACGAATTTGAAATGTTCAATGGATAAAGTTATTAAACAGAAACCAATCTTCAATATTGTAGAGAAAATCATAACAAAAGTAAAAATATATGTATTTATATTTTACGTGACAAAAAAAAACCCCAAAAAAATCGAATCTTTAGTTCTTTTTTATTACAAGTTTACAACACGAAACAAACACAAAAATAATTATATGCATAACAATGTGTGAATAATCAATTAATCACCCTCCGTTTGTCAAAAAACCAGAAAGGGATTGTATAGTGAAAGGAAACAAGGTTGGGACTTAATTATGGAGAAGTCTAAAATCAACAATGTCACATCATTTTGTTTGTAACAAAGCGTATTATTAAACAGAGAATATATGAATACTAATAAAAAAACATTATAAGAAAACGTTATTATAAACTACGTTTTATATGCCAATAACCCCCAGCTCAGTTGGGGAGAGGTGAGAGGGTTTACTCCTAAGGGAGGTTTCCACCCGGGAGAGGTACACGGTTCGAATCCTAAGGCCAGCAAAAATACACCCTTGACGTTAAAAGAGCTTATGCCCTCATGAACGATGCGGAAATGGGGATTCGAAACGAGGGTACCAAGGTGATGTCCTTAGCCGATCCAAAAAAAGAAAAAAAAAACTACGTTTTATTCATTAAAAAAATGTTAATCTGATGAAGCCTAGCTCAATTGGTGAAAATTGGGAGAGCTAGAGTGGAGGTTATGTGGAGGTTGAGGGTTCGATTCTTGTCGGAGCCATATTTACCACATGTGGGGGTTCCACTTGGGGAGATCTCCGATCCAGGTGAAATGGGTAATCAGTACAAGCTGGCCCAGGGTGTTAGCCGAAACTCCACCGGTTGCACCGCTTGCCGTTCAAAAAAAAGTTAATATCACTAGCATTAATAACACTTTTTTTTAATAATAGCTCAATAAAAACTTTTTATCTTTTATCGAGTAGCAGAATAATTGATTTAGGTTATGGTGTTGTAGGGCCGAACATGAATTGGATAATTGGTGCATGCATGTAACATTAAACTCATGAGTGGCGACCGAAATATTGCAAATCCAATAATTGTGGAGCCATACCTTTTTTTAGTTAAAAATCGTTATCATTTTATTAAAACTATTTTAAGGCATTGGATATGTCTAGTGTTTAAAACCTTATCTCTGACGAATAAAAATATGATTAAAAGACTCATGGCACAAGTAGCATTTTTTAGATTTAAAAGTTGTAACAACCGGGCATAATACCATAAGATTAAACATGTAAATTAGGACTTGACACATGGGCTGCTGGTTGACCTAAGCTTACCATGTTATTAGCCTGAAACAGCTCATTAGAATATGACATTCATTGCACATTTTTTTATTAATAAGAACAGCACAATAATCATAATAACAATAATACTAAAAGTAACAAAAAACCTTTCCCCTCCAAGTGTTTTAGAATATTCAACTTCAATAGAATCCAAGTATAACATTAAAATCATTGGTTTCATAGTCATAACATCAATTAGCAAAAGATAAACATGCCAGAAAGACACACATTATTGAAGAATTATATAAAACAGCTAATGTTGTTTTAGACCCCACTACAACTTTTTTAAAAATCCAATGACAAACATAAGGGCAAATGGCATGTAATTATCAACTAGATACAAGAGTAAACCCTCCACATCTCAGATTTTGCACCCATAAGACCCCTTGACCCGTTCATGACTACTTTTATCGTCTCTGTATTTGTCGCAAACCTTTACACATGTGAGTTCTAACAGCTCATATATTTTAGGCAGACCCTATAGTCTATAATAACTTAAGAACAAATAAAAATGCTAGCAACCGAACTGCAGGCAACAGAAAAGATGCATTGAACAACTTAAACATACCACTAAACACGTTAAATATTCACACGAACCTATCCAATCAGAATCAGTTTCATTTTTGCTTAATTAAACTTGTACCAATGCCTACTTCTATACTTTATGCACATTTCAGCGTACATTTGTCGGTATGCTAACATGGCTTCTAAAACAGATGCAACTTAATTAACATTTTTATAGCCATTACTTTTAAGTATTGTTCTTAAGCTAGCAACCAAGAAAAACTCTACAATTAATGCATGAAAAAGATCCCCATAAGATTACTACATAAGCACAATTGCACAAATATTACACTTCCATAAACTAAAATAGTTGCACACAAATTTCAACAAACCAAACAAATATAGATTTGAAGCAATAACTAAAATAAGATAATTTGACTGAAATAAATTAGAGGAGTTTGAGGAATCACTTCAGATGAATATGCAGGTGATTTCAAAAGACATCCGCGTTGCTGAGGCCTTTTACCGTCTCAATTCACGCTGAGAAAAAAGAATTAAAAATGATTGAATACTTAACACATTTATATATCTGTGTGTGATTATCATATGATATGAAAACATAAATAAATATCTTGTTCATATAGAAAAGCTTACCCTAGGTCCCCGATCAGCTGTTTGGGGCCGTCTATATTCCTCTCTCTGTGTTTCTTGAATAATCTCTGGAGCGCTAAGTTCATAAAACGTTTCTAGACTTCCGGTAACAAATGGTCGTATTACATTTACTTCCATTGCGGATAGATTTAGCTGCAAATTTCAGTGTTTGATGTAAGCAAAAAAATGGTAATATGTATAAAAGGATACATGAGTCGACATAAAATCCATCAAGGCCTCATGTTAATATTTGCTCATTATGACGGGTGGCAGTTTCACCCTATTTACTTTGGAATAGTAAATCCCACATATTTTATGATATTTAACTTCACATTTTAAATATGAAACGTGAGCAAATATTATACCTTCATGGCGTATGTCCGAGATGAAAGCTTCTCCAATCCAGTACTAATTTTGTGAAACCTTACATCTTTAATGTCTTCAATAAGAGATCTTACCTAAAAATATTTTAAACAAATAACTTTTAAACTTCTGCCTGTTTTTAATATAAAAGGATTTTACAAAGGCTATATTCCCACAAGGATCTTTAGACTAACCATGTATACTTCAGGAATGTCATCACGAGCACTGCAATAATGACAACTAGTTAAAGAGCCTTTTCAATAGTAATCTGCTAATGGAATAATAAGTAGATAAACATGTAAAAGCTACTCACTGGTCGAAAAGAAGTCTCGAGATCTCAACATAATGAAATGGCAATGCTTCAAAAGAACTTGCTGAGTCACGCTCTGCCTCCAAAACTTGGGTCAATTTTTCTATGGAGAAATAAAAATTCAGAAAGAAACTGGTTATTATCTAGAAAACAAGTAACACTTTATCTGTTAACCTAGGATTAAGTGGATGCATATAATGTTGAGCTTGATACATAAACTATAATTGTCAATAGATTATGTGAACACAAATATAACAGTCGGTGCCCTATTATTTTAACGCAGTTACTTTTGTAAATGACCAACTCCAATTGATAGAACGCAAGTTTATAACCAACTAATATCTGCTTATTGTCTAAAAACACAAGTTCAGATTAACCAACTAATATCTGCATAACTGTTTTGTTTGTTACCATAATTAGTTGTAAATGTTATAGCATGTTTCAGAATATCTTTAAGAAGTTTTTTTTATAAATTGTTGGTTCATTTCTCCTGAAACTTGAGTTTTGATCTCATCATAGGCTGGGAGTAATTGTATACCAGCCAAGAATATGTATAATGTAGGTGTGCCCTAGTGTGTGTGTTTAAATATCAGAGTAAAATTTTACCAACAGACATCCAATCTGGGGGGCGAATAGTGCATTTCCCTCTCTTTTTCAAAGCCACAGCCAACCATATTGGGACTTGAGTAGGTATTTGTGGCTGAAACGGACCAAAGTCACCCTGCCACATATTAGAAAGCCATAAGATGGAACTAATTTTAACAATAAATCAAACTTAAGTGAGTTAAAATCTGTAACTTCATAAGAGAAGTTACTAAAAAAAGTCATAAAGTACAAAAGGGATAGAATATTACACAAATCAAACTGAGAGGCTTTATTCTTAGGTTTGGAACTATCTCGATCATTTCATCTTCTGCTAAAAACTCCAACTGAATGATGCAATTAAAAAATCATAGGTCATTCAAAACAGCGGAAACTTTACATACAATGAATTATGTTTATAAAAATTTAAACTACCTCAGCAGCTGAAAATGTAGAACCACGAGGGTCGGACTGGCCAGACATGTTTTCCGATCAAACTTCAACAGAGCTAGAGCTGTTACAGGTGTACATCCGGTTAGCATGTAGAACTTGTATAAATCAATCTAATGATGCTTATATGGCAAAGAGCATCCAGTGAGTTTATGAGCAATGCCTAGAAAAGTGAATATTGTTTGAGTTTCAACTATGTATAACACTAAAAAATAAGGTGGCATGGAATGGGTATGTGTATGATTACTTCAAAACTGATGGTTAGTTTTGTGAATCTTTGATATTCAAAGACTACAGTTTGATTTGTGTATCTCTAGGTAGAGGGGTTTTGGTTTGTTTCTTTCGGATTGAATAAGAACAAAGTAAACAAAATCATACAAAAATTGAGCAATTAAGCTAAACAAAATGATAGGCTTTAAGTTCATCTAAAATCATCCCTTCTCTCATTAGTCTCAAACTATTATGAAATCCATCCATATAATATCAAACATTCAGGCAGATTAATCACTCATAGTTGATATCTTTCATGCTTCTGTCTCGCGTCTATCTTTCATACTATGTGCCATATTGACATGTATAATTATTTGTATATTTTTTAATATTAAGTGGCTCGCCTATGTGAAGCTGCCGCCTTGGCTTTTGGAACCAAAACGTCTCAGAGCGCCTCACGCTTTTTTAAACCAAGGTTGGTCATTTCCTTCTGTTAGTTAACTACATGAGAAGGAAATGCTCTCTATAGCTATAGATCAACTATAACTGGCTTTCACAGGATGAAAAATTAATTCCTATAACTTCCTGACCAACAGGTTACAAGACTGAAAAGCTCTATAAACAATATTTTAAGGCACATGGAGAAATTACTGTTTGTAAAGTTCATGTCCATTTTTGTACCAAGACTCCCAGCAATGCAAAAAAAAAAAGAAAGCAATATCAATGTTTACCTTATTCTATCTTGATGGGCTTATCACACAAGCATTAAATCAATTACTAGTTTTTTTTTTTTTTTTTTTTTTTGCTTCACCAATATAGTTATAAATTAACCACTTTTTGTGTAGAGTGGCCTTGGTTTTAAAAAGCGCTAGGCGCACAAAAGCGACGAGGTCTAAGCGCATCGCGCAAAGCGCAAAAAGCGTGGGATTTTCGTACCCGAAGCGCACACTAATTATATAATTTTTTATATATATCCCATATATTTTCCATGAGTTTTTAGCTTCATTTACCCAAAATATAGCTATAAATAAGGTTTTTATGTGATTTTACCTATATGTACAAGCCAAAAACACCAAGGTACAACATTTTTATGCATAAAAAATACCCAGGTTACATGAGGCGCACGCCTCAGGGAGAAAAGCGCTTGAAATTTGACAAAAAAAGCACCTGAGGCGCACGCCTTTGGGAAAAAGGTTAGGCGCAAATTGTTAAATAAGGCACCTTATTTGTTTAAAGTGGTTGCCTGTAGATTGTGTCATCTATACATCTTAAAAATTAGGAAAGAAAGCCCAGATAAGCCATCAGTGGGATTTCACAAAGTATAATTTATATGAATGCTGCAAACAGGCCAATATTGGCCAAAAACTTCACACAGGCATTTAAGCAAACACTTGGTGTGCATGATAAACTACTTATGCTCAATTATTTGCACCCCTTATGTTGCAATCCATAAACTAAATTGATTGCACCCCTAATATTGCAATTCACAAACTAATTAATTGCACTAACCCTAATTACAATAGAAAATTGTAAAAATCCAAGAGAAATTCGTATAACATGTTGGATTTAAAGAACCCTAATCACAAACATACTAACGGCCCTACATATCAGTCGAATCATAAATTGTTTTCATGTTAAAAAAGATATCTGAAAATGAAAGATGATTTCTTACGGATTTATTTCAACAGCACTGAGACAGGAGAAGCAGCAACCAGTAGGCGACTGAAAACAAGGGGAATTGGAGGGAAATTATAGCATAAATGGCGGGGTTTTTTTACACACATTTTCATTTCAGTTTTTTTTTTTAATTTAATTTAATTGAGTAAAGATCCGGTACAAATAACTTTTTTGGTAAGAACTGTGAGAATCAAAGGAGGGTATTTTTTTTTTATTTTTTTTTTCAAATTTTTTTTTCCCATATTGTTAAACATGTATTATAGTATTGAAAACTAAAAAAAAAATAAAAATAAAAAATTTGGTGTAGAGTAATTACGTGTAGAGTAATTACATAATTACTCTAGTGTAAACTAATGTATTTACCTTAATGACGTAATTACACTAAAAAAAATTTTTTTTTTTAATTTTTTTTTTGTATTATTCATCTATAAAGAATGTTTAAGCACATGGGAAAAAAATTCTAAAAAAAAAAATATTTTTTTACCCCCTTTGATTCTCACAGTTCTTACAAAAAAACTATATGTATTTGATCTTTACTCTAATTTAATTTATAGCTTACCCTCAAACTAAAGTGGGCCAAAATATAGAGCCCACAAAAGAAACTCATAATGTTCGGTCTGTTTCTTAAATCATGCTACGGCCCATTATTGAGTAATGCACTAATAGAGGTGCACAAAAAATACCCGACTCGGACCCGAACCCGAAGAAAATACCCGAACCCGACCCTACCCGTAGGGTAGGCTCTAGGTATAAGCAGCTCACCTAAAACCCGAACCCGAAACCAGGTTTTTTTTTTCAACCCGGGTTTAAACCCGAAACCGATTATTATGATACCCGTACTTGATTCTTTAGAATACCCGAACCCGGTTTTATGTAATACACGGTTATTATACTGTGTTTGTTTTCTTCTTCTGAAAACAACCTGAACCAAAAGTCAACATAATAATTGTTTGATTGTTTTCTTCTTCTCACGTTTATACATTCATGGGTAGTTATCAGGTAATCTCAGCATGGGTAGTTAAAACCACAAATTTTGATCACTGATCATATGTTTTCTTGAAATCTAATATTAAAGTATGGATTCTTATGTTATTTACTAATATTTACAAAGTTTATATTGCAAAATAGCGTTGGAACAAAAATAAAATAAACACAAAAAACTATAAAAAGAAAAAGGAAAAAAACACACGGATAGGGTTTTTTATAACCGAAAATAAGGTATTTAATACCCAAAACTGGGTATACCCAAAAACCGGGTATTGATAACCCAAACTGAATTCGAGTATATAGGGCATGGTTTTTCATTAAAATACCTTACCCGAACCCGACCTGGTTATTCGTAATACCCGATTATACCCTACCCAGTAATACCCGAACCCAGGTATTCAAAAAACCCGGTTTTATACACCACTATGCACTAATGCATGGTTTTCACTCATCACTCCACATTCATTGTTAGTTTGTCACATTATTTTTTTATATCTAATGGATTTGTAAAACGCTTATGTTTACTCAATGTGTTCTTTTAGCATTTTATGGTTTCTTTTTTAAAAGCTCTAATTAATTGTTATTTTTTATGAGTTGGGTCACATATGATTGTACGGTATAAATTCAATTTATTTTGATGATATAGGTTACATTAAGTTAAATAGAACACGTTGAAACTACATTTTCATATGGTTAGTGCATCACATGACGTTTGCATTAATTCATTCGATGTTTGCAACGGCCCGCAACGCATCGCCCGAGGGTCATATTACTAGTTATATATAAATTCGGTAATAAAAAAGTAAATATGGTGTTTAAGGGTCTAGAAACACCATTTTGACGTTTACAAATCTTTGGAACTCACTAAGCCAAAATACATAGTTAAATAAATTCAGTAGTTTAGTAGGTGTGTTAACATAATTTGACACAAATTGGGAATTTTTAACAAAAAATACCTATTAAACTACTGATTGATGAGAATGAACAACTAATACTATTTGTAAATGTCAAGTTAATGTGAGAAACAAAAAGGTGATTTTTCATGAATTTGTTGTTTTATGCAAATTTTATACTTGGAAAGGCCAAATTATGCTTTTGTTATTTTAATTAACTAACATTGGTCTTAAATAACCACTTGTATCTAGCCAGCTAAACCAATTTTTCATAAGCATACATAACACATAGAGATTTTTTTTTTTTTTGAACGGCACATAACACATAGAGATTGATTTGCACTTTTCATCTTCTTTTTTGTTTTATGATTTAATAAATTATGTCACAGTTTTAACACAATTATTGAACTCTTTACTATATTAACAATTTAATGGAGACTAAGCAAGTAGTTGACCCCAGTTCTTCGTCTTGTTCTTGGCTTTAGTGTTAGATAAAAAAATGTCACTATCTTAATCAAATATTGAACTCTCCTTTCGCTATATTAACAATGAATTAATAAAGACTCATTGGTAATTTTATCCTTGAAAGTTCTGACCGAATAGGCCCAGTATACATTTTCACACCCAACAACTATTTTATTTAATTCCACAAACAGTTCTTTATTTCTTTTTATGGTCTCATTACTTATCTATACATAAACAAAACATCACATATATTATCTTTTGTGTTGTCTTTCCTTTTAGAGCCTTTCCAACTTGTTATTTGAATAAAAAGATTCAGATGGGTTCTTGTTTCAGTGTTCAAGTGAAAATAGAAAGTTTTGGTCATGATGGTAAGTACATCACAATCACTTATATATTATTATTATTCTTTGTAATGTGTATGAGTGTATCAATAATGGTTATTTTTGATCATGTGTTATATCTGGCAGTTAAGGTTGCTTCAGCAACAACACCACCTAGACCTCTAAGCCAAGATGAGATTTTGCAGTTGGCGAATCTAAAATCGTTTAGTTTTCATGTACTTAAAACCGCCACCAGGAGTTTCCGTCCCAATACTGTGTTGGGTGAAGGTGGTTTTGGAATGGTTTTTAAAGGTTGGATAGATGAGCAAAATTTTACAGCAGCCAGTCCAGGCAAAGGCACCGTTATCGCTGTAAAGATATTAAACCAACAAGGTCTTCAAGGTCACCGCGAATGGTTGGTAAGTCTTATTCCCTGACTGCAGTTTGATTATGAAACTAGTACTTTGAGTAACAATTTTCTTATAATAATAATAATAATATTACAGACGGAAATTAATTATTTGGGGCAGCTACATCATCCAAATTTGGTACAACTAATCGGTTACTGCATAGAGGGTGATAAAAGGCTACTTGTTTATGAGTTCGTGTCTCGTGGAAGCTTGGAAAACCATCTTTTTAAAAGTAAGGTTCCTTTCCAATTTATTTGCCTAAAATTTGGACACTGATGGTGTTACAAAATTGAAACAGGGGGTTCTCGGCCTATTTCGTGGAACCTACGTTTAAAGGTTGCTCTTGGTGCGGCTAAGGGGCTTGCATATCTTCATAGCCCGGAAGCAAATGTGATATATCGTGATTTCAAGTGTTCAAATATCTTGATTGATTCGGTATGTCCCAAATTCGTGGCATAACACATTTTTTTTCTATGTTTAGCATTTTGCGCGATATGTTACTAGTTTCGCTTGTATTTTTTTTTTGTTCAGGATTACAATGCAAAACTTTCTGATTTCGGGCTGGCTAAGGATGGGCCGGTGGATGGAAAAAGCCATGTTTCCACAAGGGTTATGGGCACTTACGGATATGCAGCTCCTGAGTATATGGCATCAGGTGAACTATTTTGACATAACATACATTACTTTTGTAGGAATATAGTCTTTTGATTCATATCTAGCAGACTAGAACATTGTTTATTTAGAAAATGGGCTTGTGGGTCAGCCCAATCTGTTTCCACCTACACTTCAAAAGTACCAATTTTGATGTTGACCCAACCTAACCATGAATCATGATCCAACTAGCCCATTTTGGCAGCTCTAAATATGCACTGAAATTTGGGAATTAACAATATGAGCAGTGGCGGATCTAGAAATGAATTTCAGTAGTAACGTTTTTCATTTTTTTCATTTTAGTAGCAACGTTTTCCAAATTTCGTAAAAAAAACCAAATTTTCCACTACGCGCGCGACATAGGGAAGAACTAGGGGTTGTGTCCGTTGCGGCTCAACTTCGCGCGCGTAGTGGAAAATTAGTGGAAAATTTGTTTTTTTTACGAAAATTGGAAAATGTTGCTACTAAAATGAAAAAAATGAAAAACGTTACTACTGAAAAACATTTCTATATCCGCCACTGTTATACACTAGGTACGCCCCTGAATATAAGCTAAAGATTTGCTAAATTTAATACTCTCATTTCTTCATGAAGGTCACTTAACTGAACGAAACGACATCTACAGTTTCGGGGTGGTTCTTCTTGAAATATTGACAGGAAGGCCATGCATTGACAAAAACCGTCCATCTAATGAAAAAGTGTTGGTTGACTTTGCTAAGCCTTATTTGACCAGCAAAAGACAGGTTCTTCACATTATGGACCGGCGGATTAATGGTCAGTATGATTCGGATGTAGCCACGAGAGTTGCAGCTCTTGCAAAGAAGTGTCTTGCTAGGGAACCTAAGTGCAGACCGACTGCTAATGAGTTGGTTGAAGAGTTGGAACAACTTCAAGAACCGCAAAAAGGGTCGTATGTTCGTAGAAAATAAACGGGTCGGAAACGTAGTGGCAACAATAATGTTAGTTACCCGTGGCTGGTGGCTTTTAAAATGGTAGTGTTTGTAACGTGAAAGTGAGATAGTCCCTTTAATGTTCTAGAATATTAATGAACGTGTCATTTCAAAAGATGTAACAAAGAAGAAAGATGGAATAGTAATATTTATATAGTTATGGACTTATGGTAAAGCTAATAGAATCAAATTTTTTTTTTTTTTTTTTTTTTTTTTTTTTTGAAATGGATTTAAATACTCCCAACTATCACTCATTGGCGGATAACACTCCCAACTATCACTTTGACGGATAACACTCCAAACTTTCAACTTATTTTCCATGATCACTCCCGGACTTAACACCGTTAGTTTTAAGCTGACGTGGCTAACAGAGTATGACGTGGCATAACCTACGTGGAAAAAAAAATTACTTATACCCTAATTTTACACATCAGATCAGTCTCTCATTTCACTCTTCTCACTCCTCACTCTCACGATCGTTCATCCATCTCAAACCCTAATCCCTTCACAAACAAACAATCAAACACTGATTTCTTCACAATCGAACCTTTCAATGGATGAAATCGCCTTCAAGGTGTATTACGGTGGGGGCTTTGATGTAGGGTTAGGTCCGTTGAAGTATATTGGTGGTGAATGGAAGATGTATCGTATTGATCCAGACCATGTCTCATTCTTTGAGCTCGTGGGTAATGCAATGGAAACAGGGTGCTACGAATCTAAGGATTTTGACATGTATTGCCTTGATCCCGAAGACGGATTAATGAAGCAATTGAGGGACGACAAGGATGTTGGATGCCAGGCAATTAAGGTACAAACTAGTTCTAAGGCATTTATTGAAGTATTTGTTCAAGTTGGACCCTTGAGTAAAGCAACATTGAAGTATTGTAGCAACCCAACGTCAGCCCTAGACCAACCCACCACTAAAGCCCAACCCAAGTTTCTAGACCAACCCACCACTAAAGCTCAGCCCATGACTGTAGCCCAACCCATCACTGTAGCCCAACCCAATAGAGAACCACCTCCCCAGCTTAACATTCAGTCAACAATGAGTCCTGTGTCTGAGGGCAGGAGAACCAAAGCTTCTGCTTCTATATTAACACCATACTCACCATCAAAGCCAGTTAAAGTTGGTACTTCCAAATTAGATCTGTTAGCTGAAGTGTTTGAATTAGGAACAGATGATGCTGAAGTAGTGGTTGAATTAGAAAAAACTAATGCAGAAGAAGTTGTTGAAGTAGGAAAAGAAGTTGTTGAATTTGGAAAAGATGATGTTGAAGTATTTGAACTAGGAAAGGAGGGTACAGAAGTCTTTGAAACTGATAAAGAGGCATTTGTCGAAGGGTGGGTACTAACCGGCCAATACGAGCAACCATAAAATTGTTCACCTTGTCAAAGACTCGTTACTCCAGCAACTCGAAGTACTGCAAGAACGTCATGTTGGCAATAGATGTTCCTATCCAAATCGACTTTAAACTTAGGGTTTCTCGTTCCAATTGAGTTTGAAGTAGAAGACGAGCTCATGATTGATGTTCGTTCGTGTATTGAAGTGGTTGTTCTTCAGTCGAATTGTTGTTGAATCGAGTGTAGGTGCTTGAATCGTTCTAGGGTTTCATCCCCAAAATCTAGGGTTTCAATTTGGGGAAGACGTAAGTTTTTAAAATGAGGGAAAATGTTTATTTATTAACAAATATTGCCAAGTCAGACAGCCACGTCATCAAAAAATGCCATGTAGGATAACGTCGTTAGTTGGGTGTTAGTCCGGGAGTGATAATGGAAAATAAGTTGAAAGTTTGGAGTGCTATCCGCCAAAGTGATAGTTGGGATTGCTATCCGCCAACGAGTGATAGTTGGGAGTATTTAAATCCATTTCCCATTTTTTTTTTATCAATAAAAGTAGGTTTGTTAACTTGACTTTTTATATGATTGAGCGAGTTACCTTAAGCTCAAAGCCTTTAAACGAGCTAAGGAACTCTAGCCAGATCGACCAAACTTTTAACGAGCTAATTTATCCGAGTTGCCTAGCGAGGTGCTAGCTAATTGGACATTCCTAATTAAAATAAGGGTTACTGGATTTTATCACTTCCAACTATATGGTATTGGCCGAATGACCGTTGCCGCTCCTAACTATCACTTTGATTCCTGGACGTGAATTTAACACCTTGTTTGTTGTGTCACTCCGGATCTGACGTGGCAAGTACCTCCGGAGTGACACAACAAAAAAAGTGTGTTGGGAGTGACATGAGTCAAAGTGATAGTTGGGAGTAATAAAATCCAATAACCCTTAAATAAGCATTACTTAAATATGTAAAGTTACATTTAGTTTAGACTATAAGGAGTGGTGGGGGGGGGGGGGGGGAAGAGGGGGATGAAGCGCCATGTGGCACTTGTGGGACCCTTGTGGGGGGGAAAATAATTGTGGGGAGTGGAAGGGGGGGGGGGAAGAGGTGGGGGGAAGTGACACGTGGCATTTTTTTTTTTTTTTTAACTTTGATATATAAAACAATAATAATAATAAATATTTTTAATTAATAAAAACCTAGAAAAATACAAAAAAAAACCTAGAAAATTAAAAAAAATACAATAAAACCGAAAAAAATTAAAGACTAACAAATCAGTTCAGATTATATTTTTCCATAATATCACGCTTCATTTGAAGCGTCATCTCTAACTCCGGCCCTTGAAGATGCTCGGTGTTCATGGCGAGAAATTTCATATCCTCGCGTTTTTCGCGCTGCTCTTTGATAGACAATTTGCGCTCTTTCATAGTCAACTTTTTTTCAAACGCTTCGCGAATATTTTTTTTCTCCTCGAGCATTTTTTCTTGAATCGTATTGAACTGAATCATGGTGGCATTTAAATCTTGCAAGTCAGCGCTGTAGGCGCCGGTTGATCCTGAACCCGAACCCGAGGCAGTAGATTTTTGCGCCCTCTTTTTTGACTTATCCCGACCGGGTGGGCGACTCAATTCCTCTTCAAACTCGTCTTCATCCAAATTAACGGCTTCTACGTTTTCAGGATCAGTTTGACGGTTTCTTGACGAATTTGTTTTCGACCTTTTTGCGGAGTTGCTTGCAGTGGGGACGTACGCCCATTTTGAGTGGTTCTTGGCGATTTCCCAACAATGAAGAAACTTGAATTCGAGGCCGGTTTCGTTACGAAACGCTAACAGCGACCGGGATAGGCTGTCGGTGTCCGTTTCACCGCTTCTTGGATTGTTTTTTGCGTAATAATAATGCGGATGAAACGAGTTCATTGCCCTGTTTATCTCTGTCCACTTGGACGAGAGACTATCGTTTGCTCGATAGAACTCTCGTCCCATCAACCCATGGAAGGCGGCGTTTATGTCGTTCCAAAATTCGATTTTATGGCGACTAGTTCCTACAAAAAAAAATATTAGCAATATTACAAATAAAAATCATGTTAAAAAAATTATTAGAAATACCTTCTTGTTTTTCCGACTCGCTTATCCACGCTTTCGTTAAAGCGAGCTCTTCATCGGGTGTCCATTTAAGTGGTTGGCGGTTAGCGGCGGCTATTGCTTTCTCCTCCGGGGTCTTCCTCCTGTGACTTCTTCTTGCAGGGGGGGGTTTTACCCGAAGATGATCCCGCAACATTTTGGGGTTGTGTTTCGGGTACGGTTTGGGTTAAAGGAAGTTGTGAAGGAACGGGATAATCATTGAATGGGAAATTCGGATAAATTTGCCCACTAATGAAACCCGCATAACCCGCGTAGTCGGGACAAGGTGAAGGAATGGGTGGACGGTTTGGGATCGGGCGAACCGGTGGTGTATTCGGGTTTGGGACAAACGCGTATGGGTTGTTCGGGTCGAAGCCTCGGTTGTATGGGTTCATTTTTGGTTGAGGAAGTGTATAAAATTTAGATGAAAAGTGTATAAAATTTGGTTGAAAAGTGTATAAAAATTGGTTAAAGTGGGTGTTTTGTAGTAAAATGGGGGTAATTTATAAATTTTTTTTTTGACCGTTAATATTACCGTTGAATAATTAAGTTTTCTTTTTTTTCTTTTTTTTTTTAAATGTTACCGTTCAAAATTGGCCCAATACCTCGCTGCCACGTGGACTCCCCCTCTCCCCCACGCCAGTGAATCCCCTCCCGCCCCCCGCCCCACGCCATCGTTCCCGCCCTACTGGCGGCGGTGTCCCACCTCCTTCCCGCCCCTCTCCCGCCCCCACTCCTGATAGTCTTAACACAACAAAAATAACTGGTGTGTTCACTTTGAAATAAGGTGTTAAGGGAGTGTTTGGAATTGTAATCTCTTGATAGCTAGCCAAACACCCGTCAATTATATTACATTTAATAAGATCTATTTATGATTTATGAATGGATGTATTGACGTTACGGTATAACTTCTTGTACAAAGTGCATTTTTCGTACAAAGTGTGAGAAGTCTATTTAGTCATTGTGTTTTAAATTTTGGCTATTATGTTTTCGATTCCCTTCACACTGTATTATATTGAAAAACATCAAACGCAACAATTTAAAAAACACGCTAATTACTTTCTTCGCATGGTGTTTTAGATTGCATGTCGAGACTACATCAATTATTGTTTTAAACGGTTACGTTTTGTGTTTTTCTATATAATATTATGCCAAAAGAATATAAAACATCGATCATGCCTAAAATTCAAAACGCAATGCATATATAGACTTTTCATACTTTATACGAAAAACACATTTTTTTTTACCGAACCCCACCCTCGACATTACTTCAAATATATGGATGCTTAAATTTGTGACTTACTATACTAGTCTCGATCAAATTTTAGTCAAAGTCAAACAGGTTGTTTTTATACGGAAATACGAACTTGTGGAGTCAATTGCGTACAACTTGAAGTGAATTATTTTCATTATATTTTTTGATAAAATAATATAATATCTAAAAGAAAACTATTTTATTGTCTACTGTCGTGTATATATTTCTTGTATAGTTATACTAGAACTAGAATTTATGTTTTGTTTTGTTAATTTTTGTAAATGTAAACACTTAAAAGCAATTTATTTTGTGAAAAAGAACTCATATTTCATATATGAAAATAGGTATATATTTACTTTCACATCGTTAAAATCTGAGGATTATTGCAAAAAATAATTTTTGGAAGATGTAAAGACTAAAGAAAGATGTGAAAGTTTATTCGTTTTCACCAGTTTTCATATCATTTTTCTAACAAATGATGATAAATATTAATAGCGACAATTATTGTATAAACAATCACTTACATGTTAAAAATCAACGAGTAAATAAATAATTAACTATAATTCGTATGACCATGTCCACGTCCACATGATCATAGATACATCTTTACAGAAAAAACTTAATTTGTTTTACATTAATAAACTAAATAGATGAGAGAATATAAAATATCACAAATTCATGTAGGCAAGTTGTGCAAAAAAACACATTGGATAGTGACAGCTAAATTGAAGGGTTTGTTAAAGCAATTTCAATTAGGTACGTACCATTTAGAGTTGTCAAAGGGCATGCGTGATGTGTTGTATAATATCAGCATATTACGTCATACCTTCTAACAGAGCAATTAAAACTTTAATGGAATAAAAGCACCACACAAAAACGGAACATATCTTGTCTACTTTTAATGGTATGCTTATGTCTTACTTCTTTTTATTTAAGTAGAAAGTGGATATATTTTCTGTTGAAAACATAAATATTTGTTTTGTAACCAAGACTTTGCTTGTTTTTGTTATATATATATATTTGTTTATAAAAATAAATTCTGTTATGTACTACTAATTTTTGGTTTCATCTTGTGATATGATTTAATGCTAAATATTAAAAATTTACTATCATTAAATCTTCAACAGTTGTCTTTGGAGGGCACGGGGATATGTGGGAAGTGGGAACAGGCGTTCACGGGTGAGGTTTGTAAGTGTGGGGTGGCTGGGGAGAAGGTGGATGAATGTGTCCAAATCCTTGAAAATGGGGAGGTATGACCACTGACCAGGTAAGGTAGGCATCAACCAAGCTTGGAGGAGGGGTAACCCCTATATTTACGATCACTACTAGAAAAAAAGTACGTGTCAAGAAAGGGGTCTGATGACAGGGAAAAGAATGTCAAGATGGCGGTGTCATAAATTTAACATGACATATTTTTGCGTGTTATCTGTTTATGACACATTTATGACAACATTTATTGACACGCGTTATGACATTTTTTAAATACACACATTTTTATGACAGTTTTTAGAGACACGTTTTATGACAGAATTTTATGACGTTCTTTGCGTGTCATAATTTTTTAATCTAAAAAAAAATTCTTGTAAAACGTGTCTAAAATCTATCATAAAAATGCGTGTCATTAAAAAATGTCATAACGCGTGTCAATAAATGTTGTCATAAATGTGTGTCATAAACATGTCGTGATGAGAAGCGACTAGGCTGTCTATGTGTGTGATTCACGACAACAATAAGAGAAACAATAGGTTTGATTGGGGCCATATTATAGAATGATCAACCACATTTTATTCATGATTCATACATACATGATATATATACAATGAAGAAGAGACATAATCTATCCTACAATAAAACACTTTGACTAGACTTTTACAATGACTATAACTTAGACTTTGACTTGTAAATACATATTCAAAATATACAATTAATAACAATGAGAATTTGGTGATTTGAAATTCAAAGTGTCATCTAAAGATAACTTCTCCATGAATATGTGACCAGGTAGGGTAGGCATTGGGCTAGCTTGGGCCTTGGAGGAGAGGTGAGCCCTCCATTTGTGATGGTTTGAATGCAATTAAAATTTCATATGTATCTTAGATCGCAAGATATTTGTCAGAAACATAATATCATAACTATTAACCTTTATTCAAACAAAACCCAACCCTAAATGTTTTAACCCTTACAAGAATGAACAATACACTGAACTCTTTCACAACTCACAGGGAACAAATACAAAAGAGATTAAGTATAAATAATCTCTACAAGATCTTACAGGAGTCACTAGCAACAGATTCAGGATGAATCTGTTGAAACTCAAGATTAGAAACCCTAAAATTAGACGAACACAAAGAGTGAGAGAGTGAAAATTATTTGATCGTAGTTGTTGTCTCGAAAACAAAGAAACACAAGCTTTTATAGCTGGTCTGCTGAACACAACTCTCGAGATGATCCAACGGCATATAAAGAAACACACTTTTATGATCAACTGTGTACAATCCGTGTATTATATGCACACGGATTGCCACATCATCACATCATCAAGAGACTGGGCCATCATGGGCTTGGACTTCTATCAAACACTGGACCGGCCCATCATACACAAATAACCTCTGGACTGGACTTGAACTCTTTCTGACTTCTGGACTGGACCTCAATCACAATAATTAGCAACATATCTCCATTCCATTGAGCCCACTCTAAGCCTGCAATTATACTTATGCAACATGATGAATTATATGAAATAAAATGAGACTAAAAATATAACAATTATGACTTTATATTTTTAACAATATTGAGTTATCTAAAGACAACTTATATTAAAAACCTTTAGTTTACAAGTTATAATAACAACAAAAAAAATGATAAAAGAATTATCCCTAGCTCGTTTGGAGCTTTATCGTTCGGGTCAATTTTGGTTTTTTTTGCATGTGTGATTGTATTTGAGCTCATTTACTTTTGGACTGTGTGTTGTGGTGCACGAGCGAGTGGGCGTGACCACCTCCAAACAATTGCTCGCGTGGGGTGTTATGGCTTGCTCCAGACCATTGCTCGCGTCCCACTCAAAATCCAAGACAATAACGCCGTGACCATGGTCGCTTGTGCTCGCGGTGGCTTGCTCACGCGGGGCTTGGCGTGAGGCTGTTGTGGTGCTCGCGAGCCACGTGCCTCGCGAATGGCTCGCGTCGGGCTGTTCGCGTGTCCACAACGGACAACCTTATGAAGCTTTATTTTAAATCGAGTTACGCATTTGAGATGTGAAGATGGAATTTTGGATGTATTTTACACGAACTACAGACATTTGAGACGTACATGTGACAATTTGAAATTATTATATTTAGCTAACATTTCTCAAGATTAAACATTCAGGAAAAAAAGATTGAATAATTGAATGGTGAGTTGTAGTGAAGCGAGTTGGAGAGAAAAGTCAAACAAAACTCTGTTGTGTGTGTCCTTTAGTGCAACTATACAATTTTAAACCTCACTAAAGCTTTGGGACAAAACATATAATTGAAAGTTTTGTACGGTGATGTTTATAATTTTGACTTTGTATACTTTTGTAGTCTAAATGGAATCAAGATGTTTTATTTTATTACAGTTTTAATCAAACCAATATTAAAAAAAATCAAAGTAAAACATATAGATCATATTTAGTATTACTATTAATATTATTTCTTTACTAAAAATCTAATTCGAAGAAAGTGGATAAGTACGTTAAGGCTTGTGCAGAGAACTAACATGTTTTTGTCCCATTGTCTTTTGATACCTTTGGCTCCCTAGTACCAGAAGCTATTCGTTTTTTGAACATGGTCCAACGGGTTATCCACAACACTAGTTCATCTCTAGGGGGACAGGGGTTTGTATTTAGTAGATTGGGTTTTGCAATTCAGAAAGGGGTGGCGGCTAGTGGCGAATCTTGACCCGAAACTTCTGGGGGTCGAAACCTTATATACCAAAAAATTTCTATACGAATATTATATAATCGGAACTTCTGAGCGAAAATTCAGAGGGGTCGGCCAGCCCTCCCCGCTCCTTAAAAGAATCGCCCCTTGTGGCGGCGCAGCTTGTTGCCCGTATATCTGCTATTTTGATATAACGTGACAAGTTTAAGAAGTGAATATCCTTTCAGTTATTTAACAAACTTATTTTGCGCCAAAAGACTCTTCTGACAAAGACATTGAAAGAATGTATACTTCAACTACTATTATATGTTTTAATAACAAAAATCTTCATCATTTTAGTAGTTAATTGAGAAGATAAGGATGTCTTAAGACTTGAATCCGAGTGACCCGACTCAATGGATCTTGAAAGGGTTTTAACCATGTTGTTGACCCTCATCCTTTGTCTTCTTTCTCGTTTTATAATTATATAGTTTTAGAAAAATGACACTAATTTAATCCGATCATTGAACTCTTCGTTCGATTCCTTCATTTTCCACCATTAGTTTAGCCTTAAACAATCAATTTTATAGACTTGTTTAATAGAAGATTAGAGATTGTATATATATATATATATATAAAGATAAAAGGCAAGTTGCAGTGATGAATTAATGGATTATAAGTCAACCCTTCTGTCATTGGCTTTATTCAAGAGAGGTTCTCGTGATGCCAACCTTATGCATAGCACATATAGACTTTCTTTCATGCATGTTCACACTCACCAACTGTTGATTTAATTCATGTGTTGAGTTATTTCACAGTCTCATTACTTAAAGAAAAACATCACACATTCTCTCTCTTTGTCTATCCTTTTAGAGCCTCTCCAACCTCTAATTTGTATCAAAAAAGATTAATATGGGTAGTTGTTTTAGTGTCCAGTTGAAAATAGAAAGTTCATGTCATGATGGTGAGTGCATCACACTCAAAATAGAAAGTATTTTTATTCTTTTTTTAGTGTTAATCACAGTCACATTAATATTTATTTGTTTTGATGTGTTTTGATAGGTAAAGTTACATCTGCAACAATACCGCCTAGCCCGCGAAGTCAAGATGAGATTTTGCGATCAGCGAATTTAAAATCGTTTAGTTTCCATGTACTTAAAACAGGCACTAGGAACTTTCGTCCCGATAGTGTGTTGGGTGAAGGCGGTTTCGGATTAGTTTTTAAAGGTTGGATAGATGAGCAGTCACTTACAGCAGCTAAACCTGGCACTGGAACTGTTATTGCTGTAAAAAGATTAAACCAAGATAGTTTCCAAGGTCATCAAGAATGGTTGGTAAGTGTCACTCTATGGTTTGATTATATTATATTATTATGTAACTAATGATACTTTAAGTAAACTAATTAGTTGTAATAATATTAATGTTACAGACGGAAATTAATTATTTGGGGCAGCTGTATCATCCGAATCTGGTGCAACTAATCGGTTACTGTCTAGAGGATGATCAAAGGCTCCTTGTTTACGAGTTCATGTCTCGCGGCAGCTTGGAAAATCATCTTTTTAGGAGTAAGGGTTCTTTCCATTGATAATTTTAGTTTTGCCCCATAAATTTTGTCAAAATATAGTTTTTTTTTTTTTTTTTTTTTTTTTTTTTTACAGCTCTCGGCCAGGACTATACAAGGCCAAAGCTTGTCAAAATATAGTAACTGATGGTATTTCAATTTGAAACAGGAAGTTCTTACTTTCAACCTCTTTCATGGAACCTTCGGTTAAAGGTTGCGCTTGGTGCTGCTAAGGGGCTTGCATATCTTCATAGCCCGAAAGCGAATGTGATATATCGTGATTTCAAGTGTTCAAATATCTTGATTGATTCGGTATGTCTCAAATTCGTGGCATAACAAATTTTGTTCATATTTAGCTTTTTTACGCTTTACGCGATATTTGACTAATTTTGCTTGTGTATATAACTTTTTAGGACTACAATGCAAAACTTTCTGACTTCGGGTTGGCTAAGGATGGGCCGTTGGATGGGAAAAGCCATGTATCCACAAGGGTCATGGGTACTTATGGATATGCCGCTCCTGAGTACATGGCAACCGGTGATCTATTTTGATAAATATTACTTATTTTTGTAGTAATATAGATATTCATATCTAGCATATATATTGAAGTCAATACTCTTATTTCTTAATGAAGGTCACTTAACTGAACGAAGCGACATCTACAGTTTTGGGGTGGTTCTTCTAGAAATCTTGACAGGAAGACGATGCATTGACAAAAACCGTCCATCCAATGAGCAAGTGTTGGTTGACTTTGCTAAGCCTTATTTGTGCAGCAAAAGAAGGGTTCTTCATATTATGGACCAGCGGATCGTTGGTCAGTATTCTTCAGAAGTCGCCACGAGAGCTGCAGTTCTTGCAATGAAGTGTCTATCAAGAGAACCCAAGTACAGACCGACTGCAGATGAGTTGGTCAACGTGTTGGAACAACTTCAAGAATTGCAAAAAGCGTCGGATAGTTGTAGAAAAGAAACGAGTCGGAAACATAATGGCAACAAAAATATTGGTTGTCCTAGGCAGGTGGCTTCTAGAGGTCGTAGTGTTTAAGAGATTGAGAGACCATTGAGTCCTTGTATAGTCATGATTTGGTAATTTCAATATGTGTAACAAAGAAGAAAGTTTGTTTAAAAAAATGGGCAAATTGCATAAAAAAGTTTATCAGTTTCCTGCCAAGCATTTTATCAACTTTTTTTTTCCTAACAAAGAGTTCATAGAACAAAATGTAGTCTTACATGACCTCAACTTAAGCAATGCTTGTGTGTGGTTTTTTTCTATAACTTGAGTGCGATAAATTATCCTGTAATTCTAGAACAATCGGTCGGTTAAAATGCAACATTAGAAGATGATAAATGCCTACAAATCGTTTGGGAAGTTCATCACAAACATTATAGCAAAGAAATGTGTGATGATGAAGAATTTGATATGAAAATGCAACATTAGAAGATGATAATTATAGTCTTATACTCTTATTAAAAATTGTATGCATTTTTTTAGTAAAATAAGAGAATATGAAATTTTTAAATTTTTAAATGATTATAGTGGTGTGCTAAACATGTAAGGACAAAATCTTTAGTGGCCAATTTATGAAGACCGAATACTAACCTGGCGCAAAGCATTGATTGAAAATGATATATATAATAATTTTCATTTAACTAAGTCAAAGGATTGATAATAATAAAATGAGTCAAAGGGTTTATAATAAATCTGGGTGAATATGTACTAGTAAGTTTATTTGTCAAAGGACTTTAAGTAATAAGTTTATTTGTCAAAAGACTTTAAGTAATAAGTTTATTTGTCAAAAGACTTTAAGTAATAAGTTTATTTGTCAAAAGACTTTTGCTTTCATCCTTTCATGTAGAGTTATTTTTGACCTTGTTTTTCAATTTGTATGGTTGGTATGAAGTTAAAACAATATCAAGTGAATTGATGAAGACTTCTTCAGTTTAACAATACTTAAACATTTTTCTCACCAAGAGTAGTGTTCAGTTGAATAATGTTCGATTATGAAGAAAAGTTATATAAAATCATTTGAAGTTTGACATGTGTTACTTCCTATAAAACTATATTAAAATAATGGTTGAAACCATACAGAAAAGGAATTACATATATGGGGTATGTTCACGTACAAACAACTTTTTCGGTACGAAATGTACGAACAGAAGGAAAAAACACGCGGGGCATGTATAACTAGAGTAATTCCTTTAGTTATACTAGTAATTACTCTAGTTATAATTATATAATTACTCTAGTTATACTCTAGTTATATAAGTAGAGTAATTATATAATTACTCTACTTATATAACTAGAGTAATTATATAATTACTCTAGTTATACATGCTTCGCGTGTTTTTTCCTTCTGTTCGTACAGTTCGTATCAAAAAGTTGTTTGTATTTGATCTTTTTCCTACGTATATAATTAACAAATTGCTCATTCTCTTTTCTTTTGATGATATGAGAAAAAAAAAATTCAAGAAATTAGACCAAGGAAAGGAAAAATTATATAGATATATTTAAAAATCATATCATTATGCCTTAAGGCGATAACTTAGACATAAATAAATAAAATAAAATTTCAGCTGTCCTCTATTACTCACATATTACCTTTAGAAGATTTTTCATTTCAAATGATTGAAAAATTATTCAAATGCAAAATTACGTGAAAACAGAAACCATACAATAAATAAGTTCATCTCTCGACCAAAATAACAATGCCATCAAGATGATCAAATAAACAAACAAATTCCCAGTTTTAGCATTTAGCTAAAAGGCGCATATGAAAGAGGATTACAAACAGCCGTTCTAGCTCAGTTGGTAGAGCGCGTGGCTTTTAACCACGTGGTCGTGGGTTCGAGTCCCACGGATGGCGTTTATTTTTGTTTTTAAACCTTGAAGACCCCAAAAGCAATAAACATCTATATACTATACCCATTACAAGAAAAGCCCCTAACGAAAAGACAGAACAGCCCCTAAATTTTCTAACTAGATAAAAAAAGCCTCTTCATACACTCTCTGAAAACTTATACAAACAGCCCCTAAACTATAGAAATTGATATTTACATCTACTGCACTTTCTAAACTTATAGAAATTTATAAAACGTCACACCTCCTTGCGTTCTTCTAACTTTTCAAAAATTACTCCCCCATTTTCACTCGTTAGCTTAAAAAACTATCTTCTCACATGGTTATCTATAATCTATAATCTATAATCTATAATCTATCTATACTAATAAAGGAGTAACTAGGTGGACACTTGTCCCCCTCCTAGAGCTCCTCATCAAAATTGAACACATGTCAAGTAGATGTTGTCTAACCCATACCCGATTTTAATCATTGACCCGATTCTTAGTTTTATTACCTCCTTTAGCTATACATCCATATTATTCACTCTTTTAACATAAACCCTAATCGCCTCCTTCAATGAAGGAATCGTATCATCCAATCCTCCAAATCAGGTAACAATTCTTTAAAATATTATGATTTCATATATGAATCTTATTATTAATCTTCGATTTCGTAAACCCTAACTGCAAAAATGCAGATTTGTTTCTCCATCCTCGTCATTCTCAATCTACCAGATTCAAACATCCATGGTATAATTATCCATCCAGATTGAAGGTTAGTAAATGGTTCCGATTCTTAGATTCTTCCTTTTTTGTATTTTCATTGATTGATTAACATATCTCTTTCTCCATTAAAACAAATGCCAAGAAAAGTTAGGGTTTTTATTAGGGTTCCTAAAAATCGTTCATGTAATCTTCTATCTACTTTCAATTCCTCTTTAAGAGTTATCGATCTGGATAGTTTTTTTGCGCCTTGATTTTTTTGCGCCTTGATTTTGCCAATGATTCAGTCATCGATTTTACATTTTGAAGGTACGGTACTCTTTCCATAGCATAACCTCGGTAAATCTGGTTGTTTTGAGGTTTTTATAATTTGCGTTAGCTCTGATTCGGTTTTCTAAATTAATCTATGAACATTAGGGTTTCTGAATCAATCTATGAATGTTCCGCTTCGGTTTTTTAAATCATTATGTGAATATTAGGGTTTCCGAATCAATATATGAATGTTCTTTGTTTTCGCGATTCATATATGAATGTTTGCCTGGTATCAATTTCAGGTAATCCTAGAGCAACACCTGAGGTCACAAGGCATGTGTGCTTTTTTGCCAAAACGATGGCTGCAAACATGTACTTTTCTCAGATAGAGGATTTTATAGGTATGCAAATAATTTGAAATAAAACTCTATATAATTCAAGACATCACTCCCACTTTTTATTGTTTATTTACTTTTGCATCATGTTTTTCCAGTTGTCCATGTGGTAATGTAGTAATGAACTTCATATTTGGGCAAAAGAAATCTATAGATCAGCAAGAAGAGACGTAAAAAACTATATAGGTAATTAATGTTAACTATGTTTTTTCACAAATGCTATGTCAGGATATCTGAAATATTGAATGGAGCATTTTAGTCTGCTTGTGAAGAAGCTCTACTAGAGTAGAGGCCAGCTGTCATGGGCGAGGAGGGAAGTTTATGAGTTGTTATGGCTTCCGATCTAATTCGGGCCAACATCGCTGTGCATGCTCTTATCACCGCACGCTGCAGAGGATTTACAGATGTGGTCGATACTCTTTTGAAGGTAATCAATCGATGTGGTAACATGGGCGGCCCGGTAAAAGGTCCAAATGGGCTTGTGTTAAACAAGCCTTAGTATGAAGCCAAACGGGTCGGGCCAGGTTGACCTGCTAACATTCTTTTGCTAATTAATGATTTTGTATATCTGGCCTACTTGCTAACATTCTTTTGCCAATTAATTATTTTGTATATCTTTTCTATATTTAAAACATATCAGCATATCATTTAAGACTTATTAATTTCAAGACTAAGACAACATCCAATGTTAATCTATGCTATGAAATCACAAATAAACACTTATTTTCTTAATTTTTTTTTTGTTTTTTTGATCTTTTTATACATTGTCATAATAGAATCTGAAGGAACAACTTTGTAGCAAAGTTCTCGCTCGACATCTGTCAGTTAACAGGTCTATGGCATATGCAAGTATTTTCTACTTTTTTTAAACTTTTTTTTCGGTTTACTCTTTTATGAAGTTTTAACTCATTTGTAATTATTTAGCGTGATGTGAAAAATAATAGTTTAAGTGGCACAGTTCCATCAATATTTGCAGTTTCACCGGAGTTCCGGTTTGGTTTTGTTTGTACCCAAGTCTAAACTACTATAATTTGAAAAGTATCGAGCATGTTTTTTTTTACAAACTGTGTGATGTATACAAAGAAGTATTAGGAGATTTTTGTAGCTAAACATGTATATCACCATTGCATCTATTCAAGTTGAACATTAACCAGTTTAATTTTTATCTTCTTTTGAGTTATCAATTTGATTTTGGTGTTCTTATTGTATCAATCAAATTTGATGTACAAATAACCATTATGCAGGACAAGAAAGTGAAGTCACTGGGAAGAACGCTCTACCGATCTCATTGCTGATGCTTTGAGGCTTGATTCTAAGGCATATGTCAAACATGTACCACCCACCCCCCCCCCCCCCCAAAACAAAAAAAAATTCCTCTTTTTATTGTCTATAACCAACCCTAAATTAGATTTTGTTTAGGCACGAACTCAAATGATATATGGTATTATCATTTTCTATTTCGGAATTCCGCGCCCTTTTGACGACGGCACATGGTGCTCTTATTATCGGAATGTTGATTGCTGCTTTTTTGCTCAGGTATCTTATTTGTTTCACACCCTTTACCAGGTATGTTGTCTTATATTTTTTTTTGCTTTATCCACCAACACTTTTTTGGAAATGGGTATGTTTCTGTGACATTATCTTGCGCGTTAACTTAATGGCTTGCAATCTTTTTGGCCATGGAAAATTTAATACCAAAGCTATTTTGTGACAATAAAGCAAACATAATTTAATACCAAGGGTTATTGTCGGCGGCAAAGTTTCTATCCCGATATTCTTTCTCCATGGCCGCAAGGTACTGTTCCATATCTTCTTTGTTGATTTTGGTTGATTTTTTTGGATGTTGATTATTCATGAAATTAGTTTCTTAATTTTGACTAATTGGTTTTACTGTCCTAAAAAAACCTCACAGATCTTATTAAGATTCTTCCAATAAAAGTATATTTTTCTACGACAAGATGTTCATAGATGTGGAATTGTTCTTATTCAATCTGATACATTTTCTACTAATTGATTTATTGTATGGTTACCGCCTTTAAATAATGAAGTTGGTTTTCATGTTCCTTTTATTTCCTGTATGTAATTTATGAATCAAATTGTTGTGAAATTTTGACCCATACCAGGAAATTTGTGAAAGTTGGTGGTCCCACTATTTATATAACAGAGGTAGCAATTTTATTAGTGAATAACATAAGTTGTGATTTTATTAGTGAAACAGAGGTGGCGATTGAAATCCATTCACTTATGATTTGGCCCTTTGGTCTATTAATGCAAATAGGACCCATAGAAACCAAAATTATAGTACCAAGTTGCATAAAGAAAAATTATTATGTTCAATAAGAATTGGAAGTATCATGAAATCAAACACACTACATTCGAAAAAAGATACAAGGAGTTTTCATCAGTGAAAAGAACTTTTGTAGGTTGGTATGGTGATATTGGGCACTTAGAATCATGTGATGCTAATGACACTTACTGTAGGTGCCATGGAAGAGGTGAGTAGTTCTTCCATTTAGGTGCCATGAAAGAGTTGAGTAGTTCTTCCATTTTTTTTCAACTTATATTACGCGTAAATTTATTCCATTAACCTTGGTTTTAAAAAGCGCGCCTGAGGCGCGCCTAGGCGCAAGGCGCATCAAGGCGCAGCCTAGGGCGCCTCAGGGCTTTGCGCCTATCCTTTTTCCCAAAGGCGCGCGCCTCAGGCGCTTTTTTTGTCAAATTTCAGGCGCTTTTTTGCCTGAGGCGCGCGCCTCACGTATTCTGGGTATTTTTTATGCATAAAAATGTTGTACCTTGGTGTTTTTGTCTTGTACATATAGGTAAAATCACATAAAAACCTTATTTATAGCCATATTTTGGGTAAACGAAGCTAACAACTCATGGAATATATATGGGATATATAAAAAAAATTATATAATTAGTGTGCGCTTCGGGTACGAAAATCCCTCGCTTTTTGTCCAAATTTTAGTTCAAGACTCTTTTTCTTTTGAGGTCAAACATAAAAAATTCAAATTCATAGTTCGTATGGATTTCATTACAATTTAACACAATTTCTTTTTTGGTATTCTGATATCTAAACAAATTGAAGCACGCCTACATTTATTTTCCTGGAAATACAAAGAATCCGTATGAATTTTGAAACTTAAAAAGTCTTATTTTGGCTTTAAAAGTTAAAGCACACCCTTTTGTTGTGTGAAATTTTATATGTTAAATTTCTCTTTTTGCCGTTTTTTTTTTCAGGTTGTATCAATCAATATCTTGATTGTGTTGAATATAAAAGGATTCTTTCAAAAAATCCTTACGTACCAGACCCATGGAGATTGGCTTTATAGCAGCTACAGATCGGCTGTGGAATCTTTAAGTCAAGAGGATACTTGGGTATGGTTCCTAATACCTGATCCATGACCCGGGTTTCTGACCCTAAAACCCGTGTATATATTGTTATTTTCTTTTTGAATTTTAACCCTCTAATATAACAATCCATTCTACCTTCATTTTCATTCTCATTCCACATAAACCCATCGCCAAATCAAAAGCGGCAATCGAAAGTCTTAACATTTAGGTGTGTTTGCCATAGAAAATAGTGTTGTGTCATTCTCCATTCACCGTCTTTAGGTATGTTTTATGGTTCAGTTGAGGTTTTTTATTGAATTTATGGATAATATATTATGCTAAGCAATTTATAAGAAATTAACCCCAAAAACTTTACGATTAAATGAGATTATTGATGTTTGGAAGGCTAATATTCTGACTGATGTTTCACAGTCTTTGATGCAGAAGATGAAGATCATGAAGTTGTTGGGATGATTAAAACAGACCAGGCACAAAAGATTCGGATCAGAAAAGGAATGGATGAAATACCATTGATGAGGTTATAGCCACTGATGAGTGGCAACCTCTGATGAAGCAAACCACTGATCAGTAGTTATCACTCATCAGAGGTTGCCACTCATCTGTTATATGATCAGTGGTTTGCTTAAACAGTTGCAACACCAGATACAACAGAGCAACAGCAGTTGCAGCTGCTGCTGAATGAGTCAGCCATGGAAACAACTACCCACGACAAGTTCATCATAGAGCTTCGTCTATTGTTTCTGTTAAGAGGAAGTTGGTGGTGCCGGAGTAAAAGGTGTGAGGTAAATTCTTATATAATTTATTAGAATATGTTGTTTTCTTATTGATTATTGTAGATTCAGTTTGAGTTTTTTGGATGGCCTTATGATCTGCCACATTCTTCAACAATTAGAAACAATGAAAACCATTGATATTGATCCCAAGGAGTAAGTCATCATTGTCATTTCAGTTGTTTATGTGTTATTTTGTTCACATGCATTACTAAAATTTGTTTCCATAACAAAAATGGTTTGTTATGTTTTAGTGGGTGAAGAATCACTTCAAATGGTCGACATGACCTGGACCAGGTTGCTGGGCAAATTGTTGTTGCACTTTGAAGAGTTCAATCATTTGATTATGATTAATATTTTTTTATGTTATGTACCTTATACATTTAGCAAGATCAAACAAATTTTGTTGAGTTTTTTCTTTGAATCGTCTATGTTTGTTTTCTGAATTGCGTTTGGAATATTAGTACCAGTAATCTATGAGTTGATCTATATTTTTGTTTGAACATTGAATGGATTGAGATGTTACCTTCATTAGTGTCTGTTTAAAACATATAGATAATTCAGTTGATCATGAAATTGTAGGGTCTGTTTACTAAGTTCTGTTCCAGATGTTAGACATGTTCACTTGATCAATTTGAATATTTTAAGTTGATCAAGTGACAATATTGTAAGCGAGTAATTCATTCGTTGTATCAACCTAATAAAAGAAATGCTTGCTTGAATACTGAAGACAATTGTTAAGGTCATATAGAATGCTTGTGTAACTTAATTGATGTATGTGCTGGTCTTGATGTTCAGGTTGCAAATTGTGATGAAACATTTGAATTATAGTAATGGGTTGATGGAAATAGTGATTAAATTTAGGTACATGCTTCACATTTCTCATATTTATAGACTTAGCATTCACTACATGTACTATTTTTATGGGTGTTCGCATCAATACCGAATAGCGGACACTAGCGGCAAGCCATTGATACACTCGTAGCGATATGAAATAGCCGACGCTATTTCATTGAATGATACACTAGATGGAAATTTATTGGATAACATTAAACTTTTTTATGATATTTTCCAAGTAACCCAAATTCATAGGAATTTGTAATACTTAATAAAAACTTGTATATTACACTATATTTATAAAATAACGTTCTTATTTGATCGTTTGCTTGCTTTGTTTCCTGGTGAGGAAATGGTATATCTAAGTTCAGACAGTGTTTGTAAATCAGAAAATATTGATGAAGAAATCGATGAAAGTTTATATTCACCTGATGTTCTTAATAGCCTTAAGTTTTCGGGAATTCCAAACCACAAATTGATTTTAAAAGTTGGTGTTCCAGTCATGTTACTCAGAAACATTGATCAAAGAAGTGGTTTGTGTAATGGAACAAGACTACAGGTTGTTCAATTGGGAAAACGTGTAATAGAAGCCAGAATTATTTCAGGTAGTAACATTGGAATGCAGACATTTATTCCCAGAATTAGTCTTACACCCTCTGATAAGAAGATTCCTTTCAAATTTAGAAGAAGACAGTTTCCCCTTTCTGTGTCTTTTGCTATGACAATAAACAAGAGTCAAGGACAGTCGCTATCTAAAGTTGGGTTATATTTGAAAGATCCAGTTTTCACACATGGACAGTTGTATGTTGCATTATCAAGAGTAAAAAGTAGGAATGGTCTGAATATATTAATATTAGACAAGGAAGGTAATGTGACTACACGTACTGTAAATGTTGTTTACAAGGAGAGTTTTGGACAGCTATGACAAATTCTTGTAAGTCTCATTTTTTTTTGTTACAATTAAGTCGGTATGGTTTAATTTTTTTTACCCAGTTATTCATCTAAACATTATAGGAACTACCGTGCTACAATCTATCTTACGAACACATCCATAATTTTTTTTTTTTACATATTTCAATGTCTTTAGTCATTCACTATTTTTACGATTTTGTGAACATTCTATGTTTACCAATGTTTTTTTTAAAGTATCCTATTATTTTGTTTGGTGGAAGACTTTTTTAATTATTAAATTTATTTGCAACATCTCTTTATCAATTTATATGTTTCACATACACAATACAATTACAATTTTATAAATAAACGTTTATGGCTAAGACAAAATTGATGTTTGTTGAAAGTTAACAATTGAATGTTAATTACGATTATGATTTTTTATTTTTTTTAACATCTTCAAAATAGTCACAAACAATGGATTTGTTTTTATAGGTACTCATGGATATTAGGTTGTCGCATATGGTGTCCAACGGTGCAGTTCTTCACCCAACTAATTATTGTCAACTCTGTGACGTCCAATGTTTGGATGATGCCCAATATGCACAACATGTTAATGGTAAAAAACATCAATCTAAGGTATTACATTTAATATATATATATATATATATATATATATATTCATATAACTTATATATATATATATATATACATATATGTATGTACTTATTATACGTAAAATTAGATGCCTTATTTGTGTATTGATTTTTATTTAGGTTGCACATGCTACTGGCAATGATGTCTTCTATTGTGGTCTATGTGAAGTTAGATGTACCAGTCAACCAAACCTAAATGCGCATCTTGATGGAAGGAAGCATAAGAAGGCTTTGCACAACGTTGGCTTTATTAATATTATTTGATGATTAATTTTTTTTTAGTATTATCGTATGTTTTATTTCCGGAAATTTGTTTTTCCATACTATCGCTTTGTGTTTCACATCATGATTGCTATTTTTTTTCTTTAATAATGTTATGATTTGGTCACTTTTGGATGTTTATTTGTTTCTTAATGACTTTGCATATTAATTTTTTAATAGGTTGGTGATTTTTAAATACATAATTCATTTATGTTAGTTTAATTGTTGGTTTGGAATTCCATGTTAACACTATTAATTTACTTTTACTTTTTAACTTTGTAAATTTTTATTTACTTTGGTTTTCACCGTGGGTCCCCACGGGACTCTAACCTAGTACATTATAAAGGAGGAGTGACGGGTAGGATAGTCATTTTCAATTCGGTACAACTCAAGAAGCAACATGCACAAGTGATTTATGCTTAGATCATGAGTATAATTGGAACTTTGTGGAACATTAAGACACTTGAAAGGTTATAATAGTAAATTTGTAATAACATTTTAGTTAAAAGTATAAAATTCTTCCCCTTAATGCCCTCCACTCTCTTCCTAACTCCAACCTCTACCCCTATTGAATTCCTGGTAATAACATCGGGTAATGAAACAATATTCCGTTACCAATGATTCAAGCAATTCGTAACCCAAACATAACCTCAATGAATGATTCAATTAAAGACTTTTATGTGACACCTTATTGAACCCCCTAAACGTTTCTATGGAATCCCCCTTTTATAAGATTGAAGCCCACTTCTATCTTCATTTTCTGCAAATCTGCAAATTATTTACGCAATATAAATCAGGTTTGTTGTTTATCTTCGGTTTCTTTTGTGTTTTGTTGTTTCGGATGTTTGTAGTTTTTATTATCGATTATCGATTTGTTTTGCTTACAATGTTTTTTCGATTTGTGTTTTTACAGGTTTTTTGTTTCTTTGTCTCCTAATTCCAAATCGACAGGAACTCCGACGTTTGCAATGTCGTAAGCTATGTAAGGTAACAAACAATAGGTACAGCTGAAAGTTGACATAGGCAACTATCAATTTTGAGTTAAATGCGTTAAATTGTTTGTTAAAGTGTACAGTAAAATTTATATAGGTAAATGATTCTACATTGTGTAAATTTTTCTTACAAGTAATTACAAGGGAATCCTTGCAAGTTAACGATTTGGATAACAATTAAGTGAAACCTAACAGGGTATATAGTATGTTTAGTGGTTAAGTATACATGTGAATGTTTAAATAGGTTAATGGTTTTAAGGTTTGGACATGTAACATGTTTACAAAAAGGATGATGCTCGTGGCAATAGCTATAAGCCTACAATATTTTTACCATGGTTTTAAAAAACGGTCGATTGTCGCTGTGTTGGTTTGGTAATGATTTGTGTAGCGTCTTGTCATTGTGTTCTGAATGATTTATATATTTGTTGTTATTTTTTAAGCTGATTGTTATTGGTTTGAAATGATATTGTGACATTGTGTAGCATTTTGATCTTGTCATTGTGTTCTGACTGATTTTTTTTGGAGGTTGTTGTTTCGGGTTTGGAATGATTTTGTTTAGTATCTTGATCTTGTTATTGTGTTATGTATGATTTTTATTTATTTATTGTTATTTTTAAAGGTTGTTGTTATGGGTTTGGAATGTTGTTGTATAGCATCTTCTCACTGTGTTGCTCTAGATGTTGATGGACGTTGCTATACTTGGGGGCGGAATGATGTAAGTTCGTTACAGTTGCTAATTGTTATTGTGGTGTCAAGATTCAGTTTTTATTGTTTAAAGATTACATTTTTTTTTTTTTGCAAATTGATTGGTGTTTTGCAGAAGGGGCAGCTTGGACATGGTGATCAGATTCAACGCGATAGGCCAACGATAGTCTCTGCACTTGCTTCGTGAGTATTTACGATTTTGTGTTGCTTTTTTTGGCTTATGGGATTGTTTTATGAGATTCGTTTTAATCCTTAGTGGGTTGAGTTTTTAAAGTGATTATGTGACCTCGAATCATCCAAGGTGCAAGGCACTTAAAAAGCGCAGTGTATTCCAGGCCATTTTTAGCTGTTCTACTTCTAGACTTGTTTTAGGCTGTTTTAAACTGTTCCAGGCCATATGTAGCTGTTTCGGACTGGTTCATACAGTTTTTGTTTTTTTAGCTCTGGCCGTTTTTTTACCAGTTAAGTGAGCCTCCCGCGTCTTGCTGCATTGAAGGCGGTTTGGCTAAATGATCAGAGCTAGATGATAAAAATGGTTGCAGAAGATGATGTTTGTTTCAAGTTGTAATAATCAAAAGTTTGAATGCTTGGCAACTTCTGTAGGATCATTTTCTTTTGTGAAAAATAAGTCATATGAGATAGGAGTTGTAGCCGACAAAATGGTTGAAATTAATTTTCAAAAACCAATTATTTGACCCCAAATCTGTTGTATGATCCAAAGCATACGTTTGTTCATTTAAACATTAAAGCCTGATTAGTTCGATTTTAAATCTCAAGGCGATTCGGGGCAAAAACGAGTCTGAGGCATCGCCTAAGGGGTTATTTTTTTAGGTGCGCCTCATAGGCTTGAGGCGGTAAGAAAAGGTGCGCCTTAGGGGTTTTGAGGTATGCTTTTGATGTTTTAGACTTTTTGTTTCATTTCATGTCTTCTTTTATGGGTGTTTTTGATGAATTTGACGATGAAATCAGTTGGTGTTTTATTTTCTATAAGATATATATTTTTTTTAAATTTATTTTTTAATTCCGCCTCGGTTCGCCTCGAGGCTCGTTTCCATACTTTTAAACCTTGATTTTTACTTGTATTTAAAGGGGCTTTAATGGTTAAGTAGGCATGAGAGTACTTAAATTGATGAATGGTTTGAACTTTTAGGCAGTGTGTTAAGTGGTTAAGTATCCATGGGAGTATTTAAATAGATTAAATGGTTTTAAGCTTTGGACATGTTTACAATTAGGTTGATGGTCTTGGCAGTATCTAGAATATTTAGCTGATTTAACTATTTAGTACTTAGTAGCCATGTGAGTATTTACATTTATGAATGCTTTCAACTATTAGCCTTTATTATTTGTTAAGAAGGCACGATCGTTGCAATTAAAAAAAATTAGGATAACAATTTGGATAGCGGCATTGAACATAGGTACAGAATTCATAACTGGATCGTAACATGGTATACGAGGTGTTTAGTGGTTAAGTAGCCATGGTAGTATAGTATTTAAAGGGTCTTTAGTTGTTAACTAACATGGGAGTATTTAAATTGATGAATTATTGAAACTTTTACCCTTGATTATTGGTTAAGAAGACACCTTATTATTGTTCATACTTGGTTTCTTCATTTGTATAGGCGTAAATCTCCTGGATATATTACAGCTTTCAGATAAGTTGGTCCTTTCTTTGCGTCGTAATACGAAACCCACAGCATCACCACCCTTTGTTTAGGTATAACACTTCCCTTTCCTACTTGATTAACTCCCTTCATCTTCTATAATCCAGTGATTCTCTAGCTTTTGAAACAGTCTTTAAATTCTCAGACTACTCGACATCCACCTTGCTTTTTTGCAACTGATGCCATCAATAAGAAGAAAACAAGTTCTCATTGTTTCCAAGTTATTACATCCATCTTTTCTTGGTTTAATCGAATATCTTTTAATTTTAAATGAGGCCTACGAGAGCGAGGAAGACAAAAAGGCTGAGGTCACCAAGATTAAAGCTATTATAGAGGTAATACAAATTCTTAGTATCCGTTTACATACAAACCGGTCGATTTAAATATGTGGTTCAATGTGGTTAATCATTTTTAACACAGACCTGTTTATGACTAATGCAGAGTTTGGTAAGAAGGGAATGGCACGCAAGGGGATGATGACGAAAATGTCCGGCGGCCTTCGCGGAACAACATGGTTGAATGGAATGGAATGAAATGTTAGAAACCTGGAATGGGTTGTGTTTCGTAATAGATATAATTGAATCTGATACAGTCCGGACACCCGCTGCAACGCGCGGGCAATCCCGCTAGTACATTATAAAGGAGGAGTGATGTACAAGATAGTAATTTTGTACATCATCCAACTATTATAGCAATATGTACAAGTAAATTAAGCTTATATCACAAGGGTATAATTGGAACTTTTGGTAACATTAAGACACTTGAAAGGATATGTATGTAATTTTACTATGGCCTCCTACCTCACATCCTAAAAACATATTCCATCTCTGCCCTCATGCTAAAAACAAAATACCAATCGACTGAAAACTTCAATTTCTTCAATGTGATAATGTGATAACTGATTCTCAATGAACCGATGTTACAAATCCCTTCAGCTTCTGCCTAAATCGAATATAACCCTAATAATCATCTTCAAACTTTCAATAATCATCAATTCAAGGTTTATGAAACATCAGTTCTTCAACGAAGGGTCTCGTCTTCTTCAATCTCTAGATGAAACTTGGAGAGAAGAATTTGGTGATTCACATAAGAAAAATAATTGGTACCGTAATGGTGTTGGCTACTAGCAAGTAAGTTATTATTATTTTGTTAAAGAAAATTGAAACCTTTTGTATGAAAAAGGCCCTATGCCTTTGTCAGGATTAACGTTGGTCTTGCTTTGTTTAATATCTCGTTGCTTATTGTCCCTATCATGGATGTCACTTACATCAAGGGCCAGGTCGGTGTTTACACCGGCTTTTATGTTTCTGTTGCCGTTGTTGCCTTGTCTGGTATCGCCGATGCGTTGGTCAGGGTGGGGTTATTAGTGCCGCTGGTGAAATGCCTGAGAGGTATATGCATCAGGCTGTTATTGCCGGCACTGCTGCTTAATGTCATTTATTTATTTAGGGTTTCAATTTATTCTTTTATAATTTAATGTATTGAGGATATTATCGAGGACCTTGCTTGACTTAATTGAATTGAGAATAATACTAAAGTTGCTGACTGATTACAGGAGTTCTTATATCAATTCTAAGAATCTTTACTAAAGCGATATATTCACAAGATGAAATCAAGTTAAGAAGCGCCAATCTTTACTTCGAAGGGTGTGGAAGCATCAATGGATGGTGTGTTGGCTGTATATGGCCATGTGACTGAGCCTGATATCAATACAAGTGAGGCTTTTCCTAATACCCTTTTCTTAATTTGCATCTTGTAGCTCTTGGTTAGTTTTTTCCATATTGTTTTTTTTTCAAATGTATGGTATTTGTCAAGTGTTATGGTCAGAGTGGTTAGTTTTTAATAGAGTTACTGTTCGTGCACGGAAAGGACTTGTGGTTGGCCCTGCTCGACTAAATATGTGTGATTTTGTAAAATTATAGTTTATCAGGTGGTCATGTTGTGGGTAACTTTCCTCCCCATGAAGCATTTTCCATTGGCGGAACAGACAGCGTTAGTGGCTATGAAGAAAAGGATATTGGGTTAGGATGATTTTATGGTGTTGGTTATGGAGAAATATCTTTCCTTCTGGAGGGTGATTGAGCATTTTCTATTTATATTATTATTATTATTATTTATTTTACTGGTAGCTTACAAATTCTAGCATAACATTATACTTTTAAGGTACTAATGGTGACTACATAACCACAAAATGAACTGGACTTTTGGGGTGAGTGTGCAACATAAAAAAACCAGCTTACAAATATCATTGATATAATTTTAATAAAGGTGGGTTATTAGTTTATAATCCTGTCTTAATACTTGTTACTACTATATTTGATTCACCTTGCAGGTGGGACCAGTAGAAGGATTTATGTTTGCTGATTATATGGAACTGATCTTGGATAGCAAAACGGGGCGTACAGGGCTGAGAATCACAACCGTGCATGGCTGGAATATCTTTTGTGGTATATATTGGGATGTTATAGTGTGGAAGAGGTGGGTATTTAAATTGATGAATTGTTGCATGTGTTAGCTAATACTGGGTTTGTATCATTTGTGCAGTTTAATGTTAAGTATGACATGGGGGTGTGCCTGAGGCCTCATGCGAACCACTGGGGAGCCACCTCTCCGATGATGATGGTGGTGAGAGAGATAAACGAGAGCAAGGGATGATCAGAGGGTGGTGTAACGGGTGATGGTGGCTGACGGTTTTCTGTTATTGGAGTGGTAATATGCGATCTTCTGATTCAGGTGACCCTGTGAAGAAGAAGCGTTCTCATCTCAACAAGGTGATCATTTTTTGTAGGTCTTTCTCAGTCGCTATTTTGGTGCATACTCTTATTGTTTACTTCTGTCTTATTTTTTTTGTTAACCATGAATTGTTCCAATTCTCTTTCAGCCGATCAAAGAGAGAAGATTACCTCAATTTTAGAGAATTTAGAGTCTGCAACTTCAGGTATGTAATTGATGGAATATATGCCTCTTTAAGGCTATTTTATAGTAAATTTTTTGCTCAATGTTATAGGCTAAGGGATGAGTGAAGGGAAGAAAGTTTTGTACCATTGTAACTACTGCAACAAGAACATCAGTATGTTCTTTGGGCTTTTTGCAAAGCTTTGCTACAAGCTTTTATCTCTAACGAGTCAAATGGATTGAACGGATAGAGGTACATCCAAAGTATACACGAAAACAAGGTTAGACTTATGAAGTTATTAATCTGATAGTTAATGGTCAGTGAGTAATATTAGTTTGTTTTTGTTATGCTACTGATCGCATAAAAAATAATACCTTGTGCAGTTGTTATTTCATCTATCTAATTAACTATAAAAATTCATTCTCATAGCAGCAGAAGTGGCCATGCCTATTTTTGGCAGAATAAAGAATGCATATAATGTGAGCTGGAAGAACTGATAGTTAAAGCTTTTAGGGTGTTCATGCCATAAAAATATAGTATCATATATATACAAGTGGTCTCTTATTTAGTTAATTATGTTTAATATGAATCCTTAGTGAATGCTAAATACATGGATATAAATTCATCTGACTACAGGCAACACACAATTTATTTTATTTTAAAAGATGAAGTACTAAGCACAAAGGATGCCTTGAGGGACCGTCGTATAATCCTTGAGCAGGAGGTATGTTCGACATAACAGATTGTATCACATGTGGCTACAATAGCGTTTTATTTTTTAATCTAGACTAGAGATAAAATATAACCCAGCTTGACCCGTTGACAGAAGTACTCATTTTTTTCCTCAATATTTTTTATTTGATGATAGGGAGAACTCAGAGGAGAGGTTTACACATGGAAGCTAACAAGAAACATAATACGAATGAATTAGAGTCGACATTCCGGAATCCATTTTCACCTATTTCATCAAGGTTAAAGTGACATAAATCGACACGAAACATTATATGTTACGGAAAACATTTTAAAACAACACGAGTATTGGAATTATATTTTTATAGGCCGGGGAATTCGTGCTTCCTAGATCACATTTGAAACAATGGTTTGAATGTTATGGTTGTTAGTGTTCTTGTTGAAGGTCAATGGCAATTTCGCTGCTACTCGGGAGTGTTGAGTGAGCAATATGGCTTTGTTTGCTCTTTAATATGAATCTGTTTGTTGAATATTGTTTGATGTTAAATTTTGTGTGCTTTTTGAAAATATATATGCATTTTATTAAAATCATGATCAAAATCATCATTTCATTAAGGTTTACCATCACCTACCATAGAATCATGATTGATGACACCTAGCTATAGGGTTTGTATGAATAAAGATTACCCATTTAGATCCATGCTTGCTCAACGTCTTTTGCCTTCATTTATTCGTCAAAATCAAATGAACGTTGAGCTAACTATAATATAGATGTAAGATCATAAACTTTTAAAATATGGTATTGTACACAGATGAAGGCATTGCTGCTCATGAGTCGTGGTTCGTAATAGACATCATGATTGAATTTGATATATATTGGGACACCCGCCGCAACGCGCGGGCATCCTTGCTAGTTGTTATTTACGTGTCAGTATGAATTTGGGTTGCTTCAGTTGCACACATCTACAAAACTGATTTGACCGAAGAGTAGACAATTATTTCAAATGAAATGGTCAAAATAACATTTTTGAAAAGCCAAAAGTTTTATGATATGGATTATATTGTAGTTATTTTAAACATATCGAATCATACTCTATGGGAAGCTTATTACTTGACCTTGCAAACAAAACTAACACAAGAAAGCCCATTATTATTTTTTTAAAGAATCCAAGCCCACATATGTAGGCCCAGACACACGTGGGACTTTATCGAACAATCAATTTAAAAAAAAAAAATCTTTTTTCAAATGCATTGAAATATACCATGCAATCGATTTATTAAAAAAAACTTTTATCGAACGCATTGAAATATAACGATCAATCGATTTAAAAAAAACACTTCTTCAAAACCAACCTTATAACTTCTTCAAAACCACCAAAACAAAACATCTTCAAAAGCAACTAAAACAAAACCAAACAAAAAAAAAACAAAAAAACAAACTTGATATGTCTCATATTGGTCAGTACGAGGCATATCAACATGAGGTTGCAGCCTAACACTTCAGAGAATGTCAAGCCTTAACTGTTAGGTTTCAATACGCCTCGTGTTGACCAATATAAGGCGTATCAGTGTGGAAATACATTTCAAGAATGTCAAAATAGATAGAGCCTTAAATAATACACCTTTTACACCAAAGTTCACTAGATAGAGCCTTAAATAATACACCTTTTACCCCAATGTTCACTTGAACGTTACACACTTACACATTTGGTTTTCAGGTGGGACCCAATTAGAAATATTACAAAATGGAAATATAAATAAACTAGTATTTTTACTTGCGGCGCATTGCGGCGACGTTGAAATTCAAAGTAAGTTGAATTTATACCTTGAAATATTTGATCCAGCTCATTTACGTTAAAGCAAAGATCAACTGAAATCGCACATGAAAATAAGCAAATGCCAACTTGGATTTATAAAGGAATGTACTTAAAAATAACACGAAAGAAAATACTGTTTTTTAGGTTAAAGAATGGTACCACACGTTGCGGCGCAGTAGAAAAGTAAAGTTACTCGAATTTCAGTAAAAACAATTACACCTATGTGACAATAAAGTGATACCAACTTTTTCTTATTTTAGTGAAACTATTACGGATAGTCTTTAACACCAAGCGATTCATAACGAATTACATAATCGAATAGGAAATATTGTATTGCATCGTACAATAAGCTCCATCGCTAGCTTTATTCCGCAATAAACACAATTTGGTAATAATAATAATTTTTTTACCAAGTCCAGTACCGTTACCATATTGACTAAACAAAATCGATACCGATCACATCTCTAATTAAAATTCAAGAAAAAAATAACTAAAAATGAAATGGCAAGTATCACGGGCGATATAAGGCATGTGATGGAGAATTGACCCGTGCTAAAAAGTTTCGGTGAGTAGCTACACAAGAAGTTTTTATAGCTTTCATGGGTTTCATGTCTCCACCTCTTTCAATTCACTATTCAGATTTTTATTTCTCTTAATAATTATATTGCTTGTATTTAATCTAATAGCTATTAAATTTAATATTCTCGGTTAAAATATTTAAGAAGAAGAGAATATTGAGAAATATTCATAACTTTTAATACAATATGAAATTAAATAAATAAAACAAACTAGATTTACACTCACTAGACATGGTCTCTTAAAACAAATTTCGTGTATTTTTTTAAAGCACATGCATGTCTCCCATGATACAATAGACCAAGCAGTTTCTATTACGTATACGGTAAAAAAAATAATTATAATTATATTCTAAAAACTTGAATCGACGACAATTGCTTAGAACTCTAAAACATAAACCAATCCTAAATCAAGTTTATATATATATTTCTAGACTAGAAGAGAGAGAGTAAATGATGAACATTTATTTAGATGTTGCCTGACCTTTATTATAGATCCCTACATGCTACAGTCCCTTCCAAACCACACCTTCAATTCCCATCATCATTATTTTTGTGTTGCTTTAATATTTCAATAGAATGAAATTTGAAGAGCTCATCATGCAAGAGACTCAGCAGCATCAGAAAACATTGGCTCTTAAGCAAGAGGTCTCCTTTATCTTATTCTAACTTTGTTCTATCATTTCTTTTTTATATAAAACTAATAAAAGGTTTGTGTATGATGAAAAGGTTGAGCAACTTGAAGAGGAATTGGATGAGGAGTTGAAACTTAGCAAAGTCTTGAAGTATGCATTGGATGGTCCTTGTTGTCCATGTTTATCTACTCAAACACACCTTCCCTTTAAGGTATAATAACTTATTCATTCATTTTTGTTACTTTACTTTGGTTAATGTCTTTAACATATATCATCATCATCATACTCAGTTAATCCCACCTATAGCAAAGCTAAGGTAGGGTCTGAGAAGGGTAAGATGTAGACAGTCTTACCTCTACCCGTGGGAATAGATACGCTGCTTCCAGTGAGACACCCGGCTCAATAGTGGTTTTGTATCAAGCCTTAGACATAAGGCACATAACACTTAGCAATCGGGACAAACCCGACTGGTGCATGTACCCCCTAGTCTTTTGGCTATCAACGGCACCACCTGATGCATGATTAACCGTCCGTCATTTTTATCGTTATTTTCACGAAATTAGTATAAAATAACGTTAAAATTAGTGCAACTTTATTTCCCCCCCCCCCCCCCCCCCCCCCGAAGGCCACACATATATACATTATATGCGCACAGCTGTAAGCGGGCCTAAATCTTTTTTATGAAAGTATAGAAATATATGACATGATCACACTGCAAAAGGTAACGGGTCAACGGTTTTAACGAATTTTATGTACAGATAAAAGAACTTCTTACAGAACTGGCTACAGTAGAGGAAGAGATCATGTGGCTTGAAAGAAAGGTCCATAAGATGAACCTGAGCTTGTATTTAGAGAAAAAACAAACAAGAGAATGGGAACTGCAGCAGCTAAAGAACCTGCGTCCGCGTCACCACAGACCAAGAATAAAACAACATAGGAGGCAGCCAAGTAGACTAAAATTCATGAACAATAACCATGAGTTACAAGACTTCGACGCGCAGAATAGACGATCCTCATTTGGTTCTTCAGTTGACTTCAATTATGCTAAACTTGGGCTTTCAGTATTGGAAGTAAATTATAAGCATACAAGGAATCCAAATAAGTTATCTGAAGATCTTATTAAGTGCTTAATAGCAATATTTCTAGATCTGAATCAGTCGTTTCCAGATAGCGAAGAAGGGTCGGATATTGCACACAAGCAGATCTCCTGCATGAGTTCCAAAAGCTTCATCTCTAAAACAAGTTTTAATTGTACCGCACCCACGTTTTTCTACAATCATAACGGGTCAAATTTTGACCCGTATTCCATATTACTTGACTTTGATGGTGCTGTTAGAGACATTGGTCCATACAAGACTTTCACCCAAATTACACGAACCACCCTTGACCATACTCGCATTTCTGAATGTTCCACGGAATTAGGAAAACTCAGGTAACTAACTAACTTGCTGACGCTTTTATAACAATTTGTTGATGGGTAGTTATGTAACTGATTACATGTTATTTTCGTTAGGGGGTTGATGCAGAAACTTTGCAGTGTGAAGTTAAACTTGTTGACAAATAAACAGAAGTTAGCATTCTGGATCAACGTATACAACGCCTGCATAATGCATGTACTGTAAGAGATCTTAAACTAGTATGAAAAATCCTAAAAAATAAATGAGGTTCTTAGTTAATATTAATTCGTTGCAGGCGTTTTTACAACACGGATTGCCCTCAACACAAGAGAAGCAACTAGTTCTCATGAACAAGGCAGTAATCAATGTTGGCGGCATTGTGGTTAACGCACTGGCCATTGAGCATTTCATTCTTAGGCATCCATCAAACTCAAATCATGTAAGTTGACACGATAAAAAAGTTCAAACCGTTATAAGTTATAATAACTTTTAAGATATAACTTAATCTGACACATATATTGTTGCTTGATCTTACAAGGGTCTAGAAAATGAGAGGGAAATACTACTACGACACGCGTATGGGTTAGGGTTCCCAGAGCCTAATGTGACATTTGCTCTTTGTAGAGGGAGTTGGTCCTCGCCGGCAGTAAGCTAACTTTATACATGTAACTAGTATGTTTTAAAGCTTGGTTTAATAATGTGGTTGTATTGTTGTTTGCAGCTGAGGGTTTATACAGCTGAGGACATAGTGAATGAACTAGCAAGAGCGAGACTGGAGTATCTAGACGCGTCGGTTGGGGTTATTAGCAAGAAAAAGATTATGGTACCGAAGCTTCTACACTGGCACATGAAGGATTTTGCAGATGACCTGGAGTCGCTTCTGGAATGGATTTATAGCCAGTTGCCACAATCGGGCGCGCTTAAAAGGTTAATTATGGAGTGTCTCAATGGTGAAACGAAATCCAATCCGGCTAAAATGATAGAAATTCAGCCATATGTTTATGAATTCAGATACTTGCTGCCTTCATGAAAAGAAGATAAGTCTTTAAAGAGAATCAAAAGGGCTTAACATCCTGCGGTTAAGTCAACAATAAAGCCAGGTAATGGCGAAACCACAATGCGTCATTCTTTAAGTTCTTGTTAAGCGATACATCCATATATACCAATGTTTCATGAGGTACGTATCATGATCTTAGACTCGTTCGTATACTGTTGAACGCACAAGGAATACAAGTGTCCAAAACTTCATTCATGTTAAAGTCTTGTATCGAAATGTCTTAGATTTTAAATAATTACCCAAAACACATGTTTATTGAATTGATAAGAGGATAAGAGAAAGGTGTAAACATTGTACACAATTGACTTGATAAACAATATGTTTATTAGATAAATGAAAGTGACTATTAATGGTTTGAAAGACAATCATAAGGCTAAGAACATTGATCACATTAATGAATTGCATATATATGTTATGTATGGATTAATCAAACATATCATCATCATCATCGTACTCATTTAATCCCACCAATAGCAAAGCTAAGGTAGGGTCTGAGGAGGGTAAGATGTAGACAGCCTTACCTCTACCCCTAAGAATAGAGAGGCTGCTTCTAGTGAGACCCCCGGATCGATGTGGTTTGGTATCAAGCCTTGGACATAAGACACAAAACACTTAGCAATCGGGACAAACTCGATCGGTGCATGTACCCCTTTGTCTTTTGGCTATCCACGCCACCACATGATGCATGATTAACCGTCTGTCGTTTTTAACGTTATTTTCACGAAATTAGTAAAATAACGTTAAAACTAGTGCAACTTTACTTTTGCCCCCCGAGGGCCACACATATATACATTATATGCGCACACCGTAAGTGGGGCGTGATTAATCAAACATATAAGTGTCAAAAATTCCAAGTATAATATCAATATCATTAGTGTATTCTCAATTTTCATGATTACAATATGAAAACAAATATGCAGGAAAAAGAAAGTTGCGGGCTGTCATGAATCGAGGCATGACTTTGTAGTTTATAGCCGCTTCAGACCTCCTAATGACGCTCAATCTAAACTTGCTCGTATAGGTATAACACGTTATCTTTCAAACGTAACCTCAATTAAAATCAAACCTAGTACACAAATTCTTTATTATAAGACTTGTGTAATTTTAGAAAATGTTTTACTTAACCGATTTAATACCCAAGTGGTTAAACTCGGAAATTTTTGCCAACAAAGGTTTGCCCAAATTTCCAATTGGATGGAACAATGTTATATGAGGTGGAAGTGCGTCGGTCACTGCCTCTGACCCTAAACGAAAGTGATTGACCAACAAGCACTGCATTTGACTGCCAGTTTTGACCCCAGTTACGGCTAAGGCTCATCCATCCGGTCCTGGAACCTTTCACCCATGCTTGAGTTATATCCCCTGCTCCCGCAACGTTGGTGATGAGAACCAAGTTGAAGTAACGGAACCCGTTGATGGTGAATCTCACACCTCCTTGTTTTCGGCATGGCACCCTATGTGAACACAATGTGTTTTTGGTTTAATTAGTACAAGGGTAAATTGGTAAATGTGTAAATAAGAAAACATGGTGACCAAAAATTGCAAACACGGTTTTGAGGAGTGGGTCACGTAGTCCGGTTTTTCAGGTGGGAAAGTCAAGATGTTGGATAATTTAATACATCATCACTAATGGTACATATACATTCTAAGTAACCAAAAAAAATAATAAAAATTTAAGTGTTACATTTGTATTGGTGGGATAAACTGAGTATGATGATGATGATTTGTAACTCTGAAAATATATAGCTTAAAGTGTGTGTGAGTTTGTGATTAATCTTGATAGTATGGCCGCAATTCTGCTAAAATAAACGATACATAACCAAGGGCTTGTAGCAAGTATCAACAATATATGTTAGTGTTCTTTCTAGATAGAATTTTTTTTTGAACGACTAAATTTTTTGTAACCAATGAGACTGGAACTCTTACCACTTAAAAAGACAAAGTCTTATCCAACACTTTAATACCACTGTGCAAAAAAGCATGGATTGGTGTTATGATGTAACGGTGAATATTAGTGTAAAACTATAACTTAGTAGGATTAGAAATTTAGAGGGCGTGTTAGTCATTTTAAATAACAATAACAATAATAATATACTTAATTATTTAAAACCGTGAAATTTAAGATACTAGTGTCTAGTTTACTAATTTTAAAATGACCTAATGATTTGTTGTTTGTTCTCGTAAAAGTGTGTTGAGTGTTTAAACTAATGTAAGTATAACTGATATTTAGGTGTAAAAATAAAAAGAAGAAAAAGTAGACTCACCTGCGGTAAGAAACGGGAACTATCCCAGCACGATATTGGGCGATTTTGAGAAACATAGGCATGGCGAGATCGAAATGGGTTCGAGGAGGGTTGCACCACCCCCCATTATCACTCGCCTGAGCGAAATTAGGCGGACAAAAATTAGTGGCCGTGACGAAAATTGATGGGCTACCGGGATGGCACCATTGCGGGTCATTCGCACACTTTATCTCAAAACAAGCCCCACAACTCAGCCCATTGTTGAACAGAGCAGTGCTTAATGCCGCAGTGTTTACGCCGTAGCCTTGGCTGTACAAGTTCCCGTACCCACACGCCCCACCTGTAATACAATCATATCAACGTGTGCATGTTTTAATATAATTTGACAGTCAAGAAATGAATAATTATATGTTTAACAAAAAAAATAGAACGTGGTGACCTGGCCCATTGAGCCAGTACGAAACTCATGACTAGTAAAACCTCCTACTTAACCCGAAACAAAGTTTGTCACGGTCCCAGTCAAGAGTCCAACCCATAAACTCCCGTTTGGAAAGTCATGAGGCTATCACTTAACCAGAAGACTCGGTGAACCGATAGAATATTAATTAATAAAATCGAAATGGTGACGTACCCATGGTGCCAGAGGCGTCACTGCCACCGTAAAAGGTGGCATGAGCACTTTCCCATTGGGCTCCGGTGTAAACTCCGGGTATACGAGCGTTAACGGACGTTAAAATTGTAGACAGAAGTAGAAAGTAAGCCAAAGTCATGACCTCCATATTTCAGTGTTTCACACACACGATGAGAATATTGGGTTGAAAGTGTGAAGAATATGAAATTGGAACCGCTACTTATTGAGGAGAGACAAGGAAAAAAAAAGAGATTTAAAATATTTATTAATGGATATGAATTGGGAGGAATTTATCAATTACGAATTCACACTGACAGTTTTTAACAAAACCAAGTAATTAATTTGCACTTGTAGAGTTGTAGTGGTTTGTATTCACACCAAACTTACGAGAAATAACCCACATACGAAAATGTAAATATTTACCAACTGTATAACCTAAAGTATTGGGGAAGGGCTACGAGAAAAATCTATTTTTTAAATAAATCTAAGAAACGATTTTTCATCCTTAATATTGTTTGATTTATGATTAAGATATACTAGTCGTGTTTTTTTTTATAGAACTTGGAAATTTATAATTTCATTAAAGATGTAAATGGTGATATAGATAATTCATTTTAGAACAACCATTTAGAATAAGACCAGGTGTTGTGGGGTCCCAACCTCATGCTACATAAACATATTGGTGCTCGCAACACCGTTACACCATTCTTACACGTGACGCTAATCATCCCATCGTTAGTGGGTTAGTGAGCGGCAAGAGAGGGGGGAGGGTTAAAAAAATAATTTAAATTCTTTAAAGGCTTTGACATGAACAATCCTTTATATCTTAGTTCTTCGAAGGAATGACTCCAATAATCCGTTTATTCTCAATGCAAACAAGCGCGAAGATGAGTATTGACCGATGGTCCCAAACTGTCAACTGACACGCGACTTATTTATCGCATCCATCACTTGGTGGAACATTCTTCTTAACCTTATTTGTACCCAAAACCGAACTACAACAGTCACCCGAACAAACACAACCGAGCAACTCCAAATGAAAGATATATTGAAAGTTGGATGAATGGCAAAGAATACCTCAATTTTAAGTGCATTTACCGTTTAAACCCTATACTTTTACATTATTTTAGTCTAACCAAAATTTGCTCTTGGCAAGTCAACTTTTTTTTTTCCTCTTATAACTTTAATTGTAAATTTTCAAACATACCTTTGCAACATACTTATTTTTATTTAAGATTCGGTGTAAATTTAATTCAAAGTGTAAGTGTGAGTAATAATGTATAAGTTATCAAAGGGCTAATGTAGAAGTCGTCAAAGTTACATTGAAATTTCGTTTTTTATGGTTTTTATTTTTCATTTTACTTAAGGATTTGACGTTACGATGTGCTTATTTTTATTGGCATTTTGATGTGCTTCTTTTGATATTTAAAGCCGAGCCTAAACAACTTCTTATAATTTTCTTTACGTATTTTACCATGTCAATGTCAAGGCTACATGGCACAACCACCACCCATACTTTACCTAATTTACCTATTTCTTTATTAGTGATTAATAAAGCTTGAGTACTATATATAGTTTGGTGATTCCTTAATTGTAGCCGCTATTGGCGGTGGGGAATGGAAATCTTAAATTCTGATTGATCATACAAAACTAAAGTCATCTTCTCAAAGAAGCCCTTATGGTACTTTCCGTACTTTGTCTAAACTACCCTTCCACTTCAACAAACGCGGGAAGAATCTTTTCTTGAAATATTAGGGGTAACATCGTAAATTTCCAGTTAACGTCAAACTAAATTCTATCTATATTAATTGAAGAACACTTTAACAGTGTCCTTCTTTTAATTATATATTGACCACTAACTTTTAAGTTAACTTTATTTTCTTTTAATTTAATCACTAAACTTCTATTTTTAGGATTTAAAAGTTTGGCCATTAACTTTTATCTTAACTTTATTTTCTCCTAATTTAACCATCAAACTTTGACCATCAAACTTTTAGCTTTTAGGATTTCAAACTTTGACCACCAAATTTTTAGCTTTTAGGCTTTCAAACTTTGACCACCCAACTTTGGCCACTAACTTATATACTTTATTTTCTTCCAATTTAACCACCAAACTTTGACCGCCAAACTTTTATCTTTTATGATTTCAAACTTTTACCACCAAACTTTTAGCTTTTAGGATTTTAAACTTTGATCACCCAACTTTGGCCACTAAATTTCTTACTAACTTATGTATTTTCTTTTCTTCCAATTTGACCACCAAACTTTTAGTCTTTAGAATTTCAAACTTTGACCACCAAACCTTTTGCTTTTAGCCGCGAGTATTTTTTAGCCCACGCAACAATAACAGTCACTTAATATTATCTTTTATATTCACGAAACCATCCACAATTACGCGAAAGAATGTCGGAAAATCGTTGCCTATAGTGCCACTAAACACTTCTGCACAACAAACGTGTCCCGCCGCTTTGCGGCGGGTTAACAAAAACCCAAGTTAATATCAAGAGTTGGGATTTGAGAAAAAAAAATAAAGAAAAGACAAAAAGAATGCAAGTGTGAAAAAAGGGCCACAGGTCTGCCGCTTTGCTTGAACATGAAGTTGTGCTTCCAGCATTAATAATATATATTATGCTGCATTAATATTTTTTTTTTCTTTATCATTTTAACTGTAACATCATTGTATGAGAAGTTGATCGATAAATAAATATGGGGAGACAATAAGAATTCACATGGAGCAACATGACATAAAGATTGTGTACGTAGATGGACAACCATCAAACACGTATGTATTACGATTATGATAAGCATAATGAAGTTAGAATGGAATATATTTTTTGCTATAAATATAATGTTACGTGTCCATATACACCGATAGTTATACGTTTGGTTAATTGAAATTTATCAAAACTACGTAGTTTTGATTGGTTGCACACTTGTAAGGTTACATGTGCAACAGCACCATATTCACTTTTCTCATAATATATTTCAGTTATTGTATAGATTTGTTTAATGGTTCTCATTTTAACATTTGTATGATGTTACAAAGCTTCGTATGAAGGTTTCGATGTATTATCATCGGTTCTTAGAAGGGGCGCAGTGCAAGCGATCGCACATAGCTTATTTTCTTGAGGGACCCATTTTATTGTTTCTTGTACTTTAGGCACCACAAAAAATAAAAATATAAAATTAGTAGAAGTGACGGCTTGCTGATGAAGCCTAGCTCAATTGGTGAAATTGGGGGAGCTAAAGTGGAGGTCATGTGGAGGTTGAGGGTTCTATTCTTGTTAAAGCCATATTTACCACATGTGGGGGTTCCACCTGGGGAGATCCCCAATCCAGGTGAAATGGGTAATCAGTACAGGCTGGTCTAGGGTGTTAGCCGGAGCTCCACCGGTTGCACCACTTATCGTTCAAAAAAAAAAGTAGAAGTGATGGCTTCATCGTGTGTGGAAGGGGGACGGCTCGTCTGAAAGGGGGACGGCTCGTCTGACCCAAAGCTAAAGGGGCCTATTTTTACTTGTAGTATACTGCCGCTGAAATCTTGAAGGCAACGCTAATATTGTATTGTACATGTGTGCATTTAGAACATAGTGTGCTTTTCGTGTCGAAGCTTTGAAAATTTAGATCGGGGTGTCGGAAGTCAGCGGTCACATAACGGGACATAATTTTTTTTTTTTTTTTTGTAGCTATGGTTCGGGTGATATGTTCGGGTCGGTGATTCGATTCGGGTTGAGTCGAGTCAAACATTAAAAATGAGACAAATTGTTGGTACCCGGATGAAGAATTATAGTTCAGCCCGTCGACCTTTAAGATTTTGAATTCTTCAATTATGGATAGCGGTACAAACGAGCTGAGCTAAGCCCGAGCTCGACCAGGCTCGAGGTCGAAAAACTTATGCGAGCTCGAGCACGACTCGTTTACTATCTATTAGTTAATAATTTAAATAAAAGTCATATAAATAATAGGTTCGGAGCTCGATAAATGAAGTTCGGCTCGGGCTCGTTTAGTAAACAAGTTTAAATGGGGTGGTAAATATTATTAAATATCAATAAACCTAATATTACGCTAAGGCTCGACGAGCCTGACAAGTTTCACATGCTAGGCTGAGTTCGGGCTCGATTAATAAACGAGCTTCGTTTTAAGCTCAAGCTCGGGCACGATAAGACTCGGCTCGTTTCGATCTTTTTACCAAGCCGAGCTCGAGTAGCTAAGAGATAACAACTCCATCACTTGCTCATTGAATCTACTATCCCGCTCATGTAGTTGTTGGGCTTAGAACTTTAGGATTTTGTCTTTACATTTACTTTGTTTTGGGTTGAAGTTTTGGTTTATATAACTATTTTTTTTAAACGGGGGGTCGAAACCGTATATACCAAAAAAATTCCGTACAAAGACTATATACTCGAAACTTATGAGTGAAAATTCGGAGGGGTCTGCCGCCCCTCCCCGCCCCTTGAATGCTCTGCCTCTGTGTGCTCTCTTACCTTATTAGACCATGTTTAAATAACGACTTATATAGTGTTGTGTCAATGGGTTTTTGGGTGGTTTTTTTAACCAATTAGTTGTTTTAATCGGGTTTTATTAACGATATGTAATGCGTTTTTCTAGCTCATTATTTTATTTCAAATTTAATGAGTGTTCCAATCCTACAAATGGGGTATTGGATGGAATCCTACTCATTCTTACCTTACTCCATTGATCCTAAAAGTCTAAGCAAAGTCAAATCAATTAGCTTATGACAAAGCACTTAATAAGTATCTAAAACTATTTACCCAAATAAAATTTCCACTTAATAATCTCCATTTCGTATCAGGTTCGTTTCCAACCTCAATATAACCGATCGTATGTGTAAATTAGAAGAATAAATTAATGCTTAGTGCAATAACAATGAAACAACACATGTAGAAAACGTTCACATATCATTGTCTAACCTGAATCAGTATATATTCAATTTAAAAGGCGAGAAAGGATCAAAATGTCACTCGTATACTTAATCGCGAACAAATTTGTCTCATTTGTATTCCTTTATGATAAATTACGTTTTATATATTTCATCAAACTTGAATTTAGCTAGTTATATATACAAAATATTTAAAACGACCGCAATCATGGAAGACATGTTATATTAAGTTCGTATATGATTTACATACCTAAATTCATTTGTATAAAGCTTGGTATTTCTAGATTTAATTTATGTTGCGGAAATTAAATTTAATGAGTTTCCCTAATTAGCCAACGAAAGATATTTTAGCTATTTGTTGTGTGTAAATGTAGACATGATGTCCATTATGTTAATTGGTTAGTATGTGGATCCAAAGATACGAAAGGTCCAATTTGAAAAAGGTTTATTTCTACAATTTTGTACAACGTTATGGCATAATTCGAACTTGGCTTTATTTTAGTTAACCATCCCTGGTTTTCAATGTATATTTTATTTAGAAAAAACTATACTTTAATAGGTTAATAGAAATTAGGGCAAAAAGTTTATTTACCTAATAAAAAAAAATGCAGAATTCGATCACGGTGGGACTCGAACCCACAATCTCCCGCTCCGGAGGCGAGCGCCTTATCCATTAGGCCACGCGATCATTGTTTGTTAGAAAGCATCTATCAATTAATTAATTAAGCATCAACAAAACTTGCACGTAATTAACTAATATAAACCATATTTGAATTAACAGTTTGTAGCTTATTTACCATGACCATGACTCCATGAGTGAGTCTGAATCCATGAAAAGTTATAAACAGAGACTAAAAATGGTCTAGATTAGTAATGAACAACCATTTGATAGTTATTACATAAAATTTATTTGAAGTTAAAGTTACTATATAATGAATAAAGTTTTATTTGTTTATATAATTTTTATTTTCACATATTACCTTTATTTACATATGACGATCATGGGTATGTTTGGCAAAACTATCTGGTGGCTGGAGGCTGATGGCCGAAAGCTGGTAGCTGTAGCTTTTTAAATATATTTTAGTGTTTTGTAGAGTAACTTGAGTTTTTTAATAATTGTATTTAATGTAAATTAATTAATTAAACGCGACGAGCTCAAGCTTCAATAACTACTACCTACAAGCCTAGCTCGAGCTTTAGAAATAGGGCAAATCTAGCCAAGCTCGAGTTTTCTTAAATTAAACGAGCTCAAGCTCGGTTCTAGTTTGATGACGTGGGTCCTAAAACGACCACGTCTAAAACCCTTGTCAAGAAAATAAAGCAAAGTAAAAAAAGAACTTCCTGGAGCTGAAACGCTAACATAAGGCAGCACGGCTGCCATATAGTAGCTGTGCAGCAGAAAGTGAACAGTAGAAAATGTTGGAAATATAAAAAGGTGCTTCAGCTTTTGACTATTGGCATAAAACAAAACATCACACAGCTCCATGTCCACCTAGGAAATAGAAAAAGCTGAATATGCACCAAAAGGGTAAAGTCTCACTGCAGGCAGCTGAAAGAGAGTCAACCATGGCCAGGTATAGTAAGTATGCTACCCTAAGGGAGCTCCTGGACAGATTTCTGTTGCCTATATAAGGAGACCCTTGGGTTTGCATTCGATACACACTTCTCACTTCTTCCCTTACTCCCATACTCTCTACATTATTAACTCCAAAAGAATACATACTTATTCTCACGCCGGAGTCCAAACGCAGGAGACCCCCTCCTGCGTTAAGGCTAACGGTGTTTGCTACCTTGTGCAGGTCCATTCCAGGAGCCAGAGGATCCCCTTAACCATAACTTAAACCTAATATTCCACTAACCCTCTAACCTAAACATCTCGCAACCTAATCCCGGTCATTTTCCTTGTTGTAGCAACAAGTGGCGCCCACCGTGGGGCTGTCGCTACTTTGAACAAAGCTGTTGAAAGTCCTTCAGTCCCATTTGTTCCTAAGTAACCTCTTTTTGTGATGACCGGCGGAGATAACCGCCAAGACGGGGGTCCTCAAGAAACTCCGGCTAGTAGCCACACCTCCGGTGACGCTGCTGGCCTCGGAACACCTGGAACGGACGGACCATGCGTCGAACCGTCTCTAGGAGATATGCTAAACTATCAAACTCCACCAGCCTCGAGGGCTGCTTATGCGTCTCCTAGAGATGACGTGTTATTACCCGTTGAACGGATGGATATCACCCCGGAGGGAGTACGAAGAAACTTCTTGCAACTCCGAGACCTCTTAAACGGTTATGTACGGGAAGAAAGGTCCAGAGGTGTAAAGGTCAGGCTGTCCTATGATGAAGAACCTACAGTTACCCTCTCACCTTCACCTCCGTTGTGGGGAACCACTACCTCCCCTACAACTCAACGTATTGAAACAAGCCCTCACCCTTATTTAAACAGTCAAGGAGGTCTTCTTTCAGGGGAAGGTCCTAGCAGAACCGTATTTTCTCCCGGGGTCCAAGAGTACACAGCAGAACAGGTGATGGAAGCCACACAAGTATCCCTGTCATCCTCAACACCCCTATCCTTTGCAGAAGCTCTAAGGTCCCTACCTTTAGCTAGTAGTGTCGTGGCTGCCTCCTTGGCGGGAGCCGGAGGCTATGTTGGAGGGCTGGCTGCATCTTCAGCGGCGATGTACCTCAATTACTCCCAGCCTCAGCCCGCACCTTATATGCCACCATGTTTTCCCACATGGCCCGGGGGATACCCGTGGCAGTATCCACTTCCTCTAAACCAAATACCGGCAACGGCTCTCCAGGGGGGTCAAGGTGGAGGCATACCCCAGCCTCAGATCCAAGCCTCCACAGTCGACACCCGAACCGGGGCTATACCCTCCGAGCCATACCGTCCCAAGTCACTAGAATGCTTCGCCGAGCACATAGCACATTTTGACTTTCCTAACAAGATAAAAATGCCGGCCAACGTAAAGACGTACGACGGAACCGAGGATCCCGACGACCATCTAAATGTCTTTTCCGGAGCAGCTACTGTAGAAAAGTGGAATAATGCCGAGTGTTGCCACATGTTTATGCAAACGTTGGTGGGTCCGGCCCGCTTGTGGTTTTGTGGTCTCCCCGCTCGCAGCATCTCATCCTTTGATGACCTGCGGAGGAGCTTCACCTCCAACTTTAATCCCTTGAGAAAATGCACCAAGGACGCTGCCATACTGTATCAAATTCAGCAGGGGGAGCATGAGGACCTCCGAAGCTTCATAGAAAGATACAAGAGAGAAGGTTTGCAATATAGTGGAGCCACCGAAAAGATTCGAGTCTCGGGGTTCATGGGGGCCATCCGCCCTAAAAAGTTATTGAGAAGGTTTCATGAAGACGTTCCTCAAACCATGGAAGAAGCTTTCGAGAGGGCCGAAGCCTTCCTTCGGGGGGAGGAGGCTCTCACTCGGCAGGATAACCGAAAACGGGATCGTGGAAGTTGGAGAGACAGCTCCACAAGCTCCCGAAGAACTAACTTCCAACCCTACAACGAGAGGCGATCTGGAAGGCCTTTCGAACCAAGAAGAAATGAAGAAAGGAGACGGTCTCCTAGACCTGGAAGGCATCAAGAGAAAGAAAGGCACGTGTTCACCGTCCTAACCAAGACCCCTCAGGAAATACTCTCCACCGAAGAAGTCAAATACACGTTCCGACCTCCCCGACCTCTATCTAAACCGGCTAGCAAGAGAGATACCAGCAAACATTGTGCTTTCCACAACGACACTGGAAACCACACGAATGATTGCTATCAACTAAAAAAGAGAATAGAAGAGGCAGTCAAGTCCGGGGAATTGGCCCACCTGATTAAGGACATCAAGGGAAGGAAAGATGAGGGGAGGAAGGACAAGGAGGTCAACATGGTTAGGCACGAGGGACCTTAGCAGATCAAGAGAGCTTGAACCGAGCCTTGGAACAAGCAGTACATTTGCCTCCCTCCAGCACCAGACGAATTGATCATCACCCCTGTAATAGTGGAAGCAGAACTAGATGGCTTCCCTATAGACAGGGTATACATGGACTGTGGTGCCTCGTCTGAGGTTATGTACGAAAGGTGTTTCGAATCACTGAGTCCAGAGATCAAGTCCAAGCTCAAACCGTCCGACGCCTCCTTGGTGGGTTTTTCAGGGGAACGGGTACACCCCCTAGGGAAGCTCACACTTAGCGTCTGTTTCCGGGACGGAGACTTATCAAGGACAGAGGAGCTGACCTTCTCTGTTATCAGGTACCTCTCAAGTAACATCGTCATCTTTTCACTGTCAAGGACAGAAGAGTTGACCTTCTCTGTTATCAGGTACCCTTCCAGCTATAACGTCCTAATTGGGAGGATGGGCATAGCGACCTTCGGAGCAGTGGTCTCGACAACACATGGTCTCATGAAGCTCCCGACACCCAATGGGATTGCAACTCTAAAACCAACAGAGGAAGCTCTTCTAATAGCTTCCGTGGAAGAAATGCAAGCTCCCAGGAAGATGAAAGCACCAACCAGTGATCCCGTCCGGGACGTTAGCATAAACCCTGCCTATCCGGAGCAGGCCGTGAAAGTGAACAACCTGCTCCCCGATGAGGTTATGTTTGAACTAATTAATCTTTTGCAGGACAGCAGAAACGTATTTGCTTGGTGTCCCGGGGACATGACTGGGGTTCCCAGAAGGTTGGCAGAACACTCCCTCAATATAGCTCCCTCTTACAAGCCTATCGTCCAGAAGAAAAGGAGCCTGGCACCTGTCCGGAGTCAGGCTGCCTGCCAAGAGGTTGAAAAATTAGTAGAAGCAGGGATTTTGAGGGAGGTACAGTACCACTCATGGGTGGCTAATCCAGTCATGGTAGGTAAACAAGATGGTTCCTGGAGGATGTGTGTGGATTTCAAAGATCTAAACAAGGCCTGTCCCAAAGACTGCTACCCGCTGCCCGAAATCGATTGGAAAGTAGACTCTCTCACCAGTTTCCAATACAAGTGCTTCCTGGACGCCTATAAGGGATACCACCAGATCCAAATGAAGCAGGAAGACGAAGAAAAGACTGCCTTCCACACTGATAAGGGGATTTTTTGCTACCCAAAGATGCCCTTTGGCTTGAAGAATGCTGGGGCAACCTATCAAAGGCTGGTGGATCAGGCCTTCTCAAAACAGATTGGGAGAAATATGGAAGCCTATGTAGACGACTTGGTCATTAAAAGCGAGTCTGGGAAGGCAATGATCGAAGACATCCGAGAAACATTCGACAACCTCAGGGCCATAAACATGAAGCTTAATCCTGTAAAATGCTCCTTTGGGTTTGAGGAAGGAAAATTCCTTGGCCACATAGTTGGGAAGCAAAGCATTAAGGCAAACCCAAGCAAGATCCAAGCTGTCCTCGAAATGAAGTCACCCTCCACGAAGAAGGAAGTGCAGAGCCTCAATGGTAAGATTGCTGCCTTAAAACGTTTCCTACCTAAGTCCGCGGAGAAATCCTTACCTTTCTTTAAAACACTCAAAAATTGTATTGATAAGAAGGATTTCCGTTGGACCAAGGAGGCAGAGGCTGCCTTCCTGGAGCTCAAGAAACACATAGCTTCCCTGCCTGAAATGGCAGCTCCTAAAAAGGGGGAAGTCATAACAGTTTATTTGTCTGCAGGATCTGAAGCAGTAAGCTCAGTCCTCCTTGTTGATAGGGGAAAAGAACAGATACCTGTTTACTTTGTCAGCCGAGCCCTCAAAGACGCTGAAATTAATTATGCTCCCATGGAGAAGCTTGTGTTGGCACTAGTACATACCGCCAAAAGGCTAAGGCGGTATTTCCAAGCTCACCCAATGAAGGTGATCACTGATCAACCCCTACGATCCATCCTCGAAAAGCCGGAAGATTCAGGGAGGATGGCAAAATGGGCTGTCGGCCTTGGGGAACACAAGATAGAGTATGTGCCAAGAAGGGCTTACAAAGGGCAGGTGTTCGCCGATTTTTTAACCGAGCTACCCATCCTGCAGACAGAAGAGGAGATGAATGAGGTTGAGGAAGAGCAGCCTAACCTCCAGGGGAAGTGGTGCCTTTTCACTGATGGAGCTTCAAATGTAGAAGGTTCCGGGGCTGGTCTCGTCATTAAAGACCCTCACGGAACTGAATACACTTATGCCCTCCGTCTGGACTTCCCCTGCACCAATAATGCTGCTGAATATGAAGCCCTGCTGGCCGGCTTGAGATTGGCAAGAAGCATGAACGTTCAAGAACTAACGGTGTTCGTTGACTCAAACCTGGTAGTCAAACAAGTGAATGGGGGTACACCGCTAAAGAACCTTCGATGATCAAGTACAAGGATAAGGTCAAAGAACTGATTCAACAGTTCAAGACCTTTACACTAGAGCAAGTATCGAGAACTAAGAACAAGCAGGCAGATGCCCTAAGCAAGCTGGCCTCCCTAACGTTTGCTCACTTAACGAAGAAAGTTCTGGTCGAAGTACTTAAGGAACCCTCCATCAATGACGAAGAAGTCCAAGACATAGTCACCGAAACGGAATCCACATGGATGACCCCAATAGTGTCCTACCTTCAAGAAGGAAAGCTGCCAGATAACGAGCAAGAAGCAAAGCGGCTGGTCATCAAGTCAAGGCAATACACGATCGAGGAAGTCAAGCTTTACAAGAAAGGATACTTGGCACCCCTGCTCAGGTGTGTTGGACCCAATCAAAGTGATTACCTCATCAGGGAGGTACACGAGGGGGTATGTGGAATGCATGCCGGTCCTCGTTCCGTGGTATCTAAGCTCATGAACCTCGGGTATTATTGGCCAACCATGCATAAGGATGCCTTCGAGACAATCAGAAGATGTGAAGCCTGTCAACTGCAAACGCCGGTGAAGACCAGCCCAAAACATGATCTTGTGCCCGTTATTTCTGCTTGGCCCTTCTACAAATGGGGGATGGACATAGTGGGACCCTTCCCACTAGCTCCGGGAAGACTGAAGTTCCTCCTAGTGGCAGTTGATTACTTCACTAAGTGGCCGGAAGTTAAACCATTGGCCACCATCTCAGGGAAACATGTGATGAATTTCGTATGGGAACAGATAATCTGTAGATATGGCCTACCAGGAGAGATCGTAACCGACAACGGGAAGCAATTTGCCAACAAGCCGTTCAGCAGCTGGTGCGTCGAGCTGGGCATCAAACAGGTTTTCAGCTTTGTAGCTTACCCCCAGTCCAACGGACAAGTTGAACGTATGAACAGGAGCATTGTGGAAGGCATAAAAGCAAGGCTGGGGAGGTACGTCAAGAAATGGGTGGACGAGCTCCCAAGTTTTCTCTGGGCTATCCGAACCTTGGAGAAGACAAGTCACCAGAAAACACCCTACAGCCTAGTCTTTGGAAGCGAGGCCGTCATACCAGCTGAAATTGGGGTAAGCTCAGGAAGAAGCACAAGACGAGATGCACAATACAACGAAAAGGAGGTCTTACTCAACCTGGACCTCCTGGAAGAGTCAAGAGATCAAGCCTCCATCAGAGAAGCTAGATACAAGAAAAAACTCGAAGCCTACTACAATACAAGGGTTAGAAAGGAAGTCTTCAAACCAGGGGATCTCGTGTTAAGATGCAATGAGGCCAGCAAACAGCAGAGCGTAGGGAAGCTAGGTCCCCGATGGGAGGGTCCCTACGTCATCAAGGAAGCCCACAAAGGGGGATCCTACAAGCTAGCTGACCCAAACGACAACATGGTCCCGAGGCACTGGAGTGATAAGCATTTGAAACGATTCTATGTTTAAACGGTTGTAATGCTACGATGTAATCCACATGAAACAGCTAATGAATGAATGAACTTTCTTTTTAAAATCATAGTTCACTTGTCACTTATCTTATCAAAGGGTGAGCCCCTCCTAACCAGGCTCCATGGGATCCGGCGCTATACCTACCCATGAAACGGGGATGAGCTCCTAGGCCACAACTGCTCAACAGGTAATGAGGGTAATAACCTCCCTGTATACAGGGTGAGTTCCTAATACAATCCACAACTCCATGGGACAAGTCCTTTAGTTGGAATACCTAAACCCATGAAAGAGGGTGAGCTCCTCACACCAAGACAGCTCGAACATGTTCATAACAGGTTACAAGTAACCCACTAGGCTAAACATAGCCCCGGTTCTTCAACTTAAAAAACCTGGGATTAAAACGAACATTTTATAACCTATAAGAAAGGTTAAAAAGCTGATAGGATAAGCATTGCATCGGTTCCTTGGCCCAGTAGCCTGGGATGGGTGACTGCAGCATCCACCTCATGGCAAAAGGTTAAAGACATTGCAAACACTATAAACGACAAGCACAAATATTCAACACAACCAGAAATTAAATACTAAAAGCATCACCCCTAAAGGGGGAGCACTTCCACTAACATAAAAGCCCGTAGGCCCAAAACATAAAAGAGTTTTTCAGTACATCAGCTTCCCAAAACATAACATAGAAAGATTAAAACATAATGAAGTCATGGAGTAATGGAGTCTTCAGTTTCATCCACAGCATCATCTTCACCAGTGAAGGACAGAACTCGGTTCCCGACATCTTCATAAAGATCCTCGGTGTCAAGGCCTGCAAACGGGTCATCCTCACCAGCAGGAGGGACGGGGTCAATCTTCAAAGCTTGAATAGGGGAGGGGTTTTCAAATACCTGCTCCAAACAAGAAACATCAGACGTACCAGCAGGCTTTAAATGCTTCGAGCTACCCTCCCCACCATCAGCACCCCCCAACATGATCCGAAGGGGCCTCTTCGACACATAGGCATTAAAGACTTCATCGGCAACCTCCTTCTTCAAACCTTCAGGCTCCAGTCCTTGCAGGGAAGAGATAGGCTGATGGGAGGCCTTGGCAATGTTCGCAATGTAAGGATAGGTGGAGACCTCCATCGCCTTCACTGCACTCACAAATTCATCACCCGAAGAAGGCTTAAAGGCAGGAAGCTCCTCGATCTTCTGACCCTCAGCGGCTGCTTTAAAACCAGCTTGTATCCCCCCATGACGTCCGAAAGCAATAGCCTTGGCATAAATGTCAGCCAATGGAGCATTAAACTCCTGGGAATGAAGCAAGTTAGTAACAAAACGGGGAACCCCCCTTGAGATCAGCCAATCTCTCTCCTCGGTCAGACGATCCACTTGAGCTCTCAACTCCACACCAACTTTCTCCACACCAGCCAGTTCTTGCCTAACAGCCTCCCTGGCCTTAGCAAGACCCTCCCTTTCTTCAGCTACCTTCACCTTCTCATCATTCAGACCCCGAAACATCTTATCAAACTTCTCTTTCTCAAAACCAAGCTGAGTCCTGGCCACCGCCAACTCATGAACCAAGTCCTTCTCCCGAGCAACATATTTAGTTAACTCCTCCTTCACCTTCTGCAATTCCCCCTCATGCTTCTCATAGGCTCCCTCCACTTGCTCACTCCGAACCAATAAACTACCCCACCTAGACATACCATCAGGAAACAATGATAGGAACTGCCCAAAGTGGAAATACATCTTCTTCATCAAGTCCTTGTCCGTCCACTCCCGGTGCATAGCCCTTTCGGCATCAGGAACACAGTGGTCAATCAAATCTCTGCAGACAGAAGGCCTCTTCAACAAGTCAGAACTCTTAATACCCCACTTTGGAACATAAACCTCCTCACTTTGACCCTGTGGGGCAAGAGCATCAGCACTAACACCAGCAACCGATCTTGAACTCTCCCCTCCTTCGCCTCCTGACAGCAACAACTTCTGGTCCCCACTCTTGGCTACCACATCCTTAGGCTTTTTAAACACAACATCATCTTTTTTAGGAGAAGACAAAGTCAACTTACCCTTCCCGGTGGCAGGTATACCTCCCATGGCAGACGCAATCAGTGAGGAATCTTCATCCTCCTCCTCAATAACAAGAGGAATGGCAGGAACATTCCCTGGCCCAGAGGAAACACCTTGAAGTCGCTTGCTGGAGCGACGAAGACTGATGGATCTCTTCACTGATGGCTCTGCAACAGCAGATGGAGAAGAGGTAATGTTAGGACAAAGAGGATTGGTGAAACCACTTTTGTAAACCTTAGTCTAATTCACTTCTGTCATTTTTGGCTAAGTATAGAAGTACTGAAGAGAAGACAAGAAACTGCTGATTAGAAGATATGAGAAGTGCTGAAGTTGCAGAAGTTCTGAAGTCCAAACCAGACAAGTTCACTTCAGAAGTACTGAAGACAAAACTACTCTTCAGTAGTTGTCCTTCATCAGCACTTAGCAAAAGATATTTCCCACCGCCTTTTTGCATCAGTAGTTTGTTGTTTAATATTACTTTTAGCTGTATTTGTTTCTTTCAATGTTGCAACTTGTGCAACTTGTCACTGTAGTTTCTGTGCTTGCTTTTTAGGCAAGATACATGCATGTAATCGTCTATAAATAGGAGGCTTCAACCTTCTATTTTAGACATTGATTTTCAACAGAAAAATCCTTCAAACACTCTCATTGTTATATTCCATTTCTGTATTTATTGTGAATCTCTCTAAGTATCTAATTCTCATTTACAACTTAGATTCATAATAAATACTTTGTCATTTATTAGTTTCAAACATCAAGGGGGAGTTATAACTCTGCCTTAGTGTAAAAAGTGTTGCTTTAACTTATAACATTCCGCTGTGCTTATAATCTGATTTACAAGGACTTGCTAAACACTTAAGTGTCAAGATAGCAAGTTCTTACTTAGCATAAAAGAGCAAACTGATCCAACAATTGGTATTAGAGCATTGGTTTATCTGATCACATATCAATCTAACAAATTGAGAATCAGACACAAAGCTCTTATTGATATTCAATAAAAAGATCAAAAGTTCACTTTTTATCAATATCCATCACTTAAAAGAGTCATCTGACAAATCTATACTCTTTAAAAATGGATCCACATAATACTGGTTCTGCCACCAAACCTGCCATGCTTGTGAGAAATGAGTACAATATATGGCAAAAGAGAATGGCACATACCTTGTCACAAACCAACACAGGTTGTTGGAGATCTGTGATATATGGTCCACACAAACCAGTAAACATAAATTTTGAAACTAAAGAAGGGATTCCAAAGGATCCCAAAGACTATACAGATGAGGATTTCCTAAAACTTGAGCTAGATGCTAAGGCATTCTCTATGTTGGCAATGGCTCTCCCAAATGAAATATACTCTGGCCTTTTACATTGTGAAAGTGCCAAAGAACTTTGGGACTGTCTTAAAGAACAGTTTGGAGGAACTGAAGAGGTGATTGCCAACACCAGAGAAATTTTGGCTCAACAATATGAAACATTTGCTTATATTAATGGGGAAACTTTGACACAACAATTTGAAAGATTCTCCTCATTAATCTCTGAGCTAAAGTTAAATGGTCAGACCTATACAACAGTATCTATGTTACATAGATTTTTAAGGTCTCTACCTGACAAATGGGAAACTTACTCCATTGTCTTAAGATCCTCACCAGATTTTAGCTCCCTCACTCTTACAAAACTCCATGGGAGATTACTTACTTTTGAGAGAGAAATCGATCAAAAGAAGAAATTACAAACTTCTGGTAAAACTGCTGATGACTACCTACCAGGTAGTACAGCACTTTTGGGACAAGATTCACCAACTTGTTCCTATGGATCTTATGACAATATTGACATAACCACTGGGATCTCATCAGAAAGATCTTTCCCAGGTTATGACAATGATGACCAAAGTCAAACTGCTGATAATCTATGTTTTATCATGGATGATTTGAAAAATTTTAGCAGTGGTGACTTAGAGGAAATGGACATATTACATCAACTGGCCATGCTAAGCATTAAAACTAACAAGTTTTATAAAAGGTCAGGAAGGAAATTTCCAGGATTGACCAGTAATACAAAAATTGGTTTTGACAAATCTAAACTGAGATGTCACAAGTGTCAGAAGTTGGGACACTTTGCTAGAGAATGTAGAAGCTCTAGCTTTAACCAATCACAATCTGGAAATAACTATAACCCCAATTATAATAGGAACAATGGAACTCAAGGGAGTGCTCATTTTGTACAGGCACAAGCTCCTCAACAGCAATATATGCCTCAAGTACAATATGTTCAAGTGCCTGCTCAACAGATGCAGAGCCAACAATCAATCCCTCCCTTTCCAGCTGCTCAACTTCCTCCACAGCCTCAACAACCCCCTCAACAAAGTCTCTTTACCTCGGGGTATGTTGACTGGAGCAGTCTCCCTTATGACACCACAGAGTGCAATCCTGATGCAGACAACAAAGTGTTTGACATCAACTGGGGAGAACCAGACAATGGCAGAAAGAACTTTGCCTTAATGGCATTTGAAGGCTGTACCTCAAAATCTGCATTGTCTCAGGTATCAAAAGAATCTTTGACAAAACTTTGCTCAAACTCTTGCAAAGAAACTTTTGCTCTCATAAGAGAGACAAACGTGCACCTACAAGGCAAAGCCAATGATTTAGAAAGAAAATACACACAGATAAAATGTGATTTAGAAAGAAAACTGTGTGCTAAAACAAAAGAGGTTTCTAAATTAACTGACTCTGCTATTGAAACCCAAGCACAAATCAAAATGATGCTAAATGACCTGGGAGATGTCAGACAAGAGCTTGCTGACACCAGGATCACTTGTGAAAAATGGGTGGAATCTTGTAGGGGGTATCAACTATTGCTAAACAAACAAAGTGCTTCAAATGTTAAGTTTGGCATAGGATACCATCATGTTGAAATACCAACAGATTTTTCTCCCAAAACTACTGAAGATGGGAGAAGAATTGTTTCAAATGAAACTTCTGAAGGGAAAGAATGCACATCTTTCCATGAAAACTTTCTAAACAGAAATCCTGGCATTTTTAAAGAAAGTACTTCAGAAGTATTTACAAAAACTGACAACAAGCCATCAGTAGTTTCATCTACTTCAGGAGTTGAGACCCTGAAAACTACTGATGAGCAAAATCTTTTCACAACTGTCAGAAATTTGCCTTTAGATCAAAAACAAAAGGCAAAAGAATGTGAAATTTGTGGCCTGTTCAACCACAAAACTGAATTTTGTAGATACAGAAAAGGAATTCAGTTCAATCAAAAATTTAAACAACAGGTTGTGGGAAATCAAATCAGAAATGATTATGAAAAAGTCTTTAAACCCAAGAAACAACAACCTGAAAACACCTTTTCTCAGAAAAAGATAAAATCTCAACCAAAATCTTTTTTCTCAAAATTCCTTGTCAGTAGTTAGACCAGAATCATCAGCAGTTTCACAAACTGCTGAGATTCAAAATCTAAAGAACATGGTAGAACTACTGATGACCAAGGTTGATGGTGGTCCTAAAAAGGATACCACCATGGTTCTTAATGAAAAATCCATTGCCAAAAAGACATGGATTTCTCAACCTGGTCAAGAACAAACTGTAACTGTTCTCAAGAGCAAACCCAAAGCCAAACAGGCTTGGGTTTCCAAATCTAACTAAATTGCTTTTATGTGCAGAGAGTTTCCAGGGGCTTAAACAGCATATGGTATGTTGATAGTGGAGGCTCTATGCACATGACTGGATGCAGATACCTGATAAACAATTTTATCAGCCAAAGAGAAGGATCTGTATCCTTTGGGAACAATGCTAAGGGATATGTGCTAGGACATGGCAATGTCTCCTCTGGCAAAATACAGTTTGACAAGGTCAATCTGGTGGAAAACCTTGAATACAACTTGCTGAGCGTGTCACAAATGTGTGATAAAGGATATTCTTCCTTTTTCACAAAGACAGCTTGCAAGATCATCTCACCAGAAGGCCAGAAGTTGATTGAGAAGATTATAGAAGATCATACTTTGCTGATTGCCAAAAGATGTGGCAATGTCTATGCAGTGGACATTGAGAAAGACAAAGTATTGAACAACACTGCCTGTTTCTTCTCAAGGGCATCAACTTCAGAAACAGATCTCTAGCACAGGAGACTTGGCCATGTGAACTTTAAAACCATAAATAAAGTCACAAAAATGGGCTTGGTCAGAGGTCTACCTTTGAAAGTATACCAGTGTCAAGAACACTGTGTATCCTGTTTAAAGGGAAAACAGCATAAGTCCTCCTATAAGTCTATTGAAGAATCAAAAACAACTGCATGTCTTCAACTACTCCATATGGACTTATTTGGACCTGTCAAGATTATGAGCCTTGGTAAAAAGAAGTACTGCTTAGTCATCATTGATGACTACTCAAGATTCACATGGGTATTCTTCTTATTTTCCAAGGATGAGGCTGCTGAAATCATCAAGTTCTTTATTCTACAAGTAGAGAAACAATATTCTCTATCTGTCAAAACCATTAGAAGTGACAATGGGACAGAGTTCAGGAACAAAACTCTGGATGAATTCTGTCTGTCTAAAGGGATTATTAGACAATACAGTGTTCCCAGAACTCCTGAACAAAATGGTGTAGTAGAAAGGAAGAACAAAACATTGATAGAAGGAGCAAGAACAATGTTAGCTGATTCTGGACTGCCATTGTACTTTTGGGCAGAAGCAGTTAATACAGCATGTTATGTTCAGAATAGAGTTCTTGTGGTCAAGAGACATTCCAAGACTGCCTATGAAGTTCTTCATGGCATGAAGCCCCTTATCTCCTTTTTCAGGGCTTTTGGGTGTCAATGTTTCATCTTGAACATCAAGGAATCTATTTCAAAGTTTGCTGCCAAAGTTGACTCAGGTTACTTTCTTGGTTACTCTTCAACTAGAAAAGCCTACAAGGTTTTTAATTCTCACACCAGGATAGTAGAAGAAACATTGAATGTCAGTTCAATGAGTCAAAACACACTCTTATTCCAGCACATCCTGCTGAACTCTTTGACCTTGACAACTTTCACTTTGAACCTGAAAAGACTGTTACTTCTTCCAAACCTACTTATTATGGTGATCAAAGGTTTGAAGATGAGGATCCTGCACCATGGACTCCTCAAACAGTCATTAAGTCAACTACAACACCATCAGAAGTTTTTCAAACTTCTGATCAAACAAATACTGAAGGCCAAACTCAAACATCTGCTTCAGCACCTGCAACTACTGAAGAAGCTGAAACATCTGCTGAACCAGATATTATAGACCTCAGTAGTTTGTTTGAAGAACAAGAGCCACCTACACCTGTCAGTGGTTTACAACAACTGATTGAACACAGAGATCATCCACTTGATCAAATCATGGGTGATATAGCTACAGGTGTTCTAACCAGAAACCAGCTCTCCAACTTTTGCCTATTTTCAGCCTTTATTTCACAGTTGGAACCAAAGAAGTACCAGGAAGCCCTCAAAGACAATAATTGGGTGCAAGCTATGCAAGATGAACTACTTCAGTTCAACAAGCAACAGGTCTGGGAAATCTGTCCCTTACCTCAAAACAAGCAACCAATTGGTACAAGATGGGTTTTCAGGAACAAACAAGATGAAGCTGGTATGATAATCAAGAACAAGGCAAGACTGGTAGTTCAAGGGTACTCTCAAGAAGAGGGAATTGACTATGATGAAACCTTTGCTCCAGTTGCAAGGCTTGAGGCCATCAGGTTATTTCTGGCCTATGCCATTTCCAACAAAATTAAAGTTTATCAAATGGATGTGAAAAGTGCATTTTTGTATGGAAAAATCAAAGAGGAGGTGTATGTCTGTCAGCCACCTGGGTTTGAGGATCCTTCTCATCCTGAGTGGGTGTACAGACTGGACAAAGCTCTTTATGGGCTCAAACAGGCTCCAAGAGCCTGGTATGATACACTCTCCACCCTTTTACTCAAAAATAACTTCACAAGAGGTGCCATTGATAAAACACTTTTCATTAAACATGTTGGAAATCATGTCTTACTTGTTCAAATTTATGTTGATGATATCATCTTTGGTTCAACAAACACAAAATTGTGTGATGATTTTAAGAAACTCATGCAATCAAAATTTGAGATGAGTACCATGGGAGAACTGCAGTACTTTCTAGGACTGCAGATCAAACAACAAACAAATGGAACTTTTATACATCAATCAAAATATGTTAAAGAATTATTGAACAAATTTTCTTTAAATGACTGTAAATCATGTTCCACTCCCATGACACCAATCACACAAGTTGAACCTGATGATCAAGGAAAACAGGTTGATCAAACCATGTACAGATGCATGATAGGTTCCCTTTTATACTTAACTGCTTCTAGACCAGATATTATGTTCTCAACATGTGTCTGTGCTAGATATCAATCAGCACCAAGGGAATCACACCTTATTGCAGTCAAAAGAATTTTTAGATATCTGAAAGGAACTCCAACACTGGGAATTTGGTATCCTGCTTCAAGCAATACCAAGTTATCAGCTTTTTCAGATAGTGACTATGCAGGGTGTAAGATGACAAGAAAGTCAACATCTGGTGGTTGTCAATTCCTGGGTAACTGTCTAGTGTCATGGCAATCAAAGAAGCAAACATCTGTTGCAACTTCAACTGCTGAAGCTGAATACATTGCAGCTGCAAGTTGTACATCACAGATACAATGGCTCCAATATCAACTTCTTGATTATGGAATCAAAGAGACCAAGACACCCTTGTTTGTAGACAGCAAATCTGCCATTAGCATCATTCAAAATCCGGTACAGTTCTCAAAAACTAAACATATTGAGATCAGGTACCATTTCATAAGAGATTGCTATGAAAAAGGCAAGATTGAGGTGAATCATGTAGCAACAGCTAATCAGATAGCTGACATCTTCACTAAGCCCCTTGACACATCAACATTTCAGAAGTTAGTATCCATGCTTGGAATGCTAAATTTGTAAGTGTTTATTTTATTTTTTTCTGCATATCAGTTAGAATCCAAGTTAACACTTGATTCTACCCAACTCTACATCAAACTTCTACATCAATCACTACTGTTATGCATCAAAAATTTCTTTTTCCTTTTTCCATCCTTGATTCCATCCTGTTTACCATGGTGGAATCAAAAAGAAAAATTTTCTTTTTCCTTTTTCCATCCTTGATTCCATCCTGTTTACCTTGGTGGAATCCAAGTTAACCTTTTTATCTTTTTTCTGGTTTTCACTTACAAATGTCAAAAGTCTGAAACAAAACTTCTGAAAAACAAAATCAGTTTGAGAGAAACTACTGATGAACAAAAATCATCAGTATGGGGATAACTTTCTGAAAAAGTGTGTAACTTCTGATAAAATAACCTTCAGAAGTTATGAATAAAGTATTTATAAAAACATTTCTCATCAGATGTTAAAACTGCTGAAGAGAAAATGGGAACTACTGATGAAGTAATCCTTCATCAGCAGTTTAAGTCAAAAGGGCAAATCTGACTTTTCCCATCATCAGAGGTTTGACCTAATCAGTTTAAAACCTCTGATAAAGAGATTTTTAACCAAAGGCGGTTTTAAAACTTCTAATAAAGAAGATTCAAGCGGTTAAAACTTCTAATAAATACCTTTTCTACACACTTATCCTTTCAAACTCAAAAATATCCCTCCTTCTCTCTCAAAACTCTCTCAACCTATACCTGCAAATCCACTGTTCGATCAAAAACCCAAACCACATGGCTCTAGTTCTAAAACAGGGACACAATCAAAGAGCCTTTCTTGAAAAACAAGAAGGCTGGTCCCAATACGATGAGATCATTGATCTTGTCGTCAAATCCCAATACTTTACTGCTCTCACAATAAACCCACCAATTCACACTGAAACTCTGAATGAGTTCTGGGCAAATGCTGAGACGGTTACAATGGGTGGTGAGGTCATTTCCCTCAACTCAAAGATAAAAGGGAAACAACTGACCATCACACCGGCCACACTAGCAACAAGACTGGGTCTGGATGATGTAGCTGCCCCTGACCATGTTGCTAACACTGATATTCATCTAACCATGACTGAGTGTGGTTATCAAGGTACTCTCTCCCATGCTACAATATTCAAAAAATATTTTGAACCAAAATACAAACTTTTGTTTCATTATATTATTATGTGTTTGAGTCCAAAAACAGGGTCTTATGACCAGATGCCCTCCACTTTTCAACCAATATTTCATTCCATTGTGAATGAAACTAAATTCAGGGCATCAAAACTATTTTTCAATGAGTTGGTGTTACATCACAATAATACCAAGAAAAAGTTTTTGTTGTACCCAAGGTTCATTATGCAATGCATAATAGGGGAACTGGGTAATGAGGTGCTTGTGGGAAAAATTTCAACTTTAAACCCTTTAACATCACAAGCATACTCAAGACTTAACAAACCGGCTGCCTGGCCAGAAGATGATCAGGGAGAACAACAACAAGTCCCCCTGAAGCCAACATCTTCCAAACTCACACCACCAAAAGCCAAAAAGCCCAAGCCAACAAAAACTGCACCCCACCAACCCAAAAGAAAAGCTGTTCAGGAGGTTGAGATGCCTGAACATGCTCATGAGCATTCTGCTCTTCAAATAGTTGAGACTGAAACACCCTCTCAGTCTCATCCATCTCAAACCCCACCAAGAGCACCCATATCTGTTCAATTCAAAAGAAAAAGACTTAGAAAAACATATCAAACACACTCTTCTTTTGAAACTGCTGAACAACAACCTATTTCCCAAACTACTGAACCAACCCCACAAATTTCTGAACAAGAGGCAATAGAAATTGCCAAACTTCTCTCTGGGCTAAAAGAGAATGTCCCATCTGATCATGTCAGTCCCCATCAACCACAACAAACAGGGGACATAACTACTACATCAGACATGGATGTGGACATCACTAGCCCTATCCCAAGAGATGAGGGTGGACCAGAGTCTTTAAGCCCAATTTTAGAGACTCTTGGGGCATCTGAGGCTGCTACTACTCAGTTACCACCCAGTGGTGGATCTGAGGACAGAAGTAACATAGCTAAGACCTCAGATGTGGCAACTACTGATGAAGGCTTAATGCCTGAAGTAGGAAATCCTCAGTACCAAGAAACAGAGGTTCATGAGAGAACTGAGTTGGGCTCAGCTCATGATTTAACTGAGACAGTCCTCACTGAGGGCAACATCAGGGATTCAGATGATTCCATTAGTTTGGATGATGTTTCACAAACTCAAACTACTGAATTGACGGCACTTTCTGAAGGTCCTGCTGCAAAGGTATCCAGGCTCAAGAAGCCAGTCACCTCTGCACAGGTTAAAGCCCACTCAATCCCTAAAACCCCTAGAGTGGCATCCTCTGTACAACATGAGGATCTCCCAAAAACACCCCCTTCACAGCAAATGCCTACCCAATTCCCTAGGCAAACAAGCATAGACCTGAACCAGCTATGCAGCCCAGAGGGTCCCCTGTACCACATGATGAATACACTCATCAGAAATCACTTCCAAACATATACAGCTGACTTGGAGCTGTCCATCAAGAACCAATTTGGAGTGATCAAGACCAAGATGAACGATCTGTCCAACAAAATAGACTTCAACAACCAGCAGATTGCTCATCTTCAAGGACAATTCTCCCAACCCTTTGCTTCAAGGGTTAAAATTGATGAATCCAAAAAGGGGGAGAAGATCAGGGAACCTAAGGAGTCATTCCAAGCCAGGATAAAGGCAAGAGTGGCACTCCTTGAAAGAGATCAAAAAGATCAGGCCAGGAAAGAAAAATTGGCCAAACAGTTTGGTGTCTCAATTGAAGAAATTGAAGCTGCAGAGAAAGAAGATGAGACCCAAAGTTCTGAAGATTCCCTAAGGCATAATGAAGAAACTTCTGATGACCAAACTTCTGATGAAGAATCAGAAAGTACTGAAGACAATCCTTCAGTAGCTGACAAACCATCAGCAGTTGTCAGCACATCAGAAGTTAACACTTCCCAACCTCAAACAACTGAACCTTCCAGAACCACTGCTCCCATTCAACCAACATCTGATCCCATCAGGCCTACATCTGTTACAACAATGACTGTATTAAACCCTTCTCCTATCTCTCAATCAGCTGAACTATTAGAGAAGAGTTTAATTGCAGCCAACAAAAAGGCCAGAGAAGATCAGATTTGGAAATCTCTGGAAGAAAGGGATGATTTGGACTTAAGCCATGAAGAAAAACTTCAGGCTTATGCAGCTGAACTACAAAGGCAGGCTAGCCTTGATGAGATTGCTGAACAGGATAAAAGACAACAACTGGTGTCTTATATTACCAAGAACAGCAAGACTAAAGCCTTTACACTCAAAGGACTCTCTATGCAAGAGCTGACAAGAAGAGCACAACTGCTTGCAGACAAACTGGCCACAAGCAAAGATGGAAAGGCCAAGAGAGCCCAGATAATAGAAGAGCTAGTAGCAGAAGGATATGGTTCAAAAGCCTCTGTGTCCAGATGGAAAGAAGAAAGACTAATGGATACATATAGAAAATACTTGGCTGCCAAGGCTGCAAATCCTGAGAAGTTTCAAACTGCTGATCCTTCAAGATCAGTAGTTAGAACTTCTGGTGCATACAAAAGATCTGCTACTCAGAAGAAGAAGGCAGAGGACAATGTCAAAACTGATTTCAAAATGGTACTACTTGAAGGAAGTTCAATAGTCCATTCAGATTTTGACATTGAGGAGAAACCTCTGTTAACACAGTTCAGGGATCCTTCCACTTTTGCTTATCAAATACAAAAGACCATCAAAGAAAAGATGCATACCAGAGTAGTGACTGAACACCATCTCCCAACTGTTCAGATGCCTGATATGCAACAACAACAAGGAAGAGAATCCCACCTGAGGCTATCTGAAACTGAAGACATCCAGCACTCAGGACCATCAACCCAAGGGACAAGTCTGGTTCCCTATTCTTCTGACTTTAACAAGTCAAAGATCCCTATCATCAGATGGTCACTTACTGATAACAACTCAGTACTATTGACAAGAAGAGACCTCTCAAGCAGGGCTTACAAGAAGATCAGTGATCTAAAGAAACTGTCAACACAAGACCTGCTCACAATTCAACATCTAGAACCACAGAGAGGATCTCTATCTGATGGTCAGTACAACCAGCTCAAGAACACCATGTACAAAGAGATATGGAAGATTGTTCAAGACAGAAGAAACACATAAGGAATTAGTAAGGTTTTGGCTTCATCAATCCAGGGGGAGATTGTTAGGACAAAGAGGATTGGTGAAACCACTTTTGTAAACCTTAGTCTAATTCACTTCTGTCATTTTTGGCTAAGTATAGAAGTACTGAAGAGAAGACAAGAAACTGCTGATTAGAAGATATGAGAAGTGCTGAAGTTGCAGAAGTTCTGAAGTCCAAACCAGACAAGTTCACTTCAGAAGTACTGAAGACAAAACTACTCTTCAGTAGTTGTCCTTCATCAGCACTTAGCAAAAGATATTTCCCACCGCCTTTTTGCATCAGTAGTTTGTTGTTTAATATTACTTTTAGCTGTATTTGTTTCTTTCAATGTTGCAACTTGTGCAACTTGTCACTGTAGTTTCTGTGCTTGCTTTTTAGGCAAGATACATGCATGTAATCGTCTATAAATAGGAGGCTTCAACCTTCTATTTTAGACATTGATTTTCAACAGAAAAATCCTTCAAACACTCTCATTGTTATATTCCATTTCTGTATTTATTGTGAATCTCTCTAAGTATCTAATTCTCATTTACAACTTAGATTCATAATAAATACTTTGTCATTTATTAGTTTCAAACATCAAGGGGGAGTTATAACTCTGCCTTAGTGTAAAAAGTGTTGCTTTAACTTATAACATTCCGCTGTGCTTATAATCTGATTTACAAGGACTTGCTAAACACTTAAGTGTCAAGATAGCAAGTTCTTACTTAGCATAAAAGAGCAAACTGATCCAACAGGTAATGCTGGTATATTCCCCCTGGAAACGGACATGTTCAGTCCTAACCACCACATTCTTCCCCTCAGCAGAAGTCCGAACTTTGAACTTAACATCGGCAATGTCATCCAAGGCGAGGAAGTCAAGAGTGCTCATTTCTGCAAAAAAGAAAAACAAAGAATTAGACGTCACAAAGGAACAAAAAGGAGACAAAAGAAAATAAACCTCAACAACACATACCCTCCCCACCATGATAAATCACGGGTTCTGTCTTCGGGTCATCCCAGTTAACGCTAAGACCCATCATAACAAGAAAATCCTCAGGGAAAGTACGGAGACGGGTAGGACAGGTTCGAAGCTTCTCCAATAACTCCTGATCAAGGGTGTCAGACTCAGGCTCTTTTTCATTAAGAGGAGTATCAGGAGACCTCCTTGGAGCAGTGAATGGAAGGAAATCAGAGTTCAGAAAGAAAAATTTATCCTTCCAAGTAGACACAAGGCCAATGACACTGGAAATCAGGGCTGGTTCACATTGAGTTTTCTCAATGGTAAACCAGTTTCCATTTTTGGCTAACCTAAAAAACCGACGATACATGGACAAAGAAGGCTCATGGCCAAGACAACGACACACTACTTCAAAATGGATGATACGGGCTACACCGGACGGACACAATTGATCAAGACCCAGTTGGTGGTATTCCAAAACATTTAAGAAAAACCTAGAAAAAGGGTATCGAAGATTACCCTGATCAAACTGACGAGTATACACGGCTAGTTTACCAGAAGGAACAGAGGTTACCGGAGTCTTACCCTTCGGAACGGAGGGTTCAAAAGACAACGGTACACCGATTTCCGAACAAAACTGTTCAACATCAGCCTTAGATAAACGGGTAAATTGAGAAAGAAGATCACTTTTAGCCATAACGACCAGAAACAAGAGTGCACAAGGAAAGGAGGCACTTACCGATTTTATAGGAGAAATAAGGACGCCGGCGAGAGTGGAAATCGTGGGAAAGAGAAGGTGGTTTTACTAAAAAGGGAATGAAATGAGGGATTAAGGGGTTTTCCCCTTTTAAAGTCCAAAAAATTTGAAATTAAATAACCTACAAACGGTTACCAAGGCAAAAATCATCCATCTCCCCATAGGATGACGTCAGCCTGCATAGCCCATCAAATCAGCAGCCGAAGCAGCAGCTGATGGGACATTGGTCTGCCGCCTAAAAAGTAATGATGGCAAGCAGTATTTAATTACAAAATTAAATGAAGGGACAAGAGTTAGAATAAAATATTAGCAAGGACATGACACAATTTTTACAGCTCCCATAAGGGAGCTTGGGGTCCGTTAAACTCCTCGGCACGCAGGTCTGTTCCACCAACGCTGCTACCGAGGAACGACACAATTTACAAGTCACAAGCACTTATAACTTCTTTACAAATGCTTATGACTGGGGGGCTGATGACGTGGGTCCTAAAACGACCACGTCTAAAACCCTTGTCAAGAAAATAAAGCAAAGTAAAAAAGATATTAAGGTTTGTAGAACTTCCTGGAGCTGAAACGCTAACATAAGGCAGCACGGCTGCCATATGGTAGCTGTGCAGCAGAAAGTGAACAGTAGAAAATGTTGGAAATATAAAAAGGTGCTTCAGCTTTTGACTATTGGCATAAAACAAAACATCACACAGCTCCATGTCCACCTAGGAAATAGAAAAAGCTGAATATGCACCAAAAGGGTAAAGTCTCACTGCAGGCAGCTGAAAGAGAGTCAACCATGGCCAGGTATAGTAAGTATGCTACCCTAAGGGAGCTCCTGGACAGATTTCTGTTGCCTATATAAGGAGACCCTTGGGTTTGCATTCGATACACACTTCTCACTTCTTCCCTTACTCCCATACTCTCTACATTATTAACTCCAAAAGAATACATACTTATTCTCACGCCGGAGTCCAAACGCAGGAGACCCCCTCCTGCGTTAAGGCTAACGGTGTTTGCTACCTTGTGCAGGTCCATTCCAGGAGCCAGAGGATCCCCTTAACCATAACTTAAACCTAATATTCCACTAACCCTCTAACCTAAACATCTCGCAACCTAATCCCGGTCATTTTCCTTGTTGTAGCAACATAGTTGAACTCGGGCTCAGCTCGGATTGACCCGTTTGCACCCTAGGTTGTTATATTAAGATGCGTACCCTATGGTAAGGCTGTGTACAGGTACCCAATACCCGGGTATTAAAAATTTAAAATCCTGAATTCGGATTTTTTGTGAACCGCTAGTCCATAGAACCTTGTAAGCCCAATAAGCCCAACAAGTAAAATATTGCAAGACACATTACACATTTACACATAGTGCAATTTTCCCATGATGCATTGTTTCGATCCTATATAAGGCACTCATCATATAATATCAAGTAACGACAGATCTCCGATGGCTTTTTATTTTCATTTTGGCAAGAGTAACTAAAAGTCTTTTATGTTCTACAGTTTTAGAAATACAATTTATTTTTTATTTATTTTTTTAACTTATAACCATACTCGAATTTAACTATTTTTTCTCTTTTTTGCTAAATCTTTTAGTGGGTGTCAATAATTTTAGAAACCCCAATTCACGGGGAATTCTTTTTTGATCTATCTATATAATAAATGAAAACACTAGGGTTGAATCCTAGCTTTTGAGAGGGTTTCCTAGGATCCAAATGGTAAATGGAGCTCCATGAAATGTAGTATATAAACCTCTTTTTTTTTTCCTCACCATCCATTTGTATTTTAAAACATTCTTCCTCCTTCCTAACCTAATACATTGTTCATCCTTCATATCCTAATTCCTTTCTCATTCCTCATTCCTTTCTCATTGTTCTTTTTGCAAGGTATGTTGTCCATCTAATCTTATATTTATCATATTACATCAATCTTGTATGAAATACAATCGGTTTTTTGGTAATGATCAAAACGTTTTACGATTAACATAAGTGTCGAAATTGTTTTATTATCAATTTTCTGATTTGGATGAGATTGATACATAACTGCTTACAATCATATTACATCAAAGAGAAATACAATCGGTTATGTATTTTCTTTTTACTACACAGAAAAATCAAAATCGTATTACATCAACCTTGGAAAAAATACAATCGGTTTTTTTGTAATGATCAACACGTTTTTTTTGTAATGATCAACACGTTTTTTTATTAACTACAAATATTATTTCATATATAGATTATTTACACAATCATTACATATTCATAAGGTTCATGTTCATAAGGTTAATCAATTTGCTACCTTGGGCCATGTTCATAAGGTTCATATCGGCTGATGGATTTTTATGGGGTTGATTGTTTATTATCGGGTATAGGCTGAATGTTTTAAGGGGTGTTATTGTTTGTGGATTGATTGTTCGTATAATTAGAATATGGGTGGTCATTTGTTATGTTGATCATGGTCCTTAAGTTCATTTGTTCATGGATGTTCTTGAGGATTGACTATAAGATGGACATTCAAATAATGTTTGGATGTTTTGGATGAATGATCATGAGTAGGTGCCGAATAGTGTTTGGTTTGTGTTAGTTGGATCTGGATCATAATTAATGTTTGACCTTCCTATTTTGGTTCATCTTGATTTGGAAAGAGAGTAAATGTTTTGATATACGGTTTGAATGATGAGATAAAGGTGGGATTGACTTTAAATTCGAATATTTTGAATAATTTTAACAATATTCTCATTTTCATTGTCGTTTCGTTATATATATATATATATCACATAATATATTATATAATATAATATAATTCGTCCAAATATTGAATTTTACCACTGATGTATTAGAATAAATTTCTTTAAAACATTTTCGTTACAACTGTATGATATATCATTGCCATAAATATATACTTTGGTCAAACGTTTTCAATGTCAATATAATTACCCAAAAACAAGTCAATCATCATTTATGTATTGGTGATTTAAAATTTTTTGGTAATGATTTATATTTTTAATTATATTATAAACATTCTACTTATACTTTGCCTATGAATACTATAAATGCGATGTCATACTGCAAATTATTATGCTCACATCTTACTCAATCATTTATTTGTATCTGTTTTCCGATGTATGTTCTTATTCGTTTTATGGTTTAGATTCACTTATCTTCATTGATGTTATTTTTTATTTTTTTACCTATTTATTGCTAATCATGTATTCCAATTCTCACTTATTTTTCTATTTATTGGATAGGTGTTACCACAATGTTACACAGTTCGTCAAGGTTGTGTATGAGCCATCTAATTCAGTATTGGTACACAAGTTTGTTTTATCTTACTCTTCATTTTGTATAATTATATAAATGATCATATAATGTTCTTTGAATAAACTCAGGAGTCCTTTTCTTCTATTTTTGAAAAATATGATGTTATTGTAGAAGCTGATTGCGTCGAAGATGATGTTGCCTGGATCAAAACGTAGAATTAATTCAGTTCATCGTCATTCCGGGATGGTAAATTTGAATTATTTTTCAGTTTGTTGTATTGTCGCTGTAATTGTTTATTTTAAAAGTCGGTTATGTGTTTTCATGACTAATTTTTGCAACTACAAGGTGTTAGATATCTGCTGAGCTGCGTAAAGGCCATCAGTTTCTTATTGTGTGTGCAGCCATCATGTTTGTAAGTTCACTTAAGTTATTATATCATTTATATCCTGATGCTTATTGGTTATAGCTAAACAGTTTTATTAGGGGTAGGCATTATAGCTAGCAATTAAAGACAGTTCTCTTATAAATGTTGCTCTAATATTTCTGAATTTCAATTGTATCTTGATAGGTAAGAACTGTGAAGGTTAGCAATGTTTCCTTTTTATAATGTTGTTTTTTACGTGTTCATCCAGACATTGCCGAAATCCTCCTACAAATACACACTCTAAAACTTTATCACCAACACTTCAACCTATTAACCATGGATTGATTCGTGATTTATGCCACAAAATGTTCCAAAATCAATCACCCTTTATTGTGTTGACTATGTAATAATTATGCAATAATATAGTCATAAAATCATTCCATGTTTATCTCCTAATCTATCCTCCTACAAATACACACTCTAAAACTTTAAATCAATAATCCAAGATCAAGATTAAATTTACCAATGGGTACCTGTGGTCTCCTATGGTGCATGTAGGAGTTCATTCTCAAGTCGCTAGGTGTGTTTTCTGCATTTTCAGCATCTACGTTTTCATTTATCTTAATTTATATTGTTTTACCTCTTATTTATATTTTGTATTGTTAATTTTTTTTATTAAGGTTTACATTCATTGGATGTGATGACTTGCTTGAATCAGAAGATATTTCTGTTGGTGACTATTGCGTGTTCAAATGGTGTTCAGACCAACGTAGGCTGTTTGTTACCAAGATTAACACACAAGAAGTTATTGATTTATTTAGTTAATGTGAGTTCAATGTATTTATTGTTAATTCCATTATAAACATTTCCAATAAATTCGTCAATTATACATTGATGGTCACAATTGACTTCCTTTTATATTTATTTTAATTTAATTTTAGATATTAATGTGAACTGAATTTGGCTTTTACTACCGTATTAATTATAGGCTTGACTTTGAATTTGTTATCATTTTCGATTTTGAAAATTAATGTATTTCAATTTACCTTCCTTATATAATTCACGCAATTTAATGTCGAGTTTGATTTTCTTATTAATTTCACATTTTACATTGACTTTATCAATAATTTTGCCATTTGGTATTAATGGCCATTGAAACTGACATACGTTAATCATATGCCATTTTACATTGACTTCCTTATAAACATATGACATTAACTTTAAAATTGATTCAATTTAATTTGAATTTTATTACCTTAGTAATTATAGGCTTGACTTTGAATTTGTTATCATTTTCGATTTTGAAAATTAACGTATTTCAATTTACCTTACTTATATAATTCACGCAATTTAATGTCGAGTTTGATTGTCTTATTAATTTCACATTTTACATTGACTTTTTTATAATTTTCGCCATTTGGTATTAATGGCTATTGAAACTGACATACGTTAATCATATGCCATTTTACATTGACTTCCTTATAAACATATGACATTAAATTTAAAATTGATTCAATTTAATTTGAATTTTAATACCTTATTAATTATAGGTTTGACTTTGAATTTGTTATCATTTTCGATTTTGAAGATTAACGTATTTCAATTTACCTTCCATATATAATTCACGCAAATTAATGTCCAATTTGATTGTCTTATTAATTCACATTTTACATTGACTTTTTTATAATTTTCGCCATTTGGTATTAATGTGCATTGAAATTGGCTTCCTAATATAAATGTTTATTCTTCCTTTATATGGAAAACATGTAATTATCGTATTGACTAAAATTGATTCGAATTTATTACTTATTTATTTCAAAACTTGACTTAGAATTTCTTATAAGTTTCGAATTTATTCCTTATAAATTACATTGAATTTTACTTCCTTTTATACATACGAATTGAATATCTATCTACATATTACATTTTTGACATTAATGTACATTTTGACGTATTTATAAATATGAGCCGGAATTTATAAAGAATTTATAAAGAATATATATGAATACTAATTACATGTATAAATTTTCTGCGTAATTGAATACGAATTGAATGTCCAAAATCAATTCGAATTCCTTATATACGTTTATCTTCCTAATGTTTCACCAATTGCATAAGGAAATAAATATGTGTATTGAATTTGAATTCCTTATATACATTTATCTTCCTTATAAACATGTAAACAAATTTATATGCAGTAAATGTAATTATACCATTGACTTTGAAATTGACTTCCTAATATAAATGTTTATTCTTCCTTTATATGGAAAACATGTAATTATCGTATTGACTAAAATTGATTCGAATTTATTACTTATTTATTTCAAAACTTGACTTAGAATTTCTTATAAGTTTCGAATTTATTCCTTATAAATTACATTGAATTTTACTTCCTTTGATACATACGAATTGAATATCTATCTACATATTACATTTTTGACATTAATGTACATTTTGACGTATTTATAAATATGAGCCGAAATTTATAAAGAATTTATAAAGAATATATATATGAATACTAATTACATGTTTAAATTTTCTGCGTAATTGAATACGAATTGAATGCCCAAAATCAATTCGAATTCCTTATATACGTTTATCTTCCTAATGTTTCACCAATTGTATAAGGAAATAAATATGTGTATTGAATTTGAATTCCTTATATACATTCATCTTCCTTATAAACATGTAAACAAATTTATATTCAGTAAATGTAATTATACCATTGACTATAAATTTATTCAAAATAATTAAACCTTTACTGCCTTATTTATTTAGAATTTGACCGTGTCAAAAAATATAATGGTATCCATATTTATATTTTAAACATGAAAGTGTAACAATGAGGGAGTTTTTTGCTTATAAGATTCAAGATAGGAGTAATGAATTCTCACTAATTCTTAATGCACGAAGGCTTTTGCAGCAATTTATAGTTGATTCGTATACAATGATTGAAATGGAAAGACTAAATTACATTAAGGGTAAGCAAACCGTTCTTAGGAGTGAGAAGCATAATGTCCTAAGCAAACAAAGAGAAGAAGGACAAACAGAAACATCAACCATGGGTCAACGAGTTATTATTCCATCTTCCTTTACAGGTGGCGCTAGATATATGATGCAAAATTATCTAGACGCAATGGCAATATGTAAGTGGTACGGATACCCTGACTATTTTATTACAATTACTTGTAATCCTAAATGGCCAGAGATGAGAAGATATCTTCAAGATACCACTCTTAGACCAGAAGATAGGCCAGACATTTTATGCAGGTTGTTTAAGATTAAACTTGATTCCATCATTAAAGACCTGAAAGATAAACACTTATTTGGGACTGTTGAAGCTGGTACGAACACTTGAAGTTATTTTTATTACCACATTATTTTTTTTTATAACCTTTCTAACTTATTTTCTTTTGTTTGCTCCCAATACTTTGCAGTTGTATACATAGTTGAGTTTCAAAAACGTGGATTACCACACGCACACATCTGTTTGTTTATGGTCGCTGGTTATAAGCTTCCAACAGTTGACCATATTGACAAGTTCATTTCAGCAGAGATACCGAATAAAGATGAAGAGCCAGAATTGTATGAAATTGTACGTGAATTTATGATTCACGGTCCTTGTGGACCTTTGAACATGAGTTGTCCGTGTATGGTCAATGACAAATGTTCAAAAAACTTCCCAAAAGATTTCCAGAATGAGACTTCTATCGATACTGATGGTTATGCAGTGTATAGACGAAGAGATAATGGTTCTTTTGTAGAAAAGTTTGGTAAGCAATTAGATAACAGATATGTCGTTCCATATAACAAGACTCTTCTTAAAAGATACCAGGCACATATCAACGTTGAATGGTGTAACCAAGCTGGATCCATTAAGTATTTATTTAAATACATTAACAAGGGTTCAGATAGAGTTACTATTAATTTTGTGGAAAGCAAGAAAGTACCGGGTGAAGACATAGTGGTTGATGAAGTCAAAGGATTTTATGATTGTCGTTATATTTCTGCGTGTGAGGCTTCATGGAGAATATTCTCATATGATATTCATTACAGGACACCTCCTGTAATGAGATTACCTTTTCATTTACCCGGTGAACAAAGAATTGTTTTCGATGCTACGCAGGACATTGACGACGTTCTCAATAAACCCTCTTGTGCTACATCTATGTTTTTGGGTTGGATGGAACACAACAAAAATGATGCCAACGCAAGGCAACTAACTTACATCCAATTCCCTTCACAATATGTTTGGAAATTACAAGAAAGAAAATGGGAGCCTAGGCAAAGAATAAAGTCAATTGGTCGGATTCATTCAGCACCTGCTTTTGTTGGTGAAGCTTATTTTTTGAGAATTCTTTTGAATAAGGTTAAAGGACCAACATCATTTCAAGATATTCTTAAAGTTGATGAGAAAGTCCAATCCTCTTTTAGGGATGCATGCTACGCTATGGGACTCTTGGATGATGATACAGAATATGTTGAAGCAATAAAGGAAGCGGCTTTTGTAGGTTCTGGCCCTTATCTAAGGAACTTATTTGCAACTCTGTTAGCTTCCAACAGCTTGTCAAGACCTGACATTGTTTGGGAGGAAACATGGAATTATTTGTCTGATGACATTTTACGCAACAAAAGAAAAGATTCAAATTGTCCAGGTTTTTAATGTTTTTTTAATATATTATTACTTTAAGATAGAATTTCTACAATTTTTGGTACATATACTACATAGTAATGATTAATAATTATTAGGAATCTAAATTATACTATTTTTAATGGTTCGGCATATTCAATTGTTCATTTTATATGTTAATTATATTATATATTTCATTCTAACACATTTTTTTATATTTTTTTTCCAGATTTGATCCTTTCAGACGACGAAATTGTGACATCCGTCACTATTCACAATCAATTTTGTACAACTTTAGTCCCGCTTGTTTCTTATATTTACATATCTAGTCCTTGTATTTCAAAACTTTTATCAAACAATAAAAATTCGCGAGTTATTCCATTCTGAAAACATTATTCTTATAAAGTTTCATAATTGAAAATGTATATATAATTCTACTAAAACAAAAATCACCATTTCATAATGCAAATGTTTTTTTTTTAAATAATAATAATGATATTGTTCTCTTTATTTTTTTTTTTAAAAAAAAGAAAAAAATAATAAGATATATATATATGTGATGTTCAAAAAAAAATATATACACAACCACCAAGGTGGTCATGTGCACCATCATCAAAAAAAAAAATACTTATACACATTTCACACTACCTCATCACGAATCAATGTCCAGACCAATTATGCACATTTCATTTATTAATGGTTGACTAAAAATGTTACATTTGATCCCTAAAAATGCATGTGACATACCAATCGTGTCAATGGTCCACCAAAAACAGTAACCACCATAAACAACAACATCAATCACCCCCATCGACACCACCTCATTGTAACGTCCACGCCACCATTTTCGTTGTCGGTCCGGCAACCCACATGTCGTTCTGCTCATATTGAATAACACAGACGTACACTAACGGGATCTGTCACCGCTGCCATACCCTCATTCCCTATGATACTAAGGTAATCGGTACCCTTTGTCTCGGTTTTCATATGCTTATTGTTGATTTGTTCCGGCGACTAAAGGACCACTTAATATAGAATTGGTTTAAAAAAAGAGTTATGGTTGTAGACGTGCATATATCTATGTTGTATATAGAAGTGTTGTGGGAGTGTGTTTGTTGTATGCATGTAAGCTTGAGCATTTGTGTAAATAAAATAAATGGGTGTCTATAAAAAAAAATCATGATGCCTGTTTCTTGTTTTGAGTTTCGAATACCAAACTGTTAAGCCAAACCACATCTCATCTTACAACGACCATTAGTACATTGATTCGAGCCACCAACTTAAATAAAGTATAATGTAATTTTCCCCCTAATCTTGTATGTACTAAACCTAAAGCATGGTGCATGTATGTGTATTAGATATGTTCATCAAAACAACTTATTTCAATTCAAATATATTAGTAATTAAAGAATTATTTAATTTATATATTACTAGTGGTCAAAGTGTAAATAAAGTCCGTAAGTCCTAAACTTCTATTGGATGAATACATGATTTAACTCATAAGAATAATTAATCAAGTGTCGTAAAGGTCCTTGCCGCCGGACAATCATAGAGTTAACGAGTCCTATAGTGATGTTAATATCAAATATATTTATATCTAGGTCATCTAATATTCAGAGTGCTTTATTATAAATTCTTGTCAAGTTGTTCTACGCGTTTAAGGCTCAAGCATAATTCACTAATTCACGTAGATTTTCTTGCAAGTTTATCATCAAAATCAAGGTGAGTATTTCCTATCCCCTTTTTGCTTTTATTCATTTTTGGGGTGTTACATGTACACTTATACAAATTACAAATACAAGTTTACATTTTTTACAATACAATTCTAGTACTATGTGCATTTGCTTACAACGTGCTTTATGCTTAGACAATACATGTAGAATACATTTGTACTTAGTGAAATCATTAACATGGTACAAGCCGACCTTAACATTGGATAGCGCTATTGGATTGACAACCCGCCTAGGTTGATTCTCCCCCTTTTTCATTGTTAAGTTATTATCCAATTATTTGGATAAGTACACCGCTGTTCATTTAGTACATTATACAGTCACAGGATTGATTTCGCTCATTTGTATGATACATAGTTTACATATTTGCACTGTAGCTTGCACTTGAATTGTATAACATTTTCCAACTTACTATATGTATTAAATCTAGGAATGCTCACCAACATTTCATATGTTGACAAAACTTATTTTGTACATGTTTCAGGTGCAGTTTGATCTTAGTACTATAGCATTGGACTTTAGTGTTTTCAAATTTCATGTTTGTTCAGACTTTTGTATTTTTCCCATTTCATCTATGTAAGACAATTTAAATTATTCAATAATATATTTACATTTTAGTACCATGTGCTTTTGAATAATCGTCACTACGTGACACCTCGATGATTCCGCCATCGGTTGGGGTGTTACAGAAATTAAGAATTTAGCTTTACTTGATATCGAGAAGTTCTTATTGCGTAATAGTTGCAGTCTACGACATTTCGTAGGTATGCCATATCCTGAGAATGAGTTTCTATCATTATTAGACAATCGTCTTATTTGTGCGGAGTTGGGATATGACATAAACATTTTGGTTGAAGAATTTGATACCCAGTTCGCTTCTTTAACAGATGAACAAAAAAATATTTATAACTGTGTAATGAAATCTGTTGAGGAGAAGAATGGAGGAGTTTTTTTTTGTTTATGGTTACGGTGGTACGGGTAAAACGTTCCTATGGAAGACTCTATCTTCATCCATAAGATGTAAAAGAAAGATCGTTTTGAATGTTGCTTCGAGTGGTATCGCATCTTTGCTATTGGCAGGTGGTAGGACAGCACATTCCAGGTTTCGTATTCCTATAAACCTAACTGAAATTCTATGTGCTACATACCACCTAATAGTGATGTTGCACAACTGCTTAAACAAACCGACTTGATTATATGGGATGAAGCACCCATGACTCATAAACATGCTTTTGAAGCACTAGATCGAAGTTTAAAAGATGTATTTGGTGTACATGCTGATGAGTCGTCTGATTTGTTATTTGGTGGAAAGGTTGTTGTGTTTGGGGGTGACTTTAGACAAATTCTACCAGTTGTACAAAATGGAACTAGGCATGACATTGTTAATGCCTCTTTAAGTTCATCATACATTTGGCACAAATGCACTGTTTTAGAATTAACAAAAAATATGAGGTTGCTTTCAGGAAGCTGCAATTCTGATATTGAGGAAACTAAAAAGTTTGCATCTTGGCTTCTGGATACAAGAGAAGGAAAGGTCGATACAATAAGTGATGATCAGGATGTTATTTTGATACCTGATGACTTACTTATTTCTCAATCTTCGGATCCTGTTTCTGATTTGATAGACTTTGTTTATCCGTCACTTTTGGATAACATCCACATTCTGACTTATTTTCAAGATCGAGCTATATTGGCACCGAAGAATGAAGTTGTTCATGAAATTAATGATATATTACTTTCAATGTTTCCCGGTGACGAAGTTGAGTATCTAAGTTCGGATAGTGTTTGCCAGTCAGAAGATGTTAACAAACAGGTTGATGAAATATTAGTTTCTCCTGATGTGCTGAATGGTCTTAAGTTTTCTGGAATACCAAACCATCGTTTTTGTTTTGAAAGTTGGTGTCCCCGTAATGTTACTTAGAAACATTGATCAGAAAAGCGGTTTGTGTAATGCGACAAGGTTACAAGTTGTTAAAATGAGAAAACGTGTAATTGAAGCCAAAATCATTTCAGGAAGTAACATTGGAATGCGAACTTTTATTCCAAGAATTACTTTATCCCCCTCGGATAAAAAAATTCCTTTTAAATTTAACAGAAGGCAATTTCCAATTGTTGTTTCGTTCGCAATGACAATAAACAAAAGTCAAGGACAATCCTTATCTAGGGTTAGGTTGTATTTGAAGGATCCAGTTTTTTCGCACGGGCAACTGTATGTTGCGCTATCAAGAGTCAGAAGTCGAGATGGACTGAAGATAGTTATAGTAGATGAAAATGGTGAACTGACGAACAAAACATCAAATGTTGTGTACAAAGAAGTCTTTCAAGATTTATGAATAATGTGAGTAATTTTGATGCAATTTTTTACTTATCTTTATTGACGTTATGTATATACAACTTCAATAATAAAGTAGTATTTTAAAATTTTTTTTTGTTTTTTGTTTGGTTTGAACCTTGCTTGACCATTGATCTGTAAAACAAGTTATTTCCTAATTACAATTACATTAAAAATAAAAATATAATAAAGGTAATTTACAAAAACAAAATGTATTTATACCTTTGTTGTTTTTTGTTAAATGTTATACTTTGGTTGAGTATTGATCGTAATAGGTAATCGGTTTTCGTTGTTATCGTTATTTATAAGTTACGTAAATTATCCACTTTGACATTAAAACCAAAGTTATATATTAGTTTTAATATCCACTTAATATCAACGCAACATTGAAACATGACGTTTATATTAGAAAAAAATATCAGGCTAACCATTATTCTTAAGACTTTACGTTGTGGACACTAAACTTGAATAATACAAGTCTTAGTTTAATATATATTTTTTAATTTACTATGGTTTGCACCGTGGGTACCCACGGGTCTCAAACCTAGTATGTATTAAACAAATGAAAATACGTAAGAAATATGCCATTTAGAATCGGATTTACGTAGACTGTCAATCAATACTCTTTTTTTGAACTATAACTTTCATTCAAAAAACCGGAACAGTTCTCAAACCGAGGACCTTTGAAAAAACCCCAATTACAACATGTACAATGGAGACTTAACCCAATCCGTCCAACTAATATCTTTCAATCTAGGCCTATGTTTGAACCACAAAAACGAAAGAAACTTTATATAGGAAACTAGATCAATAGTTTTCAGCTCCTTGCTTCTAAAAATCTTCTCATTTCTCTAGCTCCATATAACCCAAATCGAGACTATAAAGATCCCATTTACCCACCTTGCCTCCCGAAGCTTGTTTATACGCCAAAAGGACCTCACGGACATTACAAAAAGAAAACGAGGCTATATCGCACCATTTACTAATCGCATCAAATATTCCGAACGAAAAGCCACACCTGGAAAACAAGTGAGAGGTTGTTTCAAGATCATTACATAAACAACAAACCATAGAATCCAGTTGAACCCTTCTCCTAGATAGAGCCACAACTGTAGGGACTCTATCCATTTCTGATCTCCATGCCAATATGTTGCATTTGAACGGCACCCACGCAACCCACTTGAATTTAAACCAACTGTCATAACTTCTATTAGAACACATAAACTCCTTCACAACCTTGACCGAGAAAGAGCTGCCCTCTTGCCAAACCAAGCCTAGGAATCCTCATGATCTTTCAACGTGGTCCGAGACAGGATAACTGATAGCTCCTGCCATTCCAAAATTGTCTGCATCGATTGGGACATTCGGATGAATGACCAACCAATAACTGTGCCCGATTTCACCAACCCAGTAGTCTCGAACCTTGCAATGTTTATTGTTGACAACAGAAAATAACCTTGGAAATTTGTCTTTGAGATGGCCATCCAGGGTGTAATGGTCCAACAAAAAACGAATGGAATGTCCGTTACCGATGACACCTCTAAAACAACCCATGAAAGACACTTCCCAAAATTTTAACTTTTCACCAAGTCTAACTATGTTAGCCCAACAGCCACTTGATATTCTAGATAACGGGAGAAACGACCAACGAGCTCTACTCGGGTGATAAGCCGTAATAACCTTCCGTCACAAACTTTTGTCTTCCTTTCTAAACTGCCAAACCCATTTAGCTAATAAAACTTCATTCGCATCTTTTAACTTTGTCAAACCCAAACCCCCCACTTTTATAAGAGAAGTAACCCTTTCCCACGTAACCCAATGGATTTTATTACTGGTATCCCCCTCGCCCATAAGAACCGTTTCATGAGGCTTTCCATTTATCTATAATCTTCCCCGGTGCTTTGTATAACGAAAGATAATAGATCGAAAGGCTCTCCAAGACCGCTTTAATGAGAGTGACCCAACCACCAATAGATAAAACTTTGGCTTTCCATGACACTAATCTCCTTTCAAAAACCTCCACAACTCTCCTCTAAATGGAACATTGGTTCATGTTTGCTCCAACTTTGATTCCCAAGTAGTCAAAAGGAGACATGCCTGACCTACACCCTAACAACTTGGCCATATACTAACTACTTCGACCCCTATGCCGATTCCAAAAAGATTAGATTTGTGAATATTGATTTTGAAGCCCGAACACACATAGAACACCCGAAGAACTCTAGCCACCTTTTCTATATTAACCTTAGACCATTTTCCCATAATTAAAGCGTCATTGGCATAGAAAAGATGCGATAAGACCGGTCCTTCCTTAGTTATCTTTATCCCTCAATCTCTTTTTCACAAATAGCTTTGTTGAAAAGACATGAAAGGGCTTCTATCACCACCAAAAATAAGAACGGAGAAAGAGGGTCTCCTTGTCTAAGACCCTTCTCACACTGAAATTCAAAAGTAGGCGAGCCATTAACCATCCCAAAAAGAACGGAAGTCCAAATCAACCGCACTACTCATTAAAAAATGTACATTTGGATGAGGAGCAGAGGCAGAAGCAACCATCGCAAAGCGTGATTGATGCGTTGGTCTTGAAAGAGTGGCTTTTGTTGCAAAAGAGTGGTTTAACATATTTTGTTCAGGAGGAAAATAGAATTTCTACTTAGTGGTTTTAGCATGATTGTGACCTGTCTAGACATGATTAATGAATGACCTAAATACATTGAGTTTTTTTGTATGAACAAAAACTCACTAATCAAGTCGTTTCTTTTTTTTTTTTTCGTTTTTCATATGACATTATTGTACTATTTGGAAAAATAATAAAACATTTGTTAATTTGATGTAATTTTTTTAAAATCTCGTATATAAAAGTAAAGATGACTTTCTTTTATTATATTATACGATTTGTATAAATGTTCAAAGGATTCATTGTATTTATGTCAATAAATCATTTCATAGTTATCTCTTTAATGTGTACACAAATATAAATATATTGTCATAATTTTATAGTCAGATTTATTCTATTTACGTCACTAAATCATTTCATTGTCATCTTTTTAATTTTCACACAAATAAATAAATAGCTGGTTTAATTTAATAAATAGATTCTAAAAACACAGGCCACAGGCCCACAACTATGCTACACAACCAATTGAAAAAAAATGCAAAAACAAAACTTAAGTAAGAAAAAAAAAAAAAAAGTGAAGGGGAAGGCTTGTAAAACCCGACCACGTGTCAAAAGCTATCCACATATCCACGCAAACTTTGTAAGGCTAAAGTGGTCCTAAAAACCGCCTCCAACAGATTACACAGGTTTATGGTCACCTACACATCTTTCATCCCTCTGTTAAATTACCCTTCTACCCTTCCCATCAAAAAATATATATAAACCAGAGGTTTATGTTTCTCTCTCTAAAACCACTTGTGGTTTCTGTTTTCTCTTTCCTTGTTGATCTAAACCTCTCCCTCCCTCCCTCCATAATAATAATATTAATAATAATAATAATATTACCAATCACATTCTTTCTTAATACAATTCCCTGTTTATTATTGCACATATTATCATACAGATTCCTAATTCACGTTCCTTGTACAGTTAACATACCAGATCAATCGTTTTTTTTCATCTAACACAGGTAATTCTCCACATCGATCTATTCGTAACTTATAGTTATTGAATCTTTGCATTCCAATTCATGTGAATTTATATTTTTTCTTCGAGATTTAGAACTCAATTGTTGAATTTGATATTACAGAGATCGGATCGGATCACGTTAAATTATTAATTTTTTTTTTGGAATTATTGATTAAAAGATCTAATTGTGGGTTAATTATGTTTTGTTAGGTTAAATGTGGGTTAACTATTTAATTAATTAATTAATTATGAGGTTTATGGTTTCTGTTATTGTGGATGAGGTTTTTAATTTTTTATTAATAGTAAAAATATGATATTGCATGGTATTTGTGTACTTTAATAACCTTTTTCCATATTGTTTTGTTTCATGTTTGTTATTATTTTTGACTGACTAACATGTTACATGGGCGGTGATTTCTATGTGGGGGCTTCGGCCAGCTTTTTGTAGATCTGTCCGGATAATAATAATAATAATAATTATTATTATTATTCTTTTTTTGTTACTCTTAAATCTTTATATTGCCTCCCATTCTATGGGATTGAGCTTCTGCTGTAAGTTGTTTCGGTTTGGATTTTGCAACAAAAAAGGAAGGAAAATTAATGTTTTGATCAGCGATTTGCGTTTAACGACTTGTGCTCTTATTAAGAATGAGGGAATTACTGAATTGGTAAATTTACTGCAGTAAAGTCTTCTTGGCATGTAAATCTGGTTTAACCTTTTCAGCAGATCAAGTCATTGTCTCTTAAAGCTTTTATCTTTTAATGATATGCATCAGATGCATCCCATTACATGTTACTTTGACCATATGTTGTGTTACTTTCATAGTTTCATATATAAAGCTTCTGATTCTTTTACTATCTAATAGCAGAATTTGGCATGTATGCGTAAGAGATGGTGTCAAAGAAGAGACTATATAACGGAGGATTTAATGGTTTCATTGCCCCTGTGATACCTAAGGCTCCCAGGTCTTCAAGAGTGAGTAAAGATTTAAGTTTCCTTAATCAAAATTTTCATGAGAACTTATAGATGACATTATTCTTCGTTTTTCTAGAGGATTTCGCGTAAGAAAGCATCAGCGGGTAACGAAATTTGCCCCTTTGAGCTATTGGCAGCTGTAGCTGGCAAGTTATTGCAAGAGAGTGAAAGTTCTGTTTCCAGCACTGGTCCGGAAAGAAAAGAACAGATTACTGTTCCTGAAGAAGGTGTTAAGCGGGAGGCGCTTGAAGTCAAAATCAATCCTTTAAGATTAGATTATCTTGATCAGGGATGCTGTGGCGAGAACGAGTTTGTTCCTGAACCCTCTAATTTAGAGTTAAAACTAGAACCCAAAGTGAAAGATTTGCGCGCAGAGTCTGACAATGATTCTGCTTTAGAACATGCTTCAATAATTAGCACTTCAGATTTCTCGAAGGAAGTTAGCGCTAATGTGAAGTTAGAAGCCTCAAATGACAAGAATGGAATTGATGGGGATTTATGTGATGCTATCATGGATACCAAGGAAACCAAAGTACAGACAAATGCAGTAGAAAAACTAAGTGAAGATTTTACCGTAGTTAAATCCTGTGTGAATCGTCGTGTATCAAATAAATCATGTAACAATGCACGTCTACCCTTTTATAGTGATCCTGCTCCTAGTGCTTGTTTTCCACGGCATAGGAATAATGTAAAGATAGGTATTAGAGATGATGACGAAAATTATTTTAGTTTTAATCAGCATATCGCCAAAATGAGGGCAGTTAGATTGCAGTCACGTGCTGGATATAGAAGAGTAAGGAAGATGTTGACTACTACTAGGCATTGGAAATCAGCTCCAAAGCTGAAAAACTATGAACCGTTTAATGCTACAAGTAAGTGAATAGCTCTCTTAACAATGTTTCTGCGTTTCATGCCATGTAATTCTTTATCTTATCTTGTCACTATACGGTTCTTATAGGTCGTGGAGTCAAAGCCTTCCACCAAAACAGGAAAAACGTATACGTGAGAGAACGTTGTCAAGTAGAGACTGATTCTAAGAGAAGGAAGCTGTTTCATCATAACTCAAAACCTGATTATGTTCAGGAGACGAGCAGTGAAAGTATATCCAACACACCTAAAGGTATCTATTTTTCTCCAATTTTCTTGTTAAATATGTCATGGATTTGAAGATATGGACATATGGTTAACCAAATGTGTTATATATTGCCATACAGCAAAATCAATGACATCTTCAGTTACCAACCATAATAGTCCCTTTCAGTCGAAGGATGGCCACGGTACACCTCCTACCTCTCATGTTACATAGTTATGTTTTCATTTGACAAGTTTCTCACATGCATCATACATGATGTTTCTTCATTCAGTGAAATTTAGCATAAAGTCCTTTACAGTGCCAGAACTATACATTGAGATTCCTGAAACATCTACAATAGGTTCCTTGAAGGTACACTTTCGCTTTCAATACAAGCATTCTGTTTCTTGTTGATCAATTGTCATTTGATTAGTTACGCATTCTGAATTGTGGTTTGTGACTTTGTGTTGAAATCTTTTTTTCACAGAGGACGGTTGTGGAAGCCGTAACAGCTATTCTAGGAGGTGAATTACATGTAGGAGTACTTCTTCAAGGCAAGAAGATTAATGATGACAACACAACATTACAACAAACAGGCATTTCATTAAACAGTGACACTTTGGGATTTATATTAGAGCCTGATCTTCCCCAAACTTCTCAGAAAGAACCTTCATCATTGGCACCATGTGACATTCATGAACCATCACCACCCATGTAATATAAAATTCCCATTTGGTATATATACTATTCACTAGTTGACTTCCATTAATATTAGCATTTGACTTTTTGTTAATATATATTCAGTTATCCAGCTAGTCCCGTTATGGATGTCGGTTTCTTGAACTCCTCAGTAGATCCTCCCGTAGTAACTTGTTTGGACAACCAAATTGATAACAATCAAGAAAGGAAACAAGTATCGATGGAAGAAACGGTGGTGGATACTAAAGATATTGTGCCAATGAGACAACTGACTCCTGAGGCACTCGCAATTGTCCCACTGAACCATAAAGCGAGCAAAAAATCTGAGCTTTCACAACGTAGAACTAGAAGGCCGTTTTCTGTTTCTGAAGTAGAAGCACTTGTAGAAGCAGTTGAAACGCTTGGAACTGGAAGGTGTGTAAATCTTACACAATTTCTAATATTACCGAACGAAAATTATGATATCAATGAACAATAGCTCCAATGCCTTTTCTTTTATAAAATTTTGTAGATGGCGCGATGTTAAAATCCGTGCATTTGATGATGCAAACCACCGAACCTATGTGGACTTGAAGGTAAAACAAATAATTTCTTTTTCGTTTTCATGTTTAACGTATAATTCCAATGTTTAAAATTTTGATATATACAGGATAAATGGAAAACATTGGTTCACACTGCAAGTATTTCTCCTCAGCAAAGAAGGGGGGAGCCAGTACCACAAGCTCTACTGGACCGAGTCTTGGCTGCACATTCGTTCTGGTCTCAGAATCAATCTAAGCCACACGGGAAGCATCAGACCGAGCCCATTCAAACTCTGCCAGCGGTTAAAGTTTGAAGGCTGAAATGAGTTGGGGATGGTGTGTACAAAGTTTAACTTGTTCAAATTACTGTAATGTCTCATATTTTTACTTACTAAAGGGTCCTTTCTTAAAATGGCTGGTGGAGAGGAAATAAGGGTGTTTTTAACATGTGTTTTAGAAATTGTCAGTTTCATACCATTCTTTTGCACATTGTACTGTTTGTATGCATTCTGTAAACATTTTTTTTTCTTATGTAATTGATTCTTGTTTTCTTTCCTCTTGTTTGTGCTCATATAGTCAGTCATATTGATCCCATCAAGTCTGTTATTTGTTTGCAATTAAGAATTTCAGAGCAAATTAGAGGTTTTACCGAGGCAAGCCGAGCCCGTATATGCTTAGGCTCGGCTCGTTTAATTTTGAGAGAGTTTGGGCACACACTCGAGCTTGGTTCGCTTATTGTTTTACTTCTGACGCTCAAGTTCGGCTTGGCTTTTATTATTTATTATCATTATGTACGTATATATAGTTATAATTATATAATTTTTTTATATAAAATATAGTATATAGTAGTTAATATCGTTTTATCATAGTTTTGTATATAATATCATTATTATAAATTATATAAACAAAAAGTTCATTTAGACTTTTTTTTGAACGGCAAGGAACGACGTATCAACCACCGTGACACCCGGCGCTGTGGCCAATGTCGACTACTTGACTGGCGCCAGCCCCCGGCTCTCCCAGATGCGTGAAACCCGACCTCCACCCGCCCGAAGGCACGACAGTGGAATAATCGGTAAAACCTCGTCTCTATCCATATTCGATTTTCACCTGAATGCCGCAGAAAATAATGGGGAGAGTGAGAATCGAACCCGAGTCATAAGGAACACCAAGTATTTCCCCAACTACTCCACCACTACCTCATTGAAGCATGGTTAGGCTCCTAAGCCGGCTCAAATGAGAAGATTGGGCTTTATTAAATGAGCCTCAATAAAGAGCTCGGACTCCTTAAGCTTGACAGTTAACTCAATTCACGTTTTTTTACTAGGGGATCTTGAGTAGCTCCACTCGTTTACACCCCTACGTACCATTCTTTGTTAGATATATTTGAAGACCCATGACCTCTTAGTCTAGTGGTATGGTGTCCCCTCTTACAAATGCGAGGTTGTGGGTTCAATTCCTTGCAAATACAAGGTGAGTTGGAATAAAGGTGTAATAAAAATTTGTCGTTAAAAAGAATATTTTTGAAGATTAATTAATAATTAATAATTTGTTAATTGATAATCCTATAAATGTTGGATTTAAAATCAAAACAAAAGGATAAGATTTTATAGATAACAAGAGCTTATTAAAAGCTGACACTAATTACGTGAGTTGGAATAAAGGTGTAATAAAAATTTGTCGTTAAAAAAAATATTTTTGAAGATTAATTAATAATTAATAATTTGTTAATTGATAATAATGTTGGATTTAAAATCAAAACAAAAGGATAAGATTTTATAGATAACAAGAGCTTATTAAAAGCTGACCTAATTGACTAATTACAGGCTACAATAATATAAGAGGACGAAAACAAAGAGAGTGGTGGGAATATTATTATTCGCAACGTAGATCCCGTTGCTGCTAAGATAATGAATTTAGAGGGGATGAGGCATGTGCATGTGGACTGGGGTCTCTTTCGTTTTCTGAATATTTAATACGTCATAATAATTAAGATTCTCTTTCACTTTTTCTATATAACATAAAATATTATTGGTTTACTAAGACATAATATAGGATCTACTCTAAATGAATATATGAAGTTTATAATTGTATAATATAAAATTCTAGCCTATTAAAGTATTTGTGATTAGGCATAGATCCAACCTTAAAAAAGGGGCACAAATCTTGTGAAGATTAATTGGTTGTTTTAATTTAATTTAACTATTGTAAAAATTACCCAAAGAATCCTGCATACTCGATAAAAGCTTTGTTATTTATTTATACTAAAAAGTGTAAACACCCTTAAGCCTTTCTGTTTGTCCAATTCACACGCCAACTAATGCTTTGGCTTATACAGTTTCACTTTTCTTAAAATAAAAGTAAAATTATCTTTTACTTTAAACTAGATATTAAGTTATTTTATAAATATCCTATATTATACTACTTTTTATTCCGGGAGTGTACCGGGGTTGAAAAATATAACCATTCTAATAATACTAATACTAATAGTAATAATTATTACTCTTGTAATTAAATAAATAAAAAAAATAACCTTGCTATAAGGTGACACCATGTGTTGCAGTGTTGCGCGATTCTTTCTCCTAGCTTCTCTTGATGAAGTATACCTATCCATCTTTAGAAGTGTAAAATTCCAATGATAGCATGGTGATTGAGCTAAATTTCAATATTGTATATAAGAACTTGGTTTAAAAGAAAAAACATGATTAATGAATAACCTGAACACTTTGTGTTTTTTTTCCTGTATGAACGAAACCCCATAATAAATAGTCGTGTTTTTCTCCGTTTTTTATATAGCACTATGGTACTCATTGGAAAGATAATAAAACGCTCGTTAATTTGGTGTAATTTTTTTCTTTAAAAAATCTCGTATATAAAAGATATTAACGTTTAAAAATGATGTGAGGAAACATTAGAAAGAAAAATCTAAATTTGTTTTTAAATTCTTAAATAGATTAGGGTTAGACAAGTGTAAGAGAATTGATGAAAACAAAATAAAAAAATTAATTAAAAACTCTCACCTCAACGTGCCACGTGGCAGCCTCCATTGAATGTCACCTCATCAATATTCAATTCTTTTATTATAAGTTATAGATTATAGATGTTCAGCTCTTCAAATCTTTTAATAGAGTATGTGTTTAACATATCTAACACCAAATGTTAACTAGTTAACTAAAGGGCCTTTGGCATGACGGTATTAAGGTGTTGAATAAGGCTCTGCCTTTTTAAATGGTGAGGGATCAAATCCCGTTGATGACAAAATAATTAGCCGTTCGAAAAAAAAATGTTAACTAGTTAATACATTCACAGTTAATACATTACTTTTAATGAATAATTCATGTTCAGTTTAATAATTACTTACAACATCCGATTACAAGTGACCTGTAGGTAAACGGATAACAAGCTGCGCTGCTACCCATTTTTGGATTGCAAAGCCTGCTCTATTGAAAATAAAACATTGGCCCTTAGCAGACGGAGAGTTACTTTGCACAACTTTCTTCATGCAGTCGAGGAGCTTGATTGCTTGGGGGACCAGTGCCTTAAAGGTATCAAAAGCGAAGAACACAAACACATGCTGGTCCTCTAGACAAGCCGCTTCATATTTATCCACTTTTTTGCTCTCAGCTTTCAAAACTGCCTGTCCAGCTAAATATTCTAATATAATTAAAAAAAAAAAAAACTTAACCTACGTTGTTAACTTTATAATGCACAAATAGTATCCTTACATTGTGGTTACTAGAAAAATATAGCATCTTCTTAAACAACTGAACTAATAAATTTTTTTATTGTCAATAATTTACAAGGATAATTATTTTATGTTTACCTCAAATTATACTTTTGTCCTTTATCGTTAAAAATTACATCGTGTGTCCTTTATTTGAAACTTTTACACACCACAAGTTCTTTACACTAACCCCATCCAATATATTGGTTATCTTTAATTATATGTTATTCATTTAATGGTTCTAATAATAATGTAAAATACATTTAAAACTCCAAAAAATTTATAAATTTTACTTATTTACATCTCAAATTTCATTATTAAAAACCATTAAATGAATAATATATAATTAAAGATAACCAAGATATTGGATGAGGTTAGTATAAAGGACTTGTGGTGTGCAAAAGTTTTAAATAAAAAACACGGTGCAATTTAAGTTAAACTTAAAGAATAAAACGTGTAATTCTCCAAAATTTATATAAACTATACTAAAAAAAAGAGTCTAAACACTAGAGGTGAGCAAATCGGTTTTTTTTGTCGAACCGGTTTCGGTTTCAAACCGGTTCGCTACAGTATCGGTTCCTAGCCGAACCGGTTTCGGTTTCAAACCGGTTCGATTTTGGACCGGTTTTGTCGATTCGTAAGACCGGTTTTGGAGACCGGTTTCGGTTCGGTTTGTTTCGGTTTTGCTTCTTAATCGGTTTTTTCGCGCACTTTTTAAAATCGTATAAATTACATAAAATTTAACTTTTAATAACTTTTAAGGTTTTTTAAAGAAGAAAATTGAATATTAATACAAAAAAAAAAAAACAAAAAAACAAAGTTTTGTTTGTGTTTATGGCCAAAAATGTATTTTTTTAACCGGTTTCGAACGGTTTTTAGCGATACTGGTTTCGGTTCGGTTCCGGTTTGTGTACCGGTTTCGGTTCGGTTTCGGTTTCTTTTGACCGCTTTTTCGTCGGTTTTAGGCCGGTTTTCGGTTCGGTTCGGTTCGGTTTGAGATTTTTTTAGTACTAGTTTCACGTAAAACTGGTTTTTTTTATCACCTCTAGACTCTAGTAAACACTCAACTAAGTGCAAAACTTTCCCTTATTTCTTCTTCTCGTAGTCTGGGCTTGGGCCTGGGTGGCTGGGAGTAACTAAGTTAGGCTTTCACTTGATTTTTTATGGGCCCAGAATTAATGTCAATTCATTCCATATCGATCTAACTAGTTGGGGACATGAAATACCATAGTGTTATGGACTAAATCATTGTAGGGTATGAGATTTGTCCCATATCGACCCAAATAAGTTCTCTCTCCAATAAGACTAGTATTTTGGAATGAGTTCTCCTGATTAGGTTGTAACACATAACTAATATGGATAGCATTATTCAAAAAACAAACATGAACCTAGTAAACTCCCTCAAGGGCGAGAAAGCTGTGGGGTGAGAGTAGGATAAAAGTTGTCTGGTCAGGCATTATGTTGAGTTTCATGGTCAAAACACCACACGGAAGTGGAGATGGAAGAAAAATAATTTACACAAGAGGAAAACAGAGAATTGGGGTGTCACACCCTTAGGCTATCCGGAGTGGGGGCGGGAGAGGGGCGGGAAGAGGGGGGGGGGGGGGACACCGCCGCCGGTATGGCGTGGAGGGGGGCGGGCGGGGGGGAAGTCACCGGCGTGGGGCAATGATGTGGGACACGTGGCGATTGTATTCACAACAAGTTGGAGCACATGGAAATCGAAAAACGAGCTTATTTTTTTCCGGATAAAGAGGCAAATGTGTCTAAAAACAGTGAAGGAGATAAAAGCGTTGGGATACCTTTGGATTAAAAAACACTTTAGAAATATAACGTGAAAAGATTAGTGTAATTTTATTTTGTAATTTCGTTATAGCCTTGTGGCGGTGGCGTCTTGCTAGTCTCGTGTTTTAATGAAGTTTGTCGTTAAAAAAATTAGGTAACTTATTTGGTATATTAAAGATAGTATGTTAGATAATCAAAATACCTTTTTTTTTCCCGAAAGTGAAACAACTATTAGGTCTCAATATATCATATGATTGATGCATAATAAATATTTTCCTTTGCTAGTTGTATTAGGCTATCTATGAAAAAATTTACCTATTTATCCTATGTTTATAACCCCAACCGGGCCACTCACACACCAACCTTCTAAACCCACCATCATTTTTCGCATCACCACATGAGTGTACTCTTACTAACTTAGCACTTGTTCTGATTCTCTTACATCTTACTAGTTCATCACTTGATTGAACGTATGTTGCCAAACATCCTCTTGTTATGTAGAAATTGTTTAATTATTTTTAATCATAACATCATTTTTCTAGTTTGTTACGTGGTGTGTGGTCTCATTTTTAAAGTTTGACAGTCTTCCATGATAATGATTTTTCGTAAAGCAAGACTTTTTAGCAAGGGGTGATTTGTGACCTCACAAGTTTAATATATGATAATTTATTTTATTAACATGACTGAATGATTTATGACTATTTTTTTTTTTTTAATATTGAGACTCGTGTTGTCGCATTATAATGGGGGATTGAGGGTATAGGTTTTATCGTTTGAATTTTGAAATAGTGGTGTGTTTGAATCCTTTTTCACTAAAAACCAAAATCCGAACAAAAAGTTTGGTTTTTCATTCATTATCTATGCTGTATCATAATTCATTTGAAAATAACATTTTAAGGAAATTAAGAAATTTTTTTAGTTAAATACATAGGTTACAATTTTAAAATATGGATAAATTAGCTTTTCAAACTATAATAACACTTTTATCCTTCCATCTTAATTTCTTTTTAGTTCACTCATCTTTAATCAAATTGTGAGTAATTAGTTATTAGTTGAACTTTATCTAATTTTTTTTAATTTTAAAAAGCTAACTAACTCCCGATTTTTTAACGGCTATAATCTTTTTATACGTTTTATAAAAAGATTCACCAGTATTTTATTATATTTAATTTGAGTATAATATTTCTATATATTTTTTTTTCATTAAAGAATTATATTTTAGGTGATAAACAATGTTTAGGGTTATTTATAGGTTGTTTGTGATGGTATTTGCCATACACATTTTTTCATCGTCTATATTGTTATTAGTAGTTGTGTGTGAGTGTGTGTGGGTGTGTGTGCACCTTTTTTTGGGATTGATTGTGTGTTTTTGAGCCAAGAGTCTCTCTTAAAGCAACATCTCTACCTCCAATAGTAGAGGTATGTCTACATCCCACCCTCTCTAGACCCTACTAACAACTTTGCTATTTTGTTAGATTTACTAGGCTTGGTTGTTGTTGTTGTAAACGATGTCTGGGGTGAGCAATAATTGAATCATTAACCGAAACCAAACCGAAAACCAATGTTTTCAGAACCGGACCGGGCGTCGAATCGGAGTCGTCACCGGTCCGGCCGACCCAATGAACCGCCCCCAAAAGTCAAACCAAAACCAAAAAAAATAAAAATAAAATAACCGGTCCAACCGGCCAAAATCTCGGTTCAACCTCCAGTCCTATGCATGGGCGGTCCAACGTGGTGACCCGGACCGGTCGGGGGTCCGGGTTTCAACCAAAAACCGGATTAACCAAAAATCGATTATCAGTTTTTTCGTAACATGTTTAACCAAATTTATTTGAGCCGAACCATTCATATTTTCATATTTTATACCTTTATTTCTTTTATTTATATTTCAATTTCATATATTTATGACTATATTTCAGGTATCTCTAAGCAAAAGTTTTAGCTCAAGTTTAGTTTTGTCTATTAACGAAAATTGAACTAACCAAAAACAAAAACCATCAATCTAACCGAATAAATTAAACTGATTAACCGATTGGTTAATAAAATAGACTATCTGATAACTTCAGTTTGAGATAATAACCGCATCGACTGAACCTTGCGCACTTTGACACTATCTGAGTTTCTCCGCGCATCGCGTGGGCCCTTCTAGTATTTATAATTTCTATTTTGGTTATTTTGTTTTTCATTCTGTCTCATGTTTTACTAGTTTGAATTAGACTTTTCCACAAATTCATCCAAACCAAAATGAATCAAAATTCACCCATAACACTAAAATCCAAAGCCATCTTCATACACAGATGCGAGGTTCAATCTCGTTTGATGGATAAAAAACTAGACACGTAGTGTATATATACTATATAGAGAGTAAGGAGAGGGACATGCACTATGTGTGGTTTGACAAGCAATATCCGCGTAGCAAAGTGTTGGTTCTTTTTTATATGTAATTAATAAATAGATTTTTTATGTGATATTGGCGGTTGTGTTGGGTCACTCCTTGCTAATAATTAGTGACAGAGCTTGAAATAAACTTATGTGAAAGTCGAGGGACTCTTAAAATGGAGACGGCCGGATTTAATACATATAAAAATTTTGGGTGAACACGCGTAAATTTACACTAGTGAGCAAAAAATCAGTGGGGGCCGGCCGGGGCACCTCCCGAGTCCCGACCCTAACTATACTTCGCCAAGTTGTTCATGCTAGGAGTTGGCTGCAGACACAATAGGAACTCATTAGTAGATGTTATGAAGTTGCAATACCAAGAACCGTCATAAGCCGTCTCTGAAAAACCCTAAAAATTTACGTACCCTATCTGAGCGGTTAAAAATTAGACCCCATAGGCCCAAATTTAAGTGTTAAATGAGTTATATAAAAAAAATATATACATATACATCGGAATTTTTTTTTTTAAATATGCCCCCAAAATTTATGGACCCTGTTCGGTTGGTCTCCTCGGACCTCCCCAAAGACGGCCATGCGTCATATGACAGTCAAGTTATTATTCAAGATCTCGTGTGCCCAGCCTAATGCGTTGAAGCCCACTAGATCAGTACACTACCAATACGAAGCACCCTAAAGATGAAATCATCTTCCCATTCAACCTTAAACTTACCTTTTTCTTCCCCATATGTAAATATAAGATAAAGAAACCCATTATATTGTTTATTATTACTAGTGAGTAACCCGCGCGTTACGGCGGAAGTAAAAATTGCATCAAAATGTATCAATTCATTGTGATGTAAAATACATCCAAAACTTTTTGTTTAAATGCTATATTATGTTAAAAAATACTTGTAACTACATGACATAAGTATTCTCATCTTAAGTAAAGAATAACTGTATCAAACTATATATATTCATTAATTTTCTCTGCAAATTCTCATCTTTTCAAAACGATTAGTAAGATAGTAGGATGCACTGTGAGCCGGACTTTACTAAAATCGTAACCTACAAAAATGTGTAAAATGTATAACGATTCTTATTATTTGGGTGCTATAAGGAGTTACAAGTACAATACATCAATATATAAATTCTAATATAGGGTTTAGGAAACTTAATCCCCTAACCCGCATAAAGATAATTAGAGATGGCTAAATCAAACAGAAGCTTTTTTCTTCGGTCGTTGAATCCAGTGATCATATAGTTTAGAGGATTAGGCATGTTTACGTGTATGAATATAGATAATTAAAGATGGCTAAATTAAACATAGGCTTTCTTCTCCGGTCATTGAATCCGGTGATTATATAGTTTAGATCAGATTAGGCATGTTTACGTGTATGATTATTCATACACGTAATACTTTCAAAATTCAAACTGTTACCTCATGATTGAAAACACAACTTCCAGTGTTGATTTCTCGATTTCTATATAGTATGATCAAGTTTATAAAACTTTAACTTTTATACAGTATCTACATATAAAATATTATAATAAAAGATGTAGCATTATGAATTGTTTTTTATATGTTTTCTATGTAATATGTTTAATGTAATTATAAAATTGAATGTAGTGAGGTTTCATAAACATCTCTTGACTCTTGACTTTCTTTTGATTAAATATGGTGTTCTAAAGACATATTTGCCCCTCAAAAGTAGTTATTTTATGCATTGTGTGTTGTATCATAAGCATCTAAACTTATACCTCTTAAAATTTAAGAAGTCATTGGGAAATGCTTTATAAGATAGTATAGATATAGATATAGATGATTTCTCGATTTCTATATAGTATGATAAGCTTTCTTCTCCGGTCATTGAATCTGGTGATTATATAGTTTAGATCGGATTAGGCATGTTTACGTGTATGAATATTCATACACGTAATACTTTCAAAATTCAAACCGTTACCTCATGATTGAAAACACAACTTCCAGTATTGATTTCTCGATTTCTATATAGTATGATCAAGTTTATAAAACTTTAACTTTTATAAAGTATCTACATATAAAATATTATAATAAAAGATGTAGCATTATGAATTGTTTTTTATATGTTTTCTATGTAATACTAGTGGTGGTGCCCGCGCGTTGCGGCGGGTTCGTTACACGGAGAGAACTTAATTAGCATCGATTTGGTTTGTTACGGTTTCGACACTCGGTATAGTGACTGAAATAAGAAACTAAAAATATAAGTTTGCTTCATTACCAGTACCGTCATATGCTATACCAACCGAAAAAGAAAACCATAGAAGATAAAGTCGCAATATGAGAAAAACGATATCTAGACGTGTTCGGTTAGTTGTGACGATACAAAAAGTGGGTTGTCTAAACGATACACTTTATTCTTGGTTTAATCCACCACTATCATCCACGCTATATGCCAGATATTTTCCTTTTTTGCGTGCAACATGTTTCAATGCCACAAACTGAAACTAACATTCGCATGAAAATTCCAATAAGTGGTTGACCATCTTGGTTCCATTTCAGTAAACATAAGCTAATTTTTAGCTCACAAAATAAGTTGATATGTTCACATCGAAACATGCGGACGGTTTATAATTTTTTTTCCGTACAAGTGTGAAGCTGTTCTTTTTGTATCGTTATTTCTGTTAATATACATTATGTACCACTATTTGGATTTGAATTTGCAATATACAATGATTCTGAGCATGGTAATTTGAAGTCAGAAAAATCAGCTTATGTAGGTGGTAGATAATCAGAAGACTTTTACGTGTGATATCAGAAGAAATCCATAGGGCTTTTTCGGACCTTTAACACCCAACCTGTTTTGACTTTTGACACACACTACAAGGTACACACTTTGAGCCTAACCCTTGAAGAAAAATGACCCAAACTGTCATACATGGGTCACAAAAAATGTTGTGGAGCACTTACTTCAGCTGTAATGGATGAAAGATAAGCCATGAGTATCATGAGAGCTACTTTGTCGTCAGTTGAATGCCTAAATATTGACAAAACATTAAGTAATTAAAAGCATTCATAAATAGTACTGCACACAACGTGAGACTGCTTAAAGCAAGTCGAAAATGATGTAAGGTTTTCTGGAAAATGTAAATAACGCAACTAATCTATCTTGCCTTTAAGACTATCCGGTGTGCAGACGAAAGAAGGGGAAGCCACGTAGGAAAAAGGTGGGACGGGGGGGACGGAGACGCGGGTGGGGGCGGTGTTGGGACGGAGACGGGGGCACGTGATTGGTGGAGACATTGGTGGGTGATGGTGATTGGCTCGTCCTTTATGTTCCGCCAGAGACGGGAGGGACGGGGGAGAAGGGGGACGGGGCAGGGGGCGGTGTGGGGGTGGGGGTGGGGGACGGGGCAAAAAGTGGGTGGACGGGGGTGGGGTGCGTCTGCGTACCGTATAGCCTAAGGCAGCCAAATGTGTCATTTGCAAATAGAGGAAAATAACTTGAATCTAGAAGTTACAAACGAAATATGATAAAACAAGGATAGATCTGAGTTACCACTCAACCTATAGGTTTGGTAAGACATAGTAATTGTGTACCTTCCAAAATATAATGTTCTAATGATGAACGCGCATAGCAGCCCAACCTACAAGTGATATGAAAACACATCACATAAATGGCTACAGCAACTTCAAATATTTGATACAACAAACTAACAAAAAGTTAACCAAATATCACTTACCAAATGAATAAGCAGTAGGGAGCAAAAATCTTTCCTGATGCATTCATAATCTGAAACATCTCAAACATATTAAAAATAGTTTAACCTTAAAAAACAAAAGTATTTGTAGGAAGTAATTATCATTTCAGGAACAATTACTTCTAAGATCACAAACGATGATCAAAATTATGAAAAAAATAATACACCCTCTAATTTTTTTATCCAAGTCCATCTTACATAACAAAATCCACATATATACAAAACAATAGCCTCCAATTGCTTAAATTGCTTAAATTCATAGATGAAGAGCAATTAAATGAATTAATGTGCAGAGGGTAAGATGAAAATGAAAGAGGTGAGATAAAATGGAAAAGAATAAGAATGAGAAAGGAGTAGGGAATCGTTCTATAGATGAATATAGTACATTCAAGAATGTGCATATCAATCGGTTTGTAACCTTCAGAATGTGAAAGGAGCAGGAACTTGAAGGGATGAGAGGATTGTGGGGGGTAGGGATGGGAAATGAAGGGTAGGATGGTAAATTTGTTTTGATATTGTAAAGTAGGAGGATGGTGAAATGTCTAGATTACCCTTTAAAGTGTCTTAATTGTCCCCAAAGTCCCTATAATACCCTTATGAAATAAGTTTTATTCTCTTATACTTGTTGCTTTAAAAATTGTACCCATGTCAAAATTCCAATATGGTACATCACTCCTCCTTTATAATGTATTATAGATTATAGATGTTTAATGTAATTATAAAATTGAATGTAGTGAGGTTTCATAAACATCTCTTGACTCTTGACTTTCTTTTGATTAAATATGGTGTTCTAAAGACATATTTGCCCCTCAAAAGTAGTTATTTTATGCATTGTGTGTTGTATCATAAGCATCTAAACTTATACCTCTTAAAATTTAAGAAGTTCTTGGGAAATGTTTTATAATATAGTATAGATAGATATAGATATAGATATAGATGATTTCTCGATTTCTATATAGTATGATCAAGTTTATAAAACTTTAACTTTTATAAAGTATCTACATATAAAATATTATAATAAAAGATGTAGCATTATGAATTGTTTTTTATACGTTTTGTATGTAATATGTTTAATGTAATTATAAAATTGAATGTAGTGAGGTTTCATAAACATCTCTTGACTCTTGACTTTCTTTTTATTAAATATGGTGTTCTAAAGACATATTTGCCCCTCAAAAGTAGTTATTTTATGTATTGTGTGTTGTATCATAAGCATCTAAACTTATACCTCTTAAAATTTAAGAAGTCCTTGGGAAATGCTTTATAATATAGTATAGATATAGATATAGATATAGATGATTTCTTGATTTCTATATAGTATGATCAAGTTTATAAAACTTTAACTTTTATAAAGTATCTACATATAAAATATTATAATAAAAGATGTAGCATTATGAATTGTTTTTTATATGTTTTCTATGTAATATGTTTAATGTAATTATAAAATTGAATGTAGTGAGGTTTCATAAATATCTCTTGACTCTTGACTTTCTTTTTATTTCTTTTTATTAAATATGGTGTTCTAAAGACATATTTGCCCCTAAAAAGTAGTTATTTTATGCATTGTGTGTTGTATCATAAGCATCTAAACTTATACCTCTTAAAATTTAAGAAGTCATTGGGAAATGTTTTATAATATAGTATAGATATAGATATAGATTATAGATAAAAATGGGGTAAGGGGTAAGCGTTTGGTATTCAATGTAGGTGTCGTTTTGTTGCTAAGCTTTCAAGATATTAGTTTGGTGTAGGTCAACTTTTCGCTTTGAGTTTCGATACAAAACCAAAAAGTGGGTCGGTTTGTTTAATTTTTGTTTGTTTTTCACACACCTATATGAGGAGCTTAGATTAAAATGGCTGTATTTAAATATAAGAGATGTTTATTATTAATCAAGTTCAAATTGTAAAAATAAGGCACATGAAGTTACCATAGTATTATTGGGTTTTTTTTTAGTGAAGGCCTTTTGGGCTTCTCTTGTTTTGGATGTAGCCTGTTTTGGTTCTTGTTCTCAAACAAAAACTCTAATTATATATCTATATATTTATGTCATTGTCGTTATCATTGTGTTTAGAGAAGTTAGGGATCAAATAAAATCTACCTAAAATGTTATTGTGTTAGGCTGAAAATATAAAAAGGTCAAACTGTTGGGCTAACTGTTGGATTCTGGAAATGAAGTCTTGGAAATCTAAAGAAAGGAGGCAAATCTAAAAATATTATCACCAAGTTGAGGTAGAGTGATATGCAGTTTTAAATCCAAATGGGTTCTCACCTTATTAGACACATATTGTAACTATAGGATATGTTTGGTAAAACTAGCTGATGGCTAAAAGTTGGTAGCTGATAGTTGTAGTTTTTTAAATATGTTTTGATGTTTGACAAAGTAGCTAGGACTTTTAATAAAACGTATAAAATAACCAAAATTGACATAATTAAAAGCTTGTAGCTTAGTAGAAACTTTTTCTTAGTAGCTAGTATGAGCTTTTTCTTAAACGCTAGTATTAATAGCGTTTCAATATAGAGTTTTTTCTCCTAACCTAAAAGTTTCAAGCTTTTTTCAACCAAACAAGGCTTTTTATTGAGTAAGAGTTTTTTTGTTAAAAGCTTGAAGCTCCTAAAAGCTAATTGCCAAACATACCTATAATCATAGTTGAGAATAACTTGTACGTGTAAATATCCATTTTTACTCCTTATACAACCTAATTTGGAATACACTCATTCACAATTTACAAACATTTGCTTTGTTAATTCTTAATTAGATACACATTGTAACTGAAGAAACACGTACCGAAACAGATGTTCGGGTCATGTCTCAACAATGTTAAATAGGAGAATCACACCTTGTTCTTCTTCTCTTTTCCGGTTCAGATCTGCAAGGAAGGAAAGGAAGGTGGAGAGTGGAGGTGGCTGCTAGGAGACTACAAGTAGAATCCAACGTACAACACAAAAAGTGATGGTGGCTGCCATAGTAATTTTGGGGGTAATCTCTTGTGTGCCCTAATAAGAGGTGAATACCTCTTTATATAGGGCTTTTATGGGCCACCATCATGGGTCACTAACTATATGGGCACATAACCTATTGGCACTAAGCCCAGTTAGCAAATAGTATAACAAGTAATAAAATAACGAACATGGTATGTCGGGTCAGACACCATACCTTAACCCTTCATAGTTGAGGGTAACTTGTACATGTAAAATACACGCACTCTCCTTTTACAACCTAATTTGGAACACAATCATCCAAAATTCACAAACAATCTCTTAGTTATTTCTCAATTACACACAGAATAATGTAACTAGTGATGGTTGAGGGTAACTTGTGTAAATATCCATTCTGTTTATATACTCGTTTTTTTTTTAATGGCTAATTTTTTATATCCTTTTCTTTACATCTTTTACACATTTTTTTGCACATCCTTGCAGTTGAACTCCCAACCCCACCTAGCATTCACACTAAATACTTCATCTCCATCTCTATAATTACACTAAAAATTGTTAGTTGCATTTTTAGGCATATTTTATCATCTTTTTAGTAGCTAGTTTTAGCGTTTTATGCATTTAGGTTGTATATATTACATCATCTTTCATGAAATGCATATTTTGGTGGGCGGAATCTACTTTGGCTTGTTTTTGGGTGATTTTATAGGTGTGGAGAATTGAAAGAGAAATGGCGAGCATTGACGAGGCGGAACCGGAATTCACTTGGACTTTATGACACTCTTGAAAAGAAGTTTAGGCAACAAGTGGAATAGACATAACTAGAGGGGGGGCTGAATTGAAAATATGATTTAAAGAATTTTAACAACCTTTGAGTTTTTGGTGGAGATTATTCGAAGGCATCATCATTAGGAGATCAAAAATTAGAGATCATCATCATTAAGAAGAAAAAAGAAAAGAAGCATCATTCATATTTCTTTGGGGGCGAGCTGTTCATCATCGAAAAAAAAGTGAAGACTTGGAAATTCTTTTGGCATAAAAAAACAATTTCTATTTTTGCTTTTATTTCGTAAGCTTTAGTTTTATTGTTTTATTTTCGTATTTATTATGATTGAACTAGCCGTCATGTCCGGCTAGAATCTTTTAATTCCGGCATTTTGGTATGTTTTCTTAATTTTGATTAAAAAAACGTATGTGAAACTCTTATGAGATCCAATTTTCGAATAATTTGTTTGGTTGGTTCTTGAATTTATACCTTTAGGTAAAATATTAGTTGGTTGATAAAACTGGCCACTTTATTAATCATTCTAGTAATGTTCATCAATTTATGAAACTTTAACCGGTTTTTATATATTTGATAAAAGGAACAAATAATGGTTTAGGTTTGTCAATGAATTTAAATTTGTTATAGAATTAAACAATATAATTAGGCATTCCGAACGGCGTGAGTGTTTGGTTATAATCATTACTTCTATCATGCAACCCGCACACTAAGATCCGAACGGCGTGAGCTTGGAGTAGCGGGTTGGCTCTAATCAACGAACGGCGTTTGGTTAGACTTTAGATGGAGTGGATGTCCGAACGGCGTGACGTCTAGTATTGATACAAACCGTTTAATTAAAGGATCATTGCACTATAATTGTTAATGATCATAAGTCCGGGTCAAATTAAGAAACTGCCTCAGTGTTGGAATTAGTTTTAATATCTGAATATATCTCACAATTTAATTAACGTTTTCTAGTCATTCGTCTTATTAATTTTAGTTTTATTTTCATTAATTTAAAATACACCACCCCCTTTTTATAATAGTATTTGTGCGAAAACGCTTTTGGTATAATCATTTGGTCTTTATCCCTGAGGACACGAACTCTACTTTCACTTATACTAAGTAGAATATTTTTATTTATTTGTTGGATACGACACCCAACAAAAATCACTACCTTTCTCTCTCATTTTCTATTTAATAATACTTATTCTATACTTTTATCATTACCTTTTCTCTCTGCTCTACTCACAACCACTTTTAAAAATATTAAAAAATTATGGAGGGTGAACAGTATCTCCTCTAAATTTACTGATGAACAGTGTCTCCTTTATATATTTTCTCTCTCCTCTACTCACAACCACTTATACCCACTCTATATAATATATGGGCCTCCCTCACACTATTATATAGTGTCTACTGTGGATGCTTTAAGGCTGGTGGGTGTGGAGGAGGCCCATCATGGATGATGGCCCTCCACCACACCTGCCAGTGGCGAAGCTTGGTTTGCAAAACGGTGGGGTCGGACTCAATTTTTTTCGATCGGTAGTGGCAAATCGGTGGGGGCGGACTCAACCCAAACTCAATTTACCTATGAAAATCGCAAATTTCTACCACTGCGCCAAAAAACAGGGGGGCCAGGGCCACCCTGGCCCTTCTTAACCTTCGCCCCTGACAGCTGTCACATCAGTAAGGGTGTGGAGTTAGGAGCATCATCAACCTTTTCTTCTTATTTTATTTTTTGTTTTTTTAATTAATTAATATTCTAATATTAATATTAAAAAGTTAATATTACATTAAAAAAACATTACTAAAAAAACACAACTAAAATTACATTAAACTACTCGACATAAAAACAATTACAAATAAGCTACTGTTGTCCGTTGTTCCAAATATATTCAACCAAGTTCGCTTGAAGATTTTGATGCGAGAACTCGTTATGTAACGAGAACTCATTTAAATCTTGTTGATGTGGGTCAACAGGAACAATATTCTCCGCCTGGGCATTCTCGTCATATTCACAGATGGTCGCACCTTCGTCTTCGAGTATCATGTTATACAACAAGATACAAGCATACATACAGTAACACAACTTTTTTGGGGTGAACATACGTGCTGGGTTTTCAATGATGTGCCATCTTGTTTGTAGAACCCCTAGTAACCGTTCAATGTCCTTTCTTGTCGCCTCTTGAAACTTGGCAAATTTCTTTCTTTTTTCGTTGTACCGGTGGTGAATAGTTTTAACAATTGTAGAGTAAGGTGGGTAGATCTCATCAACAAGATAATACCCACGCCTGTATTCCACCACCGATACTGTAAACCTGGTATCCGGACCGGTTCCTTTTATGACATCGTCAAAAACCTCTGATTGGTTAATGACATTAATGTCGTTGTTCGAGCCAGTGCCAAAGAAAGCATGCCAAACCCATAGATCTTGTGAACACACAGCCTCCAAGATTATTGTTGGATGTCCATGATCCCCTCGTGTGAACATTCCGCGCCATGCATTCGGACAATTTTTCCAAGGCCAATGCTTCAAGCATTCCTGGAAAACCATGTTTTTGGTGGTGGAACTGATACAATTGTTGGACCTCACTAGAGTTTGGTTTTCGCAAATATTTCTTGCTGTAAAGCTTCACCACGCACTTGCTAAACTTGTACAGACATTTTCATGTAGTTCTTTCCGACATCTTTAAATACTCGTCCCACACGTCCGCTGCAGTCCCATACTCTAGTTGCCGAAGTGCCGCTGTGCATTTTTGTATGGTGGTGAACCCCCTTTTCTTTCTAGCATCGTATCGTAAGGTAAAAAATGCGTGAAAATTCGCCACGTCATCGGCTATACGTAAGAACAGCCTCTTACTCATTCGGAACCTACGCCTAAATAAGGCTGCCGAGTGCAATGGTTCGTCGGAAAAATAATCGGCTACCAATATATCATGGGCACCTACACATATTTTAACAAATATAAATACGAAAAACATCTACAATCATAAAAAATTTAAATATAATAAACAACTTCAATCTTAAAAAAATTATAATACACCTAAATAATCTAAAAAAATATATAAAACTAACCTTCTCGGTCTCTGTTTATAGCCGCTTGCCTAGTTCGAAGTACCGAGTCGACTTCCTCTCCTTCCTCGGCAATGATTTGCGCCGCTTGCGCCACGACATTTATAAAAAATTTACGGCTTCGTGTGTAAATGAAGAACCCGATGAAGACGAAGAAGATGAAGAAGACATAGTTGATTGAGGGTTTGAATTTTTTTTTATAAATATTGATTTTGTTTAAATATATTGAGAGAGTTTGAAAGATTTGGTTAAAAAAAGTGAGAGTGGGAGATATGTATTTATAATATGGAAAATGAAAATTGATTTTTTTTTTAAATTTCGACCGTTCAACAGTCAAAAAGAACAAAATTCACCATGTGGAGGCACGGCTTGCCCGACTTCTCCTTGCCCCTGACGACGACGCCGACCCTAGGGGGCGGTGTTGCCGGGCCCGACCATGGACATGCCGTCTCCATACCGAGCCCCACACCCTACAGTCTAAGAGAAGATTTCCTCTCTACCACCACTAGGCTATAACTTTTACAACCTAATTTGAAATACAATCATTCATAAATATTAGGTGAGGGTACAAGTTACCCTGTAAATAAAAATTTGCAACATGTAACATCGCAAAATTTTCCCCAAAATTTTAATACATAAAAAGCCCTTATATATATATATATATATATATATATATATATATATATATATATATATATATATATATATTATTACACCTTTATCATTAATATTATACAAATGTGCCTAAGTCTTTATTTTATCCTAACTCACAACTTATATACATACATAAATGTATATAAATAATAATAATAATAATAATAATAATAATAATAATAATAATAATATGATTCTAAATTCTTTTTTTTTTCACATACAAGATTTATTATTTTTTTTAAATAAAGCCTTGAGTCAAATAGTCAAAGTCCTAGTCAAAGTTTTAGTCAAACAGTCAAAGTCTTAGTCAAATAGTCAATTCATCATAAAACCTTACTTTATGGTGTTGACCAATTTTAATGGCTAATTGACTCCAAAACTAGTATAAAAACCCACCTATGACCCATTATACTTTGCACCTCTAAATCGATTGTTTCAATCCGATTAAACTTTCCCTCATACCTTTCTTCTATAGTCTATTACTTCTACAATTGAAGCTTTGATTATAAGCTCTTGTAATTGGCAAATTGGAAGCTTGATATTCTTTCTTTTTCGTTTTCTTCAATTTGGACTAGCTACGTTGTTGAGTCTTTGGGATTCGCCTCGCATACATTCACAACACATTATTCTATTTTTTTACGAGACATAACATTTTGCTAAGGTGAGTTTTACATAGCCCCTTTTCTATTTATCACCATTTTTGGGGTGAAACATGTTACAACATTATTTATGCAATTCAATCATCAATGTGTCTATGTGTATTTCTATGTTGCATTATGTCTTGAACATGACTAGGGTAAGCACAATTCTAGCATAAACATTCATCAGCCAAACGGTATACATTGATAGATCTATTGGACTGACAATCCCACCCGGATACGTGCCTCCTACAAAGGTTGCGTGGGTGTTTGTTACTGCAATATAAACGAGTGAACCATGAGCGTATGGGATGTACCACAATACAACAGTCACAATGGTTGATTATGCACTCGATTTACTTCTAGTCATGTTTTCACATATGGACTAGATTGCCATGACACATGAATTGCACAACAATTTTATTCGATTATCAAAACCTATGTAATTCTCACCAACTTTTGTTGACCCAAAATATTTTCAACTTAACATGTTTCAGGTTCTATTTGCTTGAAGATTTGAATTAATGCTTGAAGATGTGTGCATAGTTTTATTCAATTTGATGTACGAATTCTTGTAGAACAATTGTATGTAATTTATTTAAATCATATAATGAAATTTATTATTTACCATGAGCTACTGAACAATCATCAATACGTGACATCCCGATGTTTCCGCCATCGGTTGGGGTGTTACAGATTGGTATCAGAGCCATGGTTATAGGGAATTAGGTTATTAGAAAAATAATCTAGTCTATAACCATAGGATTATAACCAGTATTTGCTTCTTTTACTTGCCATTCTCTATCTCCCTCCTACTTCTTATCCCTACTTTCATCCTTACAAGAAGGTTGCTCTCCACCATTGGATCTACTCTTAGACTAATAGGACAAAATCCTCAGGTTTAGCCTGAACCACCTTGAGATCTCGTCGAAGTTCTAGATTTTAATAACGAACACGTGCAATCTGGAAGGGTGAACGCCTGTATTCTGAGTCTTCTGTCTAGGCTGGCATTGCGCATATATCCCAATCAGACAAGGGACCCGGATGCCTACCTGGGAATTCTCGGGATGAGTGTTCACTTATAGGCTAAAGCATGTCTTCATATGTTATTAGAATTTAGAATCTTTGATAAGTCAACGTTTTCGTTTATTCGTTTTAATTAAATGAATAAATGATTACATTCCTTATATTACCTCATTGTCCTTCATTCAACCCATATCTTATTGAACATTCATTACCCAAATCACTTCCGTAACCGATGCCCTAAACTAAACAGAGATCAAGATCCTCCAGCTACCTAACCGCAAGTCTCACCATTTGACTATTGGTTGCTTTTATTCTATGTATTGACGCTATTTGATTCAAGTAATAAAATATTTGTCTGAGAGTTGTTACATGGTGCATGATTGTTTGAATGTGAACTAATTATATAAATCTATACAACTACAACTCATATACTGTGCTTGTTATACTTGCTTGCATAAACATGTTATCAATTTGCAACCTATGTGTATAATAAATGCTGCACTTAATAGAGGTCATCATGCCTTTTCAACAGTCGGGAGAGGCCCTACAACCTGCTCCACGACTGGTGGAGGCTATCGAACCTACTCAACGATTGGTAGAGGTCATTATGCCTTTTCAACAGTCGGGAGAGGCCTTACAACCTACTCCACGACTGGTGGAGGCTATCGGACCTGCTCAACAATCGGTGGAGATATAGAAGGACGCAAAACTTTAATGTAAGGTAAATTGGTGATTGCGGTCCGGAACGTAATCATGAATTTACAGGTACGTTAAGGTAGTGTGAAATTCTATCAAGGTTTTCAGTAAATAACCAATTATAAACTCTAGTTACCTGGTAGTTCATTTAGTCTTTCTATAGTCAATCAACTCATGCTTTCTTTTAGGAGTCCTAAAACTTAAGATTCTTATTCTCCTTGCTATTTCAGATGAACCTAATCCAACCCTTAAAACTCACACATATCAAAACTCTTACCCAAATTATTCGAAATAGTTTATTCTGTTACCTATAAATTTATGTCATGCCTTAACTCGAAACTTCCCAAACCACCCTTGTCCTAATTTCTACCCAATCACCTTCAACCCTGTGTTTTCAATAAACTTCGGGACGAAGTTTCCAAAAGTAGGGGAGACTGTAACATCGCAAAATTTTCCCCAAAATTTTAATACATAAAAAGCCCTTATATATATATATATATATATATATATATATATATATATTTTTATTACACCTTTATCATTAATATTATACAAATGTGCCTAAGTCTTTATTTATCCTAACTCACAACTTATATACATACATAAATGTATATAAATAATAATAATAATAATAATAATAATAATAATAATATGATTCTAAATTCTTTTTTTTTTTCACATACAAGATTTATTATTTTTTTTAAATAAAGCCTTGAGTCAAATAGTCAAAGTCCTAGTCAAAGTCTTAGTCAAACAGTCAAAGTCTTAGTCAAATAGTCAATTCATCATAAAACCTTACTTTATGGTGTTGACCAATTTTAATGGCTAATTGACTCCAAAACTAGTATAAAAACCCACCTATGACCCATTATACTTTGCACCTCTAAATCGATTGTTTCAATCCGATTAAACTTTCCCTCATACCTTTCTTCTATAGTCTATTACTTCTACAATTGAAGCTTTGATTATAAGCTCTTGTAATTGGCAAATTGGAAGCTTGATATTCTTTCTTTTTCGTTTTCTTCAATTTGGACTAGCTACGTTGTTGAGTCTTTGGGATTCGCCTCGCATACATTCACAACACATTATTCTATTTTTTTACGAGACATAACATTTTGCTAAGGTGAGTTTTACATAGCCCCTTTTCTATTTATCACCATTTTTGGGGTGAAACATGTTACAACATTATTTATGCAATTCAATCATCAATGTGTCTATGTGTATTTCTATGTTGCATTATGTCTTGAACATGACTAGGGTAAGCACAATTCTAGCATAAACATTCATCAGCCAAACGGTATACATTGATAGATCTATTGGACTGACAATCCCACCCGGATACGTGCCTCCTACAAAGGTTGCGTGGGTGTTTGTTACTGCAATATAAACGAGTGAACCATGAGCGTATGGGATGTACCACAATACAACAGTCACAATGGTTGATTATGCACTCGATTTACTTCTAACTGTAACATCGCAAAATTTTCCCCAAAATTTTAATACATAAAAAGCCCTTATATATATATATATATATATATATATATATTTTTTTTTATTACACCTTTATCATTAATATTATACAAATGTGCCTAAGTCTTTATTTATCCTAACTCACAACTTATATACATACATAAATGTATATAAATAATAATAATAATAATAATAATAATAATAATAATAATATGATTCTAAATTCTTTTTTTTTTTCACATACAAGATTTATTATTTTTTTTAAATAAAGCCTTGAGTCAAATAGTCAAAGTCCTAGTCAAAGTCTTAGTCAAACAGTCAAAGTCTTAGTCAAATAGTCAATTCATCATAAAACCTTACTTTATGGTGTTGACCAATTTTAATGGCTAATTGACTCCAAAACTAGTATAAAAACCCACCTATGACCCATTATACTTTGCACCTCTAAATCGATTGTTTCAATCCGATTAAACTTTCCCTCATACCTTTCTTCTATAGTCTATTACTTCTACAATTGAAGCTTTGATTATAAGCTCTTGTAATTGGCAAATTGGAAGCTTGATATTCTTTCTTTTTCGTTTTCTTCAATTTGGACTAGCTACGTTGTTGAGTCTTTGGGATTCGCCTCGCATACATTCACAACACATTATTCTATTTTTTTACGAGACATAACATTTTGCTAAGGTGAGTTTTACATAGCCCCTTTTTCTATTTATCACCATTTTTGGGGTGAAACATGTTACAACATTATTTATGCAATTCAATCATCAATGTGTCTATGTGTATTTCTATGTTGCATTATGTCTTGAACATGACTAGGGTAAGCACAATTCTAGCATAAACATTCATCAGCCAAACGGTATACATTGATAGATCTATTGGACTGACAATCCCACCCGGATACGTGCCTCCTACAAAGGTTGCGTGGGTGTTTGTTACTGCAATATAAACGAGTGAACCATGAGCGTATGGGATGTACCACAATACAACAGTCACAATGGTTGATTATGCACTCGATTTACTTCTAACTGTAACATCGCAAAATTTTCCCCAAAATTTTAATACATAAAAAGCCCTTATATATATATATATATTTTTTTTTATTACACCATTATCATTAATATTATACAAATGTGCCTAAGTCTTTATTTATCCTAACTCACAACTTATATACATACATAAATGTATATAAATAATAATAATAATAATAATAATAATAATAATAATATGATTCTAAATTCTTTTTTTTTTCACATACAAGATTTATTATTTTTTTTAAATAAAGCCTTGAGTCAAATAGTCAAAGTCCTAGTCAAAGTTTTAGTCAAACAGTCAAAGTCTTAGTCAAATAGTCAATTCATCATAAAACCTTACTTTATGGTGTTGACCAATTTTAATGGCTAATTGACTCCAAAACTAGTATAAAAACCCACCTATGACCCATTATACTTTGCACCTCTAAATCGATTGTTTCAATCCGATTAAACTTTCCCTCATACCTTTCTTCTATAGTCTATTACTTCTACAATTGAAGCTTTGATTATAAGCTCTTGTAATTGGCAAATTGGAAGCTTGATATTCTTTCTTTTTCGTTTTCTTCAATTTGGACTAGCTACGTTGTTGAGTCTTTGGGATTCGCCTCGCATACATTCACAACACATTATTCTATTTTTTTACGAGACATAACATTTTGCTAAGGTGAGTTTTACATAGCCCCTTTTCTATTTATCACCATTTTTGGGGTGAAACATGTTACAACATTATTTATGCAATTCAATCATCAATGTGTCTATGTGTATTTCTATGTTGCATTATGTCTTGAACATGACTAGGGTAAGCACAATTCTAGCATAAACATTCATCAGCCAAACGGTATACATTGATAGATCTATTGGACTGACAATCCCACCCGGATACGTGCCTCCTACAAAGGTTGCGTGGGTGTTTGTTACTGCAATATAAACGAGTGAACCATGAGCGTATGGGATGTACCACAATACAACAGTCACAATGGTTGATTATGCACTCGATTTACTTCTAACTGTAACATCGCAAAATTTTCCCCAAAATTTTAATACATAAAAAGCCCTTATATATATATATATATTTTTTTTATTACACCTTTATCATTAATATTATACAAATGTGCCTAAGTCTTTATTTATCCTAACTCACAACTTATATACATACATAAATGTATATAAATAATAATAATAATAATAATAATAATAATAATAATAATAATAATATGATTCTAAATTCTTTTTTTTTTCACATACAAGATTTATTATTTTTTTTAAATAAAGCCTTGAGTCAAATAGTCAAAGTCCTAGTCAAAGTCTTAGTCAAACAGTCAAAGTCTTAGTCAAATAGTCAATTCATCATAAAACCTTACTTTATGGTGTTGACCAATTTTAATGGCTAATTGACTCCAAAACTAGTATAAAAACCCACCTATGACCCATTATACTTTGCACCTCTAAATCGATTGTTTCAATCCGATTAAACTTTCCCTCATACCTTTCTTCTATAGTCTATTACTTCTACAATTGAAGCTTTGATTATAAGCTCTTGTAATTGGCAAATTGGAAGCTTGATATTCTTTCTTTTTCGTTTTCTTCAATTTGGACTAGCTACGTTGTTGAGTCTTTGGGATTCGCCTCGCATACATTCACAACACATTATTCTATTTTTTTACGAGACATAACATTTTGCTAAGGTGAGTTTTACATAGCCCCTTTTCTATTTATCACCATTTTTGGGGTGAAACATGTTACAACATTATTTATGCAATTCAATCATCAATGTGTCTATGTGTATTTCTATGTTGCATTATGTCTTGAACATGACTAGGGTAAGCACAATTCTAGCATAAACATTCATCAGCCAAACGGTATACATTGATAGATCTATTGGACTGACAATCCCACCCGGATATGTGCCTCCTACAAAGGTTGCGTGGGTGTTTGTTACTGCAATATAAACGAGTGAACCATGAGCGTATGGGATGTACCACAATACAACAGTCACAATGGTTGATTATGCACTCGATTTACTTCTAGTCATGTTTTCACATATGGACTAGATTGCCATGACACATGAATTGCACAACAATTTTATTCGATTATCAAAACCTATGTAATTCTCACCAACTTTTGTTGACCCAAAATATTTTCAACTTAACATGTTTCAGGTTCTATTTGCTTGAAGATTTGAATTAATGCTTGAAGATGTGTGCATAGTTTTATTCAATTTGATGTACGAATTCTTGTAGAACAATTGTATGTAATTTATTTAAATCATATAATGAAATTTATTATTTACCATGAGCTACTGAACAATCATCAATACGTGACATCCCGATGTTTCCGCCATCGGTTGGGGTGTTACACAACAGGAACCACAATCTCATAAATGTGGGGTATATAGTGGGGGTAACATTAAGGCTACCCGATATGAAGACACAAACACCCCCGTCCCTGCACTTTATGCCCCGTCCCTCGTCTCAACACCGCCCCCGGGTGTGTCTCTGTCTCTCCCGTCTCTCTAAGGACACCAGGGACGAATCAACAGAGTATTGGTGTTTACACACCCAACTCATGTCTCAACCAAGAAAAATATGAAGGTGTCTGAAGGGGTAGGGTACTATTCCCTAGCGCTCTCAGGCACACTCTACCCATTATCCAGATCCTCCGCCTAAAACAACACACCTAAGAAGATAACACAGCAGCGCCAAAGCGCACTGCTTACTCTGCGCAGAAGCACCAGTTGACAGCGCCTGGGTACATCCCCCTTGGAGCCCAACTTGCCACCTCCCATCAGATGTCAGCTGACAACTGGTCAGCCGCCTGACACCGTCTGACGACAGAAGAAAAGGAGTCCCTTCTGCAGAACCAGCCACAGTGCGCCACATGTACCAATGACAGAGCACCGCCCAGCCGGCCAACCACGTAGCGTCATGTGGCCCAATCAAGAGCAGCCCTCCTCAACTTGGATCACTTTACCTAACTAAGGATTGAGATCCGACTAAATGGGCTCCTAAGCAACCGGCCCGGGCCTCGGGCCCAAGCCCATTAACAATCAAAGTGGGCTCGATGACCTCAGGCCCACGCACCTCCTATAAAAGGAGGACTTGGCCTCCTTTCTTATGGTAGTTAATCCACCAATTAGAATCAATACACTTGTATCATTACTTGTATTCCTTATCAATAAAGATCATCCTTTTTTCAGTGGACGTAGGTCTCACGAGACCGAACCACTTATACCCTTGTCTTCTACACCACTCTGCTTGTCGTTTGTGCACATAACCATAGATTAACCATCGTTGTGAGCAAAGGATTATACCCTGCAGCGAACACGAGTCATTGCACCCCACACCTGTTATCCCATTATACTCGTTGTTTATACTCGTTGTTTCTTCAGTGTCCTAGGTGGCAATCTAGATGGCATGAAGACATGAACCTTTTCATATCTTCACACCCACTAGCCTAACCGTTAAAAAAGAAAAAAAAAACACAGTCTCGTAAATATCATACCTTACAATTGGTTGCTATCATTGATGCAATAAAGTCCTATGAATTATCCAAAGTCCTAAATTGCTAATAAAGATATTCTTTCTATTATTTTGGCGTATTTGTTGGTTAGGATTAAGTGGCATAGTGGAATCACCGATTCATAACGAACACACAATACCAAACGAGAAAATATAAAGCACGACACACGAACACAAGAATTTTACGTGGTTCGGTTCTAGTGGAGAACCTATGTCCATGTGCTGCAACTAGAGATATATTATTAAGTTTTATAAAATTGTTGATGTCAACTTGTTTCTACCAATAAATTTGACGCATTAACAATAATATGTACACATCAAAATCAAAAGAACTGAAATAACATAATAATGTTTAGGACTGATTTCAGGGTATCAGGATTTTAAAGTTGTGGTCACAATTTATTGATTTAGGTATATGGATAATCATTAAATATTTAAATAACATCTAGCATAATCAATAAGATACGTCAGCGCATGTTTCAGATCTTACGCTATGTTTCAGATCCTACGTTGTATATCAAGTTTATTTTGTCTTATTTTCTCTGCCTAAGATAAAGTTATTATTATTATTATGATTTTTTTTTTTTGCACAAGTTGAACCTATCTTTATGAATATGAGGATGTATATACCTCGTAAGTGCCGATGATCTCCAGTCCAGCTGGGTTGAGGTAGGAAGATTTACCTTTTTGAAGGGTTCCTTCCCAGGTTTGGTCTCAGGTTTGAATTCCATGTTCCACCGAAAAAATAACCGCTTGGGTTTGAAAAGAAAAACCCGTGTGGTGCTATGGGACTCGATCTTGGGCAGTGGTCGCTTTGCAACACAGGATTTACCGCTGAAACGCTGCTCTCGAAAAAAATATATATCTCGTAAGTATTACTCCCTCCGTCCCTATTTAAATGTCATGGGCCCAAAAACACACATTTTAAGAAATCTTTTGTTTGTATGTGGTAAAATGACAATAATATCCTCAAAAGTGGTGATTGTGTTTTGTCTTTTATGGGCAAAACTGAAAATTGCATTTCTTTTTTTGGAAATTGACATTTAATTTGGGACAACAAAAAAATAGAAAGATGGACATTTAAATAGGGACGGAGGGAGTAAAACTTAGTAAGGCGTATAAAAATCATGAATGCAACGATGAATATATTTAGAAAAAACTTATTGATTTATTGCCTCTTTGAAAAACCAGTAAATAAACCAATAAATCATAAGTTGTTTGACTTTATTAAAAGTCCCTTTTTATTTTGAATTTTTGTTATGAGTTAAAAAATTGTTTTTCAAAAGCCGCAGAAGCTTGGATTTTAAAACTGCTTTTGGCCTTTTTAGTATTAAATTACTAAACCACCCACATTTTACTTATTTTTTCCACTTTACTCAAGTTAAAAAACACTTTTTAAAAAATAACTTATTGACATTTTCTCAAAACAAAATATTATACAAACATGTTTTTAAAAACTACTTTTACAAAATTCATAAGTTAATAAACACTTTTAATTAAAAAAAAAACTTTTGAAGTTAAATAAGCAAATCCCAAACACCCAGTTTTTTTTTTTTTTTTAAATGTTGTGTTTCAACGGTAAACCTTTGGCTAGAAAGCCACATCTGCCAGGATCTAATCATTCCTCACACGGATTTCTCCTTTCAAACCCAATGGCTATTTTTTTGGCAGAAGATGGAATCGAACCTGAGACTTCGGGCAGACACCACACAAAGTGAGTAAACTTTTCTACCTCTGTTGTAACCACTGGACTATTTCATAATTGGCTATGTATAACAACTTATTTGCTACTACTATTTGTGTGATTTTTGCAATTTGACGTATAAGTTTAAATCACCAAGTGAAAAACTTCCAACATTCTTTGAAATTGGTACCAACTTTTTTATATCGAGTTCGGTACACACTAATCATTGCTTATAGTCAAAATCATGTAATGCAACATACATGTAGGATTTTCTTGTGAACGGTGGGGTTTGGTGTTGGTGGTGGCAAGTGACCGGATTTGATGATGGTGTTCGTTAGGTGGTGGTTGGGTTAGAGATATAGAGAGATGATGATGGCTGATGACTATGTTGATGATGATGTCTGATGACTACATTTATATGTATAGATTTTTTTTATGTATACACTTTTTTTTATGTATAAAAAGAGAGTAAGAAAATTAAAAAAAAAATAAAATAGGTAAAATGACTACAATACCCTTGAGTTAACAGAAAAATAAACCCGGTTAGTGAAAATGACGAAAATAGCAAGAAAATCCAAACCTCAGGTGTTGAATTGCAAAAAAAAAAAAAAAAACTTTTTAGTACTTAAGTGGCAACTGTATCAAATCTCAGGGACGAAATTGGCATTTAACTCTAAAATTTAACAAATAATTATTGTTGTAAATATGATAAAAAGACTAATATTATAATGATAATGTAAATTGGAAATAAAACGACTTTGGAGGTTTTACGCATTCGGGCGATTTTGACGTGTTTTTTCTTACTTGACTTGTTTAGCCTGATTCCACTTTAACCAATATTTAAACATTTTCCTGACCTTATGAAAAGTATTAACCAATAGCGAACAACTTCATTTTGGACAAACATAAAAAGGAAACGTTATGTACGTGGTGGAAAATGGTGCGGTTGTATTCACCCAAGCCCAGTGGCGGATCCAGGGGGTTTCCGGGAACCCCCTCGATTTGGGAAAAATTAAAAAATTTAATGAAAAAAGTTGAAAAGTGAAAATCGGTGAAAATCTACGAAAGGAACCCCCTGGAAATAATTATTGGATTCGCCACTGCCCAAGCCCTAAAGAAACAACTCGGATTGAGGCTATATGGTTCGGATTGAGGCTATATGGTTTTGCACCAAGGTGACGAATATTGTTAATCACATCAAAAGTGTCTGTATTTTCCACTGCATTGCGCATGCACCTTACTAGTTTCTTATTAGACACTGGCATTCTATTGATTAAGAGTACCCCATATATACAAATATACCCCGTATAAACAAATATCTTTTAGATCCAGTCACATAATTCTGTGATTTTTTAAGTCGTTTCAATATTCTACCCTTGCAAACCATAACCATTTTATATACCCATTTTTTAAAATTCAGTAGTCGCGATTGTTAACGGTGTCGGCTTGAGTTTGTTGCCAAACAAAACTAATAAAAAAATAAATATAAATAGGATTGATAACTCTTGCGATTTATGAAGGGTATCATATTTAAATCCTTTAAGGGCACTGTTAATAGTATTTTGACCATTATTCAACATATCAAAGAATAATATTCAAATACTTTAAGGTCAATTAGAACCAAACATTTGTATTATCATTTCCATTTCTATAATTACATTAAAAATAGCTATTTTTTTCTTTTTTCTCATTAAATAATATTTTTATACTTTTATTATTATTATTTTTTTGCTCTATCCTTCTATCACACCTGCTATAAAAAAAAATATTTAAAATTATAAAGGGTGAACAATGTCTTCTTCAAATTTATTAATGAACAATAACGTTTTCCTTCTTCTTCACTCACAACCATTCTTTCTATATAATATACAGAACCCACTCACATAAATATGGAGATGCTACTATGAGTGCTCTAATACTTTATACTACATGATGTGGTAATGGAGATGAATAAGGCATGATACGATATTTGACAACCATGTCAATTTCACCTGACCCCCAAAAAAACCATGAGCTGGTGGTGGTGTGGGAAAGTGACGGGAAGGGTTTTTTAATTGAACAACAATAATAATCATCCATAATCCAACAACCAACCAGAACCATCTACTTCACCCTTACTGTCAGTGGCGAATCTTGACCCGGAACTTTGGGGTCGGAAGTCACCGGGGGGTCGAAAACCAGTTTTGGGGGGTCGAAACCTTATATACCAAAAATTTTCTGTACGAATACTACATAATCGGAACTTCTAAACGAAAATTCAGGGGAGTCGGCCGCCCCTCCTGCCTCTATTAAGGATCGCCCCTGCTTACTGTGGAAAACTCCAACCCACCGGTCTCACGCCAACTTTCATGCCATATAAAGAGTGGTGTTGATAGCGTGGAGAGCCTTCACATCCCCTTCGACACCCTCATCACAACCCTGTATAATAATATTTTTAGATATTCAATCAAATGAATTGAATATTCGTATCGGATTTACTCGTGAAAGCACGTCTTCATCAACTATCGTAATATTAAGCGGTGTAGATTTCCCCTATAAAACTGTGTAGTCTTCCCTCATATTCTACACACTTACTTTCTCTCTTTCAATCCATCTAGGGTTTTTCCTTCATTTTTCTCAGGTACATCCCCCTTCTTTATCCCTTCTTTCTTTCTATATTATTCGCATCATTTCCCTATTCCTTTGTCAATATTAAACAATATTATCTTAATCAATACATATTTATCTGTTTTAAGTAGTTTTCAATCCAAATTTAATTATATAATAACATGTTATTTGTTACCTGTGATTTGTGATGTGATTTTTATGCTTAAATGATTTTTATATATTTGGTAGATAGATAGATGATCATGGAGGATTACGCGGTATTGAATCCGAACGGTTTAAATTACAATGGAACTCCCACGGTTCTATCGGATCCTAAGTTGCTTAATTCGATGAATCTTAACGAAACGTATTTATGTCGAAACTCTGCGAATCGTGTTCGCGAGTTGCCTGATTTGAGCCGTAGAAGGTCTAGTCAACCTTCTGGTTCGAATCATGAAGGCGAGTCGTTAAATGAGGATTTTGAACTTAGTGATGTGGTTTTTAAGTACATAAATCAGATGCTTATGGAAGAGAATATAGAGGAGAAGACTTCTATGCTTCATGAGTCTTCTGCTCTGCAAGCTGCAGAGAAATCGTTTTATGACGCTCTTATGGTCAACGAGCCTAGTTTAGGTTGTTCGCAGCCTACGGTTCCTTTGTATGATAATGATGGCAAGGATGGTGTTATGATTGGGGACTTGAATTATATTGCTGGTGATCCATCTGTTGGTGGTACAGGTTTTAGCTATGATGTTAGTGATTATGATTCGCCTTTTGTACCGAGTGTTTTTGTAAATCATGGTTCACAACCTGGATTTCAGACGTCATATTGCTCGTCGAGTAGTAATAGTTGTATTAGCGATTATTTTGCTGATTCACCTGCTAGTTTTGAAAGTGTATCTGATACACGCTTTCAAAAAGGTATTGGGGAATCAGGTAGTTTTCCTCTCAGTAGTGGTAGGACTTTAGATCAACCGGTGACTAAAAGTGTCGTTGTTCTAAAGGCTGAGAGGAAACACGAAAGCAGTTCATCCGTCACAGAAGAATCAAGAGGAAGGAAGAATGTTTATTCCAAAGATCTTGATGAAGATGGGAGAATCTTTAAGCAGTCTGCAGTTTATAATGACCCGACTGTGAGGTCAAAGATGTTTGATGATGTGCTGCTTTGTGGTGAAGGAAAAAATCCTCCTCAAGGTTGTTTTGTCCACAGTGGGGTTTATAAATTACAACAGAAGGGTAGCACGGGTAAGGGACGTGGTAAAAGAGGCGTAAAAAAGGATGTGGTGGATTTGAGAACGCTTTTAAGCCTCTGTGCACAGGCTGTTGCAGCTAATGATCGAAGAGGTGCAGTCGATTTACTTAAACAGATAAGAGAACATGCATCACCGACAGGTGATGGTATGCAAAGGTTGGCCCACTATTTTTCTGGTGGGCTTGAAGCCCGAATGGCTGGCTCTGGAACAGAAGTATACAAAACTCTCCTTTCCAGATATACATCAGCTGTGGATATATTGAAAGCCTACCATTTATTTCTTAGTTGTTGCCCGTTCCTGAAAATCTCCAATTTTTTATCTAATAAAACTATTTTGCACACTGCCCAGAACAAAAAGAAGCTACATATAGTAGATTTTGGTATTATTTATGGCTTCCAATGGCCTTGTTTTATTCAACGTCTCTCTAAAAGGCCTGGTGGCCCCCCGGAACTTAGAATCACTGGCATTGATTTTCCCTGTCCCGGTTTTAGACCATCTGAAAGGGTTGAGGAGACTGGAAGAAGGCTAGCAAATTATGCAGAAACTTTTAATGTTCCATTTAGGTTCAAAGCCATAGCTCAAAAGTGGGAAACAATCACAATTGATGATCTTGAGCTTGATAGTGATGAAACGTTAGTTGTAAATTGTGCGTATAGGTTTAGATACTTGCTTGATGAGACAGTAATGGTGGATAGTCCGAGGGATAAAGTTATGAAGCTTATTAGGAAAATGAAACCCGACATGTTTATTCAAGGTGTTATTAATGGGTCTTACAACGCCCCCTTTTTTATCACAAGGTTTAGGGAAGCTTTATTTTTCTTCTCTTCCATGTTTGACATGATTGACGCTAATGCAACTCGTGAGACACCAGAGAGAACGCTTATTGAGAAAAACTTTTGGGGCCGTGAAGCGATGAATGTCATTGCTTGTGAAGGTGGTGAGAGAATCGAAAGGCCTGAAACATATAAACAGTGGCAGGTTCGTACCTTAAGAGCTGGATTTCGCCAGCTACCACTTAATCAAGAAATCTTGAAATTGGCTAAAGAGAGAGTAAAGTCATGCTACCATAGAGATTTTGAGATCGATGAAGATGGTCATTGGTTGTTGCAAGGCTGGAAAGGACGCATTATATATGCATTATCTTCATGGAAGCCCACTTAATAACAATTTATGGAATGCTTCTACAACTCACGCGTCTTGATTTGTCAAGAAGCCATATGGTACTTTTTGTCATTTCGTTTTCAGTTTTATTTTTATATTCTTATTACTATTGTGGAATTAAGATGAAGTAAAATGATATATTATGTGTTTGGCAAGCAGTGTATGAAAGAAGTTGGTTGTCTCATGTCTGCTCCTTAATTCGCCAAACTAGCGGTCCTGAGTTTGTTGGAAATTTGACAAATGAAGCATCCATGTTTGTGCCTCAAGGACAGCCTTCCTTTTATATGGGGTATGTATATCGACCTCCATACTGCATTCATCATATTACGTCGATATCAACATTGTTCTTGTTCATATGCTCAATATTCCTTTTTACTGACTTCATCTGTCAAATATATTGAATTTATGTAAACCATTTTAAGCCTTATGATTGATTACAAGATCTTGAATTTATGAAAACCAATTTAGGCCTTATTATGGAATATGCATTATTTAATACTGTCACATGGGATGATTGTGATTCCTACCTTAAGCAACGTCATGGGTGGATTACTAATTATAAGATTCAGTTAAATGTATCTGCATATAAAATATACCATTGGGACTTGGAGAATACGTATCATTTTTTTTAATCTATATATACTTTATAGTCGGTATATTTATTATTAGAAGCCCATTCGACAATATCATTAATTCTCTAATATGATAATCAAGATATTTGTTTTACAAGATCTTTATTGATTTGTTACAATATACTAATACAATTGAGTTTTTTCATGATGATTGTGTGGGTTTTACAACTTATCCTTCAGACAAGAAAATTCCATTCAAGTTTCAGCAAAGATAATTTTCATTGTCAGTATGTTTTGCAATGACCATTAACAAAAGCCAAGGAAAATCGCTATTAAGAGTTGGTATTTATCTAATGGAACCTGTTTTCTCCCATGTTTGTAATTCCATTTTATTATTACATTATGCAATATGTAATTTGTTTGTATTTATTTATTTACACACTTAGGTTTATTTAAATTAAATTGTCCAGCCTGTGAAATTCATGGGTTATAACCTAGTTATTACAATATGCTAATGGCAATTGAGGTTTTTTTTTTTTTTTTTTTTTTTTTTTAATACTGGTGGGTTTTCCATTGTTTTTTATTTAGGTTTATGTAAATATTGTTATCATTTTTATATGATATCCATCATGTTAACTAATTTACAAGACGTCAATGTGGGGCTAGCCCACTTGGTAGAGACATATGTCTCTTAGATGGGAGGTCCAAGGTTCAATCCTTGGCAAGGGTGTTGTAATTTAGAATTATTGGTGTAAAATATAGGAGATGTAACGTTTGCCGTTCAAAAAAAAAAACTAATTTACAAGACATTCTAGTTTAATCTATAATTGCATTAAATATGAGTTACCTAAATGCATACAATCAGTTAATCCAGTTACTGTGGGTAAAGACATCCCTCTCAAGGCTGACATGGAGGATGTAAATCAGAGAAGCCACACAACAGGAATTGAACCACATGTAATTGACCGCTAACTACCATCATCGCAGGAACTGAGTTACCGCATCAACATCTAATACATTGTAGTGCAACTTTTGAATGTTTGTTTTATATAAAAAGTTGTATTGGTTACTATATTATGTTAGGTATGTATAGTGTATACTCGAGTAAAATCCTAAACATGTGAATAGTAAACAAGAGCCTTGGATGGTTGGAATGGATAAAATCAAATTTACTTTTAAACTAGCATTTTGCCCCCGCCGTTGTGAATTGTTTTTATAAAAAAGTTATAGGGTTTTTCATATTTTTAGGGTTTTCGCGCGTCGCGAAGAAGTAAGAGGTTTTCGGACTTTTAGGGTATCCACGCGTCATGAAGAAGGCTTAGGCCTGGGCGACGCACGAGGGACAAATTAGTCGAGGCACAATATTTTTTTTGTCCAGCTCTGGGCACGTAGCCAAGAGCTTTCTTTGATTCTTTATGTGGCGTAGACAAGGTTTTTCTATTTTTCTCTTTACTTTTCATGCCTTTTCCTGCGTGCGCTTTTCTTTACAATTCGGCCTTGATTTCTGCGCTTTCTACACACGGTCTCTTGTAAAAGCATAAATAAAAGCTAAAGAAACGAATGAAATGACCAACTATATAACTTAAAACGGATAAAAACGAAAGGAAAAACAAATGTGTTTTACAACACATCAGAGTGGCACTCCATGCGTTGGAGACCTCTCCCTCCTTCACATCAATGTCACATTGTCATTTATTTGCCGCCAGGGACGAAGTTTACTTGGGGCCAGGGCCACCCCTGCCCCCCCTGTTTTTTAGCGCAGTAGTGGAAATTTGCGATTTTCATAGGTAAATTGAGTTCGGGTTGAGTCCGGCCCCCGCCGATTTTCCACTACTGATCGAAAAAAATTGAGTTCGGCCCCCGCCGATTCCGAAACCAAGCTTCGCCACTGTTTGCCGCAACTTGAGAAATCATTATAAATGCTACACGTTTTGTACGCTTCCCATGTCACAACTAACTAAAGTTAGGAAAAATGTGATAACATGTGTGTTAACGCAATTTTTTTCTTAGAAACCATTTTCGTATATTCGTAGTAAACCTAAACCACGTAAAACCGTTTTATTTTTCTGCTTTTGATCTATGATTTCATAAACCCTTAATGATACAATTTATTGTGAAACTAAGGAAATGCTTAGATCGAGTTTAAAACAATTCGCCAATCGTGCTAGAAGTAGCATATGTTGTATGAAAGTAATGTTCTTTAGGATACTACATGGTGGAAAACAACTTAGTGTTGTGAGCAAGATTAACTTTTCAAGCTTTACTATTTAAATATAGTGTTTGTAACAACTTGATGTTGTATTGAGTAGATTTTAACTAGAGTTTAAAAAAACAAGGACATGAGGTTTTATGTGCACTTTAGTGACATAGTCATAGTGCACATCAGACTACGATGTGTGCACACCTTTTTGCAACAGTGCACACAGAGACTTACATGTGTACACTTCAGTGAAACAGTGCACACAAGACTTTGATGTATGCAGTTAGTGAAACAGTGCACACAGAATTCAATGAGTCCACTTAAAGAAGACTTCCAAGTGACACTTTTCAAAGAATATCATTGCGATGATTTCGGTCGGATGATAAAAGTGTTGATAATATCACTTAATGTCTTGTCTATTTGTCCTTTTTATTCTGTTGATGTTTTCTTTCCAAAGATGCAGGCTTTTCATCCCTGGCAGCCTGCCCCCTACCCAGCCCATATAAATAGCAAAACGGAAATCAACTACTCTAAAAAACAAATAGGAAATCGTTGAAATTGTCTATTTATGTTGACTTGTTACTTTGATAATATTTTATTATATGTAATTGTTTGGGCCTTATAATTTTTTTGAAGTTATATATAATGATTCTTGCTTTCATCGGCCAATAAATCGACCAACCCAAATCATGCCTTAGGTAAAAAAAGTTATGTATTCACTATTGGTTCCCGATAGCTTAAAGAAGCACAACAATAATGCGAGTAAAAAAAATAAGCATTTACGTATATGGGCCCGCTTTTTACTCATACAAAGCCCACAAGGCCCTCGTTTTCCCAAGGATGGCCCTGCCCATTGCCTACACTATATTAAGAGTATCCGTATCGTATCATACTTTCACTTTCACTTTCACTGTATTATATAGGGATGAGCTTAGGACGGGATCGGTACCGTACTGATACCGATCCCAAAAATACCAAAGCCGAAAATAGCCAAAAACCAAAACCCTTGATTCGGTATGGGATCGGTTCGGGATGAGACTATTTGCTCATCCCTAATCCCTAGTATCATCTATCTATAATACATTATAAAGGAAGAGTGACGGCTAGGATAGTAATTTTCAATTCCGTACAACTTAAGAAGCAACATGCACAAGTGATTTATGCTTATATAATGAGGGTATAATTGGAACTTTGTGAAACATTAAGACACTTACAAGGGTATAGTAGTAAATTTGTAATGACATTTTAGTTAAAAGTAGAAAATTGTTCCCTTAATACCCCTATAATACACTCTCCTCCTTAATCATACAGCCCTATTCAACTTCCTAACCCCCAAGTTTTAATGTCAACTTCATTGCTTTAACCCTATCATACCCGTCACCCATCGGTGCTTCATTACTCCATCGGTGCGTTGCGTCGCTTCAGATTACTGGCATCCCCTATCTATTTCGATTGAAGACTATTTAAGCCCTACGCTACGGACTCTGCTTCTATAAAATTTTCTTATTCTTATTTATCATACACACCATTGATTTCTCCTCAATTGCCATCTATTTTCTTCGATTGTCATATGATCTTTCTTCAATTGAAGTCTGTCATGATTTAAGGTCAATTCGTTTAAAGTGTAAATTATATAAATAGATGTTTCAATTACTTGTCTTTATAACTTACATAATTTCACTTTCATTGTTTCACATGTGTGCTGGATTTGTTCATTTAATTTTGTTAACTTTTGGTGAATCAGGTACTGAAGCAACTGTTGCGAATCACAGAACGTAATTGAATAGGAAGCTGCTTATCGGGCTTTGTTACATCTTTGTTGGTGACGGTAACCCCCTGAATCATTTTATTAAATACTGTTCTGCGTTTGTGTAATTGTGTCGGTTTTGTTTTCAGTTGTTTGTGAAGTGAATATTTTATGGATTTTTCCCTTTTTGACCGGCGGATTTTTATGTTAACTCGAGCTCTAATAAGGACCAGAAGCCATTTAAGAGCTTTAAAGCTTATTTCCCAGACGGATCTTTAGCCAAGGAGGCTCTTCAGGTATGTATAGAGCCTTAATCACTTTATTGTTATTGTTTTGCAATATTGATTAAGAAGTTAGTTATCTATCTTTTCGTAAATGCACAACTAAATGTTTGTGGGTCAAACCAATTTCGCATAACCTGTTTACTCGTTTGCTGAAATGACCCGTTTCAACCCGTCACTTGAACCCACCGTGTGGATTTTTTCAGTGTTATTATTTTCTCGCCGTTTTTGTTGTCTACATGTACAAAATTGACTTTACTGAGTTGTCTCCAAATGAACCTTTTTATGTTTCTGTGAATTTTCTGTATGCTCTAATTCCAATTATTGGTTACCTGTTGTGTTTGAAGTTTTTTTAATTTTAAACCTTATACGAATGGTTTTTGCATTTATATTGTAGTTTTTTTGCTGGTTCACTATGTTTTTTGCACGTTTTAATATTTCCTGCTGAACAAACCATAACAATCTGTTAAGCTTATTAGAGTACCATTTGTAGTTGTTGTACTTCCGCCTATGCGCAGTTATCGTTGTACTTCGCTCTTTAAGGCTTTTGGGATGAGCTTGTAAATGTCGTTATTGGATAGAAGAGGTTACCAAATGGCAAACTGCAAGTTCTAGAAATGTTGCTGCCAGAGCTTAAACAATGTGGTTTAAGAGCGTTTTTTTCTGTTTCAGGTAACCCAATTCTTTAATTTACTTTAGTTCTATATGCGCCTTACATCACATACAAGCACCAACATCTTTTTACTCTGCAAGCATACATGGAAGCGTTATGACCATGAAAGCTTCCATCTTTCATTTTTTTATTAATCATATGTTACTTATATTAAACTTTGGTGTAACCATTTATGGAACTATAGATTGTTTGTTAATAGATTTAGGAAACAAGTTCTTGTCAGTTGTGGTCTCTCTCTCTCTCTCTCTCTATATATATATATATATATATATATATTATTGTTTGTCGATATTACCTTCTGGATGGAGCGGTTGAGAGAGATCTCTCACTTAGGCTCCGGGAGTTAACCACAAATTTCATATTTCAGGTTTAGACTTTGTTTAGAATAATAATCCCTGACTAAATCTGATAGATTCGAAAATGTCGAAACCGATGACTGGGAAGGAGAAAGATCTGGTCGCAAGAATAAGCCATCCATGGCCACCCCAGGTAACATGCACTTTCAGTACCTCTAAAGTTAATAAATGCGTTATTTGGTAATTTGTGATCTGATAATTATTTGTTTTGGTCTTGTCATGTACTTTAATGAGACCAACGATGTTCATGTGAAATTGCTACGAACCTCCAGGTTCATTTAGTTGGTTATATTGGTAACTTTTATTTAAAATTGGAGTTTACTAAAGGCGAAAATGGGGTCACAATAATGGAGTAAAACTCAAAATCATTTGCTCTTCTTACAGAAGTGGAATTTTACATCTGTGGAGGAAATAGCTAGGTATTTGTTTTAAGAAGTAATATTACTTCTTTGTGAGCAGGTCACAGGTAGAGGTGTTCAAGTTGGATTTGCATTCACTGGTATACATTGTTTTGGTGCAGGTATAATTAGTCATGTTCTATAAGATTGGTTGAAGTTTCATGTATACAAATTTGAGAAAATCATTATCAGGTCAGAACCTTTTGTTATTTTATGATGAAGTTAACTGTTGATGCTTATTGGAGTATTTAGAGACACATAAACATACATACAGGGGTTGACTATTGGGCTTGGGTTGCGCTTGACTCGGCTATGCTTGTTTTAAACAAGTTACAAGCTGATTTCAATCGAGCTTTTAGAACGGTACAGAACAAAGTAGCCAAGACTGAATCATTTTATCATGTTCTTTGATTTTTAGGGGTTTTTGATCTCAGATTGGCAAGGAATCAATAGACTAACCGACCTGCCTCATGCTAACTACACTTTGTCCATTTTACAAAGTATGTCTCAGACATGTTTAGTTCTTGACCCGTGACCTGCATAACCCGGATAGATTATATACTTCTGAGACTAAATTACTATATTTGGACTGCTGATCACGGTACTGTATAACTATACATAGTTCATCGGGTTGAGTTATTTAGTCACAAATAAGTTTATCCCCATGAGCCACATTGATGAAGAAATTGTATACATGGTTAGCAAGGTTTACATCAAAATATGCAGACAGAATAATTAAGTGTTCGTTTCCACGTGATTTTTGTTTCACATGGTGAATAGGTGTAGTGCACAGGGACAATTGGCGCAGGGAGCAAAGCGATGTGAACATAAAAAAAACGCCAAGGGTAGGTTTACATAAAGGTTGTTTTTTTAAAGTTTCGAGCAATTTGGTGTTTATTGTGCTTAACTTCCGCTACAAGTTTGCAGAATTGTGGTGCTAAAAAGCGGCGACGGAGTTTGATTTCCAGTAGGGTGTATACAAAGTCATTCTTGTATAGAATGATATACTTGCTTAATAATGATATATAGATTACAAAACGATGGATTGGAGATGGTCACAACAAGTAAATGGATGAGAAATAAACAAAAATATTAGTTTGTTTATTAGATAAATTTCATATTGACTACTAGGTAACTAGGATATTTTGCTGCTATAATGAAGTAGTAGATTGCAAAAAAAAAAAAGGTTAAAAATAAATAAATTTGGCAAACGGGTCAGACTTTAACATATGCGACGCAAAGCGTAGCCTACGCTGATTGCAGCTCATATACGCTGCATCCTTTCTATCACACGTTGACCAGCTGGGCTGTTTATGTTCGACACAGACACTGAATGTTGGCAAATGGTGTATCGGACCAAGAAAAATTGCATCTTGCGGATTTTTTAACACCAAATACTTTCGCATTAGTATGCGCCTGTAATATATTTGTGCTAACAAAAGTATTCTCTATGTGAATGCAGGGAAAACATAATTGAAGGTGACTCGAAGATTGATTTTTAATGATCAAGCACACTAATGATTACATATGTGCAAAGGACTGAACCTCACATAATCAAGAGTAGGCCAATTTTTACAACTTAGTAGTTATTATATGGTTTCATGTCAACTTAGTATTTATTAGTCGATTATGAAAATGATGAAAGAAATTATTAGCTAAAAGGCAGTGTGGGTCAAGGTGTGGCTAATGTTCTGTATGGTGATTATGGTTTTACGGGTAAGCTTGCGTGTGCGTTCAAGACAGTTTATCAGCTCTCGATGAATGTTGGCGACCCGCGTTATGAGCCGTTGTACCAGTTTGGATTCGGCGTTACTACTGAACCAGTTAAATCAAGTTAGATGTTAACTACTATTTCAGATCATTAGATATGTATTTAATTTGTTTTTTGGAATTAAGGTTTTGTATTTGCTTACTCTTGCCAGTTTTTTATTTAAGTATATACAAATAATGTTATCTTTTCCTTGTAATATATCAAGTTTTTTATAATAAATGTGTTTAGAGAATTAACATAATCTACCTTGTCTTGATAGTATGTTAGTTCCGCGTTGCGGCAGGTAAAGTTGTGCTAGATAGCACCAACGGCACACCACCGTTTGCGACCACCTAACACCGAAAACACACATAAGCTAAACTGCCATGTTATTAAAAATATTTACAAATAAATCAAGAAATCCAATAATCTACCAACTACAGTTATATATTAAACCTCTAACTTAATGGAACCCTAATGGCGCTTCTACGAAGCCATAACTCATACATAACCATGTAAAAAATCATCATAATCAACCCGGGTAACATGCCAACGAAAATGTTTCCTAACCTCAATCACGTTTTTGTGTAAATTGGCATGTTATTTGAGAGTTATTTTTAGCCTATAATTGTGACTCTATTTGGTATCATCTAAAATTTCATATTTTATGTAAATTCATATGGGCTGTTAATCCTAATGTGTTCATAAGCTCTGAAATTTTGTGATGTATATTATATGTTGGTGATGAGAATATTAGAACACTTGTGTTTAAGAAGGGATTTTCCTCGCTTTCTTTGTCGCTTTTTTGTTTGGAATATATTTTAGCCCCATACTCATGAGGATTCGTTTAATGACAAATATATGAATATTGATTCCAAAAAGACCAAGAAAAATTGGACATAAATGATTAATAATAATTTGAAAGAAACTGTAGCGATTCTTTGCGAAATAAATTATGTGACATCCGCCACACTACGTACCCCAGCAAAACATAGGTACCCGCGGCAACGCGCGGGCATTCACACTAGTATCTATATATATATATACTAGATTATTCCCCGGGAGCGTCCCGGGTTGAGAAATTTAATATGATACATCAATTTTACGTATAAAATAGACGGTTGTATAACTCTAATATTAATATCGAACCTAAAACAAATTAACAATGTACAACTCCAAATAACACCTAACCTAAAAGAATGTAGAACTTTAATGTAACTCTAATATTAACACCTATCCTAAAGATTAAACAAATGTACAACTCTAACATACTAATATTGATACCTAACTTTAAACAACGTATAATTCTATTATCCTATTCGGCTTTGGTTGAAAAAAAAAATCATATTTACTGATTTAAACATAATTAGTGACTTGTCTATACATGATTAATGATTTACCTGAACACTTTGTGTTTTTTTCCTGTATGAACAAAACTCTACAAAAAAATTTCTCCGTTTTTTATATAGCACTATGGTACTCGTTGAAAAGATAATAAAACGCTCGTTAATTTGGTGTAATTTTTTTCTTTAAAAAATCTCGTATATTAAAGATATTAACGTTTAAAAATTATGGGAAGAAACATGAGGGTGAAAAATCCAATTTTGTTTTTGAATTATTTATTTTCTAAAATATCTCAATGCCACATGGGATGACACATGGCACACTCAAGGAAGAGAATGTCTGTTTGAATGACATGTCATTAAAATGGCTTTGGTTTATTATATGTATATATATATCTATATCTATATATATAATAAACCAAAGCATTTTTTATGACATGTCAAAATATTATGCAATCTCTCTTTTGAGAGATGCCACATAGGATGTGATGTGTCAACTCTAGACCAATTAAAAAAAGGAATAAATATGGTTTAAATATGATTTAACATAATCTATTAAATACTTAATCTACTAAATGTAAATATTAAAACTTTATTATTTTCTTTCTCATGTTTCCTCCCATAACTTTTAAATTTTAATATCTCTTATATACGAGATTTTTTAAAGAAAAAAATTACACCAAATTAACGAGCGTTTTATTATCTTTCCAACGAGTACTATAGTGCTATATAAAAACGGAGAAAAAAACGACTATTTTTTGTAACCCGACAGGTATTGTGTCAGGTTTGGAATTAGTTTAAAAAAATTGTGGGTTTGGGTCGGGCCTGGGATTGGGTAATACCCGACCCAATTACCTTTTTATTAGGGCTAGCAATTTAAACACGAACACGATAACCTGATACGAACCTACACGATTTTAACAGGTTTCATGTTTGGCCTTAACATGTTTCATGTCTGTAATAGGTCTACACGTTAAGAGCTGTTTATTTTTGTGTCGTGTTCGTGTTTACATGTTTCGTGTTCGTGTCTTATCGTGTCCGTGTCTTAACAGGTCTTATCGTGCTTCTTATCGTGTCTTGTCGTGTCTTATCGTGTCTTATCGTGTCTTGTCGTGTCTTATCGTGTCTTGTCGTGTTAACCTATTTTATTAGTGGTCCTTATCGTGTCTTATCGTGTTAACCTGTTATACACAGGTTCGTGTTCATGTTTACGGGTTTCGTGTTCGTGTCTTAGCGGGTTCGTGTCTTAACAGGTTCGTGTAACCTGTTATGCCAGCCCTACTTTTTATTATATTAGAATATGATAACTTATGGCAGACATTTGTTTAAAATAATAATAATAATAATAATAATAATAATAATAATAATAATAATATTCATTAATCATATATTAGCAGATGCCATTTTTATAGTTTAGATACTTTTAATTTTATTCACTTTACTTAGATTTTTCAACCCGGGACGCTCCCGGGGTATAAACTAGTATATATATATATTGCAAAGGGATTAATCCTACATGTCATACTCTTATGCAATCTCTCATTTGAGAGATGCCACATAGGATGTGATGTGGCAAGTGTAAACCAATTAAAAAAAAAGGAATAAATATGATTTAACCTAATCTATTATAATCTATAACCTAATCTATTAAATACTTAATCTGCTAAATCTAAATATTAAAACTTTAATATTTTTTCTCTCATGTTTCCTCCCATAACTTTTAAACGTTAATATCTTTTACATACGTGATTTTTTAAAGAAAAAAAATTACACCAAATTAACGAGTGTTTTATTATCTTTCCAACGAGTACCATAGTGCTATATAAAAAAACGGAGAAAAAAATGACTATTTTTTGTAACCCGACAGTTATTGTGTCGGGTTTGGGATTAGTTTAAAAAATTGTGGGTTTGGGTCGGGTATGGGATGAGGTGATACCCGACCCGATTACCCGAAACAACATACCCAAATACCCGAACTATATACCCGATCATATACCCATGAATTTTTTAACGCATCACATAACCCTTAGACTAATGCGTTCGATATTTCAATAATTAACTTTTTTTTTTCTTATTTCATGTTAGTTCTTTTTAGAATGATCGATTATAAACTTCCGAATTCATTTGTAATGACACTAGATTTATACCCCGGCGCAGAGATTCGTTTTTTTTATATTTGAATATAATAACTTATGGCAAAGATTTGTTTAAAATAATAATAATAATAATAATAATAATAATAATAAATTTTATTATATCATAATAGATATTTCAACCCGGGACGCTCCCGGGATAAAAACTAGTATATGATTATGGACAATTGGTGAGGGCTGGGCTTTCATAGGGGCTTATTTCAATGGGCCTTAAATAGTATGGGCTAATTGCTGGAGTTTAGGTTGGGTAATTGACTAAGTTAAAGTCCAAAAGTAAAATATATAAAGGAAAACTTCACGTAATAACAAATACACTATAAAGTTACTTATACATTTTTTTTTTGCTCTGTAATTACCTGATTAACAACACAAGTGTATGACTCATTTATCCAAATTAAAGTATACCATATACACAAAGATTAGAACGTGCTCGAATAAGTAAGGGTGATATTACACTCCTCTTGAATATTCAAATCTTTATAATTTAAAGTTAAAACAACGATAATAAAAAATAAACTAAATGTGTGGTCAAACTCTTGTACATTAGTGAATGAGGGAATCTTATTTTCCTGTAATTCCTTTTCTATCTAGCTAATTAGTTAATCAAAGGTGGCCTATTAAATTTACATGAGTGTGTTTAAAAAAAAAAAAATAGAAACATTAACAAATTAGAACTGTGTTTTGAGACGAGGAGCATTTGTATGCATGATCCCATGTGCAAATTGCATGTTATGGGCTACACCAGTAATCTTGGTCAAACATTTTGCAATAAAACTAAAACAACTTGATAGGTAAACATGTTTTCTCGTATTTTAATTTACGTATAACTAGTTGTATTTTGAAGAGTTAATTATAAGTTTTGTCCTTTTATCTTTAGACCAAATTTCAGTACACATCCTTTGTATTTAAAGTTGATGAGTTTTGTACCTAAAGTTTCTAAATCTTGCATATTATGTCATTTGACTCTAACTCTGTTAATTTTTTCGTTAACTTAAATAACAAAAAAAAAACTAAATTAAAATATAAGTTCTTTGTTAAATTAAATAAATAACACAATGGCATTATATCCTTTTTTATTTATTGGATTGTGATCTTCGAGACTAGCCATCTATACAACTTCTTTGTCTTCCTCCCACGACAAAAGCATAAAGCCTAAAACATTTAACCCACAACTCTGATGTTTAAACACGGTCACCCGCCGATTTCAAACACCAAATCAAACCAGCAACACGCAAAGTCTCTCTACCAGCAACCACCGCCCGACCTACCACCACCACCAGCCGCCACCCCCACGACCTACCCTTCTGCCACCACCCTCAGAGTCGGGCCAATGCTTTTAGAGGCCCCAAGCGAACTATAAAATCAGGGCCCTTTATAATTCACAAAAAAAGCCTGCATCTACTTTGGTTGACAAACAAGATCAACATTATGTTGAAGCCTTTATAGCATTATTTCGTCCCAAATCCGAAATTATGTTCACAATAAGGATGGGAATGAATTGCGATGCCAAAGGAAGTGTTAGTTTAGGGATATGTCATTGACTTTATGATTTAATTAGAGACGTAGTTACATGCACATTGCCGCGGGAGCGGTTCACGTCGGTGCGTTGCCACGTACGCATTTTGAACTTCGTACATATTGAAACATCAATTTTCAATGAATTTTATACTGTCATATCATACTAAGAAAAATATAAAAATCAATACGGTGTCGGTACCAATATTAAGACAATACTGGTTCTGTTCTCGTTAACAAACAAAAATATCACAACACCGGATCAGTACGAGTACCCGATACCAAATGCTCATCGCTAAAAAGAAAAAAGAAAACAATACCTTGTACTAAATAAAAAGGGGGTTCACTAAAAACGTTCTTTGAATATTGGTGCACATTAGCAAAACAGGGGCGATGACGTTAGCAATATAGGACGGTGCATGTTAGCGATGGAACACCAAAGTGTCCCTTCTTAAATATAAAGAGAAATTCTTTAATTCTCGTATCTTGGGCTCAGATCTTCGGCAACACACATATTTATTTTTCACTTGTGCCAATACTAATCTAATAAATGAAAAAAAAAAAATTTAACAAATTTGGGGCCCTTAGTTTACAGAGGCCCTAGGCCTTTGCCAATGGTGGTAAGCTTATAAGGCCGGCTTTGCCACCCTCCACCACTTTTCAAACCATCGTTGCAACCACAGTCCTTCATTTACAACCACCACCACCAACACCCCAAGACCACCTGCTGCCACCACCCTACATCACCTACCCCCCCCCCCCCCCCACTTCACACCACTTAAAAACTCTAACAATCACTACAACCCTTCACCGCTGTCACCTTCAACCCAACCCAACCCACGCCACACCACCTGCGACAGAGTTTTTATATCTGAATAACGGTGGTGTTCACCTGATGTGGTGCGATCAAGATGGTGGTCCACTGGTCGGGGGTGTGGGTGGGTGGTGGTAGCGGGAGAAAGAGAATGAGATAGTAGAGGGTTAGGGTAGTGATGGTTGATGGTTATGCTGGCTGTCTTGAAGCAGAGAGAGAGGGGGAGATGAGAGAGAAACATTTCTAATTATGAGTATATACATGTTTTAATTTTTTGTTTTTTTAATTAGATGGGTAAAATTACAAAGGAACCCTCATTTGCCTTGTAAAATTACATAAGTACCCTAATTTAACGGAAAAAATTAACTAATTTAGGACTAAAGAACGTACCATGCAAGATTTTGAAACATTAAGTATAAAACTCGGCAATTTTAAAAATAAAGGATATGCGATGAAATTTGGTTTAAAGATAATGGACAAAATTTGTAATTCACTCTATTTTTAATATAGTATCTTAACAATATCACATGATTACGAGCTTATGTTCGTAAGTTTAATCAAATTAGGATTTTTTGTGTTTTAAAATCGGAATTCGCTTAACGGATACTCTAATAACTGTAAATTTTCTAAAATAAATAATAATGAAATACGGAAAGGAGCCTATAAATAAACCAGTACAATTGAGAAGAAAGAAGTTTAAACTGATTTTGGATTTTTGAATATTAAATTACCACAAATATATCATCTTAACAATATCACATGATTTTAGCTTTTTGGTATATGTTAAAAAGGTATTTTCCAAAAGTCACAAAAACCTTGGCTTTTTTAAACTGTTTTTGGCCTTTTGAATATAAAATTACCAAATTACCCGTATTTTACTCTTTTTTTTTACGTAAATAATCTAAGACAAACACTTTTTTAAATCTAACTTATAGACTTTTCCAACATAAAAGTTAATCCAAACATTTTTCTAAATACTACTCTTAAAAAATTAACAAGTCAATAAACACTTTTCACTAAATGCACTTGTGAAATTAAGTAAGCAATCTTAAACAGGTTGACACCTGAATTCAAATAGAACGCTAATGCATGTTGAATCAAGATGGCAAATAAATTACTTTTTTAACGGCATAAATTACTCTCTCTTGACACGCACGCATACAAACAACTTTTAACTCTCAATTCATATCACAACTCAGTCACACATCGCCTATTGTCGAGTCATGTGGTACAAACACTAATTAATTTGATTTATTAAGCTATTTGTCTTATATAACGAAAAAGATCTAGTTTTAAATTTTTGTAGGTAAGATTCCTTGTTATCATTTTATTGTATTCGGATGAATAATGTTAGTGTGAGGCGTGGGGTGCTTGCTACCTCACGAGCATATATACCCTTCAAAATCCTCAAATCCTGACTACATATTTCTTTAATTATTTTGTTAAATATATATACGGGTGGTGATTAAAATTGACAATTAGGAAATTGTTCGTGTGGACAACATTGACCAGTCGAAGATGATGATGCAGATTTCACACCCAAAAGCATGTCTCGTGGGAGATGTTTCCAAAATATATAAGAAATCTCTTTTAATTTAAAAAATTATGATTAGCGAAAGGAGACAATACCAAAAACTTATGTGTTTATTAAATGGTAGTTGGGGGACAAAACATATTTCAGTTGTTACAAATGTATGGGTTAGTTATGATTTTACCTCATATTTTTTTCGTATGTAGTTTTTAAAATGTACATCCTTTCTATTATATTTATATCCATTAAAAATTATATGTTTAGGGTTTTAGTTCCATGTATGTCTATTTATAGGTTTTAATCGGTTACTCTTGTTATTGGATTAATATAGATGAGCGTACATGTTTAAATTTTTAGTTTCTACGTAAAAGGCAAAGCCTTTATAAATATCTAACGTTATAGGGTTCAAGACTTAAGTCTCATAGAAAATATGATAAAAAAAATCATTGTTCTAGAAAAATATAAAAAAATCAACCTCATACGTACTTTACTATATCATCTGCATTTCCTATAACACATATTACTTATACGATATATGCATCTATAATTGATACTAACTTGACTGTCAGAGGGTGGGTCTGAACTCTAAAGTTACGGCTCTGAACCCTCTCCTAACGGATTCTATCTATGTCGCAGTTCTATCTTAAGCTTGGAGAAGGCCAGATATGCTCAACGTGACTTGGGGAGCCAAACCCGATATCTAACATAGCAATATTCTTTGTTTATAGATATAGTATATTACCTATGCAAATGTATGATTAAAAGAGTTAGTTGATTTTATAAATTAAACCTCAAATATGCGCCAAATGTAAAAGTCAATTGTTTGATAGGCGGTCGGCTTATCCGCCTAACAAAGTTGCATTTTGAAGAAAAAATAAAACTCTCAACTTAACTAAATCAACTACTTGATTGTTTGACTACTAGTGGTAAAGGCTAAACGGCGCATATGAGACAATTTACGGAAATCTAGAGAATTTTATATTCACTTTTTTTTTTTATAGTAAGTTACTATTTAAGTCCATTTAACTAACTTCATGTTTAACTACCTAAATACCTGATTTTTCTACCTGAATACCTGGTTTTTCTATTTATAATTATATGAGTCCATTTAACTAACTTCATCTATCAACTCTATTAGTTTTTTTGAACGGCCAACATAAACTTTATTAACAACTAGCAAGGCGCTAGCAAACAAAATCCGCAAAAACAAAAATCCGAAATTACAAGCCGAAAAAGAAAGGGTAAAAATACCAAACCAAACTACATTGATCCAGCCAAAAACCCCTCCTAACCCATCTTTGTATCATCAAACATCCGCCAAGACTCCCACGTCATATTTGCCATTTTGGATCGGGAAGAGACCCATAAGTAACTCATAATCTTGATTTATTCCAAAATCTTCCCAACCGACACTTGTTTATTGTTGAACACGTGATCATTTCTAGCTCTCCACAAACTCCAAAGCGTCGTTAGTACAACCACATAAAACGCCTTCCGAACCCGAGGCCCGTTCTTTGCCGTCAAGTGGTAAGACAGAAGGTCACGAGCATGGAAGGCCAAGCAATCCGGAACACGACACCACTACACTTCCTACCACAGCCACCACACCACCACCGCACCCCCACCACACCTCCGCACCACCCCACCCTCCACCGTATCACAACCATTGTACCTCGCCATGGTTCCCCACCCTTAACGATGTTCGATTCGCAATTTCCGGGTTCATTTACATATCTGAACAATCAATCGTCGTCCCCCACCCCCACCACCACCACCACCACCGCACCAGTAGTTTTGTTATGGCTGGTGGAGATGATGGAGGTTTATTGTGGTTGCAGTGGTGGTGGTGTTGGTGCTGAGTTGGGAGAAATACAAAGAGAGAGATGGTGTTTTTGGTGGTGTTGGTGATGAGTTGGGATAATACAGAGAGAGTGTGAGAGATCTGTGTTGGTTGGCGATTGAATCGGTTATGGTTTTAGGTTGAAGAAGGACTGGTGTTTGGCCGCCAGTGGTATGGGTCTGGGTTCGATTGAAGGTTTTATTCATCTTCTCATCGATTCCATTATTTCTTCCCACAAAAGATCTATGAAATTGGCTGATTTCGGTTGAGGCGGTCTGGTTAGTGAGAGAAAGAGGGTGGTGCAATGGGGGTTGGGTTGGTGTAGTGTTGTAGTCGGGGTGGTCAGAGGGTGGTGCAGTGGGGGTGGTCAGAGTTGTGATGGTGGTCGTGAATGGTATTGTGGCGGTGGTGCAGAGGGTTGAAACGGTGGTGGTGTAATTGAGGTAGGGTTGGTGTAGTGGTGCAGTTGACTGTAGTGGCAACAGTGGTGGTGCAGGGGTGGTGGTAATGGTGGTTCTTGGGGGTTTTATTTTGTGTGTGCATATATGTGATATATATATATATATATAGTAACAATAAAATACAAATAAGGGTATTTCAGTCATTTTATGAACTAACTGAAAAAGTCTAACAAAGTAAATTGGACTCAGATTGTTACAGATCGAAAAATCAGGTGCTCAGATAGTTAAACATTTTCGTTTTGGATTCAACTAGTTAAAACCACCATAACACAAGGACTAAAATAGTAATTTACTCTTTTTTTTAAACAAAATCATTAATACTTTTCATACAAATAGAAGTAACGTTACATAAGGATAGTAGGTAAGTGGGCAACAAGCTGCGCCGCCACCCCTTTCTGGATTGAAAATCCTAATCGGCAAAAAGCAAACCCCCACCCTTGAGGGTTGGAAAATTTGTTGTGCACTACTCGCTGAACCCGAGTCAAAAACCGCACTGCTTCCGGTGCCAAGGAACCGAACTTGTTGAAGGCAAGGGGAACGAAAACATGCTGATTATCCTCACATGCTTTAGACCATGTGTAGTGGGGGGCTTTATACATGTGGCTGCTGAGTCAGCATGAAGAGAGAAACTGAAAAAGATATGTAATGGTAGTGTGAAAAAAGGGGCGCTATTTATTATTTTATTTTGGAAAAAAAAAACAAAACAAGCTTCTTCCTTTTCTTTGTCTGCCCAGTGCCCACCAAGATCATCATCACCATCCCAAACCCTTCTTCCTCATCACCACCACCGTACACCACCATCAAGCCACAAACACCATCATCTTCCTTCTTCTTCGTCTGAAACAAACACCATCATCTTCCTTCTTCTTCTTCATCATCACCCACCACCTCCGCCGCCAGCTTCATCACCACCACCTCCGCCTTCTTCTTCATCATCACCACCACCATACCCACCACCTCGTCTCCGCCTTCATCATCACCACCACCACCACCTTCTAATTCATCATCACCCACCACTTTACCGTTTTTTCTTCTGCTCGTCCACGTGTGACATAGCCATTGGCTATGACAAAACTTGCACCGGCGTTATTGAAATTGCGCCATACATGTTTGTTGGGCTATAGCGCCCCATAGTTCCGGTGTTACCGGCGCTATATCTCCAAATCACGCCACATAACGCTTCCACTACACCCGGTCTTAGCGTGCTTTTCCACTTTATTGGATTCAGCTCTCATGACCGCTTGCCCGGCCACAAACCCACTATCCCGAAGCCCAACTAGGGGGACACCCCGGTAAGATCAACACACGCATGTTTCCCACCTTCCCAACCAAAAACTAAAACGTCTGCTGGGCGCAAGGTGGACCTCCCCTCCGCGGGGTCTGTGAGAAAATTAACTGACGCCTCTTTTCTTGCGGAGATCCCCGCTTTTCTAAAGATGTCTGCCAATGCATGCCGGACAAAATCACTGATTAGTGATGTTCTTAGCCACTCTTTCATTGAACTATGTCAATGTTCGATAGCGATTGATTATTATTATTTATGTAAAACTAAATTTAGTCTTATATAATCAATCTAGTAGATTTTAATGTATATACCTTTAGATTAAAATAAAGATGGAAATATAAAGACAAAAAATTCACTTGAGTTGAGAAAACCGTGAAACCCTTTGTTATATACTAGTCAGGTGCCTGCGCGTTGCGGCGGGAAACAACATTTAGTTAACATGTGCATTGTGTGTCGTACTTTAAGCAATTATGCTGTAAAACTTAAATTTAAGAGGTCAATAATAAATGTATTATAATATAGTATAGATGATTTTGGTTGATTTTTGTTTGTTTCGTTTCGGTTATTAATTAATCATAACATATCATTTTTAAATTTAAAAAAAAAACTATAGCAAAACTATACTCAAATTAAAGAGGAAAAAATGTTCGTTTACACGGTGTAATAATATTATGAAAAATATTAACGTATAAAAAAACAATGGACGTTTAAAAATCATGGGGGTAGTTGGTTAAAATAAGGGTGAAAAGTGTAATTGTTATTTAAATAAAAAAGTAGAGTAAAGTTAAGGGGGAAAATGTGTAAGTATTGTTTAAAAGACATATTTGCCCTCAAAAAGTAGTTAAGATATGCATTGTGTGTTGTACTCTAAGGAATTATGATTGTAAAACTTAAATTTTAAGAGGTCCTTGTGAAATGTATTATAAGATAGAATAGATATATGTACTTCGCCAAGAAAGTTGAATGGTAGTGCTGGTTACCCTTAATAATAAGCTAAATCTGCCTAAGGGGGTAAAACAGGATCAATGATGGATGGGGCGGCCGGGCGGGGTCCTCACCACGGTAAAAAATGGGATCAATGCTGTGACGCCTTCCCCCGACTCCTAAAAACGTAACACAATGCCTTACTTAAAATTTTATAATTCAATTTCTTAACAAGACATGGACAAAGATCTGGTTGGTTGAGATATCTAGACATGTGATAACATTTACTTCAAATGCATGCAAATGTCCGTGTTTGGTCGACATTTTCAATCATTCTATTTGTTAATTCAAAATCGGATGAATGTATGGTTCTCCGGCAATTAGACAATAGGTGGCCAAGTGATAAACACGCTATGGGTTTCTGCATCGATGAAACGTGAAAGAAACATAAATGAGTATAATACAAATCATCTCTAAAGACCAGTTTTCTAATTAATAAGGAGTGAAATTTAGTTGGGTTTTGATAGTAACAGGAAGAGACCATAATACTATAGTTAATAAAGAGTACCCAAGACTTCCAGATTTTTTAGGCTGCTATTTTATCTTTTTATCAAAATCATTTTCAAAACCCAAAAATTATGTGTTTTCTTAAACCCCTCCATTTTATTTTTATTTCTAAAACCGATTAGTTACGTGATGAAAAGTTGAGTATGAGAAGCCGTGTCTTTGGATACCATACTCGGTACTTATATTAAAAATATATGTTATGCACGTCACGTTCTCTGCCTGTGTGCTGGTTTTAGTTTTAATGTAACAATCGTTTACTTATAAATTTAAAACTCGATCACGTTTTAGTAAAATTATATATTTGTATCTTTCTTCAAACAAATATTTTTTGTTGTAAAACAACAAGTTTTTTGGCGCCGGGAAATTATATATTTTACTAATTAAAACAAGCACATCATCGGTTCATGTCGAAACAACTATAGATCGTCAACGGGCCAGGTCTGGTGGAAACGGTACGGGTTATTGGTGAGTCGTTTGGGTCGCAACAGTGTGGGTTGTCAGTTCGCATTGAAACGGTGTGGTTCATTCGTGGGCCTAGTCAGGCCAAAACCACGCGGGTCGTTAGCAGGCCGATTTGGTCTGAGACATTAGGGGCAATGTCATGCCAGGTCGCTCCAAGACATTGTTGGTCGACCTCTTTCCTAGAACCAACTCGACCCTTCAAACTCGGCCTAAACCAAGCCAACCCGCCTGCCCAAAGCAACCTTGGCCCGTGTAAATGACCTGAAGTGCTCTGCAACCCATAACCGGGTGGAATTGGAACGGTCCAGGTCAATGGCGGTCTGGGACCATGCAAATCGACGACGATTAGGGCCCGGTCGGGAGGCTGCGAATCGGCGCCGCTCCGATTCGAATTGGGACGACAGAGGTGGTTTAGAATGTCAGTTTGAGTTATGATGCGATTCAGTAGGTGTCTGGTCACGTTACGAGTGGGTTCAGGGTGATGGTGGACGGGATGACTTTGTGAAGGGTGAGGTGGCATATGTGACGACGTAGAGTGGTTGAAGATTCCAATAAATTTGGTTGAGCTATTTAACATTTTAGAAGGATTTTGAATTCATATAACTAATGGAAATTGAGTGAATTGATTTCCAATTACAATTTGATGACTAAACACATTAAAATGAAATTAAAATTCCAATTTCCACAAGTTTTGAAACCAAACACATCAATACTTGAAATTTAGATGACAATTCCATTAACTTGTCAAAATTTAATTTTAAATGTCACGTTAACGTTAATTTGTATATACATATCTTGACGACGGTAATATTAACAAATTACACATTAATGTTTTATTCTATTAGTATCATAAGTATCATACATTAGTTTATTTAAAAGTATGATACATATGTTTTTTAGAACATAACTTTTGTGTTATTATTTATATAACACTAGATTTATACCCCGGGAGTGTCTCGGGATTGAGAAATCTAATATGACATATCAATTTTACATACGAAATAGACTTATGCGCTTTACAGTTACATGCAGGAAAGCTTCGGGTAGCACCTAACCTAAAACAATTAACAATGTATCTCCAATGTTAACGTCTAACCTTAAACAATGTATAACTCTAATACTAAAACCTAACCTAAGACAATGTACAACTCCAATGCTAACACATGTTGTAAATAGAATTCATATTTACTGGTTTGAACATAATTAATGACTTGCCTATAATTAATGACTTGCCTATACATGATTAATGAATAACCTGAACACTTTGTGTTTTTTCCCTCTGTGAACAAAACCCTACAAAAAATAGTCGTTTTTTTCTCCGTTTTTTATATAGCACTATGGACTCGTTGGAAAAATAATAAAATGCTCGTTAATTTGGTCGTTTTTTTCTACGTTTTTATATATCACGATGGTACTCGTTGGAAATATAATAAAACACTCGTTAATTTGTTGTAATTTTTTTTCTTTAAAAAATCTCGTATATAAAAGATATTAACGTTTAAAAATTATGTGAGGAAACATGGAAAGAAAAATCTAATTTTGTTTTTAAATTATTTTTTTCCTAAAATATCTCAATAAGTAAATCTTTTATTTTAAATTCTAAGATATGCATATCTTGTATAGGGTTTTAATTAATTTTATTATTAGATTTTAATAATAAAAAAATAAACATTTTCATCTCATTATGCCACGTGACACATTCAAAGGAGGGTTGAGGCTTTCATTGAATGCACCTTCAATTCTTTTATTATAAGTTATAGATTATAGATTATAGATTACATTTATCATTATATTTAATTGTAATAAATAAAGAAATTGATGGTAAACAGCATCAGGCAAACGAATTTTCAGGACAGTGGTCGACGTCACTCTTGTATGCAAATCCGTTGATGTTAAGAAGAGGTGATGTATCCAAAATCTTTAAATGATGGTAAACTGTTTTAGCAACAAGCACAAGTAACTTGCAACAGGGCTACCCTATGCCTTGATTTCCATCATTTTCACGACATTAAATATGAAATCGGTTGTATAACGAAAGATCTGATTTTTTTCTAGAAACTCGAGTAAGAATACTTTACTTACGTTTAATGAAATAAAAATATATTATTTAGGTTCTATGATTCATACACCATGTGACATTATATTTGAGGGTGTATGACATCACATTCTGCGTATGTAACTGCTTCCTGTTGGTCTGTGATATGGGCCAGGGTGTATAAATCCTAATTATAAGGTGTATGGTATTCCTAAATACCATATTATTTTCCCAATTTCTGGTAACCTTTATCAATACTCCGATCCACTCGTCAGTGTGATATCTGTAATTAGACTCATCAACGAGAGATGTCTGATATCAAGCGTGAGAGTAAGTAATGGCTTAACAACTGTAACATAGAGACAACGTATGATGTGTGCATTGAAAGTGTGGTGGTTTTAGACTTTAAGCTTGTATCGAATGCCCTCTCTGGTTAAGAGAAGGATATTTATATGCATAACTATTGGACTTGAAGCCATGAACGCTACAACTCATACCCTTAATGTTATTTCAAATGTGATGCATAATATTGTTATGTAATTACATTATCGCCTCTATATGTGTCTCCCACTATATCTTTAAAGCGCTAGATACGTACGTACGCTTGTGTGATTTTTAGTTTGCTTGTCTCTACTAAATACTTGCTATTTTATTAAATTAAAAGAACGTATAGAAATATTAACAAAAGGATGTATACTTAAATGGAGAAAACTTTGAAAAAGAAAGTAGTTGTAGGCTGTGGGAGAGATGGAATGGTCCCACAGAGAATGGGGAAGAGGAGTTAATTAGCATCCGTCAGATGTGGACACAAGTGCAGGGTCCATTCGCCCACCCTATTTTTGATACTGTCCGACGCAGCACCATGTCATCACCTCTTTCGTTGTGGTGTCATTCCCACAAAATCATTCAACCCCCTCCCAATCCTTGCATTAGAGTATCCGTAGTGGCTTGATGAGTGGCGTTATAGAGCCCCATAGAGCTGTCTACACTGTCCCCTTGGGTTTTATAATCAAAATTTTTTTCTCAAAAGTGAGCAGCATAAAGTCTCACCCCTTGTTTTACACCCAATCAAAATCAACGTTTACACCCACCAACTTCTACGCTCATAAACCCCTACAACTACACATATTTTTTATATAAAACCTTACATTTCACTTTATTAATATTTTAATGCATAAAGCCCCTCTACTACACATCGTCGTCGTCTTCTTCTTCTTATTCTTCTTATTATTATTATTATCCTATATGTTTAAGTATAAACTTCCATGAATAGTGCTCTATGCCACGTGGCACAAGGCTGTTGGGTTTTTTATTCCATCTTTCTCCGTTTTTAGTCTTTTTAGCTTTGTTTTCCTATTTATGCTAACAATGCTTTGCTAAACTTACACTATATGCTAAACGTAAATTAACGTGTAGTGAGATTATACATATTACATTAAAAATCATTACAGTTTCTCTCTTCTTCACTCACAACAACTTTCAACAAATACTAAAAAATAAATACAGTTTTCTGTTTTCCCAAAAAAATCCCAAATAACCCCAAGTATACCGATAAACAGTAGATTCTCTATTTTCTTCACTCACAACCACTTACACCCACCCCATATAGATTCTCTATTTTATGTTTATTTTTTTTTTAAAGAAATATATACCTAGCTTTTATATTTTTAAATCAAAATAGAAAATGTTAAACAATTTATTAGGTTCATACGATCGGTTTCAAGTTTCAAACAGTAAATTGTCATAACAGTACCATATATATCTCAAATCAACTGATTTCGAACAGTAAATTGTTAGCCACTCTCTCCTCAATTTTTTTTGAACGGACAACAAAACACTTTATTTCATACGCTAGCAAGACACTAGCAAAGAAAATCCAAAAACATACATGTTACAAATTGCAAAAAACCACACAAGACCCTAACTCATTTTGTCGTATAAAACCTACACCAAGCTTTCCAAGACATATCTGACATTTTACCGCGGTTTTCACCCACAAATAACTCATAATTGTAGTCTCTTCTATGAGATTCCGAACCGAAACCTGCTTTTGGTTGAAAAGAACTTCGCTTCTCGCTCTCCAGATGCTCTAGAAAGCCGTTAAAACTACCCCCATAAAACACCTTCTTTGTCTAAACTCCATCCATGACAGTAGAATGTAAGTTTAATAGGTTCCGAACATGAAAGAAAAAAAATACTCGGAGTATTGCACCAAAAGAAAATAACTTGCCAAACTTCCATGAGCATATGGCAGCCCGTGAATATATGTTCAACCATCTCTACTTGCGTCTCGCATAACTTACACAATGGCGAACCAACCTGGATATGTCTCTTAGCTAAAGCCGTGGATGTCGATAATCTGTCCCAAAACGCACGCCAAGCCACAATACACACTTTTTTTGGCACCCAATTACACCATACAAACGACGAAATTTGTTGCACATTTGAGGCTATGAACAACTGTTGTTTTACACCACTGATCGTAAATCCCCTTGTCCCACCATCGGCCCAATACCAGGAATCCTACACACTCGATAATACAACACCATTAAGGTGCAGCATCAAAGACTCCAACTCCAAAGCCTCTACTGTTGTCATCGCACGACGTCATTCCTAGGCAAAGAATACAACATGCAGATGCATATTAAGGCGGTCCGAAACCAAACATGACCTCTTCTTTTCTAATGCGAACAACAGCGGAAACTTAAACGCCAAGATGTCATCCCCGACCCATCAATCTTGCCAAAAAAGAATACTTGTATCGCTCCCAGGGTTTGCTTTTATCATATGTTTGGAATCCATATCAAGGCTTTCAAAAATTAAAGGTACACCAACAATTTATTTCTAAAAAAGACCCACAATACTCACCTTCATAGGTATATAATTCCACCCCGGCTAGATCCATGAATCGACTAAACTACTTTCCGCCAAAGAGAATTCGGATTCGCCTTAAACCTCCACCACCATTTTGATAAAAGACTAACTTTTTTTTTTTTTGAAATGTGATTTTATATATTGTGGCAAAGATCATCACAACCCCTAGAAGGAGATCCCCTAGTCACTCTACAATGGTCAGACGATGTTATCTTAACCGGTTCCATGCTGACGCGAGAGTGGTCGGCCCACAAGCGAGTCGAGGCTGTGCATAAGGGGCACTAAGGCTTCCACCTGGAAAATTTCTCGCCACCTGCCACTTGACAGATGTTGCACCCTCCACAAAAGGCAAGCCTCTCTGGAGTAAATGTACGGTAGTAAAAAACCGGGGGGGGGGGGGGGATCAGAATTGAACCTGACACCTATAAGTAGGCTAGTTTCGACCATCACTTAGCGAGTCACTTTGGTTGCATTTAGAAATTCACTTTGCTAAAAAATGTTAAATGTTTCAATGGATCACCCCGCCCCCTAATATTTTAGTTTTTGGATCAAATAATATAATTGAACATCATTAAATAATAAATAAAGAATTATGGACTAAAATAGCAATATAACATTTTCTGTGTTTTACTTTGTTTTCATCGTAGATATCAACGGATCGGTTCCGGTGACGTGACGTGGTAATAGTGTCTGCCATTATGCACAGGAAAAATGTAACTTTATGTTACTATTCGTCTTTTCATGGCATAAAACCATTAATCTAAGACGAAAATACATTTTCCTTCACCGTTAATTTATAAATTTTTAAAAATAATAAATATAAAAAAAAGTATGAAGCCGACAGTGGTAACGTAGAGTGGGAATTTGGTATTGTTAAATTATCTCGTAAAACTCAGAGCGAAGCCTTACCGTGACGTTTTGCATCGGGAACCAACTATCTCACGCTATTATATGTTTTTGTTTCTTTCCCTGAAAGAAAAAATAACGTACATATATGCAACCTAAGCTAGTTTACTTCCATAAATTAATGTTAATTGTTTGTGGTTGGTTTGACTGGCCCTTTGTTTGCGTTCTGGTTCTGGTTCTGGTTCTGGTTCTGGTTCTGTGAATAAAGTTTAACCTTAGGGTGACGAATTATATTTGAGTATCATACGGAAGAGTGAACCGGTTACAAACGTGAAAGACGCGAATGGCAACAATGTCTTGGTACGCTTAATTACCACGTTGAAAAGGGGGCGCAAAGGAAGTGGAAATGGCTAGGTGATGACTTTGGGCATCTTCTTGGTGCAATAATTTAAATCAACCGTTGAAAATAGGTGGTTCAAAACTTCAAATAGTAGAGATCGATATGTACAAGTTTGGGTAGAATGGATAGCATTTAACGTGAACTTCTTAGCGTTAAACTGAATCCCAACAAACAAATAACTTGTTAAGAGGGTGTTAAACTCAATGACGTCAAATTGTGTGTGTCGTGGGGTGTCGATAGAATATCTGGAGCACCTGCTTATTGCATGCCCCATTGCAAGCTATGTGCAGGGCCATCTCTGAAGGGGGACGAGGCGCCACCCGAATTTTTCACGGGTACTCACTACCAGCACGGTAACACTGTCTCCACCCATGCTGGTAGTGGTCCCGTGGACCATTTTGCTGGTTCCATCTAACGGGTTGGTAACCGTGTATTATTTAATTTTTAATTTACTATAATTCCATTTTTATTATTTATAACCGTTGTCAAGCAACATTTTGGTTATTTTTTTTTTACTTAAATCGTTAGTTTTAAACATAAATGAAACCAAAAATAAATAAAAACATAAAACATTATTTATTAATACTAAACATAAATAAAAATACATAAAAACATAGAAGATGAAGCTTAGAGTTGCCGCATGAGTTGTCAGGCCTAGAGATGCTCAAAGTTGTCGCGGTAACACCCCTCATAGGTCGACTGTGTCAACTACACAGCCAACTCCGGCACATTGTCTGGGTTCCGGCTCATGGTACCCTCGTAGCACGTGGTCCACCGATCACATTTGTTGTTTAGATCAGTCCACTTTTTCTGTAGGCTCTCAATTGTGCGGCCGCTTTTGCCGACTTGTTATTTGAAGTCAGCCAAAACACGGTCCCAAAAGCCTGTTTGGCCACCTCCTGAGGACCCTGAGCCCCTGCGGGGTTGGCGTTGCAACGATGGATCGTTTTGTGCGTCCTTAACGCACACAACCAAAGTCATTTCTTCGTTTTCGGTTCATCGAGTCATTTTGAAGGTGTAGATTTTTGTGATGTTCAAGTGGTTTTTTACCACCGTGGTATGCTGGTTTATATACAAAAAAAATCTCAACGGTTTTGCATGTGAAATTCAATATTTTCTGACGGTTAAATGAACCGATTTTAATGCACATAATGATTTTTGACCGTGTTGGTAAGACGGTTTATGATAAGTCTGCCCGTTTGGTGGTAAAACCGTGTGAATTAAAAAAAACAAAAATTACATTTTAATAAAAGAAAAAAAAGAATCAGTGGAGTGTTGCCTCCAAAAAATGGTTTATGTGAATGAAATCAGTGAAGTGATGTGACGGTGTATAATTTGTTAAAATCAGTGAATTGAAAATAACATACTAGAACCCCCCCCCCCCCCCCCCGATAATACTAAAAATAATTATACCTCTGGTGAAAAAAAAAATTGGGCCGAAAATTTTGTAAAGAGGAATGAAATTAAAAAAAAATTGAATATGGTGCTAAAGCCAATAATTAACTTGAGACATCTACATTAAATTAACATGTTTTTCAATATACACATGTGTATAATTGTATTATACACAAAACAGTAAATGCTTCAATGATTCTCAGATATAATGGAAATAATAACTACAAAGGGAATGTCTAAAATAGTGGGATGAACCCATCGATTTATAGACTAAGTGTAAACGTAGAAGAGAAGTATTGAAACAATATAATAAGTAGAAATACTACAACAGGCTGTAGCATTGGTACTTATACAAAAGATATAAGAATACTAATATTTAACTAAATTACTGAAGTTCAAAGGCGGTGGAAGCTTCTATCAAAACATTTGATGAGTGACAAACTACTGATGATTAGTTCGTCTTCAACAATTATTTAGTTGACTTGTCTGGTTTGACTTCAGAACCTCTGATCATTACTCTTCAGCACTTGATGTTTTTCTTCTTCAGCACTTTGAATTTTGTTCTTCAGCAGTTTCCATACTTAGCATTTTTGGCAGAATAGGATTAGACTAAGGCTTGCAAAAGTGGTTTCTTCAATCCCTTTTGTCCACACAGAAGTATAGGAATTAAGGTTATATGATTACACATATCACCCTATGCTAATTAACATTATAAAATAATCAATGGCTTATTAAATCTATCTAATATAAACCACGAGTCTGGATTGCAAAAGTAGTTACCCTTAGATAACACGGTGTCATGAGGGCTTTGCCCTCCACGTTATAAACGAAAAGGGGTGATGAAAGTAACGGGAGCACGGGGCTAAAAAGTCAAGTGGTCAGGCTTTGGGAGGGGCAACGCCTATGGAAATCTCGATGAAGAAAAAATAACGCCCAAATTGAAAAGGTAGTTGGGTGGTGTGAGTGGAGTGGAGGGACTACCCTCTCCTCTTCAATCAGATTCACACGGTTTACACTTATTTTTTTTTTCTTTTGTTTTTTTTATTCTATACGAAAAATTATATATATATATATATATATATATATTTACAAAATGTTTGCGATAGTAACTCTTTCGTCCTTTAGTGCTTTTGTCTTTTAGTGAAACCAATTTTTTTTCTTTTACTTTCTTTTGTCTTTTACCTCTTTTTCTCCTATCTAGGGCGGGCAAATCGTGTATACCCGACCTGTTAAGACACGAACCTGTTAAGACATGAACACGAAACATATATACCCGAACACGACACGATAACTTATAATGTACTTTTTTCTAAACCTGAACATGAACCTGTTTATACCTGGTTTACACGATAAGACACGATAATACCAGTTTATACCAAGTTAACATGATAAGACACGATAATATCTGTTTATACTAGGTTAATACGATAATACACGAACATGTTTTCCGAATCCGACACGTTAAATGGGTATCATCAAGAATTAAAAAGGTAGAATTCCATCTATAAAAACGTATAACTCCAATACTGTAACACCCCAACCGATGGCAGAAACATCGGGATGTCACGTATTGATGATTGTTCAGTAGCTCATGGTAATACATATGTTTACATAATCCTTTATTACAATATTGAATTACATTAAATGTCTAATACATCAAACAAGCAAATGAAACTTAAAACTTCAAATAACTCCTCATGCTAGCTTTAGAGTTCAAGCATCAATATTTCCTGTTGAGTTGGAAAAATGGGGGGGTCAACTAGAAGTTGGTGAGAATACATAAGCCATGTCAAGCAATTAAGTTTAAGAATAAAAGTTTAGCAATTCATATGTCTATCGTAAGTTTAAGTCTACATGAATATACATGAAGTGTTGAATGCACATAATCAAACCTCTGACTAGTTTAGGTCCATCTCGTCATCCACGGTTCACCTTAATATTATGTTGGAACGATAATAATCACCCGCGCTCCCCATAAAAGATGGTCAACGAATCTAGGTGGGATTGTCAATCCAATAGATCTATTATTGAGTATCACCGGCTTGGCCATAGCTAATGATTATGTATGTTGAAGCGTAAGTCTAATTGTTGTTGTTGTCTAAATCATGAGGCATTAAAGTTTACAACTAGACATGTATGTAGAATTGCTTAAGTATAATGTTGCAAGTATAAAGAATTACATAAACATGGTTACGTAAACTCACCTTAGCAAAGTGTTAAGTCTCGAGAAATAGAGTATGTGTAGCCCAAAGTTGCCAAGTATTACCCTATGTATAAGGTAACAAATAAGTCTAAGTCTTTCTAGTCTACAAGTATTTTCTAGGGTTTCGAATTTGGGGATAAGTATTCGTTTGATTAATAAATAAAATGTTTAATAAATAAGAGAAATTCGAAAAAAAAAGTCTTTTTGTAAATTTTAGATTAAAGATGGTCATATTATAAAGTTTTAAGTATGAAAATAATTTTTATAAAATTATTTTCTTAAAAATAGAATATTTAATCCATTTATTTCAAATTCTCAAAATATAACTTTAATATCTAAAAATATTAAAATTAAAGAATTTTCAAATTAAAATTTGTATTTCTGTTCTAAATTGACAGAAATAATTTATATAAAATTTTGGTGCAAAAATATTGAAAAATGAATTTATTATGATTTATTTATGATTAAAAATAATAAAAATTGATTAAAAATATTAAATAAATGATTTTTCGATAATAAAAATCATTTCTGGAATGTTTAATGTTTTATAAACTTTGAATATTTTTTGTGGAATTTTATGAAGTCGTTTTGATATTTTTATAGAATTTTATAATTATAAGTGAATAAATTGGTAATATTTATTATATATAACAAATAAATAATTTTTGAAAAACTAAAAGTTAGATGTTAAATTTCATCATAAGACTGACTTAAAATAAATTTTGTAGAATTTATAAACCTCTTTTGATATTTTAAAAACTATTTTAAAGGATTAAAAGGTTAATTATATTTAAATAAAAGGTGTAAAAAAAATATGGTTGCCTGTGGGATTCGAACCCGCGCCAGAGCCGGTTCAGTGGTTTAAATCACAAGCCAGCCACCAACTGGGCTGACCCTGAGAACGAGTTTAATACGAAAAAGAATTTCTTTATACAATATCGGTTTTGAACCTTCTTCCCCAAACTAACCCTAAATCTATCTCCGGTTAATTGGACTCGAAACCTACTATTAAAATCCAATTAACTAGAGGGTTAATGTACTATTGAACAATACGAACAAAATGGCATAGAGATTTACTGATTTAATGGAGAATTGAGAGGTAATGGAGGTGGCCGGAAGTCCACGGCTCCGGCGAGCCTTGACTCGAACGACAGAGGTGAACGAAAGAAGATTGAGAGTGGGTGTGTGTGTGTGACGGCTCTGAGTCGAATGTTGGGCTCCTTTTATACTTGACATTGCTTAAATGAGTCCGTTGACTTTAGCTCTGTCAACCGGCGTGATTATAGAGCCGGAATTCACGTTGATGACGAGGAGAATGGTAGTCATAACGCGTGAACAGGGTCGGGAATGAGTTAAGGATACGTAGGATGAATTAATTTGGTCAATTGCGTGAGTTATGAAGGTTCCTTATCTGGCCGGAAATTTCGCCGGGAATGCATGAAGAAGAAGGTCAGTTGGGACCTGGGCCGTGAATTTTTCTTGGGCTGGCTTTTAGTTACGGGCTGGGTCACAGAGAAAAGGATTTGGGCCTGTGTTGTGGATGGGTTCTGAAGTCTGGCATGTCTTGGGCAATTGGGTGTGTCTTGATAAAGTGTCCAAATCTTTTGTATTATTATTATTATTATTATTATTATTATTATTATTATCATTATATATATATATATATATATATCGTAATACAAGTATATAGTGGGTAAAGTGGTGATTTGATTAACTCAAAACTTGGAGAAAAATGCGCGATGTTACAACTACTCCACTCCCACAACCTATATTGATTTTTTTAAAAAAAAAAATCCTTAACATGTTTTAACGGGTACTAAACAGGTAAACAAGTATCTAAGCTGTTTAGACACGAAAATTAACAGGTATATTTCGTGTCTACCTGTTTAGGACATGAAACATGTTAAGGTCATACATGTACCTGTTAAAATCGTGTAGGTTCGTGTCAGGTATTCGTGTTCGTGTGTGAAATTGCCAGCCCTACTCCTATCTCTCTCTTTGGTTTTATCGGTTGCCTGATGATTTGTTTCTCGCAATGCCAGGACGTTCAGGGTGAGAAGCATGAAAGTGGCTTCGTTTGCTGTTGTGTTTCGTCGGTGGTGGTAGAAACGGTGCATCGACGAATGTAGATTGACAGTAAATCGGTGACGACAACTCTTAAGTTGGTGGATGACGATGGTGTGTAGTGGTTATCCGCGAGAAAGCGTTTTTTTGATCGGGGTTGAGTTTTTTTATTGGAGAACAATGGTGTTGGATACGTCCTGGCATATAGTGCGGGATAAGAAACTGTTTATACAAATTTATTAACTTTAGAAAGTAGAACAACACTTCTTACGTGACGCTACCTTGCACTAAAACAAAAATGCATAACAAACCTTCTTTTTGTACTCTACAGAATTTTGATTTGTACATCATTTTATTTCTCACGGAACATATCAATAACATAATCTATCTATACATATAATAAACTAAAACCATTTTAATGACATTACATTTAAAGAGACATTCTCTTCATTGAGTCATGTGTCATCCCATGTGGCATTGAGATATTTTAGAAAAAAAATAATTTAAAAACAAAATTGAATTTTTCACCCTCATGTTTCCTCTCATAATTTTTAAACGTCAATATTAGGGGTGCAAACGAGCCGAGCCGCTCGCGAGCTACTCGAACTCGGCTCGGTAAAAAACTCGAAACGAGTCGAGCCTTATCGAGCTCGAGCCGAGCTTGAGCCTAAAACAAAGCTCATTTATTTATCGAGCCCGAGCTCGAGCCTGACGTATGAAACTCGTTAGGCTCGTCGAGCCTTATCGAGCCTATGTATATTATTAGTTTTTTAATATTTAATCATATTTACCCCTCGTTTAAAGTTGTTAAGTTAACGAGCCCGAGCTCGAGCTTCACTTATCGAGCTCACGAGCCTAAACAAATTATTATTTATATTATTTTTATTTAATAAATTAACTAATAGATAACAAACGAGCCGAGCCCGAGCCGAGCTCGAGCTTGATAAATTACTAACGAGCCGAGCTCGAGCTTTGAAAACAAAGCTCGAATCGAGCCGAGCTCGAGCCCGAGCTCTTATAAGTTAATCGAGCTCGAGCTCGGGCTCGGCTCGGCTCGTTTGCACCCCTAGTCAATATCTTTAATATACGAGATTTTTTAAAGAAAAAAATTACACCAAATTAACGAGCGTTTTATTATCTTTCCAACGAGTACCATAGTGCTATATAAAAAACGGAGAATTTTTTTTGTAGGGTTTTGTTCATACAGGAAAAAAACACAAAGTGTTTAGGTAAATCATTAATTATGTATAGACAAGTCACTAATTATGTTTAAATCAGTAATATGAAATTTTTTTTCCAACCAGAGCCAAATAGGTTAATAAAGTTATACGTTGTTTTAAGTTAGGTATCAATATTAGCATGTTAGAGTTGTACATTTGTTTAGTTTTTAGGATATGTGTTAATATTAGAGTTACATTAAAGTTCTACATTCTTTTAGGTTAGGTGTTAGCATTGGAGTTGTACATTATTAATTTATTTTAGGTTAGATATTAATATTAGAGTTATACATCAGTTTATTTCATATGTAAAATTGATGTAGCATATTAAATTTCTCAACCCGGGACGCTCCCGGGGTATAAGCTAGTTTAATTTAATTGTATACATATTACCTTAATCTAACATAAACAACAACCATTAACATCTCAAGTGAAAACAAATAAAAAAAAATTTAAAAAAAAAAGTGGGTCTGTCACAATACAAACCCAGGTGATACCACTGCCATTATAAATACCACCCCCCTGTTTTCCCCCCACCTACAACAATACCTCCTCCTCCTTCATCACAAATCTCTCTCTCTCTCTCTCTCTCTCTCTCTCTCTCTCTCTCTCTCTCTCTCTCATACATCGTCAATGTCTAGTACACATACCCCACCACCACTCATCTACCTCGACGACCGATGGAAGCTCTCCAAAAAAGAAACCCCATCCACCACTCACCGTCGTTGTGCCTTCACAAGAAAATGTGCTCGTCTGGTTAAAGAACAAAGAGCAAGATTCTACATCATGCGACGTTGCGTTACAATGCTTGTCTGCTGGCGTGATTACGGTGACTCTTAAATCTTAGTTTAAGAGTTTTTCTTTATTTTCCGGCCAACGTACGGAAGAAGATGAGATATTATTATTATTTATTAGAGAACAAGTTGTATATATAGTGATTTTTGTATATAGATTTTTTGGTAAGTTTAAATATCGTTAATGAGATGGGTGGTGGTGTTAGTTAAGTTGTTGTTTGGATTATTTTTTGGGTGTCTGTTGATTCGATTGAAATGAGAAACAAGTAACAACAACGTACGTACGAGAGAATTTGAAGCTCATTTAATTTTTTGTGTGTGTTGTTTGTTTATGGGTGTTTGAGCTTTGTTTGGTGTTGATGATTGTGTTTTTTTAGAGAGAGAAAATGTCAAGTGTGTGTGTGAGAGAGAGAGAGAGAGAGAGAGAGAGAGAGAGAGAGAGAGAGAGAGAGAGATTCCATTCAACATAGCAGGTGTAGCAGCGCTGTGTGATCCAGTGTGCTCGCCTGACACATCTCTTCATTTAATTTTAGATAATTAAATTTTGTGAATATTAACTATAAATAACTCAAAAAATCCAAGTTTTTTTTTCCTGTTTTCTCAAATTATAGTTCTGAAAAGTTTAATTTATATATTTTCCTTCATGAAAACATTATTATTATTATTATTATTATTATTATTATTATTATTCTAACCCTCAGTAGTCAGTAACAACATGGCATTTCATTTTGGTTTAAAAAAGTTACTTAGAGGTCAGGATTTACAAAGTGTACTATAAATCTGTAATTTAATTCTTAATATAACTGATAATGTCTGTTTATCGATTCTGTTAAAAAGTTACTTAAAAGTCGGATTTATGTAGTGTACTATAAATATGTAACTTAATAACTAATAATATCTATTTATCTTGTTTCCGTTAAAAAAGTTAATTAAACGTCGGAGTTATAAAGTGTGCTATAAATATGTAACTTTAGTTCTAAAAATAACTAATAATATCTTGTTTATCTTGATACCCTGAAATTAGAGTAAATGTTACTTGTTAAGATAAAAGATATGATCGTAGAGAGGAGTGGACAAACTCCTCACGTCATTACTGTCCATCAATCAGATTTATGTCAGGACCTATATGCTGCGTATAGGTCTATACGAGATGTACAGACCTACACGTGACATGGGGCAAGGGTCCATAAGAAAAAAAAAATAGGTGGGAATTCGCTACATATAATAATCTTATTATTAAATAAGATAATATATATTAAGCATTAATCATGGATAAGTTAAAGTTTAATGAACTAAATACAAGAAAATGAGGACCACATTAGCGGTTGTAATTCCTAACCGGGATATCTTTGACTATAAAATGGACCACTTTGAATTTCGAAAGGGTTTTACCTTTTGGCTTTTACCCTTTGGGTGATTTCATTTTACCCCTAAAGTTGTTACGGGTAATTCAGATTCCACACTCCCCCTAAATTACTTTTTTGACACTTTTAGGAAAAACAAGCTTGGCTTTTTCTCCACCAAATGTCATCTTTACGATATTTGGGGCAACAACTTGTTGCATTTATGCTTCTCACAATGTTTTCCGTTTCCATTTATTTCATCATTTTTTGTTGTTATTTTATATCAATTTCTGCATAAAGTTCCATGTATATTACTTAGAAATGTACACAAGATGCATCTTAGTTTGCTAGTCCTACCAAAGCGGTTATAGGTTAAGTTGTCGTCATGTGACTGTTTAAGTCGTTAGCTTTCAAGTTAACGGAGAGTTAATTAGCAAATTTTTATTAATTTCGTGTCAATTAGATGGTAAATAGATAATCACTTCATGTGGAAGTATTTTGCACTCTCTATCATAGATTAAGGGTAATATTATAATATTAAAGACCAAGTCTTAGCTACACTAAGGTTTTTTGTTTTTCAATTTGCCCACAAGAGGTTTTTGGTTTTATGAGTTAGGCACAAACTGTAACAATTTGACAACAATATGTGAATATCATCATATCAAAGCTAGATTTCATCAACACAAACGTAACTTTAGGACTATTACAGACCTTTATGGTCGATGAGACGAGTATCAATTTTATATTCAACTTCAACTAAGAAGTAAAAAGAAAATATTACAATTTAACAAACCAACCAAAAATAACGATATTTAAGAAAAAAACGAGATTAGTCCATTTTAACTGAATCAATAAAAAAAATGTCATAAACATAAATGAACATATGTTCCCTGGTAAAAAACGTGAAATTGTCCGTGTTTTTATAACGAAGGGGTCACATTTGAGATGATAAGATTCATATCAAAATATTGGCAACCATATAAATCTTTGGGTTATTTGTGGTTTAGGAATAGGTTCAATAGTGGAAAGGTGGATTGGAAAGGATGGAATTCATTTTGTATTGATGTAGTGTGATTGTTCGAATGGGTTTCTCCGTCTTGAAGATGCCTGGCTCGTGTGTTTATTAATGAAGTTTGATTTTCAAAATATATATATATATAAATCATTTATTACATATCGTTTTTATTGTTGATGGACGTGAATAAAAAAATCCGTCGCAACGAGAATTGATATAAGGAGTCCTCGTACTATGAAAGTATAGCATAATCATTCCCTATGTGCTCTAGTTATTTGAATAAGGGAATTAACCTTGAAGCCGTTTTAAAGCATATCTATATCTATATCCAGTGGCGAATCTTGACCCGAAATTTCGAGGGTAGGAACTCACTAGTTTCGGGGGGTCGAAAACCAGTTTTGGAGGGTCGAAACCTTATATACCAAAAAAATTCTATACGAATACTGTATAATCGAAACTTCTAAGCGAAAATTCGGAGGTCGGTCGCCCCTCCCCGCCCCTTAAAAGAATCGCCACTGTCTATATCTACATCTATATCATTATTAAAGATGAGACATGGGCAAATATGTCTAAATTATCCAAAGTTAAAATGGTTTACCAATGATCCTTTACAAGTCTCTATTTTTTTTGTCATTTTCTTCCTTTTATGCCCTCATGTACAACCTTTAATACTAATTGTATATATCTCTTATGCACTCTTTGCACTATTCGCACCCACATATATCTCTTATGCACTCTTTATACCTACATGAAGATGTAACCCCTTCATAAACTATAAACACCCAATTGAATGTTGTAATTCTTGAAACCTCATAATGCTCTTCACCTTCACTATGTTATTTTTTTTTATATACATCAAGTATTCATTGTCTGACATGAATACTTTTTTATATTATTTTGTTGTTGGAATATCCTAACAATTTCTTGCATATATTCTTTTAGTTCAAGTTGTAACAAAACTGCTTGTTACATTACTTATCTTCGGAAGCAATGAAGCATTGATCAATGCATTATATAACATCTCTAATTTTCATTATGTGTTGGTTGGTTTTACTTAAATTTACAAATTTAAATTAGTGGATTTTGTGTGAATACCCGTTTGATGCTAAGGTGGATGTGCGGGCACACTAGGGTAGATCGGATAAGAAATGATGTTATTAGGGAAAAGTTAGGGGTAGCTAGTATATCGGATAAGATAAAGGAGGGTAGATTAGGATGGTATGGGCATGTGAAGAGGAGGCAAATGACGGCCCCGGTTAGAGTAGTGGAAACCCTCACTGTAGAGGGAAAGAGGTGTAGATGAAGACCCAAATTGACTTGGGATGAGCGGATTAGGCAGGATTTAATAGAGATGCACCTCTCTGAGGACATGGTCGAGGATAGGAGTTCGTGGAGGCACAAGATTAAGGTTAAGGATTATTAGGCAATGTTTGGTTGTATCATAGCGTGGTATAGGAGTCCCGACTTTTTCTTAAGTTGGTCGGAGGTCGGTTAGGGTGACTTGTATTTGGGTGTTGTATTTGGTTGCTTTTTTGATAGCATATATACCTTTGTTTTACTACGTGACTCTTCCAATGTTTCTCTAAATTTAGCTCTTTAAAAAAAATTAGTGTTGTTTGCTTTTCGATTATGTGTTGTCGAGCCGGGGGTCTCTCTGGAAGCAGCCTCTCTATCTGCAAAGATAAGGGTAAGGTTTGCCTACATCTCACCCTCCCCAGACCCTACTTTTAGCTTTGCTAATTGTGGGATTTACTGGGTAAGATAGATAGATAGAACCCGTTTGAATTACTAGATTTGTGTGATTGCTACCCATTACCACCACCTACCCGTTGCCACCGACACGACCATGACCTCACCACCTACACGTCGTTGTTGCAACTAGCCACTATAAAAAGAAATAAGAAATGTAACGGGATAACACTATTTTGGAACATCTTTGTCATTCTTAAGATTGACCACTTTGTAAAATTTGTACATTTACATGTATCATGACCACTTTACAAATATTATTTTCAGATATAGCAATTAATGACTATCATGGTTTCAACATTGGAATAATTATAATGTTTTTTTTTTCTAAATGTAATGTAGGACAACAAAAGAACAAAGTACAACCGATAGAAAATTTTAAAGCGCAAAAGGAAGTACTAATAATTGAAGTGCCCACACTTTTGCTTGATTAACCGAAACAGAAAACAAGAATTTTGGATCAAATGTATTGATTGGTGAATGTTCTATTGGAAGGGTTTGCTAGTGATAGTGAAGAAGAGTGGTGTTTACCTAAAAAGGCGTGCATGAAATTTTATTCCACCTAATGTACTTGTAAGATGGTTTTTTTTTCCTCTGTTGTTTATGTTGACATACATTTTATGATTTTATACCACTAGGCTTGATAGCTATATTCATTTAAGTGAATTAAGGTATTGGCTTATTTCCATGTCACATGCTTTCACCTATTATGATCCATTCATGGTAAGCCGGTAGTCTATATGGTTTGAGACTTTGAGATAACGGTGCGGATTTGGCAATTTCAATGTTTGGTCATCAGTTTATAACCTGGATCGGGGTTGTGTAAAGTGTAAACGCTCGTTTAGTTTTTATACATGTTCTTTTTGGAATGTGGTTATGTTTAGAATTCACCCACAAACCCCGCACACGTGCCACAAACCCCAACAACTAGAATGCGACAAAACAGATGCACCACTGCAACGCGCAGGCATTCACACTAGTACTATATTTAAGAAGCTCGATGGATAATATTGTAATTTTGCCACAATTTTAAGATGGCATTCCAAGAGACACGAGTATAAATCCCTATATTTTACCCACTTTCTTCCTTTTATGCCTCTGCTGTACAATCTTTAATGCTAATTGTACAATTCACTAATGCGAGTCATCATCATAAGTAGTATTCTTGAAACCCTTCTTCATCTTCACATTTAAGTCAATAATTAATTCACTTCTTCATCGATCGCAACCCACTATCACTTCCTCCGTTTCATGAAACCGTCTGAAATTGATTCTCACATTTATACCTCACTTATTCATCAATAGGCTATAAAAGAATATGGTCATCCATCGGTTGCTTCAATTTTCATTTGAGTGTCTGAATTGCACCCTAAGTGGGGAGACTTAGTGAATCAAGTGATAAAATAGGTAGTGGTTTCACAAGTTGTTTATTTACATTTAGAATATACTTAGCTTTTTGTTTAATTGGTTTCATGATATGTCTTCAATTTATTTTATGTTATGTCATTCTACACAAGGATTGTTTTCCCTCGTCATTTGTCTTAAAGTTTGTACAATATTATTTGTTTAAAATTTGTAGACTTGGGGGCATATAAAATTGGATGCTTCTTCGTAAGTGGATCTACCCACCACTTCAACTCGGGGGGGAAAGGGCTATACGAAAGCACACACGATTCAACTTTCCAATCCTTTACGACTCCTTTGGCTCTTCATATTCTTGTGTGTTGATGATGCAAATGTGAGATCATAGTTGATAGTTTATATGAAATCGGGGACGTTGTAGGAAAAATAAGTGCCATGGTCGCTAATATCGATGAAGAAGCAAAGATTGCAAGTGAAGTGTGAACGCCCCGAGTCGTCAAACTTTGCTTGGAATCTGTAAATCTCTTATCGCCGAAGGCGTTGCCGGTGGAGTGTTAGTTCATTCTCTTTGTTTTAGTTTAAATCTATTATTACTATTATTATTATTATTATTATCATCATTATCATTATTAATTTATTATTATTATTATTAACATTATTATTTACTGCTTTTTTTTTTGTGTTTGTCCCTTGATTGAAGTTTGTAAACGAATCATGTATTCGTGTATACGTTAATTTAGTTGTTCCTCGTTATATGGATGCTGACATCTTTTTTATTATTTTAGGTTCCCTATTGAACTCACTAATATCAATTTCAGTCTAGGTAAACGAGTCTTAGGGATTACAACGAAGCAAGTGAGTTGTGGTAGGGACATAGTCGTCGTCTCCGAAAACTAGATCTATTTTTGCATGTCGCAATTTCATATAGATCTGCAACGACTAGGTGTGTTTTAATACTTTAAACTTTAATCACATTGGTTCTGTTTTTTTATAAAAGTTTTTTTTGATGTATTAAATTTAATTTACTCTTAATTTATTTCTCTTAGAACGGAGGTCCCGTTACCACTTGCCAAAGACGGAAAGTCGCACGACGATGTCTTGCTATTCAACTGTAGGACATACGGCGACAATTTATTACTAGATCTATATTACATTTGTCAAGTTTGTTTGTTTTGTTATAAAATTGTGTGTGTTAATGTACTTTAGTTTGAACTATAGTGTTGAATATGAATTTACTAATCACCGTGTTTATGGGTTTTATTTTGTTTTAGTAGAACTTTGTTAATGTTGTTTGGAGTTTTTGTTAAATTTGTTATAGCAAGATAAGTTGCTGGTTTAAATGTGGGCATTTGATATTTAGACAATTGATATGGTGGATAGAAATAAAAGTTAAATAGAAGGTTGTTTTTGACGTCAAATATTAATATTGTTAGACACTTAGAAAAATGGATCAAAGAGGGTATGGTTCACCTACAAATCGTTCAAGCTAAACTTGATTATTGTTCCTTTATAATTCAAACAATCTTTGAAACTTCTAATATACATGCCTCACAGAGATGTTAAGTACCAAGCTAAGAGATTCAGAAAGGCCCGATCCCCAAATGTTGAACGTTTGACCAACTCTCTTATGATGCATGAGAGAAACAATGGAAAACAGTTGATGGTTGTTCGCATACCAAGCATGCTATGTAGATCTTTCATCTTTTAACCGTTGTTAATCCAAATCAAATCATCATTGTATGTCATGAAAGTGGGCCATTTGATAGTATTTTGATTAGGATTGGTCTTTGTTCCTACCGAAATTCACATAACTAGACTTGGACCCCTTTAATAGTGCGAAAATAGAGCATATTTACCCGCGGCAACGCGCGGACATTTATACTAGTAAATAATAATACGGCACAATAGCGATGGCAATAGGGTCGGGTATCGGTAATCCCAATCCCATGGGTTATTAGAAACATTTTTAGGGATATGTATCAGGTATACAGTTTGATAAACATGTATATAGTTTCGGGTATCATCTAACCTCCTACGCGTTCCATACATGCGAATTTTTTTTCAATCCCATATCTACGATTTTAAGTATACCCGACCTAGATGTTTTAGGTTTCGGATATATACGTTGGGCTTGGGGTTTTTTTTTTTTTTTTTTAATCCATATGGCACATTAACACATCATCTAAAACACAAGGACTCAATATGGATACTATTGAATATATTGGGTATGAATTTAATTTCTGTTTGTCCGTGAATGTGAATTATTGTCCAAAGGTTGTTCCAGCTGGATTGTTACAGTTTTGAAGGAGTTAGAGTGGAGTGGATCTGACTTTATGCTGATACCCACAATTTTTTTTTTTGGAAACGAAAATAGTACATATTTTTTTATTATTTTTCTCAACCATCACGGATCAGAATGTCTCTTTCACTTTAATTTTTTAAAACAATCAAACAAAATTTTCTAATGATTAGAACAACATTTTTAAACGGTGAAGGTTGAAACAAAGGCTGAGAGGTGTGAGAGACGGCCATATGGGGAGGTGGTCAGGGATCCTAGATGGCACCTCCCCGGTCTGATAACCGGAAATTAATACTTTTCCAGTTCAATAAGAAAAAAACAATACTACATTAATTGTATAAACATACATATGTATCTGGTTTTTACTTTAACACATAAGAAAATTATTTAACTTTATAACTATCTTGATGAAAATATAAGTATATAACCCTCAAAATTTATGTTTCTTAAGCACCGTATGAACTAAAAAGAATTTTTGAATATTGTTAAAAGACAATTTGTCCATTTTGGTGCTTAGATTTGGTTATTAATTATTATATGCTTTTTTGACATTTAGTTTCCTTTGGGAACAAATAACCATAGTCAATGATATGGAGATCTAATGATGATAATAATGATGGTGATTAGATATGATAAGATCAAAAGTGGCCCCTAAATAAAGTCCATGAGAAGAGGCCCAATAAATATAATATGGTTCAAGGATTAAGTGGATGCATAGGCATGCTTTGCAACACTAACACCACTTTTCAACATAAAGTGAAAGCATGAAGTTGTGTTGTAAATTGTAATCCTTGGTCTTCATTTCTAATTTTTTTTTAACGGCCAACAAATCAATTTCCGAGCACTCTTGGGCACCATTTTGGCGAATCAGGTACTCGAGAGTACCCAGGCCATCAATTGCCACCAATTCCCGGGAAAACCCGACCACTCACCCGCCCGAAGGCACGACAGTGAAATAATCGGTAAAACCGGTCGGGATCAGGACTCGAACCCAAGCCAATGGCCGGGTCATCCCTCATTTCCCCTCCACTAATGTCCTCCAAATGTAGCTAATGAGAATTGAACCCAAGCCTCCCATAAGAAACTTTAGACCCTCAATCAACTGGGTTACAAGTGTTGGACTGGTCTTCATTTCTAATAGAAACATTAATTTAAAACGTGACTTTTGGTTCACTGCAACAATGATCCTTGCAAATATGTTATGGTTAATTTAGGCCATTTGCTTTTGTATGTTGTATTCTATATTCTTCATAACTTTGGTCGAATTTAACATTTTAAGAATTATGTTGGTGATTCAATAACCTAAAATCATCGTCATTACGTATGTTTAAAACAACAAGGTACATATATCAATTACCAAATGATAATATAGTGTTTTGAACGTAAGGAATGATAACTAACTTATGAAAAACATTTAACGTGGGGATCATAATTTATCATAGAGATTAATGTGGTATTCTAGTCGCCTCCTTTAGTTTATTTCTGGGCACTATTCATATTTCCCACTTTGATTTTGAAAATAAAATAAAATAATAATAATCTAACTGAAAAAAGATGACCAAGAGGGGTATATTACCCTAGTTGGGCTTGGCTCAGTTAGGTTAGGACCGTTAAGTGTCCATGTATTTCCCTTATGGCCTTATAAGTGGTGTTCTAGGGCTGCAAACGAATAAGACACATAGCGATTTGCCGATTTGTGTATTATTTGGCAAAAAATTCGTTTATGTTCAATCGTTTAATAAATGAACAAACATAAATAATAAATTTTGTCTAGTTAGTGAAATGAACCACCACAAACATGTGTCTCTTTCATTTAGTTTGGTGCAGTTAGAAAACTTATTTATTAAAATAGATGCAAAATGGGTGATTTTTATTTTCATTCTTTTTTAACTTATCTATTACTCATTTATTTTTAATTCCATCAAGTTATTACAATATTTTTTTTTATTTATGAGCTTTTTATATATTCATTTCTTAAACTTGTCAAATTACATTAAAATAGAGGGTAGACGGGCAACAAGTTACGCTGCCACCTATTTCTGAATCGCGAATTCTAATCTACCAAATACAAACCCCTACCCCCTGGAGATGAACTATTGCCGTGGACAACCCATTGAACCCTGGTCAAGAAACGAATACCTTCTGGTGCTAGGGACAAAGACATATTAGTTCTCTGCAAGCTTTAGCGTGCTTATCTACTTTTTTCTTCGATTCCGCCTTTCTTGATGCTTGTCCAACTACAAACCCGTTTTCTCTTAAAACAGTCAAAGGAGATACCCCCGTGAGGTCCACACAATAATTAAAACAATATTTTTGGTTTGCAGACTTGATTCATTGTCTTCATCGTCTGCACCAAATTTGCTTTTCAAAATATAGACCCAAAACCAAGTTGATTTACTTTCCCCCCAAAATACATAATTTCTTCGATGGTGAAACATAGTGAAGCTTTTGATCTTCGTTTTGGATATGGGTATAGCAATGGTGTTGTACCAGATCTTTTTGATTTCGCCCGAGACGGGTTCGGGACGAGGTTGTGATGGAGACGGCGTCGATGGTAGAGGTAGGAATTTGATGGTTTTTGGTTAAGGGATGAATGTTAAAAGAGGAAAAACAGCGGTGGTAGCCGGTTTGAATTTCGATTCTGATGATTATGTTGGCCCAGACAGTCAAATCAATCATGAACACGAAATATTTGAGGAGACGGACCCGCGACTCTTTCTATTCAACCAAACGAACTTACAAGTAGAAGTGACAAATAAAATAATAACCTAGACCCGTATTTATAGTGAACTAACTATACTAATCCTACTCAAATACCTCTATCAATCATAATCTAATACTAACCAAACATCATTATCTATACTAATTAACTAAACTAGATAATTCTAAACATTCAAATACTTAATTAAATATTAATTAATTAATCCTTTTCCACTTTAGCCTCTTCAACTTTACTATTTATTTAAATTTATCTTCAGACTACATGCGAACAGTAACACCACCGAATTTGAAGAAGCAGAATGAACAACTTTACATTCGCAGGTCTGTTGTACCCAGAATGATCGGTTTCCACTAATGTTCTTAATTTCAAAAGGGCGAAGCTTCAATTTTTTAGAGACATTATTGCAACATCTCCCTTTCTGATCTTCAATCACTCAATGTATGTTCTCTTGTTTTATGGCGACCAAGGAAGAAAAGCTGAAATGTTAGACGCTATTCAGATTGGGGGTGTCATGTCAGCATGCCACGTCAGATTATGGGTGTTGCGTCAGATTGGGGTGTCACGTCAGCTAAAACACTAACTGGGTTAGTGACTTAACCCAAATTAGGTGGTAGAATCCAATATGTTAATAGTACAGGCTATATATGGCTAGGGATGAGCATATTGCACCGAATACCGAACTGATACTGATCCCGAACCGAGGGTGTTCGGTATCGGTACTCACATTTAAAGGTTTTCGGTATTTTCGGTATCGGTAAGGGATCTGTATGGCCGGTACCATACCGTATGTTTCCGATATCGGTATTGGGTTTTGGGAGTTTTCGGAATCATCGGTTGGTACCGATACCGTCTCGAGCTCATCTCTATATATGGCTAATTTTTTAGTTTGGGGATGTCAACGACTTGAGCCTATTAAAATCCAATTCCTAGTGATTGTAAATGCTCTTCATTAATGTGAGAGAAAAAAACTAAATGGACTTAGAAAAAGTCAAGTAGGCTGAACACAGAGAACATCTTTTTGTTTAAAAAAATATTTAAGAAGCATTGTGGATGGGGGTCTAGTTGTTCTTTCAACTTAAGTCAACCTTCAACGCATCTGATTTAACATTATGGGCAATGGATTCTGTCACTCAGTGTACTCTAGTTGGTTAGAATTTCTTATTCGTTTTCTCTTTATTTTTCAGATTTCAAACTAGAGTAAAAGTTTGAAAATAATAATATTACTAGTAACGTCGGCCCTAATGATTTATAAAACGAGGCAAAAATCTAGGCCTCCAATTTTGCTAGGTTATGTATAAAGTTGCCTCTGATTTTAGATTCATAGTTGAGTGATGATAATGTATCAAAACAATTCTACAGATCGTGAGAAATCTCCTAATATACGGATGTAAAGGCCAACAAGATATCTGTTTCCATGGAGAAAATAAGTCTATAATCAGATCGAATAGATTTCACTGTATACATTTATCTATACTATATTATAAAGCATTTCCTAATGACTTCTTAAAAGTTAAGAGGCACATATTAACTACTTTTAGTGGCAAATATGTCTTTTGAACTTGTCTTTAATTACACCACATTATAGTTAAAGAACCAAAGTAATATCAAAGACTTTGCATTAGTCATGTACAATTAACCCATTAGTAATGTTAAATGTTTGTACAAGATAATATTAATATTTTTATAAGTAAATACTATTTAAATTTTGTATTATCTTATTTTTTTATCTTTTAGATATACTTTCTAAATATACTAATAATAGTAGTCGTGGTCGTGGTCGTGGTAGGCGTTGTCGTGGTCGTGGTCAGGGTCGTGGTAGTAGGGGTAGTAGTAGTGAAAGTGGTGGTATAAAAATATAATCGGTGTTTAAGACAGACCAGATTAGAAAATACTCTCTAAAAGAGATTTGGTGACATCTGCTGCATCGCGCAGGCTAACCCACTAGCTATTACATAACCATGTATCTAAACTAGTTTTGACTTTTCAGTTCTTTATTGCGGGTTTCAACTTGTATATCATAATTAACTTTAAGTCAAATTAAACGTCATTAAATTTAGCTTCATGCTTTTTAGCATGATCTAAGCAATGTTCATGTACTGTAAAACTTTTGTTTATTTATTCTGGTTGAATGTTGTAGGAGTTAATAGAGAGTTTTAAAATCAATCATTGAAGTATTTTTTGTTTACTTTTAATTGAGTTTTGCAAGAATTTAGTATTTGGTGGTTTGGACTTGTTAGGTAAATAAATATTAAGATATTGATATTAGAACCCCTTCGTCTTGCAATATATCAATTCGATCATTTAGTAGCATTGTTATGGTTCAAAAGTAAACACTAAACACACTCAATAAATGAGGAATCTTGATTCGTACATCAGTTGTATATATTCGTAACATGATAGAGGGAAACAATAAGTGTAGTAATTGTTTGAATGAAACTGATTTATTACTTTCAAGTTCTCCATGGTTAGCTACTGTGAAGAAGCAAAAATAATAAAAAGGAGAGCATCACTCTTACCAAATAATGATAATGAAGTTGTATAAGTTAATAACTCAGATATGCTATCTGCGTCATTATTCATTTAAAGCATTTAAGGACATCATAGTTTTTATATTTGCAACAAAATCACGTTGGTATCTCAATTTATTAGGCTATAAATAAAATGTGAAAGGCCTCCAATTTTATAGTTTGGCTCGGCCCCTTTAAGGGTTGAGCTGCCCCTGCGCCAAGTATAAATTCTTTAAATATAATGTTGTCGGCTCAAAGCCCAGGTAAAGGAGAAGAGTTTATAAATGAGAAAAAAAAATATTCCGCAAGGATTTTGTCTTTTTAGTCCGCTTAAGGCCTAATAAATATTGTGTCGGCTCTGATTATTTGTAGTGTACTAATGGGAACCAGTCCACAAACATGAGCATGCAAAACATGTGAAGGTCCCCCTTCGATATATCCATCCATGACTATATTATTATTTTTATGCGTTGCATGTTAGATATTTAATTTATTAATGATAGCTTTATTTTCTTGTTTTTGGAATATGTTTGAATTTTAAGATACCCAATGGGGGATATGATATTTTGGAATTAATTTGGATAAAACGTGTCGGGAGTTATTGTTCATTTTGTCCTTTAAGCACTTTCATTGTTAGTACCATTGGTGAGTCACATGTCGCTGTCTTAAAGTTGGTACATTTACAACTTTTTATTATCAAATTTTATGTGTTTGATAAATGTTTATCAGAGGGGATAGGGCACAAGAGGCTAAGGGAATGAGGCTTGTGAAGCCACTCGGCTACATCACCCCCACCTAAGGGGCTTTAACTTTGGGCTTGAAAAATCGGTTTAGGCAAGCCGAAGAAGGTAGGGGAATAAGCCGAAGAAAAAAAAAAGACAAAAACAAAAATAAAACGTCCACATTCCCTCCTTGTATGTGATTTGTGTGGTTTGGCGCTAGAATCGGTTGATCATTGGCTATCCCTCGTTGAAGTTTGGAAGATGGTCGCTAAATTTGACATCGGCTTGTAAACGTTTTTGGTGTGTTATTCTAGCAATCGAGTCCTTGCAAAAATAATTTACCTTGATTTAATATATATATATATATATATATATTTATATATATATTTTCTTTTCAGTTTAAAAAATTACAATAAAAGAAAGCATTTCTTTATGTCTCTTGGTTGGTCCATATAGTACTACATAACAGACCCATATACCCATGTTTCTATATATTTATAACTTGGCAACACATAATGGTGTGACAAGATTAAAGTATTGTAGAAATTTATACTAAACTTATATTAAAAAGAAATAAGATCAACAGATCTAGTACAAAAACAAAGACAAAACAAAATAAAACCACAGATCATCAACCAGATGATCTAGACTGTACAAGATCTACGAATATCTAATAGGAACTAAAACTATCACTAACCCTAGACTCAGACCCAATACAACTTAGAGGGTGTTTGGGATTGCGTTTTGAATCTGATTTTTAGATTCTTGCGTTTTGAAAACGCATATAATCAGTTTTTAGTGTTTGGGATTACGTTTTCAAAACGCATATAATCAGTTTTTTAGGCTACCAAAAGGCAATAATCTATAAGCAGCTCCACCCCTGCTTTTCCAAAACGCATAATCTATTTTGAATAATCAATCCCAAACACACCTTTAGTTTGTTAAGAGAAAAACTAAGAAACCACAAGAGATCAACAAAATCCTAATCGAGAGAGAAGCTGAAAGGTATTTACACCGACTAACAATCCAACAAACCCTGTTGACTTTGTTGACTCGTAACAACTTGTGGACCGGGTCCATTATAAACTCCTTTGTTTCTTCAGATAGCCCAACTGTCCATCTAGCCCATTATCCAGCCAGGTCATTTGATTAGCCCAGGTAGCAGCCATCAGCCCACTTGTCCACTTAGCCCAGTTACATGTAATATTTAAACAAATACAAATTGTGTAAATATTAAGACAAAACATGTTAAGTATAAAAATGATAAAATGAATGTTACATTTTTAACAAGTATCAATATCGTAGAGGGTTTCCACTGTTGTGAAGGGGAGTAGACTTAGTATGTCTATATGTTACGTACCATATAATACTAGTGAGAAACCCGTGCGTTGCGGCGGGGCTGTTAAACTCGCCATACTAAAAAAGTTAAAAATTATCGTAGGAAAGGCTAAGTAAGTCGAAACCGTAACAAATCCACATTAAAAAGGAAATAACAAACTAAAAAAACTGTAATGACTTGTTTGCCTATGCTTAGATGACTTGTACATTATCACACGCAACTCTGTTTTAGACGAATTTGTTTGACCGGATTTAACAAATATTCAGGACCGAACAACTAAATACTGTTTCAGAAACAACAAATAAAACCGGTAGATTGGGGGTTTGCGTGTGTACTTTATGTACCGTTATTATGTTGAGAACTATATAAGAACTTGTCAATAAATATAGTAAAACTATAAGTGGTTTAGTTCTCTCTTTATGTTCGTTCTATAATTATATCTACTGTTACTGATATTTAAGTGCAACTACATGCATATGTGTGCGTAAAGTTATGTTATGCATATACGCACTTAGGCGAAATGCTATCAAGAACATATATCTTTTAAAATCAATTTCAGGCATATTGAATCAACTAGTCAATTTAATGAATAGTAGAAGAGTTAACAAGGTTTTACCAATTCTCTTTCACTATTGATTATGAAAGTAACACTATTCATTCATAACCAATAACCAATAATATATTGGGAACCTCAAGCATGTAATTATCTCTCTTGGTCTATGGCATTATTATCTTTTATGCACTATACATAGGTGTATTATAAGGTTTCTATGGAGAACGCACCCATATATGTGTGTGTACGTATAACGTATGCAGGTGAGTAGTTGATATTTGTTGGAAGAAAACCTGTCTCCATGACTCCATCAATGATCCATCAGACTCCTTGGTTTGGAGTCGGCAAAAACCTCGGGGAGGTGAGGTGGCAGTGGCCACCGAAGAGGAACACCACCCGTCCACCCCCACCGATTAAATCTCGGTGCAGTCGGGGAAAATTCACCCTCTTCACCGATGAATCTGATTGGTACTATCTTTTTTTATTTTTAAAGGAAGAGGGAAGAAGGGGGAACCATTTCTTTGATTTGGAGAAGAGGAGGGAGAAAATAATGTGACGCTGATATGGCTTTTGAGGGAGTTAGAGGGCACCACATCATACTAGCAGGAACCCGCGCGTTGCGGCGGGGTTAGCTAGGTTTGCTAGTGTTTTGATTTGGTTGTCCGATTTAGGATGCATAATATGTTGTTTTAGGGTGTAACAGATGTGATAACGATTATACATGGCATAAGAATAGTGGTTGTAACATAATTTGTAGATGATGTAGATGTTGTAGGTCACCAATTATTATTATATATAACATTCGAGGGAGCAATTATCACTGTAGCGAACGTCCCTTTCTGGGCTACAGTAACTTTTGACTTTTCAAAATAGACATACACTAGCATGGCTGTATCTTATTCAGCTCTTTCATCGCTTTAGTATGAGATGGGTTTGCTTGGTTTTTTTAGAGAGAGAAGTAAGCTTTGGGGTTTTTAGAAAGAGGGAGAGATGAGAAGAGAGAGAAAGGCTAGGGGTGTGCAGGTGACTGCAGTTGTGGTGTGGCGCGGTGGTCGTTGATGTTGTGGGTCGGGTTAGCGGCTAGCCGTTGATGACCGGAGGATGCCGTCGGATGGACCCATGGAGGCGGTGGAGTCGGTTGTCCCGACGTCTACACAGTCTTTCCATTGTTATTCCGTTGAAGGTGATCCCAGTGATATACTGATGTGGTAATTAAGGATTTGGGACCTGAAATCGGGTGAGCTGTTATCAAGTGGATTCCATGTTATGGTGGATTTAAGGTGATTTATGGTGGATTTAAGGTGATTACTTACTGTGGGGGTGGGAAAAGATGGTAGAAACTAGAAAGCATGGTTGAAAACTAATTGGTAGACTTTGTTAATTTGAAGTATAATCATGCTTTGTTTATATCTATTTTTATAAAGAGAAAATTGCTCGAATAGTCCCTGTGGTTTGTCCAAATTTCACCTATAGTCCCTAAGTTTTCAAAATTACAGGCTTAGTCCCGAAACAGTAAATTTTTTGCACTCGGATAGTCCCTGGAGCTAACTGAGGTTAAATAATCCAGTTAAGTGGGTGTAAAATTACTAAACTACCCTTGTTATTAAAAATATAAAAAAAAAATCAATGTGGACCCACCCACTTCATAATAACCACCCTCCCAACCCTTTTCTTCCGTGGGAACACAAACACACACACACTATACGCATATATATATATATATATATATATATATATATATATATATATATATATATATATATATATATAGAGAGAGAGAGAGAGAGAGGCACGAAGGGAAGCAGAGAGAGAGAGAGAGAAAGGAGCCGGAGACTCCTGCCACCCGCCAGGGCGGAGCTCTGGCCATCGCTCCAGTGAATCAACCCCAAACCTCCACTCCTTTCTTCCCTAATTAACCAACACATACACCAGACAAGCAGATAGAGAGAGAAGACTATCTAGAGAGAGAGAAACGACACAAAGAGAAAGAGAGACCCGATTATCTTGAGAGAAATATCAGAGGAGAGAGAGAGAGAGACCGAAGGAGAAGATGAAGAGAGCTGGTGTCTCGGTGGAGAAGAAGATGACGGCAGCGGATCTGGTGGTGGTTGGAAGAGGTGCGGCGGCGGTAGCTGGGGTTTAGGGTTCGAATTGTTGCTGAATGTTTCCATAAGGAGGTGGTGGGAGGCAATAGTGGTTGTTGATTGTGGTAGGGTGGGAGGTGGATATTGGTCGGGGTGTAACTGTACGGATGGTGGCGGCGGTGGTGATGGAACTGATTCTGCAGATGATGAAGATACAACATTTGAAGAGGGTTAATAATGGTGATGCTTCATTGGTGTTGGTTTGATTTAAGGAAATGTTTGTGTTGTTATATTTATAGATTTTTCTTTCTGTGTTTGATGGAATGAAGATGGTCGGAGAGTGTAAAATATCGGAAATTGACGTGGGTGTAAGACGATAGTTGTGGTGTGGCAGAGAAAGGGTGGTGATGATGGTTTGGGGAGGTTGTGATTGTTTGTGGAGGTGGTGGGTGGGGAGGATGAAGTGGGTGGTTGGTGGATGTCGGTGGTGGTGGAGGGTGGAGATGGGTGGTGGTGGTTTGTGGAGGTGATGAGGTGAAGAAGATGAAGTGGGGAAGATGAAGTGTGGGACCCACATTAAAAATTATTATTTTTTATTAAAGTAAGGGTAGTTTTGTAATTTCACACCCACTTAACTGGATTATTTAACCTCAGTTAGCTCCAGGGACTATCCGAGTGCAAAAAATTCACTGTTTCGGGACTAAGCCTGTAATTTTGAAAACTTAGGGACTATAGGTGAAATTTGGGCAAACCACAGGGACTATTCGAGCAATTTTCTCTTTTATAAATTAGCACAAAATATAAAGTAATAAAACATACTATAACTTCCTTTGGTGTATGCTAAACAGAAATAATAAAACAAGTTGAAAAATATTATAGCTATTATAGTTTTTACAATACTATTTTGTATTAACTCCGTATGTATTCGATTAGTCCTTGTGAATTGGTATATTAGTCGTATGCAATTCAGTTTGGAAATTACGCTAAAATAATAACCGGTTTTATTGTGCACGAAACCTGCCGCGAAGCGCGGTAAACATAATTGATTTATTAATGATTTAAATTTTTATTTCATTCATCATCTATTCCACTAATATGATCTTAAAAGGCTAGAACACATTTGTGTAATCGAAACATAGGGTACATGTTATCAAACAAAAAACGATTCGGTTTAACGCGCTGCAACGCGCGCGGCTAAATTCCTAGTTATACAACACTTTATGGAATAATTAATGGATTTCAAATTTGTCTTGAGTACTATATTTCACTGTTAAGATAAACATATCGTTGGTAAATATTATTACTCCTGACAAATGTTTTTTTTTTAACAAAAAACGATTATGTACCCACAGGCATCCATCCAACAAAACTTTGCAAAGTTACTTCAACTGTTCCATATTGTTCAAAACTTTTTTGCTCATTAAGTTTTTAGAGGAACTTCATGTCGTCAGAGTCGTCTTTTGGATTCCAATGGAAATGAACGCATGAATTTGTAGTTGAACTTTTTGTTGCTCGTTTCTAGACTCCTCTTGACAAACACTTTATTTCTGAATTCATGACTTCCAAAGAACTATTAAAGCACGCATATGATCATGTTAATAATACGCATAAGCAACAATAACATTCAAATGTATGTGTTTTTTTTAACTATATGCCATCTTTCCTCACCTAACTTAAGCATACATCGACTGACTGATTGACATCACTTAACTCTACCCTCTAGTGTTATGATAATAGTCACAAGACTGTAAGGGATCTATGTTTCCTAAGCACAAGGCGGAAAAAAGGCTCACCCCCAAGACCAAAAAAAAAGGAAAAACAAAAGTGCATTAGTAAGAAAATTAAGAAGTTGCACAATAAAATATCTTTTTGGAATGGCAACAACAACTTTATTCCATCAAAACATCCGGTTCAACATGGCAAGTTTCTATAATGAAACACACATATGAAGCAAAGTTTGAGGCAAATTACAATACATAAAGTATGACTAAACTAAATCAAACTGTCGCCATTCCTCCCAAGTTGGGCTTGTGATTCTTGGTCAGATCAATATCCATCCATATGTCGTTACCTTTATCTCTTCAACCACCTTGTATATGGCGACGTTTCTGCCTTTGAAAATTGTTTTCAAACTCCATATAGTTCATAATACGAGCTGATAGACAACATGCAATACCTTCTTTCTTTTTGATGATGCAACCACCCATTCACACATTGTATATGTTTAGCCACCAACCAATGCCTACTAATTATAAGCAATAAAGCAATATTTCGACATACAGTACAGAGTACATTGATCGAGGTGAAAATCCTAACAATAACTTAAAATAAAAACCTGATTAAAAAAAAACGGAAGTAAGTAACCTGTAACTTGATTCAAGCTTGTTGTGTACCAATCGATCCTCCCATGGCCTCCTTCAATACTTTTGGAATGGTTACACATGAATAACGATTGAATTGGAGTTCATAAGTTTGGAAGAAGAAGAGGAAGAAAGACGATCAAATCGAAGTGTGCAGGTCTCGGAAAAATAAGAACAACAAACGATTAAAACGAATGGGCCGATTAAATTCATGTCTTTAATGTGAGGGTACTTACTCCTTCAATTCACGATCGATTAAGATTCGCCCCACTTTGAATTTTGCTTTGAATCCCATTCAATTGGTCTTGAGAGTGAGGGAAATTGAAAAGACAAAGATGCGGGTGATCAGAATTGGCGTCTTGAAAGAATCCAAGAGACGCGTCTTACTCATGGGATGCTGTAAGTGGTTGTATATACAGGTTTAAAACTTGTTTTGTTATCAAGTTATTATTTTAACAACAAGGAAGATGTATTTATATAAGTTATAATAAAATTAAATTAAATTAAAATAAAAGGCATGAGTTAATTATTGTTTTTAATTACTACAAAGTTATTTAATAGTTGCATTAAAATTGTCTTGATTATATAATAAAATTACAATTTTACTCATCTATGTGATTATAAAATGACTTCCTTGCCCGTTCAGAACTCACTATATAGTAGTATAGATATAGATAGTCTTGGTACAACAACGCCTTCATGACTTCATGTAGGTGAGGCCTTGTTTAATGGGCCTATTTCATCTTTCTGCACTCTAGTACAAAACTACTGGGCCTGTTAATTTGGTTGGGTCAAGCATTAAAAGTCCTTGTGGACAAACTTTCTTGTTAGAAATTGTCAACATGATGCAACAAATTAAAAGGCGTAGATGGTAGATGCCTTTATAATCGCGAGTCAGATACGGAGGGTGTGAGTGGAAGTCACGCTCTCTCTCTCTTTCTTTTCCAATAGATTCATTACTTTCAAGTTTTGACGGGTCGTTACAAATAAAAGTATTAAAAGTATTCGGTTAACATACCTATTGGATCGGATATGTGTCTTTTTTGTGGTGATTTTGCTGAGTCAACAAATATCTGTTTATATCTTGCGCGTTATCTCAAATGCTTTGGCAATTAGTGGCGCAATGGTGTAAAGTTAGTGTTCCCTTTATTTTTCACTTCAAGGATTTGCTCGAGCTACATTATCATATTGGTGGTTCAATGAAGAAAAATAAGGCATTCTATGCGGTGGTCCTAACTACAATTTGGTGTATTTGGAAACATAGAAACGAAGCGGTCTTTAATCAATCTCAAGTCTCACTTCAAAAGCTTCTTGGTGATATCAAGTCTCTTAGTTTTTTCTGGGTCAAATCAAGGGCCGGTTATCCGTCTTTGAATTGGAATATGTGGTGTAATTTTAATTTCTCTAGTATCGGTTGGTAGCTTAGTTGTATTTGGTGTATATGTCTGACTGTACGGTGTATTGCTAGTATCCCGCTAGCTTTGGTGGAATATATTTTGTTGATCTTTCGAAAAAAAAAAAAAGTATTCGGTTAACAAAAGATTATACCATATAAACCATTTAAAAAAAAAAGCATATAAAAGGTATATTTGTAACTCACACCAAATCAGTAGTCAGTATTTTACATAAAAATCTATAACCTAATAGAGGAATAGTTGCATTGCAAATACATGGTTGAGGATAGGGCAGGGTTTATTTGTGCTAGTTAATTAGATTGAACACGAAAAACTGACTGTTTTCTTGTACACATGACAAAAGGACAAAACTTAGAAAAACTTTTCAAATGATTCGGTCAATATTCTCTCATCTATTGTTCAGTTAAGTGGTATATGATATCGTGCCAACGATTGAGCCGATAATTCACCATGTCTGCCGATTCACATGCAAACTTTGTTTTTGCATTGGTAAATTAGTAGTAGGTGTCCGTTAACCTACATCAAAGGTTGGTTCAAGAATATACCCTTTACAATAATTGATGTTCCGCGTTACTTTATAACAAATTAATGAAAGTAAAGCGTCACACCTTCTCTTTGACATTCATTGCTTAAAGCTAGAACCTCAACGTCATATATAAAGATAACCTTGAGAATAGTAAAGCATTATATGCTCAAAGGTAAAGTTTAAACTATGATGAATGAACCACAAAACACTATCTTATTTGGTATTCCGTATTTACAAAACATTGTGCGTATGTGTTTCCTCTCCTTTAACATAGATTCAACCAATGATGGATCTTGAATGAAAAAAACTGGTAGGGCCAGACTCACTACATATAAATATATTTTTTTCGAAATTTTCGGTATAATTGACATACGAAACAAAAAAGTTGGACAGGCCTAGGCCTCCTTGTCATGGCCGTAGGAAGATCCACCAATGGATTCAACATTTTATAAACATTCAGACAAAGTTGTCAAACTTGAAAACATGAGGGATGGTGACAAAACTACTCGTGTATCACACGCGCGAGTGAGTGAGACTGGTGATCAATCTCTTATTATTATTCTTAATTTTATTATTTTACATGTATAAAAGAAGGTATGACGGCATCTCAAAAAAGCTAGAAACAAACCAAAAGGTTATGGCCAGCGATTTATCCGGCAAATCGTCGCTCCAATTTATTCCATTGTCGTCGCAGCTTTTACTCGCTTCTTTCATCGTCCCCTTCAATCGGTATTTCTACTCGATAGTTTTTCCCCAATTTAATCGGTCTTAAATTACGTAATTTGTATCAATTTGTGTAAAACTAAGTTATTTATTAAGTAGCCTAGGGTTTTGTTAGCTGCACAGATATTGTCAATGGACTGTTGTGAGTTCAGATTTGAAGATAAATTAAATAATAGTTTGCAATCTGAATACTGTCTGCAGGATGTAGTATTATAGTGATTAAAGTTTTAGGTGAAAAGGAATCTTTCTGGCTATTGACTGTAAATTAATTTGCCCTAAGAATATTAATTAAGAATAGAGGAAGCAAAGTAAGTAAAGATTGCGATTATTATCCATGCTCACGCATTTAGCTCACATTAGAAGGAACTAGTGTCGGTTTGATGTATAAATGGTGGCAAAAGGAGAACTGAAACAAATGATGTTAGTGTTACATGTTTAAACCATTGTTGTTAAAAGTCATCGCTTCATGCGCCTGGGCCTATTTTCCTAGTGAGGCCCACTTGCTCTCACTTTTTTGCGCCTTGCACCTAGGGCCCATGCAAGGACTATGCGCCGTGAGTGCACCTCGCGCCTTTGATTACTATGGTTTAAACTGTGTCTGATATGTTATGATGCCGATGTTTTATCTCCAGGTCAGTTAACATTTAGGTGATATGGCTGAAACAATTGATTTGACTGGAGATGGAGGTGTCTTGAAGACAATTGTGAAGAGCGCTAAAGCTGACGCAATTGCTCCTTCAGAGAGCCTTCCTCTTGTTGATGGTAATACTATTCATAACCTCTAGGCTAAAACTGTTTGCTAATCTGGCCCTGATTCTAGCTGCATTGTCTTGACTCTTGAATTGGTGATAGTATCCAACACTACTAAAACATATGTATGCTGTTTATCATCTACAATGCTCTGGATTCTATAAACATATTATGGCATGGTAGCATTGAGTTCTTATTATTTAGGCGAAATAACAACACCACCATCATCTATTTATTTGCATCACACGTATATTATATAATATTAGTGAACCTCTAATTGTGATAATGGGGGTCTCATGAGATGTGTGTGCAATTGTTGGGCAGTGCATTATGAAGGGAGTCTGGCTGAAACAGGTGAAGTTTTTGATACTACACATGAAGACAATACAATTTTCACCTTTGAACTAGGCAAGGGCTCTGTGATAAAGGCATGGGATGTTGCTCTGAGAACAATGAAGGTTGACGGTTGACCCATTTGTGTTTCTCACTAGGAATTACAACTACTCAACTTCTTATTGAATATTCTCAAGTTCATAATGTTTATCTTAGGTTGGGGAGGTTGCCAAAATAACTTGCAAGTCAGATTATGCCTATGGTAGTGCTGGTTCTCCGCCAGAGATTCCACCTGAGTAATTTCCTCAGAGTCTATTGTGTCTAATATTATGGAGTGTTTTGATGATTAATTCTTCTAAATTATTCACATAGCTGACCATATGGTTATCGATTGGCTTCAAAACGTGCAGTGCAACTCTTATCTTTGAGGTGGAGCTGTTGGCTTGCAGGCCAAGGAAAGGGTCCAGTGTGGCTAGTGCCTCAGACGAAAGGGCTAGACTAGAGTAAGTTATTTATCCAACCTCATATACTTGCAACTTATATATGTATATGCATATATGGATCTCAAAAATCATGTTTAATAATTAGTGAGCTGAAGAGACAAAGGGAGATGGCAGCAGCACAGAAGGAAGAAGAGAAGAAGAAGCGTGAAGAAGCAAAGGCAGCTGCCGCTGCTCGTATTCAAGCCAAGATGGAATCTAAGAAAGGCGGCAAGGGAAAGGGTAAAGGAAAGTAGCCCATTCGTCCTACCAGCAATAACAAGCATGATTAATCTTGTTTGAATAAAACATGCTTCAGATTTAACTTGTTTTATTTAGCTTATCTTTGAATAATTAAAGATACATTTCTAAGTCACCACACTTGTTCGAAAGTGAACATCGCCCACTTGCTCTTTATTTAATCTTGGTTTATGACATTGTGTTATATGTGACTATGGTTTGCCTCATATCTAGCCATTAGTTTTGTCCGAATGGTAAGCTAAAATTTGTTGGCCTTTATGCATTTACCCAGCCAAGATGCAAGCAAGTCAATTATTGTATAAAACAGTGAACACTTTCTTCCCAAAAGAAACCTAACAATAGTGTACAACCATATGCCAAAAGGCAAGAGCTAAAAAGGTTAAATGTATCAACTAAACCCTAAGCGAGCCGTCCATCTCTTCTTCATTGTCTTGCCATGCTGATCCAACTCTGAACTTACAAACAGGACAAGTTCCTTGCTGCCGTAGCCATGGATCAATGCAACCTGCATGAAACTGCAACAATACATACATATATCAGTCAATATATTTCGTATATTAATGAGCACTACTAACAGTTATGCGTCCTCTTTCCAAGTTGCTTTTGTATTATTACTTGTTCTAAAAGCATGAATGTATCAACATACCTGATGCAAGCATGGCAAACTACGAACTAGTTCCCCTACATTAACTTGCTCCAAGCAAACACTACAAGTCAAATCATCTTCCGACGTTTTTCCACCACCAGTCTCAACTTTCTGTAGATATGGTAACAAATCCATAAGACTACAGTTTGTAAGTGTGTAAAGATGAACACGTGTACCACAAAAAGTACCACTTGGAGAGTAGGGAATTAGATCATGACAAACCAGAGTTTCAAATATTGTAAAGTAAAAACTGCCACGATAATAAGAAATAAAAGTATATTACCTCAGGCGTGGCTGAAGATGAACCTTGTTCCACTAGTGAGTTACCACTGTTATCAAAACAAATATCAATTTTCAAACAGCACCAACATACTGATACTGGAAGTAACAGATATCATAATTAAGTATATATAAAGCATATATCTGATAACCAGGTTAGAGGCAGACCCAAACTGACTTGGGAGGAACGGATTTGACAGGACTTAGTAGAGATGCATCTCTCAGAAGACATGGTCAAGGATAGGTGTTCGTGGAGACAAAAGATTAAGGTAAAGGATTATTAGGGCAGGGTTTAGATGTGTCGTAGCGTGGTTTTAGGAGCTTAGACTTCTTCGTGCACTGGTAGGAGGTCTGTAAGGGTGATTGGTCTTTGTGTTTGTATGGGTTATGTCATTTTTTGATGGCATATATGCATTTATTTTACAACGTGACGCTTTCATTGTTTCTTTAAATTCCAGTAGCTCTCTATTACTTTTTTAGTGTTGTTTGCTCGTCTATGGTGTTTTGCGGAGCCAAGGGTCTCTCAGGAAGCAGCCTCTCTATCCGCAAGGATCGGGGTAAGGTTTGTCTCCATCTCACAGCAGCATTTGAACTTCCAACTTATTGCTCGGATACTTTTTTTTAATGGCAATCCTAATCTACTCCTATAACCACCTATACCTACACCTTACAGGATTTGAACCCTCCACCCCTTGGGTAGATGCTAAGAAGCACGGGGATGGCATTTTGGGTGAGGTACCCGTTTCAGGGATGCCATGGGGACGGAAATGCGTTGGGGATGCCTGAAAAGGCTTCCTGCCCGTTTCCGGTTATGGGGGGACGTTTCTCCATGTTTCCATTTATCGTCGCCAGAATGCCTCGTCCCAGTGTCGTTCCCCGTTCCCGTATCGTCCCCGTACCCCAGTGCCGTACCCGTCCCAGTGCTACATAGGGTAGAGGGGAGGCACCTTTACCACCACACTATATCCCTAGGGGACTGCTCGGATACTTAACACTCCAATATCAAGATAGTAAAGTAACAACACCAAATACTTCACATTGCATGTTGTATTGTTGTACATGTTAAATGAATGCAGATTTGGTAGAAGAAAGAAATTAATACATCATATAACTTACCTTTTCGAGTTGGCTACCTTGTACTTATGAATAGGAAGAGAATTTACATCTTCCTCGCTCATTGAGTTGGCAGTTGGAGTATTGTCAGTATCCAGTGCTCTTAAAGTTTCATAATCTGCAAATACGTGAACATATCTTACAAAATAAGAAGTAAAAAATAACATAATTGCCTTGTTATAAGTTACTGTCACAATCCAAAAATCATACAAATTAAAAACAAAAAAGAAGAATGTACCCAAATCATCAAATTCCCTGTCAAGAAGTGCAAGCTGTAGTCTTAGCCCTTGCAACCGCCCTCGTGTTGCAAGTGCTATTGAAGGTGGCATTTGCAACCTAAGTTCAGTATGACCAAGAAGTCCACTAGCTGCGACAGCATTTGCTTGAGCCTGGGCTTGGAGCTGCTGGCAGGTGGCATACATTCTTAAGCTTGTAGCCATCAAAAACACACCAAGTACTAGCCAAAGCTTAAATCAAAGAAAACAAAAAAGATACTTAGACATTGACGAAACAGGATATACAAAAGAAAAGTAAACATAAAAAAAACTACTAAAATGTTGAAGTGGATAGGTACCAGGAAGTTTGGTGACATTTGGTGTGAGTTCAATATCATGAACAACAAAAGAACTGTAATATTAAAACAAGTAATTAGTGGAAATTGACTAAAGCCACTATCTGCAAAACGCAATATTAAAATAAGCTAAAAACTAAGAACCTCCATGTACCTGTGACAAGAAAGGCAAGGGAATTTGTATTGACAGGTCGAGGTGCATGGATTCGCTGACAGTAGTATCACAAACAAAATACATAGTCAGAATAACATGATGATTCAATCTGCGTATACTCAAAAGTCTCAAAGAAATGAGCTCCATGAAAAAAATATATAGAAATATATAATATACCACTGCACGACGTTCAGGAGAAAATACAGGAAACCCGGTTTCTATGTCTCCCCTGGTTCCTCGAAACACAAAGCTCATGATTGTCGAGTCTTATGTCAATATTTTGTCAGCCAGTTTTCAGCAATAATCAGTCCTACAACAGAATCTTCAGTAAATCAGCAAATTCTAAAACAAAGTCATTAAGTCATCGACATCATTCACAATCTATCTATCTTTAGAAATGCAGATTTGCCATGAGACATACCAACAGAATCACAATAAACCACAGTAATTTATCATTTTGCACAACATAACATGACAAATCAACATTTACATCAGTCTAAACAAACATATAACAATATGAAATTCATGTCATCAAGTAAGTATTCAAATAACTTAGGACCCATTTTTATTTTGAACGTCCAACAAACCCCAGCCACCCGGGTACACCCATAGGCAAAATGCCACTCATGCCCGATATCGCAGACAGCGCTCGTGACCCGGCCCATTACCAATTCCAGGGGAAACCCACCGCCTCAAGTCCGTTATAACTTCAATTACTGAAAATTTGCATAAACCTATGAACCAATTGTATGAATACTTAGATTTGAGGTTATTTCAAACACAGCTATTGCAAGATCCTACGATCTATCAACATTACTCCAACAGACCTTTGTTTATAACTACGAACGAATTCAATCAGTTTACATGATCGAAATTTACAAAAGGGGGTTAAAATTAACCGAAAGAAAAGTAACAGAAAACCCTAATTCATCAAGACAGTTGCAGAATTAAGTTAAGAAAGAGAAAGAGATACTTACAGAGTATATATAGATGAAGAATATGGACTGATCTAAGTGTATGTAGGTGCGATTAGAGAATAAGAGAAGGGACTAGAAGTTGGCAGATGTTTTGTAGTTGTAGTCGGAGACGAAACGGTCGATGTATCACTTTTGTGGACAATACTCTTTTTGGCAGTGGATGGATGTACGTCTAAAATGTGACTTGTATTTTGTCCGAATGGCTAGATCAGGTGGTAACGCGCACATGTCATACGATTTGGTTTTGATATGACTTTTATACATTAAGGACGTTCTAAAGTAGAAATCGGTGAGGCCTAGGTGCTTGTATTTTGTTAAGACTCCATAGATTAAGTGACTACGGGCACATTTAAGAACCACAAGATTTGGTTTTGATGTGGGTTATTTATGTCGTGTACACTTTTTTTTAATGACAAATTACCTTATTCATTATCCAAAATGTTACAAGACGGTTGCTAGCAAGGTACATGACATCTTATACCTTTTGTTCACCTAATACATTGGTGTAAATATCGTTTCGCCCAAATCTCATTTTGTTTCATTTAGTTGCATTATGTCTTATCGCCCTCTTTTCTTCTTTTATTCTATTTCTTCTAGACAAGGCAAAGGAGCTTGGCATGGGTCTTCCAAATGAGTTTGATTTCTCCCAGTCCTTTGTTGTTGCGCGTGAGAACGTTTCCCTTTCAAGCTTATCTCTCGATCAATGTTTGTAACGACTTTTGTGTGGGGTTTCTATTCGAGTCTCCGCAGCCTATTTCCTAAAACATCTGCAGCTAACTGTCGGATGCCTTTTATAGTCTTTATAATAATTTGATCATATATCCGAGTCATTTTCTATCGCACTCCTCATTTATGGCATGCTTGGGTCAGTGAAGCCTTTATAAATTTGCACTAAAACATCAGCAATCCATCCTTCCCAATCCACAATTGGACTATAAAGTTGCACCCCCAAAGAAAGAAATAAACACGAAATGAAATGAGAACGCAAAATGAATATGTACCACCGGGATAGTTAGCACCAAACACTTTATAGATCCAAATATTTTCAATTCAGACACACACCAAGCTCACACCCCCACCCGGTGTATGGCTTCACCAAACTCACACACATCAATGGATAGTGATACTTGCCACACCACCCTTGGTCTCATACCCACGTATCCCATGCACAACACCCATGTCTTATGTGCCATTCGCCAATTACGTGGCACATCCATGTACCCAATATGAATGTGGGATTATTATGGGTTACTGCATATTGCTTTGTTTCTTTATTTCAATGTTACTGCATTATTTCTTTTATTATTTAATCCTTAAATGGTGGTTAATGTTAGATTAGTGGGTTTAGTGTCAGTAACTTCCGGTTCTTATTTGTAAGGCTATAAACATAGCTCTAGTGTATGCTTATTTTGATGAAGGAGAAATACCATAAAAAACACTAAGCTTTCTGTTTTTTCTCACTAAAGTCACTCAACAATTTTTTGCACATAAAAAGCACTACACTTTCAGTTTGTTCTTATAAAAGTCACTCAACATTTCTTTGCACCTAAAAAACACTATACTTTTTGTTTTTTCTCATAAAAGTCACCGAACATTTCTTTTTCGCATAAAACCCCTTAAAATGTCATTTTCGAACAAAATTTTGATGTTTTTATTTTAAATAACCTGGAATCGGAACTCTTAGTTGTGTTTGCTTACGTGTTGCATAGGTGGTCTATATATTTTGTAACCTTAAAAAATCTCAAACTGATGAAGTTGATTAAGAAAGTAAAGTACTTCACACATCTTATATCGATTAAAAAACAATGTTTATTTGTTATATAATTTTTTTCTTTGTACTTAAGAATTGTATGGCTATTTAAATTAGCGAAACTAGTATTACTTTGATTGCAACAAGAGATTTTTTTTGTCATATAATTTGTTACAAAAATAAATATATAATTACAAAATATCTTAAAAACTACAAAAAAACCACATGACAAAAAAAAATATAATAATAATGTTGGGTGACTTTTATGAGAAAAGACAGAAAATATAGTGTTTTTTAAGTACAAATAAATGTTGAGTGACTTTTGTAAGAAAAAACTGAAAGTATAGTGCTTTTATATACAAAAAAATGTTGAGTGACTTTAATGAGAAAAAACTAAAAGTTTAGTGTTTTTTTATGGTATTTCCCCTTTAATGAATAGAATATTTTAAAGAAATCTTTTGTGCTTTGATCTCTTCTCTTCTTGATTTCTTTGAAATTTTGTAGATTTTTATTTGTAAAACGTACCAGAAAGTTACAATCAGCCTGTGCCCCCACCCTTTGACTGTGATCATTTGCCTAAGTCATTTTCTCTCACAGTCCTCCTTTGTAGCCTGTTTGGACCAGTGATGCATTGTAAAGCCGCAGTAGCAGTCAACATTCCATCTTTCACAACCAATAATTGGATTACAAAGTTGTACCCCCAAGAAAGAAATAAACACGAAATGAGATGTAGATACGAAATGAATACGTATCACTACGGTAGTTAGCGTTTAGAGACCCATGAAAAAAACTGATTTAGACTCATACCATACTTAAAAGTAGAAATCGGTGACGATTCAACTTTAATAACCAAAGTTTCATATGTTATAGTTATATGACATACCAATACAAAATATCACTCATTTTTTTTTATCATAAAGAATGATGTAAATTTAATTTTTAACAGACTAATAACATGTTCTTTTATTTTTAATTGAATTTGATATAAAATGTTTTTTTTAGTATACCCTTTGCCTTTACTTTAACTTTTTCTTTACCACTTTTAGAGATATGGACCATGTACAATGAATAAATTGCACATGAACTGCCGTAAAGAGATTCAAAGATGGAAGCAAACAGTCCATTATATGCTTAGTTTATGAGTGTTACTGGTATGTTTTTTTATTGTCATGAAGGTGAAAGGTTTTCACCTTTTGATCTTTATCTTCACAAGTCACAACAATCATCACTTTTATTTTCAATTAATTTAAGGAAATAATACACATGCTAAAATCATGGGTGTAACAAAACACGGGTGAACAAAGAGAGATAGAGAGAATAGATGATGTAGAGAGAGAACGGTGAGAGAGAGGATGAAGAGATGGCGTGAAAATAGAAGGCAGTGGAGTGGCCGATGAATGAGAGCAGAGAAAAGGATGAGGGTTCAGAGTGTGTGAGGGAGAAGTGCCACACATAAAGACCAAAATGCCCTCCAACTCAATAGTTAAATTACGAAATTAACCTTGTGCACTATTCATCGCCGGTTTTAAATTAATATAGTTTAATTACTATCTTTAATTTTAGAACAAATTATTTATTTTCAAAAACTTTTATGTAACCGAAAGAAACAAGTCTAAAAATACCGTATCATTATAAAATTAGTATGAAATGAAATACTATTAAAAAAAAGAAAAAAAAAGAAGATTTGTGGTCGGTGGGATCTCTTAACGATTTCATGGAATTCAAAATAGTTGATTGGTAAAATAAAACATAGCATGGTCTACTATTAGTCAATGGTGCAAAATTCCATCGACTTACGCCTTTTCGGTAATAAACTACGTAGTTTATGAGAAATTTTTAAGCTGGAGAGAAAAGTGTCATAAGTTGAAGTGAGTGTTAGTACCATTATAAACCAAAATAATGCTATCTCAACATGACCAGTGACATAGGCATGAAAATTTTGCTACGGTGCTATTTTTATACTTCGATTTATAACAACTTTTAGTCAAATTTTCCATATCAGGTCAAGTAAGGTCGGATCAGGTCGAGTAATATAATAAAAAGCCAATATCATAATAAAAGTACAATGCTTATGGAAAGAAAAAACACACAATAAACATACAAAGCCATTTAAAACATAGGTTAAATAATTTAAATAAACTAAGTGGACATAGGCTATATTGGACCTTAATATTTAAACTATAAATATGTTTAGTATGTAAAAGGTTTAGAAAAAACAATCGTGTTGCTAGTAAAAAAAAATAGCGTCACTCGAAAATAAACTATGTTGTCTCTAGAAATTTTCCTATCATGCGTTACATATGATATGCGAAATTCAGTGGTGCCAGCAAATGCCAACATTTGTTCCAATACTGGAATTCATTTTTACGATTTTTGATCGACATAAAACACGTGCCAATTTTCTCATGGATGTATACTTTTTTTCAGTTGCTATACCTTGGGTCGATATTGTAACAACCAAACCAATATGACTGCATTTTAGTACGTAACGAAGTAAAACGATATTGTCTGATATCACATCGTGGAGCATGGGATCTCGCTAGCCTATACTAATATCATTGTTGACATTAAATCGTGAATCGCCAATGCCGATGAAGAGAAAAAAAAACTCACCTGGATGGTCGGGTAGGTTTGAACCCTCAAAGAGAATGTGAGGATGAGAGTGCACTTCGTTTTCTCGGGTCTAGATCTGTGTTCATAAGAGAGAAAACGAGGACTAGAAAAAGACCATAAGGGATAATTCTCTCATTCCAGTAACAAAAAATGATGTTCATAACATGTCTTAGAGGTTAAGACCTCTTTATATACATAGACAATGGTCTTCCATTGGACCCCTAACCTTTATAGGTCAGGCTTGGTTAGAAGTTTTCTCTACAAGTCTCCGGCTTAAATAGTGTGAGCCTCGCCAATGGGTTAATGCAAGATAATCAACAATATTAATATTAATATTAAATAAGTATCCGTTCCAAATTTTACCTCTTCAGCCGACAAGTTTATCCCTAATTTAAAAAAATAATAGTTTTAAGTAAAGAATGAATAGGAATGTGATTTGTTTTTGGAACATATCAAATGGTAATGTGATTGAACAAAGAGGAACTAGACAAAGACCGTGAAACATAAGTCAAAAGCAGGTGGGATTTGACTGCGACGTGCCACGCGGTTATCCATATCTGGTGATCGTACCATGCCAGCCTGTCTTTCCTCAGTTGACTTTTTTTAAGTCAAATCATGCATTCTCATAAAAATAAAATCTTAACTAGTCTTTTTAAAGGCGCGCGTTGCACGCCTTACAATTTTGTCGTATCAAAAACACTGAAAAACTATTATCAACCAACTACCAATTTTCATACCATAATTTAAAAACGACATATCACATAAACATGGGTATATTTGTATTTATTACTTAATAACATGTGAATAAAAAAAAAAACTTGAGTAGCCCCTTACCCTTCCCATGTTTCGAACCTAAGACCTCAAACAATAGAAATGAACCACAAGCCACTCCACTAAGCCATAACACAAATGCACCACAAACCACTCCACCACCAAGCCATGTTGTGACTTATTATGAAATCATATATATTTATTAATAAATAAGTGTTGGAAAAAAAAAACAAAAAAGTCAATGCCACATTAATGAGGTTACTGTTCAATTTAAAGAGGCTTAAATATATTTATAATTATAATTCCTTAAGCAAACCAATTATATTATATACCAAAACAATTTAGTTTGGCAGAGGTAATGGACTCAATAAAAATGAAATGAATAAGGTAATGGAATTGACAAATGAATTAAATGGATGATTACTATTTCACATAAGAATGGAGTAAATCATTGCTTTTTATTGTTTAGTAGGTAGGAAAAGACGAATGAATGGTGGTGAGTGTCGGGGGAAACGGTTGGCAGTAGGAGCCGGCAACGGTAGTTGTTGGGTGGCGGCGGTATTCGGCGGTGGTGGTCGGTGACAGCGATAGTCGGTGGGTGGCAGTGGTCGGCTTAGTAAGCGGTTGGTGGTGGGCGACGCTAGTCGATGACGGCGGTAGTCGATAGGTGGCGGTGGTTGGTGACGGAGAGTGGCGGTGGGGATCGGTAGGTGCGGCGGTCAGCGATGGCGGTTGGTGGTGGTGGTTGCGGCGATGGGTGGTACTGGTAGAGGTGGGTGGTGATGGTGGTGATGAAGGGTGACGAGTGGAATGAAATGGAAAAAAAAAAATAACAAGGGGATGGATGGAATGAATTTTGGAGTTTTTAAAGGGAATGGAATAGATGATTCTATTACCTAGACCAACAAAAAACCTTTTTTTTTCATTCCATCGTAATGTTACATTTCATTTCGCTTCTCATTCCTGCATACCACACGCTACCTTAGTTTTCTATTTCGATTGAGGCCAATAATGGAACTGAACCAAGCTATACATACTTAAGTGTTTTTGTTCCCGCCATAACACGCGGACACCCTGCTACTATATGTATAAATACCAGCATCGCGTAGCATTTTGATTTTTTTTATTAAAAAAACTATAACAATACAATATTCAATTTAAAGAGAATAAAATGTTCGTTTTTATGGTGTTCTGTTATTTAAAATATATTCTAGTATGCGAAAAAGTACAACTATTTAAAGATCATAAGGTAATTGATTTAAAATTCAACAATAATTTAGGAAAAAAATTATCTAAAAATTATACACCTTTAATAAAAAAAAATGTACAAAAAAAGTCAATAAAATGTGGGATGCATATTGCTTCTCAATTACATAATTGGTTCTCATTTGAACCTAATCATAAACACTAAAACTCATTTTAAATTAAGTCAATTACTTTTTAAGTAATAATCAATACCAATTAGTAATTTTTAAACTCGTTTCAAATTGGCCTAGTAGTTTAAAAATATACAAAACAAAAATTGAAGGGATATGGGCCCAAATCTACAATAAAATACATATGACCCATAACCAGAAAAGCCCAAGACGAGCCAACCCGCAGAAGCGTGAGGGAAGGTCACGCGCACCCATGCGTGACTAGGCAGCGCACGACTAGATCCGCCGAGAAGCATACGAGTGATTTGCATGTAAAGCTAAAGGAGCACGAGAAGGGTAAATAGTACAAAGGTAGGACTTGTACGAGCCAATGATGTTGCAGGGACGTGTGGAAGAGGTCATGTTGCACGTCCCACCGATCAACAAACGCCAACAAGGCAAATGCCAACCTCCATATATGGGACGAGAGGGCCTATCAAAGGTCTCCAACGCGCAAAGTGCCCGCGTGGGGAACAACAAGTCCAATTCCCAGGCGCCTCAACCAATAAGACTGCATGAGGCCACCTTATCAACAGTTTCCACTAATGATCACCACCCGAGAAGAAAAATGTACATTTAACAAAGAGAATCAACTAATCAGGGCGTGTCATGCCTTTCACCAGCCGACGCATAACATGTGTCAAAGCCCTAGGCTATCACCAATCATACTCAGCCACACGTGACGACGGTACACTCTCCCTCTATGCTTATGAGTTGTATATTATCATCTTGTCTTCTACTAATTATGGGCCGGTAGTAGAGGTAAGCCCTTAACTAGGGCCTCAGTCCAATGGTTAAGTTAAGGGTTAATGTTGGAGGCCCGTGTGGAATCTATTTAAGGAGGACTTCACCTCCTTAGATATGCCATTCAAAAAACACTGGAGAACACACTTATAGCCTACACCATTTTTGTGTCTGTGCGTTGGATTCGTTCTCTATTCCTAACAGTCACCTCCCACCGGCTTACCTTGTGTTGTTTCAGGTTCCCACTCACTCACATCTCCCCAAGCCATGGTATTCTAGCAAAGGATTATTCTTGTAGCAACGGTGGTTTATTATCCTCAACCGAATGTTAGACTATTGTTTCTTTAAATGTTAAAACTAATTTAAAATTGGCTCAATAGAGATCCGTTTTTTTTCTAGTCATCCCAGGCTCAAAACTTTTTTGGATTCTCATGGACGACCCTGGTCAAGCCTAATAACTGCAACCCTAGAGAACTTGGGCTAGACTTTGAAAACAAAAAATAAAAATAAATAAAGTATAAAGCTATGTAAATCGGGGATTTCCGTGTAAGTGTAACGTGTTTTCATCTAGCCGATACTTCTATGGAAAAGAAAATCAAAATTTGAATGCGTGTGAAAGATTTTATAATTTAATTTTATAATTTAATTAGGTTATAAATTTGTGTATTACACGGTTTAAATTACGTATTACAACGAAAAATAAGTTACGGTTTATACTCATAAAGTCATAAATCAATCAAAATAAATTGGGAATAAAAAGAAATACGTTCCATGTTTTTTTAACGGTCAACAAAAAATTTATTAATCACTCAAGCTAGCGGGATACTAACGAAACACCTAATTTACGTTGGAACCGATACAAAACATCATCTAATGTACAATAGATACACCTCACCACCTAACATTGGACAAACAAAAAGTACTCCACTTTTCCCAATTCAAATCGCCTTGTTTTGCCCGAGTCTTGACCCAAAGTAAACTCCTATCTTTTTTTTCACCGATAACCTTTTGTAGTAAGTATTGCTTCTGATTAAAAACTATATCATTATGATATTTCCATATACACTAAATAGCCGTTAGACATATAGCGTTGAACGCCTTCTTTAGTGCCTTCGAACCTCCACCAATCGTGTGTACAACCAAAAGATCACAAAACTCAAAAGCGAGCACATTAACCACTTTGCACCACTGGGATATTACATGTAATATTTTTTTTTTCTTAGTGGTAAAATATTAAAAGACTAAATATAACTCATCTGATTTGACACATCATCCCACTTAACCACGAGAATCTTACACCGTTAGGGAAACATGGTCTAATTCGAGGGAAAACGATGCATGGACCATTTTCAAAAATAAAGTTCTATCATGTATGGACCATTTTCAGAATTTTAAGCTTTGCACATGAATCGTTTGAGATTTTTTATATATATATATATATATATATATATATATATATATATATATATATATATATATATATATATATATATAAAAACGTAAATGATGTACATAAAAGTTTGAGATTATTTTTATATATATATATATATAACGTAGATTATGTACATAAAAAAATATCAATAATTTTTTCATGTATTTTTAATTTTCAACCAATGTACTCAAAGGTTTTTATCGGACGTTTAGACTAGTGGGAGTGGGGGGCGGGAGAGGGGCGGGAAGGGGGGGGGGGGAACACCGCCGCCATAGGGGCGGGAGAAGTGGCGTGGGGCTGGGGCGGGGAGGGGATCACCGGCGTGGGGGAGATGGAAGTGCCACGTGGCGCGTGGTTATTGGGCCATGCTTTATGAACGTTAGCATTTAATAAAAAAAAAAATTAATTCCAACGGCTACTTTTAAAAAGCAACGGTCAAAAAAAAAAAATTATAAATTACCCCCATTTCACTACAAAACACCCACTTTAACCAATTTTTATACACCTTTCAACCAAATTTTATACAATTTTCATCCAAATTTTATACACTTCCTCAACCAAAAATGAACCCTTACAACCGAGGCTTCGACCCGAACAACCCATACGCGTTTGTCCCAAACCCGCAAAAAGGTCGAAAACAAATTCATCAAGAAACCGTCAAACTGATCCTGAAAACGTAGAAGCCGTTAATTTGGATGATGACGAGTTTTAATTTTCTAGGTTTTTTTTTTGTATTTTTCTAGGTTTTTATTAATTAAAAGTATTTATTATTATTATTGTTTTATATAAAAAGTTAAAAAAAAAAAAGAAAAACAAAATGCCACATGGCACTTCCCCCCACCTCTTCCCCCCCCTTCCACTCCCCACAATTATTTCCCCCCCCCCAAAAGGGCCCCACAAGTGCCACATGACGCTTCCCCCCACCTCTTCCCCCCCCCCCCCCCCCCCACCCACCACTCCTTATAGTCTTATAAGCGATGAAGGGCCAAGCTTTGTACATACCAAATCATTTAAAAACCATTTAATGAATTGGTTGACAGATCATGATTAGAACCTCATTGTCCTAGTAAGAGGGTGTTTGGGATTGTGTTTGGAAATGTAAAAGTGTTTTTATTTAAAAGTGATTATTGGCTTATGACTTTTTAAAAAAAAAGTTTTAAAAAAAGTGTTTGGATTAAATTTTGTGATGAGAAACGTCAAAAAGTCAATAGATTGTCTTTTTTTAAGTGTTTCGCTTAAGTTATTGTGAATATTGGTTGTATGGGTGGTAAATTTGTATTTTTTTTTTCAAAAGCCAAAAGCCAGGATTTCTAACTTTTCAAAACCAACTTTTTCATCCTTAAAAGCCAAAAGCTAAAAGTCAAAACAGAAAGTGTTTTTGGGTTACACAAACAACTTATTGACTTATTGGTTTTTTGGAAAAGCCAAAGTCAATAAGTTGTTTTGAAACTCAATCCCAAACACCCTCTAAGTGATAGTTCAAAGTTATTAGGGCGGACGGGGTGGTCCGTGATGGCCAACCTGTGGTTGGCGTGATACCACGAAACACCGCCCCCATTCAATCACGGTCGCGAAGCTCAAATCTCGTGATGTACATCACGACCGTTGATGGCAACGGTCAATTTTGACCAAATTTTATAAAAATTTGTTACCTATATTTATATATACATACTCACACAAATTTACCCATTCAAACCCACACTCACAAATCTTCTTATATACACAAAAAAAAAAAAAAAAAAAAAACCCCAAATTCAACTCATCATGATTACTTGGACGCAAGAGGAGGAAATTACATTAGTGATCGCGTACGACACCGTACACCCCAATGACGCATCAACTAGCAGCGGTCGGGGTCGTGGTCATTTGAAAAGTAGCCGTTTGAATAATTATTTTTTTTTAAATATTTAAATAATTTTTTTCAATTATTTAAATATTTTTTTATTAATTAAAATGTAATGTTTTTAGTTTATTTAAAAAAAAAGTTTAGTAATGCAATATGATAGAATGAGGTGGCACAAAATGATTGGGTGTGATAGTGTGATGTGTGTGATAAAAAGTTTACCACTCCATGGGCCCTTACTTTTGAATCTTCAGGTACGAGTTGAATTTGCTTTGGATCTCATTAATAGCATCATGTGTGTAATTCGTTTGTGTTTGGATAGTAGTCATGGTACGTTTTGTGCTTGAGTTGTTGAAAACGGTATTGGGTGTAAACCCTATCCCTCGTAAAAAAGAAACATCTATGTATAAGAGTATGAGTTATTTGCTTTTAATCTAGTTGTTTATAGTCAAACCTCGTATGAGTTTAATGTTGTGTGATAACGGGTGTCCGTCTTACGGCATGCCGAATCTGTTGGAAAACTTACATTGTAATTGCCGCACGCTTTTCTAATATGAAGCTTACATGCATCAGAATCTCTATACTTGCTGCAGCAAAATATAAAAAGAAAACAAAATCATAGAAGTGAACCGGGCTTGTGTTTGACACAATTCCCTTAAACAGATTCTTCGTCTGTTCCCAGGGTACACCGGTTCGAAACAGTGACGATGGTGCACTGCTGGACTATCCCACTTGCCTGAAAAATAATCGATACTTGGTTGCTAATCTAGAGTTATGAGTGTTGCAAGAGTTTCTTAATGAATATTTCTCATGTATATTCTTATGTGTATTCTCTTCTCACATATATGGCACAAAAGTCTCTTATATACAAGAGTCAATGGTGGATGAAGAGTCTAACATAATTAGACACTTAATTTAGTCTTTAAACCATAATAAGTGTCATAAATGAATTAACTCTACTAAAGAGTTTCAATTCACAACATAAAGAGTTATACACTTAATTTAGTCTTAAAACTACAATCAAGTGTCATAAAAAATTAACTCTGCTAAAGAGTTTTTCTTCAATTCACCACATGAGGAGTTTTACCAATAATTATAATTTCACTAAATTATAATTTTATTTGATTAAACATCCACTCACCTTCTAAAATTCCAACTGGTAATCTTACAGTAAAATGGAGACTGTGATGATTCTGCAAACAAAACAAACTGAAAGAAATAAAACAAATTAACAGAAATAAGAAACCGGGCTTGTGTTTGACACAATTCCCTTAAACAGATTCGTCCTCTGTTCACAGGGTACACCGGTTCGACTGTGATGGTGCACTGCGGACTATCCCACTTGCCTGAAAAGAAACAGGAAGTGAACTACTTCTGTTGTTGTGAAACAGTGTTGCGAGTATGTATGTGTTTTTTTTTGTGTGTGTATGTTATACATCATGACAGCAGGTATATATAATTGCAGAACCAAAGATGAAACTGATGGCACTTCAAATTCGTGATTAATATTCCAATTAATCATTTTGATTATGTCATTAATCACATATAATGACTAGAGCTTGAAACAGATATAACTGAAGACCGAATCAACATAACCTGCACCTAGTATACAACCATATGGTAACACATATTCCGAATAAAAACAAAACATGATATGGGTTGGTCAATCGTTGGAAGCGTGAGTATTGATAAAGGGTTATCTTACGGGTGACCGAACTATAAACCGACACGAGATGTCACATCCTTCAGAAACATGATAATTAGGTATGAAGTCCGGAAGAGGAAGTTCCCGATCGAAGGATGCAAGTTCAACATACACAGGACAAATGAATGAACTCTGACACAACTGGACCATTGGTACATATATACATGGGATATTGCAAAACGGATAAAGACGGAACAGTAGATAAAGTACAACCGAACCAATATTGTATCTTACAACCTATGATGAACAGTGCGTGCACAGTAAACCTACACCCCCTACTACTTACTTAATAGTTAAGACTTCTCCTATAAAAGGAGAACTTCACCCCTCCAACAAACACAACAATCTGGTCTACTCCTCCTCCTCTACAACCTAACCACGTTCCAATCCACTCTCCAACCTACAACTTATAATCAGTAGCATATTAAGACTATTATAAATAATTCAATAACTAAAATGAGTTCCCAACTCTTTATAACATTATCTCCGATCATGAATACACACCATCTCCTTGTATATCATCCTTCCTTAACAGGAAGTTTCTCCATGATCATTATAAATGAACCTTTACAATCACGATCATCCCCCATCTTTGTAGCTTAGATATATACATACATATTGACACGCATGCATCATTATTACTTATCTATATAAACCGTCGGTTCGACTATTCAGATCTTACACCTAAGACTCAACTAGCTATAACCGATTTATTACTCATGTGGAGGTTCGAATAACAACAGTGAAACAACCAAGTATTTGTGCCTAGATTGTACCTCAACATTGTGCATTTGGGTTAAGCATATGTTCTATGAGCTAAGTATCAACTATTTGTGCCTAGAGCTATTTTTTAGGCCGGATAGGGTGAAAGTAAGGAATTCCCTTTGGTTAAAACAAAATTACAGTCATGCATTGTGGGGGCATGTTCCCACTTCATCCCAACTACCCTCTTCTTGTCATCTTGTCGCACTCTCACATGTTTTCTTCTCCATGGGGAGATATCCCTCGCAAGTCCCTGGCCCCTTTCTCAAATTTTGCTAAAGGGGACAGTGTTTCCTAAGAGTTTACGGGTGTACTTTGTCCATCCTTACAAGTGAATTGCATGAGAGTGTGAATCGAACAAAAAAGAAAAACAATCATAAAGTTGTAACAAAACTCAATATAAAGAATAGTATTAATTCCTTTATATCCAACTCTAATTACAACATACACTACTAACCTAAACTTTATAGGTTTGGTCAAAGTTACCTTTATTTCATATAACAAACTATAATGAATTAATCTGAATCCAACATCAACCAATGAGTTGATTGATGACATTATGATCAAACGGTTGATATAATAAAATAAGCCCCTTGTGAATCTTGGTCGGGTCCTTTTACAAGTCAACTCCAAGCTTCTGACTAACCGAATCACACCTAACCTCAGCAAACCCGACCCGATTATTCTTAATATCAAATTCCATCCACATATCTTGTTGATGGTGATGCCCGATCACATACGCTTCAATCCCCAACAAATCCGAATTCCCAAACGTAAAGCAATATATGTCATCATTCCCCTTCGTTACACCATCCGCTTTAACCAATAACTTCTGACCCGACACAACCATTTCACCCCCTCTAAACATCATACTCACACTAGGCAACACGGGTAACCCGACCCGACTTTTCTCAACCCGGTAGCAAAGATCCATATCACCCTGAAACACAAAGTTCGGATCCTCATACACCCGTAACACATTCCGGGTCTGTTTCCAAAACTCGTTTTTTAAAGCGGTATAAACCGGCCCAAGAAGGAAAGTAAACTGGGTACCCGAGTCAATCATGGTTTGACCCGCTCCAGTATGGTCCGGTTCATATACGGATTTGGGTAACGGTAAAACCGTACCCGCTACCTTTATTCCTTCTAACTGAACCGTGTATGCAACCCGGTCGAAATAAGGTAACGGCGTTGACATTTTAACTAACGGCGTGTAAGTTAACGGCTTAAGCCACGTGGCATTATATTCTCCTAATATTAATATTCCCGTAGAGTCCTGACCCGCTATACAATACGAAAACTTCGGGTAACCCATTTGAATAATGAAAGATAAAGAGCCCCGGTTCATACCAATTAACCCGGTTGATAACGACTCTTCGTATTGGTTAGAGCTAGAACCCGTATCCATGCACCCGAATATTATTCCGGGTAGGTCCGAACCCGGGAACCGGAATGTATCAGAGGCGAGATTACCGTCGACAGAAGTGGCGTCAGCGTAGGAGAGAGTAGCGTGGCAGAGTTTTTTCGGGTCACAGGAAGCGGGTATGGTGAAGTCTCGGGTACGGATCATGCAAATGGGTGAGGAACATGGGACAGGTGTGTACGAGGTAGAATGTAATGGGTCGTAGGCTAAAGGGGTGGTTGGTGTTTTTTTGCAGTGTAGCCATGACAGCTCGCTGCCGGTATCCAGGACCATGGTGACCGGCTGAGCCGGTGATCCGACGGAGAGAGTGATTGTTAAAGAAACATTATGGTGAAAAGATAGTTTGTTTGGTGGTTTTGTGAAGGGTTTAGATGGGATTGATTGAATCTTGAGGGGTAAGATTGTGTTTTTGGATGAAATTGAGGGTGTTGGATGGAAAAATAAACATAGGATGAAGAACATGTTGGAAAGATGAAGATAATGAACAGTGGCCATGCTAGAGGTGTTATAAAAAAGATTTGGTTATGTAATGAGGGGGGTTTTATGTAGAAATATGAAGTGTGGAAAAGGTTGGGATTTTGTTTAGTTTCTCTCTCACATAGAAACACGTTTGAGTGTGTGTGTGTGCAATGCTGGCTATGTTTTGTGTTATACAGTGGATGGTGGGAAAGGACAACATACTCTGTACTAGGTGTGTCATGTGTGTGTCGATTTAAGGATTTTTGTGTGGTGTTGAGGCCCTACTAAAAAAGGCACACATACTAGAGGTCTTTCTTGTTTTAGGAGTCCTGAGTGTGGTCACTCTTTATTTGAATTTGAAATTGCATGCAAGAGGTGTACCAAAGTATGTGATTCAACTGGGGGTGGCGTTTTCGATTTACTTCATGAACCTGAACCTGAACCGAAACCTAATTTGCAAATCTTTTCTATGTTCTTCGATATCACTCATGGGTTCACCAACCAAAAATTGATCTTGGATTACAACCAAAAGCATTTGCGATGCTGTACATGATGATATAACTATTGGAACATATATTATTAGTACTCAATTGTTCATTAATCAATAGATTTTTTTTGTAAGGTTAATTTCTTTTAAATCCTGTAGTCTGTGGGACTTGAACCCAAGACCTTCCACAACCTAGGTGTTTTAAAGGCTTTGCTTTTGCCAATGGACCACCACCGGCACCCCCCTCTATATAGTAATCAATAGATGATTACAATATATAGAGATTGTATGAAATCCTAGATAATTAACCGAGCCCGTGGGCTTCACACTAATAATATAGGTTCCAATAATAATAATTCCCTATCCAAAGGGCACCCCCCCTTCGCCCTTACAAAATTGTGTAGTACAAACTGCAGGTGTTTATATAAAGATTATCTAATTTCAAGATTTGTTAGATGTCTAGACTCGATTGTAAATTGATCATATGTTACTAATGTATAAAAATGTTTTTTAGTATTGTCTTTTTGTTGTTACAACAACACCTAAGCAAACAAATGCAATTTATTGCTTATTCTGAAAAAGCAAATCTTAGAAATTACGAAATAGATAATTGAAGTTGAAGTGAGGGCACATGATACGATGATTTAGTTTTAGCTACTTATGATGAAACCTAATTATGAAAATTATAATACAAAAATACTTAACTGCATGTGAACGATACTGAGAGGGACGGTTGAAGTGAAATATTTTCTAGAAGATCTTTTTTTTTTCTTTCTGGAAATCAAATATTTTTAAATTGTAAACTGCAAATAACAATATGGACTATGAATATTTTACAGGCTGTCCATTTTTTATATTAATAAAAGAATTATATTATTTTTACCAGCTAAAGTCTAAAGAAATGAGGTTTGCAATAACAAAATTCTGGTTGCATTTGTACCAAATACGAACTTATTATAAGATAAAACGCAGTTGATGTAATGTATATACAAATTTGTTTATCATTGTTAGCAGAAATAATAATTTTTAAATTTAAATTTATTAAAGGGAAAATCATGAAAATAAACATCGACTTTCTCTTTTGTGAAAATAGACATCTGAAGTGTCTAAATATAGACGCTTCACTGAAACCAATGCAATGAAACGTCTTAAGTAAGGGAGCCAATCACAGGTTAACACATCAGACTTTTAAATTTAGAGGCTTTAAATCTCAGACGTCTAAATTTACGGGTATCAAGCCCAAAGGTCTATAAGATTCTTTATTTTTTTTCCACCCCATCTTTTACCAGTGTATAAATTTTTTATATGATAATTTTTTAAGAAAAATATATACCAAATTAAATATAATATTATTATCGCATGAAAAAAATTATGTTCATTTAAAAAATAGGTGAAAAAAGTTGAAAAACCTAAAAAAGCTAAAGAGTCTTTTAGACCTCTGGGTTTAAAGCCCCTAAATTTAGATGTTTCGTTGCATAGTTTTTGTGAGACGTATTTTTTGGGCTCTTCAGATATTTATTTTCACCGAAGAAAAAAAAATCAATTTTCATTTTCCTATTTTCCATCTATTAAATCCGGTTTACATATCACCCAATTTCACAAGCCATTCAAAATGATATTTAGTTAAAGATAAAAAAGTTGGACTACGAAAGATCTTTTCAAATAATTTACATAAAAAAATGATAAAAGTAATATTAGTTTAAGACTAAGTTTTTCTTGTGTGATGTATATTCACTAGACTCTATTATTTCTTTTTTTAATTTGAAAAATTAAGTATTTACGGTGTCGTTTGTGTGGTTTTAGATGGCCAGAAAACTGTTGCTAAAAATTTAGACTTCTTTTATATAATATAATATATAATATATAAAAGGAATAGCGGCGCAACTTGTTGCTCGCTTACACATTATTCATATGTAACTTGGTTTTTAACTTAAATTTATTAATGATCTTGATAAAAAAAAAAAAAAAACTTACATGATGATTTTCTTGCGCTTTTTTATGATATATTATCGAGAAATAAAAATCATAATCTGACAAAATATGTTTTAACTAACTTGGTATATAACATAGAGATTATGGGTTCAATACCCACTAAGAACTAACATAGAAGACTTTAAGTTAAAAAAACATAACATGTCTTAAAAAGTAAGCTAAATGGTCGATGACCTTTTCACATGTAAACCGTTAAAACTTCAAATTTATGCACTTAATTACATTTGAGGTTTATCAAATCTCTGTAAATTTATTTGTTTTTTTTTTCAAAATATAAATTAATAGTTTCTTTTTAATTATACCATTGCTTCATTGTTTTCCCTAGATGAAATTAATCATGCAATCTACTCTATGCACTTATTTTGAATGAGACTTAAATCTACTAACAGTTTGGTAATAACACATTGCATATATCTTAATAGTTGATACAACTGGACCAAAAAAGTCGTTGATACTAATACATGATATGTTTTGTTATGAGTTTGTTTTCTAATCTCCATTTTCTAAATACAAGAACGTTTAAAGCAAAATGCTAGATTTTGAAAGTAACTTTGACGAAGCATAGTTGATGAAGTACTGTTTGACTTGTAATATGAAAATCACTATGAAATATAAATGAGTTTGATTAAATGATAAAATATAAGTATTCAATTCTAAGCTCAACCCTTATAAATGGCTATAAAGCATTACAATTTTATTGATTATTTTAGTGTAATTGGATTAACTTTGTTGACCAAAGTGTATCATGATAATTGATAATCAATATACATCAATAAAGTTATCAGAGAGTTCAGAGTGCACACTTTGTTAAATTGTTATGATTTTACATGCTTAAAAACCTAATTGGTTCTTAGGGGATAAGCCTCTAAGCCATGGGGGTTCGAAGGGGACAACGCCCACTTGGCGAGGGTCCGGGAACAATGCTTTTGGGAGCAGGATCCAAGGCCCAAGAAGTAAAGACAAATTATGGCCTTGCCCCCTAAAATCCGTTTTCTTTTCTTTTGGTAAGAAAATACTAGTTCACGAAATCATTACATAGAGACATACTGATTTAAAATTACTTAATTTTTCTGTTTTATGTTGAAAAGTTCGAGGAAACCATTGCAATTGTTTCAATTTGAAATTGATACCACAAGTAACGACTCTAAGATAACTTTTTTTTTGGTTAACTAAATCCCTTAAATAAAACATTCACTACTAGAAAACTGCTAAGTTTTCGACAGCAAAATTTGTCGAAAATGGTCATTATCGACAAATTTGCCACAAAAAAATTCCTGGGAAAAAAACTTGTCGGAATTCCAACTAGCGACAAATCTGCCACAAAATCTTCGGCGAAAATTTGTCGGAAACGTCTTTAAGTTTCCGACAAAACTACGACAAAATAATATTTCATATTTTAAAATTTATTAGTTTATTTATATAAACAAAGAAACATATAACAATTATTAAAAAGTATGTTTTTGTCGAAAAGTTGTCGAAAATGTTTTTAAGCTTGCGTCGAAATTTCGACAAATTATTATTTTGTAGCTTATTTGTCAAAAAGTTGACGGATGAAGCATGGTTTCTACTTTTTGTTGGAAATTAGCAGCAAACTTGTCGCAAATAAAATTTGTGGGAAATTTGTCAGAAATTTTTGTAGTAAATGAAGCCATTTTCTAGTAGTGATTAACAAACACCACTAATCTTATACCTTAAAGCTAAGGTGGTGTTTTGTGTGCAAGTTGATAGGAATCTAGGACATGGACATAAGTTTGAAAGAACAGAATTAGAGAAAATATATAACTATCTGGTTTACAAAATTAGCATATAAATTGAAATTGACATTTTCTTGTAAATCTGATTATAGATTTTTCATTAAAGATATATTTTCCCGGAAAATTAAATTAAGCAGATATAATTTTGTTAATTTCATTATTTTACACAAAATAACAAGATACTTTAAATAAAGTTCATCTGTTCATGATTTTATGTATTTTAACTCTTGTATCAATTTACTAGTCATGTCAGTTGTATGTCTCCTCTTTATTTTACCTTTTTAGATTCTTTGTGATTATGTAATTTTTATTTTTCAGATCATTTTTGCTTCATGCTATTATATAACGCTTGTATAGTTTTCATTTCCTTTCAATTAAATGTTTGGTAGTTATGAATGTTTTTAATCAAAGAAACAAATCGAATCACAAACATACATTCAGGTTGCTTTCTTCTATTATTATAATATTTTTAATAATATAAAACTACCATTTTTATGCAAAGTTTGGAACAAACAACTACTCTTTGAACTTTGAATTAAGCCAGATTAGAAAAGAATATGGAATTTTGGAAAGTGGCATCTACTACCAAATATGACATATAAAAATGATTATTAAAGGAGCAATAGTGCATTATTTCCAAGGGACACCAAAGTTTAAAGATGAAAGAACCCCATAATATATTAGTAAAAGATATATTCGTCGATCGTAAAATATAAGACAAAGCAAAGAATAATAAAAAAAGATTGACATACATTTACATGTAACATTGTCAAAACAATCTTGATTTCTCGTTTAACTTTGTTGCTTTATAACGTTTTGGTGAACCGTCAAAGTTTTTAATATCACACAATCTTGATTTCGCGTTTAACTTTATTGCATTATAACGTTTCGTGAACCTTCAAAGTTTTTAATATTGCAAAAATTTAAGTACGCTTATATATCCGGCCTTGTTATCAAGTTATTAAAGGTGAGAATTCAAGGTCATTCATGAGAATTTGAGGGCCTTGTGCAATTAGAACAAATAAGTAAAAAAGGGGCCAAAATATATAGAGGTATATATCATTCGGTCCAATCCTCAATATTCAATCAATCAGGTAAGGGCCTAAATTCGGATTACATAATACCTAAAATTTACCTATCAATTGATCTATTGGTTTGATATGCCCTTGTTCAAATCGAACATTTGCACTCCGTAGGATGCGTTGCCATATGCCAAAACAAATATCAATATTGAGCCAAGAGTGTAAAATATTTAAGTTAGTAGAGTGAAAGCATAAAAACCAAAGAGAACTCTTGAGATTGTTGATATATTATTGAATTAGGAAGACATTACATAAGGAAGACGTTTAACATTCACTCAAATTTCTTATAAATGAGTTTTGTCAAGGATTTAAAACAACTTGAAGAGAGAGTATGCTAAGAACCCGCAAACTTATAAAGAGTACGAGGCCTTTTTCTAATGTTTGCTTGAGGAGTTGAGGCAAATTTGAGGAACCTCGTACTATCGTAGTCCATACGTAGTGGAAGCCAAGATTAGCGCCCCTCCCCCTTCCTTTGATTGGCTCAACCAAAAAGGGTGTCAGAATCAAGATTCCAGGAGCTAAAAACTTAACGCTCCAAGCCAAATTTGTAATATTAGCGCCCTTTAACCCCCCTCCCTCCCCCTCCGTAATGGTGTTTGGGGCGCTAAAATTGAATTAAGGCCCCAATTGACGCCTCACTACACATGGTCTTAGTGACATTATGTTTGTCATATATATGTTAAATCTTTTGAAATCATTGAAACGATTTACATGATTGTCTTTGAGACACTATTCATGAAAATGAATATGAATTAAAAGAATTCATTGTAAGGTTCATAGTGCGAGATACTTTCAACCAAACTGTTGTTCATGATTCGTCATCAAGACTTCGCTTCTAATAGTACCATCAATGCTTTGGGAGGAGTGAAACGTTTCTAAATAATTGAGTCATACGACAGGTGAGTTTTGTTGAGTGACTTTGAACCATTTTTATAGGTGGAGGCATGATTATTGTATGCTACCTTAAGTTTGATTTCATGTGTTACATTGTGATACGTTCTTGTGTTTATTGGGTTATTATTCGTATCATGTCATGAAGTTTGACAACTAAGTATTCATGATTATTATGAGAGAAGGAGATATGTGATAGAATGAAGAAACACAAAGGGAAAAGAGGATAAAATAACGAGAGAGTGATAATATATTAATCTATATACGTACTCTTTTCATTAAATACGAAAGAAGTTGTGCAATATGCAAATATCTAAGTTTGATACAACATTGAAACCAGATATGAAAATTTTGGCAGTTTAAAGCCGATGGTCCCACCATTTCGACAGGTTGCAAGATTGTTCTTTAGTTTTTATTAATTATATTATATTATATTGGACAGTAAGTAAGTGTAGATTAGTCCTTCACGGGTAGCTTAGTTGATGAATAGACCGGAGATTTCTTTTGGGGGTCCTAGGTTCGATTCCCACGAGGGACATAATGAGAAATGATGGATGATTCCTGGCCTATGGACACGAGTTCGAGTCCTGATCTCGCCCGGGTTTTACCAATCTTTCACCGTCGTGCCTACGGGCGGGTGAGGGGTTGGGTTTTCCCCGGTTTCGGGAACTGCATGGTCGGGCATGACTACGCCAGCCGCCCGAGATACGTATGGGCCCTCCATTGGGTTGGTCATGGGGGTCTGTCCATAGTGTGGGACTCCTCTAGGTAGTCAGTCGGGAAAAAATGTTTGTTGGCCATTAAAAAAAAAGTAAGTGTACATTGAACTGGAAGCTAGATTTTGTACGAATACTTATATGTTCGTTACGTTTATTAAGGCAAATAAGATTTTGTAGCGGCAACGCGCAAAGAGCATGTAGAATGTACCATCGGCTGATGTAAAGGCATTTTATCTTTAAATTCAAAAGCCTTAAACAAAATAGCTAGCGGTTTGCTTAATTAATTTAGAATATTACTAATTATGTGTTCATCTAATCAAAAGTTGCATTGCAGAAATATTTTAATATACCGCGACCAAGATGTGAGACCTCGTGTGGTCACTTTTTGTTAGAATATTATTCATTATGTGTTCATCTCCAAGCTTTTGGATGTGACAGTTTTCTTGCAAATCAGTGGCGTAATTCATGCTACTATACAATTCTTCAAAAATAAATTTTAATTTATATTTTCAGTAGAAGTTAAATAGCAATTTGGTTTTTAAATGTTCTCATGGTTGAGTTGAAGAACATGTCAACGGATCACCGATACAGTGACTTCAGATACAAAATAATTTATATCTTTCCCTAAAGTCACGTATCGTTTTTTTAAAGGAAACTTGGTTAAAAACCTTTTACATCCCACTATGAAAAACATAAATTATAGAACTATTCGATTTAAATAATTTATCAGTTATTAGATGTCATGAGTCTCAACTCTCAACTAACTAAATGTATGATGGCGGTCCCACCTTTAAATATATTATCTACCAACAGAGCATAACTAACAAATTACTAAGAGAGAATTTGTAGAAAACTATGGTACCAATAATACAACAACACAACAATATAAACAACAACTGAGACAAAGGAATAGCGACAAAACAGGTGACAAAGCTCTTATTAACCAACCCAAAGAAGTACCCCCCAAATACTGTAACAACCCGACCAGGAGGGGGTTAGACGTTACGACAGTTTGGTAACAGACTTGCACAACGGAAGCAACGATAATTAATATTTATTGTTTTAATACAATTTCTAATCCAAAAATAAAATACACAACTTAAATAAATAATCTAATATCTATGCAGGGACGAATCGCGGCGGTCGTCGAAGCAGTTGAGGAGTGTATTCCACTAATCGTTCCATACTTCTACCAACGGTTATCTTTAATGCTCTAATCCGCAACCCTTATAGCCGAATCTTCTATCAAAGTCATCTAGCAAACATCACCTATAATCCGCATCATATGAACCATAATCCGTATGCTTCATAATCTTCCGAATGCAGTACCTGAACACATGCTTAAAAAAGAGTTGGGTCAGCAATTATGCTGGTGAGTCCGTGTAAGTAGTTAAGTAATTCCAAAACAAGTTTTCATTTCATAAACACGTTTCCAAGTTTGCACAACTCAACACATGGTGATGTACAAGCGACACCTCAATCCTAATCACAGAATCCATCTACTGCCATTATGGATTAACCTGGCAAAATACATGTCACAACGGCCCCGTGGACCTCAGTGGAGGGTTTTCCGGGCTTCCGGATCCATTGTGTGTGGGGGTTTCCCCAAGTAGTACTACCCACATATTAAGTGGCCCAACCCCTGGGTTAATGAGTGTCAGTATGGTTATCTGGCAGCAAGTATCTTGTCACATCAAAACAGTTCAGTCACACACACAAGCATATGTTCACCCCAAAACAGTTAAAAGAAAAAAAAAGGGGGGAATGGTACACGGAACTCACCTTAGCAGTGTTTCACACAATGATTCCAATACCTCGAGCCTTTCCATCCGTTGCATGCCAAGTCCTATCATTTTTACAAGTATTAGCTCGTGTAACCGAGTATCGTGGTTACACGTGTGGTTGACTAGGACCTTCCGTTGTTGGTTAGTAATTCTACTTACCCATTGACATATATATATATATATATATATATATATATATATATATATATATATATAATTCTTAATCCGTAGTCCATATGTCAAGAGTAGTGTCTTGTGTCTTATGCACATATATTGTTTGTTATCTCATAAATTCTAGTCTAGTCTTGTATATTCCGACATCTTATTTGCTAGTAGCATCGCCTAGTTGTCCAATATCCAACTAATGGTAAATAATCCATACTTCAACTTATAATCTTGCATCCAATGGTATCTGATCCAAATTGATGTCTTAAGATCCAAGAGTACAATGTTTCGCATATCTTACTAATGTTCCCCTACCTTTATTAATATCTATGTTATCATATAATTCTAGTCCTATGGCATAATATCTTATTTACCATTGTATCCATTTTATCAATATATAACCAGCATCCTACAATACATACTTTGTGTTATAAATCCATTATTTAGTTTACACGATCAGGTCTGATTTATTGCCGTAGTCCCACACGTGTACACACAATAATCACTACTTAAATCGATATAATTCGGGTTCTTGTCATACCTCTCGAGTCTCCTCTGTTGACCGGACCTGTCCTTCGACTTGTATTGACTATTTTTCCCACTTCTTGAACATCAACCGTGCAACCATTACCTTAATCAAAATCCATGTCAGCGCCACCTTCCTCACCATCAATGGTCACCCGTCATCCAATCATTCTGGAACTCGAACGGCCTCGAACCACCATCATCAACGGTACCGGTCCTCTGCAACTTTTGTTTCTGGATCCAGGAGTGCCGACCGGTCAGATACCGGATCCGGCCCCCTTCCTCCTCCGGTGTATCCTCCTTCGATCTACTCTCTCTCTCTATCTCCGTCACTCTCTCTCTACAGTTCTCCCTCTCTTTCTCTGCATCTCTCTCTTTCTCTCTCGCGTTGTTTCCTTCTAGTCGAGTATTGAGGAAGCAGATAAAGAGCATGTTTGGCTCTCCTTATTTCCACCTCCTTATAACTTATAACTTTTCTAAAAAGTTAATAAGTTGCAAAAAGTGTTTGGCAAAAAGAAAAGGACTTTTTGTTTTAACCTTTTTGTAAGTCTATGATAAGTTGTTTTGGAAAAGTAAGGGAGGAGTGACTTTTTGAACCTCCTTATAACTTATTTGATGGTTATTTACCTACATGCCCTTATTATATCCTTACACCTTCCATCCTTATACCCTTTTTTGTCATTTTACCTAAATAAGTTAAACCAAACACTTTTTTACAAACTAACTTATCAACTTATTGTTTTTCCCCACCACATAAGCTAATCCAAACACTTTTCTAAAAACTCCTTTTTAAAAAGTCATAAGTTAATAAGTCCTTTTAACAAAAAGTCCTTTTTGCCTCAAATAAGTTTATCCAAACATGCCCAAAGTGATAAGTGTGTTTTAGATTTTGAAGGGATAAGTAAAGGTTGGGAGTGGGGGATGTCTAGAGGAGAGAGAGGCACGTGTTAAGTCATATGTGTGTGTGTTAATTGTTTAGTGGGGACATGTGTCCCACTAAGGAGGGGACATGTGTCCCCGGTAGGTGGTAAATTAGATGGTACGGGTTGGGTTCGTTATCGTGTTTCAATCCGGTTATGTAACGAGATAGTATTATATAATATTTTGGGTTTCGATTTTGTACATAAACGTATTATTTATTATTCATGTTTATTATTCATTATTTGTAAAACAGTAATGTTACGCGCAAAATTATGGGTCTGAAACCGGGGTGTTACAAATACCCTGAGTTCTACAATCGTAGAACTCTGAAAGATAATACAGAGTTAGATCCAGCAGCTATTGGACCAGATGATAACAATACAAATCAAGACTTACAGAAGATAGAAAACCCTAATACACCAACCAAGACGAAGACCTATACAGAGAGAAAATACAGAGACTCTTTAGAGAGAGAAAGACTAATACAAGAATAATAATAATAATGTGAACAAAATATCTATTATATAGTGTCTCCAGAAGCTTCTCCAGAAGATGTACGTCCAATGATATCAGCCACACGATCAAACCAATTCCAACCGTTAAATTATATCTGTTATAACAAACTCAAAAGCCCACGAGATTAGATAACAATAATCAGACTTAAGCCCATTCAAGACTTTAGCCCAATATATCAAGATAAGCCCATAAGAGCCCATAAGGTTTGAATGACACAATGTATTTATTTTAACATGCCCCCTTCATTCAAACCTTTCTGAATACATCAACAAGACCAAGTTTCTCACAAAGAAACTCATGTTTTGACCCATTTAGACCTTTGGTCAAAAGATCAGCAATTTGATGATCTGAATCAATCTTAACAGTTTGTATAACACCATTAGAGATTTTTTCTCTAATAAAATGTAAGTCTATCTTAAAATGTTTAGTCCTTTCGTGAAAAACTGGATTAGCAGCTATGGAGATAGTTGCCTTACTATCACAGTTTAAACAAACTGGAAGTTTGCAATCTATCTTAAGCTCTCTTAACAGATTCAAAATCCACATGATTTCACACGTAGCAGAGCACATCGCTCGGTATTCTGCTTCAGCAGTTGACCGAGAAACTGTACTCTGTTTTTTACTCTTCCAAGACACTAATGAATTGCCAAGAAAAATGCAATATCCAGTAACTGATTTTCTAGTTACCAGACACTTAGCCCAGTCTGAGTCTACAAATGCATTAAGCTCAAACTTATCAGATTTAGAAAACTGAAGACCTTTACCAGGTGACAGTTTTAAATATCTGAGAAGCCTAAGTGCAGTTTGTAAATGACCATGAGTGGGTTTATGCATAAATTGGCTTAACACTTGAACTGAATAACTTATATCTGGTCTTGTAATAGACAAATATATAAGTTTGCCTATTAATTTTTGATAACCATTAATATTATCTAAAGGTTGAACACTTTTACCATGTTTGTTAGACATAACATAGTTTTGTTCAATTGGAGTATTTATAGGTTTACAACCCAAATATCCAAATTCACTCAGAAGTTCCAAGCAATACTTTCTCTGAGATAAACATATCCCAGAATTAGTATAAAGAACTTCTATACCTAAGAAGTATTTCAAAATACCTAAATCTTTAATCTGAAAATTTGAACTCAGAAACTTTTTAATCTCATTAATCTCATTAATATTGTTACCAGTGATAACAATATCATCAACATACACAAGTAATACTATAAACACATTCTGATCAGATTTAATAAACAAAGAATAATCACAAGAACTTTGCACAAAACCAAAATCTAATAACACATTAGTAAGCTTTTCATTCCACTTCCTTGGGGCTTGCTTTAGTCCATATAATGACTTAATAAGTTTACAAACCTTATTGTCATTAGTTGAACTATAACCCTCAGGAGGTATCATGAAGACATCTTCAGTAATAGACCCATAAAGAAAGGCATTGTTTATGTCTAATTGAAATAAAGACCAACCATTTTGCACAGCAAGACTCAAGACACACCTAATGGTAACCATTTTCACAACAGGTGAAAATGTCTCACCAAAGTCCAATCCTTCTCTCTGATTGTACCCTTTGGCAACAAGTCTTGCCTTATACCTCTCAACCTCACCATTAGCTTTATACTTAATCTTATAAACCCACTTACACCCAATAGGTTTTCTGCCTTTGGGTAGGTCAGTCAACTCCCAAGTTTTGTTTCTATAAAGAGCTTCCATTTCTTGATTCATAGCCTCTACCCACCTTGGGTCTTTAGAGGCTTCTGAATAAGAAGTGGGTTCAATGCTCTTATTGAGACTTAAAACAAAACAATAATTCTCACTAGATAGATGAGAATAGTTGACTACCTTTTCTACCCCATACTTAACTTTTCCTTCTACAATATACTCACTAAATTTCCTAGGAATATTAGACACTCTACTGGACCTTCTTATACTTCCCTCAGGTGGAACAGACTCTTCATTTGGAGAGCCAACATCATGGTCAGCCCTATCTGGGCTGCTACCACTCTGATTGCTGGGCTGCTGACCAAGGTGGTCTACCCCCCCAGCAGCCTGAGGAGCCTGACCAGATTGCTGACTAGTCAGCTCTTCCTGAGTACTAATGATTCCCCCTTCATCATCGGGAAGGGTAGTACTCTCAGTCATATTATTACCTTTAGTTGTCTCTATTTGATCAAAAAAGTTAAGGTTAGTAACATCAACTAACTCATCTATATTATTATTAGTTTGTTTAAATGGAAAAATTTCCTCATAAAACCTCACATCCCTAGAGTACTCAACAGTTTTTGACTCCAAACACCACAGTTTATAACCTTTCTTAAAATTTGAGTACCCTATGAGAACACATTTTCCAGATCTAGTAGACAACTTATCAGAATTATTAAGAAGTGTATTAAAACAGAGACAACCAAATGTTTTAAGATGACTAAGTTTTGGGGGGAACCCAAACATCACTTCATAAGGACTCTTACCTAACAACACTGAAGAGGGTATCCTGTTAATTAAGTAAGTTGCAGTCAGTACACAATCACTCCAAAACTTAAGTGGTAATCCACTCTGAAACAACAAAGCTCTAGCTGCGTTTAGAAGGTGTCTGTGCTTCCTCTCAGCAATGCCATTTTGCTGAGGGGTATAAGCACAAGTAGTTTGATGTATTATACCATTTTTATTACAAAAGACTTGAAACTGTTTATTAACAAATTCAGTTCCATTATCACTTCTAAACACCTTAACTTGTTGTTTAAACTGAGTCCTAATCAACTCATAGAATATAACAATGTTTTCAAACACTTCTGTTTTAGATTTTAACATATAACACCAGACAGTTCTACTAAAGTCATCAACAATAGTTAGAAAGAATCTGTATCCTTCCCTACTAGTAATTCTATAAGGTCCCTAAACATCTAGGTGAATGAGATCACCTATGTGTTTGGAAAGATGATCACTAATAGGGAAAGGGACCCTCACTTGTTTTGCTTTGTGACAGGTATCACAAGGCTCATGTGAGTCCCTTTGACCCAGATTCATACTCTTTCTCAACACAGCTAAAACTTGATCAGAGGGATGACCAAGCCTATTATGCCATAAGTTGGCATCATCTATGCTGTTAAAACAAGTATTGTTGACACTTACATCTTTACCAACAAAGTACAGACCATCAGTCTGTTTACCAGTCACCAGGATTCTCTTGGACTTGGAATCCTGAATGAAACAACTTTGTTCATCAAATAAGACACTTAATTTATTATCCCTAGCAATTTTATGAACAGACAAAAGATTCACACAGTAATCAGGAACCAAAAAAACATCATATAAGATAACACCATCAGCCAATTTTATGTCTCCTATTTTAGTGACCTTAGCACTAGTACCATTAGGATGCTTGACTAGAATATCATACTCAGAAACTTCTACACAATTAAACATTTCTTTGTCACTACTTGTCATATGTTGGTTTGCACCAGAATCAGTGATCCAACCATGACAAATAGCAGCTTTAACAAAACTAGAACAACTTGAAAAATTTTTCAAAATCTTTTCTAAGTTAGATATTCTAGACATGCAAGAGAAACCTTTTATAACAACACTCTTACCTCCTGCATTACTTGTTTGAGACTCACTTCCACCTTTTTCACTGATCAGATTCAAAAGCTTTGATATCTGTTCAGAAGAAAAAGGCAAACCAGAAGAACTAGACATAGACTGTTTATCATTTGAAACATTTGAAGACATATTAGATCTAACATTTTGATTAAACCCTCTCCTTCTGGCTCCAGGAGGATACCCAACCAGCTCATAGCACCTATCTACAGTATGACCTAACATATTGCAGTGAGTGCATTTGAGATTAGGATTGGGTCCCCTGTTTCCTGAAGTTGAAGTGTTTTGATTTGAAACACCTTGACTAGACCCTCTATTTCCAGGTCTTCTATTAGTGTTAGTACTACTGGTCCTGGTAAAGAAGGACACATTTGTATCTTTAACACTACTAGAACTGGATTTCCTATGTGACTCTTCCCTAGACACAATAGAAAAAGCATGTTTCACAGATGGTAATGAATCCTGCATCAGCAAATTTGTCCTAACAGGTTGATATATTTCATCTAAACCCATTAAAAATTGCATAAGTCTTATCAATCCATTAAAATTATTAAACTCTTTTGAAGCATCACAAGAACAGGGTGGTAACTGAACAATTGAATCAAATTGTTTCCACATAGTGTTTAGTTTATGATAATATTCATACCATTTTGACTCATAGAACAAATTTGTTGATGCAGATTAAAGACCACTGATCCATCAACCTTATCATAGGTATCTTTTAAATCTAACCAGACATCTCTAGCAAGTTTTGAAAAAACTTGACCTAGGTAGAGTTCTTCATTCACAGAATTCAACAACCAAGACAAAACAACAGCATTACACCTATCCCACTGTTTACCCAAGACCTCATCATTAGCAGGTCTGACAACAGTACCATCAATAAATCCAAATTTGTTTTTAGTTTCAAGTGCAAGTTTCATAGCATTAGACCACACTTTATAGTTATCAGTCCCTTTTAATTTCAAACTAATGATGGTTAAGGTACTGGTATCACTAGGATGGATAAACAATGGATCACCAATATCAAGTTTACTAATTAGAGTGCCAGTACCAACTTCTCCACCACCACCATTATTTGGTGGTATTGGAGGATTGTCCACTGAATCACCCATATTGATCAATCAAATACAAACAATCACACAATAGAGAACAAAGACTTAAGAAAGGAACACAATATCAGACCAATACCAGACAGATACACCCTAGAAGAGCGAAGCTGTGTCAGTGTAAGGATAGTGGGTTCATCACTCAAGGGTGCCCACCCAATTCTTAACACAGGAGCTCTTTTATTAACTATATATGTATATATATATATATAGACAGTATGAAAAAGAATACAAGATCAATCAACAAGAAACAACCAAACAGTCTGCAAAAAAAGAACACCAACAACAACAGACAGAGACACCAAATAGGTGGCACTAATACCGGTCCACCCTAACCCGGTCAGATTGCCTCTAGACACACAAAAGAAAAAGAACGAATGATATGGAAAGATCTCACCAAAGGGGGAACCCAAGTTAGGGTTCTTCCTAACTCACAACCTGTACCTTCACTTAGGGTACAGAGTTGTGAGAGCAACTGTAGCTTTAAACTCCAAATCTCCTTTGTCCAAGAACACCAATCCAGAGATCAACCAGATAATCCAGAGATCTAAGCCAACAATAGTTGACCAGTATACCAGATCCAGACAAATACCAAACAGACAATAGTAAACCAGATCTAGAAAGATCAGATCTACAAGACAACAGGACAAGGTCAAGATCTATCAAGAAGATCAAAACCCTACAAGAGACCAGACAACAAGATATGCAGCGGAAGACGATCAACACCAGAATCGAGAGCCTTAGGCTCTGATACCATGTAGAAAACTATGGTACCAATAATACAACAACACAACAATATAAACAACAACTGAGACAAAGGAATAGCGACAAAACAGGTGACAAAGCTCTTATTAACCAACCCAAAGAAGTACCCCCCAAATACCCTGAGTTCTACAATCGTAGAACTCTGAAAGATAATACAGAGTTAGATCCAGCAGCTGATATAAATATCAGCTATTAGACCAGATGATAACAATACAAATCAAGACTTACAGAAGATAGAAAACCCTAATACACCAACCAAGACGAAGACCTATACAGAGAGAAAATACAGAGACTCTTTAGAGAGAGAAAGACTAATACAAGAATAATAATAATAATGTGAACAAAATATCTATTATATAGTGTCTCCAGAAGCTTCTCCAGAAGATGTACGTCCAATGATATCAGCCACACGATCAAACCAATTCCAACCGTTAGATTATATCTGTTATAACAAACTCAAAAGCCCACGAGATTAGATAACAATAATCAGACTTAAGCCCATTCAAGACTTTAGCCCAATATATCAAGATAAGCCCATAAGAGCCCATAAGGTTTGAATGACACAATGTATTTATTTTAACAGAATTTGACACGCAAACATGCCGCATTAGTTTGAACTGGTTGAACTAATAATGAAAAGGTGGACAATATGTTAGTTATAGTCCGTTAGTTGACAATATGTTAAAAAGTGAGACTATCTATGGGAAAATAAACCCCGACAAAGGTGATTTATTGTCTAAGAACATAAGATGGATCCACGACGATAACAACATTATTTATTTCTAACTGCTCCTGTAAGGATATATACATAAAATACTTACCAAAGCATCTTAGGCTTAGTGGACATATCAGGTTATTGGATAACACCTTGTCTTTTCAAGTGGTGGAGGTTTAATCCTATGAAGGACAAATAGGCGTAGTTTAGCTGTTTAGTTTAGTAGTATAATTAGAGAGTGTAAGTGTCATTATAAAAAACATAAAATGCTTACTGTAGATGAATTTTAAATTTATTTATGTGATACGAGAGGTGTGTATGTTTGTAGTAAAAATTGCAAAAAATATATATAAAATAAACTGATTATCAGTCTGGTTTCATAGTTGAATTTCTTAAAAAATACGGTCAATCGACCTATAAATGTTAAGACCGGACCAACCAGTTTGGTTTATGATTTAGACAAATAACCAACCTTAAAAATTCAGACCGGTAATATTTTAGCCATAATTCTTAATTTGGTTCTCTTGTACACCCTTCTGCACATAAGACACAAGAGGCATATCTCATCTCATACTTACCCCATCCAATGAGACTCAACTCAAAGTATCAAACTTATAGATATCCAAGCAAAAGTCCTATAAGAAATGAAGAAGAATACAGATTGTTAATTGAGCCCAATTAATTATGGCCCATACTAGATTATATGATCACTATCGTCTATAACGTTGTTCATATTCATAGTTGAAGCGTGAAGGTGGTGTGATATATCTATGTTACCTTATTAAGGAGGAGAGATGACTACATTAGTAATTTCCTATGTTTTTTAAGATGGCATATGAAAAGTTTAGTGCTTCACACCCAAAATGTCATGAAATTTTTCCCAATAATACCCTTCTATGCAAAATCCTCTTGTACATCCCCTCTCCTACTTATTATTTATTACATGGAGCAACTTTGGTGAATTCATGTGTGTATGTCACGTATGAAACAAAACGTAAAGTTATTTGGCAAAGTTGTTTGTATCATTTAATAGTATATATCGTTAAGTGGTAGGCGTGACCAAAGTGTTACGTGTGAGGTAGTGTAGTCTTGAGAATAAATGTATTATGGAACTAACCTTACGAGTTGTTGAATAGATTATTACTAGAATCCACCTAAAATCAATTTATTTCAATAATTCGTACGGATGTTATTATACTTTAGTTGAGATAAGAATAATTATCTTATGTTGTTACAAGTATTCGTTATTTAATATATCATTTAAATAAAAAGTTTTCGATGAATTTTACGTCTTAATGAATTGATACAATTTGATGTAGTTTTTAGACCCGCCGCAACGCGCGGGTTACCAACTAGTAATTTAGGGGCAGCAATTATTGACATGACCCGAAAACCGATCCGAACTTGACACGAAAAAAAAAAACAAATTTGGGTCAAGTAACACGACCCGTTTAAAAAATGGGTTGGGTTCAGGTCGACCCGTACTAAAAATGGGTCGGGTTCGGGTTGACGCATATATAAAATGGGTTGACCCGTTAAGTATTTAGAAAAAAAAAATCTATTATATTTTTGTTTTTCTTTTTTCCTTTCTATTTACATGGTTAGTTATAATTGTGTTATTTTTAGCACACTATATTATTTATTTGTCACACTTATATACTCACCATTAAACATTTTATTGATAACCCGCTTATAACTCATTAACATGTATGACTCATTTAAAAATATGGGTTAAACGGGTCGTCTTCTGGTTGACCCGGATTTTATATGGGTCGGGTTAGGGTTGAAATATTTGACATGAATAATAATATGGGTCGGGTTTGGGTTGCACATTTCAACCCATCAACCGCCAACCCGTAAACCCGTCAACCCATCAACCCGATACGATTTACACCTTAATATATATCTACTAGCCATATTCGTTAACTATGTTTGTTGATGCTGACGTTTTTGCATCATTAACTAATTAACTACCCCACAATCCCACATTAATAAGTTTAATTTTAGGCGGTATTAGTGCTGAGGAATGTCACATGAATTATTCACAAGCCTGCATTTTTTTCTTCTCAACGAGCCTAATCTTCATTTTCTACCTATAATGTTCTAAAAAAAAAAAAATTAAAGATCAAACTATTGTAACATGTGTGGTTTGTTAAACCACAGAGTCATATAAATACACTATTAATATCCTGAGCACCAAGGATGTTGAAGGGTAGGGTACCAGTGTCAACGCCTCGGCGGACCCTACCCCACAAATAGTATCTCCAAGACAAGCCTCCGCAGACTAACGAAGCTACGCGGGGACAAAAGTAACTATCGAGCGCTAGCAAAACGCCGTCTCTAGCGGGAACCACCCGCGATGGGTTAGCAGCCGCACCCGCCGAAGTGCAGCTCCCCTAGAGCCCCACTTGCTGCGCAGCCTCTCAAGCGTCAGCGGTCACTTCAACTTATCTTCCAGAGGAAGATAGCCGCCTAACACTCTCTGCCACCAGACCCCTGCAGTCCACATCATTGCGCCACGTGTACCAATGGCAGGGCACCACCCCTGACAGCCAATCACGACGCGCCACGTGGACCAATCACAAGGCGCTCTTCTTGGCTGGTTTGCTTTATCCAACTATGGATCCAAATCCAACTAGATGGACTTCTAGAAGACTGGCCCAACTCCTGGGCCCAAGCTCAACACTCCAAAAGTGGGCCACATGCATCTGGCCCACAAGACCTCTAAAAAGGGGGGACCTCAACACTTTTTAAGAGGTCGAACAATTCTCCAATCACAGATACACACTTGTACTTCCGATTTGTATTTCTCTTTTTACACTTGTAATCTTTCAAGAAATAAAGATCATACTTTGCAGTGGACGTAGGTCAACGAGACCGAACCATTTAAGTGTTGTATGTTTAGTGCATTGCTTACTAACTTACTCTATACCTAATCGGACCACGGATCTATCATCGTTGTGAGTAAAGGATTACATCATGTAGCGAGCACGAGTAGCCACCCCCTCATTATACCCGAGTTATACTCGTTGTTTCTTCAGATGTGAAGATTAGACAGGGCCCAAAAGTAATTATAATATATATTTTCGGCAAAACATACCGTCCGTCGCTACTTTGTTTTAAGAAAGTGGTTGTTTAATATTACTATTATCATTGTTCTTAATAATTATTGTTGTTTTAGCATTATAACTAGTAATTTTAGATAGCGGCTCTAATGGTTATTACACTAATGATCCTTCTAGGTGGTATGGATTGGAGCCCCAAATGGCTCTATTGCGCCACATCAACGTCACATAGGAATAACGCTCCCCTTTAACATGCAACTATGCAAATAATGGTTATTACACTAATGATCCTTCAATAGCTCCACCCAAATGGCAATGGTGTGGGTAGCGCTATCGTGCTAAGGTGGCTGGGGCGCTACCCCATTCCACCCAACATTAGTCTTCTATGTTTACATAGGTGGGCGCTATAGTATTTTACAGCTTGGAGAATTCGTGGATGTATTGATCACAATTCACAGGAACACTTTGTTTCCAACTTGGTCAAACAACTACATATATTACATGGAAAAGCACCATTTTGGCCATTGACCAAGGGGTTTTACCAAATTGGTCATCTCCCATCTCTACGAAGAGACATCTCAAAGGTTTCAAGGCCTTTCTAAGAGGTTTTCCGTGAGGACGAACATAGAACCGTCATGTAACACCTCAACCGATGGCGGAAACATCGGGATGTCACGTATTGATGATTGTTCAGTAGCTCATGGTAAATAATAAATTTCATTAAATAATTTAAGTAAGTTACATACAATTGTTCTAAGAATTGGTACATCAAATTAAATAAAACTATGCAAATATCCTCAAGCATCAATTCAAAATCTCCAAGCAAGTAAAACCTGAAACATGTTAAGTTGAAAAAAGTTTTGGGTCAACAAAAGTTGGTGAGAATTACATAGGTTTTGATAATTGAATAAAATTGTTGTGCAATTCATGTGTCATGGCAATCTAGTCCATATGCGAAAACATACTAGAAGTAAATCGAGTGCATAATCAACCTTGTTGACTGTGGTATTGTGGTACATCCCATACGCTCATGGTTCACTCGTTTATATTGCAGTAACAAACACCCACGTAACCTTTGTAGGAGGCACGTATCCGGGTGGGATTGTCAGTCCAATAGATCTATCAATGTATACCGTTTGGTTGATGAATGTTTATGCTAGAATTGTGCTTACCCTAGTCATGTTCAAGACATAATGCAACATAGAAATACACAAAGACACATTGATGATTGAATTGCATAAATATTGTTGTAACATGTTTCACCCCAAAAATGGTGATAAATAGAAAAGGGGCTATGTAAAACTCACCTTAGTAAAATGTTATATCTGTTGAAAAATTGAATAATGGTGTTGCCCAAATGTATCAAGTATCACCCTATAATAAGGTAATAAATATGTCTAAGTCTATCAAGTCTACAAATGTGTAAGTTTCTAGGGCTTCGAATTGGGGATAAATGCTCGTTTGATTATTATTAAAAATGTTTGATATTTGAGAGAATATTAGTAAATAAATAACCAAAAAATGTTTTTATGAAATTTAAATTTAAGATGGTCACAATAATGTATTTAAAGTGTAAAAATAATTTTTACAAAATTATTTACTTTAAAATAGAATATTAATTCTATTTATAACAAATTGACAAAATTTAACTTTAATAATTAAAAATTACAAAAATTAAAGAATTTTCAGTTTAAAAATTATATTTCTGTTCTAAATATTCAGAAATAATTTGTATAAAATTTTGGTGCAAAAATGTTAAAAATTGGATTTATTATGATTTAATTATGATTAAAACTAACAAAAATTGATTAAAAATACTAAATAAATGATTTTTCAGAAATAAAAATCATTTCTGAAAACCTTAATGTTATAAAAACTCAGGATAATTTTTGTAGAAATTAATAAGATCGTTTTGATATTTTTATAGATTTTTATTAATAAAATAGAATAAACTTGATTTATTTATTATATATATTAAATAAATAAATTTTTGAAAACTAAAAATTGTAGGTGGAACATTTATATCATATTAACTAAAAGTAATTTTTTTAGAATTTATAAAAGAGTTTTAATAATTAAAAATGAATTTATAAAATTAAATGTATAATATATAATTAATTGTTTTGTTTAAAAAGGATAAATGAAAAAAAAGAAAATAGGTCGCCACTGCCGGGACTCGAACCCGGGTGGCTCGTGTTTAAGACAGCAGACACAACCATCTGGTCCAGCCAATGGTTGTGTTAATTCTTGTTTTTAAAAAAAATAAATATCATAAGAGATTATCATGTTCTTCCCCAAATAATTGCAATCGAGCCCTAGCTTTTCAATTGGACGATTCACACATCAATAACCAGATTAACCTTAGGGTTATTGATGTGTGGATGCCGAAGATTAAAACCCATCCAAAAATTCGTACTTACAATGTGGAATCGAACTCGATTGGTTAGTCAAGCCAAAAGTCAAAAATACAATCGTGGAGCAAGATCAGCGTATAATTATGAAGAAATAGAGGTGGAGAAAGATGGAATGGCGAGTTGGGGATGCTCGTGAATGATCAATTTATAGTGTAAGGGCCGGGTGTTCGATATGGCAAATTTGTTGACCTCGTTTTTATAATTATGCGATTGCTTTGACAATCAATGTGATGGATTGATGATAATGGTGCGTGAAGTACGCGTAATAGGCTAATGAAGCTAATCTACAAATTCCTTTCCTTGATTGATGGAATCAAAAATCAAAATTAATCCCTTTCCTTGTTCTTGTCTGTGCAGCGAACAAAAGGGACAGACAAGAAGCCCAGAAGTTGTTATAAATAACTAATAGTTTGGGTTAGAAACAAGATGTTGGTGTGGCTCAGTTGGTTTGTGGGTGTGTGTGTCGTGTGGTTGGCTCCGGTTCGAGACCCGGCTGAAACAACCATTTTTTTTTCTTTTAAAAACAGTGAAGGGCTTGTTGGTGTGGGCTGGGATGTTTGGGCCGGGTAAGGTGGGCCGAGATCTTGATGCTGGGCTGTGTACTTGGGCTCCTGAAAGATTTGGGCTGCTGGAATGTTTAAACTCACTAGTTTCTTATTTTTTTTACATTATTATATATATATATATATATATATATATATAAGTTGTGTGGTCGGAACGTCAAACTTAGGCACATTATGAAAATAATATACGTATTAGAATTCGAAAATTTTGCGATGTTACAGTCTCCCCTACTTTTAGGAACTTCGTCCCGAAGTTAAGAGAAACAGTAGGTTGCAATTGGTCAACTACTGAAAACCTTGATAAAATTTCACACTACCTTAATGTGCCTGTAAATTCATGATTACGTTCCGGACCGTAATTACCAATTTACCTTACATTAGGGTTTTGCGTCCTTTTATGACTTTACCGATTGTTGAGCAGGTTCGATTGTCTCCACCAGTCGTTGAGCAGGTGGTAGGGCCCCTCCCGACTGTTGAAAAGACATGATGACCTCTACCAATCGTTAAGTAGGTTGTTTGGTAGTCAAGTAATTGTCGTACAAGTAAGCAAGTATGAAATCAGTTCTTATTCAAACAAGCATGCACACAGATGTTATGATAATACTTGAATTTATTATTTGAATCCAAAAAGTGTTAATACATAGAATTAAAGAGGAAATAGACATCATTCAAATGGTAGAGTTTGCTGTTAAGTAGCTGGAGGGTCTCAAGCGGGGTTATTTGGAGCATCAAGAGCGTTTGTAACAGGGATTCGACAAGCATCTGCAAGATGCCCATACCTTTGACAATTGGTGCACTGTCGGCAGGGTACTTGAGTGGGATGGTGATACTGGCAGGTGTCACACTTAGGTAGTTTCCCGTTGTATTGTTTCTTGTTGGGTGGGGCAGTGGTGTCTATTGCAAAATTCCTGACTTTGCATTTTCCGTTGGTTGAGGCCTCAGTTTTGATTTCAACGGCAGGTTGGGGAGTATCCTTTTTCTTTTCCCCTTTACGAGTCAGGGTTCCTGCCTTCACATGGTTATCTGTTAGGGTGGCAGCCAAACGCTTTGCTTCTTCCAAAGTAGCAGGGTTCCTTCCCCACACTGTGTCTTGAATCTGCATCGGTAAACCACCAATGTATTTTTCGATAGCAATGGGTAAGGGGGTGACCTTGTGAGGTAGCAGTAAGCTAAGTTCGTGAAAACGAGTGTTGTAGGCAAGGTTTTCCCCACTGTCTTGAGCAAGATCATGAAATTCATCTTCCAGCTTCTTAATTTCATTACGAGGGCAGAATTCTGCCTTCATAATGTCTTTAGCTTGATCCCAAGTTAAGGCTAGTGCAGCTTCAGCTCCGCGAGTGCGTTTTTCTTCATTCCACCAAGTGAGTGCTCGCTTGTGAAGAACACTCATGGCATAACGGACCTTAAAGTTGTCGGGGCATTCACTGTTAATGAAGGTATTCTCAATACCCTCAAACCATTGTAGGAGTCCTGTAGCTCCTTCTTCTCCACTGAACTTTGGGGGATTACAGGAGTTAAAGTGTTTAAGGGTACAGGCTGGAAGTCCATTCCCATTCCCGTTGTGGTTTCCATTCCCATTCCCGTTGCCGTTCAACTGGATGACTTGAGCTAGCAAGTTGGGAACCAGAGTTGCGATTTGCTGCGCCATTTGTTGAGAAATGATTGCAGCCAGTTGAGAATCGACACCATTGTTGTTGTTGTTGTCGTTATGGTTGGTGTCATGGTTATGGTTGTGATTGCTACTCCCTTCATCATGATTTTCACCACTGTTAAGACGAGCACTACGACGTGGAGGCATGATCTGTAAGAGACACAGTGAAATGAATGAGATTATATAAGGAATGTAATCATTTATTCATTAATTAAAACGAATAAACGAAAACGTTGACTTATCAAAGATTCTAAATTCTAATAACATATGAAGACATGCTTTAGCCTATAAGTGAACACTCATCCCGAGAATTCCCAGGTAGGCATCCGGGTCCCTCGTCTGATTGGGATATATGCGCAATGCCAGCCTAGACAGAAGACTCAGAATACAGGCGTTCACCCTTCCAGATTGCACGTGTTCGTTATTAAAATCTAGAACTTCGACGAGATCTCAAGGGGGTTCAGGCTAAACCTGAGGATCTTGTCCTATTAGTCTAAGACTAGATCCACTGATGGAGAGCAACCTTCTTGTAAGGATGAAAGTAGGGATAAGAAGTAGGAGGTAGAGAATAGCAAGTAAAAGAAGCAAGTACTAGTTAAATCCTATGGTTATATACTAGATTATTTTTCTAATAACCTAATTCCCTATAACCATGGCTCTGATACCAATCTGTAACACCCAAACCGATGGCGGAAACATCGGGATGTCACGTATTGATGATTGTTCAGTAGCTCATGGTAAATAATAAATTTCATTAAATAATTTAAGTAAGTTACATACAATTGTTCTAAGAATTGGTACATCAAATTAAATAAAACTATGCAAATATCCTCAAGCATCAATTCAAAATCTCCAAGCAAGTAGAACCTGAAACATGTTAAGTTGAAAAAAGTTTTGGGTCAACAAAAGTTGGTGAGAATTACATAGGTTTTGATAATTGAATAAAATTGTTGTGCAATTCATGTGTCATGGCAATCTAGTCCATATGCGAAAACATACTAGAAGTAAATCGAGTGCATAATCAACCTTGTTGACTGTTGTATTGTGGTACATCCTATACGCTCATGGTTCACTCGTTTATATTGCAGTAACAAACACCCACGTAACCTTTGTAGGAGGCACGTATTCGGGTGGGATTGTCAGTCCAATAGATCTATCAATGTATACCGTTTGGTTGATGAATGTTTATGCTAGAATTGTGCTTACCCTAGTCATGTTCAAGACATAATGCAACATAGAAATACACAAAGACACATTGATGATTGAATTGCATAAATATTGTTGTAACATGTTTCACCCCAAAAATGGTGATAAATAGAAAAGGGGCTATGTAAAACTCACCTTAGCAAAATGTTATATCTGTTGAAAAATTGAATAATGGTGTTGCCCAAATGTATCAAGTATCACCCTACAATAAGGTAATAAATATGTCTAAGTCTATCAAGTCTACAAATGTGTAAGTTTCTAGGGCTTCGAATTGGGGATAAATGCTCGTTTGATTATTATTAAAAATGTTTGATATTTGAGAGAATATTAGTAAATAAATAACCAAAAAAATGTTTTTATGAAATTTAAATTTAAGATGGTCACAATAATGTATTTAAAATGTAAAAATAATTTTTACAAAATTATTTACTTTAAAATAGAATATTAATTCTATTTATAACAAATTGACAAAATTTAACTTTAATAATTAAAAATTACAAAAATTAAAGAATTTTCAGTTTAAAAATTATATTTCTGTTCTAAATATTCAGAAATAATTTGTATAAAATTTTGGTGCAAAATTGTTAAAAATTGGATTTTTCTATGATTTACTTATGATTAAAACTAACAAAAATTGATTAAAAATACTAAATAAATGATTTTTCAGAAATAAAAACCATTTCTGAAAACCTTAATGTTATAAAAACCCAGGATAATTTTTGTAGAAATTAATAAGATCGTTTTGATATTTTTATAGATTTTTATTAATAAAAAAGAATAAACTTGATTTATTTATTATATATATTAAATAAATAAATTTTTGAAAACTAAAAATTGTAGGTGGAACATTTATATCATATTAACTAAAAGTAATTTTTTTAGAATTTATAAAAGAGTTTTAATAATTAAAAATGAATTTATAAAATTAAATGTATAATATATAATTAATTGTTTTGTTTAAAAAGGATAAATGAAAAAAAAGAAAATAGGTCGCCACTGCCGGGACTCGAACCCGGGTGGCTCGTGTTTAAGACAGCAGACACAACCATCTGGTCCAGCCAATGGTTGTGTTAATTCTTGTTTTAAAAAAAAAATAAATATCATAAGAGATTATCATGTTCTTCCCCAAATAATTGCAATCGAGCCCTAGCTTTTCAATTGGACGATTCACACATCAATAACCAGATTAACCTTAGGGTTATTTATGTGTGGATGCCGAAGATTAAAACCCATCCAAAAATTCGTACTTACAATGTGGAATCGAACTCGATTGGTTAGTCAAGCCAAAAGTCAAAAATACAATCGTGGAGCAAGATCAGCGTATAATTATGAAGAAATAGAGGTGGAGAAAGATGGAATGGCGAGTTGGGGATGCTCGTGAATGATCAATTTATAGTGTAAGGGCCGGGTGTTCGATATGGCAAATTTGTTGACCTCGTTTTTATAATTATGCGATTGCTTTGACAATCAATGTGATGGATTGATGATAATGGTGCGTGAAGTACGCGTAATAGGCTAATGAAGCTAATCTACAAATTCCTTTCCTTGATTGATGGAATCAAAAATCAAAATTAATCCCTTTCCTTGTTCTTGTCTGTGCAGCGAACAAAAGGGACAGACAAGAAGCCCAGAAGTTGTTATAAATAACTAATAGTTTGGGTTAGAAACAAGATGTTGGTGTGGCTCAGTTGGTTTGTGGGTGTGTGTGTCGTGTGGTTGGCTCCGGTTCGAGACCCGGCTGAAACAACCATTTTTTTTCTTTTAAAAACAGTGAAGGGCTTGTTGGTGTGGGCTGGGATGTTTGGGCCGGGTAAGGTGGGCCGAGATCTTGATGCTGGGCTGTGTACTTGGGCTCCTGAAAGATTTGGGCTGCTGGAATGTTTAAACTCACTAGTTTCTTATTTTTTTTTACATTATTATTATTATTATTATTATTATATATATGTATATATATAAGTTGTGTGGTCGGAACGTCAAACTTAGGCACATTATGAAAATAATATACGTATTAGAATTCGAAAATTTTGCGATGTTACACGTCACGTGTCTCTTTCTGACGCTGAGCGCTGCCGAGACGTCTTCGGATTCATCTTGAGACATCATCGTGCTCGGCGTGGGTGCTGACGTCTCTGTGTACCGTATTTGATCCATATCCATCTCCATGTTAGCGTTGATTGATTCCTCGTGGACGTCACCAACCGGTCGTCATCTCTCACGCACCCTCTATCTTCCTGTCATTGTCATTGTCATCATCGTTCACCGCATAACCCTTCAAATCAATCGACGCTTACATGGAGACGGAGATGAATCAAATACGGTACACAGAGACGTTAGCAGCCAAGCCGAGCATGATGACGTCTCAAGCCGAAGCCGGAGACTATTCGTTGTTTTGAAGGGTTCGATGACCGATGGAGACGATGATGATGACTAAGAGATGAAACCCAAAATCCCTTCAAACTCCGTCGCACCTCTCGCTGCTGCCAACATTACCTTTTCATTTTCCGGCGATATTGGGTGGTTGGATTACAAATATGGTGGTGTGATCGTGGGTGGAGGTGGAAGCTCCGGTGCCACCATCGACCACCTTTAACCATATGCTGGTTTTCTGACGTTACGTATGAAGCCACTCCTTTAATTCAATCGTATTCATAAGTCTGTTTGTTTTTTAAATGAAATATGGAGTTAAAAGGGTAGGTAACAATTAATATAAAGGTTGGGTTGAGAGACGAAGACGTCTCAGGCAGTTTATTGCATTAATTCAGCTGAGAGAGAGAGAGAGAGAGAGAGAGAGAGAGAGAGAGATGTGGACTCAATATTCTTGTGAAGAGGAAAGTATTATTAATTTTTACAGTATAACAATAAATAAAAAATAAAAATAAATAAACATGTGTTGCTCAACTATTGGTCCTCACGAGAAACCTATTGGAGACGCATGAGAGGCCTCGAAAACTATGAGCCGTCTTTTAAAAAAGAGATGGGAGATGGCTAATTTGGTAAAAACTCTTGGTCAATAGCAAATTGGTGATTTTCCCAATATTAAATATAAAAGTCAAAATTCGGTCAAATAATCACACATTAAAAATGAAAGTCAAAATTTGGTTCACCATATAACCTATTTTTCTAGAAGACATGATACAAAGTTAATTCGAATGCTTCTAGAAGTTCACATGTAAACTAACTATTATTGATTCAAGATATTTGGCAATACAATGTTTTAAGCATTGAAATTAAAACATTGATGGTGAAAGATGGCTCATATAATGACCACTTAAAGTTATACAGATATGAAAATTATCGAAGGGCATTCTTTAGCTTACATTATTATTATTACTTAATTAAAAATAAAAACTGCAAAATTACCCACCACCTTTTTCAGGGTCCGACCCATTTCCTTACACCGACCCATTGCCGTTGCTTGCGAAACCGTTCCATCATTCCCTGCAAGAATTCTATACTTATCCTTCCTCGTAAAATTTGTGCACTCGAACCCTAAAGTTGCTGCCAACATTCTCTGCACGTAATTAGCGACCTCTTGAGGACTTTTCCCCGACGAACATGTTGCTTCAGGTGGCAACTGGTTCAAAAACGTCACCTCATAAACCGGTCTTGGGTTCATGAAGAAAAAAATGGTGTCTAACCCTTTCCAACCCCTAGCCGTGGTTGCGTAAAAAAACCCCGCCCGATGGTTCATTGCAACGGGCACAATTCGATCTGTTAGCTCCGCGAAAAGTGCACTGAATCGTAGCAGAAATGGTTCTCTGCAAGTTGTACCTGGAAGAATTGTAACAAACAATAAAACGATACTGGTAAATGATATTTTTGTTTATTGAATAACTGAAAAGTGAAAATCATGTTTTTGATAGATATTTTAGATTTTTAGTGTATTTGGATTAACTGTTTGACCAATATCTTCGTAATAATACATCATATAGGTTTGTAGGTGTGGAGTGTACGCCTATTTAAATTTATCTCATCTGGCCCATAGAAAGATCCGCCTATGAACTTAGGGGCGAAGCCCCTAAGAGACGGGGTCCGGGGGCAACGCCTCTGGTAGCAGGGTCCAAGGGGCGACAACCCTGAAAATAACTGACTAAAAGGCAGATAATGGCCCCAAAATTGATGACGAATTCATTATCTTCTTGGTCAAATTCTCTCTGGTTCTTCTCTCAATCATAACATACAGAAAATTCTCAATCTCTGATTGTATCCGATTGAATATTCGATTGAACCGTCAAATTGATTCAATCTGAAAGCGATTACGTGCATTCAGAGATTTCTGTTATCCGGCTGTTAATTTGTTTTACTGTAAACCCCTTACATCTTTTTATGTAATAAAGAGATTATAATTTTTAGTTTAAATACATAAGCATGCACGCACGCTTAGTTTAGTTGTAGAGTACACCAATTAAAACCATGATATCTCCTTGGACGATAAAACTAAGGGGTGTTTGTTAGCCTCTTAATAAACCTCTTAATTATTCAGTATTAAAAGTGTTTGTTTTAACTAAAAAAAACGTCTGAAAGGTTCCATGAAGCTCTTAACCATTCAACTAATATGGGGTGCTGAACCATTCAGACCCTCTTAAATCTTAATGATTCAGCACTTAATTAGACAGATCCTATCAAACAACTCCTAAAGATAAATAATAACTAAAAAATTAACTTAAATATAATATTCAATCAAATAATAATAACTAGGATAGATGATAAACATAGTTAAAGTACCTTCCGGGCAAACTACCAAATCACCTTCGGATAACTCTTTTTTGATCCGTTCGGCATCCAGATGTCGGACTCGGGTCAACCGGATTGTTGGGATCGGTGATATAATTTCGGATAATCTTGATAATGAGTAGGTGACGGCTGGGATCCGGCGCTGGAGAATTGACGATAACACAACGGGGTCCATTAGGGTTCGGTGGGTGCAAACGAACAGAACCCCTCCATTGGACCCCGAAGAAGGTGGCAGTGGTGGGATACCTTTAACAATAACTCGTCGTCCATATATTGGTGCCAAGTATGGATTTAACCAAATTGGGGAAAAGATGCCTACAGTTGTGCGAATAATGGCAAGTACGATACCGAATGGGAACCAAAGGAGGATAAGAAGAGAGGTGACAGGAGTCGGCCTCTTCACGAGGCGGCCGTCGTGGAAGATCACCGGCTCTGGTCGGATTTCTTGATAAGTTGTATGCTTCTTGTATTTAGTTAAGTAAGGTGCATTAACTTGTTCCTGCATGTGAAAACGAAACAATTTTAATTTTTTAAATAAACAAAGGTAAAAATATATAACTTAACTACTTAACAAAATATATAAGTAAATCTATATGTAATAAAAGATATAAATTAGTATTCCAATTATCATAATTCATACAATCGATTTTTTTAAAGGAATCACCAAAATGAACATTTTCACCACTAGTTTTAAGCCAAAATAGACATTTACTTTTAGATTAATCAAAGATAAATATATCCAAAAACTATCTATTAGAAAATGTGAAATAAGCCAACCGGATAAATAGGATGAAACTTTGCCAGCATAAAACTTGAAATGTTATATGAGAGCACAAAAACAACCGATCAAAATAATGCATGATGTGTAAGAGCTGGCAAACGTATAATCTTTTTAGAAAAACGCTGACTAAGTCTAGTCGGCGCTTTATACGTGTTTAAATTGATTGATTGTTTTTGTGAACCAGTACCTTTAAGGTTTTTGTGCCAACTAAATTATAGGTTTCTTAGCCGACTTAGTATCTAGCGCATTTCAATTGGTTGCTTTTGGATATGTTTCTCTTTAGTGAGTTATAAACCTATTTAGAAATGAATGAATAAACCTTTTTCATAACATAATCAGAATCATTAATCATTAACTAATTATCATAATAATGAAATAATTAGTTTTAAACCCTAACACACTTGATTACCTTGCAATGAGATAAAAATGAAGAGTTGGAATGGCAACATCCTAGCCCTAAGCTAGGCTGTTGATCTCCAAACATGGTTGCAACACGGTCACTTATCGAGCCATCAAAGTCACTAACCTCAACCAACCCAGTGGCTAACCCAAACCGGCTAACCACAAGCTCACTTCCAATAACAACATCACCTCTTAGATGCTCCTTTACAAACCATTCCACCATCACCCTCGGCATCTTGGTCACAACCACCTTTCTCTCACCCGAATTAAACACCCTCCAAGCCTCTAAATCAACATCATCCGAATAAAACTTGGGCAAAACCGCCCTCGCCACAGCTTCAATCTCTGACATGGGAACACCCGCGGTGGCCACAAATATGGCCACCTTAATGCCCATGTCTCCCTTGACACATACATCTAGTAGGCGGATTAGTGGCCAAAGTAGTAACAAAAGTGTGAAACGAAATAGACCGGAGGCTTCGAAAGCTACTAGCATGAAATAAGAGAATGTGTCATTGTTGTTCAAGAGGGTTCCTTCTAATGAGGATACCACAGACTCCATTAACGTGTTGGAGTTGTAGATGGAGGCTTTTGAATGGAATTGTAGGGGAATTTGTTCAAGTATGGATGGGAAAATAGATTTGTTAGGTGAAGGTTAATTAAAGGTAGATTGACTGTGGCTAATTGCAGTTTATCAAATTACACCTACCATTAATATATGGAGACAAACGTGGTTGTTTATATATGTAACTAAGAAGCTAGGGGAAAAAACAAGTGACATTTACGTTTAGTTCGTTTGGTGATCAATACTTGAAAGTGGTTAGCCGTTCCCTTGTACGCTGTTGAACTATTTATAGCATAGTTGGATTATCTAGAAGTCAAAATTAATTTCGATTTGAGCGATTAAATGTTAGAAACTTTCTTTTAACGACCAACAAAGTCAAACCACCCGGATATACGTATAGGCAAAAGGTCATCCATACATGCGATTTCAGATAGCTCTGCTGATCCATCTTGTCACCAAATATTGCAGGGGAAACTCACGGCTTGAGAAAGTTACGGGGTACCACTAGAGCACTCCCGCCTTTACCTTTGAATTTGAATTACTCTTGATTTGATAAAGGGAAAATGGAATTAAATAATCCTAAATTTGGGGGATTGGAAAACAATAATCTCAACTTCAAAGTTCGAATTATTTAACTCAATTTCCCCTGTTATAAAAAAGGAGATTTTATTTACATTTTATATCTTTGCGAATTAATAGAAATATGTTACAAAATTAATTTCTCTATTTTTATACTATGATAACTTAATTACTGTTATTTAACTCTAGCTAACTAATCGATATTTCCAACCCTATAATAACTGAAGTAAATTACAAATTATGTAGTTAACTATACGTTAAGGTTTTGTAATTTTGCTTATTGATAATACTGGATGTCGTTTTTATGAATAATTTGTACAAATTTAGTAATTCCTACTACCTCTTAAATTTGGTTCTGTTCAGTAAGTGTAAAACGACTAAGGGTCTGTTTGGTGGTAGCCTCTTAATGAGGCTCTAAACCATTCAGCTTTGAATGATTCAACATTCAGATTGTTTGTTTCAACCTAAAAAAGGCTCTGAATGGAATGATTAAGAGCTGAATCATTCAGACTTGGTGCATAGCTGAACCATTCAGCACTTAATCATTCAGAGTCTTTTAACTATTCAGTTATCTTAATGATTCAGCACTTAATCAACCAAACAGCCCCTAAATTACCTTTAATAATTAACTCATAGTTTAAACACCCACCAATCAAAATAAATGTTTAAAAGGAGGACGATAATTAATTAACCTGTTTTCTGGTTAGGGTGGATGGGGTGGTTAGTGATGGTATCACATTATCACACAATCACACCCAATTTTATTTTGCCACCTCATTTTCACCAAACTTCATCACATTCATCACTAATTGCATGGGGTGGTGTTCATATTTCATCACACCCATCACAATTTTTTTAATCGGTGGAGCTACGGCGAATGGTGATGATGACTGAGGAGGATGGTGATGACGACGGTGGAGCTACGGTGGTGACGATGACGATCCCCTGTTTCCCAAAATTCATTATCGAACAAAACAAGTTGACGATGATGGATGGTGGTATGAGTTGAGGATGACGATGATGATGACGGGTGGAGCTACGGTGGTGAGGATGACGATGATGATGACGGGTGGAGCTACGGTGGTGACGATGACGATGAAGTAGAGGTAGGGAAAAAAATGGAGAATGCGATTGAGGGTGTGATGTGTGTCACAAAAATCCATCACACCATCACGATCGCGGCCGTGATACATTGGTCGGGGCGGTAATCGTGACCATCACGGCCATCACGGGGTGGCCATCACGGACCACCCCGTCCACCCTTACATACAAGAAAAACTTGTTAAATAATGTTGGAAAAATCTTTTTTTTTTCTTTTAGTTTCCAACCAATTTTTTAAATAGCAGGAAATGTATTAATTTCTTAAACATGTAGTGACCTTGACTTTGGAACATAAAACTTTATGATCTATTGCAAGACTAATGAATAATTAGTTAGGACCAAACATTTAGTTAGCAGATTTGTTTGAATAATTAGGATTTTGGATAACCAAACTTGTCTTTGCACCTAAAGCCAGTAGGAATTTTATTCAAAACTCGCCATGGAAATAAACGTAATGTAGATTGGAAAACAAAATTTGCCAATTAACGGGCAAATATCATAAAAATTGAAAAACACTAAACTTTTTTTTTATTGTTTAACTCACAACGTTTTGCAAATACAAACCACTACATTTTCAATTTTTCCTCACAAAAGTCACTCAACAACTTGTTTGTACATAAAAAATATTATACTTTCTGTTTTTATCATAAAAGTCACTTTAAATTTTTTTACACATAAAAAATATTACACTATTGCTTTTTTTTTTTTGTTTCACAAAACATTACACTTCCATTTTTTTTCCGACGGAATACCTTTCAGTTTGTGATTTGTGACTTTAATGAAAAAATAAAAAGGAATACCTAAAGATATATAAAATTTAAACTATTGTGTAGCGTTACATTTGTGACAAATTTAATCGAGTGTCCATCCAAGTTATCTTATTTTCCATGTTGTACGGTTCCCTACTTCAAGTGCAAGAAAGATGGATCAACATTCATAGGCCGTTTATGTGCATTGACAAAAAAAAAATCATTTTCATATTTTTATTCGTTATTCCTTTTTTATGTGTTTGTTTTAGCAAATTGAAAGCGACTAATTAGAATTCTATTTGTTCTCCTATCTATTAATAGGAGAATGGGATGAATAGTGGCATACTAGTGAGTCGCCTACCTGGATAATACGTGTCTTTATGCTACACAACCACCACGCCTCTACCGGTGCTTAAGCGGAGCCACCTTGAGTTGATGGTGGGCCTGTGCCCACCGTAAGAGCAAGTGTGTAGTGCAGTTTTTTGGTTAAGTTACTTTTCTAATTAAAGCCTAAGTGAATAATTGTAAAGGCCAACAACCAAGTGACCATATTAAATTCTAAAAAGCCCAGCCCTAAAGTGCTTCTTTTCTTGAACGGAAATGCAAAGGCCCAACTTCCAAGTGGTTTATTCATATGAGTTTCAACTTAGGTCTTAAAATCATGAATTCCTTTTTCGTTATTTTTTTATTGCTTCAACTTTTTTTAACTCTTGATAACTTGATTTTAGTAAAGATTTCAAATTGACATTTGTGTTGGTAAGTTGATCGTTTGGTGAATTAGTGATGTCTTCACATAAAATAAACCAAGGTGTATATTATTTACCCTCTTATATAATTTTGTTGATTTTTTTGTTTGTGTAAATTGATTTATATTGGACTTTCATCTAGGAACCCTTCACAATTTCTTAAAAGAAAAGTTTTTTCTATAAGTGAAATTCCATTTAGTAGTACTAGTCATCCAAGACCTATCTCTACTCATATTATGCCTAAATTAGTTGATTTGTATATTGGGATCTCTATGATAGGAAAATAATTATAGCTTATCATCCAAATTTAAAAGATGAAATAAGGAGATAATATAGGATAATCTATTTTTTTCTTCTTCCCAGTTTTGACCGACCTGAAATGTGCCCACCCTATAAAAAAATCTTGTATCCGTGCTTTAGTCTTCCTATCCTCGTTAATGTAAAATCAAGCAGAGAAATAGGTCTTCATGGTACACTCACTGGTGTCAATTTTTTATGATGGTTAGTCGGAACAGTATTTCTTTGGTTTCCCCGCCTCTTAATTCATTGCATGTGGTGGTTTTGTTTCTAGATCTTTGACTCTGTTCAATTTATGTGTTTTGAGGTTTTAGGGTTTATGTTTTTCACAGTCAACAGGGGACCCCCATTGTTTTAGGGTTCCGCTGCCTCCATTTCTTCTTATTGTTCTATCGGTTGTTGATGGTGGATGGTGTCGATGTTGGCAGCTCTTGCATGTTTTAGATATGTGTTGATCCATGAATCCCATGCCACTTTCGACTAGGTTAGATTTTGGTTTTGCACACTGGTGAATTGGATTAAAGAAAATAAAAAAAAATCAGAATTTAATGTCTTCACGGTACACAAAGATTTGGGAGCAATACGTTGTGGTACGCGGAGATTTTGATTATTGGCCTAGTTGTTTTGTCATTGTCCACCACACAAAGACATGAAGAAATACTCTTTGCGGTACGCGAAGAGAGTATAAGTCGGCTACAATTAGGTTTTAACTTAATTTAATATATAGATGCCACACTATTCGATTATCTTTTTCATTCCAGCCGTTCCAAAGCTAAAAACCACGAATTTCATCATCCATAACCATCAATTTTCAATTACTTTCATGCAACCATTTCACCATACATCAAGTGAAGAACTGAAGATCGAATGAATACCATGAGCGGCTAGAACACTTTGGATCATCTTCGGGCGTAGGATTGTGTTGGTATTTGCTTTTCTTATTTGTTACTTATTGTTGGATCTGGATTTCTCTTTCGGTTGTTTGAATCGTGGATCATTGTGACCAAATATATTACCTTTCGAACTATAAACTAAAACTAGTAGAATAACAAATCATGTCTATGTGATTTCGAGTTAGTAACAACTAGGTTAGTAAATTTGATTTACAATCTAAAACCCCATTGTGGTAAAACCTTTGGCTTGCGCATAATATTTTGTCACAAACGAGACTCCAACCGGCAACCTCCCCTAAAGAAAGTAATCCAAATACTGCTAAATCACTGCCACTTTGGTATATAAAGTGAAGTTTTAACGGCCTGTTTTGAAGACCATCTAAAGGTGAAATTTATATATCAAAATTCAAAACTAGATAATTAGTCGTATTTTATTATTCGAATTGATTTTAATAGGTTTTATAGATAATACAGAGTTTTAAATCGAAATGTATGATCATATTTTTTTGGATATACATCTCATTTGCCGTATATAGATAGTGTTCCTAGTTAGAACTTCATAAATGCATTGCACTTAGAAAAGGGGCGTGGGATCGGGGAGCTAGGTGGCACCCCCCCCCCCCCCCCCAAAAAAAACCTCCGATCACCGCCCAATTTTCGGTATAACCGGGGATTATTTCCCGTCCTCTCTTTACTTCTTTAGTATCAATGTGTCTGTAATAGATTAAATAATAAAAAAATGGAAGGGGGAAGAAGGGGAAGCCTCACCCTTGTTTGGAGGAAGGAGAAGGGGAGGGTGACGTGGCGCTGAGGTGGACAACGGTGAACGGGGAATCACACCACGTAGCCTTAGGGGCAAGCAAATGCGACGAGGGCGAGGTTAGTATATATGTTTTTGTTTTTAAATTTTTATTTGAGAAACAACTAGCGTTAGTGATGCTTTAGATTTATTGAAACAGTTACGCAAATAGTATTACGAATATTTGTGCAAACTTGTGTATATATAGATGGATTCCTCCACATCTAGTTGGTGCAGCTGGTTGTTGTGATTGAGTGGATCATGACTCGGCACCAACTTCTTGTTTGATCTTTAGTGGCTTCTTCTTTCCTCTTCCTTTCATTCCTTTTGACTTCTAGTGACAATCAGAATATCTAATTCAAACATCCATATTTGACCAATAAGGATTGTGTGCCAATATAACCAAGCCATCTTTTTCAGGTGATTCACAAGGATCACCGACTAATTCACGCTTAACAGCAGTTGACTCTCCACACTACCAGAATATACATGGTCCCAGCAGAATAGAGGCGGTAATTTCCAACTGTTATTTGATAATAACAGATGTTGTCTGGGACTAATTTATTAGCTGCAGCTGCAGAATTAGCAACATTCTGCTGCTCTGAATGATCCGTTTTTGCGTTTTAAACACTTGGGACACTGATTTGACTTATTTCGGTTGATCTTGGTTCTAAATTCTAAAAAACAATTACCTAACGGACAGTCCTGGAGCACTTCCATGACCAAAAACACGAAGTACATTTTTGGCATAGTACATGGACAGGGGCAAATTTTCTTGGCATAGTACATTTTTAGTGCAAATTTTTGTTAAGGGGTAGCCGATACACTGATTTGACTTATTTCGGTTGATAAGCTTATCAACTGGGGTATCCCATGCTACCCCTCAACTTCCTTGGCATAGTACATTTTTAGTGCAAATTTTTGTTTCTTCGTTTTATGTATCGGCTACCCCTTAACAAAAAAATTTAGCACACGCTACCTCTCAACTTTTATTCTAGACCCGCCACTTGTGATGGATCATCATCATCATCATCATCATCATCATCATCATCATCATCATCATACTCAGTTAATCCCGCCAATAGCAAAGCTAAGGTAGAGTCTGAGGAGGGTAAGATGTAGACAACCTTACCTCTACCCCATGGGAATAGAGAGGCTGCTTCCAGGGAGACCCTCGGCTCGATAGTGGTTTTGTACCAAGCCTTGGACATAAGGCACATAACGCTTAGCAATCAAGACAGCCCGATTGGTGCATGTAACCCCTTGTCTTTTGGCTATCAACGCTACCACATGATGCATGATTAACCATCCGTCGTTTTCAACGTTATTTTCACGACATTAGTAAAATAACGTTAAAATTAGTGCAACTTTACTTTTGCACCCAGGGCCACTTGTGATGGATGAAATTATGAAATTTGTAAGTTGTAAGCAAGCCAGAACTAGAACATGGAAAGCCACATGAGCATACTTCTGTTCCAGGCTAATTAACTGGTCAGATAGTTTGCTTCTAATGTTGAGAAGTGTTTTGACTTGAGACTGAATACATAAAAATGCTCAAATATCAATTAGCTTTTACTCAAGCCAAGATAATAATTTAGTTCAAAGAGGGATATTATACAGTTCTTGATTCTAACATTAAAGATAAGTGGTTACATACATTGATCTACAGAGCCAAAACTAAAAAGAAAAAAATCAAAACAAGCCCAAAAAGTTGAGGGAAAATAAATATTAACTTCTTAACTTGGTCTCAAACTCAAATGAGGATGGTGTAGTCATCATACCTGCTTCAACATCAATATACTCTTCCTCAACTCCTGCTGACCAATTGCTTACATTGTCTATAAAAGACGAAGACGGATACGAATGTACATAGTCCTCAAACTCCCAAGCATTACTACCCTTCCCACTGCTCTCAAACGGCGGTGGTATACTTTCCGGCAAGGGGACCTCCCCTTCCAAGTACCTAACTACCTGCCTCATAGAAGGCCGTGCTGACGGTGAATTGCTCGAGCACATTAACCCCAACTTTATTACCATCAAAACCTCCACCTCATCAAACTCCCCTTTTAACTTCGAATCCACCACCTCAAGAACCGACTCTTTGGCCCAATTATCCCAAACCCAATCGACCAATATCAACTCCTCTGGCAACGCCTTCGGCTCAGTGGGCCTCCTTCCACAAACCACCTCTAACAACAATGCCCCAAAAGCATACACATCTGAGTTTGTGGTGGGCTTACCCGTTCGAGTCAGCTCAGGAGCCAAATAACCCAATGTACCCACCACTTTAGTTGTGCTAGGGTTTGATCCATGCTCACACAACTTCGCCAACCCAAAATCACCCAAACGCCCATTTAACTCCGAATCTAACAACACATTTCCGGCTTTAATATCTCTATGAAGCACAGTTTGCTCCCATTCTTCATGTAAATACAACAATCCGCGAGCCACATCTTTTATAATCTTGAACCGTTGTTCCCAACTTAAAACAACTCGCGGATCATCATAAATATACTTATCTAAACTACCATTAGCCATGTAATCATACACAAGCAACAACTCCCCTTTCTTCCTACACCAACCCAACAACTGAACCAAATTCCTATGCCGCAACCGTCCAATCGTATTAATCTCCGACACAAACGCCCTCATCGCTTGTTGCGACTCATTCGAAATTCGCTTCACCGCAACTAAAGTCCTAGACTTAGCCAAAACCCCTTTATAAACACTCCCAAACCCACCAAACCCAAGTAACCCCTCTTTTTTAAACCCCTTTGTACCCCTTTTCAACTCTTTATAACAATATCTATGTGGGCCCACACCAACCTCCCATTCCTCAACCTCATCCACATTATTCAACTTCTTCACCACACAAACAAACCCAACAACCAACACAATAACAATAATTAAAAAAGCAGCTACAGAAACACCAATGATCAAAACCATATTATTCTTTTTAGCCCCTGGTATTGAAGGGAATTTATTAATATCAAAAGATTGAGCTTCACCACTCATATTAAAACTCCATCCAAATATATAATGAGAGCCTGCAAGCACACCTGTTGATGCTGAAAACCCAACGTACATAACATCCTGAATCACATGTGAAAGATCCAATGGAACCGACAAGATCGGTGTACTTGGTTTGTTTGAAGACACTGCAAGACTTACATTAAGTTGTTGCTGTAAACCATCGTAATCTACCCATGCTTGGATCTTTTTCCCGCTTTTTAAATTAAGACCATGTTTTGTAGAATTAATAAAGTACCCAGCTTTAGTTGAATACTTTGATATCATGGAGTTGAGGTTGATACCAACATGGTTGTCATCAAGATCACCGAATTCTAAATCTTGGACAGTGTCGAACTCTACAGCGAATAAGTGGTTTGATCTGTTGCCATTGTTGGTTATGTTAAGGAGTCCAAGATACTGATTGGGTTGAGCTCCAGTTAGCTCTTTAGATGGAGAGATAGTGAACGCTAGTCCATGACCACCTAGCTTTTTATACTCTGGTAAGATGGCAAAAACAAAGGAGGTAGAGAAAGATAAAGGTGTTTTATTATTATTATTTGTTAAACGGATCGTGTTTGGGTAAAACGCGTGACCGATTAACCTGGGGTTGGCGTTGGTGAGTTGGAGAATGCCACGTGGAGTGATGTGGGTGGCACCATTGATGGAAATGTTAAGGTGTTTGAAGGTGTTGAAGGTGAAGGAGAAAGAGAGAGATGGTGTGAAGAGAACAGGAAGTAGGAGGAGGAGGATGAGGAGGTAAGGGAAGAACATGTTTTGGTCATGAGAGTAGTACTGTTTGTTGTCATATAAATGTGTGTTTATATGATGATGGAAACACATTTTTATTAGGAATCATACACCCCTAATCAGAAAACATACCGACTCAAATCACACATCAATAAAAGGCTGATACATATCTTAAAATGTGATGTCACATTCTAGAATGTGATGTGATGGAAATGGTGTGTTATAAGAGCATTCACAATAAACGCTTCATTTCTATCTCTATAATTACACTAAAAATCACTACATTTCTCTCTCATTTTCTATTTAATAATACTTATTCTATACTTTTATCATTACCTTTTCTCTCTCCTCTACTCACAACCACTTTTAAAAATATTAAAAAATTATGGAGAGTGAACAGTGTCTCCTCCAAATTTACCGATGAACAGTGTCTCCTCTATATATTTTCTCTCTCCTCTACTTACAACCACTTATACACACTCTATATAATATAGAGGCCCCCTCACACTATTATAGAGTGTGAAGCTCTAAATGAATTGTACTATTGTATGTATTATAGCATGTGTTATATTCAATTGGTTGAAGAAGAAGAAAGTGGAAACAACATAAAGTAGTGATGGTTGTGTAAAGTAAATGTAGTGGGTCTAGTATGGTATTTCATGGTTATAGTTAGGCAATACAGGGGTGGGATATTTTCTTGTAATTTTGTTATTAATATAAAAAAATAATTGAAATTCTTTTATGGTGGACATGGATACGTGTGTAACGTGTCAAACCTTTTATGTGAAGTATTTATACACCATTGAAGTTGAGGATGGCCAAAAACCGACCACCAATGTGATGTGAAAGAAACAAACAATAGCCGGTTAGCCACTCATACTGACCGGGCTCAGATTTTTGTTATTGAAGATCGCTTTCAGTTTACTTGGGTTGGAACGGTCTAAAACTGGCATAGATACGCATAATGATTACCGACAGTGGTGGATCTAGAAAACATGGGCGGACTTAGCTTGAAGCTAGGTGCCGCGTCCGTTCCTACTCAACTTCGCGCGCGTAGTGAAAAATTAGTGGAAAAATTGTTTTTATTTTACGATATTTGGAAAACGTTACTATTAAAATGAAAAAAATAAAAAACGTTACTACTGAAATTAATTTCTAGATCCGCCACTGCTAGAAAAAACAATAAGAAGTAATGTTCAGAAAAAAAACAAATCATCGGAGTTTCAAATAATGTAAACGAAATAAAAATAAAAACATGATAATAGATAAAGTTTCACGCTACCTAATAGATTTCGCTTCTTCGGTTTTTGAAAGCTTGAAATCGAGCCATTACTTATCTTATTTACTTTATGAAAAGTTTCTCTTTCAACCATACAAATTAAAGCTTTGTTCAAGTAGTCCTCACCCATTCGATTGCGTAAATCCGTACGTCTTGATAAGCTTCATTTTAGAAAAACACCTCTCAACGGTTGCGGTTGCAACCGATAACACCAATGCTAACTTAATTCAAAACCCGATAAACAAAAGGAAAAGTTTATGTTTTCCGGTTTCCACCATTACACGAGTAAGATCACACATTCGATTCAATTTTGCAAATTTATCATCTTCACTTAATGTGTAACAAAACATCGTAAGATACCCCACCACAAATTTACTCTTAAAATGCACACTACTCTCACTACAAATATATTTATTGAGAGAGGCTAACGTACAAAGTTTCTTAACATACAAAGTGTAAGAAGCATTCTCAGCCATTAGATTTAGGCGGTGGCAAGATGGTAATTAATAATCCTAATCATATTTGGGTTAATCTAACCAAGGGTAAATTAGGAAAAACACGTTTAAATTTCTGTGAAATCATAACAACAGACATAATCGATGCAAATTTTTCATCGTTTTCAACTCGATTAAACGTTCAGAATGATTAAACAATCAAAAACATTCGATTACAAACAAAATCAAAACGTATTTGCAAACATACAAAAAAACAGAGTATGATAATTCAATCGATAAAATTAGTCGAATTATATTCAAAAATCACTATCAACGCATGTATTATTCACAGAAACGAACGATGTTGATAATAGAAGAAGAACTAAAGAAAAAAAATGGCTTTCAAAAAAGTTTCAGACGATGAAGATCAGAAACTGTTAAACAGAAAATCATAAAACGCACTTGGTTGTTTTATAAAACGCATTTGGTTTTTTAAACACTATTTAAACTGGTTTTTACAAAACACACTTGGTTTTTGTAAAACGCATTTGGTTTTTGTAAAACGCATTTGGTTTTTTAAACACTATTTAAATTGGTTTTTTACAAAACACACTTGGTTTTTTTATAAAACGCACCTGGTTTTGTAAAACGCACTTGGTTTTTGTAAAACGCACTTGGTTTTTATAAAACGCACTTGTTTTTTGTAAAACGCACTTGGTTTTGTAAAACGCATTTAGTATAATTAGAACTCACCTTTTCCTCTTCCCTATTTTCCTCTGTTTTTCTCCAACAAACAAACAACTATATTCACACACAGTTGGGGTAAGGTTTTTATGGATTGGTTGTTTTTTTGTCTTTTTTTCTTCTTTTTCCTTTGTTTTGTGATTAGCCAGAGATACAGAGATGTTGGCTTGGTTGTCTTCTCCGAAGATAGAGGGAAGTGACTAGATCGGAGCCAAGATTTAGGTCGGGTTGAAGTCGAACAACGATTGAGGTCAGGTTCGGTTCCGATTACGAAAAAAGAGAACAAAAAAGGTAAAAAGGTGGGGTTGGAAGGTGATGATGAGGAGTATAAACCATCTATATTGATGAGGGATCGAGCTCTTCTAGTGGATCAGATGATGAAGATGAAGATAAAGTTTGTGAGAAGGGTGGTTAGTTCAGATCTACCACAAAAAGGAAGGAAGGAATGGTGTTTTGAGTTAGGTATAGTTAACCATGGTTTACGCGTGTCAATATGTGGTGGCTTCCTACACTTCTCACATTAAGAAACTTTGTACCCTATACTTTCTCTATATTTATATATATTGCTAACCTACACATATTATTTTATATCTCTATATTGTTAACATACACACACAATACACACCCACCCACACACATATATATAAGCATTTGGTGTCGGGTATCAATATTGTGTCGCACCAATCATTTTCGTTAACGTACTATATGGTACTATATATGTGGATTTCGGTATCGTTACTGGTAACAATTTTTGCCGCTTTTCGGGACTGGTACTTTCGATACCAGTATAGTGTTATTTTTCTTTATTGTGGAGAACTGAACCAGTGTAGTTTTAACATCGGTACCCGTGTCGTATTGGTTTTTATAATTTTTTCATTTGGTACCAGTATTGTACCGCACCAATCATTTTCATTGGCGTAACGTACCAATCATTTTCCATATCGTTACCGCTATCTATTTTTGCCATAGGAATGCAGAAAAATCGTTGCCTATAATATTACTTAATACTCCTACACAACAGACATGCCTTGCTGTGAAGCACAAGCTAACTAAGACTCTAGTTTCATTTAAATGTATGACTTTAAATGTGCGTTTATGTTGTGTAGCTATCACAACCTTTTATATAAAATTATTTTTCATCATCCATAAAAGTTATAAAACTTTTACTATACAAAGGAAATGTTTGTATACTTTTTACGACATGTCATGTCAGCAAATATTTTACAAATCCTATTTTTTGTATAAATGTATTTTTCAAATGAATTATTACATATATCCCCTTATTTAAAAGTCTAATTACATATTTACCCAAGTCAAAATTTTAATTACATATTTCCCTCTCGTTTAACAAAAAGACAAATATAACCTTTAAACGTAAAAAGACCCTACAAACTTCTCCCGAGTGCTAGAAGTTTCAGCCTCCTTACCATGATCAAAGCCTCCACCGGCGACCACACTCGGACTTCCGTCAAGGTACAGAAACAGAGATGACAGAATACAACTGGCACAAGGAATGGAAATGGTGATGAGGAACAAAACCATGTTTTCAAAACCTCCACCGGAATAGGCGCCAATTGCCGATCAAACCTAACGGGAACAGAAACGATGATGGGTAGGTGGGTGTTTTGTATGGTTTAGGAGTTGAAGATGGGGACAATAATTATGATTTGTAATTTGTGAGATTCAAGTTTGTTGATTTAGTATGGATTCGTTTTTAATTGCATTTACACTGAGCTTATTGATGGTCTTCTTTTCTAGCTTTTTCTAAAATCAAAATACTTCAAGGGTCTTGTACTCTTGTAGTTCGTGTGATGTAAATAGTTACAGTTAGTGATTTGCTTCTTGATTGTTGTTTCTATTGTGTTACAAGTACTTGACAATGATGTGAAGATAATGAATGTTCATAGTTTGATGGTCGAGTGGTTATTGTTGAAAAAGAAAAAGAAAAAAGCAATGGGAAAAAAAGGTTACTACTTAAAAGATTAAATTTGAGAATTTTGTGGTTTAGTAAAAAAAAAAAGGCAAAATAGTCATTCTCTAAACTATTTTTAATAAAATGGGTATATTTAATATTTTTGGTTTTTAGAAAAGGGAAATATGTAATTTGGTTTTTAATTTAGGTAAATATGTAATTTATAAAGTTTACAAGAGGATATATGTAATTGTCCGTTTTTCAAAAATACATAAAAGGCTCTAAAAAACTTATGACATTCATTCACAATTATTGCCGGTTTAGAATTACATGGATTTATGGCCCCGCAATGTTTACTCTATATAGTAGCCACCAAATGGGTGATACGTCATCATGTCAAACTCTTCCATAATTTCCCATTGTTATCACTAGTGAGGAAGTGGCACCCTCCCCAAACTCCCCCAAACTATATATCAGCGTCACGTCATTTCTCATTTCTCTCTCTCAAATCAGGAAAATGGTTTTCCCTTCTTCCTCTCCTATTTTTATTATTTTTAAGAAGAAAAAGACAAAAAATTTTTGACCAAAACAAGCTCGGGAAGAACGGTGATATCTCACTGTGGGCACGGAATCAAACTCGGCGGGGGCGGTGTTCCCAATCGGTGGCACTACCACCTCATCCCCACCGAACACCTCACCGAGTCCACACCCCCAAGCCTAAGTGTGAAATTTGATATGAGAGTGAGAATGGTAGTAAATTGTTGGATGAGAGGGTTATAAATTTTTTTTGTATGAGTTATGTGTTTATATATTATTTAAAATAATTTAAAAAAGTTTTTTTTAACATACACCAATTATTCTAAAACAGTTTGATGTGATAATAATTTAAAAAAGTTTTTTTTTAATATACACCATTTTTTGTACCTAATTAACTATTTTACTTACACCAATTATTCTCAAAAGTTTGTTTTGACCAGCAGGGAACTCGCGTGTTGTGGCGAAGTCGACAGTATAGGGCGGAAACGTAATTTAAACCTTAAAATGATTAAAACAATCATTATGTAAGGTGTATGTTTGTGTGTATAAGCACATGTGCTTTGCAATGGGGTAATTTTTTAAAGACTGCAAAGATGCATGATATCATGCCTCTAAAAAATGGAAGTAGCGGTTTGACTCATTAGCAACTATGATTATACTAATAGTCCTACTCAATAGTTTGAAAGTGCCAAAATCTGGAGAGATTGCCAAGGAGAAGAAAGCATATGGATCATTATAAGATCCACATTAAGAGGAGGTTGGAATGACTCATATGTAATCAACCGGCAAAGAAGCATACCCATAACTTTTTCCACATGATAAAAGAAATGCAATACAACTGTTAATTAAGTGCACCATAAATTTCTATTAGTGGCATAAGAAAGTGAAATTGGAAGTTAGGTTAGTTGAAAATATTCCACATAAGACATCCCAACCTGAGAACTTTATAAACATGCACAGATCGGTTTTTTTCTAGGAACCAAACCGGTTCGTGTCTAAACCGGTTTCAGATATTGGTTTCGGTTCGGTTCGATTTGGGTTCGTGAACCAATTCATGTGCACATTTCTTTTAAGAGAATGCATCACAAATTTATTTATTTTTTTTACGTAAAGTTCAACTTTTATTGATTCTTACAATCCTTTTAAGGTGTATAGGCATATATTTGTATGTGTATAAACCTTTTTTCTATAATATTGTTATATAAAATTGCAATTTTTTTTAATAAAATGTAGTAGTTACTTAATTTTGTTTGATACACTTCTCAAATGGTTTATAATATAATATAATATAGTATAGATTATAGATATAGATTAATGGTAATTGGAGGTTATGATAAAATAATGTGTATAAGTAGGTTTTGCATGAATGATAGAAAGGGAAAAAATTACATGACATTTGAGTTTTAAGCATGAGATTTTTCCTATGCCATTTCAAAATTCATGTAAAATGACTTTTGTAGACATTCTTCCTCTTTATAATGTAGTATCTATAATACATTATAAAGGAGGAGTGATGTACCATATTGGAATTTTGACATAGGTACAACTTAACAAGCAACATGTACAATATATTTAAGCAAGAAATTTAAGGGCATTATAGGGATGTTGGTGACAATTAAGACACTTAGGAGGGTAATATAGACATTTTACCCACCCAATCCATTACAATATTAATAAAGATTTCCATCTCTGCCCTTGTGTTCCCTCCCTGCCCTCATACAGCAAATGAAATGGCGGTTACCCTGTTGGACCATACCAACAGGTTTTCCAAATCAATGCCAATACACTGCAACGTATTCCTTCAATTTGATGAGAGTGGGTTACACATTTCCACCAAATTAATCAACCATTAAATTCCCCATTTTCAATTATAATCTTCACCTATGAACATAAGCTTCTTCGTTTCTGTGATTGTGTCACCACCGGATATCAGAACGGTTATCATCGTCTATTTGCTTATGCTTTCCTTCTAAATTTTATTATATGTAGCGATTTCTTAGGGTTTTTTTTGTCTCTTTGTTTTAGGTGTTGGTGGTGGGTTGTGGTGCTCCCGATTGTTCTGTACACGTATCTTCTTCCGGTAAGTTTCCTTTTATTTGCTTTATAATTGCGGATTTTATGCATGGTCATGTGTATTTGTTTTTGTCATTGCTAATTTGGTTTGGTATGTGTTTATTGTTAACCACGAACCCACGTTCTGGATGCTAATTGAAATGTCTAGATTATTTTTCTTATTCAAATTTGATCCAGAGTTGAAATAGTTAGGCTCAAGTGATGGCCAAAACAATAATTATGGACTGAAAATTTGCAGTCTTAGATAGACTTCATATGATAAATGATGATTTTGTAGGAGGAATATGAACACTCATGCCCCTTCCTTTATGAAAAGGGCAACATTTGACATGGATTTGTTTTTCTTTAAAGTAATTTTGGACTCAAAAGGATAGTTTTATGATTTTACATTTATCTCAATATATAGTTTCTTACATAACCACTTGCATGCTTCTCAAAATCTGATTATTTAGACCCTAAATGGATGAAATTGGTTTCTAAAGTGTTAAAAAGAGTAATCATTGTGAGGGACCGGATTCGTTTTCATCGTATTGAAAATGGTCTGTGTAGCTGTGGAGACTACTGGTAGCTTATCGATAAAGGTAATAATTTCTACCCGTTTATTTATGATTGGGTTGTGCTTTTGTCTCAAATGGGAGAACTAGGGGTGCAAACGAGAGGAGCCGCCCGCGAGCTACTCGAGCTCGGCTCGTTAAAAAGATCAAAACGAGCTGAGCCTTATCGAGCTCGAGCCGAGCTCGAGCTTTGAAAACAAAGCTCGATCGAGCCGAGCTCGAGATCGAGTTCTTATAAGTTAATCGAGCTCGAACCTGATTGGGCTCGGCTCGGCTCGTTTGCACCCCTAGGAGAAACCCAAAAATTAACATAACTGGAATGGGTCAAATGGGTTGAACAAGTTAAAGTTATCTGCAGTATGTTTTAATCCATACAATCTCATACATCGTTTATCCAAAGATTCAGTAGTATTTTATTGTAGCATCATTGTTACTATAATGATTACTAACACATTTTTATATTTAATGGGCCAAAAAGTTTTTGTTATTCAAACCAACCTGGCTGATTCTGTTTCGACCCATAATAATAACGACCTATTTCAATTTGAACATGTTTAATGTTTGACCTTTTGCCCAACCCAACATGTCTTTTTTACTTACCAGGCGTGTAGCTGGGTTGCTTGGTTAATTTTTTGTAACTAGGAAGCATTAAAATTCACTAATATCACGGGTTATCCATAACCGCAGTTTCGAAAAATTATAATGTATTTGTAATGATGAAGACTTCAATATAGAAATTACAACCTGTATAGCGTGTAAGATATAACCTTCCCAAATTGTTTTATTGCATCTGGGAATTTTCCGTGTGTTTAAGTTATTTCATAGCTAAAAGGCTCTTGTGGGCCAAGTTTGTTGAGCAATTAGCATGTTTTTCTAGAAGTATTTTTCATAGTTGTATTTGCAAAAGTATATTCTCAAACCTATGCAAAAATTTTCTGGCATTGGGGCTCTGTAATGTTAAAATCTAAGAGAGTTTATTTTCCATTCATTTAGTTCAATTTACATAAATTTTTAATCAATTAACTGGTTAATGTGAAGATTGGTGATTATTTTACTTGATTTGTGCTGATGCTGCAGCATAATTCATTTTCATGCATCGAATCAGACTACATGATATCATATGTGATATGTATAGGCAATAGTTTGCATTAGATGTGACAATTTCAACCCATAAACTTATGAATAGGTCAATTTGACCCAATGTGACTTTTATCTCTAACAAATCATATAAAACAGCTTAAAAGGAGACTGGTCAAATGGCGAAAGTGTAACTATAGTGCATATAGCCTCTTAAAATGTCATATTGGATAAACTTGATTGTTGTTTAAAAGATATAACTTTTGTGCTATGTTCTACATGCTAAGCATCTATAAAAATTGTGAATTGTTTGGTACAAAGTGTTTAGGGTCAACCCGGACCAAAATAAACCGTTTTTGGACCATTATCTGACCCATCTTTTTGCCACCGTTTTTGGACCTTTTTCAGAAACCAACCATTTTCATAGACGACAGGCATTACTTGCAATAAGGTGCATAATGAGCTTAGGAGGATTTGAACATAAAGAAGAAAGAAATAAGTCTAAGTGCTGACTAAACTAGCTATCTTGGATGGGAACCAATTTTAAGTTGCCTCCATAGATATCCGGAAGTTGGCTCTCATCGATGTCTTTCACAAGTCTAGATTTCAGCTGCTTATTTTCAACAAATACAATCTGCAAGGTAAACACAAACTCAACCTTACTTTGGATGCAGACAAGTAGAGGTGGAAAATGGGGTGGGTTGCGTATTGTTGTAAAATGGGCAACCTTTTTTTGTACGGGTCAAAAAGGCTCTCTGACCTGAAACACTTACTCCAAAAATGTCTTAACTTCTTGTAAATAGTTTGTATCAAGTATGATTAATAAAAAGTTTCTATCTCTACAATACTCTATTTTTAAATAAAACAATTTCACTGGTTTTATGCAATAACACTTCTGGTTGGCCGAATTTCGACTCGTTCGTTACAAATTGCATAAACTTCTATACCTGTATGGATTTGTCACAGATAAATATTAGGGGTGCAAACAAGCCGAGGCCGAGCTCGACCAGGCTCAATCTTGAGCTTGTTTAATTTGTGAGTGCTTGAGCTCGAGCTCGGCTCGATTCGAGTTTTGTTTTTAAAGATCGAGCTCGGCTCGTATGTCCTTTTTCAAAGCTCGAGTTGGTCTCGTTTATTATTAATTAATTAATTTATACTAATTATAAATTTATAATTATTATTGTATATATAATTTAGTTATTGTTCATAATTCTATAAATACTAATTTTTATTAAATATATATTTAATATATTAATTATAAATGAAATAAAGAGTGAGCTCGTTTAGGCTTGCAAGCGTGATCGAGCTCGTTAAGCAAACCTTGGACTCGAACTTGTTTCCTAAACGAGCTTGTTTTAGGCTTGGGCTTGAGCTCGTTTTAGCTCGGGTCGTGTCTAGCTTTTTTCGAACCAAGCTTGAGTAGCTCGGCTCGTTTGCACCCATAGTGGTAATAGCCCAAATGATTATATAACGGTAATTATTTCTTATACACCATCACTAAACTAAATGTCTGGATCCTTTTATCAACCTAATGATTAGTTTTTTTTTTTTTTGGGGGGGGGGGGGGGGTGTGACATGGTTAACTTACTTTTACATGTTTATTTTTGGACAGACTATCCAGCCGAAGCTATCAAAGATGCACCGTTTTCAAAACCAAACTACAACCTCTAGAAGCATAAGTACCATTTACTCTTGTGAATTTTAATCATTACAAGTTATTAATCATTAGTTTATTACATTATTGAAGGGCGTTGGGCATTTAAGTAACAGACGAACACTTTCATTGAAAGATAACATGAGGCTGACAGCAATTCTATAGTTTAATTCTGCAAAAACATGGTAAATGGACCTGAATACTGAGTAAGTTTATTGTGAAATGAAAAGAGTGTTAGAGATATGTTTGATTTTTCTAATTAACATCATATCATGGAATTAGTTATTGTTCATGGACGTTCTTGCAGGTTCTTGATTGTTCTTCTTGGAGGTTGCTTCTCATTTCTTTTTATTGGTGGTAACAGTTTTCTCAATACATTTACCAACTTTATTGGTGGTTTACAACTTTATGTATTACTCTTTAACAATAATGTACAAGATATTGATGACATTGATTGTAATTCAAAAGCTTTCTCAATTTTGTGTCAGTAAGGGATATTTTAGGTATTTGATCATTGGTTGGTAATTTGATGATAACCGTCTTGAAGTTTGCAGACTAATACACAATCCTTTGAGGACCGTCATTGGAAGGCAAGGGTAATGTATACTCTCTATCAACTCAGATGGTGGCCATAAAGTCGGGCATCTTTCCACCAGAAAATTCGTCAACTCAGGTGTTGTTTTTGTTGCTCTTTCTCATATCTCAACTTTTATTTACACAATTTTACAAACCTCCTACCCAACAGATTGCCTCTTCACTCTTATTTAACCAAAACCACAAGGAAGCGCGACAATTACAATAAGTTTTGGATTATTGTATGTATCATGTGATAACTTCCTATGATATGACCACCATATATAAGTCTCCATGTCATTTGCCACATCATCATAAACCGGCGCCAGGTTATAAAAAATTAGATGTATTCGGTAGCAAGAATCTTTAGCCAACTACACTAGATTCTTACATAGTCATCAACAGATTTACACCCAACTACAATTTGTTGCCTCCTACTTCAAGTCACCATAATGAATCACTTACAGACACAACAAACCTCGATAACAACTAAGAGGCGACAAAACATACACACCCCGCTGCAACGCGCGGGCATTCCCACTAGTAGATAATAAAGAAACTATCACTTGAAACCTAATTAATTTCAAAAACTTCAATGTAAGGAAGTTTTTTTATTGTATGAAAAGAAAACTCTAAAAGGGATCGTATATAGAAAATTCTTGTCACAAACCATATATATAAAATGGGTGGGGTTATGGTACACATGTCATGTTTCGTAAGAAGTATGAGAAGGATTGATAATTGATATGTAGACATCATTTTTTAGACTTATTTATTATATTTTGGATTGTTCAGACTAAAATAACACCAAGCAAAACAATTAAAAACATAAAACAATTTATTTTATGCTTAAAAATTTAAAACACCATACCAAGAACATGTGTTGTAAATTGTTATGTTTTAACTTTGTGTTTTAGCTATGTTTAAATTTCATGGCTATAATACATATTCTAGTGTGAATGCTCGTGCGTTGCAGTGGGTACGTCTATTTTGTCGCCTTCTAGTTGTTGGGGTTTGTGGCACGTGTGTAGGGTTTTTGGGTGAATTCTAAAGATAACCCACATTCCAAAAAGAATACGTATGAAAAATAAATGGGCGTTTACACTTTACACAACCCCGATCCAAGTTATAAACTGTTGACCAAAAATTGAAATTGCCAAATCCGTACCGTTATCTCAAAGTCTCAAACCATATAGATCGTCGGCTTACCATGAATGGATCATAATAGGTGAAAGCATGTGACATGGAAATAAGCTAATACCTTAATTCACTTAAATGAATATAGCTAGCAAGCTTAGTGGTATGAAATCATAAAATTTATGTGAAGAGAAACAATAGAGGAAAAAACAAACCATCTTACAAGTACATTAGGTGGAATAAAATTTTATGAACGTCTTTTTAGGTAAACATCACTCTTCTTCACTATCATTGACATTTGGCAAACCCTTCCAATAGAACCTTCACCAATCAATACATCTGATTCAAAATTCTTGTTTTTTCTTTCGGTTAATCAAACAAAAGTGAGGGCACTTCAATTATTAGTACTTCTTTTTGCCCATCAAAATTTTCTATCGGTTGTACTTTGTCCTTTTGTTGCTCTACATTACAAGTAGAAAAAAAACATTATAATTATTCCAATGTTCAAACCATGATAGTCATTAATTACTATATCTGAAAACAATATTTGTAAAGTGGTCATGATATATGTAGATGTACAATTTTTACAAAGTGGTCAGTCTTAGGAATGACAAAGATGTTCCAAAATAGTGTTCTCCCGCTACATTTCTTATTTCTTTTTATAGTGGCTAGCTGCAACAACGACGTGTAGGTGGTGAGGTTATGGTCGTGTCAGTGGCAGTGGGTAGGCGGTGGTGATGTGTGGTAATCACACAAATCTAGTAATTTAAACTGGTATTCACACAAAATCCACTATTTTAAATTTGTAAATTTCAGTGGAACCAACCAACACATAATGCAAATTAGGGATGTTATATAATGCATAAATCAATGCTCCATTGCTTCTGAACATAAGTAATGAAACAAGCAGCTTTGTTACAACTTGAACTAAAAGAATATATACAAGAAGTTGTTAGGATATTCCAACAACAAAATATTAAAAAAATATATTCAAGTCAGACCATGAATACTTGATGTATTCTTCTTTTGATGATATGCATTAGCACAAAAAGCAACCATTTTACCAAATATTCATATATTATATTTTAACCACTTTCAAGAGAAAAAAAATAACATAGTAAAGGTGAAGAGCATTGTGGGGTTTCAAGGATTACAATATTCAATTGGGTGTTTATGGTGTTTATGAAGGGGTCACATCTTCATGTGGATACAAAGAGTGCATAAGAGATATATACAATTAGTATTAAAGGTTGTACATGAGGGCATAAAAGGAAGAAAATGACAAAAAATTAGAGATTTGTAAAGGACCTTTGGTATATCATCTTAAGTTTGAATAATTTGGACATATTTGACCATGCCTCCTCCTTTATAATGTAGTATAGATAGTATAGATATAGATATAGATTGTGTTTTAAATTGTTGTATTTGATGTTTTTCTAGCAAAAACAATCCAAAACATCATCCCTAAACCAAAAAATGATGCCTACATGTCAATTCTTGATTTTTTTTCTCACACTTCTCACGAAATATGACCTTTATACCCGAACCTTTAACTATATAAAATTTGATTTATTATAAATTAAATAAGATTTAATAAAAATTAATTTCACTCACTTATGAAGCAATTGGGATTGATCTGGAGTCCTTGTTCTGGGGATACCCGGGGTACAGCTGTCGCCTTCTGTTCTGGAAGGATAAGTGGCTGCTTGACAGCCCGCTATACCAAAAATTCTTGAATTTGTATGGGTTGTAGAGAAATAAGAATGCGGTTATCTCAGATCGGGTGATGGTAGCAAATGGTACTCGATCAGTGCGCTTTTCCTGGTTAAGATCTCCTGATCGGTCATTTGAGGTTTCAGAGTTGCAGGTGCTATCGGTGGATTTGATGGGTTTCAATTACGGGGTGAGGGAGGATAGATGGGGGTGGGAGGTCGATGGTTCGGGTTCATTCTTTGTTCGGAGTATTAGAGACTTGGCTCAAAGACACTTTTTCGAGGATTGCTGCATCGAGTATGAATGGAATACATAGGCGCCCATCAAAGTAAATTTCTTAATGTGGAGAGTGATTCAATACAGAGTTCCAACTGCGATGACGTTGGCTCGTAGGAACATTAATATTCCAAACATTTGCTGCAGGTTTTGTAATGACGCGGAGGAATCGGCAATGTATCTCTTCGCTTCCTGTCAATTGGTAACACAGATTTGGGACTTCATTTCCCACTGGTGCAGGCTGAATTCTTTTCATGTACTGGAGCTTAAGGACCTCACTATCATACACAAGCGCATACATGGATCAAAGAAATGGAGGAAAGTGGTTTACTTGATCATTCAAATGGTTGTCTGCGTTGTATGGAAATGGCGAAACGATGCAGTTTCAACGGTAAGCAGGTAAATGTGTGCAGATTAAAGGAGGACATCAAGAGTCTTGGTTTCTTATGGCTTAAAACCCGGGCGAATGTAAATAGTATTCCATGGGCGGATTGGTGTAGTTTTAATATTAGTTTGATTGGGTAATTGATGTAATACGCGAATTCTGTATGGTGACCATTCTGTCTAACAGTTTGTTAGTCAGTTTTTAGTTAATAATTTTGTTTGCCTTTCAAAAAAATAAAAATTAAAGAGAATCCTAAAATGAGAAAACCAAGTCCACAACAATGAATTGGCTTGTGACTAGGGTCCATGTATGATGTGAGTCGACCTTTTGTAGCAATATCGCACATGAAAAATGATTGACACACTTTCAAATCAAACAAATAATTTGAGATATTATAAAATGCTTTTGACATTGAGTAATCTATACATAGTGGGTAGTGGGTGAACTGATTTGGATATAGCATAGCTAAAAATAAACATTACAAATATCATTGTAAGTCTCTTTTAAAAGTTAATGAACTGTTTGGTAGCCTCTTAATCAGCCTCTTAACCATTCAGGTCTGAATCATCCAGTATGTGCTGAACCATTAAGCTAATAAGGGATGCTGAATGATTCAGCTCTTAATCATTTAGAGCTTCTTAACCATTCAGACCATCTTAAGACTACTCGGAGTGGTGGGGGAAAAGGGGGGATGAAGCGCCATGTGGCACTTGTGGGACCCCTAGGGGGGGAGGAAATAATATTATATTGTGTTAAAGTTAAAAAAAATCTAGCCAATCAAATGGTGCCACATCACCATCACCCCAAGCCCCACGCCAAGGACTCTGCCCCCTCCTTCCTGCCCTCTCTACGCCACCCTGGCGGTGTTGTCCCCCCCCCCCTTCACGCCCCCCACTCCGAGCACTTTAATGATTCAACACTTAATCAACCAAACAGCCCCTAAGTCTCAGTGGATTGTGAAGACCTATGTAACCACAAGTGTTAAGTATTGAAAATTTTGTATATACATATAAAATGGTTTTTTTTCTTTATCTAAAGCAACTTGAAAGCATCTTAAAAATTTATAACCTACAAAAATCTAATTATATTATGTTATAAATAAATGGGTGGCCATTAGGGATGAGCATACAAGACCGAATACCGATCCCGTCCCGTTCTGATTCCGATACCGTACCAAACCGATACCGAACCGAGGGGTTTCGGGATCGGTATCGGTACCCATATTTATGGATTTTCGGTTTCGGTATTATCGGTATCGGTACGGGATCGGTATGATATCGGTATTTTAAGGTAAAATACCGATACCATACCGGTACCGTATGTGTTCGGTATCGGTATCGGTATTGGTTTTTTGGACTTTTCGGTATCGGTATTGTCGGGATCGGTATCGGTACCGATACCGTCCCGAGCTCATCCCTAGTGGCCATCATAGCTTTGTAGGTGTAGACGTTTAGCACTTGTGGTTTGGTTTCTAGAGTTTTGTCACCTTCATGTGTACACAAAAAGCAAAAAGAATTAAAAGGCTTGTGATCAAAGAGGCTTAGTAGTAACTAGGCATCATAACGTTTTTCTTTCCAATAGGGATGATTTGATATTTGAAGCGGACAAGAAAAGGCGCATGGACTTGGGAAATATAAATCCCTCGATGGTTTTTAAAAGAATTATAAGTTGAATGGCAACCTGACCCATGCATAGTAAATGGACCATAACATTTTGATGCCCGGTTAAGGCGTTAAGCTTTGGCCAACTCACGGTTGAAGAGCCCAAACCGGTCTTTTTCCCCTAATGGTTCATACTTTATTAAGTTCATAGTGTAACAGGATGCATGCATAAGTATCTATCTATTCTATCTACTAGTGGGAAACCCGCGCTACGCGTCGGGATCATAGATATCTGTAGCGTTCAATTCTAATACTAATCACAATTCGGTTTTGAGTAAAATTTAAACCGAGATGTAGATAAAAAAAAAGCGCATCGAAGCGGTATACTTGGAATTTATAGAACATCATGTTTTTAAAGTTATAAAGGAAAACACGACATCCCAAAATTAATTATTTTAATAAAATAATGGCATATATAATTTGAAAGTTATTAAATGGATTCTTGTGTGGTCAAATTGTAAGTAGAGCAAAAAAGTTATAAGCCACTTTGTAGTAAAATAAAGCTATTCTAATATTAATCACAACTCGGTTTTAAGTAAAATTTAAATCGAGATGTAGATAAAAATAGGCGTATCAAAGTGGTATACCTGGAATTTATAAAACATCATATGTTTAAAAGTTATAAAAGGAAATACGACATCTCAAATTTAATTATATTAATAAAATAACAACATATGATGCATTGTCATGGCTAAAAAGAAAAGCAATGCTAAAAAAACTCAAAAATTAAATATAATAAGAACAAAAAGACCTAAGTTAGGCAATAACATGTGTAATTACTTATCTAGCAACAAATCACGATTTAAGTTGATAAAAAACTATCACTTAACCAGTTAACCCAACCCGAACACCCTCGGTTCATAACATTCCCCAATACACATTTGCATATATGTATACGTATTCTACCTTTCACACACTTAGTGATTTCTGAAAGTGTGATTTACTGAGGCAAGTATTGGTATAAAATTTGGGTTCTATTTGTGTTTCTTAACTCGTGAAATACAACCTGTTATCTTTCTACGAATACTTGTTAAAACATAGTGTGCACATTTTTATTCCTTTTGCGTAACTTGCGACAAAAAACCTAAGTATCATAATGTCGTATTACAACCCATTTGTGAATCCCGCTGCAACGCACGAGTAACTCACTAGTTTCCCTTTAAAGTGGATATCTACTCAAATTGTATCTCAAATAGTAAAAAGATAGTAATTAATGTATACACCGATAGGATATTGTTGTATAAACCGTCGGTATCAAACATAAGGTTACAACCAAATTTTGTTTTAGATTTCACATAAAACCTCATCACTTTTGTTTAACCTCGATTTAAATTACCAAAGATACAAAAAATGGCACACGGTATAAAAATTAATATCTAAGGTATTTTTGAAGCCATTCTTACCATGATTTGATTAATAAGGTATTTTTCAAACTTGTACCAAAAACATATGATTACATTTGCATCATTTTAATAAAGACTTGGATATTGGCATATCCTCCCATATAATTGTGTCCTCATGCCACCGATACGTGGTGGGGTCTATACACGGAAAAGTTTTGTCAGACTATACACCTTTTGTAGGCCTATAAATCGCGTATAGGTATTTGACATGACTCTGACTAATGAACATTAATGATGTTATACGCCGTATATAACACTATACACAACTTACACGAGGTGTGTAAATACCATCAATATTTGATAATCTTTTCCTGTTTGTAAGGTACTATTAATTGGGTATTTTTGTAAATCGATTATTTAAACATTGAAAGATAACAGCCTCCGGTTCAAGTTAATCAACGCAACCCGAGAGACCCGGTTCGCTTCAGCGTGGGGCAATATCAAAACCCGGGTTAAAAAAATAACCCGAGAAGGGAATAATACGTAACCGGTTTATCCGCTCCTCCATCGATTCATCATCCGACTATATATTAACCCTAACTTCCATAACTCGGTCTCGCCTGATTTTCAACCAACAGATTTATAAAAATCAAGTAAGTCTCTAACTCATCAACCTTTTGTTCTCTCCAATTCACGTTTTTTTATGATATTATTATTATTATTATAGTTAATTCTGCCTATTTGAATATTTAATTTAATAATTTTGTAGTTAATTCTGCCTATTTGAATAATTCTGTTGTAAATTGTTATTACAGACAGCTAGTGTTTGAAAATATGGCATCTGATTTAGAACCTGTGCCTGTAAATTCACAAAAACATGATGTTGCTTGGAAGCATTGTCAAATGTATAAAATAGGTGATAAGGTTCAACTCAAGTGTATATATTGTGGCAAGATGTTTAAGGGTGGTGGGATTCATAGGATTAAGGAGCATCTAGCTGGTCAGAAAGGTAACGCGTCTAGTTGTTTAAGAGTGCAACCGGATGTTCGGTTGTTGATGCAAGAGAGTTTGAATGGGGTTGTAGTGAAGAAGAGGAAGAAACAGAAGTTAGCTGAGGAAATTACTAATTTTAACGCGGGTGAGGCGGAGTTTGGGAATCAATGTGAGATGAATGCGGACGTTTTGATGCTTCCTGTACCGGAAAGTGTGGAGCCGAGTTCGAGTTTGTTGGTGAATCAAGAAGAGGAGAGTGTGGTAAGTAATAAGCGAGGTGGAGGTGGAGGTCGTAGAAAGAAAGGGATGAAAGTTAGAAGAGGATCAAATGCGCTTGCTTTGAATGATTCGGTGTATGATGAATCAAAAAAGGTTAACCATCTAGTTAGTTTAGCGATTGGGCGGTTTTTGTTAGACGCTGGTGTACCGTTAGATGCTGTGAACTCTGTACATTTCCAGCCTATGATTGATGCAATTGCTTCGCAAGGGTCGAGGGTTGTAGGACCTTCTTATCACGATCTTCGAAGCTGGATTTTGAAGAGTACAGTTCAAGCAGTGAGAACGGATGTTGATCAATGCATGCAGAGTTGGGGAAAAAGCGGTTGTTCTGTTCTAGCTGACGAGTGTACATCGGAAAATGGTAAAATGTTTCTGAATTTTTCGGTGTATTGTCCTGAAGGGTTAATGTTTCTTAAGTCTTTTGACGCAACCAACATTATGGACTCCACTGAAGCGTTATTTACTTTGTTTAAGGAAGTTGTTGAAGAAGTTGGAGCGAGAAACGTGTTACAAGTTGTTACTAAAAATGAAAGGCGTTACATTGACGTAGGGAAACAAATGGCTGACAGTTTTCCTACCATTTTTTGGACTCCGTGCGCAACTCATTGTGTGGATTTGATATTGGAGGATTTTAGAGAACTTGAATGGATAAGTACTATACTCGAACAAGCTAGATCAATATCAAGGTTTATTTACAATCATAGCTTTGTTTTGAATATGATGAGACGGTATACTTTTGGAGTTGACATTGTTGTCGTGGGTCCTACACGGTCTTCTACGGATTTCTCCACATTGAAACGGATGGTAAGTGTCAAACACAACCTTCAATCGATGGTAACATCAGAGGAGTGGATGGAGTGTCCATACTCCAAGAAAGAAGAGGGATATAGTACTTTGGATTACATCAGCAATCCATCTTTTTGGTCCATGTGTACAGTAATCACCCATTTAACAGATCCTTTATTGAGACTTTTAAGAATTGTCAGCGGGAAAAAGAGACCACCAATGGGGTATGTTTATGCAGGGGTATATCGAGCAAAAGAAGCAATTAAGAAAGAGCTTGTTGAGAGGAAAGATTATATGGTTTACTGGAATATAATAGATCGTAGGTGGGAACAACTTAATCGGCATCCTCTTCACACTGCTGGTTTTTATCTTAATCCAAAGTTTTTCTATAGCACTGAAGGAGATATTCATCTTCAGATCAGATCATCGGTCTATGATTGTATTGAAAGATTGGTTCCTGACACTACAATCCAAGATAAAATTGTTAAAGAGACAGCATTATATCGTGAAGCTGCTGGTGATTTTGGGAGGAAAATCGCTATACGAGGCAGAGATACCTTATTTCCTGGTAAACTGAATGTTAACTTGAATTTTGAATTTATATTAATTTGTGTTTAAGCTATAGTTACACAATTTAATATTGTTTGACAATAGCTGAGTGGTGGTCAACATACGGAGGGGCTTGTCCAAACTTGGTTCGTTTAGCCATTCGTATTCTCAGTCAAACTTGCAGTTTGGTTGGATGTAAAACAAGCAAGATTTCTTTCCAACAAATTCATGAAACAAAGAATTATGTAGAACGCCAAAGGCTCAGTGACGTTGTATTTGTTCAATACAACATGAGATTAAGGCAAATGTAAGTCTCAAATGTTTATCACTATTTGTTAAAGTAGACTCTTTTCATAAAGGTAAGGGATTTGATATACAAATGATTTTGTAGGTTCGATAATAAAGAGCAGGAAACCCCTGACCCCATTTCACATGACAACGTCAATTTTGTTGAGGCATGGGTAACAGAGAAGGAGATTCACTCAAATGAGATTGGTAGGTCTGATTGGATGACAGTTGATCCACCATTAGGCAATGTCATGATTTTAGGGCCTGAAGTTGATGATTTCGAAGTCCTTGGTGAAGGTAGTTCCAACTTTTATTTTAATGTTTACTAATTTAGGATAAAAGTGTAACAGTAGTCACTGCATATATTTCGTGTGGCAAGAGGTAGCGTGTGTAAGCTATTTGCCATATAAAAGTCGCAACATTGGAGTCTCTACTTGCCAATTTTTTTGTAGTGACTGCTGATTGTTTACGCTCTCTTGATTTGATTATAGAAAAATACGTTAATTTCACGAGCCTTTATCTAGAGTCTTTAATGTGCAGGTTTTGATGATCATGAGATATTTGATGGGTTGAAAGACAACGGAGATGAAAATGGTGAAAATGATGTACAACAAGAAGTTAAGCTTTGTTAGTTTTCTTTTCTTTCTTTTTTCATTCTTAGTTTCAGACATCATATTTTTTTCAAAATTCGAGGGTATGGGTGATCAATTTTCCCATCTTGTAAACTGTTGTTCCAATTCCATATTTATGCTTTAATTAAAAGAGTAATTTCCTCATATGTTCCAAGAAAGTGTAGTTCGAAGAGGGATAGCTACTTTATGATCTTGAATCGTAATCTACCCAAGTTTGACTCTTTTTGCCAATTTTAAAATTAAAAGCCTGTTTTGTTGAATCTCCATCGTCAAAAAACAAACCCACTAAATGTGGAGTTTTTGGATAACATGGCATTCAGGTTATTACCAACATGGCTGTAAATCTGTCAGAAAATTTTAAATCTTGAACAGTAACCAACTCCAGATAGGTGGTTGGATGTATTGCCATTGTTGATAATGTTTATGAGTCCAAGATATTGAATTGGTTGAGCGCCGAAGAGCTCTTTGGCCGGGCAGATGGTGAAAGCCAGTCCATGACCACCTAAACATTTTATATTTCATATTGAGGGCAATAACAAAAGAGGTAAAACAGGAGATTGTAGAGGTGTTCATTAACTATTGAAATTGATTAAACCGTTTCTACCAAAGCAAATCAGCTAGTTCAGCCGGGTTGTCTGAGGTTTACAGATTGAAAAATCGGTTTTAACGGGTCGGCCAACAGTTTATGTCTTGGAAGTTGGAACTGATAGTGTACCCCAGATTAACTGACTTTCTAACTTTTTATCAGTTTTGAATAATTGTCTAACATTAATGGACCCTGTGATCAAGTTTTTTATGAACTTAATTTAAACTAATGATCTTTAAAAAAACTTGCTCAAATCAGAAAATCGAACCAGTTTTGGACAGTTTGGTCTATCCGGCCGACCTAGTCAACCCAGCTGGCTAGGTTTGTCAGTTTTTAAAGCTGTAGGTGCCGGCTTGAATCGAGCTGGGCAATGAACACACCTGTAGAGGGGTTTTAGTAGTGGGTTCTTGAAACTAGTCGGATTAACGGATATGTATAGTGTCCTTAGCTGCAGTTAATTACTTAATTAGTTGTAAGAAGTATAGCCAGACCAACTTTGGTCCAGGGCTACGGACAAAGTCCAGAAATCCTGGCATCAAATGTATTCTGGCAAGTGCACAGGTGGTATATCGATATCGTTTTTGTACACCACATGGTGCGGATCGTTCAGTTGACTATACCTTGGGGCTTGGACCCCCACCACCCGTCCAAGCATGGTGTGTGACGAGGCATCCAGAGTACAGGGCACACATTGAATATGGAACAAGGCTGGAAAATGTCAACCCATTGACCCCATAAATAACCCTCTGGCGGAGCAAGGTATCCACTCTATTCACTTACGCATTTACACGAAATTTGCTGTCTCTCTTTCTAGTGAACCCAACATGCTCTCATGCCTAAGATAGGGTAACCATGCTCTTCGTGTTATGTCGTTGAGGCATTGAGACCTTCACCAGTGGAGGAGTTGTGGACCAGAAGCTGCAGCAAATCCTTGTTTCAACACAGGTCCAGTAGGAAATAATCGCATTGTTTCAAGTGGGGTAACATGTTCTTAATATTCCTCTATTTTAATTAATATCCTCATAATCTCATTACATATTCCTTGACATAAATTTCTTTCTTTATCACCTCCATCTCTATTTTATGATTAACTGTTTCAACTAGTGATATCTTAATGTAGATTAGTGTTTTATATAATGTCTAAATGAATTATCCTTCGAGTATATATATTTGTACTGATGAAAGGTTCTACCTAATATTATATGCCATGAAAGGCTATAATTTGATACTGCAGTTTATGTGTTTAGTTCCAAAACTCTTAATGGTCATGGTTCTATATTTACATGCATATGATTGAGAGATGTGAATGTGTGGATGTCTTAGTTTGTTCATTTCAAGGGTGGCTTAATTATAATTTCTGTTGATAGGTTGCAAGGACGAGGGAATCTCTGTACGTAACTCCAGTATCTCACCGTAGTATATTTTTTTCTTCTTTGCATAGAAACAGAGTGACTAACGTGACGTGCAGGTGAACATGTTACAAGGATGATCGACGCCGACGCATAAAGGCTGTAAGATACTGTTTTAAATTGTTGACTCATTTGGGATGATGAAAAATGAAAATGCGCATGTCAGTTTGAAGAAAGAAGCGCATCGTCTGCACTCTGCAGCAATTGTTGGGTGTTAATAGCTCAGTGATATTTTTTTTGAATAGTCTACAGCTTGTCCATTGCGGAACTCGAACCCTCAAACGCATACCGAATTTGTTGGACCCAAGCGTAAGCCATCATCAACTATCTTGGCATAAATTTATAGGGTTGCACAAACCAGGTTTTTCTCTCAACCCGGTTCTGGTTGGAGCCAGTTTCGCTTTGGGTCAACAAAAATCAAAACTGGTTGTTGTTCGAGCCAGGTCAAGGAAAGTCAAAGGATCGGGTTTAACTGGTTTGAAACCGACCTTTTGGCCGGGTCATGTCGGGTTTGATCTTTTTCAGCATAGGGTTATAATCCGATTCCAACCCTACGGTTTGGGTCAGTTCGCAACAGGTTATTGCCAAACCGGTTTCAATAAAGGTACCGGTTCTATCCTGAACCATTTCTTTAATTTCTTTAGGTCTATCTTAGCTTCTTTTAATCTGTTTGATGTTTTTGATCTTTTTTTTATTGATAATTAACAATATAAGATAAGATATTAATAAAAGTATTATTAGCATAAACTTTAAAGAATCATTTTTATTATTACTTATTTGATAAAGAAATGAAATAAGTATATAAAATACAACTAGACGCCTAATCAATTTACCCAAAATGCCAAATCAAGATCGTGTGGTTATAGAAAGCCTGACCTCAAAAAGACCGTCTGCACATACAAGTCTAGCCATCAAATCCAACAACCACTATTTATATGCCACGTGGCATTCCATTCGATCTTTGTTATGTGGCCGTTACCTTATCTTTTCCCTCCTCACAATTCTGGTACACTCGTTACCACTATAAGTCCAAAAACCATCTTCCCAACTCATCCTCACTTCCACTGCTCATTCTTCTCCTCAATCCCATTCGCCGGAGATCAATGGCCACCGCAGTCTCAACCTTCGGAGCCACCGTCAACCGCGCCCCGGTACTCCTCTCACCCGTCACTTTTTTTCATTTCGAACATTTTTTTACACCTAAATAACACATAACCTTAAAAAATTTTATCACTTATTATTTGCAAACAATATATACTAATAATTATACTGTTTTGCTATTGGTGGGATTAACTGAGTATGATGATGATGATGATATACTAATAATTATATGAATATGGCATTGTTATGACAGTTGAGCAGTGGGGTTGCTGCAGTCCCAAGCTCAAGCTTCTTGGGTACCAACTTGAAGAAGATAGTGAACTCGAGACTTGTCAACACCAACAAGTTTTCGCCTTTTAAGATCTTGGCTGCTGAGAAGGAGATTGAAGAGACACAGCAGACCGACAAAGACAGATGGAAGGGACTCGCATACGATATGTCTGATGATCAACAAGACATCACCAGAGGAAAGGGTATGGTTGATTCCCTCTTCCAGGCTCCACAAGATGCTGGAACTCACTTCGCCGTCATGAGTTCCTATGACTACATCAGCACCGGTCTAAGGACGTAAGTGTATTATATGATCATATCCTTCAATTAGATTAGTTATCTTTGGAATTGAGTAAAACGTTGTATTTGAAATTAATAATATACGCATGTTCAGATATATGGACAACAACATGGGTGGTTTCTACATCGCTCCTGCTTTCATGGACAAACTTGTTGTTCACGTCACCAAGAACTTCATGACTTTGCCCAACATCAAGGTCGGTTTCTAGTTCTTATTGCTGATTTAACTCAGTATTTTCATTTCAATAAAATGGGCAAGTTACATAGGAATAACAGATAGGCGGGTTTCTAGTTCTTATTGCTGATTTAACTCAGTATTTTCATTTCAATAAAATGGGCAAGTTACATAGGAATAACAGATAGGCGGGCAACAAGCTGCTGATTAAATTTCAAGAAAATCATTTGACAAACAAACAAACATACAAAAATCCCATTCATACCAAAGCTATTAGTAGGGTAAGGAGGGTGGGACAAGGGTTTCTCTTAGTGACGCCTCCAGCTCAAAAGCAGAGCTGAATCTCAGTGGATCGTGACAGCAGTTTTAGAAAATTATTTAAGTTGATAAATTTGTTTACGATTTAAGATTTTTGTATCTTCAGGTGCCTCTAATTTTGGGTGTCTGGGGAGGAAAAGGACAGGGAAAATCTTTCCAATGTGAACTTGTCTTCGCTAAGATGGGAATCACGTAAGTTATATTTCTACGAGCTTTGACGTTTTAAGCCGAACATTTCACATAGCATCATTTTAACTTGTGAATGTCTTATACCAGACCTATCATGATGAGTGCTGGAGAATTGGAAAGTGGAAACGCTGGAGAGCCCGCAAAGCTTATCAGGCAAAGGTACCGTGAGGCGGCCGATATCATCAAGAAGGGGAAAATGTGCTGCCTCTTCATCAACGATCTTGATGCTGGTGCAGGTAGAATGGGTGGAACAACACAATACACAGTCAACAACCAGATGGTCAACGCTACCCTCATGAACATTGCTGATAACCCCACCAATGTACAACTCCCTGGAATGTACAACAAGGAGGAGAACCCACGTGTCCCAATCATCGTCACAGGAAACGACTTTTCGACACTGTATGCTCCTCTCATTCGTGACGGTCGTATGGAAAAGTTCTACTGGGCTCCCACTAGAGAGGACCGTATTGGGGTGTGTGTTGGTATATTCCGTACTGACAATGTGCCCAATGATGAGCTTGTCAAACTTGTGGACACTTTCCCAGGACAATCCATCGGTAAGTTCGTCAGAATTTAAATAGGTGGTGCTAAACGTACCCTTTTGTGTGCAACGGGGTTATTAACTGAAAGGTGTTTGGTGGTTTGAATCAGATTTCTTTGGCGCGTTGAGGGCAAGAGTATACGATGATGAAGTGAGGAAGTGGATCGGAGAAGTTGGTGTTGAAACCATCGGAAAGAAGCTTGTGAACTCAAGGGAAGGACCCCCGACATTTGAGCAACCAAAAATGACAATAGAGAAGCTCTTGGAGTACGGATACATGCTTGTTCAGGAACAAGATAATGTGAAGAGAGTCCAACTGGCTGACACCTATCTGGACTCAGCGGCTCTTGGAGACGCTAACAAGGATGCCATGGAAACCGGCAAATTCTTTGGTTAGCACACAAACATACTCTTAATTACCTCATATGTTTCATCAAACATAACATAACTAACTTGTAAATATATGCAGCTGACAAAAAGGAATAGACAATGCAGTTAGTTGTCTGGAACACTTGATATGATATGATGATGGAATTAGCTGCATCTATTTTTCAAGGTGGATTTTTCCTAAGGATGTCAAATATTATGTTTTTTCCATGGATTTTTATCATCATTTTGTAAATTTTGTTTCTTGGTAGAAAAAAAGTAACTTTGGTTTAACTTTTTTTTTTTACTTTATTTATGGGCTGCTATCAAATGTAATCACATTAACCATTCAGCTTGTTAACCATTCAGGTCTGAATCATTCAGCATTCAGACTGTTTGTTTCAGCATCTGAATGGAATCAATTAAGTGCTGAACCATTAAGCTAATAAGGGATGCTGAATGATTCAGCTCTTAACCATTTAGAGTATCTTAACCATTCAGACCATCTTAATGATTCAGCACTTAATCAACCAAACAGCCAACTGAACAAATTAAGTGCATCTTTACAGTTTACACTTTACACTATATGCAAACATTGTTACCATTCTTAACACCATACACACATACCCTGAAGATCGACAGCACTTAAATGACGAAGTATTGTCTTCGGATATAAAAGAGAAGCAAGCAATAAACACCAGCAAGTTAAACTACGCAATATTACCACAATACTTATCAAACTTCATCATCTCGACGTTGTATCCTTCAAATTCTCATCCTCAATAAACATCCCCTCGAAATAGTATTGGTATAGCTAATCGAGTCCAATATGTAACTAAATGGACACCCCTTATAAAATGCAAGCGTCACCCGGTTTGTTTTGCCTATCAAACCCTCAATCCATAACACTATTGCTACTCGTATTATCGACAATAACATGCGTAATTGTTTGCAAATCACGCTACCAAGCCGATCCCTATAGCTCGTGTAATATCATTTTCTCAAAGGCTAGAAATAGTATAAAAGTTATTTATTCTCACAGATGTTAATGTCTCATTTCTCACAGAAACAATGAGTTAAATTTTAAGTTAAGCTTTAACATAGCTTATTAATGTGTACTATTTAATATTTGTGTTTGTTGGACCAGAAAACGAAGTAGTCCAATAGAGGCCCAAATACAGCCTTTTGCACCTCTACTAAGACCTAGTTTTTAATTTTTATTGATGACTAGTGGTAATGCCCGCGCGTTGCAGCGGGTTCGTTATGCGAGGAAAATATAGTCAGTATCTTTTTTTGGTACCAGAACTTCTTATGAAGTGGCATCTGAAATTCCCGATATTCAAACGTGTTAACGTGTTTCCAAATATTAAAAGACCGAAAAGATTGATCTAATGTTTTGTTGTTTACCTCTATGTGTGAAATTTCTTTCAATTGCCTATCAGCAAAATAGGCATATAAAGCTCTTAGAACAGCCTGCAATGCACAAATCCATTAAACCCATGTTTGCATTGCACAAATCTTTCAATGGATGAGTTGGGTAACAGGTAATTTACATACGGTTTGGGCCATACCCACCAAAAATAATGTTCATTTGTTTTAAAAATGTAAATAAAAAACTAATACCCTAAATATTATTCAAAAGCTATATTGATACATAAACATGTATTAAAATACACTTTACAAACACGTTTAACCCGTTTTATTTTTAGTTTTTTTTTACCCATTTGTGGAGGTAAAATTTTGTGGTTGCCTTGTCTTACCTGGTGAGATACGACTACAACAGGCGCGCGTTGTCGTTCTAACTCAATAATAACCGGCTCCAACTTATTATATACACAACTGCAAACTTTTGACGTTGCTTAAAATACCAAAACTTTAATTAGTTACTTTCTATATTTTCAATAGAGATTTTTCCTTGTATTTGAATTCAGTACCTTTATATCACATCAAGATACGACTCTCCACGAGGATATCGATACCTGAGTTTGTCTTTCTTCATTGACCTTTAAAAAAAAGACCATTGAATGGAAAGGTATAAAATTACAAAAAAAGAAAAAAAATTGAATATTTCATATTTAACATACTTGTATTCTTCAGGCATGTTCTTCTTTATTTTTTCATACCTCATACCGTCACATACACCAACATTTATCTTATCAAGTGCACGCCATTGTATCTATAACGTAAAGAAAGTACACAAAATTTACAAATGATAAGTGATCAAAGAAGCAATTTATGTGACATGTAAAACTAACCTTGGGAAATCCAGCAATTTGATTTGCAGTCAAAATTGTTCGTTGCAATGTGCTTGTCCAAATCTAGGTGCATAAATAAAAAAACAATATAAAACATTGCAAACTTTGTGCAACAAACAAAGAAAATGCAAATAGTAAAATAAGTAATAGTTCTTACAAAAGCATTTTTTCGAAGGCAAGATAGTTCATGTAGGCCTTCAATTGAATGTTATAAGAGGAGGAATGATAAGTGATAAAAGAAGCAATTTATGTGACATGTAAAACTAACCTTGGGAAATCCAGCAATTTGATTTGCAGTCAAAATTGTTCGTTGCAATGTGCTTGTCCAAATCTAGGTGCATAAATAAAAAAACAATATAAAACATTGCAAACTTTGTGCAACAAACAAAGAAAATGCAAATAGTAAAATAAGTAATAGTTTTTACAAAAGCATTTTTTTGAAAACAAGATAGTTCATGTAGGCCTTCAATTGAATGTTATAAGAGGAGGACTTGAATTTCACAATCAATCTCATTCAATTTGATCCTTAGGGTTACGGAACTTGAAGGGACAAGAGGTTAATGATCTATATTTATGAAGGAAGAAGGCAAATGATTGAATGGTATGGATGGAAGAAGGAGGGTAGTATTATAAAAGTCTTTTGATATTGTAAAGGAGGAGGTGGATGAAATGTCTAAATTACCCTCTTAAGTGTCTTAATTGTCCCATTTATGCCCATAATACCCTTAAATTTCTTGCTTAAATATGTTGTACATGTTGCTTGTTAAGTTGTACGGAAATGCAAATTACATTGTTGTACATCACTCCTCCTTTATAATGTATTATAGATAATAGTTTTGGTTATTTTGTTTCAAGCTTACAATGGTAATTAAGTTTTCAAAGTGTTTTAGTAAAGTTACTCATTTTGTTTAATCAAAAGTCGTTCTACTTTTATTAAGTATGCCAACATTACAGAAAACAAAATGAAGTTAAGCGACCTAAATATAATATATGTGAACCCAAATCACTATGTAGTGATTAGCTTTTCTCAAATTCACTTGATATATGAGAAAAAAAAAACCCAACTTTCAGTGACTTGAATTTAACACTTATTGGGTGAAAATTTTCCTTTCTTTTATATGAGACTATCATTGTGTAATTAAGTTATTTTTATGGCTTTTAGTTTTTTATGAACTAAATATTTTTATGTTTTGTGGGACATCCTGAGAAGAGCTGGGATTTCTGCAAAAAATGAGGCCCCTGTAAATTATCTCACAGACCCTGTGGAAGGGAGATCCACCCTGCGACCAGCAGATCTGCTTGTCTTTGGCTGGGAGAGGGGGAAACATGCTTGCGTGGACCTCACAGGGGTTTCTCCTTTGGTTGGGTTAAGGGAAACAGGGTTTGTAGCTGCGTAAGCATCGAGAAAAGCGGAATCGAAGAAAGTAGATAAACATGCTAAAGCTTGTGCAGAGAACCAACATATATTTGTCCCTTTGGCCTTTGATACCTTTGGCTCCCTAGCGCCAGAAGCTATTCGTTTATTGACCAGGGTCCAACGGGTCGTCCACAACAATAGTTCATCTCTAGGGGGGCAAGGATTTGTCTTTGGTAGGCTAGGGTTCGCAATTCAGAAAGGGGTGGCGGCACAGCTTGTTGCCCGTCTACCTTCTATTGTGATGTAACCTTTTGTTTTTGGTTAAAATACATATATCTATTAATATATATAAAAGAAAATGGGTTTGCTGACGTGGCGTGCAATGGAGGCCTCAACCTCCCCTTGAGAGTGCCACATGGCTTAATAATTGAGTGTTTTTGATGTTTTTGAGTATTTTCCAAAAAAAAAACCGATAACTAAAAAACCCTAAAATTTCATCCGCCACCCTGTTATCTCACGAGCCTATCTCCCACGTTATCACAATCTAAACCCTAACCATCCACATCTCCATTGTCACTTCCCTCCCAACCCTCACCTTCTCTCCCCGCCAAACCCTAGATCTACACCGGAGTTTGTTGGAAACCCAAGCAACTCATCTCTGCTCTTTCCTTTAGATGTTTTCCGATTATACATCTACCAATCTTCAAATCTGTGTACAACAACTTCAAGCATCGATTTCAAATCTCTAAAGGTACAGTTTTCTTTCCTGATTGTTTTTATATAATTTGTAGAGCCAACATTAATACTGATTTAATCTAACTATATCTCGATGTAATCTGTCCATAAACAATTGAAAAATGGATTAGAATTGGATTAGGTTCATACTTTTTAACTAATAAGTTATAGATATGAACATGAAATCATGAAAAGAGTTAACTAACTGTTAGCGAAGTTTGTTAAAATTTTAATATTATTAATTTATTCTTCATACATGTTACTGAATGATCCGTATATGGTTATAAGACATGGTAGAAATAATGTGTAGGTGAGTGTTTCTGAATTTTGGGGGTTGTTTTATATGATTCCAAGACTGTAAGAATGTTGGTGTTTCTTTCTTTTATAGGTGATATTGGTTCATAATCAATAACTATATTGATTTTGATTTCTATATAATTATTACAATGTGGAAAATTGCAGGCTTTCTAATACAGGTCGTCTTAATCAGAGGATAATTTATGTTGCTTCCTCGGCTGCTGGAAGCCCTACTTCAGGCAATGACTTCAATACAGGTCGTCTTAATCAGAGGATAATTTGTACTTGACAGGTTCTTGGAGTGAATCCCATTGAGGGGTTTGATATGGTCAAGGCAGCCTATACAAGAAAGAGCAGGGATGCCGAGCGAAGAGGAGACGAGGCCCTTGCCGCCCGTGTATGTCAAATACATGTGCTTTCTTTTTATCTATTTATATAGTTGTGATTGATGGGGTTGTTTGTGAATACATTGGGTTGGTTTTTTGCAGCTGGAGAAGGCATATGACAAACTCATGATGGCCCAATTGTCGAATCGAAAGATGGGAATCATATTTGGTTCATTCCAGGAACATCTCACATCATGCAAGTTATTTTGGTAGTAAACATGACTTTATGTAGATTGTTTTATGTAGATTGTTTTATGATCAGGTATGTAGGCTTCTTTTGCTTGAATTTGGTCTGTCTTCCATTGCAAAAGCTAGAAGAATAAGGGTTTCATTGTGATGTGAACAATCTTCAAGAAATCATCATCGTCTCTTTAATAGAAGAATCTAAATCAGGTAATTTTTTTAGTTGTATTATATGTTTCATTAATAATCAGTAGTGATTATGTGAATTATTACATCTTATTATTATTGATGAATCTGGTATTTGTCGAAGGTTTAGGGCAAAGTTTAAAAGAATGGAAACGAGCCTCGAGGCGTTTACCCTTCGCCTCATGAGGCGTAATCCTCGAAGCAAACCGAGACGTAAACCCGAGACGCAGTCAAAAACTAAATACAAAAATTACGTATCTTATAAAAAATAAAATAATTGACCTAGAAAAGTGTAAAACTTAAAAAAAAAACAACACATCAAAAATAAAATATTGACCCAAAAAGTCAAAAATGCAACAAAAAAAACACACATAAAAAACAGCCTAAACCACCTGAAGCGCACTTGAGGCGAACATTTTCTTAGCGCCTCATAATATTATAATATAATAATCTGTAACGATTTTGTGAATTTCTTATAAGCATTCATTCATAATAGTAGTTTGTGGTTATTATTAGTGATATAATGGATAAATCTGGCGTTTGTTAATTGCGATTGTATTTTGGTTCGGTAAAACAACTATTAGTAGTTTAGTAGCTTAATTGCGATTATTTTCTCTTTACTATAAATTTATTGTGCTTTGATTCGGCGTATCAGTCAAGCATTCACCCACTCATATTAGTAGTTTAGTTATTAATTTATATTATTTTGTCAAGTGCTTGGATAATTACGAATATCTGGACTTTTGAGGATTTGAGTCATTCCTTGATTGTATGATCTGTATTATTGTAATTTAAGATCAACTGTTTTGATTTTTGTGGTTTAGGGTTCTATTTTGTCAGCAAACGCTTAGTTTGATTGTGTATTATTTAAGAAGTAATACTAATTCTTTTGGATCTGTAAAAAAGTTTAAGTGTAATAAATTATTTTCCAAATTATTTCCACTCTCATCAGCATAACATCGATTCGCTGCATCAGTCGAGCATTCTCATATTTGTATATTATATAGGTATCATTTTGTCAAGCGGTTGGAGAATTTGGATAATGCGGACTGAGGATTAGTAGTAGTTTAAGATCCGTTGTTGCAATGTGTGTAGTTTTTGTTCTTTTATTGAATTAGAGGTGTGTGGATCTGGAATCCGTTTAACAAGAGCAAGATTTGGTTATAAAATGCTTAACTATTGCATTGATTATTGGTTAGCAGGTGCCAAGGTTAGTGTGGAATGCAAGAACAAGACACAAAAACTTCTATACATCGTTGGAGGAACCACTGACGCAATAGGAACATACCACATCAACGTGAACAAAGACCATGGAGACGAGACTTGTGATGTGGTTCTTGTGGCAGTCCATTGGGTGCTGCAAGAATGCTGAGCCAGGACGTGATCGTGCACGTTTGGCTCTAACCAATTCCATGAAGCTTTCTTCTTCTTTTTTTTTTTTTTATAGTTTTGTTCTTATCCACTCCTTCACTAGAACCGTTGATGAAGCTCTTTGTTTGGGTGAGGAGATATATGATGAAGATGAAGACCTGCTTTGGGAGTTGTGGTGATTTGAGGTGTTGTTGGATATCAATAGTTTTGGATTGTGTGTTTATAAGGGTTATTGAAACTTGAAGTCATAGTGATTGGCAAAATCATATTTTGATTCTAATTCTCTGATTATTTGTGTATGATATGATCAAATTTGTAAGAAGTTGTGGTTACAAATTGATTATAAAACTATTTTTAATTAATGAGTTTAATACATATAAATGGATTATAAACTTTGATGGTCGGAGAACAACCTATCTGATTAAGAACAGTAGGAGTTAGGAGTTAGACAGCTGCATTGAGGCTGTCTGGATATTGAGAAAGGAATGCAAGATGTGCAAGTAAGCTATATATTCTTCATACTTAATACAAGTTACTATTTTTATACAAGAGTTATGGATATGTAATATGACTAACTGGCTATAAGTGACAAATAAAAATGGTTCACATAATTGGAGATTTTATTACGTTATATTAGAGTGTATGTTGATTAATATTGTTGGAATTGGTTTGGTTGGTATTGAATTGTGAGTGATTCAATTATTAAAGCTAGACATGTTTGATTCACGTAAATTTGTCAATTTTGTGAATTGTTGGTTTGTGCAGGATGTATCCGTCTAGAGGGAATAATACATATGGCCAGCAACAACAACAACAGACTTATTCTGTTCAATCTGCTGACCATTTGGTTTGAAAAGTCGGACTGCTATGGAGACCGCAGCCTCATCTATACTCTTAAGCCTCCACAGGAGTATGAAGAGAAAGCCGAAGATACTGCTTAAGTGAGCTATGAATTGCCACATTCGCTTCAAGGTTCAGGTTAGTAAACGCAAATGAGAATTAATGATCCGTGACATCCCATACGATTCTACAACATGACCAAACAGGACATAGTCATTTCTTAGGCACTCATATGTACAAAGGAAGTATGCTTGTGTTGTAGTCTTACTAAGTTTAGATGATCATGCTTTAGGATTCCAAAGTCTTCTATATAATTTGTTTGGTAGTTTATATATATTACTAAGCTTTTGTGCATTTTACTTAGATTTTGTTGGACATGATCAAATTGTACCGTGTTAAAAGCAGAATCTGGACAATGGTCAACTATATTGTATACCATAATAATGGATTTTGAGTGGTTAAAGCTTTTGCATTCAGTCACTTTTATGCAGTTATGCAAATCACTTATGCAGAGTCTTACAAATTGCTACCTTCCCTAAGACGTAAAATACTGTATTTCAGGGGTGTTTGGATTTGCGTTTTAAAACTGAAGAAATAATCAGTTTATAATCTTTCAATAAATAAATGCTGCTTTGATTGTTTGACTTGGGGGTCTGATATTCGGTATTGGATAATCATTTTTATACTAGCTGCAAAAATACTGACTATCAAAGGGTAAAATAGATTTATATTATTACCCTTTCTTTGGCTTTTCATGTTTACATTATGTTTGTTATATGTATGCAGAATCCTTCAGTAAAGTTATTGGGAGTGAGTATCGCATTGTTCCCGGATCTAGGGATAATTCTTTGTACAATGCGATCTGGGTTGCACAAGCACTACTGCGTAAAGGGTATGTTTTTTAATGTTTTTACTCCCGCAATACGAGCTTCCACTTTATATAATTACAATTAGCGTAAAAAATTAATTACGCAAATTATAAGAAATTGATAATCATGATTTTTGTGTACATGAATTCTTCAGATGCCAAAACAGCTGATAAACGCATCTTGCTGCTTACAAATGAAGATGACCCTTTTGGAAGTATCAAAGGAGTGACAAAACAAGACATGACTAGAACTACATTGCAACGGGCTAAGGTGGTAGTTAACTAATGAAAAAAAATTTAGTTAAGGCAGTTATCAAAAAAATGAAAATATGATAATAACTTGAGTTTTGTTTACATACAAGATTCTTATTTTCAATTGTTGCAGGATGCACAAATTGAACTTCTTCCTTTAAGTAGGCTAAATGAAGAATTTAACGTCTCACATTTTTTATGCTGTATGTTGACTTTATGAATTTATGTTTGTATCATAGATTTATGGTTATATAAATACAAATATACCATTGCATCAATATTAAATATATCAGGATTTGATTGGATTAGATGGTGACGAGCTTGCTCGGTTCATGCCGTTGGCTGGAGAAAGGTATGCACTGTTTTAAGTTATTTAGTTTCATCTGACCTTGACAAGTGAAGGCTTATAATATAACAAAGACAACAATTAATAAGAATTATCACTTATCCAGAGTTACATTCTATAATAATTCTTCATGATTTTTTAGACTAAATCAATTTTTATGAGAAAAAGTGTTTGTTAAATTTCAGGTTTGAAGACATGAACAAACAATTAAGAAAACGATTGTTCAAGAAGCGCAGAGTTCATAGGATCAGCTTTATCATTGAAGGTGGATTATCTATTGAACTGAATACATATGCTCTCATGCGTCCCAGTGTTCCAGGTCAGCAAAGTGCCTTCATTTTTCTTCAACAAAAAAATACAAAATGGAAATTAGGGGCCTTGAGGACTGATTCTTTCTTTTTTTTGTTATTGTTGTTTTAGGGAAAGTTACATGGCTCGATTCTGTCACTAATCTTCCTCTAAAGGTAATTAAATGGTTGCTTTCTCTTATTTAATTCTTGAAGTCATTTTGGTTAACTCACAAAATCTGTTTGTAACTTTGCATAAAATGACAACAGTTTCACAAAAACAGTTGGTAGTTTTGCATTCGGGTTCGCTCCATCTATAGAGCTGGGTTCAAACTCAAAAGTCGAACGATACCAACTCGGAGCTTTTGTGGTTAGTTAACTTGAGCCATTTGCAATAGGTTATCACGTAGTGAAATTTTTTCACTAAGATTGATTATGTTTAAGTTATTTACTTTTTTCGTGGATAAGGTTGGTGTTTTGGGAACTTGCAGGTGTACAAGAAAGAGAAGCTAAGAGAAAGAATCGTAACATTGCAACACATGGTGTCACTTTATAGCAAGATTATTTTTTATTTATTTAATAATTACAAGAGTAATAATTATTACTATTAGTATTAGTATTATTAGAATGGTGGGTTTAATATGGATTTGTAATTGATGAATCGATATGATATGGGGTTTTTGCTCTATATGGCTGATTGTTTACAAATGATTCTTAGTAATAAAAACTTTTGTTTTATCACGTCATATTCATTTTTTCAATCTCGGGACGCTCCCGGGGTATAAGCTGATTCTGTTACTGTTGAAGATCCAATAGTTATCAAACAAATTACACATAGATTTGTAATCTTTTTTCTTTTTTTTTTTTTTAATCATACATTCTTTATAATAAATATCATTTTTCCATACTTTATATTATCAATTGTAATGCTTACTGAATTCTTATTACAGAGATTTCCTATACGCTTTGCGGAAAAAACTGACTTTGTCGATAAGGATTCTGAAAGAACATTTGGTTAATTAAGTTGTTATTGATCACTTGGATAGTAATTTGATGTTTTAGTGGTTATATATATGTTATTCTGCTACAAATAAATGATATTATTTGTCGTTAATGACTGGTCGTCTTTATGCATTGTTCATAGTTAGGTTTGTATCATATTACTCGGCTCGGCTTCTGTAGCTGACACTGTGCCAGGTATCTTCTAAGGCTAAGATGTTACTGATTATTATAAACTCGACTAACGACAAGCGACATTAAATATTATTAAATTTCAACCCCGGGACGCTCCCAGGTAGTTAGCTAGTATATATATATATATATATATATATATATTATATCATCAATATATAGAACTGTAGAAAAAAAAGGTGAATTTATGGTTTACAAATATTCCTAGCTCGCAAAATACTCCTACAAGCGACCATGACAATGGATTATATATGTATTATCTATTTTATTGCATTGGTGTCTAATCTGAATAGGTGAACACTTCTTTAATTTCTTCAAGTCTATCAAACCTTCTTTTAGTTTAATTTGTTTGATGAATATGATCTTTTTATATTGATAATTAACAATGTAAGGTAATCCTGAAGTACTTGTATTAGCATAAACTTCAAAGATACATGACAAACAATTCAGATTAAAACAATACTTAAGAGTATAAGTATAAGATGTTGAAGTTAATAAACAAAATGTTGTTGGATCATAGTTCATAAATGATGCTAGGACCCTATTAATATGCAAATGAAGAGCATTATACCAATAAAGTGCTATGATTATCATTATTATTATTACTTATTTGTTTTTTTGAAAGACGAATTTTCTATGTTGCGGCAGAGATCATCACAACCCCCAAAAGGGGAATCCCGTAGCCACTCTACAATGGTCAGACTATGTTGTCTTAACCGGGCCCACGCTAACGCAAGAGTGGCCGGCCCACAAGCAAGTCGAGGCTGCGCATAAGGGGCACTAAGGCTTCCACCCGGAAAATTTCCCGCCACCTGTCACTTGACAGATGTTGCACCCTCCACAAGAGGCAAACCTCTCTGGAGTAAATGCACGGTAATAGAAAACCGGAGGGCCATCAGAATCGAACCTGGCACCTATAAGTAGGCTAGTTTCGACCATCACTTGGCAATACCCACATCTGCCTCCCATGGGATTCGAACCTAGCTCCTCCAAAAAGAAAGCCGGTTCTACCAGCACTATGCTACACATGTGGGATTATTACCTATTACTTATTTGTTAAAGAAATGAAATACAACTATTTTAGCAGGGAAACAATTTGCCGAAAATGCCAAATCAAGATCGTGTGGTTATAGAAAGCCTAACCTCAAAAAGCCCGTCTGCACATCCAAGTCTAGCCATCAATCCCAACTGCCACTATTTAGATGCCACGTGGCATTTTATTCAATCTTTGTTATGTGGCCGTTAACCTTTCAAAAGCTAATCCTTTCCCTCCTAATAATTCTGGTACACTCGTTACCAGTATAAGTCCCAAAACCATCATCCCAACTCATCCTCACTTCCACTCCTCAATCCAATTCACCAGAGATCAATGGCCACCGCATTCTCAACCTTCGGAGCCACCGTCAACCACGCCCCGGTACTCCTTTCATCTCACTTTATTAATTACCTTTCATTATATTAATAGATAAACAAATAATTCTTACAAGTGGGAGGCGGGTAAACGGGCCACAAGTTGTGCCGCTACCCCATTTTGAATAGAAAAACCTACACTATTAAAAATAAAACTTAAGTCCTTCGTCGCTGGAGAGTTGCTCTGCACCACCTTTTGAACTCTTTTACCAACATTTTTTTACACCTAAATAAATACATCCTATTCTGAGATCAATTCAAGTGTCTCAGTCGAGCTGATAAAAAAAAACCCTTAGGCCCTAACGAACTATATGAAAGAAATAACTTTTTAATGATGATTAACGTTATAGCAATAAAAGCATAGCAAAAATATGGTATTAGAATGACAATCGTAATAGTTAGCCAATGATTCGTGAAACTCTCAGCATTCTTGATAGCAAAATTGTTTGATCACCTCTTGCTCTTTAAGAGTTGCATAAACTTCAACATAGATTTAACAATTAATAATTACTCAATTCTAAGTCTAATAATTAAACAAACACTCAACTTAGGGCTCCGTTTCTTTTTTTTTTTTTATGTTTTTTATTGTTATATTATTATTTAGATTAGATGCTTAGATACGTAGATTATTAACAATGGATAAATTGGCAAATATTTTTTTCATTTTCATATTTTTAAACACACACATATATATAGCCCCTCAGAAAACAAGCCTCGGATAGGGGTGCAGCTCGCCCACCCCTAGGGTAGGCCCTGAACCTAACCCTGCACTTTTAACAATGAACAGTTGTTTGCAAACAGTTGCAAGTTAATTAATTGTTTTTCCTCATGGATGTATATGTTAACAACTAAATGAATCTGGAATTGTTATGACAGTTGAGCAGTGGGGTTGGTGCAGTCCCAAGCTCAAGCTTCTTGGGTACCAACTTGAAGAAGATAGTGAACTCGAGACTTGTCAACAACAACAAGGTTTCGCCTTTTAAGATCTTGGCTGCTGAGAAGGAGATTGAAGAAACACAGCAGACCGACAAAGACAGATGGAAGGGACTCGCATACGATATGTCTGATGATCAACAAGACATCACCAGAGGAAAGGGTATGGTTGATTCCCTCTTCCAGGCTCCACAAGATGTTGGAACTCACTTCGCCGTCATGAGTTCCTATGAGTACATCAGCACCGGTCTAAGGACGTAAGTGTATTATATGATCATATCCTTTAATTAGATTAATTATCTTTGGAATTGATTAAAAGCGTTGTATTTGAATTTTGAAATTAATTATATATGCATGTTTAGATATATGGACAACAACATGGGTGGTTTCTACATCGCTCCTGCTTTCATGGACAAGCTTGTTGTTCACGTCACCAAGAACTTCATGACTTTGCCCAACATCAAGGTCGGTTTCTAGTTCTTATTGCTAGGGCTGCAAACGAATTGAACTTTCAGCGAACAGTTCATGAACCTTTTGGCAGGAAGTTCGTTTGTGTTCGTTCATTTAATAAATTTCAAGAAAATCATTTAACAAACAAACATATGCACTTGATACCAAAGCTATTAGTAAGGTCGGGATGTCAGAAGGGTTGGAAGAGGGTTAACCTTACCTAAATCTACCTCTATCCCACGGGATAGAGATGTTCTTAGAATCTTAGTGAGACGTCTAGCTTAAAAGCAGAGATGAATTTCAGTAGATCGTGACAGCAATTTAAGAAAATTATATATGTTCATAAACTCTCTTATGACAAGATGTTTTCTATTTTCAGGTGCCTCTAATTTTGGGTGTCTGGGGAGGAAAAGGACAGGGAAAATCTTTCCAATGTGAACTTGTCTTTGCTAAGATGGGAATCACGTAAGTTATATTTCAACAAGCTTTGACTTTTTAAGTCAAACATTTCGTATATCATCATTTTAACTTGTGAATGTCTTGTACCAGACCTATCATGATGAGTGCCGGAGAATTGGAAAGTGGAAACGCCGGAGAGCCCGCAAAGCTTATCAGGCAAAGGTACCGTGAGGCAGCTGATATCATCAAGAAGGGGAAAATGTGTTGCCTCTTCATCAACGATCTTGATGCTGGTGCAGGTAGAATGGGTGGAACAACACAATACACAGTCAACAACCAGATGGTCAACGCTACCCTCATGAACATTGCTGATAACCCAACCAATGTGCAACTCCCTGGAATGTACAACAAGGAGGAGAACCCACGTGTCCCGATCATTGTCACTGGTAACGACTTTTCAACACTGTATGCACCCCTCATCCGTGATGGTCGTATGGAAAAGTTCTACTGGGCTCCCACTAGAGAGGACCGTATTGGTGTGTGTGTTGGTATATTCCGTACTGACAATGTGCCTAATGAAGAGCTTGTCAAACTTGTGGACACTTTCCCAGGACAATCCATCGGTAAGTTCGTCAGAATTCAATTGGGTTGTGCTAAACGTACCCTTTTGTGTGCCAAAGTATTATTAAATGACATGTGTTTGGTGGTTTGAATTAGATTTCTTTGGCGCGTTGAGGGCTAGAGTGTACGATGACGAAGTGAGGAAGTGGATCGGAGAAGTTGGTGTTGAAACCATTGGAAAGAAGCTTGTGAACTCGAGGGAAGGACCCCCGACATTCGAGCAACCAAAAATGACAATAGAGAAGCTATTGGAGTACGGATACATGCTTGTTCAGGAACAAGACAACGTGAAGAGAGTCCAACTGGCCGACACCTATCTGGACTCAGCGGCTCTTGGAGACGCTAACAAGGATGCCATGGAAACCGGCAAATTCTTTGGTTAGCACACAAACATGCTCTTAATTACTTCAAATGTTTCATCAAACATAACATAACTAATTAACTAACTTGTAAATATATGCAGCTGACAAAAAGGAATAGAAAATTCGGTTGTCTGGAACACTTGATATGATGATGGAAGCTGCATCTATATATCTAAGACTTTTCAAGATGGTTTTTCCCTAAGGATGTTAAATATTGTGTTTTTTCTATGACTTTTTATTGTCATTTTGTAAATTTTTGTTTGTTGGTAGAAAAAGTCACTTTGGTTTAAGTTTTTTTTTACTTTCTTTATGGGCTATCAAATGTAATCCACATTTAGTAAAGGTGCTCTTCACTGTCTTTGGTTCCAGGTTTTTTTTACCTCAAACCGAATTGATTAAATGCCTCTTTACAGTTGAAACCATTGCTAAATATTGTCCCCATTCTTAACACCATACACACATACCATGGATTGATTAGTGACAAAATGTTGTCGTGGTCACAACATACATTAAGTCGCCCCCAGTAAATGCTGCTAAAACTCAACTTACATATTACATGATTTCAAAGGTTAAAAAGCGCTATTTGTTTAAACTCACTTGTTTATAACCATTGGAGCTATCAGATCATAAACATAAACAAACAACTGGATATTGTAAGAAACACACTCACACTCACGACAGTGGAGAAGGAGGAGGGGGGCATGGGTGGGGAAGGAGGAGCAGAGGTGACGGCGGCAGTGGGAAGAAGAGGTTGGGACATATGTCTGCCTCAAGAAGAGGACGGGCAGATATTTTTTAAGGGTATGTCTTTTAAAAAACAAACACACTTCAGACCCTAACATCTATTCAGGGCAGATAAAAGAAGTCAGTAAGTACTCTAGGGAAAAAAACACACCCATTATTAATCTGCAAGCATCTAACTATAGCCATTAAAATTTCAAATTTGATCATTAAATATCAATATAAAGCACGGTGGTACACGTGTAAGTAAATATATCAAAATTTTCTGCCTGCATAAATTCATTTCTAGAAGATCAATCTATTATGGGTTTTTTCATGGGTACATTCATGTGTATGAACCATAGCATTATCTTCCACGAGTTTGGAATGTATGGTAGCTCAATGGGATGACCAATTGACCATAAATGTCTTACACAAACGTACATATATATAACCCTATGTCCCTATGCTTTGTAGGGGACTAGGAGTATAGGTTATTAGTTAGACGACAGCCAATGCTTACCAACCCTTAACTAAAAAACTCAAGTACCATCCAATGAAACAGCCAAACTAGAGCAACTACCTCTCTCGCTCTAAAACCCAACGTATATATTATATATGGCCTTTTCGTATAACCTTTAATTTATGCTCATACAGTCATACTTTGTAATATATTCTCTCAAGTAGCTTTCGTGCATTTAATTCAACTGTCTATAAGTATATGAATAACCATCACTCTTCAATATAATTACATAAAGTAGACGGTTGACCACTTTCTATATATATGTCCCTTTCTTTCTGATCGAGCAATATTATTCACGATACTTGATGATGTCCGTTAAGAGAAAGAACATGAATCTGTATTCATGGGAAGAAGAAGCGTTCGCAGAAGACGGTCGAGGCCCGTTTGGCGGTTTCGTGTGGCCACCGAGGTCTTATTCTTGTAGCTTTTGTACAAGGGAGTTTAGGTCAGCTCAAGCACTTGGTGGTCACATGAATGTACATAGGAGAGAAAAGGCCAAGCTCAAGCAAAATGCACCACCAAAACATAATAAGAGTTGTGTTTATGATGAAGAGTTAGTAGGGGACACTGATCAAACAAATTTGGTGTTAGGGTTTGACATGGATTCGTGTTCGAATATGGATGGTAAGCGGCAGAAGACGAATGATCATAATGTTACACGAGCGATCATGTCTAGCGGTTTAGATCTTGAGTTGAGGCTATCTAATTGCTAGTGATTAATTTCATGTATGAGTCATATAGCACGTTAACGATGTTGAAAGTTAATCCTAAAATCCAACAAAAGGAAGTACGTAGGGTTATAATCAAAATGTAGTAGAAACTTGATGGTCTTCATTGTATTGCTATTATATGTTTATTATGTCATATGTTAACCTTTTGAAATTACATAAGGTCATCGGGTATACTTTACCCTTCCTCAACTCCACTTAAATGCTACTATCGCCTATTTTTCCCCATTTTACTTAACTTCACCTCTAACGGTGGGCGGGGTGGTCCGTGATGGCCGTGACCATCACGACCACTGCCCCCACCAAATCATCACGGGTGTGAGGCCAACTCGTGACAGCCATCACGGAGAAAAGAAAAGGGAATGTGATAGTGTGATGGGTGTGATGAAACTTGGACCACCCCATGTGTTTAGTGATGGAATGAGGTAGCACAATAGGATTAGGTGTGATGGAATTGTGACCACCCCACCCACCCTAAAGAAATGGTTTAACTTCACATAACCATACTTTTTAATGGTTTTTGGTTTAAAAAAACGAAAAACAAATTTGATTCATAGTGTCTTAACATTTCGTTAGCATGTTAACAAACCTCTTTAATGCCCCTTAATATAGGGAAGGAGCAGTATACAACGCTGGTTAATTAGTAGTTTGGATGTGTTTATGACTTATGAGAAAGAAAAAATGGCTTGTTTATAGTTCTATTCATTAACCTAATTACATGGATTATTAAGTACTTTTAATGTAAAACATATAAAATAGTAATGTTTTGTAATATATGCCATTTTTTGTGTAGGTTTTAACGTTATAAGATCCTTTTGGGACACCAGCAAGAAGCCACGGGTTATTTATGAGAGAGAGAAGATATGTATACTCCCAAAAACCTTAACTAAGCTATGTTATAGGAATTGTTATAACCGAAGGTTCATGCAGATTGTACGTGTAATTTTAGTACAGTCTCCCTAAAAATAGAAAAGTAAATTGATGTTGGCAGAGAATATGTCTATTTATGGTGATAATTCAATAATGTAAGATAACCCATCACATGCATTCCATTCCTGGCTGCCCAATCGTTTCTACATGGGTTTTTCGCCTCTACCTTCACTTCTTTATACGTCTTCATACAGCTAATTACACTTACTTAGTTAAAAGTTGCAACAGGATTAAAGTTGGCAATTAACGTGGTGGGTTCGAATATGATTCGCGGTTTATTGGGGAATGGAATGAAGATAAAGTTTTGGATAGAGCCTTGGTTAGCTTCGGCCCCTTTGAAAGTATTGTTCCCGAATCTGTTCCGTTTAGAACGTTATAAATGGTGTTCTGTGGCTGATCGGTTGGAGGATTTCAATAGTAGGGTCCGGTCAGATGGGCTTGGAAGGAGTACCCGTCGTCGGCCCAGCAGATTCTTGAATTGATTGAATGCCATCGTTTGATCATGGGCCAAAGTCTGAGTGATGCGGTGGATAAGTGGGCTTGGGTTGACGTTGGGCCAGTGGACTTTACGGTTCATGAGGCCAAGGTGTGGATTAGTAAAGACCGGCTGGGTAGTTATACGGTTGTTAGTGGGTATAATTGGTGTAAGTGGGCTCCGTTGAAGTGCAATGTATTCATGTGGAGGTTGATGATGGATAGAATCCCGACCAAAGTAGCCCTTCGTAGACGGAATATTTTAACTGCTGATTGTTTATGCGATTATTGTGGGGCGGTCGACGAGAGTGTGGACCATGTTTTTACTGCTTGTGGATTGGCTACAGGTGTGTGGCAAGGTATTGCTAATTGGGTGCATCTTCCTCCTGTTTTTCTTTTCTCGGTTAAAGATATTGTGGAAATGGTTAGTAGTTCGGGGTGGTCTACCAGGAAAAAGGAGGTCTTGTATGGGATTTTTATGGTGGCTTGCTGGCGGCTCTGGAAAGCTAGAAACGAGAGACTTTTTAGTCAGAAGGCCAGGACAGTGGTGGAACTTGTGGCGGATATTAAATCCTTGTCATATTTATGGCTTCATAGTAGGGATAGAATTGGTGGAGTGGATTGGAAGGGTTGGAAATTGTTTTGTTTTGATGTAATGTAACTGTTTGGTTGTGGGGTTTCCCGTCTTGGGAATCCCCGGTTTTTGTGTTTAATGAAATTCGCCTTTCAAAAAAAAACTAATTACACTTACTATTACATGATACATTACTTATATACAATAATTAAATTAAACTGTTTGTTTAATTTAATTTTTCCCTAATAAATTGCAATTATTAACTTAAAAAAAAAGAACTAAATAAACGAGTGTGTTTAGTTTATATTTCTTGATGTTACGGTTTAGAATTTGTTAAAAATAGAGTTGTATTCAGCTTTAAAAAGTGCCGGTATCAGTGGCGCAGCTTAGTTGGGGCTGGAGGCGGCGGCCGACCCCCCGAATTTTCGCGCAGAAGTTCCGATTATATATTATTCGTATAGAAAATTTTGGAAATATAGGGTTTCGACCCCCGAATCTGGTTTTCGACCCCCGAAACTAGTGACTTTCGACCCCCCCGGTGACTTCCGACCCCCTGAACCTTCGGGTCAAGCTTCGCCACTGGCCGGTACAGTATGGGTACCATGACAAACGATACCAATACCTTGTATTCGTTCTTATGGTTAAAACACATATCGATATTTTTTTTTTTTATCTTTCGATTACTATGCTGAGTGTCATTACCATAACAAAGAGAATTGATACTAATCGTAACTTCCCATCGCATTGCGTGGAGAAATCTCACTAGTAAATGGTCTGTCGTGGAATGTTTGTCTAAAGGAATTGCCATCCGTGGCCCCCATAGAAGAAATGGTCTGTCGTGGGCCTCAACGGTCTGAACGTGAAGTTTCAGCTTCCAAATAGAGGACGGGCTGAAGAGCCTAAAAATAGATGTTTTGTTATGCATCATGTCATGATTGGAGGTCCACAAACAAGCTAAATGGGCTAATAAGTGTTTACTTTGAAGTCCAAAAGTAACCATATCCAAAGCATGAATACCGAAGGCTTTTTTCTTTATTTAACGCAGCGAAGTATAGAAAAAAAAAAAGATAACATATAAAGTATATATTGATTTCTAAAATAAACGTACTTAGTATAATCTCACTCATAACAAGTGATGGTGCCTTACCTTTGTTGCATGCCTGAAATGATTCGTTAGAGCTTGTCTAAAAGAAAATAATCAAAAGGGAAAACTATCACATCTTAACTAAGGTATATATTATCGGCTGTCAATAATTGGACTCTTTACATAACAAGATAAGATAAAATCACGTTGATAATAAAGATCAGAAGACCAATTTGAACATGATATATATTATCGGCTTTTTTTATAAATTTATGTAAGTCATGAGTTCGATTCTTGAGAGCGCCGGGTTTTACCGATTATTTCATTGTCGTGCTTTCGGGTGGGTGGATAGTCGGGTTTTCCCTGGAACTAGTGAACTTTGTGAAACCAGGCGCTCCCTTATATGTCTGGCTATGCCGTGTGGAAGTGGTCCTGATTTGACTGAGTAGGGACTCCGAAGTGAGTTTTTAGTGAATTTCGTTGGCCGTTCAAAAAAAACTAACAAATTAAATTTACTAATTTTTTCTAGTTTAAATAATAATTCTCTTAATTTTACTCAACTTTTGTTTATTTAAATAATAATTTTTTTTGCCCCTTACTATAAGCCAACTATATCCATGATTTTTTAACGGCACTCTACTGGTCCTTATTCATAAGTTAAAAAAATATAAATCAAATTATGGGTATATCTAGTTTTTGTGTTTATTAAGTAATCTTATTTTTAGGTTTATTACAAGTCAATCAAGATCAATTGAGGTTGGAACGTCTAGTAATTTGGCCATTTGGGTGATGTTGAGGATATTAATAATGGGCTTAGCATAGATGGCAAAGGTGTTGTAACTCTTACTCATAAGAAGAAAAAAGTAGTAATTATAAGACGCGTCAAAGGAGATGGAGCGGTGAACCAGGGTCAATCTAAGTCAACCCCTCTGTCCCCCTGCGGATCCGCGTTGATCAGGTTGGATTTGTATTAGGGACTTTGAGCGTTGTTGGAAGGTGTGGCGTGTTTTATAGTTGTTATGTTAGGGCGGTCGGCTTTGTATGTCGTGTTTTGTATTTTTATATTGTGGGTTTGTTTTGGTGATTATAGTTTCTGGCTAGGTTTTATGTGGAATGAAATGTAATTTGGTGTAAAAAGAAGTAATCTTATAAGAAGTCGTACCTATCCTCCAAATATGCCGGAGAATCATTATGTTTGACAATAATCAGGTTTAAGTTGGTGTTGTCCCAGTGTTGTTATTAGTCATGGGTTAATGTATGTTTAATAAGCCAGCTATTGTTTATTATTGACACGTATCCATCTTGATGAGTATGAATATCTAATTTAAGACTAGTGAAAAGTATATGTGGGAGTTCCCAATTAGTTGGCATAAAATATTCACAAACAAGTTTATTAGCATAGATTTTTTTTTAAAGGTACATCTTCAAAATTGTTTGCAAACCTTATATACACGATGTATAGCTCTATACATCACGCATAAAAAGTAGCACAAACTCGCACACGTCATTAATGCACATCAGTAAAGTCATGTAGGTCCATACGTGGTGTATAGGTCTACACATAACTTGTAGGGGGCCACAAATATTTTCATTGTCAGATTGTAGGGGTGTTCATGAGCCGAGCCAGTTCAAACTCGAGCTCGGCTTGGATTTGAAACCGAGCTGAAAATTTAAGCTCGAGCTCAGCTTGGTTTTTATCCTTGTCACCTGGGCTTGGTTTGGCTCGAAATTGAACAGAAAGATTAAAAATAGCTTTCAAAATTCAATAGTCTAAAATATTATTCATTTGTTCAAAATAACACATTCAAAATAAGTTTAAATTTGTACATTACAAGCTAAAATCAAGTCCAACCTAATACAATATATGTTTTAAATTTCAACGAAATACAATATAAGTTCATCAGTATACGAATTAACCCTCAAATATGGAATAAATATCTGATTTCACTCCTAAATACTGATCTCTTTCAAATCAAATGCACTATTCAGTTTGATAATTTGAGTACTTGCACAATTATCATTATGTTACTGTTTAATAAAATAATTTGATTAGCTTTAAATTAAATCTCACACATACAATTGATATGCTACCATTAATCTATAATACATTATAAAGGAAGAGTGATGGCCAACATAGTAATTTTGTACACCATCCAACTATTATAGCAACATGTACAAGTAAATCAAGCTTATATAACAAGGGTATAATTGGAACTTTTTGTAACATTAAGACACTTACAAGGGTACAATAGTAAATTTATCACAATATTTTAGTTAAAACTAAAAAGTTGTTTCCATTCTTGCCCTTCTCATCTCCTCCCTTCACATCTCATCGTTTCATTTTCTTCAACGTACTCAGATTAATAATTTTAGTCCTGTGAGATAAATACCAACCATTGAATGTGAGTAGAGACTAAATGCTTCATCCGTTCGATTTCTCTTCAACAAACCGTTATAGTCGATTTTTGCATTAATCTCCCACCTTCTCCTTGCCAATTTGTTTATAACCACAACCACAACAACAACACAGGCAACAAAATTACCAGCAAGTTCTCAGGTTCCGATGATGAAATTAGGGTTTCGATTCTTCAAATCCAAACACCAAGTAAGAACATCAATCTCTCAAAAATCGAATGCTTTTCTTCTTAGATTTCTTAAATTCTTAATATATAACATGTTCCCTTTCTTTTTAACATTTTTATAGTATATTATATGTATATATAAAAATAATATTATATTAAAAATTAGAATTATCCGAGCCCAGATAGATTTTCTAACAGATCTGAGCGGACTTGGCTCAGTATCCAGTCGAACTGTATTGAGCGAGCTTTTTCTGAGCTAAACCCGGGAGAGCTTCAAACCACGAGCTTTTTAGACAGTCATATCAGACCCTCATACGACACGTATAAGTGTGCAAGGGTGTATATTTACAAGTGGGGTAAGCTATACAAATTTCATTACAAAGATCAGCAAACAAACTGCTAGCAAACAACACAAATTAACACCAATTTCTACGATAAAAGATAACCCAATTATCTAATAGCCTCCACCTATATGGACACAATAGCCGCTCTAGAGGAGAAAATAACATCATTTCTTGTATTCTATATTCATCAAGCAACCATGAAGATTTTTATATTAGATGTGATGACATAGTTATAAATTTGTCCCCTAGAGGACTATTTGAGTATAACTTCAAGTGCAAGGGACTAAAAAACTCAATCATACAAAACAAGAAGGTGTAATTGGTAGGTGGACAGCACACATGAAAATCAATCATACGTGTCTCTGTTTGATTCTATTTGGACTTTTATTAATACTTTTAACGGAAATCGTTAGGTTGGAGACAGGTGTGTGTATTACTTTACATAAAAATAAAAATAATAAAATATAGAAGCATCAATCACGTGTGGTGTTCCGTCACGAAATAGGGGTGAAAGGGTAAATTTAGAAACAGGTAGGTGGACAGCACACATAAAAGCCACCACGTGTCACCTAGTACAATATGGTGTTACCTATATTGGGTTTGGGTAAATGTGGGGTCCCATTTTCTTTTTTTTTTCAATCAAGTCCCTTCACTTTAATTGTTTGTGTTTAATATCAAACCGGTAACTATTCAAAACATTATTTAAATTGTGCTTCAATTTATCGCATTTAGGGGTTGTTTGGTAGCCTCTAAATGGTCATTAAGAGGTTACATCTGAATGGTTCGAATCTTACAAAGGAGGTTTTCTCATAATTATGAGTTTCCTCTTGAAATGGTGACTTGGTGGTGAAATATGATCGCGTGGCAACATTGGTGGATGATGATACTTCAGTGTTTCGTGAGTGATTCCAATTTGTTGGCCATTAAAAAAAAAGTTTAGTTTATCTTGTTAGATTAATGTATATGGGTGATCACTGATGTTAGTTTTTGTTGTATGCCGGGCGATTTTACTAGTTTCGAGCTAACTTAGTGTTTAATAATACTAGTGGGAAACCCGCGCGTTGCGGCGGAGTCAACAATATGAGATGAGAACATAATTCAAACCTTAAAATGACTAAAAAATCATATAAAAGTTATATATATGTATGTAAAAGCAGATGCGCTTCAAGGCGAGGTATGTTTTTAAAGGTACAAGGGATAGTTATGTGTTCTATATACATTCTAGGACAACAAAATATTTAGAGGATTCTTTAGTTTACATTAAACGTAATAAGACACAAAAAGACAATCTCCTTTAATTTAGAAACTTTTGTGGAGAAGTGGTGGTTTCAAAAAAGCTTGAGACGTGTTTTTAAACAACACTTTCAAACCAAAGACGAAAAAATAAACTTATATTTAATAAACATTACAATAAAAGTACTTACAACAAAAACGACTAATCATTTGAAAACCATAAGGACTTTCACCGGCGTTATCTTTTTTTAATAAAATTCCTTTGGTTAACATTTTAAAACTTCAAGAATTTAAACACGCAAAGAAAAAAATCCGTACAGTATGGTAGATGTTTCAAGTAACGGTTTTGAATAACTACAATATCATAAATCAACAATAAGTAAGATGAAAACTGGGTACACTATGAGAACAATAAATATATAAAAAAATATTGCTCGATAAGTAGAGGACCATAGAACCCGTACCTTATAATCTTAGATTGAGTTTAATTAACTCTAAGGCTATATCACTTTCAAACCAAAGACGAAAAAATAAACTTATATTTTATAAACATTACAATAAAAGTACTTACAACAAAAACGACAAATCATTTGAAAACCATAAGGACTTTCACCGGCGTTATCTTTTAATAAAATTCCTTTGGTTAACATTTTAAAACTTCAAGAATTTAAACACGCAAAGAAAAAAATCCGTACAGTATGGTAGATGTTTCAAGTAACGATTTTGAATAACTACAATATCATAAATCAACAATAAGTAAGATGAAAACTGGGTACACTATGAGAACAATAAATATATAAAAAAATATTGCTCGATAAGTAGAAGACCATAGAACCCGTACCTTATAATCTTAGATTGAGTTTAATTAACTCTAAGGCTATATGGTGTGGTGCATGATCCCCCAACTCCCCCAAATGTCACATCAGCGCCACATCATTTTTCCACTTCCATCCCCCAAACCAAGAAAATGGTTTCCCTCTTGCCCCATCAACTCCAACGGTACACAACCATCTACCAATCACAAAGCTTCTTTCCATTCAGTGAGATGGGTGATTCCACCGAATCCACTGAAATTCGTTCAGGCACCGAGCCACTCCCCGACTCCACACCAACACGTATATATGATGTTAATGTCGTGTATTGTGCCATAGGAAAGATCGTGTCGCAAACTCATTCTTGAAAACAACTTTTCATCTAGCTAAGCGAGCGTGAACACGACGTATCATTTCTGATTTTTGACGAAAGGGCCGGGCTTCATCATTGCATAGGTGTCTGTACTAAACAAATTATACAAGTATATATGATGTTAATGTCGTGATTGGTTCTTATGAATATAAATGATGATAATCCTTTACATAAACTTCATAATGTTTTAATTTGATAATCTATATTTACTCTTTTATTCGTAAACAATATCGCACAAACTACATATGTTGAAAAATAAATAGAGATTTCACAGACATGGAAATCTTAGTTTTATTATTGTGATTTATAATAACAGTTATGTTTTAATTTAATTAGAGCTATTTGTAGAAAAAAATAGTTTTGCTTCACAATAAGGCCTTTTTTTACTGTTATGCCTACACCAATACAACCAAGGTTAGTTTTTGTTAACTGAATTAGTGAGTAGATGATCATAAACTCGAACGCATTGGTGTGTGATGCTGATTCCAGGCTTCAAACTCCGGCTATAGGATCGATCGATGTGGACAGACTGATGATGTTCAAGTGGGGAACAGTGGTGCGGTTTTGGGCGGTTTGCACTTTAGCGATTATGAACAAAAAGAGAGACCATGAGTGATAGTTCAGAGAAGATGCAGGAGTAGATGTTTCTTTTGTGGGTGTTGCAATGAAGTCGAGTTTTATGTACAGAATAAATAATAGCCAACTGTTAAGGTTCCTATATTATGGCTAATTATTGCTAGCCGGTTACAAAATGTTGGAGCAAACAAATGTCTCTTGCAATTCCTTCTTATTATCAACATTAATTCTTGAACCATCATTGAATTGTTGTTAATTGATTTGAAGAAGGGATGTACAAGTTGTTTTTGCATTCAAGGGTAGCATTGGAAAAACTTTCATGACATGTAGAGTATAAAGCATAAAACCCTTCATATACCATCTTAAAATGATGGTAAAATGACTACTTTGTTCATCTCTCCTACTTAATAAGGTACTATAGATATAGATTTGTTGGCCATTAAAAAAAATCATGCTTCAACGTTACCTTTTTTTACAAAGTTTGGCTCCAACGTTGTACTATACTAGCATATAAAATTAACAACTTTTTTATCATTTTTTTTCATAAGAGACGATCAGAGACCTTAACAAAACTTTTGTGCAGAACAATTAAAATTTTAATGTATAAACAACACCAAAAAATGTGTATATGAAGATTGGTTGTTTCACATGATGTTAACATAGATCCGTCAATGACTATGTTAGTTGTTACTTTCCATAATACTAAAGTAATATGTTTTTTTTTTTTTGAAAAGTTACTAAAGTAATATGTACAGCATACTTACACAGTATTTTTAATATGTTAAAACTATTTGAATGGTAGCACCTACATAAATCTTCAAGATCTTAATATGGTTGGATTAATGGGTTGATGAGTGTGGGTAGATTGAAAATTGAGAATCAAGCATTACCATTATATTATTTGTTAGAAAAGTTGGTAGTGAAATGATTTTTTATTAATTTTCTTCTTAAATAAGTGTATTAATACATGTGGCATATAGATAATTATTTTCGGGTTTGAGTTTTACAATGTGAAAGTATTACAACGAATCATATCATGTACAAAATAGAGCTAAGATGAATGAGATATCAATGCTTGAAAGTTATATGGCCGGAACTGATACGTGGTTGAAAGTCAAATATTTTTCGTAGTTAAGATTGCATTTTTATGTGATTTTATGGTTTTGGATGCACTATTTTGATATGGTTTGCATTTTGTAGGTCTAACGGAGTTTAAGGTGCATTTCAGGAGCTAAACGAAGCATTGAATTTGAAGTAAGATGATTCGGGAAGGAGAAACGAAGAAAAAAATGGAAAATTGGTGAAGGCCCGTCGTCGACGGGCGCTATTAGTCAAGTTAAAGAAATCATTTTTTTAGGGGAATTATGGGGACTTTGACTAAGACTTTGACCAATGACTTTGACTTGAGATTTGACCATAATTCAAAATTTAGACTATATAATCAAATCTTGGGAGTAATCTCTTATCATCCCTCATACTTAATCTTTACACCAAAAATCCAATTCCATACACAATATCATAACATTCAATCACCATTGAAGCCACTTTCACCATGAGCGGCTAATCATCCTTGGAATCACCAGATGTAGACTTGTAGTCTAGGTTCTTGAACATTTTGGGTATTTTCTTATTTCTTTGTAATTGTAATTTGAACAAACTTGTTAATTGCGTTAATCTTGTTTTGAATTCTTTTTTATAATTGTTTCTTGCGCCAATTACTAGGGAAATGAATTCGGTTAATTATGCTTTAAACATGTTATTAGGGTTTGCATATTCTAGAGTAATGAAGTGTAGTTTAGTCCATCTCTAATGTTGATGAAACTTGACATCTAAGCCTATTGAAACAATTAACCCGTTAATTCTTATTGCAATTATTTGATTAATCCCAACTTGTGATAGAACTTTAGGTTGCTTGTTGAACCCGGTGTGATCTCCATTTTTTTTTATTATTGTTTACAATCAATCATTTATAAGTTATAACCAAGTCCTTTTTAGTATTAATCAAGTTATTGTTTTTCACATTGTCAATCATAATCTTGAATCACTTGTTGGTTCACAAACTTTCAAATCAAAATCTTAAATGATCAAAAGCTATAAACTCCATAATTGTTTTGCATACTTATTTTGTAAATATCTTAGACAAACAAACAACCAGTGAGACGCTAACCACATGCTCCTAGTGGATTCGATACCCTACTTATTGTAGCTACCTAGGTTATTTAGGTTTTGCATGACCCGTGACGAGCGATTCATCAGGAACAACCAAAGATGAGAAAATGGATTAAGTTTTCTCAACTTGTACCACATTTGAGGATAACAAAACATGAAGTGGTATATAAGAATGAGAACTCCTTGTAAATTGTTTAGCTTGAGCCAAACACTAGTGGGGAACCTAAAATGTGTGCTCGACCATGTGCGCGCGCGTCGCATGTGCTATGTGCATAATGTGGCGCTCTAATGGGCGTACTTTGCTCTTCACGTACGTGTGGTTAAATACAAAGGGTGCGAGGACCAAGTGGTGTGTCATCCTTAGCGGACGACATGGCATGGCGGATGAGGATGAAATGGCATGGCGGGTTCCAAATGGTGCAGGTGGTCATTTGCGGATGACGTTACGGGCGCGGTATCCATATGGCATGACGGGTGGTCTAGGTAGCGTGACGCAAGAACTAGCAAGCCAGTTCAGGTGCGCGCACACAATTATGCATCCGTACTAGAACGTTTAATTGACATGGTCAACTGGTTGTTTCAACTCATGCCCTAAGTAAATGGCAGTTTTGAGTTTGACCACTTAACTCCATTTAATTACAGTTTAACCTTGTTGAATGCTGGATTAAGTGTAGAATTCGATTTCAACTTTTATGAGTTTAAAAGTGAGCCTTGGGTTAATTTTTTGACAGAGTTTTAGAGATGGAAAATCTCACATCAGAAACATTGGATTCAGAGGAGCACGATCAATCATTTTACAACTTTACTTTTTCCTACATTTCATAAACACAAAATCACTCAGTGGTATATCGGACATGAGAGTCATCTCCGACAGTATACATACTGTTCCAGTTGTTATACCTTAGGAGAAAGACCATCTGGAGGAGGTGCGGAATCTATTTTAAGAGAAACGTGTCAAATGCACGCCTCAACCAAAACCGTCAACAACATTGTTGGTCCTAGAAGTATCAGTCTCACTTTTAATCAAATGGCAATGTGATTTCAACAATGTGTAAACAATGTGCGGAATAAGAAATCAAACTTTCAGAAACAATAGAAAACAAGGTTTTTAAGAAGTTTTGAGTTTATGTAGTGATCACCTTTTAACAAAGATCGCGTTTTAACTTTACAAAAGAATTACTCAAAAGAATTTTTATGGCTTGCATGAATGTGGTGTGGAGTATGTGTAAAAGATGTATCTAAGACTCGAGTATATTTGCTTTGTATATCACACACTTTCACATTCACACTTGGCACTCTTCTTCGACGAATGATGTCTTCTATTTATAGAGAAGAGTAGGGATGAGCATACAAGGTCGAATACCGATCTCGTTCCGTCCCGATCTCGATACCGTACCGAACCGATACCGAACCGAGGGGTTTCGGGATCGGGATCGGTATCGGTACCCATATTTATGGATTTTCGGTTTCGGTATTATCGGTACGGGATCGGTATGGTATCGGTATTTTAAGGTAAAATACCGATACCATACCGGTACCGTACCGATACCGTACCATATGTGTTCGGTATCGGTATTGTTTTTTGGACTTTTCGGTATCGGTATTGTCGGGATCGGTATCGGTTCGGTACCGATACCGATACCGTCCCGAACTCATCCCTAGAGAAGAGTGAAGAAAGTCTTGCATGAATTATTGGAGTCAAGTTGCATGCATTTTAACTTTCCCATTTGTCAAGATTCCAGATTTCTTTTCAGAAATCTGAGGTCTTTATCTGGGATTGGTGTATTTGATCTGTTTTAGGTTAACCGTGACTCCAAAGAACAAATTCCGATCGATTTTGCACAGAAACGATCTCTTATGGCTTCACTAACGCTACTAACGTTGTGTTCCCTAGATTACTGCTTTTTTTTTTTTAACTCCGCACAACACTAAACCACTAAATTGCTTTGTTTCCTTGTTTGCTTTTCCAAATTAGAAATTCCACCTTCTAATACAAAATCAAGAATTGACAAAACAAGTGGGATGGTTTTTTTCTTTCATTTGATACGGCTGTGAAAGTAATTTACCAAGCTACTTGCTTGATTTGTTTTCCTTAACAAACTAAGTAGCCGCCACATATAATTTTTTTTGCTTCTAATTTTCTTCGATTATCCTGTAGGTACCTCCCAATATATTGTCGTCCTCGTCGTTTGTTCAATTGATCACATAATATTTGTAGGAACCGTTCGTGTATAAATAAAATAAAAAACTATTACGATTATAAACAAAATTAAAGCAAAAATTACAATACAAATTATAACTGAAAAAATAATCAAAATACAAGAACGGAGTAGAAGCAGAATGTTGTGGCTGAGAATCATGTTGAACACAGGGCCTTAAAACAAATTCCGATTCTATTACGAGAGCTCCTTTTGTTTCTCAGGGTACAACAGCCGAAGTAGGAGTACTGCTGGCGTTGGCTCTAAAACCCGAAGAGTACCTTGAAGATCTTGAAGAAGAAGAAGAAGAAGAATATGTTGGAGTGTTTAGAGAGGACGAAAATTAAATTGCGCTGAACGTCTTCAATGTCATTTAATTTCTAACTGTTACTATTTGACTCGTCTGTTGTAACTCACAGGCTGAATAGAAGCTGCTAGAAGTTACGCGTCTTTGTGCGCGTGCTAGACCCGTGGGTCTGTGTGACACGTGTGTTCGAAGTGCAGAATGCGCCATTAAAGCACAACATTGTGCCCACGCCATGCGCACGCGTGTGAATTGGGTTGCGGCTTCGCGAGTCCACTAGTGTGTGCTTTCATGAAACAATATGGAAAGAGTATTACCACTTATAAACTACTCCAAATATTGTTTCTCCACCAATATGGGACAAATTCACTTGCCCACTTCAACTTCCAATTTTCAGCTTTTAATGTTTCATTCACCTATCTTTGAGCATTAATATCTCATTCATCCTAGCTCCGTTTTGGACATGGTTTGATTCATTGCAAAGCTCTCACAACATAGAACATAAACCCACAAAGAAATATATAAATAATCCTCAATTTCAAATATATATTTAAGTCAAAAGTTAAGAAAAACTCATTTCCTATATTTGTGAAAATACTCTTTTCACCAAAATTTCCAAAAATCTGCACACCCTAATTTTGGTTCTTATCACTTGGTGGCTTCAAATACTATGTTTAGAAGTCTCGATCTTCGTCTTTGCTCTGATACCAATTGTTGGAGCCAATTGGATCGAACCCGATAAAAACATGAACAATACTAGACACAAAGTCTTTCACTACGAAATCAAAACCACAAATAAATACAATGATCATACACCTCTATTTATACTAATAATAATTTGCATCATAGTCTAACTTTAACTCCTATTAATACTCAAACACAGTACTATACAATTATCTCTAATTCACTAAGAATTATCTTTATCTTCTATATTTATTTTTCAAACTTGCACATGTGAACTATTTAACCATTCGACTTATTGGTTCATCAATGCAATCTCCTTTTTAATAAGGTTGTACGTTGTGGCTCGTGGTGAGCGCCGTCGTGAGTCACTGACGTGACTCTTAAGTAACTCGGTCATGTCAGGCTGTTGTGGCTGGGGGTAAGTACCGGCGCAGCCACAACCTACAAATCCAACACAAATCCCTTTCATCGTGTCGTGAGCCTGCTCGCATTAACTTGCTCGCATCATGTTAATGTAGGGCTGTTATGGGTGGGGTGAGCATGGACCTGTTGTGATTGCTCAAGCCTGATCGCTCACATGTCCACAACACATTGTAATCAAGATTAATTCCATCATAAAGTTTATGGTTGAACTAAATTAAAGACATGACCTGATAAAAAAATTAGAAATGCTATATTATTGTCGATTAATGATTAAAAAAATAAAGTGGGAGATGCATGTATGTATTGGTGTATTTTTTTTTTGTGTCTTTAAAAATTGGACGGCAATTTATAAATAATTGGAAAGAAAAGAATAATAAATTAACGATTAATGTAAGTAGAAACGTGTAGGGAGGGAGATGAAGCAATATCCACGTAAGAAGATAAAGCACGTGTCGTGTTGCCGAGACCTTTCTGATAATTCTCAGAGGCCGTCAATCGACCTTGGCAAGTGGTCCCACATGTGTCCAACTTGTTAAATCTTATACACGACTTAGTGTCTTTTCTAATTTCTTACATTATAAATCTTTCAAACCTTTTTTGCATTGAAAATGAAATAATATATAATTTTGTCAGAAATATCAACACAACTAGGATTCTATTACCCGCGCTTCGCGGCGGGAGCTCCTGTTGCGTTCAGGGTTTGATGGACGTTAAAGATCGTGCGTCGTTGTGGGAGCTCTTGTTGCGTGGAGGGTTTCGTGGACATAAAAGATAATATTAAGTGACTGTTATTCTCTCGTGGGATTCAAAAAAATACTCACGGCTAAAAGCTAAAAGTTTGGTGGTCAAAGTTTGAAATCCTAAAAGCTAAAAGTTTTAAAAAAGTTGGGTGGTTAAAGTTTGAAATCTTAAAAGCTAAAAGTTTGGTAGTCTAAGTTTGGTGATCAAATTGGAAGAAAATAAAGTTAAGCTAAAAGTTAGTTGCCAAAGTTTTAAATCTTAAAAGCTAAAAAATTGGTGGTTAAATTGAAAAAAAATAAAGTTAAGCTAGTGGCCAATAGATATATATATATAATTGTCAGAGGGAGAGAGGCATCAAAAAGCTATATTTTATTGGTCAAATTGAAGTCATAATAAAGTTAGTGGTAATAAACGTAAAAATTAGGTGGCGGCAAAAGCAGCCAATCATAGACTTTTGCCTCCAGATTCAACCAACCAAATTCTTTTACTGTAGAAGTGTCAATAACTTATTAGATATATATAATAAACGCCAACATATAATACTTTTTTTTAATTGCAATAATCCATTCACGGTAAATTACATAAGGATAAAGATGTTAGGTAGGCGGGCAACAAGCTGTGCCGCCATCCCCTTTTAAATAGAAAATCCCAATCTACTAAAAACAAAACACCGCCCTTAGGGGTGGAGAAGTTTAGGTTCTCAGTTGAAGGTTCAAGGTAAGAGTTTAATTGATCTTATTATGGGAGATATTGGGAACGGCAGGTCTATGCGTTTTTGGATAGACCCGTGGTTAGAAGAAGGCAGTCTGAAGTCATTATACCCGGATTTGTTTAGACTTGAACAAGATAAATTTGGCTTAGTCGAAAGCAAGTTTGAGTTGATTGATAATAGGCTCATGGTGAGATGGAATTGGAAACGATATCCATCCTCGGTGGCGGAGTGTAGTCAACTGGTTCACATTCAAAGGAAGCTCGCAGAGGTTAAGTTGTCAGACAAGGACGCTGGGTGGCTCTGGTCAGCTGATGTTAGTGCCGGTTTTTCTGTTAAGGCGATTAGAATGTGGCTGCAAGGAGATGCTACTGACAATAATCGGTTCATTTTTAATTGGTGTGATTGGATTCCAAATAAATGCAATGTCTTCATGTGGCGTGCGTCTAGAGATCGTCTTCCGACATCATATACTCTTCATAGAAGGAACGTTATAATGGGGGAAGGTACGTGTACTTTTTGTGGAGAAGTAGAAGAAACTGTGGATCATTTGTTTACGGCTTGTAGGATGATAACGGGAGTGTGGTCCGGGATTTCAAATTGATGTAACATTGCCCCATTCTTCGCGTTTTCCATTCAAGATGTGTTGAAGATTGTCGAGTATTTACATCTTTCGAATTCAAAGAAAGAAGTCTTGTATGGCATTCTCATCCTTACATGTTGGCGTGTTTGGAAGGCTAGGAACGAAAAGGTGTTCTCGAGCGTTGAAACAGAGGTGGCTAAGATAGTGGCGGATGTCAAATCATTGGGATTTCTTTGGTACAAGAGTAGATATAAGAAGGATACGGTCGATTGGAAACGATGGTGTACGTTTTCTTTTAATTTGATGTAATTGTACTTTGATGGCTTATCTCTAGCTTAGAGATATTGCCGGTTCTTTGTTTCTAATGAAGTTTGCTTTAAAAAAAAAAAAAAAAAAAGAACCTACTCGTTGAACCCGATCCGATGCCAAGAAACCGAATGTGTCGAAGGGCAAGAAAACAAAAACATGCTTAATTTATTGTCTGTTTATCTGTGATCCTAACTTGAATTTTATTATGAAACGAAAAAAAAAAATATTAAAGTAAAAAGAAAACCTTGCAATTGATTAAATATCGTTGTTTCTATCCTAAGAAAATATCAAAGTGATAAGTGCTGAACTCAACGACTAAAATACTAAGAGATTAAATCCTAAAGTGTACTATTTATCTAAGAAAAACTATAAATTATTGTTAGAACAATATCTTTATTTTCTCAGACAGAGTAAGTGGCTAAATTCGTCTCTCAATATTGTTAGATCCAACCAAAATAAAAAAATTTAACATCTGAGCCACTAAGGTTAGAAATCTAATGCTAAATCCATCTAATTTGCAAACTCTGTTAAATACCAACGTTAAATCAAGAGCATTTTCAACTAGAATGTTCAGCAAATGGGTATTATTCAAAATCTTAAATCTTTCTTGATTCTATGTGTTGTGCTTGTTATTATGGATGAATTGGTTTTTGTCTGTAAAGTGAGGGTTTGTTGAAGTTTAGGAGTGTAATGTATGGCTGTTGATGGTTATAAGAATAAAGGGATGTTGGATGAAGCTGATAGTATTGTGTTAGGGGTTAATGGTAGGGAGCATTTTCCGGATGCGGGTTGTGTTAATTCGTTGATGACAAGTTTATTGAAGTATCATGAAAACGAGTTGGTTTGGAAGTTGTAGGGGATGAGATGGGGATTTTGGTTATTAAACCATCTTTTATTAGTTAATGGATGAGGTGAAGCCGCATCCACCAGCTGAGGTGAAGGCGGAGTATGGTGCACTATATTTCTTCAAAGATATTATAAGAAGGGCGGGTTTGATAATATATGATCAGAAGAAGACGGGGGGGGGGGGGGGGGGGGGAATTTATCAATTTAATGTAAGGCCCCGTTCATACATATGGGATTTAATATTATAAACATACAAATAAAACAGGTTTTGGTAACAATTAAAACTAAGCGTGATTGTCTAGATTTGAAGATTTAGGACATAAGCGTCCTGTAGACAAAATATTGTTGAAAGTAAATTAGTCACAAGATAATTTAACTAGACAACCCAAAACGAAAGTTATAAATTCGTAGTGGCAAAATGCGGAAGCTGTTGAGTCTTGAGCATTCGGTTCTTGATTTATGATGTGATCATCTTCCAGCTTTCAGATCCTTCTTACCTAAGAATTTTACAAGATAGTAACCCGTTAAACATATGTAGGATTGAATAGGATTGGATTGGATTGGAATGAAAAAAAAAAAAAAAAAGTTTAAGCAACGAGGGTGTAAAACACTCCCATAGGCGTAAAAGACCATGTTAATTGTCCTCGGGCATAGGCAGTAGTTTTGGGCGTAGCTGAAAATTACTCAGTCATAAAATATGCCACTTGACGATTCCGAATGTTGGTTTCTAAAACTAAAACCATGCTAATTGTCATCATGATCTATCCGACCCGTTTAGGCGTATTTATGACAAAGATCATATATAACACCATACTAAGCCTCAATTTACTTGTTCATTTGGCCATCCAATATTCCCACCATACACTCGGGTTCAAATGTCCTACTTGATTCAAAAAGAATGATTTCATCTTGAGTAGCGACTTATTCACCTAGCATAAATAAAACTTACCCATGTCACTAAACCATCTATGATCCCCATTGCTAACTTGCGATTCACGAATGGCCTACCATATCAATAACTTGGTAAGGTAAGAATCCATCTTAGTCGCACGAGTGTTGTTGCGAAGCCCTCGTGTCCATGGCCGTCACATGTGCCATTTTACTTAGTTTTACTCGTCCGACCTGTTTGACTCAAGATGTGATCGGATGTCTGAGTTTTTGATTCTCATGGGGATCACGATGGTATACAGCAAGCATATCAAAAGAATTTATGACAATATGATTTCAAAAGAATTTATGACAATATGATTTAAGTATAAAAGTCATGTTATGACTTACCTTAGTCGTGGTACTTGCTCATAGGCGCAATTTCACACATTAAGCACGATTTGAGAGGGTATAGTATTTACTAAATATATACATGGATGTGTAGTAAATTGCCTCGTTATTTTGTTATATAAAACCAACTGTGAAACATAAACTAATTAAGAACAACAAAGTAAACGAAGGATGAACATTTTAATCATTCCACTTGAATATGAAACGCTAAACTTAAAAAAAATATATATTATTAAGAAATCCGTAAAATATCAAGGAGAGATTACTGATATTTGATTAAAAAAAAAAAAACGTTATTTGGAAAAGTCATTCAATTAAAGGAATGGTATAAAAATCTTTTTTGAAGAAAGGAGTATCGCTTGCAGATCTTTTTCAAATCATTTTACGATTAATTTCATAAATTTTTTAATTGTTTTAAATGCGCCAAATATTCATATAATCATAATTCCTGTAGAAAACGGGTAGCATATCGGGTCGGGAGTGCACAGTTTAGGACCACAACCATGTCAAAAAAAGGAAGCCAATTTCTTTTCATTAAATCGTGGTGACTCATCATTGGGCCACGTAACCATCACATGAAAACTACCCACGTGTACCCTCAGGATATCACCAGCATAAAGATTTTATTTTCAATCCAACGGCTTCGATTCCATCTTGGTGTTCAAATTTCTACGTCATACCAACTATACATGTCGGATGGGTCTTCCCGTGAATGTGACGGGCAGCTGCCCGTCCCTACCATTCTCCCAACAGGTATAATATGCTCTCTTCCCCATCCTCTTTCCCTCATAATAAAAACTTATTATTATTCTTTCATCTTTTATCTCACATCTTATCTTCTTAACCTTATAAATTTGTTTACTCATCATTGTTTTATTAATAATAATAATAATAATTAAAAAATGGCTGGCATGTGTTGTGGTGTTGTTGGTGAGACGAAGACAGCATCAACGGTTGAGCCTAGCGGTGGTGGCCAAAACAGACGAAGGCAGATGGAGATTCAACAGCTTAAATTCTTTACAGCTGCTGCGTCTAACGTGGCGGTGCCTTTGCAGGATATTAGTCGTAAGAGAAGAAAAGTTATCGATGATGATATGGCTTCCATCAAGGCTAAAACAGTAGTTCAATCAAGTGATGTGAAACAGGATAGAGTTGGATGTGGAGCTTCTTCTTCGTCGTCGGATTCTATGGAGGAGGTTTTGGATAAGGAAAGTTCTAGATTTGGTTTAACTGTTGTTTGTGGAAGAAGGAGGGATTTGGAAGATGCTGTTGCGGTTAAACCGTCTTTTTGTAAGACGAATACTCCTGATCAGTCTGATGATCTGCACTTTTATGGCGTCTACGATGGCCATGGCTGCTCACATGTATGCAGATTATCTTGTTATATTCAGAAATATTATTTTAAAATTAAAAGCGTTATTTTATATTTTGTATGCTTAAATACTTTTATTAATTATTAATGTTTTATAGGTGGCGATGAAGTGCAAAGACAGGATGCACGAGATAGTGAAGGAAGAAGTGGAGAATTACGAAAAATCAATTGAATGGAAGGAGATGATGGTGAAGAGTTTTTCACGAATGGATAAGGATGTAACTGAATGGACAAGCTCTGCTTCCAGTTCAAGTTCAACGTGTAGATGTGAACTTAAAACCCCACAGTGTGACGCTGTAGGATCTACGGCCGTTGTTGCGGTGGTTACTCCAGACAAAATCGTCGTGTCTAACTGCGGAGATTCACGTGCTGTACTTTGCCGGAACGGTGTTGCTATACCTCTCTCAATAGATCATAAGGTATTAATTAGTTATATATGTTCTTGATAGAGATTCTAAGGGGCGTCTCTCGGGATGTCTGAGGAGGCCAACCGCCTCTGTGTAAATCGTGAGGGCATAATTTTCAAAAACAATATATATATAACTCATTTTAACATTTAAACTTGGGCCTAAAGGGGCATATTTTTAACGGTGCGGATAGGGTACATGATTTTTTTAGAATTTTTAGAGATTTTCAGGGATGGCCACGGAGATTCTAGTTTATTAAATTTATTTTTTCTCCGTTTTTTATATAGCACTATGGTACTCGTTGGAAAGATAATAAAACGCTTGTTAAATTGGTGTAATTTTTTTCTTTAAAAAATCCCGTATATAAAAGATATAAACGTTTAAAAATTATGAAAAGAAACATGAGATAGAAAATTTTAAATTTAGAGTTTTATGTTTATCTTTTTTTAATTAAAAAAGAAAATAATTCAAAAACACTAAAATCTTTCAATTATGATGTCACGTGGCACTCTCAAGGGGAGGTTGGGGCCTTCATTGCACGCCACGTCAGCATATACGTTTTCTTTTATATATATAGATAGATTAGTTACTCACAGATAATTTTTTTTATTTTTTTTAATGTAGCCTGATCGACCTGATGAGCTCCAAAGAATCGAAGAAGCCGGTGGACGAGTTATATATTGGGATGGTGCTAGGGTTCTCGGCGTTCTAGCCATGTCTAGAGCAATCGGTATGTTCCTAATTTATTATTATTATTATTTATTATTATTATTTTAATACCATGGATCTAGATTTCAAAGGCTAATTGTTGATGTTAACAATTACCAGGTGATAACTATTTGAAGCCATACGTGATACCAGAACCAGAAGTAACCATAACTGAACGGAGTGATGAAGACGAGTGTCTTATTTTAGCAAGTGACGGTTTATGGGACGTGGTATCAAATGAGGTTGCATGCAGTGTGGCACGTATGTGCCTACGATCTCAGGAGGTTCCGTCTCCGCCGCGGTCACCGGGAAGTGTGTTAAATGTTGCCCGTGGTGAGAGCTCAGATAAGGCTTGTTCTGATGCTTCAATTCTGTTAACGAAGTTAGCGTTGGCTAGACGGAGCACGGATAACGTTAGTGTACTCGTGGTTGATCTAAGGAGAAGTTTATGACACAAATTTGGATCTTATTATTATTGTTTTTTTCTAAAAATATTATTTTTAGATTTGTAATCTTATTTTACATCAGTCCATCAAAAAAGATGAACGGGCTGTGTTATCAACAAGTATATATAAATGTCTAGTTGGGGAATTGAAGCAATATAATACGTTTTAATTACTTCTACGTTTTGGTACGAAATGAATATGATTTCTTGTATGGAATTTTATTTTATTTTATTTATTAATTTTTTTTAACATAATTCCTTACAAAGAAAATTACATTAAGATAATGGGCAGGCGGGCAACAAGCTGCGCCGCTAACCCTTTCTGAATAGCAAATCCTAATCTACTAAAAACGTAACACTACTATGAATAACCCGCTGTACCCTGGTCAGGAAACGGGTAGCCCCTGGTGCCAATGAGCCAAAGGTATCAAAAGCCAATGGTATAAAAACGTGTTGGTTCTCCTCGCAGGCTTTAGCATGTTTTTCTACCTTCTTTGTCTCTGCTCTCTGCATCGCTTGCCCAACTACGAAGCCACTATCCCTTAACCTAACTAGGGGAGATACACCTGTCAGGTCAACACAAGCATGCTTCCCCCCGGCCCATCCAAAGACAAGGAATTCTGCTGGTCGTAGGGTGGATCTCCATTCTGCGGGATCCGAGAGGAAATTTTATTATATTAGAATAATATAATATTAAATTATGTTGTGATCTACATGATTGCCGTTATAGAAAATATGCTCTTATCGATCATGCTAACCTTTTTGAGACGTAAAGGAGAACTGCTAATGTTAATCGGGTACAAGTGTCAACAAAGTGTTAAGTAAGTTAAAATTCCAAGCATCTTATTTTTTATTTTTTATAATATTTAATAAAAGAAATGATAAGTCTTGACTTTTTGACTTTGATGTTCTACTCATGTTTTCCACGACACCTGTGTTTCATCCATTGGTACAGCACACAACGTGACACGTATATATGGATATATTCTTTTCTAAGAGGTTAGGTATTTCAACTTTTCATCGATATTATTCTTTTAAATGTTTTATTCTAGTAACTAGCTTTTATCCCGGGAGTGTCCCGGGGTTGAAAAATATAACCATTCTAATAATAGTAATACTAATAATAATAATTATTACTCTTCTAATTAAATAAATAAAAAAATAACCTTTCGATAAGGTGACACCATGTGTTGTAGTGTTGCGCGATTCTTTCTCCTAGCTTCTCTTGATGAAGTACACCTATCCATCTTTAGAAGAGTAAAATTCCAATGATAGCATGACGATTAGGATGAATTTCAACATCGTAGATAAGAACATGGTTTAAAAGAAAAAACATGATTAATAAATAACCTGAATACTTTGTGTTTTTTTTCTGTATGAACAAAACCCCACAAAAAATAGTCGTTTTTTTCTCTGTTTTTTATATAACACTATGGTACTCGTTGGAAAGATAATAAAACGCTCGTTTTGTGTTTTTTTCCTGTATGAACAAAACCCTACAAAAAATAGTCGTTTTTTCTCCATTTTTTATTTAGCACTATGGTACTCGTTGGAAAGATAATAAAACGCTCGTTAATTTGGTGTAATTTTTTTATTTAAAAAATCTCGAATATAAAAAATATTAACATTTAAAAATTATGAGAGAAAACATAATAGAGAAAATTTTAAATTTGTTTTTAAATTTTTTTTTCCTAAAATAACTCAATTTAATTTTAGTAATTGAGAATTGAGAGATAGAGAGATAAATTTAGGGTTTTATGTTTATCTTTTTTTTTTAATTAAAAAGGAAATAATTCAAAAACACTAAAATCTTTCAATTATGATTATGATGCCACGTGGCAGTTTCATGGAGAGGTTGAAGGCACCATTGCACGCCACGTCAGCAAATTTCAATTCTTTTATATATATTAATAGATTAATAGATATATTCTTTATTTTTAGGACGATGCTTGAACCGATCGATGCTCTTTGTTACATAGATGATTGTCAAATGTATTTTCACATTTGTTTTTGACCACTAAACAATAAGCAATTGAGATTTTGATTGTGAATAAATTACTCACTATTTTAATTCTTAATATGCATTTAACATGATTAAAATTACAATTAAACTTCTTAAGATAATAAAGATATAAACCACCTAAACTTGGAGTTCCACGACATTTGGGAAATAATATACAAATTCTAGAAAAAGTTTTTTGTTAATTAATTTGGTAACTACTTGTTCTATCGGCAATATACATACTTAGCTACCCATGTCTCGTCTTATGAATAACGAGTTAAGACAAAAGATCAAATACAAACAAAATTATCGTGCGAACATACGAACTGAAGGGAACAAAAAAAAAGTGGCGGTGGCATTTTCGTAAATAATGACCACCACTCTTGTGTTTGTATAATTACTCTAGTGTATATAATTACTCTAGAGTAAAAAAGTGACGGTGGCATTTTCGTAAATAATGACCACCACTCTTGTTGTATAATTACTCTAGTGTATATAATTACTCTAGAGTAATTACCCTAGAGTAATTATATAATTACTCTAGTTATATAACTACGCTATATAATTACTTTAAAATAATTTTATAATTACTCTAGTTATATAATTACGCTAGAGTAATTACGCTAGTTATATAACTAGAGTAATTATATAATTACTCTAGTTATATAAAGTTTCCAATATTTACAGAAATGCCACCGCGTGTTTTTTACTTCAGTTCGTACGATAAAGCCTATTTGTACGTGAACTTTACTCAACGAGTTAATACTTATATTACAAGTTAACATTAGTTAGACCATATATATTTTATACTTTATAGGTGGAGGAAAAAAAACTCACCCGGATGATCGGGTAGGTTTAAGCCCTCCAAGAGAAGGTGAGGATGAGAGCGTACTTCATCTTCTCGGGTCCAGATCTGTGATCATGAGAGAGAGAGAGAGAGAAGATGAGACTGTGGAGAGGGTTCTAGGCTTGGAGGAGAAAACTCTCCTCTACTTAGTAGTAAAAAAATGGTGTGCTCATAACTTGCCTATACAAGAGGTGAAGACCTCTTTATATAGAAAGTTAATGGGCTTTCCAAATGAACCCAACTCAATGGGCTATCCAAATGGATCCCTAACATAATTGGGCCAGACCCAGTTAATGGATTCTCTACAAGTCCCAGGTCCAGTGGCGCTGAACCTCGCAAACGAGTTAGTACAATATAATAAAATATTAATATTAAATAAGTTAGCTTGGGATAATGACCCGCTCAAGGCGGTTCGGGGTTCCATTCCAGATTTTATATCTTCAATAGGCAATTAAAGGATGCCCAGACGTTATAAAAACAAGCCCAATCATGGTTTTTTAATACAAAAAATGGTTTACTCACACCCGTCTTTTAATTCTATTTCCAAATCTACATATTCTCACCGGATTTGAATTCCCCCACTCCTAGCCAAAGTCACTTAGAACGGTTTTTTATTGCTATTAAATGTTTCTTATTGAGCATTCATGTAAAATTAACTTTACATTTATTGGGAGGCATCATATCTTGATGCAAAACTATATTTGTGAAGAACAAAATCCTAAAATGTTTATTATATAGATTCATATTTGCAGGGCCGTCTCCAAAATCGTCAAAAAAAAAAAAAAAAAATTAGGCCTCAGGCGAAAAAAAAATTGGGCCCAAAATTTTGTAAAGAGAAATGAATTATATAAGTTATTACCAGAGTTGTTTTTACCAGGGTCTGCTCAATGCTTCTCGGGGCCTAAAGCGGTGATGAAAATTAAGGCCTTTATATAAGTTATTATTTTTAGAGACTATTGTTTTAATAGAGCTCTTAAATAACATTTCAACACAAAATATGTTATTCCTTAATCTTCCTCGAACTTTAAACATACTATTTGCACAACAGAGTATTAAAATTTATATGAAAGATTATTTGAAAAATTAGCACCCGATGTAAAATATTGAAAGTAAAAAGAACTAAAGGAAAAAAAAGTTTACTCTCTTTTTTGTGATTTCATTTAGTGCCATAGTATACAATATATACATTATTATTATTATTATTATTATTATTATTATTATTATTATTATTATTATTATTATTATTATTATTTATTTTAGCTTTAGGGACTATAAAGTAAATTCATATTGTTCAACTTTCACCAGTCATCTTTCTCGATTTTCTACTGGTTCATCTTCTTCAACAGAACCCATTTCATCAAAAAATTACAAAGCTGCTCACATACAAACGAATAAATGTAGTAGCGTAAAATTGGTGACCCTTAAAATTTTATGGCGTAAAGCCCCAGCTTCATTTGATTTATGCTTAAGCCGGGCATGGTTACTCTGATTTCGTTCCTGGTCGGAAATAAGCAAACCATATTCTTTAAAAAGTTCGGGCCCATTTGAGGGTCGGGCTCTAAGCCGGTGACCACCCGGCCCATGCTCAGGGCCGGCCCTGCATATGTGTATAACTATTTGTGTACAAAGTTAGAGAAATTATATTTTCGATTATTTTTCCAACAAAATATTCGTTATCTAACGATGCAAAACTATTAACCGACTAGTATACTAATAGTGATGCACAAGTATTAAAACACAAAGCACAGCCAATTAACTACTTATACAAACTAACTTATCAAACCTGTTGACCCACAATTATTAACAAAATAACACATTTACATTTTACAACATTGATATACAATCACAAAATACCAATATAACACTAACAAATATTTCATTCAAGCATTTCAATGAGCACATTATCTGTAATTTTATATGCATATACATTGTTAGTTTTTTTTTTTTTTTTTTTTTTTTTTTTTAATCTCATCTTTAATTTTGTTTTACCACGTCTTTCTATCTTCTTGTCATTTGTTATTTAAAAACATATTTTAGAACTAAAAATACCCCTCATTCATTTAATGTCTGTATATACATACATGTCAACGTATTTTTGAAAGGAAGTATGAGCATTTTCATCCGATTCCTTTTTGGTATAGAGCCAGAAAAAGAACAACATGTGTGTTTTTTTTAATGGTTGGAACATGTTTAATTGGTTTCAGATGAGAATACGTACGTTGCTTGTTCATCGGTATATGTCTCTTTAGTATATTCTATATAGTGTTATACGTCACTTTAACATATCTTGTTTAGAGAATAAAATTTTCATTCGTACCACAAAATCATATTCCAAGATAAAAATGTTCCTTTTACATTAATGTCAAAGAAGCTAAGTGATATCCGAATTTCCAATATACCATTAAGCTAAATTCAATATGTCCAACGTTATCTTGACTAACTGTTTGGTAGCCTCTTAATCAGCCTCTTAACCATTCAGGTCTGAATCATTCAGCATTCAGACTGTTTGTTTTAGTATTTGAATGAAATGATTAAGTGTTGAACCATTAAGCTAATAAGAGATGCTGAATGATTCAACTCTTAGCCATTCAGAGCATCTTAATCACTCAGACCATCTTAATGATTCATCACTTAATCAACCAAACAGAGATAATATTTGGTAATTTTGACCGTCGTTTATGTTGAAACAAATTTACTACTTTGTGAATCCTGTGTGGAATACATTCGACTTCAACGTTTGTGTTCTACTGGACCATGCGGATTACTGAAACAATTCTACTACTTTGCGAATCATATGTCGAAATAGTAAGCATATTTGTACTTAAGACTTAGGACGAAGGAGGATGTTGGCGGTCATAGAAGTGTAAGGATTATGATTTCATCTGGTCACCCGCTCCTCTTTCGCAAAGAGCAGAATAATAAACCATGAGTCAAAAACCCATAAAGGAGGGTGGGAAAGTTGCATCACATGTTTACAATTAAGAATCTTGCACATAATGTAATCATACATAACTAGTAACCAGTATCTGACTATGATATACAAAAACCTCATAATTTTACAACTTTAGAAAATGTAAAATTAACCAGCAAATAAAACCCTGAACCTTTATCCTCTGTAGTTTTGCTTGGAAAATACAGAAATATAAAGCAGTTTGCTCTTGAAAAATATAAAATAAATATCCAAATATGCATACCATGAATTGTGCAACTATGGCAGGTTTTTGTCACATGTCAAAATTCTATAACTTGCGTGTGGGCCCTCAGCAGTATCGCGTACTGCTACACGCCACCCAATCGCCCTCCCTATTTCTTCAAGTTCACCCATCACTGAAACTGAATCCCGAATGTATACACGCCCCCCAGGTCTTAAAATTCTATCCATCTCAAGCATTATGCTTGTAATGTTGCATCTGAGAATGTAATGGTTTGATATTTTCAGAATTACCGTATGGCAATAATAATATATTTATATTTAAAGAAACTTACGGCACATACCTTTTTTGCTCAATAGAGAATAGACCAGCTGCATGCAAGAGATCATAAGTTCTTGGGTATGTATCGAATGGCTCACACCTGTGATATTGAGTGATCAAGATGGGTATGGTCCTTACATAAATGTGATTTATTATTTCAATTAAGGAATTTTACAAAGTACGGTATTATATACCAATCATGCATAACTCCTAGAAGTCCACGATCATAGATGACAGGCAAGGTGTTTGGACCGCTAACAGGAACAACATTCATAACCCAACAATCTAGTTGATTGGCAATTAAGGCTGCTGCAAAACTGCCAAAGAAAGAAAAGAAAAGATTGGTATTATGAAGATTTAGTTATCCAGCAATTCCTAACAACAGACATGGAAAGACAAACATACCCTCCATATCCGGCTCTCATGTCCATCACATTTCTAAGCTTGAAAGTGCCCCAACGTAAAGCTCGTACATAGCTATCTATTATTTCTTTCCAGTATTTAGATTCTGCTTTAAACAAATCATTTCTTGATACATATGCATCAAGTTGTATGCTTTGCAGCCTTGGAGGTGGGTTATTCAGTCGTTCGGGCCAATTGGTAATATTTGCTCCAGATCCATCCTCGGGCAATCGAGATATACATGGCTTCAAATCTGCATACCTGGGGCGAAATAAATTATTATAGATAATATTGGTTTCTAATAAGAAACAATAACATATATGTGTGTGGCTATGTAGGGGCGTCATCAAATGAGAACCAGTTGATCACAGTTGGATCTGCTTGATGAGATTCTTTTAAGCACAAGCAGTTTCAAATATCATACTCACTAGTGTTTACTTGTATTCAGGGGCATATGTGTACATATAATGTATTCACCAGTGGATACTTGTTTTTACATTGATTAGGAACATGGCATCACGTTCCTATAGTGTATTAGTGAATATAGTCATGTTTACCTGTATTCATCAAAAAATGCAACCTGTTTTTTGCGTTAATTATGAAAATGTCATCCCGTAATTTCTTTTATGAAGCAAACGTGGTTCTCATTTTTTAAAATGGTTCTCAAATTTTTGTTGGTTCTCATTTAAACCTGCGGTAATACTGGGGTGATTGACTATGCTATTTAGAATTTCCACCATTTTGTAATACAAGGGTGACTGACTTAGTTTCCACAAAGAAAAATATAAAAAAATAATTCTGATGCACAATTCTTTTTCTTTTTTTCATACAAAGTAAAGTGAAGCACAAAGACTAGAAGATCTTTTAAAATATTTTCCTTACTTTTTTTTTCCCTGCAATTTTCAAATCCTAATGTGACCTTGTGTTTTCAAGAAAAAAAAAATAATATAATCAAGTTTGTGAATTTGAAGCACAACAAATCCTTCTCGCGGGAAGAAGCCTTTTCACGTTAACCCTTCCAAACATATATTTATTGAGAATGAAGGATAGCAATATACCAAACATCATTTGGGTCATCTTTCTCGTCACACAATGGGGGTAGGGTCCCCAATTCACGATTTAAATAGCAACTGTTATTAAGCGGTTTTTGCCATATTGCAATATATCCCTCTTTCTTCACAAGATTCCAGCAAAGACGGGTTGTCAGGTTAACCATCTCTGAAAGAGAAATGAAACTTGGGTTGAGATATATGCTTTTATGCTTGGTAAATGTACATGTTACCAAAAGACATTAAACAAAAATTGATTACCTTCCCATTGTTCTTCCAGCAGTGGTTCATGCTTATAAACCGGTTGTGCTGCCCAAGCAAAATACCCTCCTGCTCTTAGCAATCTGTTGACCTCAAGTAGCAAAATCCCATCTTCATCATGATACATGTAAAAAATTGAAAGAAAATTAGAGTGTTCCCTTATACACATTAGACGCAGTTACATAACATTTGACATACCGTCACGGGTCCAGTTGACTCTACATCTTGAGCAATGAATTAAGTCAAAAGCCTGGCTTGGGTATAAAAGTCTCCTTGTTGCAAACGCTGCCACCATTGCAGGCACACCACGTTCTAACGCAAACTGAATCTGGTTCTCATGTACATCTTTTGGAGCTACAGACATAGTAAGTACATTTCTTGAAAACAAATAAGCACCAAAACTCGCCACACCACATCCAACATCTAATGCAACCCGCGTATGGTTTCCAAACGCAATCTCAGGCACCATCTTCCAAAACAAATCAACCAAACTGTTAACTTTACTAAAAAAGAAAGACAAATTCATGATAGTAATAAGCAACATTACATATATTCCTTTAAGAATATACCTGTGAAATCTGATCCAAATACTGGTCTGCCCCATGAATGAACTGCGTACCGCCACCAGGAAACTTGAACTTATCCTTGTCTACAGTAATCCAATTCTGACCACCCTTATATTCAGCAAGCTGTGCATGTGGCACATTACTGAACCACACCTGTATTTAAGTGCCAAACAAACAAACATCATAAGACTACATTAAGCTAGGGGTGTTCAGAATTCGATTCGAATTCGAAAAATTCGAAATTCGATTTAGTTCGATTCGATTACCAAGAATTCGATTCGATTATTAAGAATTCGAATTCGATTCGATTCGAATTCGAGTCCAGTAAATCGAATACGAATCGAATACGAATTTATGATTTTAAATTCGATTCGATTCGAAATTCGAATAAAAATTATACATGTATATTTTTTTAAATATATACACACATATACACATTATTATATACACAAGTATACACATTGAAAAAAAAAAACTTCTAAATTTTGGTCAAACTCTAAGAACCCATAGTGTCTATAACTTTTAGCATAACCATGTTTTATATATTTACCTTATATATCACAAAACTCTATAAAACTATAATCTCTACTATTTTTACTATTCTCGTATTTGACATATTGTTGTTTATCAATTTGTAGATTTGTATTTTATATGTTAAAAATAATGAGTTTGTATTAGTTTTAAAACTAAAAGTAAAACAATTTGTTATTTAAGGTGAGTTTGAACTAAATCGAATTTATTCGAATTCGATTCGAATTCGAGTTTCTTATTCGAATCGAATACGAATCAAATAAATTGAATTTTAAACGAATACGAATCGAATACGAATTCAGGTAAAAATATTAAAAATTCGAATAATTCGATTCGAATAATTCGAAAATTCGTTATTCGATTCGTTGAACACCCCTACATTAAGCTACCAATCACATAACAAGATTCAGTGTACAAACAGAAACTGGCAGTCTAATATTAATCTCATCATCAAACATATGCCAATCACAAAACAGTAGAAAAAAATCACCTCATCGCGACTTTTCGGCCAAGATATTGGGGCTTTGTAACCCTTGGGCGTCGGTACCAAACAATTCAACCCCTTATCCTTCTCCGGACAATGCCGCTCAAACCGCTCCCCTTTCTCAGTCGACTCCAACGCCTTAATCGCCTCCACATTATCCAAACACGGTATATACTCCCTCATACTCACCGGACACGTCTCAAACTTAGTCACCCTAACCCTAACCCCTTCCTCACCCTCCACCGCTTTCGTTTCATTATTCCGATTCTCCACGACATCCGGATCATACTCCCCAACCTCAAACTCATCCTTCATCACCCCATTCTCATCCACAACCCCTAACCTCTGCACCGCTGGCGGCGGCGGAGGCGGTGGAGAAACCAATGCTTCTACTGGAGGCAGTGCTGGTATAGTATGATCATCACCTACTGTTTCTACTCCCTTTGTATCATTAATTAACGACTTAACATCAAATATTTTATTATCATTTGGTGAAATGGAAACAGTTGGGGCTTTAGCATTTAGGTCTGAATTAGAACTAAAAAAGATCAATTGCTGATAAGTATCATCAGACCAATGCTTACCTAAATAGAAAAAGGCTAAGGCTACGAAAACAAATCCTGCTGTTTTAACTAACAGTGGCGATTTAAACGAACCAAATCCCTTCATCTTTGCAATGGTTTTCACCAGATCTGATCTGTTTCTTCTTACCTGTGATTATATATTATTATTAAATTGATGTGTGTGATCGAATTAGAGAGATCTGTGTGGGAAGACGCATTTTGTTGTTCACTGGAATCGAGAGCTTCAACTGTGGCAGTAATTCAGTGAAGTGTTGAAGTGGTTATTTGCGTCTAGTTGGTGTATAATAATATTATGTATAAGTGGTTTCTGTGCGTATTATACACAATGAATTGGCTTACACGGAAGATGAATGTGTAGATAAATTAATAGGGAGCATGTGCCTACCAACCAAAGCCTTGAAGAAGATGAACAAAAACCGCGAATGAATCCGTTTGTTGCGTTGCGTATCGGTATCACATCAACATTGGTTTAACAAAAAATCATGATCCGTGTGATTTAGGCAAGGGTGTGGTTCCTGTGTCCACATCAGCATCAGAGCATTTACGGTAGCTTCCCAATTCCTCATTAACACACAACCAATTATAATCACACATTACATTAAAAATCATTATAGTTTCTCTATCGCCCACTTACAACCACTTTCAACAAATATTAAAAAATAAATATAATTTTCAGTTTTCTCCAAAAGATTTCCAAATAACCCCAAATATTCCGATAAACAGTAGATTCATCGTTTTTTTCACTCACAACCACTTCCAACCCCATAAAAGATTATAGGGTTTTCTCTCACAAAATTATAGGGGACCAAATGGCAGTAGATTCCCCTTTCCCCTTCTTTTATTTATTTATTTATTTATATATTTTATATTTCATTAATATTTTTTCATTAAAATTAAAAGAGAAAATACATAGAAATAAAAAAAGCCGAAAAATGCATAAAAAAAGGCGAACCTAAAAAAAAATTACAAACCTAAACAAACTAAGAAAAAAAATACTAACTACTCGTTGGCAACATCATTGACACGGAAATTATTCCAAATGTGATTGATTAAATCTGAGTGAAGGTGGTCATGCACCGTACTATCGTGTAACGCCCACGTATTCGATTCTTATTGTGTCTCGTCAACCGGCTCCACATTCTCTTCAACGTCATTCGGATCATACTCGCATAACGTGCGGTCTTCATCTTCGATTATCATATTATGTAGTATTGTACAAGCGTACATAATATATCTTAATTTTTCTGGATGCCATGCGCGTGCGAGGCAGTAAATTACATGCCTTTTCGCCTTTAACACACCAATCGCTCAACGTTTTTTCTCACCGATTTTTGACACTTCGCAAACTTTTTCCTTTTTATATCCGTGGGAATTGGTATCGTTTTTACAATAGATGCATAGCTTGGGTATATACCGTCCTCTAGATAATACTCACGTCCAACAACCACTGACGTGAACAACGACTTGACTGCTCCCATGCTTACACTATGCTGCCAGACGACACGTCAAACGCCAGCAGGTAAGTCAACCATGTTGTGTCAGGTCGACATATCGGCGGCGGCCAATCGCAGCCCGCCACATGTCCGTCAAGCAGATCAACCCTAACTGCCGATGACGTCAGCAACATGGATCTCTAGTTTCCCGCCCATTTCATGGGCCGAAGACATATGGGCCTGGGCAAGGCCGGGCTGGCTGGGACCTCTCGTGAGCCTTTCCTTTCCTTTCCTTTCCTTTCCTTAAGCCCACGACCTCTACTATAAATAGAGGACTTCATCTCCTTTGCAAGGGATCTAAAAATCATTATTGTAGACAAGAGTTAGAGTAGTCATTGTAATACTTTGTAATCTCTCAAGTAATAATATACTTGGCTCTTTACAGTGGACGTAGGTCGTACAAGACCAAACCACTTAAACTCTCGTATTTACTTTCACCACACACACATTTTACTTTATATTTCTTGATTACGGTTCATCCATAGGTTTGGGTGAAGGATTGTTCCGGAGCAAACAAGAGTGTTAACCCCACGGTGATTACTCGTAATCACCGTTATACTCGTTGTTTCTTCACAATCATATTTCCAAGCATGCAAGGAAAGTTGTGTATCTCTGCATAGACTGAATAGATCTTTTCGATGTCCTTCTTCGTTGGCCTACGCAAGTAAACTTTGCTATATAACTTCACGATATCTTCGCAAAATTGATACAAACACTCCCAACTCATTCTAACAAACATCCTTAAATATTCATCCCATGAATCACTACAAGTCCCGTACGCGAATTGACGAATTGTAGAAGTGAATTTTTGTAGCGTTGTAAAACCTCCTTTCCTCTAGCATCATATCGTAGTGTAGTGTGAAAAACTCATCATAATTAGCTAAGTCATTGGCAATTCGTTGGAACAATCGGCGACTTATTCGAAAGCGACGCGTAAAAAGTTCATCAGTGTACACACAACCCTTAGCAAAGTAGTCCGTCACCAAACGATCATGTACACCTTAAATTAAAATAAAAAGTATGAGAAATAATATATAATAACATTAACAAATTTTGAATTATAATTAAAACGCAATAATAATATACCCTCACGATCTCTACTTAGTGCGGCGCTTCTTGTTCTTAGTACCGAAGTTTCTTCGTCGTCACTATCTTCTACAAACTCCAAGAGAATTTTTGCCGACTCCACCATCGCGCCCACGAAAAAATTGACCGCATTTTCCTCAGAAGATGATGAACTCATGATTGTATAAAAATGTAGAGGTGGAAAGGGTGGAAAGGTTGTGTGGTTTTATAAAATACTAGTATTATGCCCGCGCGCTTCGCTGCGCAAATACAATTCTAAAAAAAACATGGCAGCGTATTGCATTCTAATTTGGCTAAATTTCGTAAAGCATGTCTCTTTCTCGCTCCCATTCTCATAAGAGACGTCTTTTGAAAGTAAATTAAATATTTAACAATCAAATTTACAATTCTTGTTTTTTTTACAACCCACATATGTTTTTATGTTTATTTTATTCATACAATCATTTAAGCTTAACTTTCTTAGTATAATATAATGATTTTAGAATTTATATTTATATTATAGTCATTTTGCAATTGATCTAGACGGTTACTTTGTCTTTTTAATTGAAATCATATAAGGGTGAGGAGCTTCAAAACAACTCACATGATAGTAATGAATGTGATAATTCTAATACATTAATAAGTTTCTAAATTGATTATATAGTTATAGTACAAGTACAAGTGAATAATGCAATAAGGGGTATTATGGGGAATTTTTACATGACATATCTATGTTAAAGCACGAGTCTCTTGATATCCCATCTTAAAATGGGTGTAAAATTACTTTTCTAGACATGTCTCCCCCTTAATAAGGTAACATAGATAGAGTTTAAGTTTTATAAAATATAGAGTTTAAGGTTGTGTGGAAAGGATGTTGGTTGTGGTTTATGGTTTGAAATTGAAAGTTTTTAAAAATCTAGATAAAAGTAGGGGGTTTTTTTTCTAACGTTCATATTGGGCCAACAGTTAAAATTTTTACGGGGAAGAGGGACGGGGAGAACGGGGATAATTCCCCCTGGCACCGAAAAGCCATGGGGGGGGGGGGTGTTCCCAGTCGAGGAAGTGTCACCTGGCACCCACCGCTCCCCTCCTCGATTACCACACCCCAAAGCCTTAGCATTACCAACTGGATATACACATCTCTACCCGGTAACTTTTTATTATATGACATTTGTAGCCCTCTAATTCCTTAGGTTGGTTTATTGAACTATGTTAAATTTAATTTATTCTTATTTTACTATTAGTATAGGCTCGGTTTATTGAGACACCCGTAATGTCTATTTCATCCGCACTTTCATCTTTCAACGCCACTCAAAATGCTCCATATTTATTAACATGGGGTAGAATGTTAGGACTAATACATTCTATATTAGACAATACTAGTGGGGTGCCCGCGTGATGCGGCGGGAACCCAACACTTAAAGGTTGAGTCGAGCTAAGGCTAGCTCGAGTTTGACTTGCACTTCCTACCGAGTTGGTTTGGGTTGACTCTAATTTAAAATCAAGCTGGAATCTTAAACTCGAGCTCAGCTTGATCAAAAATCGAGTTGGCTTGCTTAACTTGATTTGGTTATACTTTGCAACTAATTTATCATGAGGGTCAAACATATAAATTATTCTTGCCAAAAGGCTAAAATTAAAATTTTACTTAATTAGCCAAAAGACCATGTATATTAATATTATATACAGTAAAACTTATGAACTTTCTAAGCATTTCTTTATATAAATAAAATATTAATTTTATTTGGTAATCTAAACCTAGATACACAATGTGTATAGCATTTACATAGAGTTAGTATTGTCGTGTATTTATTATTGTTGTTTTGTTAACCTAATAACCTGTCCACTTCAATATAATTAGTCTTGCTTTTGTCTTGTTCTCTGTACATGACATGACGAAGAGAGCGTATGTAGGAAATTATAGTAACTTTTACTCGTAATAAATGTAATGAATACAAGGAAAGTTAATGCATTTGGTTTTGTAACAATAACATGGAAGTCATCCGTGTTGTGACGTTCTAGTTCGAATGGATGTGAAATTAGATTAGAGATTCAAATTACAACATCAAACTACCACAAACTGTCCTAGATGCTAGAGTCCATTGTCACCAACATACATGCGAAATCAAACAAACAACGAGATTAATCATATTACAAAACAAGAGTGCTTTTATCTGTGTTAAGTCATTGACATGTTTCATGATGCACGAATTTTCCATCGTTGTCCACAATTTCCCCTGTAATACAATCTGCTTCACGTCCTGTGTGTTTCTCGTTTAAGCTATATCTCAATGAGGAACATGAGTTGTTAAAGTTTATCGCAACATGCTACCATTTCATGTATTCTCAACGGTTATTCCTAGCAACCACTATACAAGGTATGTAAACATAAGAACAAAGATTATGCAGAGAAAGATAAGATGAAAAATGAGAGAGCTCTTTATCAAGGAGTTATACCAAATACAATAAGCCTATATTTATAGAGATACAACATTAATACAAACTTAATGGTATATGAGAGTTAGAATATAAATAGTCACCATTATATCATAACTCTTTATACTATTTTTTAAATCAATGAGTTATACCAAATACAATAAGCCTCTATTTATTGAGACATAAAATTAATATACAAACTTAATGGTATATAAGAGTTAGAATATGTATAGTCACCATAATATATATGTTTAAAACAAAGAAATATTATTAATTATATAAACTAAATCCTCTTAGCGGTAGCAAAAAATGGCTCCTTTACTCAAGGTTAGTGATAATCTTTACTCCAAGCAAAGATTTAGGAACAAGTGGTAGGTACGAGCATAGAAAGTTTCATCCCACACACTTGTCTGGTTAGGATAAATAATGAGTGCTAAAATCCCTAAGGATAATCTTGAACTCTACCTAGATAACACACAACTCTTTTTACTAATTTAGAAAGAATGTAACTACCTTAGATAATATAGATTAATGGTTTTTTATATATTCTTAGAACTTACTGTTTAATGTAAATACTAAATTTGATCTTAATATTTATTAATGTTTTTTTTTGTATTCTCAAAACTTGATATTTTTTTATTTTAATTTGTTTCAATGATCATACAACTCTTATGCTTCTACGGTTACAAAGCAAGGAAAAGAATTAAAGCAATTCAATACTCTTAATGTCAAGTAATGAAAATTAATGTGATCATAATGTATATAAAATAATTATTTATTATTCAATTTAATATTTATATGGAAAGACAATTTTGCCCTCTTACTAACTTCATTAAGTTGCTGTACCATAAGCATAATATGTAGTATTTACTTAAATTTAGTTGGAATCATTCTCAAATGCTTTATAATATAGTATAGATATAGATATAGATATATAGATATTTGTAAAATAAAACATAGAATTCATGATGATAGAAAAGTACTAAAGAGTCAAGAATCAAAATCAAGGGAATAAAAACATAAATAGATAACATGTATTAAGTCTTATAAACAACATGTTGCAAAATGCTTGATACGTATAAAAATTGGTACTTAAAACAAAAATCACATCTGCTTTTGAAAATCTTTATAAGAGTATAAGGAGATGATGAGACCTTTTGCGTTATCCCTGGTGATCTTGAATCCATCTTTTGCCATTTAGAGACTATAAATCCCACCTGTCAATTATCATCAATCACCATAAATCCATGAACTCATTTTTTTCCATTAACACAATTTTATGGTTAAAAAAACCTATTTGACCAACTAAATCAAGATTCCTAAAAAAATACTAATTAACATCACAATGTTTACGTATCAAGCTTCAGTGGAAATAATGTTTGCGTATCAAGATTCAATAAAATGCCATAGAGAAAAAAAAGAAAACAATAAATAAAATGAAAGATACGGATAGGAAATAATGTTTGCATACCAAGATTTAATGAAATACCATAGTGAAAACAAAAATGAAAAATAAAATGAACGATACGGTAAGGAACCTGTGATGATAGAAGGGTTTTGAGGTGAGAAACCAAATAATTAGGTTTGGTGATTTATGTGGTGATTCTTGTTGTTGTTGACCCCACATAGATAATATATAGATGTATAAGAGGAAGGAGTTACTAATGAATTGATGATAATGATGATGAAAGGTTGATGATTATAAGGGGTTGAAAGGTCTCACATTTAAGATGCATTATAGGTTGTATTTTGTGTTCTAAAAGTTGGACATGAGGGTAGAATTGGGATAAGATTTTAGGATGTGAGGTATTGGATTATGCTAAATTTACCATTCTACCCTTCTAAGTGTCTTACATGTCCATAAAGTTCCAATTATACCCTCATTATATAAGCATTATTCAATTGTACATATTGCTTTAATAGTTGGATGCTTGACAAAATTACAATCTTGACCATCACTCCTCCTTAATAAGATAATATAGATAGTGCATATTCACGGGTATCAAAATAAGGATTTAGGGTGTCCAAATATAACGACCTTTAGTATAAGTATATCTAGAATTTGTCCAATTTGTAAGATAAGTTGGCTTAAAAAACAACTTATTGACTTAAGCCAAATAGTTTAAAAAAAAACAACTTATTGTTCTTAGTACCGAAGTTTCTTCGTCGTCACTATCTTCTACAAACTCCAAGAGAATTTTTGTCGACTCACCCATCGCGCCCACGAAAAAATTGACTGCATTTTCCTCAGAAGACGATGAACTCATGATTGTATAAAAATGTAGAGGTGGAAAGGGTGGAAAGGTTGTGTGGTTTTATAAAATATAGAGTTTAAGTTTTATAAAATATAGAGTTTAAGGTTGTGTGAAAAGGATGTTGGTTGTGGTTTATGGTTTGAAATTGAAAGTTTTTAAAAATCTAGATAAAAGTAGGGTTTTTTTTTTTTCTAACGTTCATATTGGGCCAACGGTTAAAATTTTTACGGGGAAGAGGGACGGGGAGAACCGGGATAATTCCCCCTTGGCACCGAAAACCCATGGGGGGGGGTGTTCCCAGTCGAAGAAGTGTCACCTGGCACCCACCGCTCCCCTCCTCGATTGTCACACCCCAAAGCCTTAGCATTACCAATTGGATATACACATCTCTACCCGGTAACTTTTTATTATATGACATTTGTAGCCCTCTAATTCCTTAGGTTGGTTTATTGAACTATGTTAAATTTAATTTATTCTTATTTTACTATTAGTATGGGCTCGGTCTATTGAGACACCCGTAATGTCTATTTCATCCGCACTTTCATCTTTCAACGCCACTCAAAATACTCCATATTTATTAACATGGGGTAGAATGTTAGGACTAATACACTCTATATTAGACAACATAGTGCATATTCACGGGTATCAAAATAAGGATTTGGGGTGTCCAAATATAACGACCTTTAGTATAAGTATATTCAGAATTTGTCCAATTTGTAAGATAAGTTGGCTTAAAAAACAACTTATTGACTTAAGCCACACAGTTTAAAAAAAACAACTTATGGGTCACAAAATCTATTAAAAAACACTTTTTTTAAAACTTCTTTTTAAAAACTCATAAGATAATAAGCACATTTGAAAAAAAAAACATTTTTTTTTTCAAGTTAAAATAAGCAATCCCAAACACCCTTATAGTATAACTGGCTCGGAGTACTTTTGGGTATAAGTAGGGTATGGTTTCGGATATAGGTTTTGAGCCCAAAATGTATACATTGTGGTGCAAAAAATAATAATAAATTGCCAGCTCGTCACTATAGAAAGAGATTGCCGATTGTTTCGTTTACATTGTACAAAAGTGCGGTAAAAAGAAATTTGAACGTTACTCCTGAAATTTTGGTGTAAATCTACCACTGATTTTAGCCGATTGCTTGACCTGCCAATTTCGTCACCTCTACTATCTTGCAAAAAAAGTTATCGTTGTCCAGTGCTGTGATATTTTGTTTTCCTTTATATGTTGTATTATGAGGATATATGAATGCTTACTTTTTTAACATACAGCAGAAGCTTTTCTTTTAATGAAGTGGAGCCAATTGTATATAGTTGAAGCTTTTATATAAAAGGAAATTTATATCCAAAATGATATTGTTTCATGTATGCACTTTGTGATCTGTACAACTCTAAAGATCTATATGTTGGAATAAATATACGTTATGTCTTGTATATTTATCGGTAACCATTATAATAATTTATATTATGCTTGATCAATTGTTAAATACTCTAAGCCCATAACTGATTAGTCTTTGATGGACGGACTTATCATTAGTTGGGTCTAACTAGGGTGTCCCCTGTGTATGCATAAATAGGAAGAGATTACTAGGGTTGAGGGACACCACAACATAATTAACATAACACCATTACGATTTCGTTCATCTTCCTCTCTCCAATAACCGATTCCTCTTAGGATCATTAGCCATCATAACTGCATACTCTAAAGGGAACTCGAACACACTGCCAGTTATGTCGACCTCATCGCTCTCAGCATCAGTAGCAGGTCTCACGGATCTCTCAGGTATATGTTTATGTGTTTTCCATTACATACTAACAAAATCGAACCAACAGTAAATCATGACCTCCGAGCAATATCTTTCGCTGCAAGGTGAGTTTCCATATATTTTTTTTATTTTATACTCGATTTGCTTATACTTGAATTGGCAAACTGGTACCGGCTATACTTGATTTGCTTATACTCGTTTGAACAAGCAAACAACCGTAGATCTTATTCCCCATCAATCGCTGCCTCAAAAAACAGCCAATCGATTAGCCTGCAAGTTCTCACTTCTATCTACTATGTTTATGTTCACATACATCATCACAGCACAACGTTTATCTTGTACTACATTCATGGTGATAAAATACTTGATATTGGTTAATATTGTTATGGATCTCCTGTTGGAAGGTGTATAATAGTTCTCAAGGATGTCATTGCCTCATTGGTGCCCATGCTTCATGCATGTAAAGTAGACTGTTTGTAATATAATGGTGTTGGGTTTTTAGTCAGCCAATTGGTCTCTTAGTTTCTTCGTACTCCACCTCCTTCCATAGACGTATCATTTGAAAATATCAATGTTATTACTATTTTGATTTGTTTCTTAGAGTGGGTGTAGTGGTGGCGTAACCCAGCGTGAAATCCAAAAATAACGCCCTCACACCGTTACGGGGGGCATTATATTGCAAAATCAAGTCCTAGCATTATATATATAACGCCGAATGAACATGTTGACCAGCGAATCAGAGAGGGACACGTGGACAGGGGGGTGACTTTCAAACGTGGACCAATCAGAATCAACACAGGGGCATTATAAATAACCGCCTATCACTACACCCTTTTTTCACTTCATTTCCCTATGCTGACTCAGCTGCCACATGGACCAATCAGAATCAGAGGCGTTATAAATAACCCCCTCCACTACACATGGTCTTAGGCAATCAGTTATGGGACAACGCCCCTTCGGATGATGTGGCTAAAGTTGGCGACAACTTTTCACACCTCAACCACATCACGACCATTCACGTTTGTTACTCCTCAAGGGCTTGCTCATCACCGTTGGGGAGGTTTTTCAAGGCCCAAATCATGCCACAGGCATGGGCGTTATATCATAACTCTTAGCCTTACGTATATGAATTATTGATGTTCGGTTTTGAGATTTGTTATTTAGTAAGTTAAGTTGGTCATTTGTTTTTGTTATATTCTTCTATCACACATCAATGCATCATGTTGTTATATTGGGTTCATTTGTTAATATTCATGATGTAATATTGGGCTATTGGGCTGCAGTGAATTGGCGAGTTTAATGGTTTCGGTACATGCTCAATTGATGACATACTTCAAACTTCATAGACATAAAAATTAAAATCACTGAAGTATTGGGTTGCTGAAAAATAAAAATTGGTATGCTTAAGTATGGGCTATTTGGACATTGGAGTATTGGGCTACTATAAACTAGTCTGCAATACAAATTATTATTTCATTGGAAAATATTCAACAATTATAAGGGGCTGTTTGGTTGATTAAGTGTTAAATTATTAAGAAGTCTGAATGGTTAAGAGATCTGAATGGCTAAGTGCTGAATTATTAAGTTGGACATCTTATTGGTTAGTTTTCTTGTCCAACATTGGTAGGAGAGCCTCATTAAGGTTCAGCCTAGTTCAGTGTTTAATGGTTCAACAACATCCCAAATCTTAATGGTTCAGCCTTAACCATTCCATTCAGAAGCTGAAACAAACGTACTAAATGCTGAATCATTCAGCGCTGAATGGTTCAAAGCCTCTTAAGCCTCATTAAGAGGCTTACCAAACAGCCCCAAACTGTAGTTCGGAATTGGATGCTTATGCTACATTGCTATATACTGAACTTATTTTATAAATTATGTAGTTTATAAGTATTGAATCTGCAATTGATAAATTTTGTAGTTTGTAATATGAATTATGCAGTTTATTTAGAGGCCTAAGTGTAAAAAAATTTGCCAATTTGAAATTTTGTTTTATTAATAGATTTTCATTGTTCATCATCATCATTATACTCAGTTAATCCTACCAATAGCAAAAAATAAGCCAGGGTCTGAGGAGGGTTAGATGTAGACAGCCTTACCTCTACCCCATGAAAATCAAAAGACTGCTTCCAATGAGACCCCCGAAATGACATAACTCCCATAGAGTAGTGGGATCTAAGAAGTCCAAATGGTTGTTGAAATCACTCCCTAAGAATACGTGGGAGTAGCCAGAAACACATACGGTAAACATAACCTGAGTATATGTAATTTTCAAACATTTTGTTACTTACCGTTATAAGATAAAACCATGGAGACACTAATAGCATCGTTTAACGCAGTGGCGAAGCTTAAAAAAATAGTGGTGGGGACCGAAAATCACGAAACCCAAATTTTTTCCTATTGGTGGGGCCATACTCAATTCATATAAAAATTACCTATGAAAATCGTAATCTTCCACATCTGAGCCAAAAAAACGATGGGGGCTGGGGCACCCTGGGCAGGGACGAAGGATAAGAAGGGCCAGGGGTGGCCCTGCCCCCCCCTGTTTTCTGGCGCAGTGATATAAATTTGCGATTTTCATAGGTAAATTGAGTCCGAGTTGAGTTCGGCCCCCACCGATTTGCCACTACCGATCAAAAAAAATTGAGTCCGGCCCCCACAGATTCCGAAACCAAGCTTCGCCACTGACCCTGGGCCCGTTATCCTTCGCCCATGTTTTAACTACTTAAACCAAAATGTTTCTAAATCAACACAACTGTCTAAAATTTTAAATAAATTCTAAAAAAACAATTTTGAGATCCAAAAAACGGTTGTGTTTCAGTCGTTAAGAATCACTCCACAGTCAACATGTGTTTAATTCATAGCCTCTAATGTTTGATCAAGTGGCTAGGATGATGACACAAGAACCAAATGTCACCTATGATTCTATGATGTCATCATGATTGGGCTATAAACAGTACATTCTTCCAAACACGTTACGGATGCAAAATTGGGCCCATCATATCATAATGGGCCGTGGTGTAGGTTACACAATGCTTAGTAAACTAAACCCAATTAAACATATGTTTTAAGTGGCCTGTTAGATTCAGTATCATACCAGCGGGTCCACTGTATTATGTTGTTCCATAATGGAACAGTGGTAGCCACAAGATTGGTTCACTTCAAATAAATTGGTAACGTGGACGTGTTGTAACCTTTGGTCCTTTCCAAGGTTCAGGCGTTCGGATGTTGCATAATATTTGATGGTTCATGTTTTTAGGACAAATATAATTACTGAACTATAGTAATTATACAACTTTTTAGGTTTTAAGATTAAAAATCATGTTTGACTATATAGAATAAAAATGTCCCTTCACTTTGTTTAGCACGTTAAGATCTGTTTATACAATAACCTTATCATCAGGGCTGTCTCTGAGAATCACCATTTTCAAAAAGCATAAGCATTATGCTCTCGATTGGAGGTTCATAAAGGGGTGGACTCATCATATTATTGGAGGGGATTAAATTCAATAGGATTAAATTGGTGACGATTCAGTTCAATTGGATTCAATTAGTGACATTCAATTGCTTATGTGGAAATTGGGTAATATAAACTGTTGGAATAATATTCATTGGAAAACATCAATAGCCATGCCCATTAATGTGAAATTATGATTGTGGGTTAGGATAAAAATGTACAAGTATGTCTTGTAACAATAAGGGTAGTAATGAAAAGTTTTTCATGACATTTGGTGTGTAAAGCAACGAACCTTTGATATGCCATCTTAAAAAATAGATGAAATTACCTTAAAGGCCATCTTTGGCTCTTAATAAGGTACTATAGATAAATATATATATCTCTACTACCTTATTAAGGAGGAGTGATAGGTAAGAAAGTAATTTTACACAATTTTTAAGATGGGAGTTGAAGAGTCCCTTCACAAATTTCCAATATTTGGTCATTTTGTTCCCTTTATGCCCTTATGTACAACCTATAATGCTCATTGTATATATGTGTAATGCATACTTCATATCCATTTCAACATGTAACCCCAACACCTAATTAAACCCCAATTCAATTTCAATAAAACCCAAGCTTTTCATTAAATCTTTCTACACATCTATTTAATAATAACAAGCAATGTTTGTGATGGTTCTATTAGGCTTTGTTGGAGCTTATAAACATTGTAGTAATTGGACATTTTTGTCTTTTTTTGTTTGTTGAATTGTATAACTCTTTAAAGCATGATGTCTAACCTCATATAATATATGTATTTTTTGCCAATAATTCTATCTCCTTCTCTCTGTATATTACAACTAACTAAAAGAAAACTTAATATTCTGATTTATATATATCAAATACTTTTAATTTAAAATTACCATTTTGGTAAAAAAAAATTATTTTTTAACTTGGGTTACCTTTACGTACTTAGTCAGGTTTAAAAACCGCCGCAACGCGCGGGGTAATTTACTAGTATATATATATAGGGCAATTATAAAATGAAAACCCTCTTGAGTTGAGAAAACCTTGGAAACCCATGTAAAAAATCATTATTTTTTTTGAAAAAAATAACCAATGTAAAATACATGTTTTTAAGTGTTTTAGGCCAAAAAAATAAAAAAAGCGCCGAAGGAATTTTTTTTAAAAAAATAAACAAAGCTGCGAAAACACATGTTTACACCTGATAAAAAACAACAAATAGCTGAAAACATATGTTTTTTTAGCAACTTTGTTTATTTTTTTTAAAAAAAATCCCTTCGGCGCTTTTTATATTTTTTTGGCCCAAAATGCTTAAAAACATGTATTTTACATTGGTTATTTTTTTCAAAAAAAAAAATTGATTTTTTACATGGGTTTCCAAGGTTTTCTCAACTCAAGAGGGTTTTCAATTTATCCTTCCCATATATATATATATATATATATATATATATATATATATATATATATATATATATATATATATATATATATATATATATATATATATAGGGGAATTCTAAATTGAAAACCTCTCCCACTTAAGCAAACCAAGGAAACCCCATTGAATGGCCAACATTGCTCCACGTATGCCCTTCTTCTTTTTTTATCAAAGGGCAATATAGTCAATTGCATCGTTCCATTTTCCTGACAAACTTTACCAACTCTCTTAAAGATCCCATCTTTATATCTTTTTCAAAACACTTTCCTGCCTCATCTCTATCTACTCTCTCACCCTCATTTGTCTCTCTACACACACATAACCCTCAACATCTTTCATCTTATTTCTCAAACATTTCATATATATAAATGGTTGTTGACTAATCCGGCAAGAACAAGACCCAAAGCAAGAGCATATATGTGTATCCCTCGTCTCCAGAGCTTCATCGCTGGAACTTCGTCCCCGTCACCATACCAGATCCAGTCGCCGTAAGTTAATGGACGACGAGGTGGTTTTGCAACGGGGTTGACAATGGTACGTTTGTCGGTTCTGCAAGAGCGGATTTTTTTGTATATCAAAGTATTTTTTTTCATCTATGATCTGGGTTTTTTTGTAAGTGTTCAAGATATAGATCTGTTTTTTATTTTTTTTTATAAATATTCACAGTTCGTTTTTTTGTATATGGGTTTTGGTGTTCAAGATCTAGATATGGTTTTTTTTTTTAAATGTTCACACTTCGTTTTTTTTTTTTTTTTTTTTTTTTTTGTATATCAATGGGTTTTGGTGTTCAAGATCTCATATTGCCATCTTTTTAAATTAGTGTAGATATGGTTTTTTTGTGCATTTTCTAAATTTTATTTTCTTCCATTTCATTATTATCTTCCAGATTTGTAAAGGCGGAACAGATCTATAAGTTTTTTGTTGTTTTAAACGTTGGTGGTGGTGCTTAGTTTGTTGTTGTTTGTACTTCCAGATTTGGATTTAAAAAGAAGCGTCGAAGAAGACGACGCCATCAAAGCATCGAGTTTGTTTTGTTTTGTTTTGTTTTTTTTGTAAATGTTTATAATTTAATCGAAGTGTTGACGGTTCATTTATCTTTTTTTTTTGTATATCAAAGTTTGTTTGCATCTAAAAACACCATTTATCTTTTTTTTGTATATCAAAGTTTGTTTACATCTAAAAACATATGTTTTTTGTTGTTTGGATTTTATAATTTGAATTCTTAGTGAGATTAGTTTGTGAAAACATATGTTTTTGTTGTTGGGTTATAACTTATTATATGTTTTTTTGGTTAGATAAGTTGCGAAAACATATGTTTTTGTTGTTGAGTTATAATTTATTTCGTTCGTTTCTTGTATGAACAGACAATAATTTGATTTTCAACTAAAAACATATGTACTTTGTTTGTTTGTGTGAGATAAGTTTGTGAAAACAAATGTTTTTGTTGTTGGGTTATAATTTATTATATGTTTATGTGAGATAAGTTTGTGAAAACATATGTTTTTTGTGTTATAAAAAACATCAATTTGTATTTAAAAAAAAAGCATATGATTCTGTAGTAATATTTGTTTTCGTTTAACGAAGAAAACAATTATAATTTTCATTTAGTGAACATTGTTTTTGTTTAATGAAGAAAAAATTAAAATTTTCATTATTTAAATTGACCTAACTATAATATAATATATGTTTATTTAATAGTGAGAAGGTAAAATATAATATAATAATAACTTGATAGCTTGCAAGTAGAAACACTTTAATATAGGAGTGGAAATGATGACATGATTTGTCTGTGTATTGACACATGAATCTATTAATAAAATAAGAGATGGGAGAGAGGAGAGATGTGAGAGGACTAAATTTTGTATGGATCCAATTACCTCTAGTGACTAAAAGACAAATATTTAGTTTTGATGAAAAAGCAGAAACAACCACCACCCTTGATCACTAAAACGGATGGTCAGATGACGGGTTTCATGGGCTTTCTTAACTGGGGAGAGTTTCCAAAATATCCTTCCCCTATATATATATATATATATATAGGCTAAGTATCCTGTGAAAACCCTCTTGAGTTGTGCAAACCCATGAAAACCCTATGTAACAACATTGTTTTTTTGTAATTTTTTTAGAATAGCTTGTATACTTAATTTTATGACTTTCGGCCTTAAAAAATCAAAAAAGCGCCGAATAGATTTTTTTAAAAAAATTACGTAACACAGATGTTACATATGTAACAATGCTGACAAATGATAAAATCGAGTTTTGTGTAACACGGTGTAACAAAATAATCTACTCGGCGCTTTTTTGATTTTTTTTTGCCAAAACTAATAAAATTGAATATAAAAGCTATTCTGAAAAAATCAGGAAAAAAAACAAGTTTTTACATAGGGTTTTCAGGGTTTGCACAACTCAAGAGGGTTTTCATTTTATCCTTCCCCTATATATATATATATATATATATATATAGATTAGTTATACATGCATAAGAATAATTAAATAATTAATAAATAAAAAGATATGAGCTCTAGCATATATGAACTCAAACTCCGCACAGCTGGTTTACATCCTATAGGGCTGGCATAACAGGTTACACGAACCTATTAAGACACGAACCTGTTAAGACATGAACACGAAACCTGTAAACACGAACACGACAAGAAATCTAATCGTGTCATTTTTTTCAAACACGAACTTGTGTATAACAGGTTAACACGATAAGACACGATACGGAATACCTAGTAAAATAGGTTAACACGACAAGACACGATCACGAAAAGACATGATAAGAAACACGATAAGACCTGTTAAGACATAAACACGAGAAGACACGAACACGAAACATGTAAACACGAACACGACATGAAAATAAATAGGTTGTAACGTGTCGACCTGTTAAGGCCAAACACGAAACCTGTTAAAATCGTGTAGGTTCGTGTCAGGTTATCGTGTTCGTGTCTGAATTGACAACCCTAATTGTATATCAACAGAGTAAATACAAAATATTGTATTACAAGTGAAAATATACTTATTAGATTGGGTGCATCTTATCAGGCTGGGGCGGATCTAGAGAAGGAGCAGGGGTAACGTTCGTTACCCCTCAACTTTTTTGGTGTAGTGTATTTTTAGTGTATTTTTAATTTTTTACGTGTTTTGCATTACGTTACCCGTAAAAATTATATAACGTTACCTCTGAAATTTTGATCTAGATCCGCCACTAATATTGTTATCAGGAGCATGTAATTAGTGAAATATTTGTTCGTTAGGGTGCTGATAGACAAGTAATATGATACTTGTATAACAACAAAGTATATATAAAATCTTTTCTTATATGTGGAAATTTTCTTAATTATTAGATTGGGTGCATCGTTATCAGGAGTATGTAATTAGTGAAATCTTCATGCGTTAAGACCATGTGTAGTGAAACCACCATGTGAAATTTTCCACTCCAAATGGAAGAAGAAGATTGGCTTCAAAGAAAAGCACAAAATTAACGCCGTGAAAAATTTGACCCCAAAGCAGTTTTGTCCCTTTCACACCCAAGGGATCGGTGTAGCCAAGTGAAATGGGGCGCCAAAATGCCCTTTCACGCTCAATTAATCCACCATTATACATGGTCTAAGGTGCATTTGCTAATAGACAAGTAACATGTCCTTGTAAATGTTGTGTAAAATTTGAAATACATTCATCAACATGAATTGATGGCTATTAACAAGCGGACTCATTACAACAATACCTACTGATGCCCTACAATGTTCATTCTTATAAGTTTTAATCTTTATCCTTTTTATTTGTGTAGAACAGAGACAATTAGTTATGGACTTTTGAAATTATTAAATGAATGATATGGAAAATGTTTGAAAGGAAATATTGTATAAATGAATTTGAATTGAAAATAATTTGGTTGGAATATTAAACCTATATGAAACATGTAACATTTAAACATGTAGGCTAGAATCAAAAGAATATGGGGCACATATCAGGTGTGGTGTTCTCCAGTCTCCACAATCTAGATTCTCCAATGATGGATTGTAGAGTTGGTCATAGATACCAACCTTAGATCTGAGGCCGTGGAGTTGTTACCCCTAGTTTGATTCCGATTGCACACTATTGTGGGGATTTTCACTATGAGTTGGCTGCCCCATCCCTTTTCCTTGTCCCTTTCTTGCGATCTCATATATAGGGCTGGCAAATCGTGTATATCCGACTTGTTAAGACATGAACAAGATAAGACACAAACACGAAGCACATAGACATGAACGCGACAAGATAAATTATCGTGTCATTTTTTTTCAAACCCGATAAGAAACGATAATACTTATTTATACCAGATTAACACGATAAGACATGATAATACCATACCAGGCAAGGTTGTAGAAGGCGCTAGGTAGATGGTGAGGTCTAGCCTAGGGACTAGTCGGGACTAGGCGGAATTAGACGTTTTAGTATTTTTATACGTATTTTATACACACACACACACACACAAATTTAGGTGTTTTTTTTTGTAAATATGTTAAGATATATACACATAATACTTAGAAATATTTAGATATATACACATAATACTAAGAAATACTTAGAAATTTAAAAATAAAAAACCACCGCCTAGGACCCGCCTAATGCCCAAAACGCCTAGATCTCCGACTAGGGGCTTATTCCTATATTGGTGGCCGACTAGAGACTAGGCGGCTGCCTAGCTCGCCTTTTACAACACTGATACCAGGTTAACACGATAAGCCTCGAACCTGTTTTCCAAACCCGACACTATAAAGGCACCATCAAGCACTAAAAAGGTAGAATTCCACATAGTGAAAATTATAACTCCATCACTCCACCCCCACAACCTATATTTTAAAAAAATAAAAATAAAAATCCTTAACATGGCTTAACGGGTACTAAACAGATAAACATGTATTTAACCTGTTTAGACACAAAAATTAACAGCCAAAAAGTCGTGTAGGTTTGTATTTTGTATTCATGTTCACGTCTGAAATTTGCAGCCCTACTCATATATACTAGCCGAAAGGCCCTACTCATATATACTAGCCGAAAGGCCTAGGAACCCAACATATAATATTATGGGTATAAAGATATTTAGAAATTTAATGATGTCCTACAATGTTCATTGTTATATATTTTAATCTTTATCATTAGTATTTTTATAAAACAAAGGCAATACATGTTTGAAAACAATAATAGAGTTGTTGAAAGGCTTAAGCCAAAATGTTTCTGGATCAAACAATTGACCATTACTTCTTAATTAATTACTAGTGGGTTTACCCGCGCGTTGCGGCGGGATCCATAAAGAGATTACCATACAACAATGTGATTATGAACAAAATATAAAAATGCTACCTTTATAGCAGACAATGATGTAATTTGCATAATCCCTTCTGAAACAAATACTGGGAGGCCTGTGAACCATTTGTGCATGTTTTATTCAATGTATATACTTAATCAATTGGAAAATTATCACTACTTTTAAATGGTTCAATACAAGTACACACTTATGAGGTTCTAATAACCAAATTACAATTTAAATAGGTCAAGACGACACATCCACTTTGAGATGATAATTATCAAAATACAATTTAAATGGGTCAAAAAGACATGTACAAACTTTATAAGGTGAGTTTACTCCTGAAACAAATTCAAGAGCTAGGCCAAAACGCTATTTATTCTTTTAATTTGGATATCGGTTCATATGACAAATAACCAATCAGCAGCCTTGATAACCTGACGCCAAGTAAGAATACAAAAAAAAAAAATTAATTTTGATTCAAGATGCATTAGTAACTGTGTAGCAACAATCAACAGTCACATAGCCAATTAACATCACCAACAATCAACACACACACCCTATATCAAACACAAATAGATGATAACTAACCGTACCGTAACATGTTCAACAGCCAACTAACACAGTAGCCAATAGTTGGATAGATGTGTTGTTTGAGGCTGGAATTGATAAAGTTAAAGCTTTGATAAGACACAACTTGTCCAATTCACATATAATGATAAGAGTGTATCACTTAACAAACTGCATTATGGGGAATACATTAACATGATGAAACACCTGAAAACGCAGTAACAAACATAACATACTCATCTTAAAAACACGTCAATTAACAGGAATTATGAAAAACTATTATACTGAATGCAAGATGAATATATGTTTCCATTAAACTTTGACGCGAGAGAAATAATATGTACCGTGTAGTTTTTTATTTTTATTGTTGTCATGGCGACTATTGCTGGTTTTGTTGCAGCCTCAAGTGGTACCCTGTTAAACTTTACGTGTGAGGTGGTAGTTTCCTTCCACACTGCAATTGATATTTCCTGGTTGCTGACTATGACATCTCACCTGCAAAAAAATGCGGAGTGCGGGTAGTATTTTTTTATTTTTTTTGACATGCCAAACGAAGCATTCACTTATCACCAAAAGAACATACAAAAACCGCTCCACCGGAATAGCAAGCTGCTAGGCCGATGAAACAAGATGGAAATACAACCCTCAAAACCATTCTAGCCTCGATAAAATTCGATGTTCTCAAAAGTACTCCACCTATCCATATCCACATCCAGGCTCCTCATCCTTTTTATCGCCCACCAAACGTCATTTCCTTCACATCCTCAACAATCTTCTCGACGCGTGTGTTAGAACTCTTAAAAACCTTGTCGTTTCTTGCGAGCCAAATCCTCCAAAGCGTTGATAAGAACACTGCATATATAACTTCTTTCTTCCGTTTAGAAACGTCCAAAGATCGACCAAATGAGACCATTTCTTCCACTGAATCAGTATCAATGTTTATCAGCACCTGCAGCCATCTTCCAATATTCCACCATGTCCCCCTTCCCAAACACAACTGATGAGAACATGGCTAACTGATTCTTCCCCTGCTTCGCATCTGCTGCATATCCCGTCCCCTATCATCACACCTCTCCTAGCAAGATTATTAGTTGTGGCAATGCTATTGTTCAACGCCCTCCACGCAAATTAGGTTGACCTTCGGAACCGCGACTCGTCAAAATCTCAATACATAAACTCAAATCACTCTAAAAGCGATTGATTAAAACAACATTAGACGATTCATAGTAAAGAAGAAGCGAACCTATTTATATTGATATGTAGACCCAGTTGTGGGCGCCCAATCTCTGTTGAGGGGTTCTTAACAGGGTGTGCAACGGAAACCGGAAGGGGATTGAAAGCAGGGTAAGATGAATGAAGTTTGCATTCAATGAGGTTTAATCGATGATGGCAATTTTGCACTTGCTTGCTGTTAGCATTCATGGCTGTGGAATTTCAACAGAAACGTATGGGGGTAGAGTTGTATAACTGACTTGTACCACTGCATTAAAGGTTGTATGGCAAGGGCTTTATTGGAAAAAATGGGTAAAAGTTAAAGGATTACACTTGTGACCCTTTGTATGCCATCTTAAAAAGAGGGTAAAATTACCTTTGTAGCCATCTCTCCTCCTTAATAAGGTAACATAGATATAGAACTGTTGTTTTATCCTGAAACGTATTCGTGTTGTGACCATCAAGAAGAAACCAGTCCACGTTGGTATTGGATAACGGATAATCTCTATTCTCTAATGTTGATCAAGTGGCTAAGATGATGACACCACTACCAAATAGAACTGTGATGTGGTATTGGGCTATAAACAACACTTTATTGAACACATGTTGTTCATAGATACCAAATTTGGACCCATCATAACATATGTTGGGCCATGCTGTTGGTAACACAACCATTAAGTATTGAACACTAAACCAACTATGAACTGTTCAATTGTTCTAAAAGGCTTGCTTAATTAGATACCGTACTATTGGGCCCATTGTATTGTACCGTTCCGTCTAGCTAGAATAAGATAAAACAAATGATCTGCGGAATATGGTCCCCATGAGGAAAGGACATGACCATTTGTGGTAACCACAAGACGGTTCGTCTCAAACTAATTTGGGCCGTTCATGATCCATAACGTGGAACTTTTTTAGCCTTTGGCCCTTTCCAACGTTCAATGGTTCGGATGTTCCATAATTTGTAGAATAATATTATGTTTTTTTTTGTATTTCTTTTGGTTTGCTTGATAGATTATACTCAGGTAATGTTTCGGGTTGAGAAATCTAATATAACATATCAATTTTACATATGAAATAGAATGATGTGTTTATTAGTTACATGCAGGAAAGCTTCGGGTAACACCTAACCTGAAACAATTAAACAATGTATAACTCTAATATTAATACCTAACCTAAAACATTGTACAAATCCAATGCTAACACATGTTGAAAATAGAATTCATATTTACTGATTTGAACACAATTAGTGACTTGCCTATACATGATTAATGAATTACCTGAACACTTTGTGTTTTTTTTCTTGTATAAACAAAACCCCACAAAAAATAGTCGTTTTTTTTTCGTTTTTTATATACCACTATGATACTTGTTGGAAAGATAATAAAACGATCGTTAATTTGGCGTAATTTTTTTCTTTTAAAAAATCTCGTATATAAAAGATATTAACGTTTAAAAATTATGGGAGGAAACATGAGAGAGAAAAATCCAATTTTGTTTTTAATTTTTTTTTCCCTAAAATCAATTAATGTCACATGGCATGCCACATGACACACTCAATGAGAAAGATGCCCTCTTTGAATACCATGCAGAATTTATTGCTTTCAATTATATAATAGATAATAATTAAACATACCAAGTAAGTTTTCCACGTGTGATGCTATGGAAACATTCTAATAACAACAAAAAATAGCAATACCACCACCATCAGCTCTAGCACCAACAACAGCCGCACTAGCACAGTAGCACTACCACCCGTGTGTTTGAGACCGTTGGGAAACAAAAGCAAAAAGTGTGTTGGAGTCGTAGAACAAAAACTAGATTCATATGAGAGTCGTGCGACTCCCTTTTAAAATGAAAAACTTCAAAGGTTCACTTGAACTTCAACAATGTGTTGGAGTTGGTTGGGAAAAAAGCACAAAGTGCATTCAACAAAACAAAGAACATCAAAAAAGTCGTTCTACGTTATGTTCATATCAGTTTCAGTTTTTAATGACATGTTTATAAACAGTTACTTGTAACTACAAACAATCAATTAGTATTATCGTATCTAGTAATTATGATAAAGAATTATCTGCGCTAAAACCTCTTGTGATTGGGTTACCTGTAAGAACAAACTCCTAGGCATAGGGTATAGTTAGAACATGACTTATTATTAGAGATCGTATCGACGGAATACAAGAAACCAATTGCTCGTTCACAATTAAGTTATTTGACTTGTACTATATACTTACACGTTATTCACGGCAGATATCTGTATTTAGTTGACCTTGGTATAATATTACTTTATTCACACTTTTGATACATACTAGCAAGGGTGCTCATGCATATGAAGGAGAACATATACACCTCTAAAGGTGTGCATGATTTAGTTTAGTTTGGTTATTAGTCTTATTTGAAATCAAAGTCATCAGTTAGTCGATCTAATTAACCAATCGGTTAATTGATTCAGTTTATTTTGTAAGACAATCAGTTTTTAACCGGCTCACTTATTTTTTGTTTAAAAGCACAAGAAATAGGGGTATAAATACATGAAATGGAGATATAACAGCTAAGAATATATGAATACATGAATTGTTCGTTTCAGTTTGCTTAATTTCATTAACTAGGTTGAAGATAACAACAAACACCCGACTGAACCAACAATGCACATTAACTAGGTTGCCTCAGAACGTGATTTATACCCATGCCTTGCTGCATCGAAACAGAAAGGCTAATTTTACTAGATAAATGTTTTATTGCTAATATAACTCTATTTTCAATAAATTTTATGTTGTCACGATGAGAACAATAAAAACGAATACGATATCGGTACCGATATTAAGACGATATTGTTTAAGTTCTCCATGATAAATATAAATATCACTATACCGGTTCCGAATCGCTAGCGAAAGTATTGGTTCGGTATGGGTACTCGGTATCAAATGCTTGTCCCTAAAAAGAAAAAAAACTAACAATACCCAATACCAAATAAAAAAAAAAAGTGGTTTACAAAAGATATTTTTTAAATATGATGCACGCTAGCAAAATAAGGATCAATACACGTTAACAAAGTAGAATGGTACGTGTTAGCATCAAGACACTATTAAAAGGTCCTAGGGGATTTTAATTACTATTAGATTTTGTTTCTTTAATTAAAAAACGTGAATATATAAGTATATGACAATTTTTTTTAACAGCAACAAACGACGTGCTAACCACTATGACACAGGTGTTATGGCCAAGGTCAATTACTTGACTGCCGCCAGCCCCTTCAGATGCATGGAAACCTAACATCCACCTGTACGAAGGCACGACATTGGAATAATCGGTAAAACCCCGCCTCCCATCCGAGTCGAACCGGCATCACTCGTATTCACTCTTCACTTGGATGCCGCAGAAAATAATGAGGAGAGTGGGAATTGAACCTTGGTTACAAGGAACACCAAGTCTTTCCCCAACCACTCCACCACTACCTCATTGGCAGGTATATGACAAGATATTTTTTATTTAGATATGTGAAACATGTATATTCTCATATATTTTTAACTTTTATATATCCGGTTCATGTATTTTATATCTTTCATTTTTTGTATTTATACTTCCATTTTAAGTATTATACATCCATTTAATGTATTTATACCTCAATTTCATGTATTTCTAATAACAAAACTTTTAGCCTAAGTTTGGTTTTGGCTATCAAATGATGTTAAATGAATTGAACAAATGTAATGAAATAAACTGAACAGATTAATCAAAAACTGACTGGTTAATAGAATAGACTAACCACTAACTTCAGTTTTAACTTAGTTGAAGATAATAACCACACTCAATTGAAACATAAACATCCTGATAATGTGTGTATTTTCTGCTGCATTATACAAGCACACTTCTTACTTCTTAGTATAGAACTATCTTAGATAGGGATCATGAATACATTTTGTGTCACAATTTGTTTGATGGTGCTAAGACCTAGTCATTTACTATGAACAAAGTTATTATTATTATCTATACATATAATAAACCAAAGCCATTTCAATGACATAACAATCAAAGAAACATTTTCCCCTTGAATGTGTCATATGTCATCCCATGTGTGTTACGAACAAAATGGTAATCGAGAGAAGAGCTATAGAATTAGAGAAGAACACAAGAGAGGAGAGGATTATCCAAATCAATAGCTACTTTATTCATACTCATTACATGTATTTATACACAATACAACTACCTAACTACTAGACAATTACAATATAGTCCCTATACTATTTGATACCTAACAATGTGCCATTACCTAATTAAAAAAAATAAAACAATCTCCATTCATAACTCTAACCTTCTTATATTTAATCGTATACTAAATAAAAAGATATATAAGATTCTCGATTCAAGTTTTAAATTGCTATTAATCATCACGAAAGAATTAGACTTTTATTTAAAATAAAGTACTTTTTATTTATGAGTTCAGAGCCTACGTTATTTTGATACAACTTGGTATCAATAAATTTTATATCAGAAAAATAAACAAAAAGGTTATGCAATATCATGCATTTAGATTAAAAAATATTAAAAAATTTAAATAACATGTTAAATAAAATATTAAAAAAGATTAAGAAATTAAAAAAAAAATCTTTTAGTGAATTTGCTCCCCTAGGAACAAATTTGGTAAATTCGTGCACCAAGAAAATGACACGGGTAATCCACTACCCCTACGGCTTTACCGTTGTCGGTGACCCTGATAGTGGGTTTTAGGTAGTCCATGGTACCATTTTCATAGTCTACCTCAGGTGTGCAGAGGAGAGAGAGATATGTAGAGTAGAGATGGGTAACCGGATGCTTCACGAGTGGTGCTGTCGGTGAGAGGGATTCACGGGTGGTGGTGTGCGGATAGTCCAGGTGACACGTTGCGATTAGTGCGGTAAGTTAAGTTTTAATATTAGAGTTATACATTGTTTAAGGTTATGCACTAACATTGGAGATACATTGTTAATTGCTTTAGGTTAAGTGCTACTCGAAGCTTTCCTGCAAGTAGCTGTAAAGCGCAATATTCTATTTCATATTTAAAATTGATATGTTATATTAGATTTCTCAACCCCGGAACGTTTCCGGGGTATAATCTAGTATTGGATATAAAAAAATGTCAAATCAGTATATTTGTTTTCAGTGGTAGATGCAAATTCGATTTCCCCCGTCAAGGTCGGGTTTGTTTCAACAATCTTAAACAAAGTAACAGTAGTAAAAGTACACAATCTTTCTTTGTTTCAAAAATTCTCTAGTTTATTTGAACCGCATCATCATTGGAAGCACTGTTTCAAAAATATATATATTCATATTATTTTATTCTTTCAAAAATATATATCCATAGCTGTTGTATCTACGTGGCCCATTTCACATCCATCAATAAATATGATATAACAATGACCCGATTTTGACACGTGTACATACAGCACAACTATATATATCCAATTGCATGCTTCTCTTTACAACACTCTCTTACAAATAACCTTCCAATTTCCATTTCAAACACACACATTCTTTCCAGAACTTTCCAAAAATCTTGTTGATTTTCAGCCTGTTGCTGTTTAGGCTTAGTGATCAGTTAAGCATGAAAGGTGACAGCTCTAAACACAGGAGATCAATGGAGATGAAGTCAGTGTTTATGTGGGGGTATTTACCTGCAGCATTACCTCAACGGTCGCCGTTAGTTTCTCCTGTGGAAGTTAGGCTTCCTCCGTCAACCGACGCTGGTCGATTCTGGACCGACGTCTGTGGCGGTGGCTGCGGGTTTGCTATGGCCATTTCAGGTTGGTAAATTATTATTCTTTCTTCCTTTGTAGATTTTTTTTTTTTTTTTTTTTTTTTTTTTTTTGCATTTATAGGTTATTTTTAAAATGTAAGAGAATTTGTGGAAATGGGGAGTTCGTTGATTGAATCAGCGAACTCCAACAGAATTTGTTGAAGTTCGCTGATTCAATGAGCAATCTTCAACAAAGATCGTTGATTGAATCAACGACCTTTGTTGAAGTTATTTGTTTCACTAGGAAGATGGTTTAATGGATTAGCGATCTTTGTTGAAGATTGTTGATTGAATCAGCGAACTTCAACAGAATCTGTTGAAGTTCGCTGATTCAATCAGCCAGGGCCGGCCCTGAAAATTCAGGTGTCTGGGCCGAGAAAATGAAATCTGTGCCCCTTAGTTTTTGGTCTTTTAAGCAATGTTTTCATAACTGAAGCGAACGTTGAACCGATGTCCTTACCGGTTTCCTAGTCGAACTGGTCAAACCGGATATAGAACTGAAAGTGTCGTAATAATTATAAAAATTAATATGTTTGACTAATTGGCTCATAAAAAAACCACAATTTCTTAAAACTCCATAATAATTTGAAGGGCCATTATTTTATGTCTAGACTTCAAAAGTTTTTTAATAAAATGAATTTGACTTACATCATGTGTAAAAGCGTGAGACAATTACTGTTTTGTAGTACTACTATATATTAAAATTTACTGCAAAGGCTGCACAATTACTGTACCACAACACAAATCTCAAGTAACACACTCCAACTTTTTTTTTTAATTTTATCGTATCCTACCAATCTAGTTTATCAGTGATGTTTAAGATGAAATCTTTTTTTTTAGTCAAAAACAGAAAGAAAATACTTGCAGAAAGAATACACCCGCCGTCGCTCAAAGCGCCCCCTTAGAAATTGGGCCCGGGCCGGGAGTCCTCCCCGCACCCCCTTAGGGCCGGCCTTGCAATCAACGAACTACCCATTTCCACAAATATTTGCGTGAAACACTCAAAAGCACTCTTCCATTTTAAAAAATCACCTATAAATGCAAAAAATTCTCCTTTGCATATATGTAAACTTGTAAACTATTGGATTTTTATCAGACTCAGGGAAGCTAATCACATGGGGTGCAACTGATGATCTTGGTCAAAGCTATGTGACATCTGGGAGACATGGGGTGTGTCTTTTTTACCCGACCTATAGACCCTTCCAACTGATAAATAGGTTGGATGATTCTTTGGATGCATGTCCAAGTTTGAGGTTTCCAATTCCTTACGGTTTTGGTTTTACTCCGTGAATCGCCATTAAAAAAAATATTACTATGTGTTTCATATGCTAATTAATGTGCTGTTTTTTTTTTAAAATACTTTTAAGGAAACACCAGAACCTTTTCCTCTTCCAAATGAAGTTTCTGTAGTGAAAGCTGCAGCAGGTTGGGCACATTGTGTCTGTGTAACAGGTATACTACTGTGTACATCTGTATTTTTTTATAGAATTATAGAACTATTGCAATTTTTGTGTGTGTGTGTGTATGTGTGTAAAGTGGCAGGAGAGGTTTATACATGGGGATGGAGAGAGTGTGTGCCTTTTGGGACAGTTGTTGGAGACCCATACATAGATCAAGGTCCAGAAACAGACGTACTTGACATGCGTAATCCATTTATAACTGAACAAGGTAATATTATTAATCATTGCCTGAGGTATATGGTAACTGTTGAGTTCACTAACTATGATTTCAAGTGAGCCCTCACTCAGAGGGATCAAGATCTACCGCTGCGCATGAAAGTACGAAAAGGCGGCGTGTGTCATCATCTAAACATGTAGGTGAAAGCTCGTCATCACCAGGCGATGAATCTCTCTCAGCTTTGCCGTGTTTGGTAGCTTTCATGAATCCAGGGGTAAGGATAACCACAGTTGCAGCCGGCGGACGACATACATTGGCATTATCAGGTCCCTTCAACTAATTCTTTATATAACTTAACTTAGTGTAGTAGTTAATATACATTCTTATTGTATTGTGGCTTGTGTGAAGTTAGATATGGGACAGGTGTGGGGTTGGGGGTATGGAGGTGAGGGGCAACTAGGTTTGGGGCCCCGCATTCGAATGGCATCTTCGCCACGTCCTATACCTTGCATTGCCACATCATCAGGAACCGTTCCAGGAACATATATCAGAGGAATTGCTTGTGGAGGAAGACACAGTGCCGTAATTACGGGTGAGCTTTTCTGTTCATAATATCCCTTGAATCTTGTACTAGTTTAAATAGTTGATTGTGATGATAGTGATAGTGTGGTTCTTTTTATTCTATGGATTTTGACTTTATATAATGCATCCACAGATGCTGGGGCATTAGTGACATTTGGTTGGGGCCTCTATGGACAGGTGACATTTCCTTGTTTTGAAAATAGTTCATATACCACATGTTTTTTTATGGAGTATGATATGATGATATGTTCTTATTACAGCCTTATGTTTCTTAGTTTTCCTCAACTGGTGGGGATTATGTCATGATAACATTTTTTTTAAGATAAAGTTCTATGTGAAAGGCGAAAAAACTCATTTTTTTTATAAAAATTATATTGATATATGTTATTCAGGTTCCCTTTATGTCACAGGTCATTTGGTGGCTGCATATCAGGATTCTAAGTTATGATTTTCTTGTGATATAGTGTGGGCAAGGAAGTACCGATGATGAGCTAAATCCTACATGTGTATCATCGTTGCTGGGCATCCGCATAGAGTGCGTTGCTGCAGGTCTTTGGCATACAATCTGCATTTCGAGTGATGGCGCTGTGTATGCCTTTGGTGGGAATCAGTTTGGCCAATTGGGTACTGGAACCGATAATGCTGAGGTCCTTAACTTACTCAAGTTTTCTACTTCTTATTATTGTTAATATGTTTGTTGTATGCTTGCTAATCCGCAGTGTGTTTTTAGACCTTGCCACGGCTTTTAGATGCTCCTAGTCTTGACAATGAACATGCAAGAGTGGTATCGTGTGGGGCTCGGCACAGTGCCATTGTTACAGGTATGTATTGTGGCATACCATTTTCTTAGCATTTAGAGAAATGTCAAATGGTTTAAATTACCATTTTTTTTATTTTTATTTTTTTGCTTTGGATTTGCGAAGACGGGAAGGTGTTCTGCTGGGGATGGAACAAGTATGGTCAGGTACACAACCTTCGCTTAACCAGAGTTAATTAATCCATGGTTTATTGTGTCCTGATAACAACTCCTGACTACTTGCAGCTTGGTTTGGGGGATGCATCAGACCGTAACATTCCATCTCAAGTTGCGCTAGATGGCTATGTACCAAGAGCCGTTGCGTGTGGCTGGTGGCACACACTTCTTCTTGCTGAATCACTTACCTGAAGAGTTCCCTTTTGGGGGCTTCCAGACATCCAGAATAAGTTTTGTTGGGTCAGCAGTTGCGCTTTCACTCTTTCATCGAGTACAAGTATATGCATATGTACATACAATAATAAGCTTGCATGTAGAATAATCATATGTATGCATGTGATCATTGTTAGCACAATAAGTTATTGGGCTCATGATCTATTACGCTTTCACTTAGTCCGTTTAAGTAGATTAGCCTAGATATATAGTGCTCCCTATTTATCATGTTGCTTTCCTGTATTTATGTAACTTCTTTCTCCAATAATAAAGCCTAGCAGTATTGTTCTCTATATATCATTGTTAATTTAAATCATCATTGATAACTAAAAGCTTCCAAGGTGTCTTATCATATGATTGAAACCGGTCATGGGCGGCTTTGGGGTGGGCCGTGGAGGCCAACCGAACAGGCCCGTAAATCTTAGGGCACATTTAAAAAAAATCCTATATATATGAGCCAAATACTCAATACAGTATGTAATTTCACGCATTTTAATACTATTATTTTATTAATTGTTAAAGCCAAAGGGGCTTAATTTTTAATGGCTCGGATATGACACCTAAATCCTCAGGGACGCCACTGCAGTATTGTTAAGATTATACATAGAGATTGGCCCAGGTTGGTTATGGGATCCTAACTTATTGAGATTTCCAATTATAAACTTCCATCCCAAAAAGGACATCATTAGATTTCTATGGACCTGTGTCCAATGTATCTGTATTAACCACTTTCGGTATGTGGGGGAGGCAAGAATGCGTGCACCAAAACGAATTCTTCGGAAAACAATACTGCGCATAGTAAGCTTGTAACTTACAACTTGATCAACGACCCGTGTGGACATGGGTTGGCAAAACAGCATATCCTACAAATGCTGGACTGGTCCAGTCTTTAGTTCTTCTAAGTTCTAAGTTCTAACTAATTCCTCCATTCAAAATGAAAATTAACTTGCCTGTAAGAATATTGTTACTTGCGGTGATCTTGCTGGTGCACGCCACATGTGCCAAGGTTATACAGTGCCCGAATTGTGGGACCACTTCCGTCCCATATCCACTCAGAACTGAACCCGCATGCGGCCAACAATTATACAAGGTCAGGTGTGACAATGGTGTGTTGAAGTTTGATACACTCAATAACACCTATTTGATCAAATCAATCATCCCAAAATACCAGACTCTTGTGATCCAGCAACCGCATCTCTTACCAAACACCTGCGATACAGTTGATCATACAACCCACAGCATCCAGCTGAACACCTCTTTGCGCTTCACTATCTCACATATCAACTGTACTGATCTATCCATTGAGTTGAAGTGGGCGTTACCACCGGAGCCACCTTGTAAAACAGATGCGTGTTGTGATTCAACCTCCACTTGTAAGGCTGCTAGCGATGGAGCGCTAAGGTGCTTCTGTAAGCATAGATTCCACTGGGACGCAATTGCCGGCCAGTGTGCTTCAGGTAATGATTAATGTTGAGTGACATCAATATTAGATATTAAACAAGAACTTAATATTTATTTGTATATATATATATATATTGTATGTGTATAAACTTATGTGTGTATTTTATGTAAGTTAGGATTATACTTAGGATTATATGTATGTTAGTTTAAGGATTAATTGAGATTGGTATCGGCTGCAAAGGAGATCAAGACACAACACACTAATGAAAAGAAAGTGCAGCATGTTCCATAAGGCGCGCCTCAAGTGCAGAAAGACCAAAATACCCCGACAGTTAAGTTGGTTATTTGGCGCCAGAAATTTGGAGGGACATCTTGAACGGTTGTGACGGTTGAAGTGTCGATTAACAAGTATAAAATGCGCGATGCGCTCCGATGCGTTTTGATCCCAAAAGTCGACGCGTGATGCGCGCGCATCACGTATACGACGCCTTTGTTATTTAAAAAATTATATATAGATAACATTAAACTTGTTGACTTTAAACATTAAAAATTTAGAGATTAAAATAAATAAATACAAGAAAATAGCTTTAGTACCATGAAAAAAGTTTAATATATAACCAAAAAAAGCCTTGAACCCTTATTTGTACAAGTAGCCTATGCAAAATGTACAAGCAATCTATGTAGGAACTCACTTAACAACTTCATCAGTTCATTGTACAAGCTTATTAAGCACATTCTACTAGCTCATTGTACAATTTTACGCTATAGTGGTTGGTTTTACAAAAATGCACGCATCATGGCGCATTATGCGAGTGCAACAAGAGCGCATTATGCAATTCTGAGCGCATCATCCTCGCATCACGTAATAGCTGCGCATCGCATCACCTGATGCAATCTCATCAACGCATCGTGCGCATCACGCATTATGCACGCATCATGCGCGCATTTTAAAACCAAGGTTCTTCGTTGTTTTCTTACTATATTCATTTGATCCGATTGTGTTATAGTGTTTGATTCATTTGTTGTTTAAGTGTTTCATTATTATTATCAATTCAGCTGCCAACAATCAATTACCCTTTTAAAGAACAAATTAACTAAAGATTCAGTTTATTGCAGATTTCACAAGAATCAAACCAAAAAGAATCATACTATTGGTGCCTACAATGTGCAGTGGTGTGATATTGATTCTTTCAGTTGTATTCGCGACAACAATGCTCATTCGCCATCACAGAATCAAAGCAGAACAAAAACTGCTTACTATTGAGCGTGAAAAGGTTGTAGCTTCCGATGATGGCGGAAAATCTGCCAAGATCTTCACCATAAAAGAAATCAAAAGGGCAACAAAAAACTTCTCATCAAGCGGTCTTCTCGGTGTTGGAGGCTTTGGTGAGGTGTATAAAGGTGTGCTGGACTGTGGCACAATGGTGGCTGTAAAATGTGCAAAGCTCGGGAACACCAAAAGCATCGATCAAGTCCTAAATGAGGTCCGAATACTCGGGCAAGTCAACCACAAGAACCTTGTACACCTTATTGGTTGTTGCATAGAGAAACAACCGTTGTTGGTGTACGAGTTTATCCCAAACGGAAGCCTTTTTTATCGCTTACATGATAAAAAAGAACAACCGTTAACATGGAGCCAACGATTAGGCATTGCTCATGACACTGCCCAAGGGCTCGCATACCTCCATTTCTCTGCATCTCGCCCAATCTACCATCGTGACGTGAAGTCTAGCAATATTTTACTTGACCATAACATGAAAGCAAAGGTGGCCGATTTTGGTTTGTCAAGACTAGCTCATACAGATTTAACCCATGTGACAACTTGCGCTCAAGGTACGTTAGGGTACCTAGATCCTGACTATTACTGGAACTATCAGTTAACCGATAAGAGTGATGTGTATAGCTTTGGAGTACTGTTGTTAGAAATACTGACGTGTCAAAAAGCCATAGACTTTAGTAGACCCACAGACGACGTCAATTTGGTTGCCTATGTCAAGCGTATGGCCAACGAGGAAAGATTGGTAGATATCATTGACCCGTTGCTTAAGGAACACGCGACATCCTTGGACATCGATGCTATGAAAGCATTTGGGTTCCTTGCAATGAGTTGCTTGGAGGAACGAAGAGAAAACCGACCTACTATGAAGGAAGTATCCGAAGAGATTGAGTATATCATGGGTGTCGTAGATCATCGGAATAGCTCGGCCTCATAAAGTGTCATCTGTTATCATGATTTGTGCAATGTGCATCATTGCATTAAGAGCTGTATGTAATCAAATCATAAGCATGTTTCGTATTCTAGAGTATATGAACATTTCCCTTTGACGTTTGACAATAAACCTTTTTAAAAGTCAATTATGCACATTGAATTTTTTTTTTTTTTTAATTTTTATAAAGAATTGTTTGATATTCGATCTGATAAAACATGTTTTTATTGTAGAAAACAAGAAATCATCAACATTATCCGCAGATAAGTTTACAATAAATTTCAACAGAAGTAGTTGAGAAGATAGATATAATATGAAATTCCCTATGAAATATCTATCTTTGTCATGTAAATAGTCAAAGTCAACGCCACCAATTGTTACAAAAAGTCAACAAAACAACCTGCAAACAAAGAGTTTAATTTAGGGGAAAATGACCAATATAGCCCGTTGACCGGGCATTTTGCACAAATAGCCCCCTCCACCGTCTTTGGAGAGACGGGACACGGCTCCCAACCCGCCTGAACCGTCTTTGGATAGACGGGACACGTTGTGACCCCCCCAACCGCCACGTGGCGTCTCTGATCCCGAGGCTGTACCGTCTCTCTCCAGACGGGTCAGAGATCTCTCCCAGACGGTTCACGTTTACCAAGACGGCTGACCCTTCGGTTCAACCGTCTCCAAAGACGGTTCACGTCTATCAATGCCGGCTGTCCCTTCGGGTCAACCGTCTCAAACAGACGGGTCACCTTTCCCAATACGTCTTAACGAAATTTGTGAACCGTCTGAACCGTCTGAACCGTCTCACGAGTGTATATAAATACCCCAATTAACTTAACGAAATTTGCACCCACCGTTCTCCTCTAAGCTTTCATCTTCCATGCACCCACCCGTCTCCTCTAAGCTTTCATCTTCCAATCCAATGACGTTTTTTTACTTTCCCAGCCGAAGCCTTTTTGACTTTCCCAGCCGAAGCCTACCCGTTTTTATACTGGATTGTTGTTGTTTCATGGGAAAATATGTCCCGGTTACTTGGATTGTTGTTTCATCTGCGTACGGCTACTTGGATTGTTGTTCCATCTGCGCGTGGTTTGCAACCCGTGTAATGGATCGATGATGTGGTGGTCTACATTTTAGGCAAGTTCGTTCGCTTTCCGAATTTATGTCTCGATGTTCGACGTGTGCTCACTGAGAACTATTGTTACATAAAACGAGGAAATGTTTCGGACTTGTCTGTGTAGAGCACATACACCATTCGAAACAACGTCTATGTAGACCACTGCTACTACCGCCGCTGTGGAGGACAAAACATCTAACACTAAGATGTAGTCCTCAATAGTTGGTTAGACATTACTATTACTTCAAACAAAGTTCCTAGTTCTGGAAGTAAATTTGGGAAGTTTGTTGTAATAGTGTAGTTTTTTACTTGTTGCTTCTTAATTTTCTCTTGTTGCTTCTTTATTCTCGGGAAGTTTGTTGTAATAGTGTAGTTTTTTAATTGTTATTGTAATAATATTTATTGTTTATTTGTGATTGTAATAGTATAGTACGTTTAAATATAAAAACAAAACGACAAATTAAAAATATAACCAACTATTGCATTAAAAATAAAACCATTACAAATAAATAAAAATATAATTAAAAATTACATAAGACGATGTTTAATCATTTGCCACACGGACACATGTTTAAACTCTTTACCCTCCCTGTTTTTATACTGCCTTAGACTGTGTCTAATGGCCACGTCTTCAGGAAAGTTTGCGGGTACGTCGTAAAGGGTCCGGTTGTGGTGGCCTTGAATATTTGACACTTTGTCGTCAAATCATTCAACTTGCGGCTAAGCGACTCGGTGGTACGTTGTGAGCCCCCAACGAGCCGGTTGTATTCATTCAGGATCCGGAACCACTTGTTGTTGAGGTGTGTACTCTCCTCAACATGCAGCCATGCCGCAATCAACGCAATCTCTTGTTCTTCCGTCCATCTTTGGGGTGCCATTGGTGTTGGATGGTGGTTTGGACGGTGGTTTGGACGGTGTTGGACGGTGGTTTGGACGGTGTTGGACGGTGGTTTGGACGGTGTTGGACGGTGGTTTGGACGGTGTTGGACGGTGGTCGTCGGGTAGTAGATGGTGTTTGGACGGAGTTGTACGGTGGTGGATTGTGTTCAGACGGGGTTGGATGACGGGAAATGGACGGGAGACGGGTATTTATAGGGCTGAGCCGGACAACCGAAGCGTCGCCGCTCATCGGGAACCACCGCGTCGGTAAATGTGTACCGTCTTGAGAGACGGTTGAACCGAAGGGTCAGCCGTCTTGGGAAAGGTGACCCGTCTTTTTGAGACGGTTGACCCGAAGTGTCAGCCGGCATTGATAGACGTGAACCGTCTGGGAGACGGTTGAACCGAAGGGTCAGCCGTCTTGGGAAACGTGAACCGTCTGGGAGAGGGTTCTGACCCGTCTGGAGAGAGACGGTACATCTCGGGATCAGAGACGCCACGTGGCGGTCCTCTGTTGGCTGAAATGGGAAGCCTCTCGGGAGACGGTTCAGGCGGGTTGGGAGCCGTGTCCCGTCTCTCCAAAGACGGTGGAGGGGGCTATTTGTGCAAAATGCCCGGTCAACGGGCTATATTGGTCATTTTCCCTTAATTTAGTCTCTTAGTTTTTTTTCAAAAAAATGTCTCTTTAGTCCGAATAGTTTTTTTCTCATTTGTGTCCCTAAGGTTTCTATTTTTTGCCATTTTCATCTAACCCCCTAACTCCGTTAAAATACTATTTAAACTAAAGAGGTATTTTCTAACAAACTTCACGCACTAAATTGGCAATTTTTTTTTTTTTGAGCGGCAAATTTCACTCCTTGTGGGACTTGAACCCATGACCCCCCTTTAGGTGTTCCTAGAAGCTTTGCTTCTACCATTGGGCCACCACCCCAATGGCAATTAACTCTCCAAACAAACACTATAAATCAAAACATCCATCACATACCTTCATTAAAACAAAATCAAGCAACCATTCTCTCAACCCTTTCAAAAATGGCGGCCAAACCCATCTCCGCTATCATGCTCAAGGTGGCACTGATGCTAACATACGCCACTTCCACCTACGCCGCCACCCGTTGCCCCGACTGTGTCTCAACCCAAGTCCCATACCCACTAAGCACCGGACCCAGTTGCGGCGACCAATCATACAAAGTCCGATGCAACACATCATCAAACACCTTATTCTTCGACACACCCAACAACACCTACCCAATCTCCTCCATCTCTCAACCCACCCAACGTTTTATTATCCAACCATCAAGATTCTTAAACAACAACAACACGTGCGTCACAGCAGACGTCTCCTCACAAGGTCTACAACTAGACCCAAGCTTACCATTCAACATAACAAGCGGCAACACTATCATGTACCTTAACTGCTCCGATTCGCTTCTTAAGTCGCCGTTAAACTGTACCTCAACGAGTCTTTGTCACTCGTATATTAATAATTCTGCTGAAGCAGCGTCGTGTGGAAGGGCTCCGATTTGTTGTACGTTTCGGTCGGGTGGGTCGTCGACGATGTATGCGATCCGGGTTAGGGAAGGTGGGTGTCAAGCGTATAGGAGTTTTGTGGGTCTGGATTATTCGTTGCCGGTTAATAGGTGGCCTGCTCCTGGTGTTGAGATACAGTGGGTGTCGCCTCCTGAGCCGTTGTGTGGTGCACAAACGGACTGTGATGATAGGTCTAGGTGTCTGAGGTCTGGTACTGATGGTGTTAATAGGTGTGTTTGTAATGCTGGGTTTCATTGGGATGGTGTGGATGGAGTTTGTGCACTAGGTAATTTACTAATTTCGCTAAACGTTTTTTTTTTTTTTTTTTTTTTTTTTTTTTTTAATAAAAGTCGTTTGTTTTTTTATTGTTTTATTTATTTAAAAGATTAACTATGATATTGGTTGTAATTTATTTGACAGATGATAGTTGTGAGAACAGAGGAGATTGCAGCGACTCTAACCGGACTGCACTTATTGCAGGTATCATAACGTCTCACTGCGCATCCCACTTTCTAATTTTGTACCGTTACATTTTATCAAACGGTTGTTCTGCATGCATATATGCAAACAACCGTTTGAAATTTAGGTCGGTTTTTAATTTAACAAAAAGTATCCCAAACAGCCGGGCTATTAAACCTTGGCTGTTGGGCGAAGGTGTGGGATTCGAAAGCTACACCTAGGATGTAGGTAGAGTCGTAGAGACGGCCCTTGCTTAATATTTTGTTTGTATAAATTATGTGACTAATGTTAGTCAACTTTTTAATATTTTACTAAAATTGTTTGAAAATAACAATGATGTAAATGAAATAATTGTAAAATTTATTACTATTTAACTATTTTGCGTTATAATTTAACGTGGAGCATTGAATAATAGTTTATTAATATCAGTTACTTTGACTAGTAACGACTAAAATAATATATTGTAAATCTTAATGTTTTTTTTTTTTTTTTTTTTTGAAAAGAGAATTTCATTAACAAGAACTCGAAGCGCCATCAAAGCAAGGACCTACGAGAAAAACCCAATACATCAATCAAACGGACATTTACACCATTTAGACCAATCGACATCTTTGAATCTAGACCTATGACGGAACTAAAAATAAGCCTTTGACTTCACACTTTCAATAATCTCCACGGGTCTTCGTTGTTTCTTGTTGAAAATGCGGTCGTTTCTCTCGTTCCATAAGATCCAAAGCGTGGTATAGATGATGCCCCTGCAAATAAAGTTCAGATCTTTCGGCAACTTGTGGAAATCCGGCATGTTAATCAGGTCCTCAACATCAAAGAAAAAGCTATGACTTAAACGGCACCAAGTCTCGATTCGGAACCAAACCTCCTGCGCAAAACAACAACCAGTGAAGAGGTGCAGCGCCGTTTCCACTTCCTGTTGACAAAAAATGCAGCCTTGACTCTGAACCGTAACCCCTCGTTTGATAAGTTCTGCGACAGTGGGTAGCCTATTGTGAACGAGACGCCATACCATGATCTTACACTTAAGAGGGACCCAATTCTTCCACTTGATAATGGGTCTGTTAACAGCCATCAGCGTAGGGGCAGTCAATAGATTTTTAGCCGACGAAACAGAGAATTGGCCGTCCTTCTCGCCGGTCCACCTCCATTGGTCTCCACCTTCCTTCCTTGGTAATTCAAACAGGTCGCTAATCAGCTGGAACAATTCCAAATTCTCTTTATACGTAACCGGTGGGGTACGCCAATCCCAATGTAATGTATTTGTGTTGTTGCTGCGCTGGACCCTAGAGGCGACAGAAACCCATTTATCTCTTTCCAGCCTAAAAAGGTTGGGATATAACTCACGTAGCGGAACATTTTTTAACCAAGTGTCACCCCAAAAGTTAATATTATTCCCATCGCCTAAGACCCCAACGATAAAAGAGTTAAAAATCCTACCGTCATGAAGCTTTTTCTCACCCGTCTTGACAATATTTCTCCAACAACCGTTTGGCTTCGTCGTACATGGAAGCATAGCCCAAGGACGACTCGCATCATGGCAATACGAGATAATCTTCTTCCACAAGCTCCTATGTTCATTTTTAAACCTCCAAGTCCATTTTAATAAAAGAGCTTCGTTTACGTCTTGTAACTTAGACACACCAAGACCACGCTTAGTTTTAGGAGTAGTCACCAAATCCCAAGCAACCCACGATATCTTTTTATCATTCATAGACCCCGACCATAGGAAACGCCTCATAATAGCTTCAATAGACTCGATAACGGCTTTCGGAGCTTTATAAAGAGAAAAATAATAAACCGGTAAACTTTCTAACACCGACTTCAAGAGGACCAAACGGCCGCCTATGGAAAGATTTTTGGCTTTCCAAGAAACGAGACGATTACGGACCACATCTATCACTGGATCCCAATTCCTGATTCGAGACATTCTAGCTCCCACTTGGATACCGAGGTATGTAAAAGGGATAGCCCCTCGCTTACAACCCAAAAGATCCATCATGTCATCCACCTCACCATCGCTTGTACCAATACCAAAAATATTTGACTTGTGTAAGTTAATACGCAAGCCAGAGCAGATATAGAAAATGCGTAAAACTCTAGCAATACTTTTGATGTTTTCTCTAGACCACTCCCCTAGAATTAACGCGTCATCTGCATAAAACAAGTGAGTTAACTCTGCCTCCCCTTCTGAAAAACGTATACCCTTGAAAACTCCCAAGGCATTAGCTTTGTTAAGAAGCCACGATAGCGCTTCCATCACAATAAGGAAAAGGAAAGGAGACAGAGGGTCTCCTTGACGAAGCCCCTTACCGCACCCAAAATCGAAAGTTGGCGAGCCATTAACCAAAACCGCGGCCCTAGAAGAATAACAAATCCCTTTGATCCATTCGCACCATAACGGGTGAAAACCCATTTGGTTCAAAATAGAGATCAAAAAACGCCAATTGACGTTGTCGTAGGCCTTTTCAAAATCTATCTTTAACATAAACGCCTTTCTTTTTTTCTTCTTTAGCCAATCCATAACTTCATTTACTATAAGAGGACCGTAAAGGATGAAAATGATTTTAGTGAAACATTAAATTGATAATGTAATATTTTAAAAACTTAATAGTCCTACTTGTGGCCAAAGGCACAATATATTTATAGGTCAAAGCCATGTTTTGAAGTCAAAATTAGACCAAAGTACAAATTTAGGTAGGTTGAGTAGGCGCTACATACTGCATACACATCATGTGACATGTACATCGTTATAAAAATAGTTTATACTTTTTGCAAGTCTTAATCAAATAACTACTGCCGTTACATGCCTTGTAGACATCACATTTTGTTTAGACTTTAGAATAATTAGATAAAAGTGTTCATTGTTTATTTTCAGTGAAATAATATATGTTTCATATATGATGTTGATCAAGTATTTAATTACGTTACAAATTTAGTGTCTGCTGTGTAGCACTCGTTAACATTTGAATGATCAGGTTTGACCTCCGGGCTGGGATCAGCGCTTGTCGCAGCTATAATCGGATTGTTACTCTACAAACGTCACCTTCGCCACAAAGAAGCACTAGCGCGCCTTGCTCGTGAGCGTGAAGAGATACTAAACGCCGGTTCAGGAAAAAACGCTAAAGTCTTCACCGGGAAAGAAATAAAAAAGGCAACCGCTAACTTCTCAAAAGACCGTCTCCTAGGCTCAGGAGGATACGGAGAGGTATATAAAGGCATTCTAGAAGATTCCACCGTTGTGGCGGTCAAATGTGCGAAAGTTGGGAACACAAAAGGCACCGATCAGGTCCTCAACGAGGTTCGAATCCTTTGTCAAGTTAACCACAGGGGTCTGGTTCGCCTCCTGGGCTGCTGTGTTGAGCTCGAGCAGCCATTGCTCGTTTATGAGTACATTCCAAATGGCACGCTATTGGACCACCTAAAAGGTCGATACAGTGGCATGTTGACTTGGACCCACCGGCTAAACATTGCTCGTGATACAGCAGAGGGGCTAGCTTACCTTCATTTCTCTGCTGTTCCACCGATCTACCACCGTGACGTCAAATCTAGCAACATCTTACTAGACGAGAAACTGAATGCAAAGGTTGCGGATTTTGGACTGTCAAGGTTGGCCGAAGCGGATTTAAGTCATGTGACAACTTGTGCTCAGGGCACTTTAGGGTATCTGGATCCTGAATATTACAGAAACTATCAGTTGACGGATAAAAGTGATGTCTACAGCTTTGGAGTCGTGTTGTTGGAGTTGTTAACATCTCAGAAAGCAATAGATTTTAATAGACCACCCGATGATGTGAACTTGGCAATTTATGTGAAACGGGTTGTTGAAGAGGAAAGGTTGTTGGATGCGGTTGACCCGAACTTGAAGAAGGGTGCTAGCAAGTTGGAGCTGGAGACGATGAAAGCATTGGGGTTTCTCGCGGTTGGGTGCTTAGAGGAGCGTCGACAAAATAGGCCTTCGATGAAAGAGGTGACAGAGGAGATCGAGTATATAATTAGCATTGCAACAAGTAAACCTGAAGATTAAAATGCATCAATTAGACGATTAAATAATGTTTTTATTGTAGAATTATACCAAAAGCGTAGAAATAAGTTTATTAGTGTACAATAAGTTTCATTTGTTTAGTTGTGTTTTACTTCTTTTTGTTCACATTTGTCATTCAAGAAATTATGGTTGCCAATGTAGGATTGTATGCTATAAATAAAGTCCTTTGCCTAAAGAAATTTAAACTTATGTCAATTAAATTTTACGTTTATATTAACTTTCGAGGTTAACTAGACCATCTCTTAATTCCACATTACCAGACTCCAGAAAGAGGTCCAGAGTAACATATTAACCCAATTTCATGGTTTATGGACCAATTATATGCTTTAAGAAGGCCCACTTTATACAACGGTCCATTGGATCCACATCCTGGCATCTACATGTTGTCATGCTAATTAGAGATGGACAGAAAACCCGGTTCCAGACCCGACCTGCCCTGGAACCGGTACCTACCATACCCAATCCGCGGTACATACCGGTTCCATACCGGGATAAGAAAACGGAAACGACGGAACCGGTTCCACCTTTACCCGGCCAAAACCCAGAATACCCGACCCGGAACCGAAAAAACCCGAACGTACCCGGAACCGGTTCCTACCTGGTTCCGGGTTCTAAAAGAACACGTTTTGTGCATCTCTAATGCTAATTGCTAACATAGTAACATGCATCTTAATAACTTTTTTTACAAATCTATCCTTAAATAAATATATTTACCCCGCGCTTAAACTCATTGCTAATAAATTTCTCAAACTAGTTATTTACCCCCCCCCCCTTCCGCATAATAGATGAATAGCTAGGGGCGAAGGTTACTTGGGGCCAGGGGTGGCCCTGGCCCCCCTGTTTTTGGCGCAGTGGTGGAAATTTGCGATTTTCGTAGGTAAATTGCGTCCGGGTTGAGTCCGGCCCCCACCGATTCTAAAACCAAGCTTCGCCACTGTGAATAGCGACATGATAAGTATTAACTCATTAACATTTAGGGTTAGTAAGTATTCGATTGATTGTACAATACATTAAACAAAATTCACAACCCAATCACAATTACATCTAACAAGATAACATAACATAATCTCATAACATTTAATCTAGTTGTTCGATTTCTTGTTTAGCTTCATAACGCACATATAATGCGTCAATTGTTGTTTGTAGCTCCAACTGGGACTGGCAGATTCGCAACCTACTCAGTCAGTTCGATTAATTTTTCAATGATGCGTCGATCATTTGCGACAACCTCATCCACTAATTTTTGTAAGGGGTTGCCTATCATATATACTTGCCATTTTCTACACTTAAAAAAATACCCAATAAGTTTAAAAAAATAGATAATTAAAAAGCAAATAAAAACACAAAAAAATAACAAAATAAATCAAAGAGGGGGATACTTTTTAATGGAATATGAGGTTTAGCCATATCAAATGCCCCGCCAAGACACAGATCGGGTCTACACCAGATCACTAGCGGGATAATTCGTTGTTTTGTGTAAATCACACGCTATAAGGAGTTATTAATTTATATATTTATTTATAAAAATTAGATTTGTGTAAAAACTCAGTTGTATAAAACACAATGAAAATCATACTAAAAACACAATAGACAAACAAAGTTAAATCATGTGTAAGCTAAAAAAACACAATGAACACATTTATAACACAGTGTCTAATATAACACAATGGATGGGCATAGGACACAATGAAGTAAAACCCCAGTTAACACGTATTTTTTATTTTAATATAACAATGTGATACTCATATTAAAGATTAAAAAACACTTGTTAATATGGTGATTTTTTTTAAAATATGAGATGAAAATTTATAGACGGTTTCAAATGATAGGGGAAATTGGCATGTGCCTTGCATGTAGAGAAAGAAAATTAACAAATGTGAATTTTTCTTTTATGCTCTTTGCCTAATTTAATATTTAATTTTTCCATCAAACTAATCTTAACTCTATAAATTTCAAATTAATTAACCCAAATCCTTCTCACCCTTCTTAGAAAAGTGGTCTTTGTATTTAAATAAATCCTCTTTAAAAAAGCAACGTTTTATAAACAAATAAATATGAAAAAAACTTTTTAAAAGCAAGTTTTGCAGGTCATATGAATTCTGAAAGTAACGGTTTTTATAGGGGTAATTTGACAACTTTTAAAGTAAGTTTTCAAGGGAGGGGGTTTGACAATTAGTAAGGTGAGCACGTTTGACTCACTCCATAATTAATCTTGGAAGATAAACTATTCTTGTTTTCCTTTTTACGGAATAAAGATAACAAGATTGGTCAGATCTAACAAGGTGCGGAATCCTTTAATAGACGTTTATGCAATATCGAATCGTATGAGCACAAGATGTAACGGTAAAACGAATGGTATATTTGATTAACTATCACAAAGATTAAAAGATAATAACGAAGATCCATTAGGCGAAGATGCCTATAGAATCTTCGCTTACTTACTATCTTCATCCAGAATATAATTTCGTTTATTAACTGTGTTCGCTAGGGTATTATCAAAGGACTATCATACTTGTTTTTTAACACTGAGTATGTTACAATGAACCTATCAACCAGACTAAAACGACACCAATCTAGATAAGCGTTTGTCACACAAACATGCATCAACATAAAGTAAATCTTTTAACCCGTTTTGATGTATCTATCTTTTTGCTCCCTACGGCTTTTTCAGAAAACCTTCGGGGACCATACAGTTTTTTTATGTTCCCTTCAGGTTAAAATGTCAAACTACCAAAGAAACAGTGACATTGGACATCGTTTAATACAATTATAAAATTTTGCCAAATTATCGATGTTTACTTTCAAATGAATCGAGTTACATGATTCCAAAGCCAAACCTTCTTTTAGTAGCCTTCATGTTAAAACTAGTGAAATCGACTTTCCTTTATGTTGTTAACACGATTTGATACCCATGTTACTTCCATTTGACCTTTTTTTTTGTATGCTTGCTTCAACTTAAATTTTGACTTTATTCCTTGTATATGTGTCTAAGAAGTGTCACATTACCTGATTTCTGGCATTGAATCCGAGTAGTAGTCAGAAAAAAGTAAAGTCAACATGTCATGCTCGACTCCTTTCGTTTGACATTATATATGTTTTCTTTACATGAAATTCAATGTTTCAAACCTGGGCCAATACCCATCTTTGTTTTCTTAAAGATTTATGTTAAGTATTAAAATAATGCATGTTGCCGTTGGTATTGGATCTAATTTTTCTTTTTTAAATCTATCTTAATGACTTAAAAATATAATTAACAATTAAATAAAGGAAAGATTAAATACAATGTCAAGTTGTCAGACGCGGAACATGGCTTTCGTGATGCTGAAATTGTCAGCTTCCATGTGTTCCAACTTACAACCGACACCACTTTCCTCTCTCTTTTAGAGGGTGGAGGTACATGAAGCGACATATGATAGCCACGTTAATTCTTCTTCAACCCTTAAAAACTACAGGGTGGTGGTCGCATAAAAGATTTTTTTTTTAATTAACCAACCAATCCAAAATCATCCATATACCCATGAACCAATCACAACCATCCATCTCACCTTCACCTTTTGCCTCATGCCCATGAAAATCTCCACGCAACCTGCCGCATGCCACATACGGGGTGGTGTTGATGGTGTGGAGGGACATCGCATCCCCTTTCACGCCCCCACACCGTATAGCCTTAGTAAATTATTGGCAAACTTAAAAAAAGTACGTGTTTAAAAATAATACTTATGTAAAAAAATCTATGAATGATATATTCCTTATATTTAAAAAAAAACTGTTTGCAAACAAGGGGAAAATTAAATTGTGCAAGTATGTTTCTGTGTAAATATGTGAACTTTCTTGTTGTGTGTGTGTAATGTGTACTTGCTCATTTGTGTGCATATAGTGCATGTGGGTATATTTATTTAATAGGTATACACGAAATTGAAATAATTGTATATTCTTGGTGAATTTGTTTACTACTTTTATTACTTTAAATATTTATTCATATATTAGTATTAATAAAAAAGTATTTTTTTTTTCTTTTATGTAAACAGAATATATATTGTCTATACATAGGTTAGGAGCTGTGTATAAAGTGGTGTTTTCCTAAGAAGTGTAGGAAGCCACAAATTAATGACATCTAGCACTCATAATTTCTATAGAAAAGGGTATCTTGGTAATTAACAAATTAGATTATATTTTTTTAATAATAAATTTTTTTGATAATAATAACTAGATAATTATGGAATAGATTTCACTTTTCAAATTTACTACTTTTATGCTACTGAAAATTAACTTATGTATAATCATCTTCATCATACAATCTCAACAAATATCATCACCAATTCACCATATTCATCATAATTCCTCACAATTTCAATAATCTTCTTCATCTCCAGCCACAATTTGAATATTACGTATCATCTTATCATCGAAACGGAACATGATGTCTAATTCCATTATTGATTGTGGTGATTGTAGGTTTTATCATTATGTTTTCAACTGAGTCTGTATATCATAGTGTGCAACCTTCGTAAACACTTTTTTTAAATAACCGAATTGGCTATATACACTAACTGTATGTCAAACTATTTGATCTTATTGTTCTTATTTTATTGTTACAGTATTTTTTACATAAATGATTGTTTGGCACCGTGTTTAAATGTTATAATCAATGTTTCATATTATAATATTGTTTTTATTTTGATTTCTTGATATGATGTTTTATATGTAAAGAGTTTTTTTTTTAGTTTATTGGTAAAATCATCTAATCAGATGACACGACGCAAATTGTGTTTAATTTGTTCTTAAAATCAACTAACTAGATCATCAACTAAAAACCATTAAAAATGATAAAACATTGATAGTTGTGATAAAACACGATGCAAAGAAATAAATACTGGTAAAACACCATACAAATAAATAATCACTGACAAAACACCATGCGAAGAAATAAATCAACTATCAACTAACAACAATAAAAAAAATGATAAGACACTATCAGTTGTGATAAAACACTATACGAAGAAAGAAACACTGGTAAAACACTATACGAAGAATATTGCACCACAATGTCTACCCACATCCATGATTTTCATTGATTATTGTTTCCTCTAGAAAAAGGGTTTGAAAGATGGAAATGAGCATGAATGTAGGAGGTGTTGAGCATGAATGTAGGAGGTGTTGTGCAACAGTTTTTTTATTTTTTTTTTCATTTAAAACACTAGTGACTTTACAACAATACCCCCAATGTTCTAATTAACTAATGATTAAAAACACTAATTACATAAATGCCACTCATTTAATCCACACCATTAAAAATCTAATCCAATGTTGTAAACACTTTCTAGACTTTTTAGAAAAACACTACTTTCTACACGAACCCATACTTGTTATTAAAAACCAGAACCAAGGGTTTCCAATATATATATTTGTTATTAAAGACCAGAACCAAAATTGCATATGAAGCAAGGTTTTCATTCGTAAGACCGGTGTAGTGGGGAGGGGAATTTCACGCCATCTTTCCACGTGGAGGAAGAGAATGGGCTCAAGACAAAAACGCCTAAAATTGAGCGCTAAAAATATCACGCCCAAAATAAAAACAATGACCCAAAACGCCTAGGGGACAGTCTACCAATGAAACAATCCGGTAACCTTTTAGCTTTTACACACAAGCAAATGCAAATCTATGTGCCTGTCTTCAAAGTACACCCTTTTTAAATAAATGAAAAACAAGATGCTAATGATGGATGCTTTCTTACAAATAAAATACTAATTTCGTAATTTACATGAATAGAGTTGACATATGTACTTGTTTAATAGTAAACTGTATTTAAAATGAAGATTGACTAGTTACGTACCATTAAAGGAGAATTAAAATTTTGAGAAATTCGAGTCTCAATAAATTAAGTTTTGTTAGACTTCTAATTGATTTTCTTTAATCCAAAATTTGGTATATTTCATTCCACGGCTAGCAAGTTATGCCTCTACCAAATAAACAATTCCTCTGTCAATAAACATTTACTCAATTACTCCTACTTGAACATTGGCGTGTATATGCGTGTGGGGTTTTTAACTTAACTTTAGTTATAAAATCTCATCCGATTCCCAACCTAACATCCGTTGGGTATTTGTCAGGTGTAGAGCATACCTGCCGCCGTAGGGGTGCTTAACGGATCGGGTTCGCGGGTTCAACCCGACCCGAACCCAAAAAATTTACATGGACTCGAACCCGACCCGAACCCGAAAATTGTTAGACACATATGAACCCAAACCTGACCTGAATATTCTCGAGTTGACCTGAACCTGACCCGTTCAACCTGATTTTTTTTTAATTTTTTTGCAAAATAATGTATTAAAATAAAAATTTTACTACAAAAAACACAAACATATATAAAACATTTATGTTTTATTTATAAAATCTCATACCAATTTATATTTTAAGTTGTAAGTGTAGCATGAAATATCTAACCAATTTAATTTATAACATAAAACATATTGTAAAAAAAAACAATATATAGTATAAATAGGTTAAACGGGTCAACCCGCCAACCTGCCCGGGTTGACCCGAACCTAACCCGTTTAGGTAAACGGGTTCACATGTTCAACCCGAACCCATTTAGACTAAACCCAAATCCGCTAATTTCGTGTTAGGTTCGGGTCGTGTCAGAAATTCACACCCCTACCTGCCGGTATCGGATATACCCATAAGAATTTGCACGCATATATAATTTTACTTTCTTCTCTAGTTTTATGTTTTAAAAATTTACAATATATCAAAAAATGTCATTAGAATATATATTTTAAAAGAAAAGTTAAGTTTTCAAATAATGAATTTATCAAAATGGAAACATTATTAAAATAGTTAATAGAAGATATATATCAATATATAAAACTTAAAAGTTTTCAAGTATATAGATATATGTTTTGGGTAATCAAGTCAAATATCATCTAATTCCATATCCGTCTCATACCCTCAAAATATTTATTTTCTAATCCCAAACTCGTCTCATACCCGTCAGGTATCGGATACACCTATCCTAAATGCTTCAGTTTTTCAATATACCCGTTGGGCTTGGGTTTTTTTTTTCTTGCCATCCATTAACCAAGATTGAAAAGCTATTGTCCAACACGTTTAACCCAGTTGGTTGAGGGCCTAAAGTTTTCTATGGGAGGCTTGGGTTCATTTCACACTAGCTATATTTGGAGGACATTGGTGGAGGGGAAATGAGGGATGACCCGGCCATTGGCTTGGGTTCGAGTCCTGATCCCGACCGGTTTTACCGATTATTTCACTGTCGTGCCTTCGAGCGAGTGAGTGGTCGGGTTTTCCTGGGAATTGGTGGCCCGGGTACTCTCGAGTAGGGATGAGCTCGGACGGTATCGGTACCAACCGATACCGATCCCGAAAATCCCAAAAACCCAATACCGATACCGATACCGAAAACATACGGTACGGTACGGTATCACCATACCGATCCCGTACCGATACCGAAAATACCGAAACCGAAAACCTCTAAATGTGAATACCGATACCGATACCGAACACCCTCGGTTCGGTACGGGATCGGTTCGGTATTCGATACAAAATGTTCATCTCTACTCTCGAGTACCTGATTCGCTAAAAGGGTGCCCAAGAGTGCTCGAAATTGATTCGTAGGCCGTTAAAAAAAAAAAAAAAAAAAAGCTATTGATTGTTACAAGGAAATACAAGGAAAAAATAAATAGAAATAAACATTGGCTTGTGTTAAATATACCAAGTAATAGGATTAATCTACCAATTTAGTCAAACTATAATAATAGAGACATTTAATGAGCTAATCTACCAACTAATTAAACAATGATTAAGCTATTATTTACAATATTATTTATTATTTATATTACTATACTACTATCACTTTTTTATTTATAATTTTATATTTTGTTATACTATTATTAATAATATCAATAACAATATTAATAAAAAAAATTAACATTTCCTAAAAAAATATAAATAAATACGAAAATACAATAATTCATTATAAATAAATAACGATACGAGTCTCTAATAAAAAAAAGTAAAATGCATATGGATGATGACCCTCCTATACAGTACAGGTTGATGATTATGTTCATCACATATCACCCTTAAGGTCCAACAATCATATACATTTGAATATGTTCCTTCTAATTCGATTGGACATCTAGTTTTTTTTTGTGCCGGAAACTTTACTTGAATCTTTAACTTTATATTCGTCGCCACGATCACATTGGAACACAACCTTATACACGAAACCACATGGTCTTTTATTTGATATTTTTTTGTCGACGACAACATCAAGTGAGTATGCCAACTTTTGTAACCAATCTATCAATTCTTCATGAGACCCTAATGCCTACAAATGAATTTTATTTTTAAACTTGTTTAATATATATGCTAACTATATATTTTAAACTTGTTTAATATATATGCTAACTATATATGCTAACGAAATTAAATGTAAAATCTATTTTAAACTTGTTTAATATATATGCTAACTATATATTCTCTACGAGACATTACATGTGTGCAGATTTTTGGTATTGCAACCATAAATCCAAAATTGTTTCTTTGTAAAAGATTCTAGATAATGACTCGCATAATTATTAAATATTGAAACTTTAAAAATATAAATGAAAATGGGAGTGACTTTAGTTTTTTTAGTTCACTGTTATAAAACGAAGGTACGTGTCTCTCCTAATTTTGTGGGAAACTCGGTTTTGGGCCGGTACGGTATGCCGGTTCGTACAGATATAAACCAACTTACCGGCGGTATGATTCAGATGCCGTTTTTCCAATTTACCGGCATGTTCCGTACCGGCTACACACCCGGTAACCTGTATTACCGGTAATACCGGCCGATATGTACCGGTTATTAAAACATTGCATGAAACAACACAATAAAAGTTGGTATCTGATTAATGACAAATTCGGGTATGCTTATAAAAGAATCACCTCCTACGACTAAGTTGTTTTCGCTAGAAATCGACATCTACAAGAAATTATAATAAAAGTTGGTGGTGGTGGCCATAGTCATTGTACAAGTTGCTATTTGTATGAAGATTAATCTAGCTAAAGCCAACTTATTTAATAAATTATGTTCTTTTCAAAAAAAAAAAAATTAATAATTTTAATCCAACTAAAAACTAACTTATTTAATAAATTATGTGTTTTAGAAAAAAATAATAAATTGATTGAAAAAGTGATATGGGAAATTGCCAATGGCATTTAATATAAGCTAAAAGGTTTGACTAAGTTGGTATATTTAACAATACCCATAAACATTCCAGCTCAAATTGTTTGTGATTGAGTGGACGTTAGGCAAATCTAATAATTGTGGAGTGATACAGTACCCAATTACCCATACACAGGACTACTATATAACTGTACATAATAAAAATTATAAACCAAATTAAAAAAAATATATACACACATACATACAGCAAGCCTCTCTGTGCACGCCAATCATCAGCAAAGAAAGGTTTTTGTTACCGTGTAAAAACCCCTGACGACCAATCGTTTGGAGTTAGGGTTCAATTGGGTTATTGTCATCAATTCTAAACAGAGCATTCAAACTATAGATCTTTTTCCACAAGGTAATTTACATCCTTTTTGTTTGAATCTTGGGTTTTTGATGATCTGGGTGTGTTGGCTGTCGGTTTAATTTAGTTTGTAAAAAGTGTCGGTTGTATGGGAATTGAACAATGTAGGTGTAATTAATGTTGATCAGGTTGGTTTTAAATCCGAATTTTGATGCATGTCGTTATTTTTTTGTGAAATTAACAAGATTTTGATTCGATTTAGGAACAGATCTGGTGAATTATTATGTTTTCGGGGTTTTGGGTGAATATGGTCTGTCTTTGCTCTGTATTGGCTTGAAATAGTTGATGATTAAGATCAGGTTTAGTCTTTGAAATGATCATGCAACTATAATCTCAGAAAAGATATAAGATTTTAACATAAACTCATAAAGTCTTATTGGTGTCCTTAAGGTGTTTGATCTTAGTTCTGAAGTTTATTAATTGACTGTTTGTAAATTGTGACTAGGGGTGAGCAAATGTCGGTTCGGTTCGGTTTTTTATATAACCAAACCGATAACCGAAGTTCGGTTTTAGGAAAAACCGTAACCGAAACTGATCGGTTACGTCGGTTCAGTTAATTCGGTTAATATGTCGGTTATTGGTTTGGTTCGGTTAATATCCAAACATAAAACTTGTGCAAAATATGTTCCAAATACATGGATATATGTATGAAAATACTTAAGTATATAACTATCGGTTCGGTTTCGGAAAAAGGGACCACCGAAACCGATCGGTTAATTCGGTTTTGGTTATTTTTGGTTCAGTTATCGGTTCGGTTATGGTTTTTTTTGGTTATAGGTTTTCGTATGCTCACCCTAATTGTGACAATATCAAGGTTGGGACTGAATTCTTAAAAAAAAAAAAAAACAGGCAACCTTGATGTAGCATACAAGTAATACGCGTAGCAGGTAGCTGGTTTAGATGTTCGTTTGGCTCTTGAAAGCAGCAGTTTAGCTCTTCATCTTTCATGATTATTAATGGACAGTGTCATCATCCTGTCTTTCATTTCTGATCTTTTGCAGTGGCTTAGTTGTTCCATGGAACCCAAATAATGACATTCTTGTTTTGCAGCCTTATAGAGTTATTTGTCTTCTTTGAGTGTCTAAAAGCTTAAAGTTCTATAACAAATAACCAAACATACCCTGTAAAATCTCACTCATAGCACCGCTATTGGTAGGGTCTGGGGAGGGTGGGACGAGGGCAAACCTTTCCTCTATCCCCGAGGGTAGAGAGGTTGCTCCTAGTGAGACCCCAGGCTAAAAAAAAACCTTTTTTTTTACATGTATCATAATCATCATCATACTCAGTTAATCCCACCAATAGCAAAGTTAAGGTAGGGTCTGAAGGAGTAAGATGTAGACAGCCTTATCTCTACCCCATAGGAATAGAGAGGATGATTCCAAAGAGACCGCCGGACACAAGGCACATAACACATTAACACTTAGCCATCGGGACAAGCCCAAGGCGCACACCGCAAGCAGGGTTATGAGAATCAAAGCAACATAAGTAATAATAATGATAATAGTAAATTAACGTTAGCATAAGATGTTGAATAAACTATAGTAGCAATAGATAAAATAGCAAGAGACAGTTTAAAATTAGACGTTTCTTGCAACCTAATTGAAGTCTGCATTAAAGCCATAATAAGCTCGAAATGTTTATGCCACCACCCATTGACAGCTTGAGCTTCAGTATGTTGTACATCTGGAATTTGATTCCTTATCCAGCAATGCTTTCGTATTCACATGATAATGCGTTTTTTTAATCTTCAATTGTTTCACATTATCTTTCGCTTTAAGTCCTTAACATTTAATTCTTAATTCATTCATGGATGATTTTCAAATCCTTATCCTCTTCTTCTTTGAATGCTATTAACGCGTGTCGATTTTGATGTACACCCGTCAATTGAATCACCGACAGATTTGTACTTTTAACTGAATATAGCACTTTCATCATGGTTGCGTAAATAATCTTTCTTAGTTTAGCACTTTATATTGAAGGATTTGGATGGCATTCCATGTATGTACTCAGATTGCTTTCTTTCTTTTAGTTTCTGATCATTCTTTTTCTGCAGAAAAAAGCTTAGCAATATGAAGGCACTCATTCTTGTTGGAGGATTTGGAACTCGGTTGAGACCATTAACTCTCAGTGTCCCAAAACCACTTGTTGATTTTGGCAACAAGCCCATGATCCTTCACCAGGTGAATATTCATACGCACCCTTTTTTCTAAAAAGATATTATTCGATCTTATATGTGAGATTTGTATCAGATTGAGGCTCTGAAGGCTATAGGAGTTACTGAAGTGGTTCTGGCTATCAACTATCAGCCAGAGGTAAAGTTTGAAGCTTTTGTTTTGTTTTTTCTTTTTAATAATATTATTCATACAATTTTTAATATTATTATTTTTTTCAGGTGATGCTCAACTTTTTGAAGGATTTTGAGGCTAAGCTTGGGATAAAAATCTCATGTTCACAGGAGACTGAGCCGCTTGGAACTGCAGGCCCCCTTGCCTTAGCCAGAGACAAGCTAATCGATGAATCTGGAGAACCGTTTTTTGTTCTTAATAGCGATGTTATCAGTGAATATCCCCTGAAACAGATGATTGCATTCCATAAGTCCCATGGTGGTGAAGCTTCTATAATGGTGACCAAGGTAGTCTTAGTTAATTTTATAATCTTTATTATTATTATTATTATTATTATTATTATTATTATTATTATTTTTTTGTGAATTTCATTTATTTTGAGTGACATGTATAGGTGGATGAGCCTTCAAAATATGGTGTGGTGGTTATGGAGGAATCGACCGGGCAAGTTGAAAGGTTTGTTGAAAAACCAAAAGTGTTTGTCGGTAACAAGATTAATGCTGGGATTTATCTACTTAACCCATCTGTTCTTGACCGAATCGAACTGAAGCCCACTTCAATAGAGAAAGAGACTTTCCCAAAAATCGCATCTGAGAAGCTACTTTACGCAATGGTCCTACCCGGGTTCTGGATGGACATTGGACAGCCCAAAGATTACATCACAGGCTTAAGGCTTTACCTTGACTCCTTAAGAAAGAACGAGCCGTCTAAACTGGCTACTGGACCACACATTGTGGGCAACGTTCTGGTCGATGAAAGTGCTAAGATTGGTGAAGGATGTTTGATTGGGCCTGATGTTGCAATTGGGCCGGGCTGCGTGGTCGAGTCAGGTGTCAGGCTGTCCAGGTGTACTGTGATGCGTGGGGTTCGTATAAAGAAACATGCGTGCATCTCAAGCAGTATTATCGGTTGGCACTCGACTGTTGGCCAGTGGGCCCGGGCTGAGAACATGACAATTCTTGGCGAAGATGTGCACGTTTGTGATGAGGTGTACAGTAACGGGGGCGTGGTTCTGCCACATAAGGAGATCAAAGCCAGCATCTTGAAGCCAGAGATAGTGATGTGAAGATTGTGTCAATATATCTAGCTGATGTGTTCAGTGGTTTAGTTTCTGTAATGTGTTTATATTTATGTTTCTTGAAGTGTCTTTTTGTTTTATGAGGGTGTAAAAGTGTTTAAAGACCTCGTTAGACATTAGAAGATGCAAAGATCAAATGTTTAAGAGGGTCTACCTTTTGAAATGCATAAAAGTATGAGGTTTTTGTGGGTTATATGATACAATCTTTATGTTGTAAAAATTTTAATTGAATTAAAATGTTTTTAAATAACTAATATATGAAGGGAAAAAAAGAGACTAAGATGCTCTAAAAAACGTCCACGCAGGCTTTTCTGTCTGTACCGCGCAGACATTGTCATTTACAGACTGTTTTTTCAAAGACGTTTCATCATAAAAGTCTGCACGAGCTCTTCTTGGTGCAGACCTGGCCCGACCACTTTTAAGATCTTCTAAGATCTGCAGAGGGTTAACACCGCCACCCACTGTCCACCACCACCCTTCTGATTATTACATAAAAATCATCATGTTTCACTTTACATTGGAGCATTTACATCACATTCACCATTCTTCACCCCGTCTCTAAAATTTAACAGAACATCACTACATCTCATCCACTATATTTATCTCCACCCTTAAAATTTAACAAAACCCACACTCAACCCAAATTTAAAAGACACTATAATTTCTCTCTCACACACCAATACACAAAAAAAAAAAAAAAAAAATTATTAAAAAAAAGAGAAAAAATATGTTTTTAGTTAAATTATACAGTAGAAAATAACTAACTTGTGTCTAAATATACCTCACATCGTTACTGACCATCTACACTTGTGATTTATAATTATAAACAGGCCGAAAGGTTATACATTTTTATGCTCTTTTAATTCTAAATTTAAATGGTTTGTTAGATCAGCCCGTTTATTTATAGGTGGTCCACTAAAGTTTTATATATAAAGAAAGAATTTTTATAGCCACTCAAGTTGTTTACCTTTCCGTTTTTTAATAATCCTTTTCGGCCAAGCTTTTCATCTTATCAAAAACCATCACTAAAAATTTTGGATTTTGAGTACAGCTCCATGACCATGGTCACAAAATGGCAAGTTTGGCGCACCGACAATTCAAATTTACAGTAAAAATAGCAAGCTCTACACTCGACAACACAATATTTACGTTCGAGAGAATTTTTCACATTCAAAATCAAATGCTGGCCAACAACCAAAACATGACATGGGAAGAAACAGCAAGAAGAAACCATGCCACGAAAGCCAAAGCTATGGAGATCTGGAACGTATGACACGACAATGCAGCCTGTGATCTGCAGATATCTGTGTCATTTATGAACACAACCATGACTCCAGCCGATGATGAAGCAGCTGCAAGTGAGAGAATCGCTGTCACCTGTTTACCAATCATAATATCCAAATTCACATTTTCAAAATGAAATATTCTACAACAATTAAGACCAAACTACTGAAGAATAAACAATGAAAGTGCTAACCCAGTCCCCAACCACAAGAAGGCTCAAGAAGATATGATTGTGCAGATCTTTCTTTAAACGTAAAGCATGAATATCAAGGCAGGCAAGTCCAAAACTCCACAGCACTTGAAGTCCCATTGCTGCAATTAGAAAGCTGAAAATAAACCAGCGTAAAAGTTATAGCATTTACACCTATACATATAACCAAAGTTTGCACTCACGCGATTTTAACTCGTTTACTGATTATTTGTGTTATGTTTTATCTCAAAAGGGTTATTTAAAAAAAACCTGTAGTCAACCAAACTTTATTTTAGTACATCGTTACATCCAATCGTTTGACCCATTAACTTGTCCTCTATTATCAGGCATGTTTTTATACCTAAAGGGACTGAACTCCAAAACTTCACTTTGAGATAAATACTCAAGGTTGTCAGGTTGATTATACATAGCTATGCAGTTTAATGCGGTAAAAAGTCGAATAGGTTACCGCAGTAGCCAGGGGTGTTCAAAAAAATCCGAATCCGAATTCGAATCCGAAAAATCCGATAATCCGAATCCGAATTATCCGAAATTTCGGATTCAGATTCGGATCCTGATTTTGAAAATTTTTGGATAATCGGATTATCCGAATCCGAATATTAAAAAAATATATAGAGAGAACTGCAATTTTGGTCCTTGTGGTTTATACCAAATTGGTATTTATTACATGTGACAACATTTAACGGGTTATGTGGATGGAGGTTTAATAGGTGGATTAAAATTCCAACAAATTGAAAGGTGGGTGTGTTTTTTGAAATACTTTTCATATTTGTAATAAATACCAATTTGGTATAATCCACAAGGACCAAAATTGCAGTTCTCTCAAATATATAACTATATAATATTATATACATTACATAACACAATACACAATCCTAAATCCCTAATCCTCCTAACCCTAAGTCCATACTCCTCCAATCCATAGCAGCCGCTCCCTCTTCATTTCTCTATAATAGCCCCCGTCCACCTTGTCTCCAACCTCCACAGCCCCCGTCCACCAAACGGTAACTTTTTTTTACATTTTTTTTTGTTCCAATTTCGTTTATCTAACTTCGATTTTTGTTTTTTTAACAGGTTCACGTTTTAGACATAAAGGAGAACGTTTTTTTTTTTATTTATTTTTCAAGTTTCAGATTATCCGTTGGATGATCCGAATCCGAATTTCGGATTCGGATCCCAATATTGACTATCCGAAATTTCGGATATCCGAAATTCGGATTATCCGAATTTGAACACCCCTAGCGGTAGGATATCGCTAATTTTAATATCACGCAGAATTTATATATATAGCAATTTAACACTAACAATTTAGTATACTCTCCTTCATTAACAAATTAACCTTTTGCAACTTCCAAAACACTACAATTGTAGCAAGTAGGAACTAATTAAGACTTAAAACTTAAACACTAACTGTAGCATTAAGAAGAAAGACGAACGGAAGAACTAAGAAGAGAAAGGTACTGATATCGGGGAAATTGAAGGGCGTTTACCAGAAGGAAGTAGAAATGGAGAATCCAGAAGCAGAGGTCATGGCAGAAAGAGAAGCAGCAGCAAATAAGCACTGGCATGTCCTCATAAACAGCCCACTCATCTTCCCTGGACTACCAAACAGAGATTTCATCTCTTTGGATCTTTGATTGATTGATTGATTAATTGTTGTGAAAATTACTATTAGGGTGTTAAGAACATTCCCCTAAAGGTAGACCCCCAATCTGTCGCCATCTTTCTCCTAAAGAATATGCAAACTAATTATGTCACCAAACTTTACTCAAAGTTTTCAAGACACACTTTTCAAAACTTGTTAATTAAATAATAATCCACCTTTAAAACGATTATTTTTTTTTTTGAACGGCAAAAAACTTTTATTAAAACCACGAGGCCACTAGCAAGAAACTAGCGACACCATGCACCCAATCGCCCAAAGGCGTTACACCACAAACAAAAAAACATAAAATAAACCGTCTTACACCCCTAAGCACCACCTAAAATTTATGACACCTAACTTATTTTACAAAGATCACCATTGTCACCCACGGATGGACCATATCCACCTGTCATCAGCTGTAAGTCTAAAGAAGACACGTTGCATCGAGCTCTTTTAACTGGCGTCTTCGCATAATTCCCGAACAAATCAAAACCCTGGCAGTCTTTTCTTCTCCTTTTGGTGTTTTCTTTGAAGCAGAAACAATTATTTTGTCCAGATTGAAAGGATCCGCCATACCATTATTGTTATCTCGAGCCATCGGTTTGCCCTCTCCCATATTTGTCACCTCGCTAACATTCAAATTCTTGTGCTTACGGGTCTCTTTTAACAAAACCGACCCGCCTGCATTGGTTGTTTGAGCCTTGAAGTAGAAAATTTGTTTGGCCACGTGTGGAGGCTTAGGGTCGCTACATTCATAAGAAGTCTCGTGTTCCACCACATTTCTATAGATCTCACCAGGCTAGAAATGTTTGACAAAACATTTAAAGTAACCTCGCACTCCCCAACCTCATTTTTATTAGATACACCTTCTTTTTCATATGGTCTAGCACATGGCCTACCCTCCACTAATGTGCCATTAATGCTTGAATTGGCTGTCAAAATTTGATTCGAGGTATTAGTCAATGTTTCCATAGGTTTGTCCCCATGCATATCGTAATTTACCTCTTCACCTTCTAGCATCTTTCCATCTTCCTCCTCTTGTTTGTCAATTCCAACGTCATGCGCCCCATCAATGCTGCTTGTGTCATCCGACGTCTTTTCGTTATCCTCCGATGCCTGGTTATTTCCGCCTGTCGGCTCCACCGTAGAAACCGGTTTTACCGCCACTTCGTCAGTTCTCCGACTAATACTGCCCTGGTATTTTTCTGTTTTCCCATCCTGATTAACGTTATCATACCTTAGCCCGATCACTGTAACATCATCCTTCACAAAATCTGGTATCCAGTTAACTGAAGTTTCTGTTACCCAGCATGTGAAAGAAAGATTATTCCATCTGAGTGTCAGCTCGTCGTTAATTCTGTTCCCCGATTTGGTCAGCACTCCAACGTGAGCGAAAGCTAGATTTGCATCCGTTAAGTCGTTGTTAATGTCTGGCACAACCTTCCCAAAACGCTCACCAATTTTTACTAGATTTTTCTTGTTCCAGAAGTTGATTGGCAAACCAGTAACTTTGAGCCAAGCTAATCTTTCAAGCTCCATATGTTTCCCATCCCATATCTGCACCTTACTAAGCCATTTCTCCCATGTTTTATTGTTCTCGCTGAATGCCACTGCCTCCTCCTTAGTTTCGAATGTTATCAAGACTTTCATGCCTCCGATATAACGAAGTTCCATCTTTGAACAATCAGCCCCCCTTAAACATTCGTCCATGATCCCCAATCTGTAAAGGCTTTTCGTCTCCCCTATCAGTGATCTTCCTTCCCATTGGACTTTGCTAATATTATCATCTGTTACTTCTAATATAACAGCTTCCTCCTCCTTTGATCTGTCTAATGAACTGTTGCCCGTCACCGCCTCTCTGAAGGATTGATTCTTGTTGTACTGATTCCTTATTAGATTGACATTATCAAACGTTACCTTATTGGCTGTTCTCGAAAAGTCTTCCCGTTCTTTGTTTTTTTGTTGTGGTGGCCTGTCTCCTTTTCCGAACCTCGCCACTTTAGCAAAGATTTTCTTCCCATGAATCCTGATATTGTTAAGGGCTTTCACCATTTTCCCAACGTCCCTTATTCTAACAAACCTGACAAACGCGAATAAGTTACCGAACTTGTCTCTTTTTCTTGCAAAATAAGCGTCCACCGGTTGTCCACATCTTCCACATTCTGACCTGATCGTCTCTGTTACCACCCCTTCAGGTAAGCTGGAAATGAAAAACGTTGTTTGCTCTTCATGGTCGTTCGGAATCTATACAAACAGAAAAAGTCTTTACCGTAGTTTTTTTTTTTTTTTTTTTCAAAAACAAACTCTATAACACACATTTCTTCCATCATTTCATTTCATTCCTTTAAGAAAAAACTCAGGAACACACATTTTTTCCATCTTTCCTTTCCTTTCTCCTGTTTAGTGAACTCGGGAACACAGCGTTCGGGTCACCACAAAACCCATTCTGGCAATCAATAGTATTTTTAATTGTATATTGGAAATGTGTGTAACAATTTTATATTGATTGTAGATGTTGCTACACCAAGTTTAGTTTAACCAGACATCACTAACAACCTTATACGATTTGTTTATAGGACTCGTAGAGGTTATCATTGTATTAGGGTTTTCTGCTGACAAGATTATACTTGTTGTATGAGTTGACAATCATACAACGATTATAGATTTATACGACTCGCATAGTTGGCGTGTCACTATATACACCACTCGCATAGCTAATGTTATAGGGTTTAACTTTCGTTTGGACAAGTGGTTTATACAAGGCGTATCACTATATACACGACTTGTATTGGCAACAACATGCTAGTGTACAGAGAATGGAGGCGGTGTACGTTTATCATTTCCCTTTTATATTATTATATCGAAATGCGACACTTTTTAGGACTCTAAACAATCTTGAGGTCTTGTTTGATAAATCCTAGTGTGATTCTTTTAATTAAAAAGAGTTTACAATCTTTGTGTTTCAAACAATATGTCAATTGTTTATCAATTTGTATTTTTATTTGTTGAACCGTCTTGTTAGATGAAAGTCACGTATTTGTTTAAGCTAGCAAGCCTAATCAAACCTGGTGTATTAAATAAGCATCAATTTATGTTTAAGATTCACTAGAGCTTATTAAGCTAAACAAGTTCAAGTTTTAATAAGCCGACCTCAAGTAGCTGATGAGTGACACCTTTTTCACGTCTGATAAAATCGCCATCACCCATTAAGCTTTTAAAATGGTTCACTTGCAAGTTATTAGACACTTTCACAGTTTCACATGGGGAAGAATGAAACCAAAATAATGGAACAAGGTACTCTTAACATGAATCGCGAAAAGCAATTAATCGGCCCCAACTAACCAAAAAGAAAAACACTTTGTTCCCTCTCGCAAATAATAATTATAATAAAAAATCACCAATCAATAGTTTTGATCACAGCACGGTCCGCTTAAATCACGGACACATAAACAGCCGTTAAATGTATTACTACAACACTCAATAGTGCGTTCAAAATCTTTCACCTGTCAGAACCACTCGAGCACAGACTTTAGGCTTGGTGTGTGAGATCTTTGTGAGTATAGACAACCCCTTTATCATTATCCACCACTTGTCCACTTCCTCTGGCAATCCTGAAATCAAAAAAGAATATTACATCGTTAAATACGTCAAAAGTGAGAACAGTAGAGTGGATGCTAACGTATTTCTAACAATAACATACCAGCGTGTTGTAAGCAATCCTTCAACGCCTACTGGGCCACGAGCATGGATTCTGCTTGTGCTTATACCAACCTGTTAAGTGCTCCAACAATTACCATGTATTTTTTACTAGTGTGGAAAAACTGATTTATTAGCAGTAAGTTGTTCTAAAAGACAAAATGTAAGTATTTACCTCTGCACCAAGACCAAAGCGAAATCCATCACTAAATCTGGTGCTTGCATTGTGAAACACAGCAGCACTGCAAATGAAAACAACCACTAAAAATATAAATATTCAAATTCCCAATAAAATATGAAAACACCGCAGCACTGCAAATGAACCTGTCAACTTGACGCAGAAAGATGTCTGCAATTTCATGGTCTTGTGTAACAATACAATCAGTATGTGCACTGCAAGTTTCAACAATCACATAAGAGCTCTATAAGCACCATGTAAAGAAAATAATAGAAAAAGAATTACAAGAGAAAAAGAACGAGTTAGAGAAGATACCATACCTTCCATGCTTGTGTATATGATCAATTGCGGCATAAACATCATCCACAATTTCAATGGTGCAAGTCATTGAACTATACTCATGATGAAATGAAGGTGCTGCTGGAAGATTAAGCTTGGAACTTGCCCTAGGACCACCATTAATGCTAACACCTGAACAAAACACATTCATATGAAATACCTTTGAACGTGTGTTTCTGTACGGTTATAAAATTTCATACCTTTAGTTTGAAGTTCAATAAGAAGCTCATTAACACCACCATTCTCCATCAGATCCTTATGAACAAGAAGTGTTTCCTGGTTGTAAACATAGAGATACGTTCATGTTCATATTACATTATATTATTACGAGGGATGTTAAGATTTTCAGAAAAGAATAATACCATAGCATTACAGGCTGCAGGGTAGTCTGTTTTTGCATCCAACACTATATTCTTTGCCATTTCCATATCAGCAGACTTGTCAACAAAAACATGACAAATACCATCTGGAACATGTTTAAAAAACAAGATGTGCTACATTATCCTGCCTTTTTCACACCCATGAAAAAATTATGAGCATCGATTGTTTCATCTTACCAGCATGACCTAGAACGGGTATTTTTGTCGAAGACTTGATTTGAGAGACAAGTTTATTGCTTCCTCTTGGAATAACTAGATCGATGACATCATCAAGCTGCAAAGTGTATAAAGTTGCATTATATTATTACCAAATACTTAATTTAGAGTAAGGGAGGACGTTTATATTATACATCCACTTTCATATACAACCAACCTTAAGCAACTCAGGAATTTCATCTCTAGAAGTCACAAGTCCAATTAGTCCTTCACCAACATTTTTTGGTATGGCCGAAGTAATAATCTAATATGTTCAGGAAAAAGAGCAAAATTAGAGAAAATCGACTAGATATATACTGATTAACTGGATAAAGAAAAATGACCTTGTGCAAGATTGCATTGGACCGCCTTGCTTCCTTTCCGCCTTTCAATAAGAGACCATTCCCAGTTCGTATGGCCAATGATGCTATCTGTTCACATTGTAAACAGATCCAGGATTTGCTTTAAAAATGAGGGAGAAAAAAATCTTGTTGCAAGTGAGACACATATTTAGATATTATCATGCAACTTAGGTAAGCCATGTATATACCTGAACTAGTGCCTCTGGCCGAGACTCAAAGATAACAAGAAGAACACCCAAAGGAGATGATGTCTTATCTAAGATCAATCCATCTGACAACTGTTTGCAACAGCAGTTAATAGGAAACGGAATGAACAAAAATAAGTATAATACAATATGCTCTTATTTTCATAAAAAACAATTCAGCAAAAACTTTTGTATCAAAATCAAAATACTAATTTTTTACCTCTGTTCTCTTTAATACTTGTCCAATTGGTTCCTCCATATTTGCAAGCACACGTATGGCTTTTGCAAGGCTAGATATCTATAAAATATGATGTGTGCATTTTGTAAAATAAATTTGAAAAAACAGAAAAGAAAGTCGATGAGAAGCAATATGACTTGCCTTCCCAGGCTTGAGAGCCAAACGAGAGATTAATGATGTTTCATATCCAGCATCTTTGGCGTTAATCACATCAGCTTCATTTTCATGCAAAATTACCTTTTCATTTGCTTCCAAGGCATCAGCTATATCCAGTAAAATCTTACTTCTACCTTTCACAGACATGGCCTGCATTCATTTAAATGTATCAGTAAGTCATCAAAATGTATTAAGTAAAATATGATGATAATACCTGAAGGCACCTAGAACTTTCTCTAGCAGCTCCTGCCATGTCACGTGCATTTAACTCCCCATTTGAGACCCATAAGTGAGCATCCTGATGAAACAGCGTACCAATGCGTTGTCCTTGGAGAACTTTTACAATATTGTCTCCAGCAAATCCACTTCAAGCATTTATATACAAAAGTTAGTTATGAAAACAATCAAATCATAAAAACATAAAAACTAGGAGCATATGCCTGGTTATAACGACAGGGATGCCAGCCTGTGAAGCATAAACAGCAGCTTTGACTTTGGCTGTCATTCCACCTCTTCCTAGCCTTGACTTGTCACCAAAAGTAATTGTATTCTCAAGCTTTTCCTTAACATATGTATGTATTAGCTTTGATTGAGGATCACTGGGGGGGCCACTGTACAGACCGTCCACGTCACTTAACAGCACAAGAAGGTCCGCTTTGAGCTCCAATGCTAATAGAGCTGCCAAACTGTCATTATCCCAGAAAATTCCGGAAGAATCCTACAATACACGCATCTTTAGAATAAAACAAAAGTATGTATTATGATTAGTAAACCTTTCGGACAGAAATGTTAAAAAACGAGAGGACACCTCATATGGAGCTCGGCGGGTACTAACAGCATCATTCTCATTAAATACAGGAATAACCTTATAAGACAATAATGAATCCACTGTTTCAGTAAGTTGTTTCCTAAATTCTGGATTCCTGAAGTCGTTATCAGTCACAAGAAGCTGAGCTGATGTGACATCCAGCTGCGAACAAAATAGGAAACATCTCACTTCAATAAAAAATAAAAAAACTAAATTAAAGGAGAATAATCATGTTGTAAATGAAGTAAAAGTCCCCCCCCCCCCCACCCCCACCCCCCCACACACACACACACACCCCACCCTAAAAATGTAAGGTTGTGTGTTCAAATGTTCAAAAAAAAAAGTAAATAAAAAGCATATAGAAGTGCAGGGTATGAAATAAACCTGACTGAACAATGTATCATAAAGTGCCATGAGACCATTTTGTCCAACAGCTGCGCATGCCTTTCCATCAAGCTCAACTTGTGGTTTTTGGAGGTCAGCAAAGCTACAAGAATAAACATATGTTAGTCATGGAATATTTTTCACCAAATGTAAACTATCATTTCTATACCTACCATTATTGATGCTTTTTTACCTTCTCTTTCATATTTAAGTTACTTTGAAGATTCAGAGATCTAAACTTCTTTCTTAAGTAAGTAACCCACTATCATGGTTAATTTTTATTTACAATTAGGTTGATTTTCTAATTAAGCTTAAATTAAAAAAGATTTTAGTAAAGACTTTATTATTGATCAATGTAAATCAACCGTCTCTGACCCTAGCTATTATTTTTCTTCTGAAATTAATCTACATCTCTGATCTTGTTACGAAATTTACAGATATGAGAAAACTGAAACCATAGGTTATCAGACAATATTAGCACAATAAGACTGCTGTAAAAGAATTGAAACATTTTATAAAAAGTAATTTAACCAGAAGAATTTCACTCATTATTAACCAGTTTCCAAGCAAATAAAAGTTTATGCAGTTGTTACATCATGTAGCTACCTGCTGTGGACTAATTTTCTGTATCTAAGTCGCTGTCGGCCGGCACCAACAGCACCAGATGAGACCAAGATAACCTCAAATCCTTCAGAGTTTAGTATTTGAATCTGCATTTCGGACATAAGTCAATCATTACAAGAATTCAAGAAATTCCACAAACAGTTTTATAAAATATATATGGAAGAAAATGAAAGACAGCATAGAATAACTCAAATCGTAGAATAATGAGTTTTGATTTAAAAAAAAAAACACCTGCTCACAGAGAGCTCCTAGTCTTCCAAGTGCAAGTCTTCCATCCTCTCGGGTGACAACAGCCGTCCCAACCTTTAGAAATAAAGTGATCAGTTCATAAATCCATGCAAATAACAAAGTGTATTAACTTTTTGCAGTCCATTGACCTACTTCTTCCCTTCAAAGGTTATTCAGACAGATAAGAACTTATCTGTCATAAAGGTTACACACAAACAATATATTTCCCATGGACGTAATTTTTCAGCGCTAAGAAGTTAATGCAACACATAGAAGGGATAAAAAGATGCAATAACGTTATATGATCAAATCAAAGATTGCATAATTATATCGTATTCTAATTGTCGATAAATCCTGCACAGCTGCACGAAAAATATAAACGGATCCCCTAGAAGTCAAATTCGGTCGATCAATACTACAACTAGTTCCTATCCACTATCCAAGCTCACACTTCATTTCCCCGTGCAAACAAATTTTAATAATCGTAAATTCATCATTTCATCGTACACAAATCTTCGTAAATCTTATGATTTATAGACGTATCCGGATAAACAAACGCACGTGGCATCAACTTTCCATAAAATGTATAGGATTCTCCTTACGATACTCGTTACTACACTACATTTCCATATTTATAAAATACCAGAAACCATAACCAAAAAATTTCATTTATTCTGTCCATAATACTAAAAATTGCATAAAGAGTAATGTTATATCCTTTAAGAATATTCTTCTGAGAACAGGTAGGACCATATAACATAAATCATAATAATAATCATACAATCTCATTCCATTTCTCCACTAAAACCTATGCAACCTTCATCTATGGTCCACAAACATAAACATAAACCCTCCGCCACGTTTATCAACGTGTCTAGCACTAACAAAAGGTCATTATAATAATATATCCTAACGGATTAGATAATATTACTACATTGACGAAAACTGTTAATGAAATGTAACATAACATAACATAAAACTGACAGCATACGATTCAGAATTAATACGAAATTAACTTAACAAATCACCTTGATTACGATACGTTTAACATCCTTGAGAAAGCCACGAGTTGGATCAATCGCAGCCATTATTAATAGATTAAGGTCTGTGTATAATGAATTGGTGGTAACTGAAAGCAGAGAAGCTTAGGGTTGGAGTATATATGAAAATAAATCTATCAGCGTATATATATAGATATAGAGGGCCGCTGTATGTATAGTCAGTTATCAACACATATATACATATATATATATATATAAACTGAGGGCTTGACTAACAAAAATAGGGGCAGACTCTTTGTTTGTGACGTATAGTTTAGAGATTGGGAGATAATAATCGGGTGTGTTGCACACTGATGCTGCTATCATGGTTTAGGTCTCCAGATTGTGACACGTCAACGTTGATGGTATAGGGTATGTTTGGCAAAACTAGCTGTAGGCTGGTAGCTGAAAGCTGGAAGCTGGTAGCTAGAAGCTGTTAGCTGAAAGTTTTTTAAATATATTTTGGTGTTTGACAGAGTAGCTGAAGCTTTTAATAAAATATATAAAATGACCAAAATGGTCATAATTAAAAGATTGTAAAGAAGGTTTTTATTTTATTTTTAAAATAGAATGGGTATTTGTGTCATTTACTAACTAAAAGCTTGTAGCTAGTAGAGCTTTTTCTTAAAATCTACTACTAGTAGCTTTTCACTGTAGAGCTTTTTCTCTAACCTAAAAGCTTTCAGCTTCTTCAACCAAACAAGGCTTTTTATTAAATAGGAGCTTTTTCTTAAAAGGTTAAAGCTTGAAGCTCTTAAAAGCTGTTAAAAGGTCTTGCCAAACATACCCTATATCTTTTGATCAAGAATACGCGGGTTTGGTTTTATGATGGGAATGAGGAGTAGTGGAACAGAGCCTTTTGCCAGCAGGATTACAACATTAATATTTTAATTTAATGAATAATTTAATAGATTCAATTCAAAGTATTCAAAGTAAATTAAAAACTGAATGAAAGTAAACAAATTCTGATAAAACTCTTTTTATATTAAAAACATCTATCTTGCTAAAGTTTTTTTTTTTTTTTTTTTTTTTTACATAAAGATATATGTTGGTCAAGTTGTGTCTTTTACATTAGTTACTTGTAGGTATTGAAATGTTCTTTGTAACAACTTCCCTTTTCTTAGAAATGGAAACTGTTACTACAACTTTGGTGATGACTTCCATGTCATAACAAATTTAGGAACCTAACAGACTATAGGTCATGAGATTAAATGGGGTGAGGTTGGGTCCAATAGCAAAGTCATTAGAGTTAAGAGTAGAAACCTAAAGGATTAAAGGTCGGTAACATTGTCTTAAAATATTCATGATATAAGTGCGGTTAGTTTGAATATGGCAAAAATAAAACAACTTATGTCATTTTATCACTTATATGTATTACCAAGAAATCTATTTCAATATATTGTAGGCGTGAAGTTAGTTAATCGTATGTAGTTAATGTTAAAAACTATTTTAGTTATAAGCTCATATATTTCGATTTTATCATCTTGTAGACCATGTGTTATTGTATCACGTCAAGTGACGCATAGGACTTTTAACGTCCCTTTACGCCTCCGCATCAGCCTAACTTTGCGGGGCATGAGGGCCTTTGAGCGTGAGTTCCTTCTCGCTACAAACCAAATGCATAGTCTTAGACCTATGTGGAATTAATTTTGTTATTCAATAACGTAAATCCACATCACAACTTTTTTTATTCGTTTTAACTTATTGATTTAAATATTATTTTAATGAGTGGTGAATAGTAAAACCATTACACATAAATGTGAAAATAAGTGAGCGATAGCTCATGCCTACGTACTAGTGAAATCACAATCACTTTTTGATGTAATAGTGTTGACAATAGTGTACCGCAAAATAATAAACTAAGTAATTTCTATACTGGTTAGTAATATAGCTTCAAATGAATGGATACATTTCGCTTGTTATAGTGCTACTAGTGATTATTTATGATTTTGTAATAACACAATGTATTCTTATACAAACAATTAACGTCATGGTAAATGTAGACAACTAAGATGATTCAACCCGCTCGTTGTAACGGGGAGATAAGGAGAATTTGATCGGTGTCAGTTTGATTTTATCATGGTAATGACACATACTACAACAAACGACGAATCTATGTGTATATATATGTGAAGCGCTTAAGAACACACTAGAATAAAATATAATTCAACTTGATCGTCTTAGAACGTTAATTATTTATTAGGGAATTGCTTATAGGGGTTATTATTATTATTATTATTATTATTATCTCTACTACCTTATTAAGGAGGAGTGATAGGTAAGAAAGTAATTTTACACAATTTTTAAGATGGGAGTTGAAGAGTCCCTTCACAAATTTCCAATATTTGGTCATTTTGTACCCTTTATGCCCTTATGTACAACCTATAATGCTCATTGTATATATGTGTAATGCATACTTCATATCCATTTCAACATGTAACCCCAACACCTAATTAAACCCCAATTCAATTTCAATAAAACCCAAGCTTTTCATTAAATCCTTCTACACATCTATTTAATAATAACAAGCAATGTGATGGTTCTATTAGGCTTTGTTGGAGCTTATAAACATTGTAGTAATTGGACATTTTTGTCTTTTTTTTTGTTTGTTGAATTGTATAACTCTTTAAAGCATGATGTCTAACCTCATATAATATATGTATTTTTTGCCAATAATTCTATCTCCTTCTCTCTGTATATTACAACTAACTAAAAGAAAACTTAATATCCTGATTTATATATATCAAATACTTTTAATTTAAAATTACCATTTTGGTAAAAAAAAAAAATATTTTTTAACTTGGGTTACCTTTACGTACTTAGTCAGGTTTAAAAACCGCCGCAACGCGCGGAGTAATTTACTTTATTATTAAATTACAACAATTTTATTTATCATGCTTATATTTCAGCGTATGAATATTTATGTACTAGTATTTTATTTCAATGGCCCTTTGTATTCTAAAAAAGGTTATGTATTAATTCTATGGTAAATAGAGTTTATCATACTTAGTTAATCTTATTAATAGCAAAACTATGATAGGGTCTTATAAGAGTAAAATGTAGATAGTCTCACCTCTACCCCGTGGAAACAGAGAGACTACTTCATCGGCTCAATAGTGGTTTTGCATCAAGCCTTGGATATAAGGTACATGATACTTTAGCAATCGATTGCCCCTTATCTTTTGGCTATCAATGTCACCACATGATGCATGATTAACCGTCCACTTTTTTAACGTTATTTTAACGAAATTAGTAAAATAACATTAAAATTTGTGCGCTTTTACTGTTGCACCCTAGGACCTACACATACATATTATATGTGCACACCGCAAGTAGAGCTAGTATGGTAAATACAGTTAAAGTGGCATATTGTTCGGTTAAAGTTGCATATTGTTTATTTGGCAAGGAACAAATTGTGTATTCTGGAAAAATAAATAAAGTATTAATTGGATGAAGTAAAGTAAAATAGTGGCACCACTGTTTGCAGCGGTTTTCAGCAGCAGAAAAGGAAAGAGGAAACCAAATGAGAAGCAAATACATTTTGCTTTTGTTATAGCCAATCTTAAACAAGCTGAGCCCAAATTCGAACACAAGTCTGGTAGTATTTAATAAATGAGTCAACGAGATCAAGCTCCTACTTTGGAAAAACAAAAATATAAATATATAATCACATAATAAAAAAAACGGTTCTTATTATAGATATGGTAACGGTGATCAGTGGCAAAGCTTGAGAATTTGAACCGGAGGGTCGTAAGTCAGCAGTCACGGGATGGAACCTAATTTTTTTTTCTGTAGCTATGACTCGGGTGATATGTTCGTGTCGGTGATTCGATTCGGGTCGAGTCGAGTCAAACATTAAATACAATAAATATCAAAGTTCTAAGCGTTGTTTAACAAACAATTTAACAAAGACACTAAGGGGCTGTTTGATAGCCTCTTAATCAGCCTCTTAGCCATTTAGGTCTGAATCATTCAGCATTCAGACTGCAGCATTCAGATTGTTTGTTTCAGCATCTGAATGGAATGATTAAGTGATGAACCATTAAGCTAATAAGGGATGCTGAATGATTCAGCTCTTAACCATTCAGAGCATTTTAACCATTCAGATCATCTTAATGATTCATCACTTAATTAACCAAACAGCCCCTAACACATTAAAAAGGAGACAATGGTTGGTACCTGGATGAAGAATTACAGTTCAGCCCGTCGACCTTTAAGATTTTTGAATTCTTCAATTATGGATAGGGGTGCAAACAAGCCGAGCTAAGCCCGAGCTTGAAAAACTTATGAGAGCTCGAGCTCGGTTCGTTTACTATGTATTAGTTAATATTTTAAATAAAAGTAATATAAATAATAGTTCGGAGCTCGATAAATAATGTTCAGCTCGAGCTCTTTTAGTAAACAAGCCTAAATGATAGGGAAAATATTATCATATAATAATAAACATAATATTACACTAAGGCTCGACGAGTCTGACGAGCTTCACATGCTAGACTGAGCTCGGGCTCGATTAATAAACGAGCTTTGTTTTAAGCTCAAGCTTGGGCTCGATAAGGCCCGGCTCGTTTCGAGCTTTTACCAAGCCGAGCTCGAGTAGCTAAGAGATAACAACTCTATCGCTTGCTCATTGAATCTACTATCCCACTCATGTAGTTATTGGGCTTATGATTTTAGGTTGGGCTTTACATTTACTTTGTTTTGGGTTAAAGTTTTGGTTTATATAACTATTTTTTTTTAAAACGAGGGGTTGAAACCGTATATACCAAAAAAATTCCATACGAAAATTATACACTCGAAACTTCTGAGCGAAAATTCAAGTGGGTCGGCCGCCCCTCCCCGCCCCATGAATGTTGTGCCCCTGATGGTGACTAAACAATATGTATTATGCTATATTAAACTTAGAAAATATAATAAAATAACTAATAAGCAAGTTGAGCCCAACCAAACTGAGATTGAAAAACTAATCTTGAGCGGCGTTCGAGGTTTATAAATAGAGCTCGAGACGAGCCAAATTAACTTAAGCTCGAGTGCTCTTAAATTAGATGAGATGAATTCAACATTAGATGGTTTTGATTTTAGTTCAAGTCATTTATTACCCTAAATAAGCTAACTCATAGTGTTACCTAAAGTGTTACACAAATAAAGAGAAAATAATCTCAAGAGAATAATATATGGAATAGTATGACTAGCTTATACCCATAAAGATGTTAGCATCTTATCAAGCGTTACAAATTTGGGACTATAACTTATAAATAACCACAAGGATGGGGTGTGAGATAAAGCTCCAAGGGGCTTTATTGCGCCACTTATGTTTTGATGCAACAATGGTGCCCCTCTTTTTCAGGCTTTAACACCCATGAATGGCTTGAAGGACGGGGTGGTTTTGGAGGCGCCACCCCAACTGAGATGACAGAGGATGTTACCCCACACCCCAGCCTAAGACAAGATCATACTTACATGTATCATGAGTTATAATATCATATATATTAACATATAAAAAGATCAATTAAGTAATAGCATCTATGCATTTTTACATTTTCATATTTATTGCGGTTAAATTCTCACAATCACACTCGGCATGATTCAAGTTACAGCGTTACACTGAACTCAATAAAAATCAAAAGCCTAGAGGTGCGTAAAAATTCGATTTGGTAGTTGGAACTGGTTTATGATCCGGAACCTGAAGTCCTGAACCGGTATTGGAACCAAACTCTCGGTTTGATAATACCGATTAAAACCAAACCAAACTGGTCAAAAAAACAGAACTGGTTTGGAACCAAACCAATCCATTGCCACTTGAAAATCGGTATAGAATCATAAAAAGTTTGATCAACTTTCCGAATTTCAAAACGAATCAGTTTATTACCACACGGTTGAAAATGCATAATGATGTAAGCAGCAAGTATGTAGCTATATAATGGGGTGCCTATTTTTTGTGTTAGTTGGGTCTCATAACAAATAACATCAACAGCTTGTCATAGTTTACAATATTGGATGGTTAATGGGACGTGAAGTGGGGAATTTCACCCCCTTTCACCTTGGAACACCGCCCCCTGGTTAATGGGGCGTTAAAGGGTGCCCCGTGAAATATTTCACCGGGTGAAATTTTTTGATGGGCCAATCAATGGCTAACACCTCATATTTATTTTTTTTTCTTTTTTTAATTTAAATTTAATACCATTATATATTCACCCCCTTTCATCCACCAAATTTCATCCACCATTACACCCCTTACCCATTTCAAGCCCCTTTCATCCACCAAGTGGCCCCACATTGCCACGTGTCGAAAAACGCCTCTTTCACCTACCAAATTTCACCAACCATTAGACATAAAGTGAATTTGTTTTCCAGGCTTTGGAGAATGATGTAACCAGGCAATGGGCTACCTAATTTTCGTCAGTCGGGCCCCATACTAAATATCAAACCTTGAATTTTCTACTTTATGTAAAGTGGAATTTTTTTACAGGCCCAAAGTAGTGACATATTGCTTACCGTTTATCAACAAAACCAAAAGGCCAAAATAAACATGGTGAAGGCTATGTGTTTAGGGATCTCCCAAATAACTCAAAAAGATCAATGGTTGAAACGTGTGGGAAAAGGCTATGGGAGAGCCTTTAGCCATGGGGCAGGCTACATAATTCCACACGTGGCAAAATAAAGATGAGACGTCTATGTAACCTCTTGAGCGTGGGGAAATGTCTACACAGATGTTTTCTTTGAAAAGTTAAGGGCAGTGTAGCCTTTTGAGAGAACGTTTGTGTAGACTTTTCCCCAAGCTCAGCGGCTACATAGATTTTTCTCGTTTTCTTTTCCCTCACGATTTTTAAAAGGCGTAACATTTTCGTACCATAATATTAAAAAAAATACACCATATTAAAGAAACTAAAATGGTCATTATTATGGTGTATTTTTTTAAACAACATATTATCGTATCGAAAATGTATGTCACCTTAAAAATCTGGGAAAAAACCGCCAGGCTCTAGCTTTGAACCTAGTCGTTTTAGAGATAACATGGAGGCTACGTGGTATATCTCCCAAAATTGCCATGCGTTGAAGTTATATTAGTGCGATGGTGGGTCCTTCAAACAAAGGAAACAACTACACATCACAACCGTTTCCTTCATGTGTCATCTTGTGTACTACACCTTCGTTTTTCGTTAAACCCTTACGTGTAGCCTCTAACAATCATGTGGGTTGAAGCGACTTACACCGCAACAACTGTTGGCTCAACACAACAACTGTTGGCTCAACACGCGGCTTCAAATTCAGGTTCACCAACCTGTGCTAGATGAAACAAAAAGAGACATTGTAGAGATGTTGCCAAACACAGTGGGTTCAAAAGGTGCTAGAAAGGTGTCCCCTCCCTTCTGAGATGGTTAGGGTTGAAATTAGTTGGAGTGGATTCAAATGAGGTAGCGTGCGTCTTCCTATTGATTGTATTCATAGGTTCAAATAGGTTAGTAGATGAGTGCCTCTTGCCCTCTTCTATCCTAATATCTCAAACATGTCTCCAATGACTAACGTGTAACAAAACAAACATACACTGATAAATGTTTTTTTTTTTTTCAATTCAACTCTGCAAAATACATAAAATCAAATATAAAACCAAGTTTATATTAGACCATCCGTAGTGGAGAAGTGAAAAGACGCTAAATGCCCCAATTCGCGCCCCATTCACGAGCTACACCGCCCCAGGGGCATTTTTGGCCTAAAATTAGTTTGGGCATGAAATATTTCCCGTAGAAGCAGGCGTTAAATTACCCTACTTTTTTCTCCACCAATAAAATACATCCACTTGGAGGGGGGGGGGGGGGGGGGGCACAAAATATGTCAGCCACTACGTGTGGTCTTAGGAGCCAAAGTTTAATCGGCTACTTTAGATAATTGAAATAATGTGACTTATTACCACACCTCTATGCATACTTCTCTAGTGTCTTATACGGTGAATACATAACACAATATTTGAACTAATTAAAGTTACATATAGCATATAGTCGATAAAAGTTAATCAGATAACATAGTTGCAATCATACCCAACCAATCGTTGTTGCAACTTGCAACCATTCTCACAATTGCATATGTAAAACTTAATAAAAATATATCACCATAAAACAATGTTAGACATAAATCCGAATTACGAATCTGATAACATGAATCCTAAACCGGAGAATCAAGAACAAGAACAAAAAAAATAACTATCCGATACTCATAATAACCGGTAACTCTTCCCTGTAAATGCATTGAACCCTTCTTCCTTAATCTTCTCATCTACTTGAATCTTCGAGAGCTCATCAGCCACCGCTGCCGCCAACAACGGTTGCCCATCGACCCGCCTCGCCACACCGCTAAACGGCTTAAACTCTATCTCATGTTTCTTCACCAGTTTTTCATCCACAACCGTGGTTGATTCCGTCATCTTTAACTTCTTCATCACCCGACCACCCAATCGCCTCCCAACACCTGGAAACAGTTCTTTAGAATCCTTCTTTGTTGTTTGCTCATCATCTTTGGTTATTGTTTTCTTTTCAGGTTCTTTATAATCCAACGGTTGTGCAAAGTCCACAACACAATCGGTTTCAAATAATAATATCGCGGGTGATGGCTTAGTCTCCACAATATCAATCATATACTCCTCATTCTCATGGTTCACCACAATAGTGTCACCAGTTGTAACACAAACGTAATCCCTAAACGCTTTTTCGAGTAAAGATTTATGATCCGAAAGCGTAATAAACTTAGTAGCATGTGGTTGTATTTTAATGTACTCGCCTTTAGGGAGGCTAGTGTTCTTGATATTCACGAGTTCACCTTCATGCAAATGCATGTTATTCATCATCCACGTGGGCATGAAAACAAACCCCTCGTCCGCGGTGAACTCTAGAACACCGCAGTGGGAATGGACGCCTGCTGCGGTGTTCTCAATGCGGAAGAGCATGGGGTAGGAAACCGAGAGGGTCGCGAGTCGGTTGAGGGCGGATTCGGGCATGATGATCTTGTTGCCAGACTCGTGGTTGGTTTGGGAGATGTGGGAAAGTGGGTAAGAGAGGTAATATTGGTCGAAATCTGTGTAGGTTGAGAAGGTGTTTGATGCATTAGGTTGAGAGACGTCCATGTTGTTGTCGTCGTCCCAGTTAGATGAGAAGGTGTTTGGAGAGTCGTCCCAGTTATCCATGAAGACGATTAGTTGTTAATTAGTAAGGGTTTGGGAATCAATGATGTGAGACTAGATATTTATATGGGAAGGAAGCTTGGAGGCAAAGCAAATTGAAGATCGTTTCCTTAATTATATTAATCCTTTTGGTATGGTTACAATAATCGCGAATTACACGTAACTTTTGAAATATTAAAATTGCGTAATAACCACAATGTATATATATCCATTCTATGAAAAGGAAAGATTATAAACTAATTAAATACAAAATTTGATTTTAAAGTTTTAAACATTAACTTCCCAAGATTTGTTATCATAACTTTCATTTATTGCATACATGAAAATAGGATCCAACAAAATCAATTAAACTTTAAATAACATAACGTTAATTATGTAGCATTGGCTAAAATTAAAATAACGAATAGATATCTATTTTCGAGTTTAACTATATTATTTGGGTTTCAAAAAGATATGTATCCTTCTATAGTAATTAGTCATGTAGTCACTAGCCTCATGCTTGTTTTTTTTTTATCGGCGAATAACTGTGTGACAACTATCCTTGCGGGGCGTCGTGCCCAAAAATCGATTACTCGACCTCCAGCAGCCTCCGCCTTCTCCCGATGTGCGGAAACCCGAGCCCCACCCGCCCAAAGGCACGACAGTTTTATAGAACTCGGTAAAACCTCGCCGCCCGTCAGATTCGAACCGGCGCCACCCGTATTCGATCTTCACCCGGATACCAAACCATAAATGATGGAAGTGGGAATTGAACCTTTGGTCACATAGGTAAAACAAAAGTCACTCCACCACTCCACCAATATAGATGGATAGCCTCATGCTTGTTATATGTCATAGTCAAAGGATAGGGGGCCTAACATGAGTATAATTGTACCGATGATGATTACTGACGCTTTAATTGGTGGTCATCTAACATGATTTTTTTTTAATAAAATCGTGTTACAGTTAGTACTTTTTGTGCATTTGGGTGAGTCAGAAGTGCATTTTGGCAAAGGGTGAATATAAGTTGCGGATTGTGGTGATGTGGTCGAGCCGATGAGAAGGCCTTGCGGGTTCTCTCTTGTCCATTGACACAATCCCAGGCTGCAGACTATTATGTTGGAAAGTTCGTGGAACAATTTTGTATCTCAACAATTTCGTGGAACATTATGTTGGAAAGTTTGTGGGAAATTTTGTGGTAGGGGATTTCCCACTTGGCAGAAACATGCAACATGAAGTTGCGGATTCTCCCCATCCCATTATTTTTCACCTGAGCAAACTATTGTGTTCCTTCAATACACTAGAGCTAGCATCGTCGTCCTCTTCCTTCAATTAAGTGCAGCATCGTCGTCCTGTGTGTCAGTGTAGATTGAAGGAATCCGCAAGTTCAACTTGCGGAATACCTTCAATCTCTCCTAGTCATCGTTGTCCTTCATTCCTAATCATCAAAGATCCATCCCTAATCATCAACGAGAACAAGGAGCAGTCGTCCACATCACAACAATCCGCAACTTGAAGTTGCGGATTCACCCTTTGCCAAAATACACTCCTGACACACACCAAATGCACAAAAGGTTCTAACTGTAGCACCATTTTGTTAAAAAAAAATCCATCTAACATGCACTTCACGCTTGCCACGTGCTAAGCACCATGCCACCATGGATGTAACCGACTAAATCTTGAACCACCAGGCTAGGATGTTGTGCGCTATATTGACCTGACCTAATGATCAAATGCCATATCTCTTTGTGTGTATGTGTGTGTAAACTAAATTCGGATATAGGTTCGGGTCGATTTAAAAATAAAATTCTGATTTGAAAACCAAATCGGAAATTCAGGAAACCAAAAAAACAAAATTTGAATTCATAGTTCGGTTCAGCTCAAATTTAGGCCAAAGCCCACTTAAATGCATTTATCTAAATTAACTATATATGAAGGCTTGATGTTTAATATCTATTTATCTTCAAGCATTCAAATTACCGTTTTTACACATAAAAAATTGTTTATGAAGATATGAGAGAAAGGATGAGTATCTGAAAAATGAATCATAACTCATAACTTTAAGTGTATCCGGAGTGGGGGGGGGGGACTCCGCCGCCGGTATGGCGTGGAGGGGGGCGGGGGGGAAGTCACCGGCGTGGGGCAAATGGCTTGGACACGTGGCACTTCATGATTGGTCAGGTTTTTTTTTTTTTAACTTTAACACAATATAATATTATTTCCTTCCTCCTCTTCCCCCCCTTCCACTACCCACAATTCCCCCCCCCCCCCCCCCCCATAAGGGTCTCATAAGTGCCACATGGCGCTTCATCCCCCTCTTTCCCCACCACTCCGGATAGTCTAACAATTTGGAGACTCACGTGGAACATTTAATGAAGGGAAAATGACCAATATAGCCCGTTGACCGGGCATTTTGCACAAATAGCCCCCTCCACCGTCTTTGGAGAGACGGGACACGGCTCCCAACCTGTAACAACCGGCAAAATTAAGGTAATTCCGTACTAATTAATTAAACGCGATTAACGTAATTAACCGTAATTATGTGCTGAATATTTAACTGAGGCCTTAGAAAGATAGGAATTCCCAAATAATGCATAGGAATGCATGAGTTTAATAGCAAAGCATGATAGGATCGTGCGCAGACAAAACTATCCGGTATGGACACTGGCGATTACCCGGTAAAACTGAAATAAGCGAAACGAACACCGGACACCCGGAATATAAAATAAATAATATTTTCACAAAATATTATGAGTTTTGGGAACCCAAAGCCATACGTAAAAGCTTATTGCACAAATCTCCCGGTAACGAATAAAGTGCGCATACCGCACCCGATACGCGCGTAACACGTAAATTCACCCGACCGAAACCGAAATAAATTATCAGTAATTTAACTGGACATAATTTTATGAATATTAACGGTATTTTAATATCGAGGGAAAACGCGACGAAAATTCGAGAAATACCCGGGCGGTACCCGAAAGGAACTAACTTAACAAGTAATGGGGTATTATTTAGCAAAGTGGACCCCACCTAGACACCCCTTGGGGCCGGCCATGGCCCACCCAAGTGGGAGATTACTTGTGTTATCTAACTAAATCATTTGAAATAATATCAATCATGAGCTTGCATGTAATAAGATTGGACAAGGGAATTAACCCAATCATTTCTCCTCTCTCTCTCAAAAAAAATCGGCCCATACACCCTCTTATAATATCATTGGAGATTTTTTTTTGATCTTCATAATCCTTCCATAATCTTCCAATATCCAAGAAAAGATAATAAGTAATCTTTGCAAGATTTGGAATGAGATTATAAGCCACTTGAGATGCATTAGAAGAAAATCACAAAATCTCCTTCCTTTTTCCTCCTTGTGGCCGTGGATTTGCACCACCCCACCAACACCTTTCTTTTAATTTTTACTACTCCAAATTACCTCTAGTTCATCCTCATTCAAACCCCTTCTTGTGTGTTAAGAGCTTGGAGCATAACCCACTTGGAAGAACACACTAAACCACACCCAAAATCCAAGATTTTGTCTTCCCTAGCCTTGAGCTAGTTGTAAGTCTTGCATTGTTTTATTAATTTAAATATTTTGTTTTTGTGCTATGATGCAAGTTGTACAATATGGGTAATAAAAATGAGTTCTAAAGAAGTAATGGGTTTTTATTAAAAATGAAGATGAGAGAATAATAATATGATGAAATCTTAGTTATTTTTAATAAAAGTAGTATTTTGATGAAAGTGTAATAATAAGAACATGTTTGGATGATTGAAGATGAGAAAAGCAATATTTTGAAAAGTGACTTGAATATGATGAAAAGTGGTTTTAATCATCTTAGGATGATATAGCAAAGTCATAAAAATATTAAAATAGATTAGAAGGCCATAGGTGGAAAAATTAGTTCTTCAAAGTCCACTCACTTAGATGAGTGAAAGTTTGATGTTTTGGATAAAAATATGAAATAAACATGTTAGTGATATCTAGAATGGATTAAAAGAGCATTAGAAGTAAAAAGAGGTAAAAACAATTAATCATGGTGAAAAGGATTCTTCAAAGTCCACTAAAGTGGAAGAAAAATAATAACCATGAAAGATTTAGGGAAAAATGCTACAAGTGTAAATTAAAGGATTAAAATGACAACCTTGGAAACCAATGGACTAAAATAAATATTTTAGAAGTTATTGGACCAAGAACACAATGATGGAAATATTAGTGTCAAAAAGTGTAAGTAATGATTTACAAGGTTAAGTTGGTAAATAATAATAGCCTACTTGGGCATTTTAAGTAAAAAGTATATTTTTATAAAATGGACGTTTTATAAAAATAAATGGAGTCACGCGACTATTTCATAAAGAAAGATTTTATAAAATAAATACTTGTAAAGACTTGTACAAAAATAAGGTGCTTTTATATAAATGGGAATATAAAAGTATCGGGAACGTTTTTGGTAACAAGTTGGACGAGTCGGACTAAAACGTTAACTAACAAACTTAGTTACACGAACCAACGTAAACGGACTTATTACGTCGAGATAAAAATATACATATATATTTTACGGAAATAAAATATATATAACAAGGGTGAAACGTGCGTAACACTTTCCTAAGTGTAGTAACAATATTCGTGGGAAAAGAGAAACATAACGTAACAAACTAAAAACGCTAAACGACACATGAACTTAACAAGTAGTATCCACGCGATGGTATATGTACATATACTCGTTTCCGAAGGAATTCTAGTACATCTATTTAAATGGGAAAATAGATGTGCGAGAAGGAAAACCGAGACGAGTAGATGAGATATATCTATGAACGCGTGAATACCGACAAAGATCCTAGTACATTTATTTAAATGGGAAAATAAATGTACGGTGTGGTAAGTCTAGTCGGGCGTTAAGATTATGTTACCAAACGACAAAGACTTAGCATATTTATTTAAATGGGAAAATAAATATGTGGCAAAGTAAGTCGGGTCGATTAATAAGAAAACACTTTATATTGAGCGAAAAGATCCTAAGTATAATTATTTGAATGGGAAAATAATTATACGTTGGGTGGAGTCGTGTCAATGTAAAATGTTGTACAAGTCATAAAGAATAATTATAAGAATAATATATGACTTGTAAGGAAAGGGTAATCCATCGCCATTGAACCTAGGATACGAAACTATTAAACGGGAATGGGGATAAAGACGTGGTCGGGAAGTTGGGTGTACAACTTGCCAAGGCACATACACCATAGGTGTAAGTGACTTATACGCCTAGAACCTTTGTAGGTACGGGATCACAAACTTTACTATTTTCTTTGAGCCGAGCACAGTTACAGGTGAGTCTCACGGCCCCATTTCTAAACTATTTAACGTTTTTACGGGGGAATGATATGTTGGGATTGTATGACGGGTTGGATACTTGAGTAAAGATCGCCACTCGGGGTTGAGACCTCCCCACTATAATCATTTATTCAGGAATGAGAAACCAAAGGGATATTTGGATAGTACTATTGGTGCCTGACAAGGCCCACCCCTAATCGATAGCGTCGATTATGCATCGGCGTATGCCTGGGGTGCACTTATTCTGAAATAAAGTCGTAGAAATACCGAGTAACGACTTTGGGCGGGGGCATTATTAATTGTCTTGGTTTGGTTATAGGCTCAAGTAAATTGTAGGACTTTGCAACTCCTATAAATGTCATAACAAGGATATTCCCACTTTATAAAGACTTATTAAATTAAAACCTGTGAACTCACCAATATTTATATATTGACGATTTTCAAACATATCTTTCAGGTAATTGATTGATGGAAGTTAGCATGGCGAGCAGGGTCGGGGATGTCTCCAAATTGGGCGTTGGGAATGTCGTGACGGGGTCTTATCTCTTTATTCCATGGATTTAGGGATAAAGGGAGAAGCCTCTTTATCATTTTCGAAAACAATTTATGATTATGTATGAATAATTTGACATGATTATTAGCATTGAATAAATGCCCGTTTTCTAATTAATATTGTGCTTTGCATTAATCTTGGCTTAATACTTTTGAACCGTCGCGCCACGTGTTTCCGCCTTAGACGTGGTGTGACACAACCCGCCTGAACCGTCTTTGGATAGACGGGACACGTTGTGACCCCCCCAACCGCCACGTGGCGTCTCTGATCCCGAGGCTGTACCGTCTCTCTCCAGACGGGTCAGAGATCTCTCCCAGACGGTTCACGTTTACCAAGACGGCTGACCCTTCGGTTCAACCGTCTCCAAAGACGGTTCACGTCTATCAATGCCGGCTGTCCCTTCGGGTCAACCGTCTCAAACAGACGGGTCACCTTTCCCAATACGTCTTAACGAAATTTGTGAACCGTCTGAACCGTCTGAACCGTCTCACGAGTGTATATAAATACCCCAATTAACTTAACGAAATTTGCACCCACCGCTCCTCTAAGCTTTCATCTTCCATGCACCCACCCGTCTCCTCTAAGCTTTCATCTTCCAATCCAATGACGTTTTTTTACTTTCCCAGCCGAAGCCTTTTTGACTTTCCCAGCCGAAGCCTACCGGCTTCGGAAAATATGTCCCGGTTACTTGGATTGTTGTTTCATCTGCGTACGGCTACTTGGATTGTTGTTCCATCTGCGCGTGGTTTGCAACCCGTGTAATGGATCGATGATGTGGTGGTCTACATTTTAGGCAAGTTCGTTCGCTTTCCGAATTTATGTCTCGATGTTCGACGTGTGCTCACTGAGAACTATTGTTACATAAAACGAGAAAATGTTTCGGACTTGTCTGTGTAGAGCACATACACCATTCGAAACAACGTCTATGTAGACCACTGCTACTACCGCCGCTGTGGAGGACAAAACATCTAACACTAAGATGTAGTCCTCAATAGTTGGTTAGACATTACTATTACTTCAAACAAAGTTCCTAGTTCTGGAAGTAAATTTGGGAAGTTTGTTGTAATAGTGTAGTTTTTTACTTGTTGCTTCTTAATTTTCTCTTGTTGCTTCTTTATTCTCGGGAAGTTTGTTGTAATAGTGTAGTTTTTTAATTGTTATTGTAATAATATTTATTGTTTATTTGTGATTGTAATAGTATAGTACGTTTAAATATAAAAACAAAACGACAAATTAAAAATATAACCAACTATTGCATTAAAAATAAAACCATTACAAATAAATAAAAATATAATTAAAAATTACATAAGACGATGTTTAATCATTTGCCACACGGACACATGTTTAAACTCTTTACCCTCCCTGTTTTTATACTGCCTTAGACTGTGTCTAATGGCCACGTCTTCAGGAAAGTTTGCGGGTACGTCGTAAAGGGTCCGGTTGTGGTGGCCGTTGAATATTTGACACTTTGTCGTCAAATCATTCAACTTGCGGCTAAGCGACTCGGTGGTACGTTGTGAGCCCCCAACGAGCCGGTTGTATTCATTCAGGATCCGGAACCACTTGTTGTTGAGGTGTGTACTCTCCTCAACATGCAGCCATGCCGCAATCAACGCAATCTCTTGTTCTTCCGTCCATCTTTGGGGTGCCATTGGTGTTGGATGGTGGTTTGGACGGTGGTTTGGACGGTGGTTTGGACGGTGTTGGACGGTGGTTTGGACGGTGTTGGACGGTGGTTTGGACGGTGTTGGACGGTGGTCGTCGGGTAGTAGATGGTGTTTGGACGGAGTTGTACGGTGGTGGATTGTGTTCAGACGGGGTTGGATGACGGGAAATGGACGGGAGACGGGTATTTATAGGGCTGAGCCGGACAACCGAAGCGTCGCCGCTCATCGGGAACCACCGCGTCGGTAAATGTGTACCGTCTTGAGAGACGGTTGAACCGAAGGGTCAGCCGTCTTGGGAAAGGTGACCCGTCTTTTTGAGACGGTTGACCCGAAGTGTCAGCCGGCATTGATAGACGTGAACCGTCTGGGAGACGGTTGAACCGAAGGGTCAACCGTCTTGGGAAACGTGAACCGTCTGGGAGAGGGTTCTGACCCGTCTGGAGAGAGACGGTACATCTCGGGATCAGAGACGCCACGTGGCGGTCCTCTGTTGGCTGAAATGGGAAGCCTCTCGGGAGACGGTTCAAGCGGGTTGGGAGCCGTGTCCCGTCTCTCCAAAGACGGTGGAGGGGGCTATTTGTGCAAAATGCCCGGTCAACGGGCTATATTGGTCATTTTCCCTTTAATGAAACCTTGGCAGCACCACTCGACGGTGCTCGACTTGAATCTATTGAATGTTTAAAGGGCTAAAATAATCACTTTACTAAATGTTTGTACAAACATGTTTTTTTACAACGTATAAGGTCTTATTTAAGTGATTATTTCTGGTATCCTTCTCCATGCTTCTCTATTGTGATACATGTATCGCAACCTAGCATTGTAGGTTATTATTGTGAAACATGTATACGAAAAATTAGTATACAATGTTGTTAATGTTCGTTAATCTAGATGTTGCGAAGCTGTTAACGATGCTAGCGTTGTTAATTTGAATGATTTCCTGTTGTTATGAGATGTTAATGTTGCTAATGATGGATTTCCATGACCACATTCAATTTGGATGGGTCTGCACGTTTGGATGGGTATTCATGAATTTCAATGGGTAAGAAACAAAAATGAAGTAAAGAAGAAACAACAAACCACAAGGATAAACAATATTTTCCCAAAATATTAAAAAGGACGTTAGTAGGCGGATTCGATGAAGAAATTAAATGAACGTCGGGGACTCAAAAGAAAATTCATCACAGTAGGGACTCTTAAGTAGGGGTGCAAACGAGCCGAGCCGAGCCCGAGCTATACACTACTCGAGCTCAGCTCGCCACAATATTCAGAAGCTCGAGCTCGAGCTCGGATCGAGCTATGGAATTTAGGCTCGAGCTCGGCTCGCTGGTGAAACTAAGAGCTCGAGCTAACTCGATTCAAGTATTGTAGCACCAAGTTCACACGAGCTAAGCTAGGCTCGGCTCGAGCTCGTTTATATGCCATTAATGAGCTTAGGCTTGACTCAACAAGCCACTAAGTTCATAGTTAACTAAAAAAAAACATTTAGACCATTCAAAAATAATACAAAAATCCCAACATCATGCAAAAATGATCTAGGCAAGTCTACTTGAAATAACTTCAACCATGCATACTTACAAAACCAAACGAAAATAACTGATAAACTGAATATCAGGTCATGGAAGGTCATGGAGTTTGGGCTGGATAATATTATAAATGGGCTATGAAGAACATTTGGGCTGGATAATATTATAAATGGCTTAAAATATACCGAGCTCATCGATCCTTATATTCAAGGCTCGAGCTTGAGCTCAAATATTAAACAAGCCTTGTTTCAGGGTCGAGATCGGACTCGAACTCAATAAAACTTGACTCGTTCAAGTTTTTTATCGATCCGAGCTCGAGTAGCTCACGAGTCTCTTTCGGCTCATTTGCACCTCTACTTTTAAGTTTTGTCCAAATCACGTAGTCTCAACAAATTAATAAAATAAATGGAAGTGTAAAATATGACAATTTCCTTCCAAACCTACCACGTTCATCATAAACCCACTCTTTCCTCCTAACCCCAACACCCAAACAATCCTCTGCTCCCTTTCATGGCTACCTTCACCATATTCCTCCTCTCCCTCCTCTCCATCACCACCCACGCCCTCACCCAACCCACCACCACCACCACCACCCTCTACCTCTCCTCCAAAACCCTCTTCACCAACTACAACCACATGCTCCCCTCTTTCAAAATCTTCATCTACCCCTCACCCACCACCACCACCACCACCACCACACCCTTCACCACCACCCAAGAATCCCTCTTCTACACCTCTCTCCTCCACTCTCCTTTCCTCACCCATGACCCTACCCAAGCCCACCTCTTCCTCCTCCCTTTCCCTCCCTCCATATCCACTCGCAATTTAGCCCGTTTCATTAGAACCATCCGTATAACCTTCCCCTTCTGGAACCGTACACTTGGCGCCGATCACGTTTTCCTTTCAGCCGCCGGCGTTGACTCTTCTTCTGACCGTAACGTCGTTGAATTGAAGAAAAACTCTATTCAAATCTCGTGTTTCCCCACACCACATGGCTTTTTTATCCCGCATAAGGACATCACCTTACCTCCTGTGCACTCGTTCCATGTATTAACTCCGTCGGTCAACGTTACAAAGACGTATTTAGGTTACATGAAACTAACTGATAATGATCAAACAGTTCAATCTCCGTTAAATAATTTAATCGAAGAAATTAGCAATGATCCTGATTTTATTATTGAATATGAGGCTGTGAACAAAGATGATAAAAATATGAAGAATAGTAGGTATTGTTTGTTTGTGTATGGGTATAATATGACGTGGATGGTGGAGGCGATGACGTCAGGGTGTGTACCAGTGGTGATTACTGACCGTCCGATTCAAGATCTGCCGTTGATGGATGTGGTTGACTGGTCAACGATGGCGGTTTTTGTGGGTTTACAAGGTGGTGTTAAGGGGTTGAAAGGGGTGTTGGATGGAATAGGGAAAAGTAGGTATGAGAGGATGGTGGAATCTGGTGTGGCGGCGGTACAGCATTTGGTGTGGAACGCGGAACCGCAGGCGTATGATGCGTTCCATATGGTTGTTTATCAGCTGTGGTTGAGACGGCATACCATTAGATACGCTAGATGGGTTGAACAGTAATTTTTTTTTTAATTATTATTCTTTTTTGGGGAATTGGATTTTAATAATCCGAACTTTGCCTCGTTGGCCGACAATAATCTGTATTTAAGAAATTCCCACAATAATCCCAATTTTCAAAGTATTGGCCGGCAATGAACTTTTATTAAATGAAAACTAACCCATTTCCAAAACTAAAAGAGTTTGAAAGTTAAAAGGTTCATTGGCGGCCAATACGTTGAAAGTTGAGACTGCTGTGGGGAATTTCTTAAGTAGCCAACAAGACAAATTATGGATTATTAAAATCCAATTCCTCTTCTTTTTTTACTAAATTTAGATTCCGTCTAGGCGTCTACGAAGGAATAAAACTTACTAGAGACGTGACTGGGTGGTTATTGCATGCATTACTTATTTTTCTGTTTTGAGCATTGTATAAATGTATTTGTTTGTTGATAAATAATAATTTTTGGAATCGTAAGAAAAATAGTAAAATACCGGATTTGATGCCATTTCTTGATTCCATCTTTTGGTGAAGTTGTTGATAAATAAATTTATTTGTTTGTTGTACAAGAAGAGATTGTGCAAGACATAAAGGTACCATTAAAATGGTTTTGTTGACACATACGATGTTCTTGTGTTGGTATTTTTTAATTGCTTATTTCTAAAAAAAATGAAACGTGTAAAATAGAAATACTATAAAGTTTATGTAAAATATGATAGACTGAAATCAGTAGATTGATTCTAAAAGTTTATTATTATTTTTTTTAAACATTTACAACGGCAAGCACTCAAAGAATGATGAAGATGTGACACACTTGATGGTTGGTTGTGGTTTCTCCTATGGGTTTGGAGTATGATTCTAAAAGTTTGTTATGTTAATCTCAACCTTTTTTTAATACACTTCAGTCGTAATTCATGATAAATATTAATTATAAAATCTAACTAGAAATATTCGGGTAAACATTAATTACACTAGGAAAAGATATGGGTGCCATTTAAGATGCCTTTTTAATGTTTTGTACACGAATGTTTTTGGGGCGCCAAATTATTAAATTCAGCTTTTGAATAAGGTATTTAGAAACCATACACCCTATAATTAGGATTCATACACCCTGACCCACATCACATACCAACAGGATGCTGCCACATACTCAGAATGTGATGTCATACCCCCTAAATATGATGTCACAGGGTGTATGAATCCTAGAACCCTTTGAATAAGAAACATTTATTTGAAAAGTTTTTTTATTCTACAAAAGGTTGTATTCTTTTGAAAAGAAAAAAAAGTAGCAAAAAAACTATAAGCAATGTTACCAAATTGACTTTGTTTATTTAAGCAATTGAGTTGAGCAGATGATATGCTACTTTACAACAGCAGCACATCTCCTCGCATTTTTGCTGGCGGCGAATAAGAAAGCTTTGGTGTCAGCCAGTTTGATCATGAAAATAAAAGACCATATTTACACTCGGGTTTGCAGGATGAACAAGCACCCAACTCAATGAAAACCGTAGGTAGGGACGGCTTTTTATTTAAGCGCCCTAAGTACTGCAACTCCGTCGTTGACCATGGAAAACTCCGGGTCAAGTTGGTTAGGATAGGTAGCACAGCCTGTTAGACAAGTTCTACAGGTTATTGAAACCAATGTACGGGTTGACCATGTCATTTATTTCCTACTGACAAGCCCGAATTTGTACAAAAATGTGCAGAGTAGTTGCAATTAACAAGTGATTGATGAAAGTTCCATCTAAAAAATTACTAATAATTTCTTGAAGGCGAAATCCAACCCATCAGCATTCATGTTGTAGAACAGAAAAACAAGGATTATGGGCGTTCAGAATACTAAACTTACCAGTTACCAAGCTAAAATATATACATATTCAATCCAGGAACAGTCGACAATAAGAGAGGGGGAGGGGGAGAGGAGGGTTGAAGTCCACACAGTCTTTAGCGGCTGAACCTTCAAGAGTGATTGGAATAAGCAGTACAAGAAACAAAAAATGTCCCCTCAGATCCAAAACCTATATATTCTTCCCTACATCAAGAAGATTAATCAACACAATATTTATATTAAATACAACAATAAGCCTACATACACAATCAATCCTGCTAGTTCTTAATAAAGCTTGTGAATTTTATCACCCTAATTCCATCCTAGCCACCTAGGCTTCTTTCATATAGTCCGCTTTGCAATCCAAAGTCCAAACACTACAACAAATATGTGATTTCTCCACACAGACACAGGTTATGTAAGTACATGCTTGGTTTTAAAAAGCGTTAGGCGCACAAAAGCGACGAGGTCTAAGCGCATCGCGCGAAGCGCAAAAAGCGTGGGCTTTTCGTACCCGAAGCGCGCACTAATTATATAATTTTTTTTTATATATCTCATATATATCCCATAGTTTTTTATATGATTTTACCTATATGTACAAGCCAAAAACACCAAGGTACAACATTTCTATGCATAAAAATACATAAGAGTACGTGAGGCGCGCGCCTCTGGGCCAAAAGCGACGAGAAAAAAAAGGTCAAAATCTGCGCTTTTTTTTGCACTTCTGGGAAAATGGGTAAGCGCAAAGCCTTGAGGCGCCCTAGGCTGCGCCTTGATACGCCTCGCGCCTTGATGCGCCTGAGGTGCGCTTTTTAAAACCCAGAGTACATGTACATAGATATAGTGTGACCATACAAGTTTGCAGACTCCATGCAGAAAACCATTAGTGTGCTATCTTTTAGTATCTTTAGCACAGCAGTCTCATTTCTCAGATACATTTATATAGTCAACCAAAATTATTATTTTAGCTTGCGGGTCTCATCAAAGAAAATGATGCAAATTGATTCATGAACACCTTTAGCACAGCAAATTAGAAACAAAATATCCTTTAAACACAGCAGGCAACACATAACAATGTATTTGTTCCTTTTCACCATATAACATACCAACCTACCCATCATTGGTAATTCACCCAAGTGTAATTCAAACATAAAGTGATAAAAACTAAGGTATTGCTGTACACTTCTTCTTCTTTTTTTTTTTTTTTTTTTTCTGAACAAGGGCAGGAACGTTTACAAATATTCGAAGACGTTAATGTGTTAGCACCTAGAATCATCAGTCAAGACATATATGCTTCAACATTGAAGTAAAATAGATAAAAAGATTAATCTGACCTTGGGAATTTAGGCAGCCAATATAACACCACGACTACATTTTTGTAGACATCATGAACTTATTTTTCTTATCCACTGGTTTCAGAATTTGGAACGAACACAGCAGATTTTCATCGACACTCATCATTGCACCAGCATTATCAAATTCGCCACAGTAATTTGGAGCCGAGAATATAGTTACTAGTTGCCTGTCAGCAAAGAATTCATAACCATCTTCCACAACCTACAAAGCAATTTATAAACAAGATTTCATATTAATGTACATACACATATACATACATGTATGTTTGGAACACTGGCGCAGCTTAGTTGGGGCCGGCGGGGACAGCCGACCCCCCCCCCCCCCCGAATTTTGCCGTAGAAGTGCCGATTATATAGTATTCGTATAGAAAATTTTGGAAATATAGGGTTTCGACCCCCCGAAACTAGTGACTTCCGACCCCCGAACCTTCGGGTCAAGCTTCGCCAATTGGAAGTGTACGTTAAAATAACAATTAACCTGGTGAGCGCGGCACACAAGATCCAAATCATGTTTTGTTAAAAACTCGGAAACCTTGTCAGCACCAAAAGTGTAAGAAACACCTCGATCATTCATCCCCCATCCTTTAACATCTTTGCTTGGATCAGACCATAACAAATCACAAAGTAGACCCGTATCAGGGATAGCAGTAGGCCGTTGCAAGTTTCTAATCTGATCCAAATTCGTAAGATCAGGGGATAAACCACCATGCATGCACAAAATCTTGTCATCAACAAGCGCAGCAACGGGCAGACAATTAAAACACTCGGTAAAAGCCTTCCATATCTTCACATTAAACCGGCGTTTACATTCATCATAAAAACCGTATATCCTGTTTATCGAAGCACATTCATGGTTTCCTCTGAGCAGAAAAAAGTTCTCTGGATACTTGATTTTATAAGCAAGCAATAAACATATCGTTTCCAAACTCTGTTTTCCGCGGTCCACATAATCTCCAAGAAAAAGATAATTGGATTGAGGAGGAAATCCTCCATATTCAAACAGCCTTAATAGATCACTATATTGTCCATGAATATCCCCTAAATTTTTATGACATAAATCAAAGCAAATAATAGTTAACAATTAACTTGACAAAGTTACAAAACAACCCAATAAATAAATAAATAACATCACATTTCAAGAAAATTAGTATGAAGAGTAAATGGGCAGTAAATAATAATAATAATAATAATAATAATAATAATAATAAGTTACCGCAAATCTTGATAGGGGCTTCAAGTTCAAGAAGATTGGGCTGACTGATGAAGATTTCGCGAGAGGCAAGACAAAGGTGTTTGATTTCAGCCTCAGACAACTGAACCAACTTGCCTGATTTAGTGGATCGAACTTCGATTAGGCGCTCGATAATCTTGTCAATGGCTACTGGGTCCATCTAACAATCAAGAACCAAAACCCTAATTTGTTTTTCTTGGATTGTCAAATGGGTTTTAAATGGATGGATATTTTGTGTAATTCAGAAGAGGGACGGCTGAAGATGATCGCTAAATGGGTTGATGGTTGATTATTACATTTTTGTCCTGGACATGGTCTTCGCAGGATTAGGGTTTGAGTCGTCAAATGCAAGTCAAAGTGATGTTTGGTAAGCCTCTAGGCTCGGAACCATTTAGCGTTAAATGGTTTAGCATTTACATTGTTTGTTTCAGCTTCTAAATGAAATGATTAAGGCTGAACCATTAAGATTTAGGATGTTGCTGAACCATTAAGCATTAACTATTAAGCACTTAACCATTCAGACATCTTAATAATTAACCATTAAGAGGTCTAACTTAATGATTCAGCACTTAATCAACCAAACAGCCCCAAAAGCTAATTCCCTAATCATTTTACAACAAGTGTAACTTTTTCATACGTTTTTTTTTATAAATTCACCGTATTAACGAGCGTTTTTCTATTATTAACATGAGTAACACATTGCTATATTAAAATTGAAAACAAATAATATGTGTTAAGTAGGTTTTGTTATTTAATTGTGTCTTATGTTCGTCAATTGTGTTATACTATGCACATGTTCATTGTGTTTTTAATAAGCTTTCCATTGTGTTTTAAGTTGTTCATTGTATTTTACGTAAATAGGTTTTGTGTTTATGATGTACATTGTGTTTTATTATATTATTTATTGTATTTTAGTCTACTGTCCATTGTGTTTTAGTCTTCTGTTTATTGTGTTTTATTAGGTTGTTCATTGTGTTTTATACCATATTATTTATTGCATATTTAATTTGGTAATCATTGTCTTTTACGTTAACTTTAATGTGTCTTTCGCAACTGGGTTTTCGATTTTTTTTTTAAAAGCATAACAATAGGTTACTCATACTAAAGATAAAAAGACACTCGATTTTATGGTATAATATTTTTTTAAAAAAATGACGACGTATAAAAAAGTTACGTATGTTTAAAAATGAGGGTAGAAATAACATGTCATTTTCTAGTGGCTTCTCACCCTTTCCATTTTTTAGGTTTGTAGGATAACTCAACCTTATATTGTTATACTTTAATTTTTAAAGATTATTTAGATTTGAGAATTGAGAAAAAACGGATGTTCATGTCGTTATAGCCTTGTGGCATCTAGGGTGGGATAAGGCTTAGAGACCATTTGGTCTGGGCACAACATTCAAGGGGCGACCGACCTCCCGAGTTTTCACTCAGAAGTTTTGAGTGTATAGTCTTCGTATGGATTTTTTTTTTTGGTATATACGATTTCGAACCCCCGTTTAAAAATAATATAACCAAAACTTTAATCCAAAACAAAGTAAATGTAAAGCCCAAATCCTAAAGTCCTAAGCCCAACAACTACATGAGCGGGATAGTAGATTCAATGAGCAAGCGATGGAGTTTTTATCTCTTAGCGACTAAAACTCGGCTTGGAATAGTTATAAGGAAAAAATTATTAAGTTTTTTTTTTAAAGTTTTAAAAACTTGTAGTTAGTTAAAGTTAACTTGGTTAAGTTTTTATAAGAAAAATCTAACAAAATAAAACATAATAAACTTAATCAAACTTTAATATAACTAACCTAAAGTAACTATAGGGACCAAAAGCGTCATTATACGAAAGTTTTAATTGAACCAACCCTCCCCACCTATTTTCCCGGTCCTGTTTTTCCGACCAGAGTCGTTGGCCGAAGTTCACTCCGGCAAGATGAATTATAGTACAACAATGGTTTCTAATCGTTTCTTTTTGACCTGTAACCGTTTCTCCATCAATCCTAAATAACTCCAATGATTAAAATCATGTAATTAACGCCTTATTATTGAGTTTTAATCCGGGTTACCAAGTGTAACAACCATAATTTATTTTAAGGGTTAATGGACGTTTTCGTTAGAAATTGTTATATAAACCTAGAGCCTTAGACAAATACAACCTTTACAAACCTCAAACCCGTACAAAAACACCACATAACACGTCCAGAGTTGAGATTTTTGAAGTGTTAATCGCGACCTGTAAATCGCTTTTTTCGGGATCAAAACAACCTTGTAAGTCCAAATCTTTTTAGTCTTTTTGTTATTTGTTCATTGCTCTTTGAAAGCCCTAAGGTTTAGGGTTCCATATTATAGGAATTAGAGGTATAGAAATCTAGGGTTTAGTGTTTGAAGTTGGGGAAGAAGATGGAGTGAGTTTTATTATATAAATATAATTACAATTCAAACTTATCAATATGTGATGCTTATGGTGTAGTGGTCGTATGTGTGTATTAAATTCTAGAGTACCCGGGTTTGACTCCCACAACCAACGGGTCTGTTACAGATTTTTTTTAATTTTTGCTTTATTATTTATATAAATACATTTATCTTATAATATTTATAGAAAATTCATTTTTCCTTTAAAAATCATGAAAATTTAGGTGTAGTATTTTGACACCTCATAGAAAATTATCATATTTTTAGTTTCTGGAAAATAAATTATTTTCGTATTTTTATTAATTTAATTAATTTTAATCATATTTAATTGATTAAAAATTCATTTTTAATGATTTTAATCTCAAAATGTTTGGGGAATTATTTCTAAGCATCATGAACTGAAATAATTTTTTTTCCCAGAGAACCATTATTTTTATTGGTTTATGTTTAATCATTTAAATATGATTTAACTTCAATATCTGTTTTAAATGCAAATAAATTGAGAAAAATTATGAAAAAATTATTTTTACTATTTTGCATCAGAAAATCATTATTTTTCACAAAAATATTATTTTTGGACCATATCTTGTAGTTTTGGTTTTATTTGTACTTAATTAGACATAATAAGTCATATATATATATATATATATATATAAATTATAAAATCTGTTTTATAAATATTTTTCTTATAAAACAGAAATATTCGTAAGTTGGAAAACCATAAGTGTTAATGTTTGAGTCATTTGTGTAAATTATATTCATTTGCATAATAAATTTTAATTATTATTATTATATATTTTAGTTAAAAGGATTAACTAATATCTTTAAAAAATTACTTGGAATAATTTTATTTAAAATATTCAAATAGTAATAATTATTTTCTTAGTCATATATTTGATCCTAAATTAAGATATACTTTTTGAATTCGAAATTATTACTAGATTCGAGTTATCGTAAAACTTCATATTCCCTACATTAGTCTAGCAAACCCTAATGCCTTAGATTCTAGATGCCTTAGACTTTTAAGTTACTATCCCTCATTAGTATTCTTATACGTATAGGTTGAGTTCTTCGGAATTCCAGCAGTTATCGTGTTCGTGTTTTGTTTGGATTTATCGCGCTTAACAAAACTGTGAGTATACTTATCCCCCTTTTGTTTTCTTACACTTTTGGGGTGAAACATGTACACCTATTAAACTTACACTTGCACATAGTCATAAAACGTTTTTACATATAATTCATAGACGTTTTAGGCTTTGACTTCGTATGCTTTATGCTTAGACATAAACGTAGTATACTTGTGATCATTACATATACATAAACATATTCATAAACGTAAACATATTCATATACATTTTGGGACCTAGTGGAAAGTACCTAGAATGTGGGAAAGGTAAGTACCAATGCGAGAGGGAAGTCCTAGGTCCCGCATAGTGGAGAGTACCTATGCGTGTGGGAAGGGAAGTACCTATGCGTGTGGGAACTTCTAGGTTATTCTTAGTCTTTGTCATCATTATGGTTTGATTTTGATTTGCATTGTGTGCTTACGTGTTTACCATATTTCCTTGAATGAATCATGACACTTGAATTGTAAAACATTTTTATACCTACATTATATGTACACAAACTAAGTGTACTCGTCAGCATTATTGTTGACGTTTTATTTTTTGTACATGTTTCGCTTGAGGATTGTCACTTAGGCTTGGACTTAGTCATAATAAACAAGCTTGTTCTATCATTTTGCTTTGAAACTTGATGTATTGGTTTGACTTTGATGCATGACTTTAATCATGAATTTAAATAATATTTACACTTTAGTACCATGAGCTTTTGAACAATCGTCATTACGTGACACTTTGATGTTTTCGCCATCTATTGAGGTGTTACACCATCACCCTCAATTTCATCGCCACCTGCAAAACCGCCCCCACATTCACCATCCCCACCTGCAACCGCCGTCATTATTGGTTGCTACACCCAAATTCAGGTCCATCACTTATTTATTTTTGTTTCACGCAACTATTCTTCTGACTTAAACAACTTGTTATAAAGACCATTGAGAAGCTCTAACCTCATTTTCATGGAATCTGTTTCTAAACAGGGTAATTATATTCAATATGCAGGTAGGAAATGGGCGCGTGGTCTATCTATTGAAGTATTCTTCAATATTTTATGACTCCCAATAGAAAGAAACCTCATCAGGTAGTAGTCATTGCCATTACTGACTTATGCTGGCAACACTTGAAACATACATATATATATATATATATATAGGTAGAGGATCCGGTAGGAAAATTGTTTTATGTAGGAAGTGTAGGAAGTATTTTCAACCATTATGTAACAACCGGCAAAATTAAGGTAATTCCGTACTAATTAATTAAACGCGATTAACGTAATTAAACGTAATTATGTGTTGATTATTTAACTGAGGCCTTAGAAAGATAGCAATTCCCAAATAATGCATAGGAATGCATAAGTTTAATGACAAAACATGATAGGATCATGCGCAAGCAAATCTATCCGGTATGGACACTGGCGATTACCCGGTAAAAATTAAATAAGCGAAACGAACCCCGGACACCCGGAATATATAATAAATGATAATTTCACAAAATATAATGAGTTTTGGAAACCCAAAGCCATACGTGAAAGCTTATTGTACAAATCTCCCGGTAACGAATAAAGTGCGCGTACCGCACCCGATACGCGCGTAACATGTAATTTCACCCGGCAAAAGCCAAAATAATTTATCAGTAATTAAACTGGACTATATTTAAGGAATATTAAGGGTGTTTTAATATTCGGGTGACACGCGATTAAAAACCCAAGAATACCCGGACGGTACCCGCACAAGATTAACTTAACTAATAAAGGGTATTATTTAGCAAAGTGGACCCCACCAACACCCCCTTGGGGCCGGCCTATGGCCCACCCAAGTGAGCAAAATCCTCATTATCTCACTTAAACTCTTCATCTCCTTAAATACCCAATTATTAAGATAATAATCATGATCATGCATGGATTAAGATTGGCCAAGAAAACTAACTAATCACCTCTCTTTCTCTCTCTAATTCTCGGCCAAACACCCTCTTAAATCTCCCAAGGATTTCATTTGTGATCTTACTAAATCCCTTCCAAATCTTCCATAATCTAGCTAAGATATTGGGTGATCTTTGGAGATTTGAAAGAGATTATATAGATACATACATACACACACTTGAAGCAAAACACAAAAATTTCTTCTTCTTTCTTCCTTGTGGCCGTGGCCTTGCACCCACCCACATACACTTTTCTTTCAATTTTTACACTACCAAATCACCTCTAGATCATTATCCTTCAAAACCCCATTGTGTGTTTCAAGAGCTTGGAGCTTAACCCTTGGGAAGAACACACTAAACCCCATTCAATCCAAGGATTCTTGTCTTCCATAGCCTTGAGCTAGTAGTAAGTTTTACCTTGTTTTGATTGTTAATGTTCATATTATGTGCTTGTATGAGCAAGTTGTACATTGATGGGAAATATGGTTTTGAAATAATGTGTCTTACTAGAATAAAAATGAAGGAATAATAATAGGGATAAAACATGGAAATGATATTAATAATATGATATTCCAAGAAAATGTAAGAATATGAACATACACTTGAGTTGGATGATGATTAGAACATGATTTTTGAAAAGGACTTGAATATGATAAAAGATGATTTTTGTCATCATAAGATGAATAGTTAATGTCAAAAATATATTAAAATGTGTTAGATGATCATGGATGAAAAAGTTCCATGTTCAAAGTCTACTCACTTGGATGAGTGAAAATTTGATATATTGAATAAAAACATGAAACACACATGTTAATATCATCTAGGATGGATTATAAGATTATTAGAAGTGGAATGAAGTAAAAATAATCAAGCATTAAGAAAATGATTCTTCAAAGTCCACTAAGTTGGAAGAAAAATGCTAACCTTGAAGGATAAGATGAAAAATGCAACAAGTACAAGTTAAGGGACTAATATTGTAACTTAGAAAGTTGAGGGACTAAAATATGTATTTTAGAAACTTTGGTCCAAAAACGCATTAACGGAAAGTTCGGTGTCAAAAACGTAAATAATAGTTTTTCCAAGTGTAGTTTTGATAAACATGAGAAACTTACTTATGTATAAATTAAAAGAGGTATTTTTATAAAAATAGAAGTTCTATAAAAATAAGAGGATAAGTTAACATAAGGATTTTATAAAAATAAGGTTTTATAAAATATTAGTAAAGACTTGGGAAAACTTGTACAAAAATGGATACTTTTATATAAATGGGAATATAAAAGTATCGGAAACATTTTTGGAATATAAGTTAAACGAGTTGGCCTAAAAAAATACAAAAGTATATTTTTTCCAAGAAATATACGTTCGGAATTGGAAGTACGAATAATATTTCCATAGAACGCATATTGGAAGAAAATGTGGAAAAAACTAACTAACGGACTTAGTTACATGAACTAGCGAAAAACGGATAAACGGACATATGAGAAAAATGCCATTACGGCAAGATGAAAATATATATATATATATATTAAGTAATAAAGTATATATAACAAGGGTGAAACTCGCGTAACACTTTCCTAAGTGTAGAAAGAATATTCGTGGGAGAAAACATAACGTAACGAATTAAAAACGCTAAACGACACATGAACTTAACAAGTAGAACTCACGCATTGGTATATGTACACATGCTCGTTTCGACGAAATTCTAGTATATCTATTTGAATGGGAAAGTAGATATGCGAGAAGGAAAACCGAGACGAGTAGGTGAAGTATATCTACGAACATATGAATACCGACAAGATCCTAGTACATTTATTTAAATGGGAAAATAAATGTACGGCATGGTGAGTCAAGTCGGGCGTTAAGAATATATTACCAAACGACAAGAACTTAGCATATTTATTTGAATGGGAAAATAAATATGTGGCAAAGTGAGTCGGGTCGGGTAATAAGAAATCATATTATATCGAGCGAAACGATCCTAAGTATAATTATTTAAATGGGAAAATAATTATACGTTGGGTAGAGTCGTGTCGAGAATAATAGTATACAAGTCACAAAGAATATTAACAAGAATAATATATGACTTGTAAGAAAAGGGTAATCCATCGCCAATGAACCTAGGATACGAAACTATTAAACGGGAATTGGGATAAAACGTGGTCGGGAAGTTGGGTGTACAACTTGCCAAGGCACATGCACTATAGGTGTAAGTGACTTATACGTCTAGGACATTTGTAGGTGCGAGACCGCAAAATTTGCTATTTTCTTCTTTGAGCCGAGCACAGTTACAGGTGAGTCTCACGGCCCCATTTCTAAACTATTTAACGTTTTTTCGGGGGAAAGATATGTTGGGATTTGTTTGACGGGTTGGATACTTGAGTTGTGATCGCCACTTGGGGTTGAGACCTCTCTACTATAATCATTAATTCAGGAAAGTGAAACCGAAGGAATATTTGGATAGTACTATTGGTGCCTGACAAGGCCCACCCCTAATCGATAGCGTCGATTATGCATCGGCGTATGCCTGGGGTGCACGTATTCTGAAATCAAGTCGTAGGAATACCGAGTAACGACTTGGAGCGGGGCATTATTATTAATTGTCTTGGTTTGGTTATAGGCTCAAGTAAAATTGTAGGAACTTGCAACTCCTATAAATTGTCATAACAAGGATATTCCCATGAGATAAAGTTTTATTAAATCAAAACCTGTGAACTCACCAATATTTATATATTGACGATTTTTAAACATATCTTTCAGGTAATTGACAGATGAAGGATGACATGGCAAGCAGGGTCGGGGGAATCTCCAATTTGGGCGTTGGATGTTGTGAAGGGGTCTCGTCTCTCTATCCCAAGGAATTCGGGATATAGGGAGGAGCCTCCCTATTTATATTAAAAACAATTTTAAGTTATGTATGAATAATTTGACGTGATTTTCAAGTTTGAATAAATGCCCGTTTCTTTAATTAATTTGTGATTTGCATTAATCTTGGCTTAATCCTCTTGAACCGTCGCGCCACGTGTTTCCGCCGTAGGCGTGGTGTGACACATTAGATCAAATCTGATTAAATCTTTAGATGGAGGGCAATATAGACTTTTTGTCAATTTTTTTATTTATTACAAACCCTCTAAATTAGCAACTAACATCTAGATATTTATGAAGATTAATCATCCTAAATTAACTAATTATTCATTATTTTTCATAAGAATAATAAGATATTCATATCAAATAAGTTGATCAATACCCAAAAACTTGTTCGATTCTTCAAACATATAACCCATTTCTATCACTTTTTCGATTATTCAAGTCATGGCAGAAGGTTAACATCAAGAGTGTTTTATAATAACGTCAGGAGTGTTTTATAATGAAAGAGAAGCATTAATAAGGAGTGTTTTATAATATCATCGTAAGTGTTTTATAATAACATCAATAGTGTTTTATATTGAAACTAAACACAGTAGAAGTGTTTTAACAGATACGAATTATGTTTAGTAAAAAAAACACTATTATTCGGTTAGATCAACAAAAAAAAAAAAAAAAAAAACAAAGAAAAAGAAAAAAAGAAAACACTATTACTTTAAACCCACTATTATAGAAGATGAAGAATAACCAGTGCAAAGAAGATTTTGTGGTTCTATTTGTTTTTTTCTTTTTAGAAGATGAAGAAGTTTGAATGTATGAGAGAGATTATAATCACTAATAATACTAGTGGGGTGCCCGCGCGTTGCGGCGGGGTGACATATATTGAAGCACATAGTGTCGGAAACCTACGCAATGCAGCAGTGACGATAATGTAGTACCCGATACTCATTTTGTGCTAGTTTACATCCCTCTCATGGTATATTATATTATATTTATATTGGTAATCTAAATCAAGAGATGTGTATATCAAAAAATATACTTTAATACTAACAAACCGATTATCAAACCCATTAACACGAAAGAGTATATACATGAAACTGGAAATTTTCCTTTGAGTGGTTCTACATGAAACCAACCATCCAAAACAACAAAGAGAACCTGATCCACTAAATCATTAACAACATTTTAAGCTAGTTGCACGATTCGTGTCCTTTTTTGTATAATGATTTGAAAACGGGTTAAGTCACACATTCGTGTCCTTTTTTTATAAACATGTAGTGCATGAAATATGATTACAAAAGGTATAGTAGTCGTACAACCTATTTTCTTCCCATAAAACTGCCTTGTTCTTGGTATAGTGACCACATAAAAAAAACTTACAAGTAACACGATTAAGGCCTTATCGTATAATAAATCAATAACAAGTGCATAAAACTTCTAAACTTCTCACTCTCACCGGAAAGTTTCATCTTTTTGCAAGATCAAAATCCCAAACACGGCCATACATGTCATCCAGGTACCCATTATAACATGTACAAGAAGAACATTCTTCATGAGAATTATGTGCAAATCCTCTCCTTCAAAACTCCAATATCCATGAACCAAGTAAAGCAATAAACCTTGATTGATGAAAACATATATACCACTAAGTTATATGAGTGAAATTTAAATAAAACAAGTAAAAAACTATATGAATTACAATAAATCAAAGATTAAGAAAAAAACATACCTGATTGATTGATTAGACTTTGTATAGAGAACAAACTTTTATTAAAGAAAAAAAACAAAGAGTAAGGATCAATGGAGTACCAAATGTTATTGCTTTACTTGGTGGTTTATATAATGATATATTTTCTTGAGTTAAAAGGAATAATGAGTGGTTTAATTGAAATAATTGAGAGTTAGAAGGTGGTGACTCTTTGGCTTTCATATGATTTTTGTAACTTTAAGACTTTTGAATTTCTTTCTTATTTATTAATAATTAGTTAGATTTACATTAAACTCTAAAGTTTAACTCTATTACATAATCAACTTAAATATTCATGTAGAATGACAATTTTACCCTTTTACTAACTTCATTAAGTTGTTGTACCATAAGCATAAGATGTAGTATTTACTTAAATTTTGTTGGTATCCTTCCCTCATGCTTTATAATATAGTATAGATTTAAGATTGAAATTAAAATGAGAGAGAGATGGGGCATGATTTAAGGGTGAGAGTCAAATGGTTTTTATATCAAAATACAAGAAATGACATTACTACCCTCATTTAAAACACATATTGGACAATCCTACTCTTAATTATTAAAATATAATTAGTAGAATCTTAACAAACCCAAACTTTTAATCTCAACCATCAATTTCTAGATCCAATGGTTGAAAACACTTCCTATACAAATCAATTTTCCTACAGGAAACTTACTATATATATATATATATATATATATATATATATATATATATATATATATATATATAGGTCAAGTATAAAATGAAAACCCTCTTGAGTTGAGAAAACCTTTGAAAACCCATGTAAAAAAACATTAATTTTTTTTTTGAAAAAAAATATCAATGTAAAATACATGTTTTTAAGCGTTTTGAGTCAAAAAAACGTCGACGTGATTTAAACAATAAAAAATAAACAAAGTTGCTGAAAATATATGTTTACAACAACTTATTATTATTATTTATATAGTTTTCATTTCCAACCTTCTATCCCATCTCTTGTATTTTAATCAACATTAAATATTTTTCTTCAATCTATTGGGTATCGATATTTCAGAAAGTTCTCTGAGTTGTCATGGAGTTTCCACAATTGTTTTAGCTTGGTGAATGACAGTGTGGTGTTGGTGATGGGTGGTGGTTTGTGACGGGTTAAGTTTTGATGTTGTTTGAGGAGCAAACTTTAAATTTAGGCAAACCATAGGGAACATCCGAGCAATTTACTCAACAAAAAATTATAATTGCTTCATTTAATTCACTCAATTTTAATAGTTCATAAGTTGTCACAACATAAAAACAGTAAAGACTTATGAAAAAGAATCAAATGACTATTACTTAAATCTAATTTTTTGTTGCACATGCTTTTGAACACAAGTTTCTGATGTGAACTTGCATCTAAATATTCCTCTGAATTATGATACGCATAGAGAGAGAATAAAGAACAACACTAACATTGTTATTTATTCCTGTGGTCTTTTACCATGGTGGCCCCATTTTCAGTTAACATACATCTAAAGGTAGACCCTTTCATCAATGACTCCGATCCCACTATTGCTAGAACCACTTGAGCCCGTCTGAACAAGTCGGTTATCGGTTGGATCAATTGAATGGGCTAACTATTCCGATGGTTAAGTCAGATTTTAAACTTTATATTATGAAAACACTAAAATATTTTATTTTAGTTTTAAAAAATTACAGGGGTAAAACGTAGTTAGAGTATTCAATTAGGCTAATAATTACTTTTAAGAATTTACACACGAGACAATCTATTAATTCGATAATACTTAAAATACATAAGATGCTTATACTAACACTAATAAAAGATTAAAAGAGAATAGTTAATTGCATAAGTTTCTTATTAAATATGCTTTTTTCCTAGAGAGAAATAAAAAGCATATTATTGAGAACCAAGTTTTGTTTTTGACCATTTTCACCTCTCTTATGTATACAACACTATTAGCAAGAATTTGGTGTTAAAGGATGTTCAAGACTCACAAGGATATGGGACTGAAAGAAGTAAATGATCAAGAGAGTTTCAACATAACTTTGCTTCCTGGGTAACCGGAAAATGGTGTAAAAGGGTAAAACGGATGATGAGTGGTTGTTGCGACAAGTGTCTTTAGGTGAACGAATAGGGTAAGGTTCAAGGTGTAACGTTTGTACATATTGGTGATGAAAGTTTGGTCTAGTATCTTGCTAGCAATTGTATTGTAACTTCGTAGGTGAAGAATAAAAGTAATTTGCCGATAAAAAAATGTTTGGCTTGTTGGTTTTCTAACAATTTTGGGGCTCAAACATTAAGTTTTCTTAAATGTTTAGGTGGAATCTAATATGATAACATAACCGAAGAACATCCTGGTCATTGGCGGAGGTATATTGTTTGGGACGTAGTCCCGGGACAACAGTCTTTTTTCAGTTGTATATATACATGTATACATAGTTTTTCGAGTGACATCAATGTTTTTTTATGGTGACTACATTAGACCCAACCCAATTTCAGTTAAATGAGCTCAACTCTAATTTTTTAGTACATAAAAATATAACCTTTTGCAAGCCCACTCCACTATTTAGCCCGTTAGGGGCGAAGAGGCGCTTATAGGATTCACTTTTCACTTAACTGATTTCAATCAAACATGCACTGCCACATCACTTCACTGATACACTTTTTTGGAGGCAACACTCCACTGATTCTTTTATTTATTTTTATTTAAATTCAAATCTTAATCTTTGTTTTTTTAATTAACACGGTTTTACTACCAAACGGTCAGATTTCTCATAAACCGTCCTACCAACACGGTCAAAAATAATTATGTGCATTAAAATCAGTTTCATCTAATCGTAATATTGAATTTCACATGCAATACGGTTGAGATTTTTTTTTATATTAACCATTATACCACGGTGGTGAAAACACAGTTTAACATCAACAAAACCCACACCTTCAAAATGACTCGCTGGACCGAAAATGAAGAAATGACTCTGGTCGTGTGCGTTAAAGACACACAAAACGACCAACCCTTGCAATGCTAACCCCGTAGGGGCTCAGGGGGCTCATAAGACCATCGAATTTATATTATGTGTTTTTTTTAGTTTTTAATGACGATGTTTTTTTTATTATTGTATAATATTTTTATTATGTGATCAACCTTACTTGACCCGAACCGTTAAACCGATCCATCTGAAAATATTTATGTCCGGTTCTACAAAATTAGAATGTCTAAAATAGTGACATCATTGGAAAAAATTTCTAGATCCGCCATTGATCCTGGTGGCGATTTTGGATACCTGAGCAGTCGGGGATGATTGATTCTATGGTGGTGATTGTCCACATTGGGGAGGCCGGCGAACACGGGTGCATGGTAAACAAATACTTGGGTTGAATTTGAAAAAAAAAAAACGAAAAGGGTCTTGTGATAAACAAAAAATTTTAATATTAGACCTTAAATTAGTTATAAATCAAATCAGATAAGAAATTCCAACTTTTAAAACTTAGACCTTCAATATGTGAGTATGTGAATTGGACTAAACAACACACGCTATTTGTGTATTTAAGTAGAGATGATATTCCTTTTTAAGTTGTGAAAAGTATTCCAAAGTCACTTTACGTCATGGGAACAAACGATTTACTGAAGTATATATAGTCGTTATCACTATATTCATATTCTTTATTGATGTTAACATGCACATAGATCGAGGAATCAAACATGCATGTATTCTATTCTATTCCATTTGTGAAATGTCAAATGCCACCTATCATATCAAATTCTCTACAAACTTTTCTTTTTTTACCTACAAGAATAATTGACGTACAAATTAATTATTCCTAATTAACGTCGATCATCGTTACATCATTGAAATGCTATGCGAATGAACAAATGTATGAATAAAATAAAAAGAAGCTAGCTAGTTCTCTTAATAAAGCTTTCAAGTGTCCAACACTTGTAGCCCAGTTGATTGAGGGCTTAAAGTTTCCTATGGGAGATTTGGGATGACCCGGCCATTGGTTTGGGTTCGACCGTTCGAGTCCTGATCTCGACCGGTTTTACCGATTATTTCACTGTCGTGCCTTCGGACGGGTGAGTGGTCGGGTTTTCCCGGGAATTGGTGACAATTGGTGACCCGGGTACTCTCGAATACCTGATTCGCCAAAAGGGTGCCCGAAAGTGCTCGGAATTGATTCGTTGGCCGTTCAAAAAAAAAAAAAAAAGCTTTCATGTCTGTGCATAGAATTTTTTTACAAAACACATGATGAGCATTTATGTCCTTGCACGGTCCTTTTCTTTCTTAGACCCATCATGCATTTCATCGACACCTCTTGTTTGCCCTAGCTTTGTTGGCACATGTGGATCCATATAGAAACCATTGTCCCTCGGGTATGTTTGGAAAAATTAGCTGGAGGCTGGTAGCTGAAAGCTATTAGCTGGAAGCTTTTTAAATATATTTTGGTGTTTGACAGGGTAGTTGAAGCTTTTAATGAAATGTATAAAATGACTAAAATGGACATAATTAAAAATTTGTAAAGAATGTTTTTATTTTATTTTTAAAATAAAATGAGTATTTGTGTCATTTACTAATTAAAAGCTTGTAGCTAGTAGAGTTTTTTCTTAAAAGTTAGTAGCTTTTCACTATAGAGTTTTTTCTCTAATCTAAAAGCTTCCAGCTCCTTCAATCAGACAAGACTTTTTATTAAGTATGAGTTTTTTCTTAAAAGCTTGAAGCTCCTAAAAACTCTTAGACTATATGGTGTGGAACCTTTTCCCCCCAACTCCCCCAAGTGCATGGGCGTAGCATTGTTGGGGCGGGAGGGGGCGGCCGACCCCCCCGAATTTTCGCGCAGAAGTTCCGATTATATAGTATTCGTATAGAAAATTTTGAAAATATAGGGTTTCGACCCCCCGAAACTGATTTTCAACCCCCCGAAACTAGTGACTTCCGACCCCCCGTCGGGTCAAGCTTCGCCACTGCCCAAGTGCCACATCAGCGCCACATCATTTCCCCCATTTTCTCCCCCAAAGTTTGGAAATGGTTTCCCCCAATTCCGCCATTCCCCCTTTTCCAACGTTCACCTTTTTTGAGCCAATGAGAGAGCTCGGTGGCTACGGTGGTTTTTCCCCGTTTACCCCGAAATAAACTCGGGAGGGGCAGTGTTTGGGATCGGCCCCGAGGCTAGCTCATCTCCCCGAATGCATTTACCGAGAGCATACTGTATAGTCTTAAAAGCTTCTTACCAAACATACCCGTCATGTATTTCATTAGTGTTTTTTATACGTTAAAATCTTGATTGCGCTCATCAAAATTTGGTTAATCCCCTTGATTGCCCATGAATAATAATCTTGAGCCCACCATTAGTTGTCGGGTTAATTATTTTGTTCACACATTTTGGACATCTTTTCTGCATATAATAATCAATAATATCAATATCTATCTATAAGAAAACGTATATGCTGACGTGACATGCAATGGAGGCCTCAACCTTCCTTTGAGAGTGTCACGTGGCATCATAATGGAGAATTTTAGTGTTTTTAAATTGTTTCCTTTTTTTAATTAAATTGAGTTATATTAGGAAAAAAGAATTTAAAAATAAATTTAAAATTTTTTCTCTCATATTTCCTCCCATAATTTTTAAACGTTTATATCTTTTATATACGGGATTTTTTAAGGAAAAAAATTACACCAAATTAACGAGCGTTTTATTATCTTTCCAACGAGTACCATAGTGCTATATAAAAAAACGGAGAAAAAATCGACTATTTCTTGTGGGGTTTCGTTCATACAGGAAAAAAACACACAAAGTGTTCATGTTATCACGTAAAATTAGATTTTGTGGGGAATATGAGTTATTACTGATTAGAATACTATAAACATGCAATGATTGAGAGATTTTGTGGTTAGTTAACTTGAGCCATTTGCAATAAGTTATCACGTAAAATTAGATTTTTCAACCCCGGGACTCTCCCGGGGTAATCAGCTAGTGTAAAATAAAAATAAAATAGTTTCACCTGAATAACTGTTTTAATTAAACATATCCACCAAATAGCATAGCCTTACTTTGTGCATGTAAGATATATATATATATATATATATATAGGGTCAAGATCGTGTACAAAGTGGTTTTTTTGTGAGAAGTGTGAGAAGTATTAAAAATTGATACTTAGGCATCATTTTTTGAACTTAGTCGTGATGTTTTGGATTGTTTTGCCTATAAAAACACCAAACATAACAATTAAAAACCGAAAACAATGTATTTTAGGCTTAAAACTTAAAACACCATGCTAAGAACATTAGCAGTGTGTTTTAAGCGTTAAGTAATGTGTTTTAGCTGTTTTTTAAGTTTAATGACTATAATACAGGGCCGGCCCTGAAAATTCAGATGCCCGGGCCGAGCCGTAAAATATGTGCCTCTTAGTCTTAGGTCTTTTAAACAATGTTTTCATAACTGAAACGGACGTTGAACCGGTGTCCTTACCGGTTCCCTAGTTGGACCGGTCGAACCGGATTTAGAACTGAAAGTGTCGTAATAATTATAAAAATTAATATGTTTGGCTAATTGGCTCATAAAAAAAACCACCATGTTTAAAATTCCATAATTATTTGAAGGGCCATTATTTTATGTCTAAACTTCAAAAGTTTTTTAATAAAATGAATTTGACTTGCATCATGTGTAAAAACGTGAGACAATTACTGTTTTGTAGTAGTTTTATATATTAAAATTTACTGCAAATGCTGCACAATTACCGTACCACAACACAAATCTCAAGTAACACACTTCAACTTTTTTTTTTTTTAATTCTGTCGTATCCCTTCAATCTAGTTTATCATGTACGACTCATCTTCTTTCTTATCTACTTTTCACCTTCTTACGTTTATAACCAGTGATGTTTAAGATGAGATATTTTTTTGGGTCGAAAACAGAAAAAAAATACTTGTAGAAAGAAAACACCCGTCGCCACTTAAAGTGCCCCTTTAGAAATTGGGCCCGGGCCGGGAGTCCTCCCCGCACCCCCTTAGGGCCGGCCTTGCTATAATACATCGTATTGTGTTTTTAGATTGTTGTGTTTGGTGTTTTTCAAGTTTAAACAACCTAAAAAATCATTCCTAAATCCAAAAAATGATGTCTACATGTCAATTCTTAGTCCTTCTCACACTTCTCACGAAAAATATACTTTGTACAGGATCCTAAACCTATATGTGTGTGTGTGTGTGTGTTGGCCTTTCGCACGGGGTGGTAAAAGTGCACTAGTTTTAACGTTATTTCCCTAATTTATTTAAATAATGTTTAAAATGACGGACAGTTGATCATACATCATGTGATGACGTTGATAACCAAAATATAAGGGAGTACCTGCATCAATTGGGCTTGTCCGGATTGCTAAGTGTTATGTGCTTTATGTCAAAGGCTTGATGCAAAACCATTATCGAGTCGAATTATCTAGTCGGACATCTTACTAGAAGCAAGTCTCTCTAATCCTATGAGGCAGAGATAAAGTTGTCTACATCTTACCTTATTCACACCCTACCGTAGCTCTGTTATTAGTGAGATTAACTGAGTATGATGATGATCCACTAAATAGCAAGGAGCATTATGAGTTTAGAGCAAACTTTTTACCGGCAAAATTGTTTTTGAAGACTCGGTTTAATACACAGTAACTATCTCCTTGAAGATGCTAAGCTTCAAGCTCACCTCTCTCTCTCTCTCTCTCTCACACACACAGAAGCAAGAGCTTAACTAATTGGTCTATCTCTCTGGTTACCTTTGTTGCCCCGATCACAGTATCACACACACACACCTACTTTCTGTTCATTGCTTTGCGAAGCCAACAATATGAAAAACATATCTCTTATCTTTCCTTTTCAGAGATTCCCCATTTCTTTAAATCTCTCAATAACACAACCTTTATTACAGCAATGTGCATTGCACCCTATCTATCTATCCATCTTTCATCTCTCTCATAGTCCTTTTCATTTACGCCTTCGCTTTTTCGCTATCTTCAACCTCCAGTGTCAAATCTATACATACTTCTCCAAAGCCCACCAATTATGCCTTCTTCCAATCTCTCTTACCCTTCTAGTTATGGTATGGACAAACAGTTATATCATTTGGAAATTGGATTATTATTTGTGTTTAATAAAAGGGATTAATTAACGCGGCGTACTTTGTTTCTTAATATATATACTTGCTGTTGAGGTCGGTAAATAGGGTATGAGTTAAAAGATTTGATCGGAGGCAGAGTGATATCCGATGGGAATTAATGCCGCTTTAAATGTGGCCAACCACCCAGTATTTATAGCCTGGGCCAAGGCTGAGCATTTATGGCGGGCAATGATGAGGTCGGCGCCAACAGTGACGGCCGTCACTGTAGCAGCTGACAAGGGATGGCCAGAATATTATTATATTTGATTGCGGCTATTGTCCGGTGGGTAATAGCCGCTTTCGTTTTATCCGTCGTTTTATTAATGTTTGTCTATCGGTCCTTGTCCTTCAGTCCTGTCCTTTGGTCTGTCCGTTCGGTATCTTTGGTCCGGTTTGTCCGTTCAATATCATTGGTTCGGTCGGTCCGTTTGGTATCATCGGTCAGGTTTATCCTAACCATTTCTAATCGGTTCAGTTCAGTTATTCTTTTCTTTAATCTCTAATCTTATTTTATCTTTTGTAATTTGTTTTAAGTATTCGTCTAATTATGTCATTTATCCATCCTATGTCATCACTTGCAGAAAGGAAATCTTGGTTTATGAGATGGCTGATTAAGCTTTTTAAAGGTGGTTCTAGTAATAATAAGAGGCAGGTTGGTGGTACATATCGTCCGCCACAGTTTATTGGCGACGAGAACATGGTTTTACGCGCTCCTAGTAGATCCTTGGTACAATACTATCTTGCTTAGTTTGGTTTTGGCTACAAAGAAAGCATCAAAAGAAACTTTGAGTGATGTTAATTGGTAGCTAAAAGTAGAAAAGACATATTAAAATCTGTCAAATTTGATCAGGACAATCGCGCGAGAACTGATAAAGAGAAGGAAGAATTAGACCGAGCGATTTCACTTTCGTTGGCTGAAGGTTTCAAAAAACCAAATGGTAACATATTTGCAGTTAGAAAAGAAATTGTTTCATTTTATCTACTGTTAACTGACCACAGATATACATTTTTGTGTTTGTGTTTGTTCAGGATTCGGATGGCGACATAATAATCAGGATGACCATGCTAAAGCGGTTCAAGATGCCCCTTATTCTTCATGTGCTCCTTATGTTCCAAGAGAATATCAGCAAATGGGACATAGGTTCTTATGATACAAATTAATCACTATGCATTTTTCAACAAAAAAATGGCTATCTAACTCTTGCAATGTATTTGCAGAGTATGCGGTGGCTGCAACCGTGGCATTGGTTATGGAAATTACTTAGGATGCATGGGGACCTTTTTTCACCCCGAATGCTTTTGTTGTCGTGGTTGTCGTTACCCGATCACAGAACAAGAGGTAATTCTTTTCTTATTTGTTTCGTCGTCAAATGATGGCGTTGAATGCTTTCTGATTAATTTTTTTTTTTGTTGATTCAAGTTCACTTTATCAGGGAAGGATGCATACCATAAGACTTGTTTCAAAGAGTTGACACAGCCCAAGTGTGAAGTCTGCCTTCAATATGTAATGAACTATATATCAAACATAGAAGCCGCTATTGCGCACCTAACTAATAGATTTAAATTGCTAATGTGTGAATCTAACTTTTCTTAAAGATTCCCATAAATGGAGCTGGGTTGATTGAGTATAGATGCCATCCATTCTGGTCACAGAAATATTGTCCTGTACACGAGCATGATAACACAGCACGATGCTGTAGTTGTGAACGATTAGAGGTATCTATTCTGCAATCTTTCATGTCTCCTTAATCTGATTATGAAGTTGTTAGATGTTTTTAATGTTTCTATTTCTTATAGTCTGCGAATACAAGATACGTATCCTTAGGAGACGGACGGAGCTTATGTTTGAACTGCATGGAATCTGCAATAATGGATACCGGTGACTGTCAACCGCTTTACCACACTATTAGAGATTACTATGAAGGAATGAACATGACAATTGATCAACAGATTCCCATGTTACTTGTTGAAAGACAAACTCTTAATGAAGCTATTGTTGGAGAGAAACATGTAGATTCGTCGTTTCTTACTTACTCAGTAGCGCTTTTTCCAGCTGCACGTTTCCTGACCCGCAATTAAATGGCTTCTTTTTCAGGGCTTCCATCACATGCCAGAGACACGGGGTCTTTGCCTTTCCGAGGAGCAGACTGTTGCAAGTGTAAGTCTTTCTTTAAGAAAAAAAACATTTCAATATTTCTTTGCTTGGCGTCGTTGCTCTGAAGTCTGAACGATGATAAGATCGGATTTTGTGACTTATAGATACAGAAAAGGCCAAAAATTGGCGGTCATGGGTTCATAGGAATGAGAACCCAACCTCAGAAATTGACTCGAAGATGTGAAGTTACCGCTATTCTTGTTCTTTACGGTCTACCGAGGTAAATGTAAATTGTAACACCCCCTTCCCTCCCTACCCCATATAGTTTCTGAAACAAATGTCATGAAAGTATGAAACTATGTTGCAGATTACTAACTGGTGCTATTCTTGCGCACGAGTTGATGCATAGCTGGTTACGCCTTAAAGGTAAACTAGCTAGAGAATGTTTGTTATTACTAGAAAGTAGAAACTTAAATTTACTTATCGTTTGTGCGCAGAATAACGCTTTATTATTTGGACAGGCTATCAAAACCTAAATCCTGAGGTGGAAGAAGGTATATGCCAGGTGCTTTCATATATGTGGCTTGAATCAGAGATCGTGTCAGGATCAAGTTCCACCTCAGCAGCAGCAGCGCCACCATCATCTTCGGTTTCAAAGAAAGGTGGAAAATCTAGGGTAGAGAATAAACTGGGCGAGTTCTTCATGCATCAGATAGCTCATGATGCTTCAGCAGCATATGGAGGAGGCTTTCGAGCTGCAAATACAGCTGTGAATATGTATGGCCTGCGTCGTACACTTGATCACATTCGCCAAACTGGAAGCTTTCCCGTGTGACTGGTGAGTATTTGGAGGTTTACTAACTAAATACTACTTGAGTTGACTATTAAGGTACCCATGTTTTTTGTTCGGAAGGGATTATGACGCACGAGTTACATACAAGTCTTTATCTTCCAATAAACTTCAAAGTGTTTTCCTTCTGTAATTGGTATTGTATTTGGAAATTAACACACAAACAAAAAAAAAAAAAAATTGTATACCTCGAGATGATCTCACAGTATCGTCATCTGAAACGCTACATGTCAATTATAATTTAATTAATAACATGCGAGTTAAATAATCAATACCGATAAACAAGAGCCAAGTCCCTTGCAGAGTCCAAAGATTCCCTCTTCTTTGCTGGTGGTACATATACCACTATAGTAATTCACATTCCACTGCGACGCCAAAAGATAAACGCGACATTTTTTATAAGAATAAAAAGTCAAATCACATAACAAATTTTGATGGTATATATGCAAATGAAGTGCATGCCACAAGTTCTTACCCATACCGAATGGCATTTTCTAACAAGATCCAAAGGATATGCTGCAGAAGCGGCGGGTATGCCACCACCTGCATGACTTACAAAAACATCTAAACCAAAATTTGTCTTTTATAGGTGCTGTGAGAATTTCAAGCTAAGCGCTACTAGCATTTTATACGAGTAAAAGCAATCTACTAACTAATAACTGGATTAGGCTCTGATACTACTTCTCATGTATGAACCGTTACCTTATTTCAATAACAAGATTTCTGATACATAACCGATAGGATTCAGTTTCAATCAATTTAGTCAAACCAAATGAAGAGCAAACAGACAGAATGATAACCTGAAAAGAGTATAGTGAGGCAAGCCCCAATTTTATATGGGTTAGACAGATCAACCCAAACACGGCTAGTTATTAATGGGTTAGTGTGGACAACCAGAAACATGATTATTTTCGTGTGTCATTCGTGGCGTGTCAGGATTTGGTTCCCTGCTTATAATCATATTACAAAACACAGAATTTGAAAACAAGTGTCAATCATTTGCAGCAAACTTAGCTTCTTGGTGGAGTGTGTAATGATAAAACATAAGTATAGCAATTGAAGTTGGAACAATTCTTTAAATAATCCTGAAAAATATTACATATATGATTTTTGTTTAACAAAAAAGGCCAATGCTCTTAACAATCCTTCCTCTCTTTCCTTTCTTTCACTTTTTTGTTTTCTTGTATTACATGGTATAACTTACTCAACCGGAGAGTCAAAAAACGAGCAAGCACGTGACAGCTTTAGCACCAAGGTGTCACATGTCACACCAAGTGTTTTTTTTTTTTCAAGTAATCAAACATGTTAAAGAAAAATACACACTTAATTACCACAACAAGCTGTCCTTTTGGAATCATTACTGTCAACTTTAATGTTAGTGCCTCGTGCAGGAACAGAAGACGCCGCCTCCTGTGCAGCCAAGGCTCTCTTGCTGACTACATGATAAATATCAAGCAAAATCGACTGGAACGCATTCTCAACATTATATGCATCAAACGCAGAAGTCTCTAGGAACGAAAGCCCTTCTTTCTCAGCCAAACCCTGTGCTTCATTTTCCGATATGACTCTAAGATGCTTCAAATCGCATTTGTTTCCAGTCAACATGAGGACGATGTTGGCATCTGCGTGATCCCTTAGCTCGCGAAGCCACCTCATAATGTTTTCAAATGATTGTTTCTTTGTTATGTCATAAACCAAAAGCGCACCTACTGCGCCTCGGTAGTAAGCACTTGTGATCGCTCGGTACCTTTCCTGACCGGCTGTATCCCATATTTGCGCCTTCACTGTCTTCCCCTCAACCTACACCACATTGCATACAACTTCCATTAATCTACATTCATATGAGAAAAAAGAACCTCTATGGACAGTTTTTAACTTTTTATTAGACATTGAAATGTAAATAAACGACGAAAACGGATAAAACTGTAGACATTGCTTAAATTCATAGGAAAAGAAACAACCTGAAGAGTTCTTGTAGCAAACTCAACACCAATGGTGGATTTAGATTCCAAACAAAACTCATTCCGGGTGAATCTAGAAAGTATGTTGGACTTTCCGACACCCGAATCGCCGATTAAAACAATCTTGAATAAGTAATCGTACTCGTGATCGACCTTATATGCCATTCCTCTTGTCACAAACCTACAAAATTATGGAAAACAGAGTATTTAAATAACCGAATGTATAAATAATGGGATCTTTAGAACCCATAGGAACAGAATTGAAGATGATAACAATGAAGGGATGATAACTTAGTAAAAATTTGATTAGATATGTAGAGATTGAGAGAAAGGGAGGATACCAAATGCATAAGGAAGAAACAGAATAACCGAATGAACAGGACTTTAAGAGTTTTTAGTATTTTCATCAAAACCCCCTATACTATGTTCAAGTTACAAAAGAGATTTTTAAACTTTTGTTGAAAATTTTCACAAAAACGAAAAACCCACCCCAAGAGCACCCACAATGGGTTAGTCAGGACGCGTGTGGTTGAAGGGACAAAGGCAAAGCGGACCACATCCATTGTAGGAGGTGGTTTGTTTGATTTTGGTTTGGCAGAACGGACCGTCTGTTTGGGTGTATGGTGGGTCCTTTTTTGTTTTTTTTTTCTTTAATTTGGTATTGGGTTGTATATTGTGAAAAATAGATGATGAGGTAGATAATAAGGTGGAAGTTTGAAATGGTTTATTATTGTAGGAAAATAGTGGGTTTGAAAAAGTTATGGTTTGAAATAGTGTGGAATGATGTAAGGGTTTGGGATTCTAAATGAAACTCACCATTGTGTAGCTCTAACATTTATCAACGCCTCAACGCTTAACGCTTTTTTCTTTGTGAGATTAGGAACTTTTGTTCCTTTCATTCTCTGACATACCCAATAAAATTTTCGTCAAAAGCAAGATTCATTAGAAGTACATACCTATGTGCTCATATGCCTCGTACTGATATATATCGATTTATTTCTCTTTGGTATCGACACTCGTTATATCAACAAAAGTCAAAACCAAGAAAATAAACTTGCGATATACCAAATGGCATTGACAAGTGTTTTACATTAATTGAAAATAAATGAAAATGAATATGGAAACCGATACCGGTACTGACAACCGGTACAATTTACGACAAAAATAAATACATTTAATTGAACACAAAACGTATGATACAAAAAAAAATTGCTTACAACAGGTTCATTACATAAAATGGTTGTCTCCTATAACACAAAAACTAAAGTCATGTAAGAAAAATTTAAAGTCGTGTAACCAAAAGAATAAAGTTGTGTTTTACATCGATTAGAAACCATAAAAAGTATATTGATAAAGAATTCCAATAATACCGTACTGGCATTGACGTTGTTCGATCTATAACAATTTCATTCGTCTTAGTACTATCGTTTGTTTTAGCTGTGTTTGTAGGTTCTTTTAATAAAGGTATGATTGTCAATGTTCATATTAGATAAATAAAAATACAAAAATGTATAACGTATTTAAGAAATAACTTGTCAAATAAATATTGTCATATCTTAAACACAAACGTCTGTGGCTTTTACATCACCGACCCACCATTTTTCGAATATTGAAAAACCCATTTCTTCACTTTGCTAAATGACATTTTAACCCCTGCTCCATTTACCGGCACATCGTATGCTTTCAATGTTTGCAATTTTACTCCCTTTATTTTTCCTTTTGCGTTTTAACCCAAAGTTTCACCATATTGCAATTCTAATCCATTGGCTTTGCAAACGTTGAGGTTTAACCACTCAGGTTTCTAATGATCCAACTTTACTCCTGTTAATAATTAGTGTATAAGGACATCATCAAACCACATCATCACAATCAGATTGTTACTATCATGGACACAAACCAAAATGTTCAAAGCCAGAAGTTGAGAACAACATAAGGCATCACACATTGTACTTATGCGGCCACCAGAGACGATCGGAGCCACCGGCAACGGCAGGGTAACACCTCACTCTCTCTGTTTCTCTCTCTAGAAAATAAGATAGCTACACGTACGCTGCCTCCATAAAGAAACGCAAATATAGAAAGAAACACATTGATCAAATGAGAGAAAAAGGCAGAGATATTGTATTTAGTACGCACGGCATGAAGAGGAGGGTTTAAACTGACAACTTGCTAAACACAAAGAGGTGTTTTGGTATTTGGTAGATGGAAAAATCCACCGACTTTGGTTTTTAGTATGAAGGATCAATATACCGTATGTTGAATCTACATAAAAAACAAACACAAGAAATTCGCCGACTCACAAATGTTTCGATCACAAAACATATGAGAGGAAAAAGAAAGGGTTGAAGACTTTGTATGAATTATGATTACTATGCTTGTGGTAAACGTTAGGACAATTTGATTGGAGGATCCACAATTTTTAACTTAAATATGACATATATATGTATTGTTGAGGACACTTGAGATAAAAAGTAACAGCTCATAAGGTACGGGATTCTTAATTTAACATTGTCAAACTCGCCTTAACAAATAACGATGGCCTTTGTAGTACATCCGATCGACAATCTCAACAACAATGGATGTACTTTTGAGAAAACAATGAGGTAGAGTTTGCTATATATAACATGCATATATTAACAATGTCTCATATACAACATCATCTTGAAATCAATGGCATCTCCTGCATTAAGACTGCTCTTGTTACTCACCATCACATATTCTTTCATCTTTAGCGACACTTTAGCAGCTGACTCCAATGATCTCAAGGCATTTCTTTTCTTACAACATAAACATATCACCACTTTTTTTTTTTTTTTTTAAATACAAATACATAACCAACCTGTTTTATATATCTTATGTGTTTTTTGATGTTCACGTATATAAATTTGTGTTTGGCAGACGTACATTGTGTACATGGGTGACCTTCCAAAAAGTGATGTCTCCGCGGCATCACTCCACGCCAACATGCTACAACAAGTTATTGGCAGGTTTAACATCTTTAATGGCTTGTCACCAAACTCTACTACAGAATATGTTGTTGAAAAACAAAATTTTTACTTCTGAAAATGTTTTCTAGCTCTTGTATATTTAGAGGGTGTTTGAGATTGCGTTTTGAATCTGATTTTTAGATTATTGCGTTTTGAAAACGCAAATAATCAGTTTTTAGTGTTTGGATTGCGTTTTGAAAACGCAGATAATCAGTTTTTTAGGCTACCAAAACGCAATAATCTATAAGCAGCTCCACCCCTACTTTTTCAAAACGCATAATCTGTTTTTAATAATCAATCCCAAACACCCCCTTAAATGAAAAATATCACTAACATCTTTGGTGACTTTTGAGCAGCCGGGCATCGAAATCACTACTTTGGAGCTATAAGAGGAGCTTTAATGGATTCGTCGCCAAGCTTACCGAAAATGAAAAAAACCATCTAGCTCGTGAGTGATTTATGTTTAGTTTTACTACGAACTAATCACCAGTTGCTCCTGATTTAAATTAATTAAGAAATTATTAACGATAAAAAATAAAACAAAAACAATTAAAATCTAGACATATAACAAAATACAAGTAATAATAAAATATATTTGAAAGAACGGTTACAAACCTGTTAAAAAAAATATTAAAAAAGAAATCAAAATTATTTAAAATTATAAAAAAAAAATCATATCACCCTCAAATGCCACCTAGGCATGGAGGGATAAGTTTATGCCATTTTGGCTCTAAGCTTATTGGGTCAAAAGTCAAAGGGCACATTTAGTAGTCAACAAGAGTAATAATTCCCCTTAAGACCTTAAGACCATATGAAATGGAAATGGAAATGAAATTAGGCATGAAAAGGGCAATTCAGGCCCAAATCCACGAGTGCACATCGCCCCCATGACGTTTTTCGGGCGTGGAAGCTGGCAGCGTGAAATATTTCACGCGAGGGACTTGATGCAATCGCAATCATGGAGCTCCATTTCAAACGGCTATATTATACAACACGAGGGACTTGATGCAATTCACGCCCAAATCCAATACACCCCTTTTTGATTTCAAGCCCCATATGGAATCCACATGCCACGTGTCGTTTAATGCCCTATGAAGCTTGAAAATTTTCACCCATCACTACTCATACTCATGATCTTAATATATTCATATTTTGCATCACTGCCATATGGTCTTAATATATTCATATTTTGCACGTAGGAATGGAGGGTGTGGTGTCGGTTTTCCCAAGCCACAAAAAGCAACTACATACAACAAGATCATGGGACTTCATGGGATTTCCTCAAGATGTTAAGAGAGCACCTCTTGAAAGCGACGTCATTGTCGGCATGCTAGACACCGGTGTCTGGCCCGAATCCGACAGCTTCAAGGACGACGGATTCGGTCCTCCACCAGCCAAATGGAAGGGCTCATGCGACTCCTCCAACTTCACATGCAACAAGTAAATAGATTCACCTCATCATTTTGCTACTCTCTATCATTGTCTCGTTATTATTAATATTAATATTAATATGGCCGTCAGCAAACTCATTGGAGCAAAATACTACAACACTGAGAGTCATGCCAGAGACGAAAATCTGTCAGCAAGAGACACTGAGGGCCATGGCACACACACTGCATCCACTGTAGCTGGACGTGCAGTTAACAACGCGAGCTTGTTAGGTTTAGCTAACGGGACAGCTAGAGGAGGTGTTCCATCAGCTCGTATAGCCGTCTACAAGATTTGTTTTCCCGACGGTTGTTCTGATGCTGATATCTTAGCGGCTTTCGACGATGCAATTGCTGATGGAGTCGATATCATTTCCCTTTCAGTTGGAGGGTCTTTCCCTTTAGATTATTTTGAAGATTCTATTGCCATTGGAGCTTTCCATTCTATGAAGAATGGGATTCTTACATCCAATTCCGCTGGAAACGATGGCCCTTCTCTGGGATCAATTACTAATCTATCACCTTGGTCGTTATCGGTTGCTGCCAGCAGCATTGACCGAAAGTTTCTAACCCAGGTTGTATTAGGAAACAATATGACTTACGCGGTGAGGAACTATGTACATCTTTTGATTATGAGATATCTTATTTGGATGTGTATCTAACAAATGCGTATGTTTAGGGACCTGCGATAAACACATTTGATGGTGCGGTTCATTCGATAGTTTATGGTGGATCAGTACCTAATACTAAGGAAGGATTTACATCAGATGACTCTAGGTAATGAATGAATATTTGGTGGGGTTGGTTGAATATGAACCATACCCTATATGCTATGTCTGTCCATGACCTTTGGTGTAAAATAAAATTGCAGATACTGTGAGCAAGACTCCTTAGATCCTGCGCAAGTGAAAAATAAAATTGTTGTTTGTGAGGATCTTCTAGCACCGGATAGTGCGTTACTATCGGGTGCAAGTGGTGTCGTGGTGGAAGGTGATTTTGGCTATGAAGATTTCGCCTTCAGTTATGTTCTACCAACAACATATTTGAGCAGCAAAGATGGGAATGCTGTTCTGACTTACATAAACTCAACAACGTAAGTCGATCTACCAAATGTATTACTTACTTGTACCACACGGTAATTTCTTCGATTGATAACTTAGTATGGTTGTTTTTTTTAATTATGTTTCATAGAACACCAACTGCAAACATTCTAAAAAGTTATGAACCTGTCGACAAAGCAGCCCCAACTGTTGTTTCCTTCTCGTCAAGAGGACCGAACCTAATCACACTAGATGTTCTCAAGGTACATCAACTTATTATCTTTTGTAATATGTAAAAAAAATACATATGCTAGACTTTTGGTTACTAGTTTATAAGTTTGTTCTTGTTGTAGCCTGATTTAACCGCACCTGGAGTAGACATTTTAGCCGCATGGTCAGAGGATACAACTGTCACGGGCGAAGAGGGAGATACTCGAGTTGTTCCCTTTAATATTATCTCTGGGACGTCTATGTCTTGCCCTCACGCCGCTGGAGCTGCTGCTTATGTTAAGTCTTTCCACCCGACTTGGTCCCCAGCTGCCATAAAGTCAGCGCTTATGACTACTGCTGCCCCAATGAGTCCAACCAAAAACACCGATGCTGAATTTGCTTATGGCTCTGGCCATATTGACCCATTGAAGGCTATTGATCCAGGTTTGGTCTATGACGCCGGAGAACAAGATTACGTGTCATTTTTATGTGGCCAAGGTTATAACGCCACCAATTTGAAAATTGTCACTGGCGATGCAAGTGCTTGCTCTGCGGCCACTAATGCAACTGTTTGGGACTTGAACTACCCTTCATTTGCTCTCTCGGCTAAACAATCAGGTAGCATTAGCCGAACCTTCAACAGGACGGTTACTAATGTGGGTTTAGCAAAGACTTCGTATCAGGCTAATGTGGTTGCACCATCGGGGCTGGCGGTGAAGGTTAACCCGAGTATTCTTGTGTTCAAAGCAGTGGGGGAGAAGCAATCCTTTGTGGTGACAGTTGATGCGACTATTGGATCAAATGCGCTTTCAGGTTCATTGGTTTGGATCGATGGGGTTCACAATGTTACAAGTCCGATTGTTGCTTTTCTTTCTTAAGGATTATTTGTAGTCCATTGTTTTCTTTCGGTCAAATAGTTGACATCGGGTATAATATGTGTAACTTTTTTCTCATTTATAATTCAATAATCTTGATGTTGTATAAAAAAGAGCGTTATTTGTTGTATTTTGTGCGACACTTTTCTAATCGACTATACATAGTGATGACGTAGGTCCCTGACCGGATACCGAACCAGGACCTCCGACCAAAATAGTATAACTCATCAATATAAATTAAAATTAGCCAAAACAATAACACAAGACTAAAATCAATCGACAAAACTGATAGCTCCGGATGACCGGACGAAACCTAGATTAGCCGAACGATATAAGAAATAGACGAAGGAAGACAACGAAATACACTCCAGATAAAACATGAAATATGTGGTAAAACGTTAGAACCAACAGTCCAGACAAAAGGCGGCATTACCCGGTGGATAAATACCGAAGGGACAAATCTTGACACAGGCAGACCTAAGGATAAAAGTAAATGGCGGCCGCGGACCAATGGTTATAGCCGAACCCTATTAAAATAATATAGACGCCATTCCTAAATCAACCGGAACAGTAACCCAATCGCCGTCGTAGACGACCTCATGATGACCTGCAATTAATGCACGAGCATTGATGGCTACTATAAATACCAACGACAGTTGGTAGTTGAGGGCAGAACAAAAAGCATTAACTCCCTTTGGAAGTATTTTCTGCTTCCGAAGATCACTTTTTATCCGACCCTAATCATCATACATCAACACATAGCTCCGCACATAATTGATAATAATTAATCGGAGTAATGGAAATAAATAATCCCAACTATTGCTCTTTGGCCGATAATGGTCCAAACTACGAAAATAAGTACTAGCGGTCCCAACTTTCGACATATTGGCCACCAACGGACCCAAACTAACGGAGGCTAACTCCGTTAGTGTGATGCTGACGTGGCATGCTTAGGTGACAAAATGATCCTACGTGGCATCCTAGATGACAAAATGATCCTACGTGGAAAAATGATCTTATGTGGCATCCTACGTGGCATGCCACGTCAGCATCACACTAACGGAGTTAACCTCAGTTAGTTTGAGACCGTTAATGGTTCCATTGAGAGGCTACCTTTAAATCGGTCACAGATAGGTATGCTTGGTTCACTAAAACACAACCATCAAGAGTCTTAATGGTTCCATTAAGTGGTAACCAAAAGAAGCTGAATCGATATTAAAGACCTGCATACCCTTTACCCTAATAAAACAAACCGTCGATCGACCCTGAAATCTCTCAAATACTCGGGCACTAAACACCACTACAATCTATCCCCCCTAAAATCCCTCGTCATCGCTCTGCCCCTCAATCTCCGATCAGCCACGACGATTATCAGCGCTCTGCCCCTCAATTGTGAACACACTTCAAATTTAGGTGGTGTTTGTTTTTCTCCCAGAAGCACTTCTGACATCTTTTGTCTGCGTCGCGCAGATGCGGGCAGACGTTTGGGGCGGGCAGACTGTTTGTTTTTCGGAAGACATTTCACTCTAAAAGCTCTTTCTGACCTCTTCTTGGTGCAGACTTGGACCAAAGTCTTCTAAGGTCTTCAAAGGTCTTCTCCTCTTCTCTTCTCCTCACCCACCACCACCGTCACCCACCCACCACCACCACCTAGCATCGTCCACCACCACCGTTCACCACCACCACCACCGCCCATCACCACCACGGTCCACCACCACCACCACCACCCACCACCACCACCACCACCCACCACCGTCCACCACCACTACCACCACCACCACCCACCACCACCACCCACCACCCACCACCACCACCACGGTCCAACACCACCACCACCAACCACCCACCACCACCACGGTCCACCACCACCACCACCCACCACGGTCCATCACCACCCACCACCCACTACCACCACCACCACCACCACCGTCCACCACCGTCCACCACCACCACCAACCACCGTCCACCACCACCGACCACCGTCCACCACCACCACCACCCACCACCGTCCACTACCACTACCACTACCACGGTCCACCACCACCACCGTCCACCCACCACTACCACCACCCACCACCCACCATCCACCACCACCATGGTCCACACCACCACGGTCCACCCACCACCACCACCATCTACCACCAGACTGCTGTAAAAACTCAGTTTGTTTAAATTTAAGTTTATTTCAGCAGCATGCAGACGTTAACAAACAAATAGTCTTCTTCTTGCAGACTGCAGACCTTTGGTCCACCTCTTCTTCTGCAGATGTGGTCCGCAGACTGCAGACCTTTTCCTGCAGAAAAAACAAACATCACCTGCTCATTTGAAAGGAGTGACAGAGAAGAATGTATGACATCTGCTACAGGTTCATCAAATCCTGATGCAATCATCACTGATCTATCAAGAGAACCAACATGGCTCTACTAAAAAAAATTCACCATCAAATTATCACAACTCAAACAAACTAGCTATACGCCTAAATGGATAATGACGATTAATATCAAACTAAAAGGCTTAGTTATTGGAAAACTCACGGAAGAATAACAGCAAGTAGCAAAGGGTTTGATTGACGATAACTGCTGAGAAGAAGCACATTCATGTCCTTGTTATCTTCACCGTGATTGGCTTGAAACTCGTCTTCATAATCCATCAATGGCTCGTCATCTTCATCACGAAAAAGACATCAAGGTTTGCGGCAGAGAGAGGTAAGCAATGTGACGTTAGGGTTAGGGAAGAAACTCGCAATAAATTAGTAACTGAAAACCTGATTAGCCATTGGAGAAGAAGATTACTACCAGAATTCGAACGAAAAACATGAAGATTTGAAATCACATAAGCTACCTTGAAACCATAGCCAATGGGATGCATCCATTCACGAGATGAAAAGGAATTAATCAATTTGGGGACTAACCGTTGCCAACCGGCAACCGCTGCTTCTAGAAGATTTTTACTATTTTACACTTTTGAGAGAACATCAGACTTGGGCCCTTTCATTCAGTCTTATTTGGGCTGACCATTGGACAAAAGAAAAATTGTGGATCTAAAGTGTGCCCTCGGGAGGGTGATTTTCCGGAATTGATTGCTTGATGTGTATTAGCTACCCGACGCATTTTAGGGCGGGCATCTAAGACGTGTCTTCACCTAGGAGCGTATGAGCGCTTTCACGATTGTTGGGTGCCCGGGTAGCAGGCACGTTAGTTTGTTGGTCGTTCAAAAAAAAAAGTAGACATATAATGTATGTGTGTGTCCATCAAATTATATGGGGTGAGTCCATCAAATTATATGGTGTGTGTCCATCAAATTATATGAGGTGAGTGTAAGTGGTTGTGAGTGGAGGAGAGAGAAAATATTTGGTGGAAACACTGTTTCACTCTAAATATGAAAAGCTACTGTTCACCCCTATATATTTTTTAATATTTTTGTAAATAGGTGTGAATGAGGAAAGAGAAAATGTAATGATAAAAGTATAAAAAAATATTATTATTTTAATTAGGAGAGAGAAGATTTAGGGGTGGAGTAGTCATTTTTAGTGTAATTTGATGGATGAGATTTGGTGAAAGGGATGTGAATGCTCTAACAAGTTCAATTGAATAACGTAACAGATCAACACCATCGTTCGTATGTAGTTTTTGGATATAAATTATTGGTAAAATGGAGACGACAATGTGGCGTAGGCCGAAAGGGGACGTCACCACGTCCCTCCGGATGGTGCTTCATTTGTCTACATCTCTAGACATACGGGGGCCTGAAAATGGTGCGGACCTCTCTCCCAACGTTTTTATATAAAAATAATAAATACAGATTATTTTATTATTATTTTATAATAATATAATATTGTGTTAAAGTAAGGATGCAACATTGTAGAAAAACTAAGATTTTTTAAAGAATGGGTGATATTATGATGTGGCTGTTGACATTCACGTTGATTAATTAACGTAATCATAGGGTTTTATTTGAATTTTACTACTCATCAAAAAGTTTGTGTGCAACATCTATATCTATAATCTATAACTTATAATAAAAGAATTGAATATTGATAAGGTGACATTCAATGGAGGCCTAAGAAAACCATTTTAATAACATGACATTTAAGGAGGCATTCTCCTCCTTGAGTGTGTCATGTGGCAAATTAAAAATAAATAAATAATAATATAAAACCTAATCTACTAAATTTAAATTGAGTTATATTATGATGTGGCTGTTGACATTCACGTTGATTAATTAACGTAATCATAGGGTTTTATTTGAATTTTACTACTCATCAAAAAGTTTGTGTGCAACATCTATATCTATAATCTATAACTTATAATAAAAGAATTGAATATTGATAAGGTGACATTCAATGGAGGCCTAAGAAAACCATTTTAATGACATGACATTTAAGGAGGCATTCTCCTCCTTGAGTGTGTCATGTGGCAAATTAAAAATAAATAAATAATAATATAAAACCTAATCTACTAAATTTAAATTGAGTTATTTTAGGAAAAAATAATTTAAAAACAAATTTAAAATTTTCTCTCTTATTTTCCTCCCATAATTTTTAAACGTTAATATCTTTTATATACGAGATTTAAAAAAAAAAAAAAAAGTTACACCAAAGAATCGCGCAACACTGCAACAAATGGTGTCACCTTATAGCAAGGTTATTTTTTTATTTATTTAATTACAAGGGTAATAAATATTACTATTAGTATTAGTATTATTAGAATTGTTATATTTTTCAACTCCGGGACGCTCCCGGGATAAAAGCTAGTATTCTTTATAATTTTGGCACCTTTGACACGAGTGTCCTATATGGTGGTGCACACCACCCGCATGCGTAATTGTGTATTCAATGAAAAAGAACGTTTTGGCTGGAAACAAGTGGAAGGCTTTAGTTGACCACCAAGACATCAAGCATGGCTGGTGATACGAGGTGAGAGGTCAATAACTCAAATGAGCGACTCATTTGTGAACCGACGAAAATAAGAAAGAATAGTGAAAATGCGATTCGTGACTCACAAATAATAATCATAAAACATTGTTAATTATTTAGTTTATATTTTATATTTTCGGGTTTTATTATGTATTCTTGTTAAGTCTAGTGTATTGGTTATGTTGATCAAAATCAATATTTCTATTTTGTTTTCTATTATATTTAAGAGTACATCTAGTCATTTGGTTACTTTGACCAAACTAAATTACTTGTTGAAGAAACAACGAGTATAAGGAGTAGATGTAGGATAGGGTGGTATTTGAGGTAACGACTCGTGTTCGCAGCAGGGTATAATCCTTGGCTCACAACGATGGTTGGTCTATGGTTGTATACACGAATGGCAAGCAATCATACACAATAGACAAAGATATAAGTGGTTCGATCTTGTAAGATCTACGTCCACTGTGAAAGGTGATCTATATTAATGAATAATATGAATAACAATACAAGTGGAAATACAAGTGTGTTAGTTCTTATTGGCTGGTTTTCAACGTGTAGAGAAAGGAGGTCAAGTTCTCCTTTTATAGGAGATGCATGGGCCGAGGATTCTGGAGCCCATCCATCCTTTAATGGGCCGGGCTTGGGGACCGGGCCGGTTGGTTGGTAGGCCCACTTAGTTGGATCCTAACCCTTGGTTAGATAAAGTGATCCAAGTTGGGGAGGGCCTATTCTGATTGGACCACGTGTCACCTTGTGGTTGGCAGGTTGGGAGGTTCTTCGTCCTCCACACACGTGGCGTGCTGTGGATGGTGTGCAGGGGCGTCAGCTGTCAGACGGCTGACCACTTGTCAGCTGACATCTGACGGGAGGAAGCAAGTTGGTGTCCAAGGGGGATGTCTTTGGGTGTTGCCAACTGGTGCCCCTGCGCCTTTGGCGCTGTGGTGCTCCTGAAAGTGATTCTTCCCGCGGGTGTTAGAACTTCCCGTGGAGGCTTTTTTGAATGGCGGGTAGGGTGCGCCTGAAAGCGGTACCCTACCCCTTCACTTGTTATTCGAATATCATATAAATAAAGGTTCATTTGTAATGTTTACATAACTATTGATAACATAATAACTATTGATAACATAATAAACCTTTTCTCATATGGGTGCTATCTTAGAAAATATTTATTTTTTAATTTTTGTGCGCATATCAAGCCAAACCCAAAGATTGCTTGATTGAAATGTTGTTGGATCTACAACTTAAAATTAGAATGAGACTCAATCGTCTTTGAAACTAGCTTCAACCGAAACCATCCCTCTGTTTCGAGGCTTTACTTTAGGTGTGGAAACATACCATTCATGCCCCATGCCTACTTACTTAAGGCTGCAAACGAACCGAACTTTCAGCGAATAGTTCATGAACCGTTCGACGGGAAGTTCGTTTGTGTTCTGTTTATTTAATAAATGAACGAACACAAACAAAAAATTTTGTTCGTTTAGTTAAATGAACGAACATGAACAGAGGTCGCGTTCGTTCGTTTATGTTCGTGAACGTTCGGTAACGTGTTCGTTTATGTTCGATAGTTTAATAGGGTTTATAATTTTTTATTTTCTTTTATTTTCCAAAATAAATAATATATGTGAGGTAAATATGTTTGGTTAATTTAGTTATATTTTGGGTAGATCTAGCTGATGTCTTAAGAATTATATCTTATTCCAAAGTTAATATATGTCCGTTTGTGTTTTTTTTCTATTCGCGAACATTTCTTTGTGTTCGTTTGTGTTTGTGTGCGTTCATGAACAAAATTAACAAACGAACACGAACACAAGTGTTTTCTTAACGAACGAACACGAACAAAAAATCTCGTTCGGCAAGTGTTCATGAACTGTTCGTGAACACATGATTTCCTTAACAAACGAACACGAACAAGGCCTTGTTCGTGTCCGTTCGATTCGTTTGCAGCTCTATACTTACTTAAACGAACACAAATAAAAAAATATAAACAAAAGGTTGTTCATTTATATAAACACAAATATAAAGCATTTTAAAAAATCATCTGAAAAAATGTCAAAATAAAATAGACATAATACTTATTTTCTTACATTTGTTCATATTTAGCTATAAAAACATTACTTGAAATATTCAAAAAAATATAGATATACCTGCACAAACACATGAAGTTATATTATTTGTACTTAAACAATATTCAAATAAAACTTGTTTTCTTTAAGTCACTTATTCACTTAACTAAGCAAAGTTTCATCTGGAAAGACCATGGTCCATGCATCGTATCGAACATGCAATGTCATATACGTTCACATAAAATTTATAGAAACATATAGGAGGTACGATTAAAATGCTTCTTTCAAGGATTTCCTGTAGTGCTTGGACATTTTATTGGATGAGTTAATTAATTTGTAACTAATTAATTTATGATATTTTTATGATGATACCTGAGAGAAAAAGTCGCCTAAAGACGGCTTTTGTAATACATCCGACAACTTCAACAACATTGGATAACTTTTGAGAAAACAATGCGGCTGAGTTTGCTATAAATATACATGCATAAACAACGTCTAAGTATATATTTTCTGCATAACAACGACTTGAAATCAATGGCATCACCTGCATTGAGAGTGCTCTTGTTACTCACCATCACATATTCTTTCATTTTTAGCGATACATTAGCAGCTGACTCCAATGATCTCAAGGCATTTACATTTCTAACAACACACATATATATATATATATAGATCACCACCTTTTATGCAAATTAAAGTTGTCATGCACAGAACAAGTTTAATTATGCATGCATCAACTGTTGATAACTAATTACATGCATGTGTTTCGCACTTTCGACTGTTTTGTTTTGGTTTATTAACCGTTATTATGTCTCTGTTTGGCAGACGTACATTGTGTACATGGGAGACCTTCCAAAGGATGATTTCTCAGTGGCTTCACTCCACACTAACATTCTACAACAAGTTACTGGCAGGTTAATTGACTATATTAATCTTATTCATTTCAATTCTATGAAATTTGTCACCTGAAGTTGTTTCACATTACCAAAACCAATATCTTTCTAGTGAAAAGTCTGAGTTGCAAAAAATGTTATCTTATATGTATTTAATTGGCCCGGCGGATGATCGATTACTAAATCTTTAATGGCTTTCGTGCAGCCGGGCATCAAAATCTTTACTTTGGAGCTACAAGAGGAGCTTTAATGGCTTCGTTGCCAAGCTGACCGAAGATGAGAAAAACAAACTAGCTCGTGAGTCGATTGTATTAAATTTTACTATGAACTAATTGCCTGTCAAACTTGAAGGTTGCAGGATCGATGTGAGAGGGTTTGGGTTTGAGAGAGAATATAATAAACTTGAGAATCAATACATAAAATGAAATGATACAATATGTTTGGTATTTATACAAATGAAGGGGTGTGTCCCCTATGACTCTAACCAACACAATGGTTAGTTAATAACCAACATACCTATTCAACTTAGGATAACTAATATGTCACACTATATATGTATATATATATATACTTAGGATAATTGAGGGAAATAAGAATTATGTCTAACATTCTCCCCCCTAATTCTTGATTTCCCCAAGGTCTTCAATTCCTATGAGACTTCGCATCTCTATGAACTTTATCCTTGGTAATGCCTTGGTGAGGATGTCGGCTTTCTGCATCTCTCCACTGATGTGATCAACTTGTATCTGCTCGTTCTCTATGCATTCTCTGATGAAATGATACCTTGTGTTGATATGCTTTGATCTTCCATGAAACACAGGATTCTTCATGAGTTGTATTGCTGACTTGTTATCTACTCGTAGAGTTATCTTCTTTGATCTTTCACCTGTGAGTTCGCTTAGTACTCCTTGTAGCCATATTGCTTGACATGCTGCTGATGTTGCTGCCATAAACTCTGATTCACATGATGATAAAGCTACCGTGCTTTGCTTCTGACTTGTCCATGTGATAGGTGAATCTTTGTAGTAGAATATTGTTCCTGTTGTTCCTTTTCCATCTTCTTGGTCTCCATAACTGCTGTCGCTGTAACCAATGATTTCTGCTTCTTTGCCTTTGCTGTATTGAATTCCATAATTCAATGTGCCTTTGATATATCTTATCAAATGTTTAACTGCCTTCATGTGAGTCGTCTTTGGTTTCTCCATGAATCTGCTCACGTATCCAACTGCATAGGTGATATCTGGTCTGGTATGTGTAAGGTACCTTAAGCTTCCAATTAGCTTTCTGTATTCTGTCTCATTGACTGGTTCACTCTCGTCTTCTTTATCGAGCTTCAGACCTGGTTCCATTGCTGTCTTTGTTGGATTGCAGTCTTCTAGTCTAGCTTCCTTGATAACTTTCTTTGCGTAGGCTGATTGCTTCAACTGTATCCTTCCTTGTGCTTGGCGTACTTCTATTCCTAGATAGTATGTGAGTGGTCCTAAATCACTCATCTCAAACTTGCCTTGCATTTCCTTCTTGAAGCTTGATATGTCCTTCATTGAACTTCCTGTCACTATTATGTCATCGACATAAACTCCTATAATGATTGTTGATTGTCTTGAAGTTCTCTTGTAAACTGCTTGTTCTTGTGGACATCTTATAAATCCTATCTCTTTTAGGATGTTGTTCAGCCTTATGTTCCATGCTCTTGGTGCTTGCTTCAAACCATATAGAGCCTTCTTTAGCTTGTAGACTAGCTTCTCTCTTCCTTTCTTTATGAATCCATCTGGTTGTGATACGTAGACATCTTCCTTTAATTCACCATGTAGGAATGCTGATTTTACATCCAAATGATGTACTTCCCATCCTTTCTGTGCTGCCAATGCTAGTAGTAGCCTGATTGTTTCCATTCTTGCAACGGGTGCAAATACTTCATTGTAGTCTATACCTTCTTGTTGTACATACCCTTTTGCTACTAATCTGGCCTTATGCTTGGTGATCTGTCCACTTGCGTCTCTCTTAACCTTGAATACCCATTTTAGGCCTATTGGTTTCTGACTTGAGGGGAGCGTAGTCAGTGTCCAAGTGTCATTCTTCTCTATGGAATCTAACTCGCTTTCCATTGCTTCTATCCATTGTGGGTAATCTGCTGCTTCTTTATAGTTTGCAGGTTCTTCATCATATGCTAGATAAAGATGTTCATAATCTTCTGGTCTAAGAGGTTCTGTGGCTGCATAGATGTCACTAAGTGATCTAAGGGCTCGAACTGGTCTATTTAAAGAGCCTGGTGAGTCTTCTAACTCTTGAGTACTTGTCTCAACTGCTGGATCACTTGTCGGTGTCTCTTGTACCGTTATTGGAGTTCTTGTAGCTGTAATTGGACTGCTGAAGAAATCATTATCGCTCTCTTGATCTTCACTGTCGTCGTCATTCTCTTCTTGTACAGCTTCATTCTCTGAATCTCCATGTATCTCAAATCTTGTCCAAGATGGTTCATCTTCGCTTCCTTCTTTCAAGTAGTTGTCCCAATTCCATGGTTCATTTTCTATGAATTGGACATCTCTACTGATATGTATCTTCTCTTCTATGGGATCATATAATCTATAGGCTTTAGAACCATTCTCGTTTCCTAGATGTACCATTTTCTTGCTTCTATCTTCTAACTTCTTCAAATGGGGCGTCGTTACCTTTGCATATGCTGTGCATCCAAATACTCTAATGTGCTTGATAGTGGGTGCTTTTCCATTCACTGCTTCGTAGGGTGTCATTCCCTGTACTGCTTTAGTAGGTAACCGATTTAGTATATAAATCGCCTGTCTTGTTGCTTCTGCCCATAAGTTCTGTGGTACGTTCATAGCCTTTAACATGCTTCTTGTCATACTCATTACTGAACGGTTTTTCCTTTCTACTACACCATTTTGCTGAGGTGTGTAAGGTGCTGTAAGCTGTCTGAGGATTCCTCTGTCCTCACAATACGTGGTAAGTGCTTTAGAAGTAAATTCTCCTCCACGATCCGTTCTTAATCTCTTGAGCTTTTGACTCGTCTCTGTCTGAGCTTCACTTAGGAATTTCTTGAAATTCTCATAAACTTGATCTTTTGACTTAAGCATGTAGATCCACATGTATCTTGAATAATCGTCAACTATCAGGAAGAAATAGTTGTTTCCTGCTAATGATGTGGGTGAAATCGGTCCACATAAATCTGCATGTACGAGCTCGAGAGGTCTCGTTGCTCTAAAACTTGCTTGAGAGGGAAACGGAAGTCTGCTTTGTTTTCCCGTAATACATGCATCACATACTTGAGATGGGTGCTTTATCTTTGGTATTCCACGTGCCATTCCTTTAACGCTTAACTGCCTTAGTGAATCAAAATTCACATGTCCCATACGTGCATGCCATAACCATGCAGGTGATACTATTCTGGCTTGTAAACAAATCGGACTTGTTATTCTGAGCCTTACTTTATAGAGTCTATTCTTAGCTCTTGGGACTTTCATCAATAGGTTGCTGAAGGCGTCATAAATCCATAGATAATCATTCTCCATAATCACTTTACATCCATTTTCTGTAACTTGCCCGAGACTTAGGATGTTGCTTTGGAGTGTTGGAATGTAGTAGACTTCTGTAACTAGTCTTTGTTCTCCATTGTTGCATTCCAATAATATTGAGCCTTTACCTTTGATGTTGACACATGATCCATCTCCAAACTTTACACTTCCTGCTATCTTTTCATCTAATTCTGTGAAATAGGAGCGTCTTCCTGTCATATGATTGCTTGCTCCGTTGTCCAAATACCATATTTCATTCCCATTATCTTCATTATGATAACGTTCTGGTATGACTTTCTTTTCTTCTAGAACTACACTTCTTTCTTCACCAACTGCCATAAGTAATGTGGGATCCTCTTCTTCCATTACTAGGTGAGATTCTTCTTGCTTACTTCGAGGTTTAGGACATCTGGGAGCTATGTGTCCTAATTCATTGCAGTTGTAGCATCTTACACTGCTGCCATCTCTCTTGGGCTTGTAACTACTGTCGTCATGACGATTCTTAGTGGGATTGCGATCACTTCTCTGATCTTGATGGCCATTTCTGTCAAAGTTCTTTCTCTCATTTCTTTGACCTCTATTGAACTTCCTAAAGTTCTGTCTACCTCGATTCTGATTGTAGTTCCTATTGTTGTTGCTGAAAGGCCTTCTATCTTGCCTTGTAAATAACAGCTTCTCTTGACCGGATGGTCCAAATTTCTTCTCATCTCTTGACTTAAGGCGTTCCTCATAAGCTTTAAGTCTACCAAGCGCTTCATCTAACGTCATGGTATCTATATCTGAATATTGCTCTATGGATGCAATAATCTGTAGGAACCTCTCTGGTACGGAGTCCAGCAATTTTCGTACCAACATCGACTCTTCAATAGTCGTTCCTAGGGTTTTTGACTTTGTACTAATCGCACTTAACCTACCAGCAAACTGGTCTATGGTTTCTGTCTCTCTCATTGTTATCATCTCGAATTCTGTGCGTAATGATTGAAGTCTTGCTTTCTGGACTCGGTCAATTCCAATAAATCTTAACTTTAATGCTTCCCAGATTTCTCTCGCTGTAGGATGTGACGCCACCTGCATCACCATATCCTCTGGAATTGCCTGAAAGAGATAGGCAATCGCTGTCCTATCCTTCTTTACATCTACCGTCGACGTGCCTTCTTCGGGTTCCACTACTTCCCAAAGACCATTTGCACTCAATATTGCTTTAACACGAACAGCCCAAATCGTGTAATTTGTAGATGTCAACATTGGTGTCTGGAGGTTGAAAGTGAGAGTCTCCTTCGTGACTGTCTCCTTTGACGCTGTCTCTTTCGACATTGTGGGTTTAACGGGCGTCTGCTTCTGCGGACTTTTGTTCTTCTTCTTCCCTATTGTCCAAATCTAGTATGGACTATCCCACGCTTCTATGGAACTTTGTTTGACTAGCTTTGTCAAACACGACTATGATATGTCTGAAGAAAATATTCTTGTTTAACAAAGTTTGATGTTTTGTCGGGCCCACAACAAAATATCAATATCCTTGCTATAATATTTCTTTATACCACTAATGTTCCAAATTCTAAAGTCAATCCTATGACTTGATAATCCTCCAACGATGATTGATTAGTGTCCTTTAACAACACCCTTTGTCAATCCTAAACACCCTTCTAAAACAAATCACTTGTTTTTCTACTATGCTTCAATCCTTTTCTTTTCTTTTTTTGTTTAATCAGTGATAAATTCCAACAAACAGACACTGATATAATACCCTTTACAATAAAATACCCTCAAATAATAATATTATAATTCTTTTCTGTTTGACTTTTAAAGTCAAACTTCTCCTTCTTTGTTCTTTGCGAACACTTCTGCCCCAAAAAAAAGTTTTCTGTTTTGATCCCCTTGATCAAAAACAACACTGGAACTTCAATCTATGTTCCACAAACAGTGATATTTTGGAATTTTAATCCAAAATACAATCGAATACGAAGATTTTTTTGAAAATAAGAAACCCGGTTTTGTTTTAAACCCGATAATGATCTTAACACTTGATGTGTTTTGAAAAACGATTCTGTGTTTTTGTATGTATAAACGTTCGAAACAGTATTGAATAGAACTTTTATAAACTGGTTTTGAAAAAAAAATGGCGGGAAAAACGTTCGAACAGAAAAACAGAGTATCGAAAGAAAAAAATTTGATTTTTGATTTTGATTAAGATATATGTATTCGATAATAATTAAAACGAAGGGCAGGGATAATTATAACCGTTTTCGCGATTGAAACGAGGTTTCTGCGTTATCCGGTAAGTCGCCGGAATTTTCTGGTTTGGCCGGAATCTCGTTTTCCGGTCGTCTTCTTCGTTGAACGGTTACAGGGTTTGATGTATTGATCTTCTACGAATCCTTGATGGCTTTAAATAATTGTTCCGATGATCTTTAAACGTCGATGCCTTCTGTCTCTGTTTTCTTTCTTCGAGTGAAAGAACAGAGGGTTGATAAATCTTCTTCGCTGAATGATTGTATGATCTGATAGAACAATCTTGAGTAACCGCTCTGATGCCAAATGAAGGTTGCAGGATCGATGTGAGAGGGTTTGGGTTTGAGAGAGAATATAATAAACTTGAGAATCAATACATAAAATGAAATGATACAATATGTTTGGTATTTATACAAATGAAGGGGTGTGTCCCCTATGACTCTAACCAACACAATGGTTAGTTAATAACCAACATACCTATTCAACTTAGGATAACTAATATGTCACACTATATATGTATATATATATATACTTAGGATAATTGAGGGAAATAAGAATTATGTCTAACAAAACTCCATTTCAAGATTCATATACCACATTAGTAAGAGCACCCACAATGCTAATCAAACAAACCACTCTAAACCGTCATGTCATTATGTCACATCATTTCAAACCATTCCAAACCAAACCCTATTTTCCTTTTATTTAATTTATACCTCACACAAAAAATAAATAAATTCTTTTATTTAATATTAAAGTACACATGCTGGCCCCACCTCAAACCCTATTGGACCGGTCCATTGAACCGGACGGACCCAATGTTTTCAACCCTCTCCAATGCTACAAACCATGTGCTTGGTTATAACATAAAACTTGGATTCCAAATAGAAATGCTACTTAGCATAAATGTGTGGATCAATGATACTCTAAAACATATATATGTTATTATACATAATCGTATCAATTATCTTGTGCACGTAGGAATGGAGGGAGTGGTGTCGGTATTCCCAAACCGAAAAAAGCAATTACATACAACAAGATCATGGGACTTCATGGGATTTCCTCAAGATGTTAAGAGAACACCTCTTGAAAGCGACGTCATTGTTGGCATGCTAGACACAGGCGTCTGGCCAGAATCCGACAGCTTCAAGGATGACGGATTTGGTCCTCCGCCAGCCAGATGGAAGGGCTCTTGCGACTCCACCAATTTCACATGCAATAAGTAACTTTTACTTCACGATTTCATAAAATTTTATTTATTACATAATTATCAAAGGCGTTAGGCACACTCAAGGCGCATAGGCCTCACCTGGGGCCTAGGCGTAAGGCGCAAAAAAAGTAAAATTATATTATCTATTAGAAAAATAATACTATTTTTTTCAAATAAAATAAACAAAAGCTATTATTTAACAATTAGTATCATCTAATGAGTATAAAAAAATCAAAAATATTAAGCTATTATTATGTGGGGTAAAAGGTAGTTTTCCTTGGATAAAAGTATAAATCTAGTTGAATCTAGCCATAGTTTAATGAATTTGGCTGGAAACTCTCTGGAATTTGAGAATGTCGCCGGATCTACGCCTAAATCATAACCTGGATATTTAAAGAGCAATTGCCTCGCATCGCCTGAAAAATGGGCCTAGGCGCAAGAGGCGATAGCTTTCAACAACTATGATTTATTATTATCTTGTTATTAGTCTTATGCCACATTGATTATTAGCAAACTCATTGGAGCAAAATACTACAACGCTGAGGGTGAAGCCAGAGGCGAAAAGTTTTCAGCAAGAGACAACGAAGGCCATGGCACACACACTGCATCTACCGTAGCTGGACGTGTAGTTAACAATGCAAGCATGTTAGGCATAGCTAACGGGACCGCTAGAGGAGGTGTTCCATCAGCTCGTATAGCTGTTTACAAGATCTGTTTTCCGAACGTGGGTTGTGCAGATGCTGATATTCTAGCGGCTTTTGACGATGCAATTGCTGATGGAGTTGACATCATTTCACTGTCTGTTGGAGGATCTTCCCCTTTTGATTATTTTGAGGATCCTATCGCCATTGGAGCTTTCCATTCTATGAAGAAAGGGATTCTTACATCTAATTCTGCTGGAAACGACGGCCCTGCTCCAGGATCAATAACTAATCTGTCACCTTGGTCGTTATCAGTTGCTGCTAGCAGTATTGATCGGAAGATTCTAACTCAGATTGTGTTAGGCAACAAAATGACTTATGAGGTGAGATTAATATTATCATTCAAATTTTTATCTTATCTAATTGTATATAAATTTGTGTAGGGACCTGTGATAAACACATTCGATGGCGCGATTCATCCGATAGTTTATGGAGGATCAGTGCCTAATACAAAGAAAGGATTTACATCGAATAACTCTAGGTAATAAACAAAAAATTTGAATATCATTAGCATATATTGACAAACTTTTGTAGCAAAATAATTTTTTGTAATAATGTTTTAAATACATATATTATCTAGAATTACTTAAAGCGACCAAAAAACCAATTATTATCGGTACAACTGCAGATATTGTGAGCTACATTCCTTAGACCCTACTTTGGTAAAAAATAAAATTGTGGTATGCGAAGATTTTGAAGGAACGACGACCGCGTTACTGTCAGGTGCGAGTGGTGTTGTGATCGAAGGTAATCTTGGTTATGAGGATTCGGCCTTCAGTTATCCTCTACCAACAACATATTTGAGCAGCAAAGACGGAAAAGCTGTTTTACGTTACATAAACTCCACCACGTAAGTCTAACCAAATTAATTGCTTATTTGTGAACGGTACATTCATCGATGGACAAATTACAAGTTTAGTCTAATTGTGTTTGATATAGAAAACCAAGTGCAAACATCCTAAAAAGTTGCGAACGTGTTGACAAAGCAGCCCCAACCGTGGTTTCCTTCTCGTCAAGAGGCCCGAATCAAATCACATTAGATATTCTCAAGGTACATGAGTTTATATATATACTAGTCTTACTGCATACATGCTAATAGTTTATACTTATATATTCGTGTTGTAGCCTGATTTAACCGCACCTGGAGTGGACATTTTAGCCGCATGGTCAGAAGGTACAACCGTCACTGAGGAAGAGGGAGACCCACGTATTGTCCCATATAATATCATCTCTGGGACATCTATGTCTTGCCCACACGCCTCTGGAGCCGCTGCTTACGTTAAATCATTCCACCCGACTTGGTCCCCAGCTGCCATAAAGTCAGCCCTTATGACTACAGCTACACCAATGAGTTCAACCAAAAACCCTGATGCTGAATTTGCTTATGGCTCTGGCCATATCGACCCATTAAAGGCTGTTGACCCAGGTTTGGTCTATGATGCTGGCGAACAAGATTACGTATCATTTTTATGTGGACAAGGCTATAACTCCACAACTTTGAAAATCGTCACTGGTGATGCAAGCGCTTGCTCAAAGACCACTAAAGCAACTGTGTGGAACCTAAACTACCCTTCGTTCGCTCTCTCAGCTAAACACCCGGGTAGCATCAGCCGAACATTTAACAGAATCGTGACTAATGTGGGTGCAGCACATTCGGCGTATAAGGCTAAGGTGGTTGCACCATCGGGACTGAATGTGAAGGTTAACCCAAGCAGATTTGCGTTTAAAGAAGTCGGTGAGAAGCAATCCTTTGTGGTAACAGTTGATGCGAAAATTGGATCCAGTGCGCTTTCGGGTTCGTTGGTTTGGAGCGATGGAGTTCACAAGGTTACAAGTCCGATTGTTGCGTTTCTTTCTTAAAAATTAAAATTCATTTTAGGTGATCATTGTTTTCTATTGTTCAAATAATTAGCTCCAGTTGACATTGGGTAAACTGGATCATTTTTTTTATATATATAATCCAAGAATCTTGATGATATTAGTTTATGCATACATGCCACGTCAGCGTCACAGTAACGGAGTTAGCCTCAGTTAGTTTGGGTCCGTTGGTGGCCAATATGTCGAAAGTTGGGACCGCTAGTGGTTATTTTCGTTGTTGGGACCATTATCGGCCAAAGAGCAATAGTTGAGATTATTTATTTCCCTTACTCGTTTTTAATAATATTTTCACCCACAATCCCGAGCTTGGATCACCAATGGGAGTGGTCTTAATAAACTCAATAAATAAGTCATATACGCTTATCCTAACTTATATGAAATTCTTACAAAACAAAACAATCATGACTCGTACACTAAACTAATTAAACCGATTCAAACTAATCCCATGCAGTGCAACCTAACTGTTTATAATCTAGACTACTCAAACAAACTTATACAGTTTCAACTCGGATATTCGTACAAACCTCAAATCCAATCGGAGGATTTAGTTGCGAGTCGAATAGATAATAATGAAAGGTGTTAATTACATGGATGGTCCGTGTGCTTTACACATATTTCATCAATGCCCTCAGGTTACACCGATGCTCCTTGTGGTATGGATTTTGTTACTATGGTGGTCCTTACCAAATAACGATGTTAAATTTTCCAGTTAAGTATGTGTAAATGACAAAACTACCCTTATTATTAAAAAAATTAAGATTAACAAATAACTTAAATAAAATAAAATACTTAATTATTATATTTTAATTAAATATAATAATACCCACCCCCTCCATCTTCGTCATCAAATCATCACCAAATTTGTAACAAAACATCACCACCTTTCCAAATCACCAACCTCAAACCATCACTAACTCCCCAGATACCACCATGCCCAAAGCATCACTATTCACCACCTCCCCAAACCACCTCCCAAAACCACTACCACCTAAATTCCAGACACAAATCTGTAACAAAACATAGGTAAACCAATCGCTAATTACCATTTATAATTACCCCCACCGTCACGCATAAGTGTCGTTTTGGGATTAGGTTTGTTATAGTAAGCTTCATCGTTCCTATGTACCCTCAAACCGACGAACCCTTGAAACCTGACATCACAGTCACCCCTTTCGCGTTTCCGGCGACCAAAATCATCACCCCACTGTCACGCACTACGACTGATAACCACAGTTTGTTTCCCTGTTGTTCGCCACTCAACCACCGAAGAACATAAAGGGAAGGTGGTTTGATTAGCAGAAAATACGGGGGAGGGATGGGGTTTAGTTTGGTTTGGCCGGAGAAGATTATTTTTAAGAGATATAGCTAGAGAAGATGATGGGGGAGGATTGAGGTTGGGTATTTATAATTTTATTATTTAACTTATTTATTATTGTTTTTAAATAACTCAAGGTAGTTTAGTCATTTTACATGTATTTAACTGAGAAAATAGACATACGTTAAGGGTATAGACCGTCACAATTATAAACTGCAAACCACCAGGAGCATTTGTGTAACTCCAAAGCTTTAGGGACCAAACTTGTAATTTGTGCATAGCACAGGGACCATCCGTGTAATAAACTATAATGAAAATCATCTAGAGAAGGTGTGGTTCTTATGTGAGCTTGGGAACTAATCGGATGTGTTTTGTGAAGAACCTTCTTCATAATGATCTCAGCTTCTGAAGTCGAAATCGTGCAGCCCTGACTCTGATCAATGAACCGTTGCAGCAGATCAACGGACATACGAAGCTTTTCAACTGGCATGTGACTCCCTCCATCCGAGAACTTTCGAAACTCTTCTTCAAAAACGGACACTCGACGCTCATCAGCTTTCGTCATCTTAAAGATTCTAGGATAGAAACAACACACTCTGTAAATCCCCATACCCCTGACTCTGATTAATGAACCGTTGCAGCAGATCAACGGACATACGAAGCTTTTCAACTGGCATGTGACTCCCTCCATCCGAGAACTTTCGAAACTCTTCTTAAAAAACGGACACTCGACGCTCATCAGCTTTCGTCATCTTAAAGATTCTAGGATAGAAACAACACACTCTGTAAATCCCCATACCCCTCTGTTTTAAGTGACTGCTAATGTGAGATATACGTAGATGTCTGCATGCAAATGTAGAGAGAGAATTAGGTGTGAAGCATATTATTTTGGGAAAATCACAAAATTAGCCCCTCTTTACCAAGAAAATTAGAAATAGTGAAGGTCTTTATACTAAATAAGCGATCTTCGTAATCAATCATTCATTCAACCTATACAAACACTTTCTCAAATTCAAATTCACCTATTTGTACAAAAAAATTCTCAAAATTGAGTAAATTTAGTATCATTTTGCATTTTTTTAACTCACGTTATTTTTATCTAGAGTAAACTGCACGGATGGTCCCTGTTGTTTGCATGAATTGCACCGATACCCCCATATATTTTCAATGGTCCCCAACGTTGACATTGTATAACACTTTGGTCCTTACCAGCTAACGTTGTTAAGTTTTATCAGTTAAGTCATGTAAAAGGACCAAAATACCCCCACACTATAAAAAATAAAACCCCCTCTCCTTCTTCTTCATCCTCTGTTTCATCTTCATCTTCTAGAGAGAGAAAGAAGGTAACAATGGCCAAGTCATCACCTTCATCCTCTCTTTCAATCTTTTCACCTTCCCTTCCCTCCATACATAGACCCCCTTAAAGTATTTAATAAACAAATTGATGAAGACATCCGGATTATTATATCACGAAGTAATATAAATGAATAGTATAAGGTATGCATATCTTTTTGAGCGGATGCTACTGAATTAAAATATGCTTCAATTGTTTGGGCAAAGATGTAATTCTCTTTCATAATGCCTAAGTTATATTATTACTTCTTCTGTATGACATGTTTCAGGTTTTGAAGGAAAATGAGCTAACTTGTGTACATACCGATGGAGTGATACTGACAAATAAAAGTACGATTACTAATTACCATATATATACCCCATATAAAATTTAAATACCCTGTTCTGATTGACTTTTAATATGTGTAATTGTTGGTTTGACAAGAAATTGATGAGGAGAAGGAGGGTGAGAAGAACGGGGATGTGGTGGTTGGAAGTGGAAACGACAAAAGGCGCCGGCTGTGATGATGGTTGTGTTGTTGTAGGTGACGGCGTGGGTGGTTGGTTTGGTGGTGGCGGTGGTGGCCGGTGATAGTGGTGGTGCTAGATGATTGGTGGTAGTGGTTGTGGTGGTAGTTGGGGGGAAGATGGTGGTGGCAGTGGGGTTGAAGAGACAGAGGTAGAGATAGAAAGAGAGAGGGAGAGAGTTTATAATGTGTTTTATTTTTATTTTTTTAAAAGAGGTATCTATAATACATTATAAAGGAGGAGTGATGTACCATATTGGAATTTTGACATAGGTACAATTTTTAAAGCAAAAAGTTTAAGTGAATAAAGCTTATTTCATAAGGGTATTATAAGGATATTAGAGACAATTAAGACACTTAAGAGGGTAATATAGACATTTAACCTCCCTCCCCCTTTAGTATTTCAAAACAATTTTACAATCCTATCCTTAATTTCCATCCCTGCCCTTACAAGGCTTGGCCAAGTTTACCCTGATTTAATTCTTTTCATAAACCTCAAAACTGAAAAGTCCCTTATGAATGCCAATTGCACGAAGCAATTGAATCCATTGAATGAAATGAATTCATGGCAATTGAATTGTTTCTTTTCTTCGGCTGTTACGTATTATAAAGCAAGACCCGTGTATGGTGATTGAATGATTAATTGAGAAGTGGTGCATTTCCATTTCACCCAATTGTAGTCTCATGCTAATTTTAGGTTTATAATATAACTGTAAGGTAATGGTGGTTCAGATGGAAGCTCAGTCAAGTGCCAATTAGGGCTTTAATCCACCGCAACCAAGAGGGTTCTCATTGAAGATCTTTGGCTTCATAACCGATTAATAAGGAGGTGAAGAGGGCGCCGATGAAGAAGAATCCATTGAAGAATTTGAATATATGATGTTGAGGTTGAACCCATCTCTTCTTGTCTTTTGTTTTTCCTTGAATTTTTATAAACTATTGATTAAGAGTGCAACTTAAAACATTTGGAATGAAAGTGTGCAATTGAATACCGTGACGGATGAATCTGCCTCCTGAATTGTTTTTGGATATAATTTGTAGGATCGAAGAGTTTTGGCGTGCGAGAACTGTTGTTATTCATTGTATATCTGTTTGTAGTCGTGGAGGGATTGACTTTCCCAATTTCTCTGAAGCAGGTTAAGTTATGGTGATTATTGATGTGCAATGCTATCTTTTTTTAATTGATTTTGATGGATCATAACTTGTTTGTTATGTGCTCGAAAAATAGATTTGGTAAAGTTTCAATCCATGGACCTGATAATAAATATGTGTAGGTTGGTTAACGGGTCAAATCGGGTAATTTTTGGTACGGTGGGTGCAATGGGTCCCAGGCTATGTAGGGTTGAATTGTTAGTGATGAAACATAACCCGAATCAACGGTATTGTTATTTTGTTAGTACTTTTGTAATATTTAAATTTGAATTGCTCAGGATGATGATAGTGGCAAATGCCGGTGATTATCGGGCTGTTTTAGGAAGACGAGGCAAGGCAGTAGAACTATCAACTGACCATGACGGTTACTTAAACGGCCAGTGTATCCGAAAGACAGAGAATTGAACAACTTGGTTGTGTGATCTATGACGGTTATTTAAACGGCCAATTCTCTGTGTCCTGAGCTCTTGGATATTGGCACATGAAAGGCTTTTGCTCGTTAAGTGGAGTTGCAAGACATTTTGTTAATGGAAGATGATGAGTTTCTTATCATGGGATGTGATGTACTATGGGATGTCATGAGCAGTCAATGTGCTGTAACAATTGCCCGAAAAGAGTTAATGATTCATGACGACCCCGAGAGATGCTCAGGGGAGCTTGTACATGACACGCTTAAACGGAGTACACACGATAATTTAACGGTAACTGTGATATGTTTTTCTGCAGATCCACCACCATGGATTGAGATACATTCTCATATGGGACACAGGCGGAGTGTTTCTTCAGAAGGGTTAAACTATCTTAAGGGTATTTTGGATGGCAACTCGTGAAATGGGTCGTGTTTATAATGTTCATCAGGGACTATACTCATTAAAACACTTTAGTTTCATATTTATTTATTTTCTTATATATAAATCATAGTACTGTTATTGTATTCCTCTACAAGTTCTAATTTGCTCCTTTTGCTTTATCTTTTTAATTAGTTTTGTATTTGGTTGTTGTTCCTGGCTTATTTTTGTGAGGTTTCCCACATGACCGCTGCAGCTCTAGCTTCCTCAATTGTTTAGGTTTCTTCTTCTATTTCATTTCAAATTATATTTAAACCTTTTGATTTTGAAATAAAATGGTGCGTGTTTGGTGCTGGATCCACTAAGTTGGTGTCACCCGTTTTGCATTGCCTGCATAAATCATAATGATGCAATATGTATATGGGCTCTCCAATCTCCATGCTTTGATATTTTGTGGAAGCTCATTGATGCTGGACACTTGAATCTTTGATCGTGTTATAAGTTTTTTTTTTTAAGCGAAGCTCAATTATTTAAAGAAAAAGAGATGATGTTAATGAATGTTGCATATTCTAGCATGTCGATTTACAACATTTTTCCTTCTCCAACACGTAAAAAGAACCGCAGCGAAGCGCGGGTACACATACTAGTTTTAGTAATTTCACATAGGCTTAACTAAAAAACTTAACCTCCATCCACGTCAGGGACCATCGATGAAACAAAATACAAACCACAGATCCCATACGTGTAATTTCGAAAGGCTGAGGAGCAGAGTCTAAATTTGGGCAAACCATAGGGACCATCCGTGCAGTTTACTCTTTTATCTAATGTATTATGTAGAGTTAATTGTCATTTTCGTCCCTGTGGTTTTGGAGAAATTGCTAGATCAGTCTAAAATCAAGATTATATGCTATATCGGTCCCTCAACGTTTTTTAAAATGTGTTAGATTAGTCCAAAATCCTAACGACGTTAAATTTGATTGTTAACTTTGGACTGATCTAATAATTTTCTCTAAAGCATAGGGACGAAAATGGAAATTCCACATTTATATTTTCTTTTTCATATTTTTAATTAAATAATACTATTTATACTTTTTTTTATCATTATATTTTCTCTCTAATTCACTTATAATCACTTTAAAAAAATATTAAAAATAAATAGAGGTGGCCCCTAAGGTGAAGAAGAATGAATCACATTTCAATTGACAGAGAAAAAAACTATTAACAAAAGCACAATCCTCTGTCCAGATCAGAGCTTCCCGTTCCTCTCCAAAAACTTGTCGACCCCCTCCAAGCTTCGAACAGTTTCTTTTTATTTTTTATCTTCTTCCTTTCCAGCCCAGCCCAAAACACATATAAGTCAAAAGCCCACTTGATTTTCTTCGTAATCCATTGAATTAATTACCCGTTTACTTGTTTTGTCATTTTCATACCTATTGGAAAAATTACACTATTGATTAGGGCTGTTCACGAGCCGAGCCGATCTGAACGGAGCTTTGCTCGTGCTTGGCTCGTTTACAAACCGAACCGAGCGGAGCGGCTCGTTTACAATCGAGCCGAAAACCGAACGAGCATTCTCCGAGCGCAAATTTTCCGAGCGAGCGCCGAGCGAGAATCGAGCGGAGAATAATATGGACGATCATAAAATTGGGGGATGTTTCCTTCGATGTTTTCATTGTCGGGTGACAACTAAGGTCGAAATGTCCGATGATAACACTAATATTGACATCCCAGTGTCCAAGGATGAGGCTGGTAAGGTGATGAGCATACTTCAGAGAAAAGTTATTGCATTGTGACGTAGGTGTGATATCAAGTGACAATTAGTGATGGACGACTAATAACATAAAGAAGTCAAGACTGTCACCTCATGAATTATTGTTTTACTATTAAATCTAGTGTTAATTTTTTTTATTGAGTTAAGTGTGCTGGTTAAATTTTGTTTGCATATACTGAGTCAAATCCAGTAGAATCTTATATGTAAAGCCATAAATTTATCTGTAAATTGTGTATATATTTATTATTAAATAAATAAAAAAAAATTTCAAGCCGAACCGAGCCGAGCGTACCTTTGCTCGTGCTTGGCTCATTTACAAACCGAACCGAGCCAATCGGCTCATATACAACCGAGCAGAAGATCGAGCGAGCATTTTTCGAGCATTTTTCGAACGAGCGACGAGCGATCCACGAGCGGCGAGCGATTTGAACAACCCTACTATTGATACAAATTTTACAAATGATTAGCTTAGCTAATTATGAATATGATGAACTGATATTATCGGTTAATTATCTATGCACATTATGAGACAACACATTGTTTCAATAACGAAGTGGAGCCACACATCTCAAGTCAAAGATCTGCAGGCTGGTTAATAAAAGATCACCCTCACAATCATTTTCTTTTGCCAGTTTAGATACAGTATGAACATTAAATTGCTCGACATCAAACTACAGGGGTGAGTTAGATAAGATTAGCAACAATCTTTAAGTTTATTTTTTTATATTATCGGCATACACCTTTAATTATTAATTAAGTCTTAAGGTTTTATAATTACGAAAACATGAATTTAATAATCTCAACTTTGGCCTATTGGCCGCATTAATCCGAACTCAAAAAAATGTTTAGCAACAATCTAACTTTGAACGTATTTTCCTTTAGCAATCTCATACTAACTAAAAGTTAACCGAGTTGATTTTTGCTGACGTGGATTGATTATGTAGCAAAAAAAATCAAAGTATTGATGATGTGGACTACTTACATGGGAAAAAGGCGAACTTTTGATGATGTTGACTACTTATGTGGCAAATAAGTAAGTTTTGTTGACGTGATCTGCTTGGATTGCAAAGTTCTGATGACATAGACTGCTTATGTGGTAGTGTACGTTAGCAAAAACTACATTGTTAAACTTTTACCTAGAATGAAGTTGTTGAAGGAAAATATATTCAAAGTTAAAGGCTATTGGTAAATATTTGTTGAGTTGGGATTTAATTCTGGCAAGTTAAAGTTAAGATTATTAAAATCAATTTTTCCGATAATTTATGTATTGTACACTAAATACCACACATAAATACTATCGGCATTCAATTCATTAACGAGCAACACATTCACAATGAGACTACAAGGTGTGCTCATGGGTGTGAAGGGGGCATGGACGGTGGTGTTGGTGGTGGCGTGGACTATGGCATTTTGCTCGGATATATTTTTTTTCATTTTTCTTTTAAATATAACAAATAAACTAAATAAAAAAAACATTTATATTAATAAAACAATACATTACATAAAAATCACTAACTTAATCTACAAAACACAATTATACTAGAAAGTATAAAACTAACTTAATCTCGGCCTTAAAATTTGTCACGCGCGCTGAAATGTGAGGAAAATTCCCGTCATACCTACTTTGATACTCAACTCGGGTTAGCTCGATTGCCACGTCTTCGACGATGTCATGACCCTCCTCATCCAAGGTTCTTTTGTATTGAACCTCGAACCGTCCACATTTGTTGTGAAGATCGTTACACTTTCTGTTTAATGAATTAATCGTGCAGTTTGATTCACCCACTAATTCTTTGAATTGTGCTAGGACGGTATTCCAAAAGGAAGAACGTCTTGATTTCCTTGAATCTTTGACAATAATTCAAGTCGTCACCAAAGCTATTTATTCCTCTTCGGTCTAATGGGTCATGGTGAAGTAGAAGATTGGATGTTAAAGTGTAGTAGAATAGTTAAAGAAAGAGTGAAAATTGGTTAAAATGAGAGGATTAAGTAGGTAAAGTTTGAAACAAATGGTAATTAATTTTTTGTAACTTGCCTACCGTTTGTAAACGGTCAAATGTTCGCACCTAATCACGTTGGTTCTAGAGTGGTGTGGGCAGTGGCGAAGCTTGGTTTCGGAATCGGTGGGGGCCGGACTCAAATTTTTTTTATTGGTAGTGGCAAATTGGTGGGGGCCGGACTCAACCCGGACTCAATTTACCTATGAAAATCGCAAATTTATACCACTGCGTCAGAAAACAGGGGGGCCAGGGACACCCTTGGCCCTTCTTATCCTCCGTCCCTGGGTGTGGGTGACATAGACGGGTTTCACCATCTCTCACACCCCAAACCGTATGGCCTGACACATTCATAAAAATGAAACCTCAAAAGCTACTATTTTTTTTTATAAAAATTGGGAAAAAAAACTATATGGACATTAAAAGATGAGAATAGATTCTAAAAGTATAAATAATGTAAACAAGGACTACTAGGACTACTAGTTATCACCTCACGGATTCTTAATTCTTTTCATGTACGTGAAGAATATACAAACTTTTGTGATATAGATTTATAGAGAGAATTACATAACTGTCTAGCTTGAATACTCAGAAGACGATTCTAGAATGTTTGAAGCTAAATTATTCATCAAGAGCAACTTCACTTTCTTTGGTCCTTCATTTATTTTCTTCATTGACGTGTAAATTCGTAAATTCGTTTACCAGCTTAAGTCTCACTGTTTGAAGGTTTAGCTATTTTTATGAGGGCTAAATGTAGCATCCAACTCTCGTTTGTGTAAGTTCCACACCCGATAGATCTATTAAACATATATTAAATTGACAAACAACTAGGCGGAATCTAGTTGTTTGGTGATTCAAGAACAAAGAAATCAAGATGAACACATGGTGAATTAACTTCAATGCACACGATCTATTACTTTTATCACCTGGTACATACAGGGCCGGCTCAACCCTTTAGGGGGCCTAAAGCGAATTATCAATTTGGGGCCCTTTTTCCGAAAGCATAAAATATTTTTTTAGTTCTTGTATAGTCCGTGTTGCGATACGTTGTGTCTAACGAGCCAAATCAAATCATAATTAAATTGAGGGTATTTGTAATTGTCACTTTCTTATGATCTGTTCCTCTATTTCCTAAAATTACACAACCCAATTCAGTGTTTCAAAATAAAAAATGGTGGCCCTATAGATTTGGGGGCCCAAAGCCCTAGCCTCATTTCACTTGGGCTTCAGCCGGCCCTGGGTACATAAGTTGCAAATCAAACTACTAAGGAAGGTTAATTTGAGAACACATATATTTCGTGCGAGCTACGAGAAGGCTATCTAAAACCATTCAAATTCAAAATTTGTTTTTAAATTTATCTTTATTATTAAAATACAATCTAAAAACCACAATTTACGTGTAAAAGTTTAAACGTATGCAAAAATAAATTAATTTTACACATGTGTAAATTTACTGTGTATACATGTGTAAACTGTTTCATTTACACATGTGTAAAAAGTTAATTTTAGAGTGTTTTTAAAAGAAAAGATGAATTATTTGGAAAGAACATTCATTTTTCAATGTTATATTTTAATTATAATGTGGATTTTACTAAAAAAAATGATTTGATTGATTTTTTTTTATTTGTTCTCATGGTTCTTACGATATTTAGTGTTCTCAAGATAACTCTCCCCTCAAACCACTAACCTAACAAATTTTAAAAACATTACATTAAACAAGTATAGAACCTTGGCCTACATGGCCTAAACCCATATCAAAATCCCACCAAGAACAACCATTACAGAGAACATATTCTCGGTTCAACCACAAATACCTCAGAAATCCTTAAATGATACATAAACCTATATATTTGATCCTAGGTTTATGCTATCATCTGTATTCAAGCATGATACTTGTCTCTACGGATCCCGGTGTCCTTCCCTACATATTTTGCAATAATTTTTGTCTCTACCGGTCCTGGTTCTCCTGCCCACAACTGCATGTTGATGATGGATGCCACAGACGAAGAGTTTTTCACATACTGCATATATAGTACGGATTACATTGAATTTGATTCTTGGCTAACACTTTAATGTCTACTTTACCAAATCTTTGAGATTTGCAAATCTAAATTCCATGTCTTAACAAACAATTACCGCCTCACTAGATGTAGCATTAGTATTCCAGAAGTTAAAGTTATCCAAAGTTTCGTCTGGATATGGATGTGGAAGCAGTATTGTTTTGGCTTTCTTCGTTGGCGGCCAAATTACGTTCTGCATAGTTTTACCAATGGCAGGATCCTTCACCCCCTGTGCTTTCTTAAGATAAGACTCAGTAGTCTTCATATCTAGAAATCATTTATTCACTTGTTCATCAAAATACTTGTAGAACCCTTTTCACTGCTGGACATGTTGTAGAATGGAGCTCGTTCTAGTTGTCCGAGATCAACTTTGGTCTGTGACTCAAAGTCCTTCCTTTGTTCATGATATTCTTCCTTTTGACCATCCATATGTCTTTGTCACCATCAAACATCCATAATCTTATTCCTGTCATAACCACGACCTTGTCATAGTGGCTTCTTCCAACATCAACCACATACATGTCGGGTGACTTGGATCATAACTCAGATTTGTGTTGGGCATCACCAAAATCTCTATTTGTTTCTTTGTCGACTGGGATGTAGTTTCATCATCAAAGTACTTTCTAAGTCGCCCAACTTGATCGGATCTATCAATTCTTAGTTCAGATGAATTGCTAGATCCTAGGATATTTTCCTCCCATATCTGCTTCAAACTTAAAGTCAATGTTATCTTCAGATTGAGATCTTGAACCGCTTGCACCTTGACTATCATCCTTGTTTTTATCATCAGTGTCAGCAAATTCCTTACCAACCTTTGCTCTAGCTATTGTTTCAAATCAAGAACCATAACAGATAAAACCCCAAGATTCGAATCTAACTCTTTGATCTTCTTATATTTCTCTTCATTGCTTTTCTCAAGATCATTTATCTTTATTTCTTTGAGAGCTGAATCTTGTTCAATGGCGACTACTCATTATTGTAGCTTCACAACATCTACATATTCATCATCCACAATCGCCATACTCTTTCCTTTAATAGATTAAAGATATTCATTTGAAATCTCTTGAAATTAGTCAAAATCAAAGGGTATAACTCCTGAGCTTTCCGGTTCTGAATGAATGAATGAATAAACAATTATGAGTTTCCATTTACTTGTGGTTGTAGCTCTAGTTGTGATTGAGGTTCTGGTTGTGGCTCACTCACTTGTAGTTGTTCTTCAGATGTTGTTGTGACAATCACGTTTGGTGTAGTAGTTTGGCTATCTTCAAGGCTTTCTCCAATGATGATCAGTCTCGGATCTCTCATACTCCTCTTTCTAGGACGAAGTACTACGTCAGAATAACGATCACTTGTTTCTTATTGCACACTTGTTTCTTGTTAACTCTTTCCGACATTCAAGCCTTCATCATCAGACAAGTTAATGTTCTTAATCTCCATTTCTAGAACCTGTGGAGGTTGTTGTATATTGTGTTCCCCAACAATTCTTCCTTCACACTTCTTAGATTCTTCTTCATCTCCTCAAATATCAACTTGGAATAATTACATTCCCAATCCATGATAAGTGCTATAAAGGTAGTCCATTGTTTTTGTTTCAATACATCAGTTCCACCTTTGTTTTTGGAAACACACAATAAGATGATGTGTGCCAACAGTCTCCAATAAGGATGTAGTAGCTTCTTTTTCATCAGCGGGTAATCTACTTCATAAATTAATCTTGGCAAGACAGCAAGAATTTTTGTCTTAGAATATTTTGTTGGATGTTCAGGGAGATTACATTTAATCCGCTCTGTATCCTTGCTTCAATTGTACCGTCACCTCTGGCTCTCCTCTTGTTCAGTGATGTTGTATCCCAAAAATTCACAGATGACATGGTTTTCCCTAATTGCATGTGCAATTCTGCAACTATTCAATCCCACTATCAGTGATTTGAACATTTCATGCCTTTTTGGTGGATCAGTCAAATATCCGGATATGTTTTGTTCGGCAACGGACTGCAAATCAACGGCCATGATCTATACAAAACTATAACATTTGGCCCCTCTCACCACCAATATTGCATGCTTTGCCTCCGATTAGTTAACCATCTTCCTCATGGATTTCTTTTTTGTTGCCCGGTGAAAACTTACTAAGAGGTCACCCATCCTAGTACTAGTCCCACCTGAGCACGCTTAATTGTGGAGTTTTCATGTGCTCCACAGCCCAACTTTGCCCAAAACGTGTTGTTGATTTACCAGGAATTGGATTACTTATGAACCCACGATCTCTCCTGTCCATGGGCAATGTGGGATTTGCCTAGGGTGTCATATTGGTCCTTGTTAATCTTATTAGTAGTCGGTATCGTTACAATCACCCCCTTAGGGACTCATCGTCCTTGATGAGGTTTGCCCTATAATCCCGAACGGTGCAGGAATAGTTCTGATACCATTTGTAACATCCGTCCTCTCTCACCACCAATATTGTCAACTTTATCCCTGATGGATTGCCCATCCAGATGCTCATGGATTTATTTTTGGTTGGCCTATTGAAGACTTGCCATGATGTCACCCATCCTGGTACTACTCTCACCTGAGCACAGTTAACTATAGAGTTTTCATGTGCTCCACATCACGACTAAGCCCAAACCGCGTTGGTGATTTAAAAGGCATATGATTACTTATGAACCAATGATCTTTCCTGTCCATAGCCAATGTGGCATATGCCTAGGGTGGCACATTAGCCCATGTTTATCTTATCAGTAGTCAGTATCGTTACACGAAACTTTCCAAGTGAGAATAGCAATAAAAACGAACAAAGTTTGACTTAGTCAACTGTTGATCAAGTTTGACGAGGAACTTGGTAAAACTTTTAATGCACTTAAAAGAATTTTAAATTTTTGAGTTAACTAATGCAATCAAGTAATTTTGGTTTAACTTAGTTTACGATTTTTATGGTGTTTCCGGATCTGTGGGGTTTTCGTGTTCATTGGGGTTTCAGAGTTCATCAAGTTTCCAGGAATCCTTTTGAATCAACAATCCGAATAAACTCCTAGGGTTTCTAGTCATCACCCCTAAACCCTATTAAACATGTAACTATGTACCGAAACCTGCGAATTTTGTTATCAAATTTTTACAACTCCGGATCAACCCTAAATCCAATATCGTCTAACACAGATTATTCGAACAACATCCAAATCCAACACTTCACCATACTCTCAAACTTGGTTCAGACATGAAAAACCTGCAACCCATGAGGATAAAAACACATAATTGATGAAATCGTAAATACCTTATTTTTAGAGATGGTTTTCTTGAAACTATATGGATGTGTGTATGCATGATTTGAGATTTTCTCTCTCAAACTTCAGAATAGGATGGGTTTTGGTATGGTATGGTTTGCATTTGGAAATAGTAGATTTTTAGATGGAGAAGTGAATATGAGAGATTAAATGAAGAAATTTTAACAGAGTCAACTGATTTCTGAACTTTAGGGTGGAAATCTTTTGTATAATAATAACAAGACAACATACCAAGTAGATCATTAAAAGGGTTCAGCCGATTACATCAAGGCTCAGGCACGCAATGGCAGCTCGATCGGTTGCGCAACAAAAGCGCCCTCAGAATCGACATCCCCATTATACACGCAATCATCGTAGCCAATTTCCCACAAATACAACCTGCACGCCTTCAGGTTCATAAAGAAAAACACTTAGAAATAGCAAAAAATAAAAATAAAATAAAAGCAGCCGCCATCTTAATTGACGCGCAAATTTCAGACACAATCATGATAGACAAATACTAGAAATTCAAGTCGGCGGAAAACATGAGAGTCCAACACAACATACCAGATCTTTCATTAAAAGGATTGAGCCGATTACATGAAGGCTCAGGTGCGCAATGACAGGTTGTTCGGTTGTGCTGCGATAGCGCCATCTCAAACGACATCCGCATTGTACACGCAATCATCATAGCCAAATACCCAGAAATACAACGTTCTGCACGCCTACACCATCACCAAGGGAAAACTTACAATTAACATTACACAATAGAAAATTCCTCACAAACATACATTGAATCAACGGGTACATAATTACCTTTATTTTTCCTTTGGTTGTGTTACGAACGTTTAACCGAGGCTCAGAGTTACTAAAAGGCTACACCAACATGACTACAATGGAGTTATTGGTAAACACTTGCCAAATAACGGTGACCAACAGTTCACCAAACATCCTGACATTGAACAACACTAAGCAAAGCAAACAAAACACAGTGCAACAAAAAACAAAGCAAGCGGCAATACCCTTCTCAAAAACTTTGATCGACACAGAAAATTAAAATTAAGCAAAACATCACAATTCGGGGAGTCTCACACCCCAAAGTTACCAAATACACAAAAAGAAAGAAACAGGCGGCGTACGGCGTACAAACGGTGGTGACTCGCCGTCAAAGTCACCGGTACCGACATCTTAATAGCATCAACGACAAACCAGAAACCACGAAACCATTAACAACACCGTATTCTTCCTCTATATCTCGGCAAAGCCTCCGCCATTGCCGGTTGTCGTAGTAATAATAATAATAATAATAATAATAATAATAATAATATAGTAAATAATATATGTATATATATAACTAGTGGGGTCAATCCTATGTTTTGCAGCAAGCGAGAAGTCGATCAATTTCGGTACACTCGCTATAACAAGCGAAGGAGAAAACCTAAAAAATATATAAGGGGACAAATAAAAATAAACACAATATAAAATAAAAAATTAGACAAAAAGAAATAACTGGTATATCTATTTTATTGTTACGACGCCCCCGAAAGGTAAATTAACTCGAACTTATACCGTCTGATGAAACGTATTATATTTGACCTTAATTGTTTCTAAACAAAATAAACATCAAATGTAGACCAAACTGAAAATGTACATAAAAATAAGCACGTAAACATATTATAGTTGACCCGACTTATTTTCAAAAACATTTACGTCAAATCATAAACCAACTTGATTTCATACAAAAACGTACATAAAAATAAGAATGTAAAACACATGGGGTTAAACAACCACTAGCTTGGTCTAGTGGTAAAGGTGTATGCCCCTCACCCCATAGGTGTTAGGTTCTAGTCTCACTTGAGATAAGGGGAGTATTATAAGTGAAGTAAAAAAAATTAGCCGTTAAAAATCAAACACATGGGTTCAAAATAATATTTTACAGAGTTTTTATAAGGCTAAGGAGTGTAAGTGTAAAATCTGAAGTTTGAGGGGATGGGATACACGAAAAAACAATTAAAAAACAAAAAAACCCACCATAACACCGCAGCTACTATATACATATAGTATATATACCCATATGTACTATATGTACATAAGGATGTGTTAAAATGAGAACTAAGTTGAGTTATGAGAACCATAGAAACTCACTTATTAGCCACACATTTAATTAATTGTGTAATGGATTTATGGTTGTAAACTTGTAATTAAACCATAATATTAATTGTATTATACCGGTGTAGTCATTTTGTTACACCAGTCTAAGGACGACGACGTAATTTTTTTTTTCATTTTTTGTATAATTTTTAGTTAGCCATTTTTACATCCTTGGTTAAAAAAAATAAAAATTTGTATATTACGTCGGAGTTCTCACGGTTCTCATAAATGAAGTGGGTTTTCAACTGAACCGAATCCTATGTATATATTTTACTAAATATAAAATTTGTCGTGTCCTTAGCTATATGGTGGTATTTTTTTTTTTTTTAATCTACTTTTATGAAAACTTTGATGGGCCAAGCTATGTTGACATATTAAAAGGTCCTTAAACTTGAACATTACACATATCACTCATTTGCATCTACGGCCTTTTGTCACTTCGATACCCCATTAGGGCATGTTTACTTTCAAAAGATATGGTTTGCCATATATGATATATCCACTTAACATGATAAACTTTTATATTTCCCTTCTAAAACTTTTTTTCTAACCTAATTTAAAACATTATCATAATTATCTTCTTTTTACTGGATCGATTGTGGCATTTTTATATTGTAGATGGTGATAAAAAGTTTATAAAGTATGTCTTATCTAAATAACAATGTAGACATGTTAAAGTACTTTTAGCTTAATCCTTATATACTCTAAAAACCAAGTCGCTCTACTATAATGTTTAGTATCAATAAAGTTCTACTTTAGGATCTAGATATATGCAAATAAATTACATGCTAAAGAGAATTATAAAAAGAACTCTATTAAAAGTTAATATATTTCAAGAAAAAGTTAAGAGTTAATTACATAAGATTGAATGGGTGGATGATATATAATAAAAGTAAGGGGAATTGGATTTTAATAATCCAAACTTTGCCTCGTTGGCTGACAATAATTTGTACTTAAGAAATTCCCTACAATAGTCCCAACTTTCAAAGTATTGGCTGTCAATGAACTTTTGTTAATCGAAAACTATCCGTTTTTCAAAACTGAAAGAGTTTGAAAGTTAAAAAGTTCATTGTCGGCCAATATGTTGAAAGTTGGGACTGTTGTGGGGAATTTATTAAGTACAGATTATTACCGGCCAACTATGCAAAGTATGAATTATTAAAATCCAATTCCCCTAAAAGTAACTTGTACGATAAACTTAGGTTAGACCATTGATTTTCAAATCCGAAAGTCTGATACAGTGAACGCCACACAAAAACAATGGTCCATGACAAAGGCATATTCAAAGAGTCGATATCACTTGGGGATATTTTAGTAAACCTGTTTCAATGTTTTTAGAGTAACAATAACCATGAAAGTGACAGGCGAATTGACAAATGATGTCCATAGCCACACACCTATATTCTTTCTCCAAATAATATCTCAACAGCATTTTACAATGATTAGACCGGTGTTGAAGAAGACCCACGAAGAATCAGATACACAATCCTTCGACTTTAAACCTTTTTGGTGGACCAAATATTTCTATAACAAATGTATGAAGATAAGCTCCACATTAGCAACTAATACATGTTCAGCGACCATAGAAATGGTAGATAATCTTAAAAACAATGTGTTTGCTAAAGGAAAATATACAAAGAATGTAATATCCGACCTTTGGTAACACCAATATTGTCTGCTTTACCTTAAATGCGTTGCCCATCTAGGAACTCACAAATATGTTTTTGGTTGCCCCGATGGAAACTTCACAAAAGGTTACTTACCCTAAGCACCCTTAGCTGCCACATCATTTGCCACATAATATCCTTATAAATCCTTAAAAACTTCAATTTCATCTCCAACCCTACAAATATCCTTACCATTCTTAATTTTCACCTAACCATTACACACAATAATTAAATAAAACTTTTCTTTTTTAACTTTGGGCCCACCTCATTACATGAACCGAGGCAAACACATGCCCTTGTTGCAAGGGCACCTCACCTAAGGGCTCCTTATAATGGACACACTCCAATACTAAGGACCTCCAAAGGCATCCAAGGGCTTGATCTCCAAGGGCCCATTGGAGATAGTCTGACTACTCTCGCCTGAGCACAATAACTATGATTTCCATCTGATCTAAAGGGCCATGCCCCCAAAACACGTTGGTGGTATTTGAGGCGGATCATTTCTTATGAACCCAACATTTCTTCTATCCACAACCAATATGAGACTTGTCTAGCGTGTAAAAAAAAAAAAATAACATTATGGAGAGTAAAAAATAAAGACCATGTTGTTAGCGATTTGATTTAAAGATGTCGATAACCTGAATAATGGACATTCATTTGGACTGCACTAATATGATGAACTCGTAGGCATCTAACGAATGTTCCAAACCTTAAAACAAATAGAATAGGGAAATAAAGGTGGGCATGTGGGAGTCAATACTCAATACTGTTAACTGTTTATTTGGTGGCGTCCAAGAGTTATCCAATCAGCCCAACTTGGGCAGGATAAACGACATCAATCTACCGATATTCTAATGTGGGGCCACCTCACCCTATCTAACCAATCATATATCTGGGATTAAATTGCTTAAAAAAGTGTTGATTTGGTTTTAAACGTACTTTTTTAAAGTGAAATGAAATGATGACTATCTTCTATTTTTTACTTATTTTTTTCCTTATGTAGATGAAATGAAGTAATTTTATATTGTTAAGACTATAAGGAGTGGTGGGGGGGGAAGAGGTGGGGGGAAGCGCCATGTGGCACTTGTGGGGCCCTTGTGGGGGGGAAAATAATTGTGGGGAGTGGAAGGGGGGGGAAGAGGTGGGGGGAAGTGCCATGTGGCATTTTATTTTTCTTTTTTTTTTTTAACTTTTTATATAAAACAATAATAATAATAAATACTTTTTATTAATAACAAACCTAGAAAAATACAAAAAAAAACCTAGAAAATTAAAAAAAATACAATAAAACCTTAAAAAATTAAAAACTACCAAATCATTTCAGATTATATTTTTCGATAATATCACGCTTCATTTGAAGCGTCATCTCTAACTCCGGCCCTTGCATATGGTCGGTGTTCATGGCGAGAAATCTCAAATCCTCGCGTTTTTCGCGCTGCTCTTTGATAGACAATTTGCGCTCTTTCAAAGTCACTTTTTTTTCAAACGCCTCGCGAATATTTTTTTTCTCCTCGAGCATTTTTTCTTGAATCGTATTGAACTGGATCATGGTGGCATTTAAATCTTGCAAGTCAGCGCTGTAGGTGCCGGTTGATCCAGAACCCGAACCCGAAGCAGTTGATTTCCCAGCCCGCTTTTTTGACTTATCTCGGCCGGGTGGGCGACTCAATTCCTCTTCAAACTCGTCATCATCCAAATTAACGGCTTCTACGTTTTCCGGATCAGTTTGACGGTTTCTTGACGAATTTGTTTTCGACCTTTTTGCGGAGCTACTTGCAGTGGGGACGTACGCCCATTTTGAGTGGTTCTTGGCGATTTCCCAACAATGAAGAAACTTGAATTCGAGACCCGTTTCGTTACGAAACGCTAACAGCGAGCGCGTTAGGCTGTCGGTATCCGTTTCACCGCTTTTTGGATTATTTCTTGCGTAATAATAATGCGGTTGAAACGTGTTCATTGCCCTGTTTATCTCTGTCCACTTGGACGAGAGACTATCGTTTGCTCGATAGAACTCTCGTCCCATCAACCCATGGAACGCGGCGTTTATGTCGTTCCAAAACTCAACTTTATGGCGACTAGTTCCTACAAAAAAAAATAAAAAAAAATATTAGCAACACCAAGTGTATAAAAAAAAAATATTAGCAAAAAAAAATTATTAGAAATACCTTCTTGTTTTTCCGACTCGCTTATCCACGCTTTCGTTATAGCGAGCTCTTCATCGGTTGTCCACTTAAGTGGTTGGCGGTTAGCGGCGGCTATTGCTTTCTCCTCCGGGGTCTTCCTCCTGTGACTTCTTCTTGGAGGGGGGGTTTTACCCGAAGATGATCCCGCGACATTTTGTGGTTGTGTTTCGGGTACGGTTTGGGTTAAAGGAAGTTGTGAAGGAGGTTGTGAAGGAACGAGCGAATCATTGAATGGGAAATTCGGATAAATTTGCCCACTAATGAAACCCGCATAACCCGCGTAGTCGGGACAAGGTGAAGGAATGGGTGGACGGTTTGGGATCGGGCGAACCGGTGGTGTATTCGGGTTTGGGACATACGCGTATGGGTTGTTCGGGTCGAAGCCTCGGTTGTAAGGGTTCATTTTTGGTTGAGGAAGTGTATAAAATATGGATGAAAATTGTATAAATTTGGTTGAAAAGTGTATAAAATTTGGTTAAAGTGGGTGTTTTGTAGTGAAATGGGGGTAATTTATAAAAAATTTATTTTTTTGGCCGTTGGTTTATAGCCGTTGCATAATTAATTTTTTTTTTTTTTTTTTTTTTTTTTTTTAAAGGCTAACGTTCAAATATGTTGGTCCAATAAGATGCCGCCACGTGTCCCTCCTCTCCCCCCCACGCCAGTGCCCTCCTCCCCGCCCTCAGCCCCACGCCGGTCTTCCCGCCCCTATGGCGGCGGTGTTCCCCCCCTCTCCCGCCCTTCTCCCGCCCCCACTCCCACTAGTCTAATTGTCGGTCAGATTTGGTTGGGCCATGTTCTATGGGTAATTCACGACTTCTTGGGCCATTCACATACTTGCAATGTATTATACATAAGTAACATAACCCAATAGTATAAAAATAAAATGGTTTAATAAGTTATATGATTTATCTAAGAAATATTACTAAATAATCATGTATCAAATGTCAAGAAAAGACATGTATTTCTTTTCAAGAGAAATGAAATAAGCATGTTTTACATACTTGCAATATATGCTCTCGAACTAACTTCAATGATAACTTGTACTTTCCATTATTGCGTTTTGAAATTGTCGTTAATATGACAACAGTCTACTGAGTTTGTGCTGCACAATTCATTATGGTCTCTCCTAAGTCTAACATGATAACAGTCTACTTATACAATATTTTCCGGGGTTTTCTATATATGTACAACTTGAGAACTCGGAACTTTTGGTAAATGAGTACATTTTTTTTTTTCATTTACTCTTTTTCATTCCAGAACAAGTAAAATTACATCAACATAATGGGCAGGCGAGCAACAAGCTGTGCCACCACCCCTTTCTAAATAGCAAATCCTAATCTACTAAAAACGTAACCCTGCCCACCCGGAGCCGAGACACTATTATGAATAACCCATTGAACCCTGGTCAGGAAACGGGTAGCCTCCGGTGCCAATGAGCCGAAGGTATCAAAGGCCAAGGGCACAAAAACGTGTTGGTTCTTTTTTTTTTTTTTCAACAACCGAAACCGAAAGGATTTCTTTTCATAACTATACGTTTTTTAACGGTGACTTTCATATGAGTGACCCAATGTCACACTGCCTAATCGGCAGCCCTAGCCAAGGTCTGCCCCAGACCACGTTGTCTTACCCGGGCTCGCGCTGGTGTATCAGACTTGGTTACGGCGTTCCCCCGGAAACCGTACTGCCTCCACACGAGTTTGCTCGCTGGAGTAACAGCCGGGTGAAAACCGGGGTGCGGCTCAGGATCAAACGCTCATCAATGCGTTTGTCGCCATCATTGCCCGGATGCCGTAGAAAATAATGAGAGTGGGAGTCGAACCTGGGTCACGAGGAACACCAAATCTTTCCCCAACTACTCCACCGCTACCTCATTGGCCATAACTATACATTTTACAACCCTAAATGTATTTGTTTGCTTGCCAAGTCTCATTCATTTTACTTGACTACTCTCAGCTACACTTTGATTTTAACCAAGCTCTCAAAAACTTAAAATTTTTAGTTCAATCAAACAAGAGATGATATAGTGATATAAGTAACCATAAATTTGGACCGACACATTATTTAGCTTAACTAATTAGACCATTTAAGGTCATTATTCTGAATACATAGCAAGGATGGTATATAGGCATACTATAAACACAACCGCTTTGCTAGCAATAGAATGTCAATGATTAAAAACCTTACTCAAATTCCATGGAGACGTATTAATCTTTACAGTCAATTAGGTGACAAGAAGCAAAACAAGAATACACCTCCAAAAACGAAGAAAAAATAGTTGTTGAAGACGAAGAAAAAAGAGTTGCTGAAGACGAAGACGTGAGCTGCTGCTGTGCTGCAGCTGAAAATGAACAAAAACGAGTTGCTGCAACTAAAAATGAACATTATTCAGATAATCAGATGTCCAACCAAACATCACCTAATGATTCAGCACTTACCCATTCAGAATCTCTTAAGTCTTAACCATCAATGTTTTAAAAACCGGTTTTTTAACCATACCGGATTGAACTTAAAAATGGTTTAACCGGTTGAACCGGGTTATATCGGGCGGTTTAACCGGATTGACTAGTTAACCCTACAATTTTATAAATACAACTTTAACTCAAAAATAATCTAATAGTATATGATTTTGTAGTAAAAAAATAATAATTTAAAAATGAATCCATAATTAAAAAATTCCCGAAGTACTCAATTTTGAACAAAGTTGTTTTTATATAAAAGGGTATATTTGGGTTTATGTCATTAGAGTGTTGAATCATAAAAACATCAAGTTCATGATCGTTTAAAAGTTAAAATTCGTTATCATCGTCACCCTCATCAATAAACGTATAACTATTTTCATTTTCAACATTCTTTAATAAGAAGTTTTAGTTACCAATAATCAAAATATAGTAAAATTATGTAAAATAAGTAACATATATACCAAGTAGCCTTGTCTTTAAGATACCGGTTCATGTTCTTTCTCACTTAACATGACATCTATATCATTATGGGCCAATAAAGTCTTAAATTTAACCTTGTACCGGTACCGGTATAACGGTATAAACCGGTATACCGGAATTTAGCGGCGGTTCAAATCCTTTACCGTTTCCTCATATTACCGGACTGATTTGTTCCGGCCAAAACACCGATAAACGGTATAACCGGTTCAACCGGCCGGTAAAACCGGTTTTTAAAACACTGTTAACCATTCAAATCTCTTACTGGTTCAGCGCTTACTCATTCAGAAATTGCCAAACGAAACATGATTATACATGCAACTTTATGTATCCAAGTTGAATAGTTGAATTAGAAGCCGTATAATGTCTAGTCAAAGAGTTTGAAAAGATCTACCATAAGGTCCAAGATAATAACTAGGGACGGATCTTAGTTGGATCTAGGCCGAGCCCCGGTTCTTTCGCTTTGTAGTGCAAATTTTACCGAAAATTTTAAATGTATCAAGTCTGACTCTACCTATGTTTCTCATTACCCCTCCCCAAACCAAAACACACACACTCATTTAAAAGTTCAAGACATAATAACATTTTTTTTAAATCAGAGTTCACTGGTGAAATCCTAATCATAACAACATTTGGGTCACCAGTTCGAGTCCTCCCACACGCCGGACCCTTTCAACCTTAATGGGTATGATTTTTCGATGGACGAGAATCGAACCTGTGACCAACCCCGGGCGGAAACCCTCTGAAGAGGTAAATCCTCCCACCTAAAACCAGTTGGACTGGAGATCATCGACACTTTATGCTTATAGATACAAGACCTGGTCGTATATATTAACTAAAATACTAAATAAACTTAAAGGGTTGGGTTATTCTACAAAGGCTACAAAAAATGAGAAGGGTGAGAAGCCACTAGAAAATGACATGTGTCCAAAGGATTAACAAGTGGGAGGGGTAATTTTGTCAAAAACCTATGCACATGCAAGTCACATGCCATTTCCACCTTCATTTTTAAATGCCCGTAACTTTTTTATACGTCATCCGTTTTTAAAAAAAATTATACCATAAAATTGAGCGTCTTTTTATCTTTAATATGAGTACCATATTGCTATACTTTAGAAAAAAAAAATTCAAAACCCAGTTGCGTAAGACACAATGGAATGTAAAACACAATGGAATGTAAAACACAATGAACACCAATTAAATATAGGGTATAAAACACATTCAAGAGTCTAGTAAAACACAATGAACGATACTAAAGACACAATGAATAGAAGACTAAAATACAATGAATACTTTTGAAAAAAAAAGTTGAAAACCAAGTTGCGTAAGACACAATGGATGACATACGAAAGACACAATGAACAGAAGACTAAAATACAATGAATACTTTTGAAAAAAAAGTTAAAAACCCAATTGTGTAAAACACAATGGACAACATATAAAAGACACAATAAACAGAACACTAAAACACAATGAATAATAGACTTAAACACAATGAACATAATAAAACACAATGTACACCTAAATACAAAACTCATTTGCGTAAAACATAATTAAAAGCATACTAAAAACACAATGGACAAAGTTAAATCATGTGTAGACTAAAAAAACATAAATAACATATTTATAAAGCACACATGCATACTATAACACAATGAACGAGCAGAAAGACACAACGGAGAAGAAAACCCATTTAGCATGAATTTTTTTTTTCAATTTTAATGTAGCAATGTGGTACTCATATTAAAGATAAAAAAACGCTCGTTAATATGGTGAAATTTTTTTGAAAAAAAAATGTCGTATGAAAAAGTTATAGACGTTTTAAAATGATGGGGGGAATTGACATGTGCATTGCATGTGGAGAGAGAAAGTCAACAAATGTGGTTTTCCTTTTATGCCCTTCCTCTAATTTATTATTTATTTTTTTCAAACAAACTAATCTCAACCATTCAAATATATGATCAATGGATCACAATCCTTCTCACCCTTCCTAGAAAAAGTGTCTTGTGTATTTGATCCTAACCCTAAACTTAAATTAGGCATTATATATTTGATTTTAATTGATTCCGTAAATTTTGTAGGCGAGGCAATTATGTATTATTTAAACGAAGGTAATCAAGGAAAAGAGGCGATCAATATTTTTCCCATCTATATCCTCACAATAACATTTAGGATACAAATTTATAAAATATATATGGGAAATGGGACCACCTAATTTAACAAATTTTGTTTCTATCATGATTCCCTTTCCTTATTTGTATCTTAAATACTCCCTCCGTCCCATTTTAAATGTCCCACTTCCAAAAACACACATTTTAAGAAATTTTTTGTTTGTATGTGGTAAAATGACAATAATATCCTCAAAAGTGGTGATTATGTTTTGTCTTTTATGGGCAAAACTGGAAATTACATTTCCATTTTTGGAAAGAGACATTTAATTTGGGACAAACAAAAAAGGAAAGGAGGACATTTAAAATGGGACGGAGGGAGTAATATATAAAAGTTATAAATGTTTTTTATCGGAGTCAGCAATTTTATGGGTCAAGTGTCGTCTTCAATAGCATGTTGTGACCCCTATAAATAACCCCTGCTCCCTTTCATATTCTCCATCCTAGAGACCACCCATCTGTCCTCAGCCTTTAATTCCATCCTCGGAAACACTACTAGTGTCCCTTCATCCTTTTGGAATCAGTTTTGATACATAATCAACTGTTAATGGATAAAATGAAGCCGCAATCGACTTCGTCGTTCGCCGAGAATCTATTTGGCCCCAAGGATGCATCCTCCTCTACCTCATCTGGCCTTTTCAGCTCTGTTTTTGGCCCCTCCTCAACGGTATTCCCACTCCCTCATTCGTATCGGTTTCTAATAGAAACCAAATATTACTATTGCTATTACTATTATTATTAATTCGTAATAAAATTACACTTGATTTCTTTTAATATTAAATGTCATTATTAATACTAAATAGTTGGGGATTGGATATTTCAGGGTCTAGGAAGAGACTCTAAGAACATAGGATCTCCCAATAAGCAGGAATTCGGAGGTTCCAAACCTTCAACACAAGGTTGGTTTGATTAATAAAAATTTATATATTATGCTTGCATATTCTAAGCATAATTAATTAACACTTTTCTATCTCTAAAATATAAATATTAACTTTTTTAGAAACCCATAAACTGGTTAACATAACAAGTTGTGTTAAGGTTGACCCATTTTTAAGCGAGTCGTGTTCAGGTTGACTTGTTTAATAAAACGCTCTGTTCCTAAGTTTATCTGGGGAGGGAAAAGAAAGTAAAAGAACCCAAAGGAAAGGAAATGAAAGGAAAGGAAAAGGAAAGGATACATATCCTTTCCTTCAGTTTCCTTCCAAATCGCAACAAAAACTAAACTAAAGGATTTAGCATAGTTTTCTTTTCATTTCTTTTCATAAGTGAAACTCGAGAACACAATATGTTTTCCTTTTTTTTTCCTTCCTTAAATAAAACTCGGAAACACAAGAAAGTTTTCATTTCTTTCCAAATGTCTTCTTTTCTCTTGTTAAGTGAACTCGGGAACACAGCCTAAATGGGGCGTGTCAGCCGACCCAAAACCTATTATTTTGCACGCCTGTACTTTGAGTGTATGTACTATAATGTGACTAACTTAAAAATCTTTCAAAACTGCCATAGACTACAAGACACAAAGAATGACGGGTGAAAAAGATGGGAATCCTGTTTACCAAAACGAAACAACAGAACCAAGTTATCTGAGTTCATCAATTTATTATGGTGGCCAAGAAGTCTATTCCCCTAATACGAATACCAATCACCCTCCGCATACTGTGAGCATCTCAACCTTTTTGGTTATTTTGTTATGTATTGACATTAAAAACATGAGAACTAACAATGTCTTCATATGTTGATTAGTTCAAGAAAGATGGAGGTGATGATGATCCCAGTGCTTCCAGGGGAAATTGGTGGCAAGGTAACATTTTTTTATTATCTTTGTTGTATAATTAAAAATTGCTTCAATGCTGCTTATATCCTTTCAATCCAAATAATGATCTCATATCTATGGTTCTGCAGGATCTCTCTACTACTAAATGCCTTTTCGCGTCTGGATGGAGAATTAGGAGTGGCAAGACTGTAAATGATCCTAATGTTTTGCCCGAGCTTAATTAGATTTTTCATTGCGAGGTCTTAATTTTCTTTAGAGTCGTATGTAGTCAAGATGTTTTTTTTCATATCTCTATAACAAGTGTGGTTGAATGTATCCTCAACTCTCTTGTAGTTGGATTTTTACTAGTGACATATGTGATTTTCTGAATTGATGAATATTGTGATTGATGACCTTGACTATAAATAATTACAATCATACAAGATAAAATGCAACTACAATCCTCTAAACTAGGAAAGGATAATTACAAGTCAATCACATTAATTTACAATAAATCTTCGTTGACTAACAGCCCCCCGCAGTTTGAGGCGTAGCCTGTCGAAGGCATAAACTGAAACGAAATCGAGTGAAAAGTTGCTTCGAAAGGCCCTTGGTGAAGATGTCAGCATACTGAAAATCTGCTGGCACATGAGGAACACGCACATCACCTACACGTACTTTCTCACGAACAAAATGAATATCCAATTCAACGTGTGTGGTGCGTTGATGTTGAACCGGGTTTTGTGATAAATAAACTTCCGAAATATTGTCACATTAGACAATTGTTGCTTGCGTGACATGTACTCTGAGTTCCGAAAGTAAATTCCGAATCCAACTAGTTTCGGCGACAGCATTAGCGACCCCACGATATTCAGCTTCGGCACTTGATCGGGAAATAGTGGCTTGTCGCTTCGAACTCCATGAGATCAGGTTACCGCCCAAGAAAATACAAAAACCAGATGTGGAACGCCTAGAGTCAGGACATCCGCCCCAGTCTGCATCTGAATAGGCGATTAGCGAAGAAGATTTAGTCAATAATGTCGCGGATGTAGCAAAGTATGCGCTTCAAAAACTGTAAGTGAGGCACACGAGGATCATGAATGAAGAGTCAGACTTGTTGAACAGCGTAAGCAATGTCGGGACGAGTGTTGAGCAAGGCTTGCAAGCGGACATGTTTGTGCGTCTAAGAATGTCAGTAGCATAAGATGACAGAGATAAAAAGAGTCCCCCGTTTTTCTGTCAACATTAATGCCGAGAAAATGATGTAATTTACCAAGATCGATCATAGCAAATTCCTTCTTCAATACCTCAATAAAGTGATGTAGAAGAGCTGAAGAGGAGGCAATCAAGATAATGTCATCGACATATAATAATAAGTAAGCCGTTTGACCAACGCAGTTGAACACAGAAAGAAATGTATCACATATACTGCTACGAAATCCACACCGAGTAATAAAGGTTGAAAAACGTTGATACTAAGCACAGGGCGTTTTTTTTAATCCATATAGTGATTTCTTTAACCTGCAAACAAAATCTGGATTATTTCGATCAACGAAACCTAGAGGCTGGTGCATGAAGACTGTTTCGTTTAGATGACCGTGAAGAAACGCATTTTTCACATCCAATTGGTGTATGGGCCAAGAACGAGACATTTCCAAACTGAGAACGGTGCGTATCATAGTAGGTTTCACAATAGAGCTAAAGGTCTCAGCACAGTCTATGCCAACCGTTTAGCTTTTGCCATTAACTACCAAGCGTGCTTTATAATATTCTAGCTGACCATTTGAATGATACTTATGTTTAAAAAGCCACATACACTGGATGATGGGTGCCGAGGTAGGCCTTGGTACAAGTTCCCACGTATTATTCTCTAATAAAGCCTTAAATTCAGTTTTCATGGCATCATTCCAAGTAGGGTCTTGAAGGGCAGTAAGGTGAGATTTTGGTAGAGGAGAATTCGTGGAAGTAACCGAAGAGAGGTTAAATGGAACCCGAGGTTTGGAAATGTCGGCACGTGACCGAGTTACCATGGGATGGGGTGTGGGCTGTGGGTATTGAGGTTGGGCTGGTTGAGGGTTGGTAGCGGAAGTGGAGGTGGGCTGGTGTGGACCAGTGGACGATGTAGGTTGGTTAATGTGAGTTGGGCCAGAAGTGGAGGGGTGGGAAGACGGGCCTGAAGTGGACAGGTGGGTGGGTGGGCCCGTCACAGAAGGTCTAGGCGGAGAAGGGGAGTGGTTAATTGGGTCGGTTGGTGAGTTGTGTAGTTGTTAGTGTGTATTAGGATGTGCAGTAGGTGGATGGGAGTTGGGGAGGTGATAAGAAAACAAAGGAGAATGATGAATATTGTCATTGATTACCTTGACTATAAATAATTACAATCATACAAGATAAAAGGCAGCTAGAATCCTCTAAACTAGGAAAGGATAATTACAAATCAATCACACTAATTTACATTAAATCTTCTTTGACTAACAACATATATTAATACATTAATATGCCCCCTTTTGATTGTGCCACAAAGGTTTGGTATGATGTTATATCATTCCCTTTGAAGATAATATTATGTGTAGGGGTGTTCAAATTCGGATAATCTGAATTTCGAATATTTGAATTTTGGATAATCTGAAATTTCGGATAGTCAATATTGGGATCCGAATCTGGATCCGAAATTTCGGATATTCAAAATTCGGATAATCCGAAACTTAATAAAAAAATAATAAAAAAACGTTCTCATTTATGTCTAAAATGTGAACATGTTAAAAAAAACAAAAATCGAAGTTAGATAAACGAAACTGGAACAAAAAAAATGTAAAAGAAACTTACCGTTTGGTGGACGGGGGCTGTGGAGGTCGGAGACGAGGTGGACGGGGGTTGTTATAGTGAAGAGAAGAGGGAGCGGCTGCTATGGATTGGAGTAGTATAGACTTAGGGTTAGGAGGATTAGGGATTTAGGATTGTGTTATGTAGTGTATATAATATTATATTATATTATATATATATATATATATATATATGTATTAATATTCGGATTCGGATAAGCCGATTATCCAAAAAATTTCAAAATCAGGACCTGAATCCGAAATTTCGGATATCCGAAAATCGGATTATCCAAAATTTTGGATAATTCGGATTATCGAATTTTTCGGATTCGGATTTTTTTGAACACCCCTAATTATGTGTGTGTTTGAAGTGCATTCCATTCATTTATTCCCTGAAGTTGGTTGAGTATGAGAATGATGTAATATGCTACGATCATCCTTTTTATCTCTGGTGCCATAACCAACCGGATTTCTTTACATCATTGTCTCAATAATATACACTTTAATTTGTTAGGTACATGTCTTGTGTGTTGACATTCCATTTAGGTGATCTTTCATCCATACAGTTACATCATTGATCCATACACAAAACCATACATCCATGTTTGATGGTGTATATTTCACTTGTATAAGTCACCATCCAAAATAAAATAATAATAATAATAATAATAATAATAATAATAATAATAATTGTAAAATTAATTTCAAAATGAAACCAAATTGGGCATGGAGGTCAAAATAATAAGACACTTAAAAAATACAACCTTTTTAAATAGTTTTGTTTAGAAAGTATGATTATTAAAATTAAGAATTAATTACATGTGGTTTTCCATTTTGTCATTTACTTATCCATTTATTTGAAACTACACCATTGGCACCAACTTCTATAAATAGTTTCACCATTAGACTATTCGGAGTGGTTTCGGTGAATGAACTCGGGGAGGTGACGTGGGCTCGGTGCCGAAGTGAAACACCCCCCCCCCCTTTATTTCTCGGGGAAACCAGGGAATACTCCCCCTCCTCACCGAGTTATCTCATTTGTCAATTATATAATTAAATAATAAAGAAAGATAATTAAAAAATGAAGGGGGAATGGGGGAGTTGAGGGAAACCATTTCCAAACTTTGGGAGAGAAAATGGGGAAAATGATGTGGCGCTGATATGACATTTGGGGGAGTTGGGGGGAAAATGGCACCACACCAAATAGTCTTTGACTAATTGGTGTGGTTTCGGGGAAAGGTTTAGGGGTGATGATGTGTACAATTCCCCCGAGGGGAACACCTTATTATGTGATTGGCTCTTTTTCTTTTTTCTTTTTTTTTTTAATTAAACTTTATATAATAAAAAAATGAGGGGAAAGTGGGGGAATTAGGGGAATACAATTTCCAAACTTTGAGGGAAGAAATGGGGATTTGAGGTGGCACTTATGCGGATTTTTAAAAGTTTATACGAGTGGTGTAATTTCTCATAAATAGATATTAAAATTGATAAACCACATGTACTAACCATGTAATTCATTCTAAAATTAGTTTAAAATTATTTAATAATTTAAATACAAGTTTATTAAAAATATAACTCTTAAAATATAAAACATAATATAGTTGTAAAAACAACAATTAATTAAAAATAAATACCTTCCGGCTATCTATTTAAGTGAGCTCTCCTTGTTCTTGGTTGTGACATAATTTCTTCTTCCTCCAAAATCAATTGGGTCGTCACCATTGCCACGTTGATCCATCGGATGACGATGAAGAATCCACGAAGTATGAAGTATAAAACAATTTGAATGTGTGTAGAGTAACATATTAAATTTGGAGAGAAGTTGTATATCCAAAAAAAGTTCTCTAAATAATAAGTGTTTGTGTTTAAATAAGTGTAAAATTAATTACTAAATTTATTTTTATAGAATTTATAGCCGTTGGAAGCTAACAGGCCACAAAAAGGAATAGGAATGGACGGGATTGGGTGCTCCCCGCCATGCGATTGAACAGGATGACGGAGGGGCACGATGATGTGGCATTTCCCATTGCCTATCCGGATCGGACCGGCCGGTCCGACCGGTTGAACCGAGATTTGGCCTGGTTGGACAGGAATTCGGTAAAGTTGAATCGGATTTTATAGAATTTTTTAGATCTTTGTTGACTTTTTTTGACCGGTTCCTCAAACCGGTTGGACCGGTTGAACCGGGAATTGCCGGGGTGTCTGAATCGACGTCCGATCCGGTCCTAAAAACATTGCCTATCCCGTGACCATAAGGCTAGTGGGTGCGGAGACAACCCAAATAGGTTGTTTTTCCTGCCAGATAGGATGCCACCTAAGTAAGGTGGGTTGTTCTCTTTTTTTTTAGAAAACGCAAGGGTGTAGAGATAACTCTCCCCTTTTATGATTAATTAATTATTAGATGTTTGGTTGGCCAAAAATAATAATATTAAATGCAAGATTGGTCCGTCTTCCATGTCTCAAACAAAACGTTTGAGACGGAGACATGGGAGGGGGCGGTGTTTGGGACGGGCTCCCACACCCACCAGCCTAACAAATGGTCTTACTCGATCGTTGGAGTTATCAGTGCCCTATCAAGTTTCTACTTTCACATTTACCCTTAATCATAACGGTTTATGTATTGAGTTGATCATTGATGTTACAAGTGCTCCCATCAAGTTTCTATTGATTTTCTAGACAGTAAAACACTTGATCATAAATGGATGACAAGTAAAGATTCTCACTTTTGCAACGAATTTCAACTTACCAAGGAAACATCTAGATAATGGATTTTTGTTAGGTCCTCTTACCTTTTTCCTAGCTTCTACATTATGAGATGTATAAGATATTATATAAAAGAAAACTCTATTATTTGGAAAAATTTAAATTAAAATATGTATAATTCTATACTGTCCTAATTCCTAAAAATATCTTTATAAATGTCTTCTTTGGCTTATGGATATTGAAGAAAACTATAAATATTTATAACAAAAAAACCAAAATATTAAACAAATCCAGGAGTAACCTAAACAATGTCGTTTTAGGTGTTTTATATTTCAGTAATTCGTTTTATTTCAATAAATCATTCAAATCAATATGTGCGAGTAAATATAGTGAGTGTAACAAGCAACTCTCAAGGTCATCTTTAAAAACTTTGTTCTATCGGATCATAATTAAGACGTTAAAAATTGGGGCGGATTTATAGCGTAAGCAGGGGTAACGTCCGTTACCTCTCAACTTTTTTGGCGTAGTGTATTTTTAATTTTTTTTACGCATTTTGTATTACGTTATCTGTAAAAATTATGTAATGTTACCCCTGAAATCTTAGTCTAGATCCGCCACTAGACTTAAAAATGACTTTAAATTTGAGGAAACTATCATGCATCATTGACATTTTAAGGCCGGATCCAAGATGAATCCGCCAGCTGTCTTTTTTGGGTTGGTCCACTTCCATACTCGTTATTCAATATCCACATCTAACCATGTTGGAATATATAACACTCGCGTATATGTGCCATAAGAAGAACTAGCATGATATCTTCTTTAAAGCAAACTTTCAGGTTTCAATTCCTCCAACAAGTTGCTGTCAAGAACCAGATTCATTCCACCATCTTAAAGTACCAAAACATGTCTAATCCAAATACCAAATTGCATTCTCTTTTTAGATTACATAAAAGTTGACCATATAAAAGTCAACACAAGAGAAACAACAATTTATCAACACATGGCCAAACAACAACATGACAGTTATTCATGACACAATTAAACTACCAGTAATTTATTTACTAAACACATGAGCTAGAAAGTCTTAGCTAGAAAAGAACCAGCCAACATGCACTTCAAACTCACTGGTAGTCTTCAAATCTTTCAAGGCAATGTATAAGCTGCAAAGCACAACGTACAAATATGTCAACATTGAGATGTCTATACCTAATAAATCAAGTATCTGGTCACCCACGTGTCACAATTCTTATATTATCCTTCGTATTTAAGGGTTTGTTTGGTATGGGGTAATGGAATGGACGAGAGAATGGAATGAACAAGGTAATGGAATGGAGAAAAAATGAAATAGACGATTACCATTTCATGGTCTTGTTTGGTTACCACGTAAGAATGGAATGATTATAGGGATGGCAAAAAAATCCGAGCCCGACGGGTATACCCGAAATCCGAAGCATTTGGGACAGGTATATCCGATACCCAACGGGTATGGGACGGGTTTGGTATTGGAAAAAAAATATTTCGCGGGTATGGGACGGGTATGGTATTAGGTGATACCCGACCCGATTACCCGAAACTAAATAACCGTCTACCCGAAATATATACCCGAATACTTTTAAGTTTTATATATATCTTTTCTTAACTACTTTTTAGTAATGTTTCATTTGAATAGATTCATTATTTGAAAAATAAACTTTTCGTCTAAAATATATATTCTAATAACATATTTATATTTATATGCTATGAAATATCTATATATTATTATTATCTTATTAAGGAGGAGTGATGACCAACATGGTCATTTTCGTTTTCATACAACTTAATAAGCAAGATGTACAACATATTTAAGCAAGAAGTTTAAGGGTATTATGGGGATAGTTGTGACAATTAAGACACTTAAAAGGGTATTATAGACATTTCATCATCCTCTTCCTTCACAATATCAAAACAAATTTACATTAGTACCCCTAATTCCCATCCCTGCCCCTGGTTACTTGAATCGTCCACAGAAGCCTTCATTATATGCCAGTAAGGGAAGATGAACAGGCTTCAACCACTAGCGGTTCAACAACCTTTCGAATTGGATTTGGAAACCATATTCAATCGCAACCGTCACCGTGTATTTAATTGAAACCGTCATCAGTTTCAAGGTTATTGAAATTAAAATTAGGTTGGGTTCTTTCGATTACGCACTTTAACAGGTATTGATTTCAATCCGTTTTGTAACATTTTAGTAATTGATGAATATAATTTTGATGACTTTCATCGATTGGGGATGGATTTAATTAATGGATTTCGTTTCGGTTTAAGGATCTGTTTGCTATTTGCTGTTTGCTGTTTGCTTTCATTTGTATATAAGTTTTATGACTTTGTTTGATTTTGTAAGCCCTCATTTCAATTCATAGTACAATTTGAGGATAAAGGTGATGTGATGTGATGTGTTGTGTTGTGTTTAGCTTTAGAACTCTTGCTATATAATGCTTTATTTGTCATTTTTTTTATGAATGTTCATATAACCAAGGAGACCAGGTAAGGAAGGCAGTCATATAACCAAGGAGATCAGGTAGTGAAGGAAACAATGATATCTTGGGTAACAACTGAAGAACAACGTTTGGATTGTATTCGTATATTGGAGTGAAGACGACACACGTAAGTGGTGTGTATGATGTGTATTTTGATTATATAAGCATGTGTTGGTTGAATACTCATACTTAATGTATTGAACTAATAATGATATTCATTTTGAGATTTGAAATTAATGTTTTAACTTTGTCTTTCATATTATTCCTCAGTGACTGAAATCAGGACAGTTGCTTAGGAGATACATTTATGATTATTTTGAAACTTATTGGGCATATATTGGTTAAGATTCAAACGAAAACAAGGCATTTTTATGGGTCATATTTACGGATATGCTTTGATTAGGTACGAGGTTTTCATTATTTTTTATGATTGATACAGTTACTGGTAAAGTCGTTGATTTACTTTTATTCAGGTCATTTCCAGAAGATGAAGTCATATCATGGCTCAATAAGCCATCTGAAAACGCTAAAAAGCCGGTGAAAAGCAAACATTTTGATCTTAATTTAGTGAAGATCGGCCATCCTTACCAGCCCTTCGCACGTTTGCCTAATGCCCCTCTTTGGTGTGTCACCAAATCGAGTATGTTATAAACGCCTTGAATTTGTTTTGGCCCTTTTTGGTTTTGATGGGGGTATATAAGAAAGGTACTGTACCTGATGGAATTGAATGTTCATTTGTGAAAGGACTGTGCAGCTGATGTTGTTAAATGTTCTGAAATAAAAATGACTTGCTGTCCAATGAAAAATAACCATTTGTGGATGGACCGTGGATGGACCGCCTCTTACCCGGACCCGTCCTTACTTGAAAATGTGATATAAAAATTTATCACAAATCAATATAGAATAAAAATATAACAAGGCAAAATAGTTAGTAGTTAAAGATTCAATAGTTGAAACTTGAAGTTATGCAACCCTTATAACCAAGTAGCTAATGTTATGTGCTTATTATTTCAGGTCAAAGAAGCTAAATGTCTGCAAAAAGCATTGTTTAGAAGATGTCTAGGTTGCTGCACTTGTAAGCACTTCAGTCTCCTATTTCTTGTATATTAGCTTAAATATTTGTATTTGCTAAATGTTGGCTTTCTGAATTAGTATATGTTAACCTTCATGTTTACACTTTAGAGTATACTAAGTCGTTTGATTCGATTATAGTAGTGTAATAGTTCAGATTGCTAAAAACCAAAGGGCTCTACAAAATCCCACGCTTTTTGCGTTTTGCGCTTCGCGCGTTACGCTTAGACCTCGTCGCTTTTTTGAGCCTAACACTATTTAAAACCAATGGCTCTCCAAATTAGTAGATGTTAACTTGCATACGAACGCACCACAGAAGAACAAATTAGTAGAGGCGGCTGAGGAAGATTCAACTAACGTTTTCATTTGAAGTAAATTGTATATTGAATAATTTATATGAACATGGATCTAACTTGGGATATATTGTAGGTGTTGTTTCATTGTGATTAAGAGCATTGGAGAATATATTATCTTTGTAAGGTTGAGGTATGTTGGATTTCATTTTTTATATCTGGTTTGTTACTTGTTTGTTATATGTTCTGCTGATTGCTTTGATACATGAAACTTGTTACTTCCATGTTATATATTTTTCGATTGATTTTTGAAATAACTAATTAGGCTTCAAAAGTCTCCTTTTGATAATTTCACTATCCAAGTATTAGAAAATTTCAAGTGGTCAGCAAATTGTATGCTTCACCCCTAGGTGGAGAAATAAGTGAGTTAGGTTACGGATCAAAACAGGTATGACTTACAAAACTGGTTATAACTTTTTAGTAGGGTTGAAAAAGGACGGGTGAACATTTTAACTTATTATAACCCATTGCTGACAGTAGCCAACTCTTTCCACCAAAATTTGACAAGTTTGTCTCAAAAAATTCTTTTTTTTTTTACTTTAATTTAATGACAATTAAGTTGGATTCTATTTGTTTTAAATACTATGATCTGCAAAAGTTGGATTTCGTTTGTTTTAATCAATATTGCATATTTGCTTACAAGTTCTGAACTCTGATCGACAGCTTGGGCGTTCATTTGTGGCTGCAAGAGACGAATTATTTGTTTTGAAATCGGCCATGAATCAATCAAGTGGTGGCCGATGGTGGTAATCCTATCAGCTAAATATGGAAACGACAAGAATCAGAAGGAATTGGGGTTATCAATCAGCGAACACATCATAAATGTCTGTATTAGACACTTCAAATTCAAAGGTAGTGATATTGTTTTAAAGCATGAAAAGATTTGTGTACAAGATCAATAAGCTTGACTCAAAAGACTTCCAAGATAGAGTACAAGGCAATTGACAGTATGTTGAGGACTATAAATCCACGCCTCGGGTTTTTCTTTATTTTAAATTGACCTCTCATCACCTTAGGTGTTGTTTGTTTTTTTAGAGGTTAAACGTCTGCAGTCTGCGGACCACATCTGCAGACATCTGCAGAAAAAGAGGTGGACCAAACCTCTGCAATCTGCAAGGAGAAGAGTGTTTGTTTTTTAACATTTCTCTCCTCTCCTCTCTATCACCTTTGCTCAAATTATTCATAATCTTCCATGAATAACCAGACCCATTGCTCAATCAAATCCCATCACAAAACATTCTAGGATTCTATTTGTCGCATCACAGTGTTGTGTTTACAAGGAGATTGAATTAACTTTATATTAGTTAAACAACAAACTCAATCAAATAATATAATATATTATAATCAAACTTGAAACCCATCCTTACGTAACATCTATCCAGACAAATAAAGAATAAATCCAATTAAAAAAAACAATAATCACACTAAAAAAAACAATAATCCTGAACAGATCCACGAACGACTTAACCAGAGACGGCCCAATCCTCACCTCAGTCCCCGGTAAAGAATACGCCGCTCTGGCGACAGCGTCAATTGACGGTGCCGTTTGTTTCAGAAAAACAAACAAACTTGGCTGACAAAGGAGGGTTGGAGGACGACTGCCGGAGGTGAGGAGGAGGGAGGTCGGAGGGAGTGGGGACGGCGGAGAGGAGGCTGCTGGCTGTCTAACGTGCGAGGACGAGGGAGTTGGGACGACGGAGAGGAGGGTGGTTGGCGGCAGCAGGTTGGGGAGGAGGAAGGAGGAGAAGTTTGGTAAAGGGTAGGTTTCATGAGAAGAAATATCTGACAAAATAAAAAAAAAACGAGAAAAGACTTGAGAAGAGGTTGAGAAGAGGTAGAACCAAGTCTACCCCAGGAAGAGGACGCGCAGACATTTTTAAGGGATACGTCTTTCAAAAAACAAACAGGCTGCAGACCTAAACGTCTGCCCTTTCTCTTCTTGGTGCAGACAAAAGTGACCAGGAAGAGATTTTAGCAAAAAACAAACACCCCCTGTGTTTCTAGATCATGATTTGATTAATTAACATTATCAAAATTCCTGCATGAAAATTGATTTTGGCTGAATGTAATATTAATTGATTTTGGCTTTCTCATCCTTGTAATGGAGTAAATAAAATCTCAAATCATGTAATATTATCTATATCTATATCTATATATATATATATTGCAAAGGGATTAATCCTACATGTCATATTTTTATGCAATCTCTCTTTTGAGAGATGCCACATAGGATGTGATGTGGCAAGTGTAAACCAATTAAAAAAAAGGAATAAATTTGATTTAACCTAATCTATTAAATACTTAATCTACTAAATCTAAATATTAAAACTTTACTATTTTTTCTCTCATGTTTCCTCTCATAACTTTAAACGCTAATATCTTTTATGTACGAGATTTTTTAAAGAAAAAAATTACACCAAATTAACGAGCGTTTTATTATCTTTCCAACGAGTACCATAGTGCTATATAAAAAACGGAGAAAAAATGACTATTTTTTGTAACCCAACAGGTATTGTGTCGGGTTTGGGATTAGTTTAAAAAAAAATTGTGGGTTTGGGTCGGGGCTGGGATTAGGTGATACCCGACCCAATTACCCGAAACAACATACCCAGATACCCGAACTATATACCCGATCATATACCCATGAATTTTTTAACGCATCAGATAACCCTTAGACTAATGTGTTCGATATTTCAATAATTAACTTTTTTTTTCTTATTTCATGTTAGTTTTTTTATAATGATCGATTACAAACTTCCGAATTCATTTGTAATGACACTAGATTTATACCCCGACGCAGAGATTCGTTTTTTTTTTTTATATTTGAATATGATAACTTATGACAGTGATTTGTTTAAAATAATAATAATAATAATATATTTTATTATGTCATATTAGATATTTCAACCCGGGACGCTCCCGGGATAATCTATATCTATATATATATATATATATATATATATATATATATATATATTGCAAAGGGATTAATCCTACATGTCATATTTTTATGCAATCTCTCTTTTGAGAGATGCCACATAGGATGTGATGTGGCAAGTGTAAACCAATTAAAAAAAAAGAATAAATTTGATTTAACCTAATCTATTAAATACTTAATCTACTAAATCTAAATATTAAAACTTTACTATTTTTTCTCTCATGTTTCCTCCCATAACTTTAAACGCTAATATCTTTTATGTACGAGATTTTTTAAAGAAAAAAATTACACCAAATTAACGAGCGTTTTATTATCTTTTCAACGAGTACCATAGTGCTATATAAAAAACGGAGAAAAAATGACTATTTTTTGTAACCCGACAGGTATTGTGTCGGGTTTGGGATTAGTTTAAAAAAAATTGTGGGTTTGGGTCGGGTCTTGGATTAGGTGATACCCGACCCAATTACCCGAAACAACATACCCAGATACCCGAACTATATACCCGATCATATACCCATGAATTTTTTAACGCATCCGATAACCCTTAGACTAATGTGTTCGATATTTAAATAATTAACTTTTTTTTTCTTATTTCATGTTAGTTTTTTTTTAGAATGATCGATTACAAACTTCCGAATTCATTTGTAATGACACTAGATTTATACCCCGACGCAGAGATTCGTTTTTTTTTTATATTTGAATATGATAACTTATGACAGTGATTTGTTTAAAATAATAATAATAATAATAATATATTTTATTATGTCATATTAGATATTTCAACCCGGGACGCTCCCGGGATAAAAACTAGTTAATTGATATTTTCATGCTTCAAGGTGTTTACGTAGATGTATGGGTCCAATCCTTGTTTCAATTTTTTACTATTTACATTTATGAAATTTTAAACTTACGGTTAGAGGTGCAGAAATCGGGTTTTTTTAATACCCGGTTTCGGGTATGGAATTGGTTCCGGGTATGGTCCGGTATTACTTCGACCGGGTATTGAAAGAACCGGTTCGAGTTCCGGTTCCGGTTCCTAGCATAAAAAACCATACCCGGTATACCGGTTTCGGTTTTTCAATACCCGGTTCCGGTTTTTTCAATACCCGGTTCTGGGTATGGAACCGGTTTCGGGTATATTGGATATTGAAAAAAACCGGATACAATGGGTATTTAAAAAACCCGGGTATATCGGGTATTGAATTCTTTTTATACAATCACGTCGAAGGGTAGTGCGATTTAGATGATTATAACGCGGTTATAGATTTCTTTGAGTATACTTTTTGAGTATTCGGAAAACCCGGTTCCGGTTTTTTAATACCCGGTTCTGCCTCAACATCAAAATGCCAAATAGTCCCGTCGCTTGACACATACTTTTTGAGTATTCGAAAAACCCGGTTCCGGGTATTTAAAAAAACCGAGTACAACCGGGTATAAATCGGGTCTGGTTCCGGGTCCGGTTTTTTACATAGAAATGTATACCCTATGTGTACCCGGCGGGTAGGGTCGGGTACGGTTCCGATTTTTTTAATACCCGGTTCCGGGTTTTTTTTTCGGTTTCAATTCCGGTTTCGGTTTTTTTGTGCACCTCTACTTACGGTCCTTAGTGGAACAGAGGCTTGCTAAGAACTTTTGCAACAACCTCAATCAGGTCAACATCAAACACGTTCTTGTTAACCTAAAAATCATTTCCCGCAGCAACGCGCGGGCACTCCGGTAGTATAAATAGTTTTAAAAATTCATACTATAATATATATTTACATATTAAATGTTTCAAATATTGATATGGTGATGATAATATATATGTCACTTATTACAATTTCATATACTCTAAATTTCTTAAAACATAAGACTATAAAAGAAAATATAAATATATATATATATATACTTGCAAATACCAACGGGTATACCCGATACCCGCGGGTATGCTCTATGCCCGACGGGTAATACCCGATAAAAACCCGACGGGTAATGGGACGGGTATGGTATGAGATTTTATAACCGGGTATGGGTATGGTATTAATCAAACCCGACCCATACCCGACCCGTTGCCATCCCTAGGAATGAATCATTACTTTGTATTATTTGGTAGGAAAGAAAATACGAAGGAATAAAATCAGCGGTGGTGAGTAGTGGCGGCGATAGTTGACTGTGGGTGCTGGCGACGGTAGATGATGATGGTGGGTGGGCGGTGGCTGTCGGTGGCAGCTACAACGGCGGCAACGGTGGTGGTAGTGGTGGTCAATGGCGGCGACGACGATGGGTGGTCGGTGGGTGGCGACGTTTGGTGGTGATAATAGCGGTGGTCGGGGGGGGGGGGGGGGGGGTGGCGATAGGGAGTGACAGTGCCAGTGAGTGGTTCGGCTGTTGGTGGTGGTGTGGTGGTTGGTGGGTGGCGGTGGTGCCGGTCGATGTGTGGTGATGGGTGGCGGTGGAGGTGGAGGTCTGTTGGTGGTTAGTGGCGGTGGTGGTGGTGGTGGTGGTGGTGGTCGGTGACGGCGGTAGTCAGTGGGTGGTGGTGGTGGCGGTCGGTGATGGAGAGTGGTGATGGTGGTCGGTGACGGCGGTAGTCGGTGGGTGGCGGTGGTAGCGTCGGGTGGTGGTCGCAATATGTGGTAGTGGTGGAGGTGGGTGGTGGTGGTGGTGGTAGGTGGTGATGAAGGATGACAGAGAGAATGGAATGGAAAAAAACTGGGGGATGGATGGAATGAATTTTGAGGTTTTAGAGGGAATGGATGATTTCATTACATTGACCAACCAAACACTTTTTTTTTCATTCAGTTGTAATGCTCCATTCCATTTTGTCTCTCATTACTACGTACCAAACGCCACCAATTTCCTAATCTAAAAAAGTTAATTCTTAAATCATATCTTATTTAAAGTATCGTTTTATAATTCTTAAATCAATATTTCATTAAATCAACTCGTATTATACACAAGTTTCTAACATAGACCATAACATATAAAACCAGTTACATGAAATGGAACTAACCTCCACATTTGTAACCAACAGGACGATCAGCAATGTTGCACCGTTTCGGAATGGTCACTGCAATCTCAGGCTTCACACCAGAACTTTTAGCAGTATTAGACAACATAACTGCACACAGACATCTAGGATTTTGTCCCAACTTCTTAACTGCAGCACAACAACTGCCAGAAACTGAAGCATTCTCATCTTGTGCAGCCGATGCACACGGAGCCAGCTTAAACGCTTCCATATCAGGGTTCGATCTCCCACACTCACCCGCCCCATTAACTTCAGCCAACCCATTGATCACAAGAGCCACAACAAAGCCCAACAGGCATATGTTTTTCATTGATGCCTCCATTTGTTTTATAAGTTTATTGTTTTGTTATTAGCTGATGGAATGCATTGGGTTTTATACTAGTTTGGTGATTATGGAAGTTGTTTACACGTAGTGTACACTATCTTTAATGGTGGGAAAATTATTGAGAGCTTATGCCACTAATGTTATTAAAATACAAGTAAATGTTTCAGAACATTGTGGTTGAATAAATCATTGTATCTTTTCACTGACCAGGTGTCATTTGAATAAGATAGTGGGCATTTTCTCTATGCAAAACCTCAGCTCACCAACCCCATTATCCTTGAGAGCATCTGCACAAAAAATTGTTTGGACGGTTAGTCGGATGGGCGCATTGGAGGACTCGTCTGTTTGGGTGTTTGTTTGTGGGCGCCCGGATTTCTAAACACATCCGGGGTGAATGGTGGTGGGCCCACTAACACACAACCGCGCTTTATTTTTGTTTTAAAAAGGTGTTTGAAAGTGGGTGTAACATTGGAGAGAAGACAGGTGACTTTTAAGGATGGATGGAAATCTAATGTGGCGTGGAATTGTAGCGTCTTCATTAAAGCAAATTTAACAACCGATGTGATGGCCGACTTGGTCATCAAGTAAATGAAGAGTGGGGTTAACCGAATGAGGTTAGTTGGCCGACTAGGTCATCAAGTAAAATTCAAAAGGTTAGAGATAATTATTAGAGATGATTATTAGTTTAACTTAATTGTTTTATGCAATTGAGTTTGAGTTCGCATTGGTTTAGGATAACTTATTTTTCAAGTGTTCTTTCCGTTGTTTGGTTTAGTTCGTTATTAATAAACAAGACAGAGTCGTGAGGAGTTCTCATAAAATACTTGTGTTGCGTCGTTTTTTTTATTCAACTGATTCCAACAAGGCAACAATTGGTATCAGAGCGTGTACTGGTCCAAGGTAGATAGCTTGAAGAATCGAATTGATTGCAACAACAAATGTAACTAAAAGGCTTTAGGTTCAGACATAACTACAATTACTTAGATATCAAATTATATGATTTTAATGGGTGAAAGCAGACAATACAAAGTTAACATAAGTAAAAGGCATACATTGAGCTTTTAGGATCAACGGAATATAACATAAACAGTAATATTAACGGTAAAAGTCTATAAACTCTGTTTTCCTTTGATCCCTTAATCAAGTTGTAACTCTGCAATCCGTTTCTGCAACTTGACAGGGGTTCGGTTCTCCTTTTGGCTCAGTGCACCGTCGACGCTACTTCTAGAAGACAGCGTATCTGCATTTCTAGTAGAAAGACAAGCAGGACCTTCTATACTCTTTACCCTTGCTTCACCACCAAGATAGCTTGTTAAAGCTCGCCTTACCCCACAACCGCGGCTACTTGTCTTGTTACTGTTTCCATTGTTGGTCAAGAAAGGCGTTCTGTCTCCCCTTGCAGGACTAGGAGTCACTAGCGCTGCCGGTGAAAACTTTGGAGTCCCAAAACCAGATGTGAAAGGTGAGCCTGAGGTTGTGGACGCTGAGACCCTCTTGTGACTACTTGTGCTCACTCTTGATGGTCTGTTTTCAGATTGTTTAGACAAGTCGTCTACGTATAACAAATCATCAATGCGTGCCACTATGTTGTATGCTAAGCTCTCCAACACTCTCGAGTAGCTCTCCAGGATCGCTTTTCCTACATCCTGAAGTAAAAAACCAAAAAAAAAAAAAAAAAAAAGTTTATGTTACAATAATTCATTGTCATCTGTATGTTATCTAACCTTTAAAAATATGTACCTTGTTACATTGAATCTTGGTTGTGTCCAATGAGGTTTGAGTTAGACAAGGAAACCTATGTTTTAAGCAAAGCAAAAGGCTTTCTGCTCGATCAGCTAGTAAATCACGTTTATGCGCGTCTGCCATTAGATCTTTCACCATATCCCATGATGTTTTAGCAGGCGGGGGCTTTCTACGCCACATGTAGATCGCTGCTTCCACGCGGTTTGCGATTTCTAGAGCAACATGTTCAGATGAAAGATCAAGACAATCTAGCAAACATTCTGATGAGAACTGCTCTGAGGTTATATACTGATAAATCACATCTCCGAGACAAGCTCTTCCATTCTAAAAAACAGGTAAAAAAATCCCCTGTAAGAACTAACCTTAAATTATTATTATTATTTATTTATTTTTATTTTTTTGTTATTATACCTTTGGAAGAGATTCCAGGTATGATTCAGGGACTTCCATTTCAGACAAAGAAACGCCGTTGATAGCCATGGCAGCTTTTAAAATCTGATTAGCAGATTCACGCTTGCGGTTTAATCGCTTTCGTGCTGTTTCATCTAGACCACCAGCAGGGAGACGAGGCACGGGTAGCCACCACTTGTCCTGTTGGCGTTGTAATGGTTTATGAAAAGAGGCTGGACTATCAGGTTCTGGCGTTGTTATCCCCTTATCAACATACCAGAACTCTGTGTTGGTGAAACTATCCAGTATTCCCTGTGAAAGATCGAATCTTTATATTCAATATCGCTTTATTTAACAATCTTTATATTCAATGAAGACTAACCAGAAGCATGTTGTCAAGTTTCCGAAGCGCAGGGAGGTTAACAAAGATATCTGCTCTTGGTCTACATGTCATGATCTAATGTAGCATGATTCGAAACATGAGTCTCCGCGATAATACACATTACTAACCAGCGCGTTAACTCAAAAATTCTGTGTAAGTACATACAATATTGACAAATTACCTCATGTTTACTTCCATCGGCTAATGTTTGCCACGACGGTTTAAATTCGACAATGTGATCACTAACACAAAGAAGGCACTCCATTTCCCTTTGCCACATGTATTTTTTCTCTGAAGGCAAAGGCTCCAATCTCCACAACTGACCAAATGCAGTGGCTGCATAAACAGCATAACACAAACCCAATTTCTATAAATATTAACATCAAAAGATTAATCACTACAAAGAGGCTTAAGAGGGAGAAAACTGTAATTACCATAAAGATTAGTGATGGCATTTGAGATGGCCAAAGCTGTGCAAACTCCTTTGCCACTTCCAGACATGTCTTCACCAAGCAGTAATTTACTGAATCTTTCTTTCATCATCTCCATTTCTACTCAAAGATTAAAATTTTAAAGTAACAGTATATAGATAGGTTAAAGAAGGCTAACTTAAAGCAAATGGAATCAATAAAGTAATAAAGTTTGTAACTTTTTTCTAACACTTTGATCTTGAAGGTCATCAAAGTATCCTTAAGTTCACCCATCAGAATTCAAATTCAAATAACTAAAAAAAGACATAACTAATAATATTACTATTTCCCACCAATTTCATTTGAATTATACAACTTTTCCTTATTCTCATTTATAATTTTCTTTCAATGCAATATAATAACAGATGCAAAAATAATAATAATAATAATAATAATAATAATAGGTGCAAACGAGCCGAGCCGAGCCCGAGCTCGACCAGGATCGAGCTCGGGATCGTTTAAGTTATGAAAGCTCGAGCTCGAGCTTGGCTCGATTCGAGTTTTGTTCCTAAAGCTCGAGCTCGACTCGAAGGTAGGTTTCCAAGCTCGAGCTCGAGCTCGGGCTCGGCTCATTTATTAGTTATTAATTAATTTATATTAATTATAATACTTATTTTATATATAATTTGGTTATTTATTCATAGTTTTATAAATATTAACTATTATATTTAAATACATATTTAATATATTAATTAAAATTTATATATATAGTGGGCTCGTTAAGGCTCGCGAGCCGACTCAAGCTCGATAAACAAAGCTCGAGCTCGGGCTCGTTTACTAAACGAGCTTGGTTCTTAGGCTCGGGCTCAGCTCGAGCTCGTTTAGGCTCGGCTCGTTTCGAGCTTTTTTCGAGCCGAGCTCGGGTAGCTCGCGAGTAGCTCGGCTCGTTTGCACCCCTAGTAATTGTAATAATAATAATAATAATAATAATAATAATAATAATAATAATAATAATAATAATAATAATAATAATAATAATAATAATAAACATACCTGAAACTTGTGCACCTGTTTTCTTGGATTTCAACTCACCATCAAAACAAGTATCTGATTTCAATTTCTGTTGAGAAACATCAGCACAATTGGACATCATCTGAGGCTTTCTAACAGGCCAACCAAGAGAAGCAGGGGAAGAACAAGATTCTTTAGAAGAAGTGGAATTGGAGCATTCAAATTCAAACCCATCACCTGAATTTTCCATCAGAACCTTGAAACCACAAATTGTCAGATTTTTTTATTATTTTTTTACCCTTTTCACCTTAAAGAGTAAAGATTACAACCCATATGAAACTTTCTGCACTCTGTTTCTTTTTTTTTTTTTCTTGGTATGGTAATTACTAATTATAGATCAAAAGTTCAAAAGTAAAGGGTAAATAAACTATTGGCTTTAACTTAATAATAAGCCTTAAAATGTGTCACGAATTCCAAAAATATAAAGAAAAAAGTGAAATGTTTCTTTGAAAAAAACAGGGTTTGGGGAAACTGGAAAAAGATATGTGTGTTTGATCAACTTTTTATTAGAGTTTTGATTTAAAGGGAAAGATGGGAAAAGCGTGATGGCAGGGGCAGACTGTGGATGATTCAAAATAATGGTAACATAAAAGATTAAAAGATGTAGCCGTAGGGAAGAGGGATAGGTTACTAAATTCAACACATAAGACTGTTACTCTTGGTTATTACAGTAAAGGACAACTTACTTTTCTTTTATCTTGTTTTGTTTTCCCTCCTCTTTTTTTTCTTTGTAACAAGATTATAAAATTGGGTTCCTTTGTTTTATGGCATGTTATTGTGTGTTTGTTTAATGTGTTTAATGACATTGTTAATAAGGGCGTTTTTGTTGTTAATGAGGGTAGACGGAAGAGAGAGAGGGACGAGAGGAAGACGGGGCCTTTTTGTTATGAGAGATTGAACGGACAAACCATACTCATGTGTGGCATGAGTGCGTTTATGGCTTCCTAGTAAAGAAATAATAATGTCACAAAAAGAAATTAATTGTGGATTAATTTTAGCTCAAATCTAAAAAAAATATTAACAAAATCTAACTTGAAAGATTTTTTTGTATGAAAATCTTATTTATAAATTTATTTTAATATTTTATACTTTCATTTTGTTTATTACATATTTCATATGACTAATATTACAAATTAAAAAAATAAAATTCAACGTTGGTTGTAACTTTTAAATTGTTTATTTTAATATTTTATACGTGCATTCTCTATCTGGTTTTATGGTTCAACTACTCATATTAGTGAATAGTTGATTCAAATGGAATGATTAGTGAACAACCAGTTTAACTAATCTCATTGCTAAACGAAAAAATGGTCAGTTTAATGACTTATGTGGTTATAAATAGAGTTGTTCATTTTTATCCGAAACCTAACCCAAATCTAGAGCCACCCGAACCCGAATTAGAGAATACCCGATGAAGGGATAGGGAGCCTAATCCATAGGGAGGAGGCGTCCCTATCCCCATAAACAGGGTTCCTCGCGACAGACTCCGGCGCCAGAACCCATCTGCGCGCTGCCAACATAACATGCAGTGTAGCGCACAAGCTTACCAGCTGATAAACAACGAACAACACCTGATAAGCTCGTGCAACCACGCGCGGTATCTTCCCTTATCACTTTGGGTACGAGGTACAGAAGATAACAAAAGGAAGATTCACAGGGATCTCTGACAGAGTACGCACCAATGAGAAGGCGACAGGTGGCAAGGGTGGTCCAACCACCATTGAAAAGGATGGCGACGTGACTGTCCCCATGCTTCCACTATCATCAACAGTGACAGCAGACATCCCCTGCCGACGTCAGAGGCATGGTCAACGACTGTAGCAAGGACAGGGGCGCCGTCCGCCAATCAGAGCTCGCCACGTGCCCACCTTGAGCAACAACCATGCTGCAGAATAACGTCATCAACAGTAACCTGGTCTTCCCGCCATTTTTATGGGAAGCTTGGACTTGGGCTTTGACCAGGCCCAAATAAGGATAACTTTTCGTGGGCTTCTCTACACAGCCCATGAGTTCTCCTATAAATAAAGGAGGACGTCTCCTTGCAAAAGGATCCAGAAATATTCAGTGTAACCTAGCATTACTCTCTTGTAACTCTCTACTTGTTCATTAATAATATTCCGGCTAGTTACAGTGGACGTAGGTCACTCTTCGACCGAACCACTTACATCTCGTGTCATTATTCACGTACTCTCACACACATTCACACTTCTTATTCTCACCCGGGTTTAACCAAACCCGACCAACCCGATCTGAAAAACCCGAACATTTAATGTCTTTCTTTAATAGAATGTTTAAATTTAAGTCTTTGATATCTAAAACGTTAAGTTTTGGGACTTTTGAACATTATTATATCATATTGTCAAATGATATTTGAATTTTGATAATATTTTTTAAGTAATATTATGAATTTTAATGATATTTTGCAAAAGAAAAAAAAACATTTTTCATATTAAATTTAAACCCAAAAACCGAACAATCCGACCCAAACTAACCCGAACCCTTATAACTTCGACCCGGCCCGGACTATAAATATGTGATATATACTTCCTAAAATCATTTTATTACACCTGAACTTGTACTTGCAAAAATTTAACTTTGCCATTTTTGTGAGTAACGAACACTTTACCACTATATCAATATACACTAGGTCATGGCTAACTTTTTTTTGAATGGTGGAAAGTTTTGTATGATATATAGAAACGGGCCAGCATAGGCTGTAAAACCCAAGGTACAAGAACAAAATAAAACGAAAAAACACAAGAACAGTGAGAAACTAGGCTACTAAATTACCAATATCAAATTCGCCCAACTCTCCCATTTTAGGTTGTCAAAATTTACTCGCTCTTTTATCCATAATAAAGAATTTGCTTTTATCTCATCCACCGTTCTCGCCGCCATGCTATCCATCCGATTGTAAATCTTATCATTTCTAGCTTTTCAAATATTCCTAAAAGTTACAAGAAATACCACTTCAATAATTTTTTTCCTTTCTTTGAACAACATAGGAGTCTTAACACTTCGAGCATTTCCCCACAAGTCATGTGGTCCCAAGGGTAAGGTAGTTTTAACCAAACAAGAACGTTCCATCACACTCTCTAGCTGCTAAACTGAAAATATATACATCAACAGTCATCTATGTTACATGTGTTGATATTATGAGCATGGAATATTTGTATCTGCATTATTAATTGGAATTAATGTGACCGGGTAGGTTAGGTAAATGATTTAAGGATAGTGTGTTAAAATGGGCCGGCCTGTTATTTGAATTTTGAATAATGTGGGCCTATTTCTTTGGTAGCTTTAATAACGAAAAGCATAATGGGGCGACTCGGCGGTTGAGGCCGAGGGCAGTATTGTAACTTTGCTAAAACAATCTTGTAACCTTCTAGTAACATGTCTTTTAGACTCTCTTAAGTATAGTCAAAAAATTTATAAACCCCGTAATTTTTAGATTTGTCATTAAGTGATCACTCGTCATTCGACAATATATTTTTTGTACCTTTGTATATAAAAAACTTAGTCATTGAAAATTAACCTAGACCGAGTTACAATATCAAGTTCTTTCCTGATTCGACTTTACAAATTAATATGAATTCGATTGGTTTTTCAAATTCGAATACACATTGAGAAAATTCGATCCAGGAAAGTGATTTGAATAACATGAATAACCCCAAACTAACTTTATAAACACGCGTAGTTGCATGTCCATACCGGATTTTATAAACAACGTTTATTAGTTTTAATAATTCCAACTTTGACATTTTGTCCGACAACAGTCTTAACTAAGGAAATATTTTGTGACATTCCCAACTTTTGACATATTTTCTCACAGCGATCTCCTACTAACTAAAAGTTAACCCACTTAGTTTTTGCTAATGTGAAACGTCATATAAGCAGTCAACATCACCAAAACATTGCCACATAAACACTATACGTCAGCTAACTTTGACTTTTTTTTGCCACGTGAGCAGTCATCACCAGTAAAAACTAACTGTGATAACTTTTAGTTAGTATATGATTGCTTAGGGAAAATAGGATACAAGTTGTGACTGTCATAACATTTCACTAGTTCGGATTGTTGCCGATCAAGAAATCAAATTTTGGATTATTTAAATCCAAGAAACCTATAAACAATAATTATCTACAAAGTTTAGCATAAAGGGGCTCAAACGTTATATTAGTAAAACACCGGTGGAGTGGCATGGAAATGAAGATAAAAGCTTAAGGCCATTTGGTCTCAAGTTCGAATCCGATCCAAAGGATGGTAGGTTTTTCATGAATCGGTGGCTTTGTGGACTTGGGTTGTCCAGTGGGCAATCATTTGTATTGCTAAATATAAATAAAAAGCCACATCTGTTAGACATGTAAAAGAAATAAGATTAAAACATTACCAGAAAGTTGAGTGACTATATTAGAAAAAAACCAGTTTGAGTGAATTAATTAGAACAATTTAAAAACTTATTTACTACTATTTTATAAAGTTTCCTTTTATAATATGCTTCTGTTCACCTCAAGTGCATGTGTCATTGTGTTAAAACCAGAAAGGGGAAAGAAAACCTATAAATTGTTTTTACCTCACTGCAAATTTAAAACGACGTCATTTATCTTGTTGAATTATATCATAAAAGAACGATTTATCATAGTTTAATACAAAAGTATTTGATGTTGATGTTATTTTAACTATATTCCTTTGCTTAATGAATTATTGAACTTGGAGCTCGCACAAATTGCTAGTCTTAAGTCTTAATATGATCTAGTAGATTGTTGGGCCCAATTTGCCCAAGGCTAAAACACGTAAACCCAAACCAACCGAACTAATACATAAATCCCCATAATTTTCACTCATTTGTTTACAACTGTACATGCTACACCATGCAAGTAGAATCCTTTGGGCGCATTCTATCTGACTAGAACAACATGTTACAGCCTACAGGTTTATGGAATTTTGATAATTCCAACTTTGACATACCTTTAAAACACCTAGGTTGTGGAAGGTTTTGGGTTCAAGTTTCACAGACCACAGGATTTAAAAGGAATTAACCTTTCAAAAAAAAAAAAACTAAAAGCTAACCTGTCCTTCACGGGTAGCTCAGTTGGTGAATGGATCAGTGATCTCTTTTGGAGGTCTCAGGTTCGATTCCCACGAAGGACATAATGAGAAATGATGGATGACTCATGGCCTATGGTCATGAGTTCGAGTCCTGATCTCGCCAGGTTTTACCGGTTCACTACTGCCGTGCCTTCGGACGGGTATGTGGGTCGGGTTTTCCATGGAAGCGGGCTGTCGGGCGGGCTAGGGGCTTCGTGCGTCCGGGGTGGGCCGGGTTGTGCCCCTGTCTTTGCCACTGGGGGGCCGCGTACGAAGTACCCGGCGTTGTTTAGTTGGCCGTTAAAAAAAACTAAAAGCTAACCCAGTTACTAAAAGGAATATAAGAACTTAAAACAGATATACCTGTGGAAGGAAAAGTGCTGCGAACACATCAATGATGAAGTTGGATGTTAGGTAACGTTTTGCCACATAAGCATTTCACATCATCAAAACTTTGTAACATAAGCACTCTACGTCATCAATTATTTGACTTTTGCCGCATAAGTCGTCCACGTAAATAAAGCTTTGACTTTTTGCTATGTAAGCAGTCCACGCCAGCAAAAACTAACAAATTTAACTTTTAGTTAGTATGAGATCGCTAAGAGAAAATAGGTTAAAAGTTGTGTCACAACATTTTCTTAGTTGAGACTGTTACGGGCTAATATGTCAAACTTATAATTATTAAAATCCAATAAACAAATATTTAGATGAAAATTGATATCTACGTATAAAATAAAATTATGTGATGATGTTTTATTAGTATATAAAAATACTTACCCGGTATATACCTGACGAGTATTGGGTCAGGTATACCCAACGAGTAATTTTTTACTGGTGCCACACCCTCAATTTTCCACTAGCGAGATTTTATCGTGAGACGTGTGACACACAAGGATCTAATCAATGACCGTGTTGAACGACCTCTCATTTATCATGAGAAAATAGTTTTAAATTTGTAAATAAGTTTAGGGGAAGCAAAATGTCAAACCAAATGTAAATGTTTCGCAAAACAAGTGCGAACCCAAAACCATACTAAAAGTAAATAAACCAAATGTTCGAAAATGAAATAAAATAAATGTTTGAATAATGCATGCGCGACTCCACGTGCATCATAACAAGTTGTACCTTGCCGACCTAAGAAGAGCATGCTAATATGTGCCGATAATTAAGTTGGTGAGTTCACACGTTTCATAATTTAAAATTGTATGTTTGCTAGACTCACATACGTTTACTATTTATATCCATTGTTAGCTAGACAATATGTACAAGTTACTGAGTGTTATGAAACCGAAGCTGACTGTTTGAGGTTTGTATGCCTTTCGTCCATGTTCATCATAATAGCGGCAAAGTGTTTAGGATAATTGTGCACCATCTTAACTTCCTGCCAAGATAGGTGGGGCATGTCAAACACAAGATATAAATTCAAATTTCCTCGTTATCATGTATCCCACACAATAACGGTTCATATTATAAGGAATTTTGTTATGTATTTGCGTTAAGTAAACATGTAATATAAAAAGTAATATGTGATGTAATGTGTTTGTGTTACTTGAATGTTAGATATGCAACCAATGCCACCGCCAACTACCATTGTCCTCTCCTCAGCAACAGCCACCACGATTAACCATCATCTTCCTCTCCAAGTCAAAGGCCTTGTTTTGCGTCTATTATTCTTCATTTTTTGAAACCCTGTAGTAGTGATGTTGCCAGGTGACATTATTTTAAATCATTTATTAGAAGTACGATAGGACATGATTACTAGAGTATTGAGTATTAAAAAGGTAATTAGTATTACATAATTTTACGGATATTTTAATGAGCATACATACGAGTTTAACAAGTATGAATAGAAAATTAAATATGACTCTTAAAAACATGCGATAACAATCAAACAAATGTCTATTTTTAAACTGCAATGCTTTAAGAAACAATACATTGAGTAACATTTAAAAAAATGTATGATTTTGTATATAGCTGTTTTGAAAGTCTTTAAAAGAAAAAAAGGCAACAAAAGGACAAAAATGTAATATTTTGATATAATATTTACAAGTTAAAAATGAACGTGACACATAAAAGGATCAGATATCTTAATTTCAGAAGACCAAGTAAATTGTTTTTTTTTTTCTTTTTTGTCTAATCTATAGAGAGTATTAGCTAAACGTGGTAATATTTTATAAAAAGATGAAGAAGCATAAAGACAATGAGAATGGGAAGTGGTGAGTAAAACATGGAACGACACAAAGGAAGAAAGTATGTCGACAATGTGGTGGTGTGAACGAGAGATTCCGGTATGTATCCGACAGCTTTTATGCCGCACATACTTCATAACATGACTACATGTATTATTTTTTATACTTTTTATACGCCTATTCTTTATATTAATAATTACATATAAAATTTCTATAGATACCACTAATAAGGAGGAAAACTCATAAGCTAATCTCTTAAATTTTCACTAGGATAGCTATTTAGAGACAGAGAAAGTAAAATAGAACGCATTGATTGATATACAGGTAACAAATCATGATTACAGGCAGAGTAAAATCGCTTGATCATAACCAAGTAATGCATCTATTGAATAAACTAAGATGCATTGCTAGCAACATAAACAATTTCAGGTTTGAGTCAAAACCAGGTTTTATATCACATCATTAACAATGTTGTTGAAATAATACTTTAATCTTACAATTTTAATATCCAAGTTACATAGTAAATTTGTATTTGAATATGTTGCATGAGATTTGTGCGGGTCAAAGGGCCCGGTAGACTTGTGGTCGTGTGAGAAGCTGTAGAAGATATTAGCTCGTAGACTTGTGGTCGTGTGAGAAGCTGTAGAAGATATTAGCTCGTAGACTTGTGGTCGTGTGAGAAGCTGTGAAAGATATTAGCTCGTGTGATAAGTTGTATAATGCTAATGGACTTAATGCTAGTGGGCTATAATATTGAGGCATAGCGGGCTTATATCCTTAACCCTTTTGGGCTAATCATTTGGGTACGACTTATAAACAAGGCTGCAGGTACCGAGGTGATAAAAAAAACCGGTATGGGAGCGTGGACCGGAAAAACCAAACCGAACCGGTTCGTAGAAAACCGGTTTCTACAAGAACCGGCGGTTATAGGGTCGATTCCCCATCTCCACGAGAAAAACCGAACCAACCCCATTTGGGAACTGGTTCCAAAAACCGGTTTGGAACCGGTATGAAAAAACGGTATTTTTTAATAAAAAAAAACTGAATTTTATATTAAAAAAATTATATATAATCAAATTATACAAAAAAAGTTTTCGCACATACAAATATATACTCATACACCTTTAAGGTACTCTGCTTGTTTCTTACCGACCTAAACAACAATAAAAGCTGAAATATTCTGTGATATTGATCTGATGGACAAAAGAAGCGATTAGGGTTCATCCAAGAAGTAAGATCAATCACATTCACGATATTCACACCTCTCTTAACCGAATGACTAGAAGGTTATCTCCAGTTTTATTATCTATCTCGATCATTTTGTTTATCGAGAGTTTTTGGTTGAAGGTCTCGTTTATGAGAAATTAATCACATGTATCAAGAAATCAACATTATCTCTCATATGTTGTTACATATCAGTTCATCAGATATAACCTTTCTCTGTCATCTTGTTCTTCACCTGTCCAGGTTTATTCATTTGATTATTGTGTCTCGCGTTAGGGTTTTGAGGCTGATCAGGAAAATATGATTCGTTGGGTTCTAAAGTGTGATTCTAACGTTTGTGAGATCTTGTTGTGTAATCCTTTAACTTGTGAGTCTGTCAGGTTTTAGGCTTTTGAGTATTTCTTTGTATTTTAGGAGTCTTTGTATGTTTTGGAATTAAACACTTCTTTGGTTTGGTCATAAATCGTTTGATTATCTGTTTCGATATCATGTTTTTGACATGGTATCAGAGCCTAGGCTCTTGATAATCGGTCTATTCACTACTAGAAAAAAGCCCTTTCTTGACGCGCATTGCGCGTCATGAAAGGGTGTTTATGACACGCAAAAGAACGTCATTATAGGCATAGTCATAAAAATAATATGACATGCAGGCGCGTGTCATATTTTAATGACACGCATTAATGACACGCATTCATGACACGCGTTTTTGACACTACCTTATGACATTCAGTTTGCGTGTCATTATTTTTTTTTCCAAAAAAAAAAATTATTACGTATATTATTAATAATTGATGCTGATTCTTTTATAATAACCTACTCTAATAAGCTACAAATCAATAAATTTCCCCATAATAATATGCATATATTATATATACCAAAAAACCATTACAATATAAGTATTTGTCGATTTCTACGACAAGTATTAAATGGTTACAAAAATATCGTGTCAATAAATTACGTTGTCTAGACTTAAAAATACGGATCACTTGAAAATAAAGGTTGCTACATAACTTGACCATTCTTCACAATTGACATCAATATCCGCATCCGTGTAAACATCTACTCCTCCCCCAACCTATGACAACAGCGGGTACCTTTCGGCTCGAATCCAAATTCACTGAAAAAGAAATCTCCCATATCAAACTGCATTAACATTTTCAAAACAAAAATGCAGATCAATCAATGTTTATTTAATATTTTTCATTGACACCTTCTGTGTATTTGCTGACTTCTACTTGCATTCTGTGCAATTTATTTAGCAATAATAATTATAAGTCTTTATATCCTAAGTTAAGTGTGACAAACCATCATATCATGAAATGTTAACTTTTGTTTAGCAAAGGTATGAGACACCATACTACAACACCTACTATGGATACTGCAGACCCAATGGGTACTAGACAACTAATAATAGAGTGAAGGAAATTACCCAATGAATTTGATGGTGTTTCCGTTATCATCTTTGATAGGAGTGATGGTGAGTAGATTCCAGACGAGGGTTCCATCTTTCTTGTAGTTGTAGAGCCTGCCGCAGTAACTGGTGCCTGTTTTGACCGCCTGCTGTATTTTATTCACCTCATTCTGGTCCGTATCCTTCCCCTGCAGAAACCGGCTGCACAAACAACACACATCCTCCTCTAAAAATCCTAACACACTGAAGCAATGATTTTCGCTGCTGATCAGAAACAAAGCCAGCATATGTTTCTGATGACTATACACACAGAAGTAGTGATTTTCGCTGCTGATCGATGGTACAGATCTTGGTTCTGAAAACAAACTCGGCCCTATTTCTGCTGCAATGCGGTTTGTAACGTTGGGTCACCGCCGCAATGCACAGCTGAGAAAAAAACTAGTTTTACATAAGATATGAAATAGTTGGTTCAATACTTAAATAGTTTGAGTGAGCGTTTTATACCTCCCGTACTCTCGTTGGCTTGGGTTAATTCTTGTGACTGGTTGACCCGTCTAGCTGGGTTCTGTTCTGTTGACCGAGACAACTAAGTTGACTTGGCTCTTGACCGAGTCTCGTAGTCGTAGCAGCCGAACAGACAGGTAATCCTGTAATTTAAATTTAACTTCTGAAGGTATATTTATGGATAAAAGTCAATGCTTTCATTGATGAGACAAAATTTAAGAACACTATAAAATAAGGATTAAACTTGTTAAATATATAAACGATACAACAAGTTTAAATTGTAGGATTAAACTAGTTTAAAACCTGATTTTTTTCAATCTCTCGAGATCATCCTTATGCTTCATGTCAAGAGCATTAGATATCCTTGTAATCCTTCTTTCTGTTAAGAAACCAATCTGGGATTTTAAACTGTCGAGGATTGGCGACAAAGAACAGAACAATAAACAAGCTTTCTGGTTGCACTGTGAAATGTTGTACGGGTCCGGGAAGAACTAGGGCAATAAAGAACAGAACAATAAACAAGCTTGAACAGGTGAAGTCTCAACAGTACCAAACAGAAAATCCAACAAATTTATAATCATGTAACTGTAATTATGTGCACACCTTTGATGGGGATATCTAAGTGTGAGTCAGGCAGAAATAACACCATAGTGGTACCATAACTTGGTTGAATGTTGTCCGAATCAGAGCTCTCAATACCAAATCCTACAACAATGTGTTAACTTTCAAGATATTCTTATTAACGACAGCAAAAGAAACGTAGGTAAACCATACCTCAATTACTAGGCCTAATTGATCAATTGATATAGATGGGCTGCAATTTAATGATAACTTTTGTACCGTTCGGTAACATTTCACAGTGCAGCCAGAAAACTTATACAAAATCAATTAGATCTCATATTGAATTACGGTAAATATATGCGATTAAAAGGTGGCGTTGGTTCGGATCTTCTTGGCTTTCTTTTTGAAGGTTAAACCTGTTATCACAGCTTTGGGTGTCTTCAAAGACTGAGAATTTGCATCAGCTTTCTTTGTGTTGTCAGCTATAAGAAATAAACAATCAAAAGTCTAAGCAAAACTAGCAAAAGATAAATTCTGAAACAAAGAAAGAACCAAATAATAAATAAAAACTCTCAGGATAAAGGGAAACCAAGCATTATTTTCTAACGCTATAACACTTAAAACAAAATAGTTCAAGTATGAATTTCTTGTGAACAGAGAATATAAACCATATGCTTATAACTATATAAATAAGGTAGTTGACAACTTGACTATGAATTCCAAAAAGAATTACAAACTCAAAAAAAAAACAAATATAGTTGCAACAAATGCTCATTAGGAGCAGTACATATAAAAAAACACGATACATCCCACTAATTACCTCATTAACCAAATGCAACAGATGCATAAAATGTTCTATTAACTATTTAACTTCCTGGGCTAGCTATTCAAGTTTACATTCAACCAATTTCTGTGTATAATTAAGACTGGTAGGTGTGGGGGGCGGCATAGGGGAGGCATTGTGTTGCCGGGCCTCGCTACACCACCCCCCTGGGGCGGCATGGGCTTAGGGGCGGCAATGGAGGCATCTCGTTGCCGTTGGTGCCGGGGCTCTTTTTTGAGAGGGAATCAGATTTAATTGTTTTTTAATAGATTTTTTTATTATTTTTAATAATTCTGACCAATGAGGAGGCCCGTCATCATGGTGCACACCACCCCCTTGAAGGCCCATCATCAAGATGCCTCTCCTCCCACTCCTACGTGGCGGCCCATCATCAAGATGCCTCTCCTCTCCACACCTAATGGTCTAATTCCACGTTTATAATAAAAAAATGCTCAACAATTAATTTGAAACTAAATCCTTTAAAAATCAAGTAATCAATCTATGTTTGCTATAAACACCTATATTTATGTAGTTAAACATATACAAAATTAAACTATAAATAAATGCATTACGCATATAAATAAAACAAGAAGGATGTTTTATTAAAAGGAAATACAAACCTTTAGGCGCCATTGCTACTCCAATAACCTAACAACTGAAAATTACATGTACGGATTAATAAAAATAATTATGTGTAAAAGCAAAACAATAAGTTAAAGATCTATCTATATATCACATTCGTAAACCACCAACAGAGAACGAAGCATACCTGCAAATAGATGATGAGAAAGAGAGAGGAATTAGGGATTTTGGTTGATTGGTGGCTGCCCAAATTGGTGAGGAAGATGGGAATGAAAGCTTTTATACCTAGGGTTTATGGGGGAAATTCAATTTTTGTTAAATTAACATGACATGAAAGATGACACACAAAATATTATACCGTCATGTTTTCTATTTCTTGACACTACATTCTTGACACACAAAAAAACATGTCATTAATTAACTAGATTTTTTAAAACATGACAAATTTTTTATGACACACGCTTTTGAGTGTCATTATTGAGCGCGTGTCATAAAATGTGTGTCAAGAAAAGCCTTTTTTCTAGTAGTGATTTTAGTTCTTCCGCTGCATGTTTTGTTTGGATCTGATCTGTGTAGTTCTGGTTCTTGGTCTTAAGTTCTGTTAAAAGTATTTAATCAGGTCTTAGAGTTTGTGTCTTTGTGTTGGTTGTTTTTTTTTTTTTGTGGAAAAATATTCAAGGATATAACCTTTGTAATAGGTTTTATTCTTGGAATTTTCGTTGTAGTAGATCTTATCTTGTGTACATTGATCTGGTCTACTATTGTTCTTGGGTTTCTTGCTCAAAGAGGTTCAAAGATCTGGTCTCGGTTATAGATCTGGTCTCTGTACTTCAAGGTTTCGTCATTGTTGGGTAGTCTGTATCTTGATCTGGTATTGGATAGTTGTTCGCTTCATAAATTTCTGGGAATCTTAATTTGAAGGCAGTTGTGGAATTGTCTTGGCTATGGGTTGTTGGATATTTTCTTTACCTCAATTGCACTCACAATATTGTACCCTAAGTGAAGGTACAGATTGTGAGTTCTGGAGAACCCTAACTTGGGTCCCCCTCCTGGTGAGATCGTTCTATAGCTTTCAGTTTATCTTGTTGAGTCTAGCAATTTGGTACCAGATTAGTGGGACCGACAATTGATCGAGTCTTGTTGTTTAGTTAGGTCTAGAGGCTCCCACGTTTAGACTTACACAAGCACTTTGAGTGATGAACCTGTGATCTGGACACTGACGTGGTTTTGCCTGTATCTTAGGTGTTTTTTGTGTGATTCTCTGTAATAATTGTTGATTCTTGTTAAGTATTGTTGTGTAGACTGTGAATTTTGTGTTGTTTTTTTTTTTTTTTTGTGTATTTGACTATTATTGATTAGTTCTAGTTGTGTGCTTATTATTGGTGTGATCATTGCTTGCCAATATGGACGGTGGTGTTGTTGTTGGTAATGATAACAATGATCATAATAATAGCAATGATAATAACAATAACAACCTAAATAATAATGCAATAGTTGGAACATTAGTAAATAAGTTGGATGCTAGTAATCCACTGTATTTGCATGCTAGTGATACAGTCATTCGCTCAATTTTTGTTATCTTTCTCTCTCGTGTTTTTCTATCTAAAAGGCTAGGGTTTCATTATTGTCATTAAAAGGTTCATAGTCTTGATCCAGGTTGTTAGTGGTGATTACTATTAACAGTTTACAAGTCGTAATTTGTCTTGCTTTAGGGTTTGTTGATATAGAGTAGATTTATGTATCGGTTGATTGTTTCTTTTATTTGCATGTTTTCTTTGTTTCAATAATAAGTTCAGAAGTGTTTTGTGGTTATTGTTGATACAAAATTTGACATGGTATGTATAAATCATTGATCTAACTTGGCTTTGCCATGGTATGCATTGTTTTTTTGTGTTTAAAACTGGAAAAAAAAATTATCTGATTGAAAAAAAAATAATCAGATTAGTTTTTAAACTCTTTACCAGGTTTTCTTTGACATGAATCCAAATTGTTTTTGATATGGGTCTAAAGTAGAAGTTGTGTGACTTTTATTGTTTTAAATAATGTGATTTAAGTGTTCAAAATATTGTTCTATGTTGATCTGTGTATGTTGAGGACTTGTATGTTTATATGTTACTAGTATTAGTAATATCAAGGTTTTGTTCGCAAATCTTTGTTTTACCTAGGTAACTTTGTTTACTAGTTTTGAATCGTGTGATTCTTGTTTTTAATATCGGCTTTAACCATATTTTGATGAGTTTTAGGTAAAATCATGTCATGATGTTTTTTTTACTGGTGTCTTGACGATTATTTTATATGAATATACTAGTAACAAAAAGGTTTTGTGTGGCCTGTTTGCAATAAGGTTATAGTTAACCTGTGAGATTCAATTGCTTAACCTATAGTGTTGTTAAGGATACTCTTGAAGTGTTATTGTCAGCCTTGTTTACTCCTTTATGGGATGTCTTTCTAATTGTAAAATCGTGTGATTTTTCTTACTCAAATAAAATGTTTTCGGCTGATCATTCTGGTCTTGAAACATGTTGTTTGATTTGGCAACCTGTGTGTTTCAATTAGTGTATCTCTTCTCTTGTAATCTCTGGTATTGGCACTAGATCTAGGATTCTTGAATAAAGTTTTCTAGTTGTAGATTTAGGAAGTCCGTTAGATCATGTTAATGTTTCTTGTCTTTTCATCTTGTTGATGATCTGAACCATAGAGGTTAGAGAAGATATTGTAAGGGGTTCCGGTTGGTTTCTCTTTGTGTTTTACATCTTGTAGGTGTTGCAACCTTATGTGTGTTCTTCTGTGTGGAAGATTCTATTCTGATATAAAAATCTTGTGATTTTATAGTTTTATCAGATACTGTTTAGGCTGTAACGGTGCTTACATGTTTATGAATCATGTGATTCAATTTTGGATGGTTCTTGTTGTTGTAACACCCCAACTGATGGCGGAAACATCGAGGTGCCACGTATTGACGATTGTTCACAAGCTCATGGTACTAAACTGTAAATATTATTAAATTCAAAGTTCAAATGTCAAACAACCAAATAAGAAAAATACATCAAATCCCAAAACAATTCATGAAATTAAGTTTGTTTTATTCAACTAAGTCCCAATACCTATGTGAAATCATCAAGCGTCTCCTGAAACATGTACAAAATACAACGTCAACAATAATGCTGGTGAGTACACTTAGTTTTGTGTACATATATATAAGTATAAAAATGTTTACAATTCAAGTGTCATGAGTCATTCAAGGCAAATATGGAAAACACGTAAGTACACAATACGGGTCAAAATCAAACCTCTTATGCGACAAAGTTTAGTACATTAACAATGACCTAGGACACGTTTGAGTTACGATACGTTTAGGGTTAATAACGACATACAACCCAAACAAGAATATACCGATCAACGAAGTTTGACGCTTTATTAGAATTCAAAATGATAAACATACAAGGACTAAAATGCAAATACATTAAAGTTTAGGAAACGTGCAAATGTTACAGTCTCCCCTACTTTAGGAAATTTCGTCTCGAAATTACTTCAAGTGGAGGATTCTGGAAACAGATGGGGATACTTTGTCTTCATTTGGTCCTCACATTCCCTGTGGAAATTATGGATCGTGAAGTCAAGACTCTTAAGCGCAGTCATATTCCTATAGTCAAGGTTCGTTGGGAGTCTAAATGTGGCCCAGAATTTACTTGGGAACGTGAGGACCAAATGAAGACAAAGTATCCTCATCTCTTTCCAGAATCCTCCACTTGAAGTAATTTCGAGACGAAATTTCCTAAAGTATGGGAGACTGTAACATTTGCACGTTTCCTAAACTTTAATGTATTTGCATTTTAGTCTTGTACGTTTATCATTTTGAATTCTAATAAAGCTTCAAACTTCGTTGATCGGTATATTCTTGTTTGGGTTGTATGTCGTTATTAATCATAAACGTATCGTAACTTAAACGTATTATGCTTGGACGTTTGAGTGAATTTCATCATTTATTAATTCTAAAATAAATTTATATTTTTTCGTGAAAAGATTTATAAGTTAAAACACGTATGATAAATTCGTCAGAAAAGTTTGGAGAAACGTTAAAGCTTTAAGCAGAAAGTTTTCATAATATAAAAAAAATGTTTAAACTATTAGAGTTTTTTTATTAAACATTTTTCTTGAAAATTCCTAGTTTGTAAAAAAAATCTACACTAAAAAAACGTTTTTCCGGCGAGTATTCCGGCTGGAATTCCGGCAAGCTCCGAAGAGTGATTTTTATCGATTTTTAACGCGATTTAATGGTCAAAAGTGATCCCCATGCGTTTCTCCTTTCAAATTAAACAAATTCCAATAATTAAATTAGTTTTTAAACGCGTATTTATCAACTTTTAATTTGGGTTTTAAAGCATAACCGCCAGAATAAAAAAACGACTTGAAACTCCACTTTTAATCGTGCACTATATAAACCGAACATGCCATTAGTTTTCTGCACTCATTCACGTTCCAAACCCACTAAAAAACGTAGCAAACCGTGTCTAGAAAGCTCTCTAATCGTGATTTTTCTTTCGGTTCTTGAAGTTCCTTTTTCGATCCGTATACGTATTTGTAAGTGCAATCTTTCAATGTCATTTTGATCTTTAAACCTTACTCTATAAAAGCCCTATCAATTCAGATGTTAATCTCGTCGAATTGAAGGTTATAGAAATCTAGGGTTAGGGTTTGTATTTGGGGAAAAATATGAAGTTGTTTATAATATAAATATAATTTTATTAAAACTTATAAACAAATTGGTCTTGTAGTCGAGTGGTGGTTGTGTTGTTGTGGAAAGACAAGGGATCAGGTTCGATTCCAGCACAGATACATCAGTTCGTTTTTTTTTTCTTGTTTTTTTTATTTATTTCGTTTTTATTTATATTATATTTGTAAATCTTTAAAAATCCATAATAAATTCATTTTTGCTCCAAAAATCATGAAATTTTAGGTGTAGTATATTGACACCTCATAGAAAATTATCATATTTTTAGTTTGTGAAAAATATCTTATTTTCATAATTTTATTAATTTAAATTGTTCTAATCATATTTAATTGATATAAAATTCGTTTTTAATGATTTTGATCCCAAAATTTCTGAAAAATTATTTCTAAGTATGATAACTAATATAAAATTTTTTTCCCAGAAAATAGCTGTTTTTTCTATTTTTATCATTTTAATCATTAAAATATGATTTAAATTTATTAAATCTGTTTTAAATACAAATAAATTGAGAAAAATTATGGAAAAGTTATTTTCACTCTTTTACATCAAAAAATAATCATTTTTCATAAAAATATTATTTTTTGACCATATCTTATATTTTTTAGCTTATTTATATTTGATTAGTCATAACTAAATATTTAATTAAATATAAATTATAAAATCTGTTTTATGAATATTCTTTTTATAAAACAGAAATATTTCTAAGTATGGAAAACATAAGTGTGTATGTTTTATTTATTTGTATACGTTTATGTAAATTAATTACAATTATTGTAATTATATAAATTAGTTATGTTATTTAACTAAATCTTTGAACAAAACTACTTAGAATATTTTATTCAAAAATATTCAAATAGTAATAATTAGTTTATTAGTCGTACGATTGATCTTAAAGCATAATATATTTTTTGAGTTCGAAATATTTATTAAAGTCGAGTTATCGTAAAACGTCATCTTCCATACATAAGACTAGCAAACCCTAATGCCTTAGATTCTGGATGCCTTAGACTTTTAAGTCACTTTCCTCATTAGCATTATTATACATATAGGTTGAGTTCTTCGGAATTCCCAATTTTTATTTTGTGACGAGCTTTACATGATTCATTCGCTTAGCAAAAATTGTGAGTATACTTATCCCCTTTTTCATTTTTACACTTTTGGGTTGATTCATGTACAGATATTGAACCTACACATGCACTTATTCATAAACGTTTTACATACAATTCATATACATGTTATGCTTTGAATTCTTGTGCGTTGTGTTTAAACATAAACGTAGTATACTTGCAATCATTACAAAATCATTAACTTAGCTAGCCGACTTTAACAATGGATAGCGCTATTTGAATTGACAACTCGCCTAGTGGAAAGTACCTATGGTGGTGGGAAGTCCTAGGTCATTGTTAATGTATTAAACTTTGTCACATAAGAGATTTGATTTTGACCCGTATTGTGTACTTACGTGTTTTCCATATTTGCCTTGAATAACTCATGACACTTGAATTGTAAACATTTTTATACTTATACTATATATACACAAAACTAAGTGTACTCACCAGCATTATTGTTGACATTTTATTTTTGTACATGTTTCAGGGAACGCTTGTTGATTGTCACTTAGGCTTGGACTTAGAGTTAATAAACAAGCTTTATGTATCGTTTGGTTTGAAACTTGATGTATTGGTTTGACTTTGATGTATGACTTTAATAATGAATTTAAATAATATTTACACTTTAGTACCATGAGCTTTTGAACAATCGTCATTACGTAACACCTTGATGTTTCCGCCATCGGTTGGGGTATTACAATTGTTTTGTGATGTCGTAAATGTTTGATTTAAATCAAAGTGACTTCCCGTGCCCGGCTAGTTCCGCAGAGTGAGGACGCTAGCCTCTATTTGGCTGCGCTGATGTGCTCGGCACGTGGTTTGTTGGAAAGTGGGATAGGGATTGCCATCCGCGCGAGAATTAGGTTCCTTATCCCTTCAAGTCCCCCTAGTCTAGGGTTTCTCCTGTTCTTAATTTAAGAGTAGGTGGAGTGCTAGACTGAATGAGTTGTTGGTCGCGGATGATAGCTCATCTGCTTGGCAAGGGATTTGAGTCTGTTGGATTGTCTCTGGTGGGAAAATGACTTGCTTCGCCTGGATGTGAGAAGAAGTTAGGCGGAGAACGTATTTTCTCGCTTTTCGTCAAGCTTTCGCTGAAAATGACGTGTTGCGCCTGGACCTGAGAAGGAATTAGGCGGAGAACATCTTTTCTCGCTTTATGTCGAACGTCCGCTGAAAATGACATGTTGCGCCTGGACCTGAGAAGGAGTTAGGCGGAGAACGTCTTTTCTCGCTTTTCGTCAAGCTTTCGCTGAAAATGACGTGTTGTGCCTGGACCTGAGAAGGAGTTAGGCGGAGAACGTCTTTTCTCGCTTTACGTCGCACGTCCGCTGAAAATGATGTGTAGCGCCTGGACCTGAGAAGTAGTTAGGCGGAGAACATCTTTTCTCGACATAATCGCTTTACGTCGAACGTCCGCTGAAAATGACGTGTTACGCCTGGACCGGAGAAGTAGTTAGGCGGAGAACGTCTTTTCTCACCTGGACCTAACATGTATTTTGTCATGTTAACACAAAGCCCGTTGGATACTGGGTTGAATTAAACAATTATTAATGTTAACAACCAAAGCATGATAATCTTCATTTGATCCCGTCAGAGTCAATGGAGGTCATTGATTAAGCTATGTTACCTATGAAGACAACATTTATCAACTATCCTCGTACCTTATTTAACTTTAGGGGTGTAGCCATTGGGTTGGTGGCCCAATGGTTAAAGCAAAGCTTCTAGGAACATCTTAGGGGAGGTCATGGGTTCAAGTCTCATAAGGAGTAGAAATTTGCCGGTCAAAAAAAAAAACTTTAGGGGTGTAAATTAACAAGCATAGCAATTCGTATGTTGTTTGAGATCGTTTCGTTAAAACGCGAAATGATAATTGCAATATTGTAGAATAACCACTTTTTACTTGTCCTTTCATTTAATTTATTGTCTATTATTTTTTATAAGGTTTAGGTGTTGTTTGGTAGTCTCTGAATGATCATTAAGAGGCTACATCTGAATGGTTCATAGTCTCCTAATGGTTAAGATGTAATAGTAAGTATGAATGGTTAAGAGGTAGCATCTTAATGGTTGCCTCTTAACCATTCAGACTTAAGGTTAGCATCTGAATGATCATTAAGCGGCTACCAAACAACCCATTAATAAGATTGCATGTAGATAAGATCAAGTACAATGAGTGAGACTATAGTGTAGTGTTGGTCATTCAAATGAATCTAACTATTCAGTTCGATTCTAGATATGTAAATCCAAGAATTTGGAAACCGTTTTAACAATGTAACAACTGAATTACTTGTTTGTATTAATAGCTTGAGTCATTGTGACAATTTTGGTGCGTTTGATACCAAAACTACTTTGATTAGCCTAGATGTATCTACAACTTTATATTTTAAAATTTTGTTATGCATATGTAACGGCATTTAAATTACTTTTGGCTTTTGGTTTCCTTTTGTTGATTATATAATTTTAGTATTATTATTTTTGGTATACGAGTCGACCCGGCCCGACCGTACCCGGTCCACCTGATGTATAAACGATCTAGGGGCTTAGAAATTCTGCACCCCATAAAAAATATTTTTGAGTCCACCTATGCTTAAGAGATATTTTATCATTGAAAACAACATGATTCCTTATATGCTTTTAATATTATAAGAAACTTAATAAAAAGCCATCTATTTGAAGCATTTGACATCATAAAGAGCCAAAATGGCCAATATCATCATAAAATCAAACATTTATATGATGAACAACGCACACAATTAGGGTTGTTCACGAGCTGAGTCGATTCAAGCGGAATTTTGTTTGTGCTTGGCTTGTTTACAAATCAAACCGAGCGGAACGGCTCGTTTACAATCGAGCCGGAAACCGAACGAGCATTCTTCGAGCGCAAATTTTCTAAGCGAGAATCGAGCGGAGAATAATATGGATGATCATAAAATTTGGATGTTTCCTTCGATGTTTTCATTTTCGGGTGACAACTAAGGTCGAAATGTCCGATGATAACACTAATATTGAGATCTCAGTATCCAAGGATGAGGCTTAGATTGAGGGTGGTGAGGTGATGAACATACGTCAGAGAACAGTTGTTGCATTGTGACGTAGGTGTGATATCAAGCAACAATTAGCGATGGACGGCTAATAACATAAAGAAGTCAAGACTTTCACCTCATGACTTATTGTTTTACTATGAAATCTAGTGTTAATTTTTTTATTGAGTTAAGTGGGCTGGTTATATTTTGTTTACATATACTGAGTCAAATCCAATAGAATCTTATATATAAATAAATAAAAATTTATTCGATCCGAACCGAGCCGAGCCGAGCGTAGCTATGCTCGTGCTTGGCTCATTTACAAACTGAACTGAGCCGATCGACTCATATACAACCGAGCGAAAGATCGAGCGAGCATTTTCCGAACAAGCGACGAGCGATTTGAACAGCCTTACACACAATTAATATTTATGTGTGAAACTAGGATCATCATGACCTAAGTTCTTTTTATTAATGTTGTCGTCAAGTACATGATATGGTGGTAGGGGTGTTCAACGAATCGAATAACGAATTTTCGAATTATTCGAATCGAATTTCTCGAATTTTTTATATTTTTAACTGAATTCGTATTCGATTCGTATTCGCTTAAAATTCAATTTATTCGATTCGTATTCGATTCGAATAAGAAACTCGAATTCGAATCGAATTCGAATAAACTTTTAGTTTTAAAACTAATATAAACTCATTCTTTTTAACATATAAAATACAAATCTACAAAATTGATAAACAACAATATGTCAAAAACGGGTTAGTAAAAATAGTAGAGAGTATAGTTTGTTATAGTTTTATGATGTATAAGGTAAATATGTAAAATATGGTTACGGTAAAAGTTGTAGAAACTATGGATTCTTAGATTTTGACCAAAATTTAGAAGTTCTTTTTTTCAATGTGTATATTTGTGCATATAATAATGTGTATGTGCGTATATATATTTAAAAAATATATATGTACAGTTTTTATTCGAATTTCGAATCGAATCGAATTTAAAATCATAAATTCGTATTCGATTCGTATTCGATTTACTGGACTCGAATTCGAATTGAATCGAATTCGAATACTTAATAATCGAATCGAATTCTTGGTAATCGAATCGAACTAAGTCGAATTTCGAATTTTTCGAATCCGAATCGAATTCTGAACACCCCTATATGGTGGTAAAATGTTTATCCTCTATCTTAAAACTAAGGTTCGGATCCTACAAGGAGCCCCCATTTGCTGAATGATCTGAACCTTGACCTCGAAAAGAAGTATGAGACTATGTTAATTGAGTATATTTCTCTCAATTAATTAGTTATATTATTTCATTTTGTTATTGAATATTTCTCTCATCTATGCCTTAACATTTTTTTTTTCTTTAAAACAAGACAACTTGCTAGACAACCCAAAAGTTTATAATAAACACCAAAGGATAAAGAATCGCATATATTAATTATAAAACAAGATGATGTATTTAAACATATAATAACTACATTGCAATCATGTACAGATAATTAACATGTTGTTCCCATGATTCATGTTGTGGATTGGAGGAATACATAAATAAATGGCAGCAGGAACCAAGTACAAACAGGAGATTACGGGTAGATGAAAGTTGAGTGCATGTGCATCTGCTGTTGCCATTACCACCCTTATTAGTTATTTCGCAAGCCAAACAAACAAAATAATGATTGTTTTGTGTACATGTAAACATTGTCGCTCCGGCCTCATTCATGGGATCTACATTAAATAAATCATAACTTAATACTACATGTTTTAAGGCAACTTTTTATATATAGTTCTATGATAAGTACGTTATTAATATGGACGGGGGGATTTGGGTTTTTTATTTATATTTATATACTTTTAAGTTGTATAAATGGTTTATGAAGTTTATCAAAAGGGTAAAATGATCATCTCATAAAACATAACATACTTTTTAGCATAACTTAATGTTATAACTCAGACTTGTTACAAAATATAAACAATAGTAATATTTTAAATTAGTCCGGTATAACTATAAAGTACTAATCTGAGCATGGAACGAGGCGGTTTTGAGTCAAAAACAATGTTCGCTTCAAAGCCTAATGGATGAAATCAAAGCTAGATCTTATCTTGGGTGAAGACACGCTCGAAACAAAGCTTATTAGACTGGGACAAATGGCGAGGCTTCAACATCTCTGGTGCAAGGTGATCTGCTGCAAGGTGATATGCATAATAACATTGTAGTTGTGTCCGTGGTTGCACCTGTTGTTTTGTGTATGTAACTAGGTGGAATCTTTATACTTGTAGTTTGGTGTTTTGCGCTAGTACTCCGCTAGCTTGGTGGTTAATAATATTTCCGTTGGTCGTTAAAAAAACAAATCTGAGTCAAACTATATGAATTATTTGTATAGTTTTTAATTTCTAAAAAAAGGTGAGTGATGTGGTTACGAGTAAATTGTTGAATGGACCGTGGGGCCAATGGTTGGTCGGATGTTTTAAGGTAATTTGAGATGTAACTACCAAAACCAAAAGGTGGTTTCCAATGGGGAGTAGTTGTTCACCCACCACCAGCATCATCATCATTATCTGTTCATCACTCACATGAGATTTCGAGTTGTATTTGTAAAAGTTCAATTGCCACACTTAACAGCATCCTTGTAGAGGTATGGTGCCTAACCCGACATACCGTGTTCGTTATTTTAATACTTGTTATATTATTTACTAATATTGAGGTGTGGAGGTAACCCTCTAACTGGGCTTTGTGCCAATGGACTATGTGTCCATATAGTTAGAGGCCCATGATGGTGGCCCATAAAAGCCCTATATAAAGAGGTATTCACCCTCATTAGGGCACACAATAGATTACCCCCAAAACAATTATGGCCGCCACAATCACTTTTTGTGTCTGTACGTTGGATTTCACTTGTGGTCTCCTAGCAGTCACCTCCACTCCCCACCTTCCTTCCCTTCCTTGCAGATCTGGATCGGAAAAGAGAAGAAGGACAAGGTGTGATTCTCCTATTCAACCCGGTCGAGGCATGGCCCGGACAGCCATTTCGGTACGTGTTTTTTCATTAGCGCCATCCGTGGGACTCGAACTCGATCCTTATGAGTTATGATACCAATGATTATTTCTTTATCACAAATTTTTTTTTTCAAAAAAACAAAAATTCGGCCCTTATTCGTGACTCGAACCCGAGCAGGGCAGCCAGCACAACAGCAACAACACCATCTGTACCACAACGTTTATTGTTGACAAATTCAAACATACAAATATAAATAACATTTTGAAATGGTTGGAGGGCACTATTCATAAAGCTCCTAAAATAAACATATAGGATAATGATTTAAAAGGGTAAGAAGATATAGCAAAATGTTGTTTTCTTGTACCAAATTATAAATAAACAAATATCAGACAACCATTTAAGGCTAAGGGTGTGGAATAAAACCTCTACATACTTTAAAATGTCAAGTCTGCGCCATATGTTGCCAAGTAGACAGTGGGAGGCTTTAAAGGCTTGCCTTTAACTAAGATGTTGCGGAATAAAAGTTCTCTAATCATTTCCTAATATTTTTTTTTAGTTTAATTTAAATCTATTTCTAATTTATAAACATAATTAAAACAAAAAAAATGCATTATTAAAATAAAATACATAATTAATACAAAAAATACATTTCCTAATAGCTTCTCAGTTCTCAATATTCGCCACCCTAAAACACGAGCAAGTTGTCGGTCATTGAGTTATTGGTACTCTTGATGAGCCACGTTAATTGTTTCATCCATCATTACCCACCTGTTGTTCATCGTCTTGTTGAAGAGTGCATCAGTTCTTATAGATATTAGCCGGATAACACTAAACCTTAAATGAATCTCATGAATCCAACGATGGTTTTCATCCACATTCCGTGTGTTAACACGCTGCAATGTGTGTGTGGGGTTTAACCTTTTTTAAAATGATAGTTAAAATTATCGATTGTAAATTTTATGCAACATTAATGCGTAATTAATCAAGTTGATATTTATGTCTACTTGATACGCCAAATGCAAGCTAGGCAATGCCGCAAAAAAAATACTAGTTCTTATACAATTATAGTATTTGTATTCAACTTTTTAGTTTTGAAATAAATAAAAAAATCGATTCACTGATTCATGCTGTTCCATTAATTTTATATAGTCACGTTTTAACCCTCCCATGTCCCCTATATGTTATTTTCCTTACCATATGTTTCTTTTCTCTTTTTAGAAACTACGCGCATGTTTGGATAAACTTATAGCTTATCTACTTTTCCACCTTCTTATCTCTTTTTTCAAAAAAATTACACATTACTAACTTTTTGAAAAAATCATTTTCCAGTTCATTTCCCCCCCCCCCCCCCCCTTTTTTTTTTTGAACGGCAAATTTCACTCCTTGTGGGACTTGAACCCATGACCTTCCCCTTGGGTGTTCCTAGAAGCTTTGCTTCTACCATTGGGCCACCACCCCAATGGCCATTTTCCCTTTATTTAAACCTAAAAAGTTCTTTTCAACCCACATCCAAACATTTTTAAAACAACTTATGACTTTTTAAAAAAGTTATAAGTTATAAATAGGTGGAAATAAGGAGAGCCAAACACCCTCTACAGTCTACAGATAGTAAAACACACACACACAAAAAGAGAGTGGCTACCGCTTGACATCTAGCTATTTAACGGCGTATTTTAACAACCTCGCACTATTAATATCTCTCATATAAGACTGTGTATTGTGGTCGGGGTTATCACCCAGATTTATCCAATAATATTGCGTCGCCTCATGCTGACTAAAAACTGGATAAAAACCCTTACTCGCTCACTTTACCCTGTTGTGTATAATGCTTCTGCTCGCTCGCACCCGCGGTCAAGATCCTGGATAAAGCCAGTGAGCATGCTCACTTGGCCTCGCTTCCCCCCCCCCCCCCCCCCAATAACTTGGTGATGTTATGGTGTGTACTAGCCATGGCGCAGCCAGGTGGCTCGCGCCACCACGACGTATAAAGGATAATATGATTCACAAAATCTGTCTTCTTTTTATTTATGCAAGCATTGAGGGCATGAAAGTATACATTAATTTAAATGATACATTAGACTATAACATTTCAATGGATTTTTTTTTTTCAAATTGAACATATAGTTTAGTTCGAATTTTAAAAACATCTTGTTTGACCGTTTTAAAACACATGGATTGTTCAAAAAAGCAAATTCATTAAATAACATACATATATACTCTTTTCTTTTTTGTTTGTTTGACAGAAACAAGAAACAGGTGAAAACTTAAAAACGAAAGTTTCAAAGCCAGACCCCACTTGTTCACGTTTGGAACAGCGAGCCGCACCAATGTAATTTTATTTGATAACGACTGTGCACTCTGGCGGGAAACTGTTTCATTTTGGAGGCAAAATATACTAAAATCTAATTGGCCAAAATTTTTAAGGTTTGTTTAAGGTTATGGAGTGTGCAGACATGAGAATGTTCATGTCTCAATGTCACCTAGGATGGCTCTCATGTTCTCTTGCTTGAGACATGGCAAGGGTGTGAAGACACCACAATGTTATGTCTCAAATGCTCTAAACCATCCAATAAAAACAAAAATACCTAATGGTTCAAATAAAAAAAAAGGAAAAAAGGGGATTGGACCGTCCTTTATATCCCAAGCAAGACATTTGAGACGGGGGGAAGAAGGGACGGGGGGAGGACATGGAAGGGGGGCGGTGTTTGCGTCTGGGACATGGCAAAAAGTGGTGGGACGGGGGGTTGGAACGTCTGTACACCCATCAGCCTAACACAATAGAATAAAACTTAGTAATTTAGAGTTATTATATTAACGTTGAAAATGTTTCTGAATATCGTTTTAACTGTTATTAAACAAGCTAAAAAATGTGTTATTACATTGTTAATGATATTATTATGAATACTTTTTAAAAGTATAACCGTGCGAGTCCTACAATAGGGCACATGACAGCCATAAAAAGTTGTAAACTTGTAATACATATGGATAACAAGTCATACTATCGTATCCATTTGTTAAAGTGTTAGTTTTTTAATATTCTAATGATATTACAAGTTTAGTAAATTCAAATGAAAAGTGCGAACAATTTACCGCTATTTCGACCACATTCAAATCTACGTCGCCTTTCAAGTTTCAATTTATGACTAGACCTTCTGATGTATATAATCATACAAACAAGACAGAAAAGGTGGTTGCGTGGTATTTTAAAAGTTATTCATGTAACACGACAATAATAAAATATATTTTGAATTTATGAGTTTAAACATCATGGTTCATGGAATATCATTTTGTAAAGTGAAGACAACGTTTGCTTTCAATTGTACTGAGTAGTGACACGTATGAGAATTTGAGATATATCGTGTATTTGAGATTATGTAAAGTTGACCATGAATATTTTTTATAATGCTTTGTCTTGGTTTTAAACGTTATCAACTTATATATTGTACGGGCATTGTATTGTTTAATAGGGTTGGGTTATTCTACAAAGGCTACAAAAAATGAGAAGGGTGAGAAGCCACTAGAAAATGACATGTGTCCAAATGATTAACAAGTGGGAGGGGTAATTTTGTCAAAAACTTATGCACATGCAAGTCACATGACATTTCCACCTTCATTTTTAAATGCCCGTAACTTTTTTATACGTCATCCGTTTTTAAAAAAAATTATACCATAAAATTGAGCGTCTTTTTATCTTTAATATAAGTACCATATTGCTATACTTTTGAAAAAAATTTTCAAAACCCACTTGCGTATGACACAATGGAATGTAAAACACAATGAACACCAATTAAATATAGGGTATAAAACACAATCAAGAGTCTAGTAAAACACAATGGACGACATACTAAAGACACAATGAATAGAAGACTAAAACACAATGAATACTTTTGAAAAAAAAAGTTGAAAACCAGTTGCATAAGACACAATGGATGACATACGAAAGACACAATGAACAAAAGACTAAAATACAATGAATACTTTTGAAAAAAAAGTTAAAAACCCAATTGTGTAAAACACAATGGACGACATAATAAAGACACAATGAACAGAAGATTAAAACACAATGAATACTTTTGGAAAAAAAGTTGAAAACCCAGTTGCGTAAGACACAATGGAGATAACGTAAAACACAATGAGTACCAATTAAATATGCAATAAACAATAGGGTATAAAACACAATGAACAGTCTAATAAAACACAATGGACGACATATAAAAGACACAATGAACAGAAGACTAAAACACAATGAATAATAGACTTAAACACAATGAACAACATAATAAAACACAATGTACACCTAAATACAAAACTCATTTGCGTAAAACACAATTAAAAGCATACTAAAAACACAATGGACAAAGTTAAATCATGTGTAGACTAAAAAAACATATATAACATATTTATAAAGCACACATACATACTATAACACAATGAACGTGCAGAAGACACAACGGAGAAAAAAACCCATTTAGCACGAATTTTTTTTTTCAATTTTAATGTAGCAATGTGGTACTCATATTAAAGATAAAAAAACGCTCGTTAATATGGTGAAATTTTTTTGAAAAAAAAATGTCGTATGAAAAAGTTATAGACGTTTTAAAATGATGGGGGGAATTGACATGTGCATTGCATGTGGAGAGAGAAAGTCAACAAATGTTGTTTTCCTTTTATGCCCTTTCTCTAATTTATTATTTATTTCTTTCAAACAAACTAATCTCAACCCTTCAAATATATGATCAATGGATCACAATCCTTCTCACCCTTCCTAGAAAAAGTGTCTTGTGTATTTGATCCTAACCCTTGTTTAATATGGATAATGGAATGAACAAATAAACGAAATTGACGTTATAATGGAATAGATGATAATGAAATAGATCATTACCATTTCATGTTTTGAGTGGTTGCAATGTGAAATGCAATAAACTACTACGTTGTGTTGTTTGGGCGACGGGAAAAGATGATAGAATAAAATCGGTGGTGAATAGTGGTGGTGGTGGGTGGCAACAGTCGGTGGTGGCGACTGCGACGACAAGTAGGTTAGTGATGGTGGTGGTGGGACGGTGGTAGATGGTGGCAACAATGGGTGGTGGTGACGGCTGGTGGTATGAGCGGTTGTGGCGACAGTGGTAGGTGGGTGGTAGCGATGGTGGTGGGTGGCACTGGTGGGTGGCGGTGTTGACGGCGGTGGGTGATTGCGAACAAACCAAACATCAAATTTCCTTCTTTTCTTCTTCCCGTTCACTCATGTGCACGTCTCTTCTCCATTTAAGCTCATTTTCTCCCATTTAACATACGAACACCTGCCAAACACTACAATACTAAGTTATAGCTAAAACAATAAAAAAAACACAAGATAAATAACTAAAAAGTATAAAAACTACCAACTAAACATGATGCGTTTGACAACACATCAACCGTCTACGGGATAATGAAGGTACGAACTTGTATTATATCAATTAAGTTACGAACGAGGTCAATTATCAACCAACAGCGCAACTACTCTTTTCAAAACCTCAATAATACTCTCAAGTTACACACTTCTCACAAAACCCACAATTCTCACAAAGCCCACAAATATCACAAACATACCTGAAACCCAAGCAGTCAACAAAACTTAGGCATCATAAAAAGGAACCGGAAGAGGGACCATACTCCAAAGTGTGTGGGGAGGTGGACTCCGACAGGGGAGTTCGCATTGTCACAAATGTGGTTTGATGTATCCGAATATCCCATCATCAATAACTTCTTTTAACTATATCAATTCTTTTTTTCTTATTGCGGGTCACATGTATAGGACCAACTTGGCCATTGGTCATGGTCTTAAAGATATTTTAGAAGCTTATAAAGGTCCATTTACGGGCCAAGGCCATAAAGGCCTCTATGAGATCCTAACTACATTGTGACATGCTCTGCTACCTTATAACCTAGTTATGTTAGGCCCCTTAACTATTGGCGACCAATAGTCAAAAATATTTTGTAGACGTATTCATGAAATGTTTTTCGCCGCTATGGACCGCTATAAAAACCGTCGTAACGATTTTGTTTTCCGAGAAGTGGACATCGATGCATACAAAAATAAGCAATATCGACAACATTTACACCCGTATTGTGAAGAATTGTACAAGATCAAGTGGTTCAAGTGACACCAATATAAATAAGAAAGCCTACAATCTATTTAGAGCTCCGTACGATATCTCGTTTAAAATGCATGATTCTTGGGAAGTATAAAATGCATGATTCTTGGGAACTACTTCAAAAATCATTAGTGGCATCTTGTACCGCCAGATGTGTCAAGTCGGTCGTCTAAATGGTCGGGCACACCATAACCAAATAACTGCCAAGGCGCGTTTGGTGCTTAGTCCCATATAAACCTTAACGACAACACCGACAACTTTGAATTTGAAGAGCCACATGAATTTCCACGCCTGCCCGGTAGAGATAAAATCAAAGCGACGACGAAAGGTTGAGGCCAAGCAACTTCCTCTTCGTCTACATGTACAATGGATCTAGAGGTGAAATCACACATTGAAGGTTTACAAGACAAAATCTATCGATTAAAGAATAAAAAGTTCAACATAAAATATTGCAGTTGAAAGAGCAAATGAAAAAAGATTTCATATTCATTGAGAAAGACCTCTCGCATTTCCTGTCGAAAGAACGAGCTAAATATGACCGCTTGGACTAGTTTTTATTTTTATTTTTATTTTTATTTTAGTAGTTTTGTTTCTTTTGTACTTCTTTTTAATGTTGTTTGTGATTTTTAGACATATTTTAGTTTTTTGTTTTAATTTTTTTTTAGTTTTTATAATGAATACTTTAAAACATAATCATGAAATAATTTGAGGGGTGGTTAAAAGTGATACCCCACTACCTACATGACACTCTAAAGTATGGATAAGATCGGTATCATACCCGTATGTGTACCGAAAATACCTGTATTGAATTTGAACAAAAGTGGGTACCGAGTACCGTACCGAATATATAGGTACGGTACGGGTATGAGTACGGATATCGGTTCCGGTATTTCGGTACGGTACCCGTTTTGGTACCACTTTGATATTTTTTTCTTTTTTGAGAACTCGTACAGGTACCAAGTAGGTAAACCATTACGAGTATTAATACTATACGTGTACCAAATTGATAAAACTGGTACGGCTACCAATATGGTACACGTACCAAATAGGTAAATTGATATGAATACCATAAATACCATAATAAAAAGTAAAACATATTATCTCAAATTCAATAGAATATAGATCATTCGGTACTCGTACCATTTTTACCCGTGCTCGTACCCGTACCGATACCAAAAGTACCAAATACCGAAATCAGTAAAAGTGGGTATCGATACGTATACCGAGTACCCAAAATCGGTACGGGTACCGGTACGAGTAGGATATATGTATGGGTATGGGTACTTAGGAAAAAATGTTCATCCCTACTCTAAAGCCTCTGAGAGCAAACGTAGTGGAGCGGGGAAGTTAACGGCCCTCCTTCACTTTGGGTTTATTTCATTGGCTTAACAAAAAGGAGAGGGTAGAACAACATTTTCCAATGTGAAAAAACACATGCCCAAACTCCATTTTGACCAAAAAAAAATAAACACCTATAAGGCCGGTGTACCGGCGTTTTAAGAGTGTTTTTTGTCCATTCCATGTCCAATCAAAAATCCACTACAAGTGTTCCAAGAGGGTTGTATTCTGAAGAGGTATAAGCATTTATACCGCGGCTCGCCCCAAAATACGGACCAAGGACACTAGGACGTGGTGTGATATCTCCACCAAAGGATGTACAGCCCACCCCCGGAAGTCAAGAGGGTCCGAATGATAGTACAAAAAGGGGGTCCGAAGTAAAGTACAACTTTGCTGACCACTATAAATACCCCCTTCAAAGTACAATCAACACACGAATGCATACACTCCGAATCTCACTTTCTCTCTCTACTTTCTCTCACTAAACAAATACTTATCCTCACGCCGGAGGGTGGTTACAGAGAGGCCCTCCCTCCTCCTCTGTAACGAGCCTAACGGTCTTTTACCTTGTGCAAGTTTAAGCTTAGGTTCGGAGCATTCCAGATCCATCACAAGTCGCACCTGTTCTAACTGTAATTGAAGGTTCGTCCACTTTTTGGATCTTCAATTGGCGCCATCCGTTTGTACAACCGTTTTCTGTACCCTTAAAAGGTAAAGATTGCGACGGTTTTTCCCATGGCGGCTTCATCTGAAGGTTTTGTTATCGAAGATGTCACAAATCCGGAACATGGCGACGGGGCAACCACTGTTGCGGCCTCTGTTGTCATGACCCCGTCCGCAGGGCTCACCAACACGGACGGACGTTTTATGCCCATGCAGGGTTCGGTGGACAACACCCTCCGAACAAGTCAAGAAACCGCACCAGAGTTTGATGCAGATTTTCTACTCAAGAATCGTGATTTCTTATTACAGCTTAAAGCACAGCAAGAAAAGGAAGCGAAACTCAAAAGTGTGCAGGTAAACCTATTCTCCACCGACGGACTTCAAGCATCCTCCGGACATGGTCCGAACCCTGTTGCACAAGTCACCTACTCCACCGTGGTTACCACTCCCGATCTAGGGACCCCGCAAGGGAGCTGCTTCCCATCGGGACACCACGGAGTCATACAGCCTGTCACCACCGTAGCAAAGCAAAGACCAGCCGTCACTACAGCGGAAGATGACCTTACCACTCCTTATCGCCCAGCCTATATGGCTGCATACTCCAAATTCGCACCCCGTATCGCCAGTGCTCCTCTACCAGCAAAACTCAAAATGCCCACAACGATAAAAAGATATGATGGAACAACGGATCCGGATGATCACATTCATGATTTTGGAGGAGCCGCAAAAATCGAACTATGGCCCATGCCCGCATGGTGTCACATGTTCGCTCAAACCCTTACGGGGGCGGCCAGGGTGTGGTTCGACGGTTTGGCACCAGGTGAGATCGCGAATTGGACGGAACTCCGCCGTGCTTTTCTACAAAATTTTTCCCAACAGCGGAGATGCTCGAAAGACATCACCGAGATCCACAACATTCGTAGAAAAGACGGCGAGTCATTGGAAAGGTTCATTGACAGGTTCAACAAGGAGAGTATGCAGATCAGTGGAGCTCTTGATCAACTACGGATATCCGGTTTTTGCCACGGAGTCCGAAACAACCAGCTTGTGGAGAAGCTACATGAAGATCTTCCAAAAACCATGGAAGTTTTAATGGAGTGGGCACGAGCCTTTGCTCGAGGAAAAAGTGCTTGTAGCCAAACGTATGACAACGAGTACCGCTCCTCCTCAAGAAGCAGCTCATGGAAGAAAGGCTCGGGAGCCCCAAGTTCGGAGCGAAGCAACTCCTGGGGTAAAAACAGATCCCAACCTTACTCCCGAAGCGATAAAAGTTCCACCGGTCGAAGCTCCTCCTCACATCGGGGGTCAACCTATTCCGAGCTATTAAAATCTCCCAGTGAAATACTCAGCACGGAAAACGTCGATTTCCCCAAGCCCCCGAGGCAAGAACACCAAGAAATATTGTGATTACCATCGAGCTAGGGGACATGACACGGATGACTGTTGGTCCCTAAAGCAAGAAATTGAGAAGGCCCTTAAAGCGGGCAAGCTGTCACATCTGGTGAAAGAAATCAAAGAAGGAAAGGCGAGCGTTGCAAACATCCCCAATCCGAATGATCAAGCGGGAATACATATGATCCGAACCCTCAAGAAGCAGGGGGTTAAAAGGAACAACGATCATGTCGCGGCATGGATGGCCCAGCCCATAACCTTCCCTTCCATCTCGCCGGATGACTACAAGGAAGGTCCGATCATTGTATCCGGGATCGTGGCCGGCCATAAAACTCACCGAATCTATGTGGACGGAGGAAGCGCCTCCGAGATAATGTATCTTCAATGTTTCCAGTTGCTAGCAGAAGCTTCACAACAGCGATTGATCCCTGTCTCCATGCCCCTCATAAGCTTTTCGGGGGAAATTGTCCAACCGATCGGACAATTATCCCTCCCAGTTACGTTTGGTTCCGGATCATTACAAAGAACAGTTATTCTGACCTTTTTGGTGGTAGGTTCAAGATCAGTGCACAATATCATATTGGGTAGGCCCGGGATGAAAGCATTCGGGATGGTAACATCTACCATCCACGGAGCCTTAAAATTCCCCACAGAAAAAGGGATAGCTACCCTAGAATCTGAAGTTGGGCTCGATATATCCGAAGTACGACAGTCTCTGGGTTCGGGGCAGGATGATGATAACTCAGGAGGAACGGGAGCCGCAGTTGTTGAAAAATGGTCGGTACATCCAAGATTTCCGGAACAAAAACTATCTGTTGGTACACAGCTCCCCACCAAAGCCCGAGAAAAGCTATGGAATCTACTCTCAAACTCACTGGATGTTTTTGCATGGGAACACTCGGATATGACCGGGGTCCCAAGAAGCTTGGCAGAACACAAGTTAAACACTTATCCCGGTATAAAACCGGTAGCCCAGAAGAAACGGAGTATGGCTCTTGATCGTGTCAAAGCCATTGCTGAAGATGTAAAGAACCTGTTGAATGCTGGCATAATCCGGGAAGTACGGTATCAAACCTGGGTAGCCAATCCCGTACTTGTTAAAAAGCAGGATGGAGCCTGGAGAATGTGCGTGGATTTCAAAGATCTGAATAACGCATGTCCAAAAGACTGTTATCCTCTCCCAGAGATTGATGTAAAGGTAGATGCTGTGGCCGGGTTCCGATTGAAATGTTTTCTTGACGCCTATAAAGGCTACCACCAGATCCAGATGGCCGAAGATGATGAAGACAAAACAGCATTCGTCACGAACAACGGCCTGTATTGTTACACAAAAATGCCGTTCGGACTTAAAAATGCTGGGGCTACGTATCAAAGATTGATGGATTCAGCCTTCAAAGACCAGATAGGAAAGAATCTCGAAGTTTATGTAGATGATGTGGTGATAAAAAGTACAACCGAAGACTCCATGATCGAAGATATCAAGGAAACATTTGCCAAACTGCGGGAGATCAACATGAAGTTGAATCCCAAGAAGTGTTCTTTTGGTCTTGAAGAAGGGAAGTTGTTGGGAGTATTGATGGCCCGGGATGGCATAAAAGCCAACCCGGAGAAGGTCGAAGCAGTTTTAAAAATGCAGCCGCCCAAATGCCTAAAGGAGATGCAGTCCCTAAATGGGCGTCTTGTGGCTTTACACCGCTTTCTCTCAAAAGCCGCAGAAAAAACGCTCCCCTTTATGAACGTCTTAAAAAAGAGTTTGGGAAAAGAAAAATTTGAATGGACCCCGGAGGCTAATGCTGCCTTCGAGGAGTTAAAAAAGTGCTTGGTAAATCTACCCGTCTTAACCGCACCTGAACCAGGAGAAACGTTGACAGTATATCTCTCGGCTTCAGAAGGAGCAATATGTTCCGTCCTTATCGTCACCCGAGCCACGGTTCAGAAACCAGTGTATTACATCAGCAGGGCCCTCCGAGAATATGAGGTCCGTTATCCGATACTCGAAAAAATAGCCCTAGCACTCGTCCACACTTCCCGAAGACTCCGTCGATACTTTCAGGCCTTCAACATTGAAGTACAGTTCGAACACCCAATACTAAACATCTTGAGGAAGCCGGAGTCCTCCGGAAGAATGACCAAGTGGGCTATCGAGCTCGGAGCATTTGATATTACTTACAAAACACGAGGTCCGATTAAGGGGCAGGCAGTAGCGGATTTTCTGGTTGAAATCCCAAAAAACCTAATGATCGAGTCTGCAACGCCTTCGGAACCCACGTGGTCTCTACATACTGACGGGGCCTCAGGCACAGAAGGATCGGGAGCGGGTCTAGTTTTATGTGAAGCCGAAGGACGCGAGCTACTTTACGCAATTCGCCTAAACTTCAAGAGTTCAAACAATGAAGCTGAATACGAAGCGCTCTTAGCAGGGCTGCGGCTGGCCATAAAGGTCGGAGCCAAAAAGGTACAAGTATACCGTGATAATCACTAAAACTCCCTGCTAAATGCAAAGTATCATAAAAATCTAAAATGCATATGCCTCTTACAGGTTATTGCACATGTCGATTCTTTGCTGATTGCAAACCAGATATCCGGGGATTATGAGGCTAAAGAACCAAACATGATTCTTTACTTAGCCGAGGTATGGGATCAACTCGAATCACCTAAACCTTCGAACCCCAGGAAGAAATCGACTAATCATTGCTTCATAATGCAGGCTAAAAAACTGATGAAACAGTTTGAAGCGTGCCAGGTGGTGCACATTCCTGGAAGCAAGAACAAGAAAGCAGACGCCTTGAGTAAACTCGCTGCCACAACCACTGATATTGCAAACCAAGAAGTGCACATGGAAGGACTACAAAGCCCAACAGTCCATGCAGCCGAGGCCCTATCAATCAACTCACAGATAGACAGTTGGATGACCCCCATAATACAGTACTTAACAAATGATGTTGTCCCGGAAGACAAGGCAAAGGCTCGAAAGTTAAAAGTCAAAGCTCTCCAGTACCAGATGATTGACGGACAGTTGTACCGGAGAACATTCCTAGGACCACTTCTCAAGTGCGTGGATTTGAACGAAGCTTCATACGTCATTCAAGAAATCCATAGGGGGATATGTGGAATACACTCCGGTCCTAGAATGATGGTGGCCAAGATAATGAATGCCGGATACTTCTGGCCGGGAATGCATAATAGTGCAGTATCCGAGCTCCAGAGGTGCAATGAATGCCAAAGGCACGCGCCAGTTAGTCTTTGAGCCAAGAATAACCTGATTCCGGTAACAGCGGCATGGCCGTTCCAGCAATGGGGCATCGACGTTGTCGGACCCTTTCCAAAGTCCACCGGGGGTATGAAATTCCTGCTAGTAGCTGTGGACTACTTCACAAAGTGGGTCGAAGCCCGACCACTCTCCAAGATCTCAGGGAAGGAAGTAAAAAAGTTCGTCTGGGAGCAGATAGTGTGCCGCTTCGGGTTACCCCAAACAATAATCAGTGACAATGGAAAGCAGTTTGCAGACAACCCCTTCAAAAAATGGTGTCAAGATTTGCATATCCAACAATCATTTGCTTCGGTGGCCCATCCGCAGGCGAATGGTCAGGTGGAGCGTATAAACAGGAGTCTGGTCGAGGGGATAAAGAAGAGGCTGGGAAAAAGAAGAAGCGGCTGGGTGGATGAGCTCCCCAATGTCCTATGGGCTCACCGAACTTTCACTAAAACCAGCACGGGAGAAACACCCTTCATCCTAACATACGGAACTGAGGCAGTCATACCAGTCGAGATCGGGTCTCCTTCCCTCCGAATTCAAAGCATTGAAAATAACGACAAAGAGCTCCGTATGAATCTTGACTTGCTAGACGAAAGAAGGGAAGCCGCAGCTGTCAAAGAAGCTCGGTATAAGCAGAAGTTGGAAAAATTTTATAACTCCAGGGTAAAAGAAATCCGATTCAAACCCGGAGATTATGTGTTCCGGTGCAACGAGGCCAGCGGTGTGGAAAAAGGAAAGATGGCCGCATCATGGGAGGGGTCGTATATCGTCAAAACCGCAGGAGTGAAAGGTGCCTATACCCTCCAAACCTTAGAAGGAAAAGATATACCTCGCACCTGGAACGGTGTCCACTTGAAAAAAGAAAAAAAAGAAAGAAAAGAAAACAATGAAAAAAAAAGAAAGAAAGAAAAGAACCGCATAATTGGGTTCCATTTAGAGCAATTTTGGAGCAAAAAGAGCAAAAATCTTAAAAGCTCTCGATTTGTAGTATGGTAGTAGTTGTATATTTTGTTGTTTATTTGGTTCGAGCTAGCCTAGTTTCCGGATTTTTAGCACTTTAGCCACTTTCTCCCAAACTTCCCTACCTTAACCTTAGCCAAGTTACAACCCGAATAAAGTCCTCATGATTTTTGCGATGTTTCTAGCTATGTTGGTAGAGATTTGATCCTTTTACAAGTTTATATTATTGCATAGTTATTGTCTTCGCATTGAGTGTTTTATTCATACTCCACATTATGTATGATCATATAAATTAGCCGAGTGTGAGTGAACATTGTGAGGATGCAAAGTTGTCATGTTGGGGATTTCATAGATAAATCATTGCTCTTAGAATTTTCTCGTTTTTATCTCATGGTTTTCTTTCTTTTGATGGTTACCTCCTTGTGTATATCTTAGACCATTGTTATGAGTTTATGTTCATGTTGTTAGTTGATTGTTGCCATTTGGAGTTTTTGTTAATTTCTTGCTTGAGGACAAGCAAGGTTTAAGTGTGGGATGTTTGATGTGCTTAAAAATTACACATATTTATCACACAAATTTACACATATTTTGTGCATGTTCATTGGAAATTTCAAGAGGTTAAACACTAATCAAGTGATATTTGTTGATGCTTAGGTTTGGTGATGACTTTTGAGGATTTAAGAGAAATCAAGATAAAATGGAACTAGATGAAGGTTGAAAGTTGATGTTCTGATGTTGTTAAAGGCACAAGCACAACCATGCTACAACTAAACACAACCATGCTCAATCCTAAGCACAACCATGCTTGTGGATAGCATGATCATGCTTGATTTTCTTCACGCCAAACCTAGTCTACCTTTTGTGCAATCACGATCATGGCACCAACTAAGCATGACCATGCTCATCTATCTCGAGATCAAAGCCTATTCTAGTCTTAGGAAAAGTGTTTCTTGGGCATTGTAGGACCAATGGCGTGTAGATCTGGTCAACACACGAGCACAACCATGCTCACCCATGAGCACAATTGTGCTCCCTTTCTTCTCTATAAAACAAACAAAACAACAGTATGCTCATTTGGGGGGGAAGGCAGAGAGTTCTACCCCAAGGTTTCCAACTCCAAAAATTAGTAAATTCAACCCACTTGCAAGCATCTAGGAGGGATTTTAACATCAAGAGGATCATCACACATCATCTACATCATCTAAGCTTGGATTCTTGGTTTGATTCTTGTTAAGTTTAACATGAAACTTGTAACTATGTCAAGCTTGTATGTTGTTTTTGAGCTCATAATGAGCTAAACTCTTGTTATCACTTTGATTTAGATGAAGTTTGGTTAACATTTGGTGATATATGGATTATTGGCAATGTTTATGTTGATGTTATAGTAGTATCATGATTATTCTTCAATGGTTTTGTGTATTTAAAGGTTTGTTAGGATATTCAAGACTTGTGGCTGTTTGGTTGTGTAATGTTGGAAAACTCATGATTTAAACATTCATTCATAGACTTGTATATGTTTATGCTAGTCTTTGGCTTTTGAACTAGGAATGGTGAATGAAGTTTTGATTATTTTTTATAAACTCTTAAATGTGCATCCTTATGCTTTTGTTTGGAGAGACAAAGTATTTGTTATGGTTTGTCATGTTAAGTGTTATGTTTATCTGGGGTTTGTTGACACGAACTTCTAATCCATGTAATCTTGATATGAACATCATAAGTTGAAGAAATGCATGATTATTACTTAGTTTAATCAACTTTAGGTGGATTATGTGTTTTTCATGTTATCTTTCCAAAGAGTTGTTGGATTAGTCAACCTTGACAGGAAGCTAGTCCATATTTATAAACATTGATATAATTGTATCACTTGGGTTTATTTGTATAATTTTAGGTGGTTAGGTTGTGTCACTCGACCTAGCTTTCCAAAAAGTCATATGATTAGATATCCTTAGCGGGAGTCTAGTTACTTATGTGTTTCGTGATCTTGCCATGATGTTTCCATGATTATCGTCAATTGTTAGCTAAATGGATTCGAGATCAAAGTGATATTCTTCTTTGACTGATTGCATTTGTGTTCTTTAGCTTAGTTTTATATTTTTTTTATGTCATTTTAGTTAATTACCAACCATCACTTTAATTGACTGACTAAAGATTGACAAAGATTTAGTATCAGAAGCTACCGTGTCCATGGATCGATACTTGGTTCTTACCGATACTATACTACATATACGATAGGTGCACTTGCCTATTTGTGTGTGGTTTAGTTCTAAGGTGAAAATCATTTTTATAAATTTAAAACCCAATTGTGTGAAAAACCACTACTAAAAATATATATACTTCACGCACATCACTTAGTCATTTAACCAAAGGACTTCACCTAAAAACAAAACACATCACAAAATAAGCACAAAAAACGGAGCCCGAACCTATGACATGATTCGGGCCCGGCCTACGATCAAATAAAAGCTCGACCTTAACAGAAGGTCTGAGCTAGGTGATACTTGTCCAAATATTACAAAATAAAGTCCGGACCACACAAAGGCCCGGAACGAATAAAATTGTCTGAAATATAAAATGTTCAAGAAGGAAGCTTAAGCCCCTCGAAGGCTTCAGGAATGGACTCCGGAGTACCGGTCACTTGGTCAGCAAGCTTGGCAATCGGCGGGAAGACGAGAGTGTCGTAAGTCTCTACCGCGGCCAGGAGTTGTGTGTTGGCATCAGGTTTGAATGTGGGATTCTTCTCCAGCGGGATCCCTTTAGCAGCAGCTGCATAGCCAGCCTTCAAACCCTCATTAAACCCGGCAGCATTCATGGCATTAACAACCCCACTCACAGCTTGCTTCATGATCGGACCCTTGAGAACAAAGTCCGTTAAGAGTTGAGCTCCCTCCGTAAGGAAAAATTTCTTGAAACCAAAGAGCTCGTCAATATTGGCGACCAGCTCTGCCCTCTCCTTCTTCCAAGCTTCCTCGTCATCGGCCATTTTCTTCTCGGCCGCAGCACACACCTGCCGGGCCACCTTCTCCCCCTTCAGAGCGTCATCTCGTTCTGGGCCAAGAAGAGTTTAGTAAATAAAAAAGAAATAAAAAGGAAAGAAGCATGCTTATAGGTGCACGTACCAGCTGTCAAGGCATCCGTCCCCTTCCGCAAAGACTCCATCGTGGTCTCCATTTGCTTAATCACATCTTGGAGCTCCTTGGTGGATGAGGCATGAGCGGCTTCGGAAGAGTTAAACTTTCTTTTCAAATTTTCTAACTCTTTTAAGGCTTTGTCTCGAGCTTCGGCCGCAGAGGCCAAGGCCTTTTGAGAAGAAGAGGCTTGTTGCTGGGCACTATTCAAGTTATCTTGAAGTTGCTTCAAAGCCCCTGAACTACCTCCTGCGGCCACCTTCTTCCGCAGCATGTCCCTATCCACCTCCGCATCCATCCATCTCCTATAGGCTTCGGCCACTAAAAAATTGGATTGGGCCTGATTCACCAACAAAGCTTCGCATAAGGTCGGAGACTCCATGCCATGGTAGTACTCACGGTCAGCCGGAGTATCCAGGTTGAAAAGCATCATCCGAGCCGAAAGAGCATCCACCACTCTATCCCCATTCTTAAAATCCCACTCCGGGGAAGACTTTTCATCAGCAGCCGAAGCACCTGCCCCGGCATCTCCACCTACCATCTCTGCAAAACCACATGTGGCAAACACCTCAGTCTCAAACCAACTTGGGGGGAAAGCAGCATCATTATCCCCCATGCCAGATTGAGAAAGAAGTGGGGATTGACGAAACTCACCAAACTGAACTCCCTTCCCAGGAGCCTTATCAACTACGGGACTTTCTAATCCCAGAAAAGCTTCGTCTTCCTCTTCTTCAATCGCCAACGTTTCACCAACTTGGTTAACCCGAGGATGATCTACCATTAATACCGGGGCTGAGTCACGGGAGGATTGGCCTCCGTACAAGTGATTTTCAAGGTTATTCAAAAGGTTAGAAAATACCTCATCAGGATGGTCTAAAAATCTCAACTTTTTCGGAGCTTTTGAACTAGCCCCGGTACCCTTCGTACCAGCTCGTTTCCTTTTTCCGGAATCTTTGGAAATGGAGGTATCGGTCAAAGATCTATTCTCCACATTTCTCGAAGCACCGAGAGAAATAGACTTGGTAGCGCTAGAAGGATGGGCAGTAGCATCTAGTGCAGGAGCCGAAGTAGTATCCTTAGGTGAGGAATTTGTTGAGGTAGGGTGAGGAACAGCAGAAGTATCTCTCTGGGCAACATCAGTGTTGACACCTTCGTCCATGATCTCAGTAACCACTCCGGTAGTCAACCCTTCTCCCCCGGCCCCACTTGCCCCAGCTGCGGTAACTTGGGCAGGACGGATGGGTTGCTGGGCTCGGTGGATCTGATCCAGGATAGGCTCACTTTGTTCCAGGTCAACATGAGAGTATGATAACGCTGAATCATTAAAAGTGTTGAGCTTCAAACTATCAAGCAACGACATTTCTGCATAACAAAGAACACAAAGTGTTAGAAAATTAAGGCTAAAAAAGCTTTAAAGAAAGACAGTAAAGTGCAGGCTTCCCACTCACCCTCGCCATCATATAAAACTACCGGCCACCGGTCATGCAAGTCCCAATTACCACTGATACAGCCTAAAACGAGCACGTGCTCTGGATACTTCTGTATATTGGTTTTGTTCTCGGCAAGACCCAAATACAAGTCACGGTTATACCTAAACCTCTTGGGCAAATCCCAGTCGGAGGATTCATACCGCGTACACCACGTCATGTCCGCGGGTAAACAGCGGTCGTCAAGCCAGAAGAACTGATTCTTCCAGTTCTTCAAGCTAGTGGTCTGGTAGTCATGACAGCTCTCCAGGGATCTCCGCTTCTCAAAACTATACCAACTTCCCTGCTTGGTCAGCTTGTAAAAGCATCGGAACACACTAAAGTCCGCGCCCTTCTCTAAAGCTCGGCAAGACAGCTCGAAATGGCTAATACGGCTTAGACCGAAGGGGTTCACTTGTGAAATATGCACCCCATGAAACCGCAGAACCCGCATCAAAAACTTGGTGAACGGGACGCGGTAGTTCGCAAAGTCGCAAACCCGGGTATAAAACCCAAACTTTCCTTCACGAAAGGGATAAACGGGCTCGTTCGGTTCGGGCAGAACCGGGTTCAGATCACGAGGTATCCTATATTCATCTAAAAACTTAGCTAACCTATCCGAAGACAACTTCGAAAAGGTAGTACCCATATCGTCCTTCACCATCCTTAGGGGGCGAATAATCAGAAATGAGGCTAGGGAAAAAGGGAACGCACCTTAAAACGGTTGCAGAAATTGGTCTTGCAAAGAAACGAGCGGAAACAACAGGGAAGCTCCGGCTTGGAAGAGAGTAAAAAGAAGAAGAGAAATTAGGTAAAACAGTAGAAAAGTAAAAGAAAAAAGAAGAGGGTTATATATATAGAAGGATGAGACCGTTGAGATGGCAGAGTGGGAAACAACTGGACAAAATAAGCGGTCCAGATCATCTCGACAACCCAACCGCCATCACATCAACAGACCCATCACATGGCTATAAATGTGTCCACGTGTCCTCCCATATCTAGACAGCTGGCATGGACACGCGTCGAAAATCCTCACCATTTCCATAAATGCCGTAACACAACCCAGAGGCCACAAGATACCTAAGTCCAACAAGTTACTCGTAACTTGAGGACTTGGGAAGACATGAAGAGGTATAAGCATTTATACCGCGGCTCATTCACCTGTGTTACGGTCATACCTAAGTCCAACAAGTTACTTGTAACTTGAGGACTTGGGAAGACATGAAGAGGTATAAGCATTTATACCGCGGCTCGCCCCAAAATACGGACCAAGGACACTAGGACGTGGTGTGATATCTCCACCAAAGGATGTACAGCCCACCCCCGGAAGTAAAGAGGGTCCGAATGATAGTACAAAAAGGGGGTCCGAAGTAAAGTACAACTTTGCTGACCACTATAAATACCCCCTTCAAAGTACAATCAACACACGAATGCATACACTCCGAATCTCACTTTCTCTCTCTACTTTCTCTCACTAAACAAATACTTATCCTCACGCCGGAGGGTGGTTACAGAGAGGCCCTCCCTCCTCCTCTGTAACGAGCTTAACGGTCTTTTACCTTGTGCAGGTTTAAGCTTAGGTTCAGAGCATTCCAGATCCATCACAAGTCGCACCTGTTCTAACTGTAATTGCAGGTTCGTCCACTTTTTGAATCTTCATATTCCATACCCCGCAAACTTACAAAATGAAAGTGAAGGAGCTTGCTTCAAGATGTTTAGTTAAAAATAGAGGCAAACATCTATACAAAATTAGTAGTGCTACGGTAATATAATGTTTTTGTTTTCTCTTTATTATTATTGTTTACTTTGGGCGGGAACAATAATAAATCCAATTGAAGCATCATGCTTCAAGTCCGGCCATCTGGGGCATTAATTAATAGTCGTACGATTATATTTTATTTTTGGATAGACACCAACCGTCTATACCTTCATGGAGACCGGATACGCCGTCATTAATTTCTGGTTAAAAAACACTAGGCCTCACCAAAAGTGTAACGTTTCAGGACTTTTTTTTATAACGATCAGGTAAATAACTTTTTTATTACAAAAAATATGATGCTTAGACGTGAAAAAAATTACATATCATTAAGTATTTTGAAGATATTTTCAGAATAATTTTTTGGAGGTTGGAGCATGTTAGGTAAAAAACACATTAGTTAATTGTAAACACTTCATCATTTGTATTTATTGTTAATAATGAATTATAGCAGTGATGATTACCAAAAATATCCAGTTAAATCTAAAATTTGTTCGAAAAGTCATAGTCTTTAAGATACTTAAAAAAATGATTTGTTTTTTTTTTCCCTCTTTTTTTAACCAAAACAGATAAATTATATTGAGTAAAGATTAAATACATATAGTTTTTTTGTAAGAACTGTGAGAATCAAAGGGGGTAAAAAATTTTTTTTTTTTTTTAGATTTTTTTTTTCTCATGTGCTTAAACATTTTTTCTAGATGAATAATACAAAAAAAATTTTAAAAAAAAAATTTTTTTTAGTGTAATTACGTCATTAAGGTAAATACATTAGTTTACACTAGAGTAATTATGTAATTACTCTACACCAATTTTTTTTTTATTTTTTTTATTTTTAGTTTTCAATACTATAATACATGTTTAACAATATGGGAAAAAAAAATTTGAAAAAAAAAATTTTAAAAAAAAACCCTCCTTTGATTCTTACAGTTCTTACCAAAAAAGCTATTTGTACCGGATCTTTCCCCAAATTATATTTCTTAAAATAATAAACCAGGAAACCTACCTTTCAGTCGGCCACTATTCATCAGACTGCAACCTGAATCAGACCGGAAACGCACCCAACCAGAAAACCACCACCGGAAACCAACTCAACCCCCACCGTCTCTATCACCACCTATCCTCTACTCCATTCATATCTCCACCCGGACACAACCCTGTCCCAGATCTCTCCCTCCGGCCACCACCCTTACCTCCCTCCTGTCACCTCCCTCTTCCTCCGGTCACCTCCTCCCACCCTCCAACGGTCCAATTTCAAAACCCACGTTCGTCCCTTTTTCCAGAGCCGTTAGACCTTCGTTCGACCCTTCTTGTCCACTTTCGACCTCCTGTTTTTCCACGTTCGACCGGATTTAGTCTTCTTCGTTCGACCTTTTTCACTTTCGACCTTTTTCTTTCCTTCTTTCTTCTACGTTCGCCCTCTTCTTTCTTTCTTTCCTTTACGTTCGACCGTTTTCGCGTTCCGGTCGTCAGATCCGGCTGTCTCCGGTCGCTGTTGTCGTGAAAAAAAAGATGGGCTTGCTTTTGGTTTCCTTATTACAATACTTATATTTATTATTATAATATTTGATGGAGAGAGGGGGTGTGGTGTTTGATGGACAGAGAAAACTCAAATGTTCTACACCATCCAAGAATTACTAGTAATATATTATTATAATATTATATTAATATTAATTATAATAACATCATAATAATAATAATAATAATAATAATAATAATAATAACAATAATAATACAGTGTGATGGTATAAAATAGGGTGTTGCGGTTGACGGGTAGGAGGTAAGCAATTGTTGGTTGCTCCCCCTCTACTTTCCTGTTGTCTACCTGAAGTTTTTATGTCCTTGTTTTCATCGGTTTATTGCCCCACCTCGCCTCGAGTAGGGGTCCTTTAGGTTTTTCTTGCTTTTATCTGGGTTGCTTTGGATGTGTTTATGGCTCCTAAAAAAAGGGAACGGATTGGTAAGCCAGGAGGTTCGGGCCCTGGCTCAAGCAGTGGGCTTAGATCATGCCCCTTCAAGCATTTCCATGAGTGTAAAGATGGGAAACCGGGGTTTTCGGGGTTTTTCCGCCTTCTCGAGCACATGCAAAGTCTGCATTTCAAGACTGAAAATCGGAAGGCGTCATTGCGAGATGCCATGTCTCAAGATCTGGACCTGTTTATGGATGTTGGGGGCGCCCTTCAAGATGGGGCCAAATGGCTATGTGGGAGGTGCATGGTGCTGCATGCTCTTAGCAAAAGGTGTAACCACGGCGTTGATGATGTCTTCTCCTTTTCTATGAATACAGGGGATGTGGAAGATTTCATTGTGGGGATTCAGAAACCTCGGCGTGCGGCTACTGATATGGAACCAGGTCCTTCAGGAGGGGTTGTCGGAGATTTATCCCTCCTTGAAAAGGTTTTCTCTATGCCCATTCAAACTGTCAAAAGCATTCCGCCAAGCTGTCGATTGGCGTTCGCCCAAGTTTTAACAGGTGCCTTACGAAAGGTGGTGGCCTCTCCAGGGTCTGTAGAAAGTTGGGTCAAATTGCTTTTATTGCCGAGGTGTACTCTGCGGGTGGTCATACCGTCCACTAGGCAGGAGCGGAGGTCTGGGAATAGGAAATCCTTGCAATGTAGTAGTATCCTGCAAGCGCTTTCCTTGTGGAAAGACGGTTCTGGGTTTTCAGATTTGGTTTCTTCCCTTTTTGATAGTGCGGGGGAGGGTGTTTTCTTTACCCAGGGTGTAAGGGGGATTAAGCCTTCTGAAGAGAGCCCCAATGTCAAACAATGCCTAAGAAAAGTTAGGGATGGTCACTTCACAGCTGCTGTCAAGGTGTTGTGTTCCAGTGGGGTTGCTCCTTTTGGGGAATCTACCATGAACGCCCTTATTGACAAACATCCGGTGATGCCTCCTCCGTCCCTGCCCGCCAACTCTGACGTCATGCCCGCCCTTATTGTGGATATGGATTGTGTGCTTGGTTGTCTCCGGTCTTTCCCTAAAGGGACTTCTTGTGGGAGGGACGGTTTGAGGGCCCAACACTTGGTAGACGCTCTTACTGGAGAAGGGTCAGTGACTTCCACGGGGTTGCTCTCAGCTATTACTGAAGTCGTCAACCTTTGGCTAGGGGGTTTGTGCCCAAGGGTTCTAGCTGAATTTGTTTCTTCGGCCCCCCTCACCCCTTTATTGAAACCTGATAACGGGATTCGGCCCATTGCCGTAGGGGCCATTTGGCGCAGATTAGTTTCTAAAGTGGCTATGAGGAAGGTTGGGAAGGAAATGGCTAAGTACCTTGGGGACTTTCAATTTGGGGTGGGTACACCCAATGGGGCGGAGGCGGTGCTTCACAGCGCGAACAGGTTCTTAAGCTCCTTCCATGCGGACGGGTCCTTGGCTATGCTCACGGTAGATTTTTCGAACGCCTTTAATATGATCGACCGCACTGCCCTTCTTCGAGAGGTCCATCAACGTTGCCCGTCTATCTATTTATGGGTCCAGTTCCTATATGCCCAGCCAGCTAGGTTGTATGTTGGTAATGACTGTATAGGGGCCACCACGGGGGTTCAGCAGGGGGACCCTTTAGGCCCCCTCCTTTTCGCCCTTGCTTTACACCCTATGGTTCTCCGGGTACAAGAAATGTGTAAACTCCCATTTCATGCGTGGTACCTGGACGATGGGACGATTATTGGTGAGGCCACCGAAGTTGCTAAAGCCTTAGACATTATCCGGCTAGAGGGGCCATCCTTGGGGCTTCAGCTTAATATTAAGAAAACAGAGGTTTTTTGGCCGTCTTGTAATGGGGTGAAACTTCAGGAGGGGCTTTTTCCCAGCGGGATTGGTAGGCCAGAAAAAGGGGTGAAGCTCCTCGGAGGGGCTGTTAGCCGTGACCCTTATTTTATCCGCGGATTGGCAAAGCGGAGGGCATCGCGCGCTGTTGAACTCATGCAACTCTTGCCCTGCCTTAGGGATCCCCAGAGTGAACTCCTCCTGCTCAGGTCATGTATGGGGGTTGCTAAGTTGCTTTTTGGGTTACGGACCTGCCAACCCTCCATGATGGATGAAGCAGTATCATGTTTTGACAAGGGTTTACGGGAAGCCATTGAAGACATAGTGGTATGTGGGGGGCCTTTCTTTGGTGACCTACAATGGCGGATGGCGTCTTTGCCGATGCGTGTGGGAGGATTAGGGCTCCTCTCTGCGAAGGATGTCGGCATGTATGCGTTTGTGGCGTCACGGGCTCAGTCCTGGAATCTTCAAGACCACATCCTACGAAATAGCGGGGTTTTCGGCGCAGACTTGGACTACGTGCAGGCCCTCGAAAAGCTAAATGACTATCTCCCAGGTTTTGATATCGGCGGTTTTTCTAACAAGGACACCGCCCCCCCAAAGCCTCAGAAAACTTTGGCGAATGCCCTTTATGGCAAAATCGCTCAGAACCTGGGTGAAGTTTTTGGTCTGTCCCCCCGTCAGAGGGCAGTTATTGAATGCCTGCAAACCCCCCACGCCCAAGATTTCCTAACTGTTATCCCGATCGAAGGTTTAGGCCAAAGCATGTCCGCTATTGAATACAGGGCCATTCTTAAATATCGTCTGATGATCCCAATGTACCAGGAGGATGACATCTGTCCGATGTGCCGTAAGGCCTGCCTGGATGAATACGGGGAACACGCGGTCCATTGTAAGGAGTTGCCCGGTTTTAAATATCGGCATGATTGGGTTCGAGACATTCTGTGGGACATTTTAAGACGGGCTGGGATCTCAGCCAAGAAGGAGGCCCCTGTAAACTTCCTCTCGGATCCAGCAGAAGGGAGATCCACCCTACGACCAGCAGATCTCCTTGTCTTTGGGTGGTCCGGGGGGAAGCATGCTTGTGTTGACCTGACGGGTGTATCTCCCCTAGTTGGGTTGAGGGATAGTGGCTTTGTTGCAGGGCAAGCGGTCCGAAAAGCAGAGGCAAAGAAGGTAGAAAAACATGCTAAAGCCTGCGAGGAGAACCAACACGTTTTTGTACCTTTGGCTTTTGACACCTTTGGTTCATTGGCACCGGAGGCTACCCGTTTCCTGACCAGGGTCCAGCGGGTTATTCACAGTAGTGTCTCGGCTACGGGTGGACATGGTTATGTTTTTAGTAGATTAGGATTTGCTATCCAGAAAGGGGTGGCGGCGCAGCTTGTTGCCCGCTTGCCCGCTATCTTAATGTAATTTTCTTTGTCCTGGAATGAAGCTGAGATTTAAAATAAAAAAAAAAAATAAAAAAAAATAAAAAAAAAATAAACCACCAACCACCCAGGCTGAACCAGGTTAGAGTTCTAAAACTTGTTAACAAGTCTTAAAAAAAAAAATTAAACAAAAAACCTTATACAATCGACTCGTTTTTAGCGTAATATTAGATAAAAAATTTAGTAGCTTCCTATCCTAATTTCCTTCATTTTAGTAACTGATTAACTACTTTGAAACCAAAATTTAAAGCTGCATAACCCTAAGCTTTTTTTTGTTAAAGGTGAATTTTTTACTCCTTGTGAGACTTGAACTCAAAACCTCACGCTTTTTAGTGTATTAAAAGACTTTGCCTTACCATTAGACTACCAACCCCAATAATTTTTTTTTTGTCGTTTAAATAATGCTTATTTTAATATAAAATAAAACATTAAATTAAAATTCTATTTAAATAAAATAATGTTATATTTATTAAAACTAAAAAAATATAAAAATGCAAACGCACATGAATTAAAAATAAAATAGACAAAAACATATAGATTACATAAAACTATTATCAATCCGACTCTTCGAGGTGGGTAGATCTAGAATTACTAATAGTGTGTTTGTTTCAGCTTCTGAATGGAATGATTAAGTCTGAATCATTAAGATTTGGGATGTTGCTGAACCATTAAGCACTGAACTATTAAGCACTGAACTAGGCTGAACCTTAATGAGGCTCCCTTACCAACGTGGGACAAGAAAACTAACCATTAAGAGGTCCAACTTAATGATTCAGCGCTTAACCATTCAGACCTCTTAACCATTCAGACCTCTTAATGATTCAGCACTTAATCAACCAAACAGCCCCTAAATGTTCCACAAGAGCATTTCGAAGTCAAAAACACGTATATTGGTCTTTCAATTTCGTAAGAGCATCAGGGTCGAACATTAGCTCGACTGGGAAGTCCATTATGTGAATCGGTGATATTGCACGTCCCTTGTCATTCAAGATCATGTTGTGCATTATTTTGCATGTATTGACAATGGTTGTACTCCTTTCAACGGTCGTGGACCGCAGCTGTTGCTTGAATATGCCCCGTTTCTTCTTTAGTGCACCGAACGATCGTCTGCATCTTTCCTTACCACTTAACAAATTTATTTATTTTCGAATCTGTCGGATATTGAAACTCTTTCATAAACGTGGACCAAGTATGGTAGATTCCATTGGTAAGATAGTATCCACGTTTATATAAATGACCATTTAATTGAAATGCACACTTAGGTGCGGTTCCATTTCGCTGAGTGAAAAAAAGATAGACTATTGGAGAACATTGATGTCATTAAGTGAACCGGGTAACAAAAAAAAACCATGCCAAAACCACAAATCTTGTGACACGGCCACTTCTAGCATGATTGCAGGGTATTGGTGATTACTTTTCATATACTCTCCTCGCAGCTTCTTAGGACACACTTTACAAACTAAATGTGTACAATCAAAGCTACCAATCATACCGGGAAAGTGATGTCTTTCTTCATGTGCTTTCATACAATTGTGCAATGTCGTGGCTTGTCGGTCTTTGTAAAAACTATTTCCCGTATTACTTAATTATGGTATTGAAAAAAACTTGTAGACGTTCACCGGATGTCCTTTCAGCCATACATAAATACCCATCGTATTCGTCAGGAGAATTACCAGTTACGAGTTGGTTAACAACATACATGACTTTTTGTATCAACGTAAAACTCTTTTTCATCCTCGCGTTCAAAATCAAATGCGCACCAACTTGACCAATCTAAGTTATACATTTTTGTCCCATTTTTTTACCTAGTGAAAGTTTGAACTTTTTATCTCCGCCAATAGTTTCGTTGTGTTAATTGTTCAATTTGAACTTTTTAAGATGAACTATGTTCTGTAAATCTCGCTTTTTTTAACATGATTGCTTTAGTGTCATAACACTCATAAATTTAGCTTTACGAGATTTCACGTCATTTGTGGCGGTTGAAAAGATTTGTGCCAAAACAAAAAATTATTTGAAAACGAGTCAAATTTGTCATTATTATCCTTTGTTTTATTATGGTTATGGGTTTCATACATCCGTGACATCATATTTTAGAAGTGTGACATCACATTCTGATATATGTGGCAGCTTACTTTATTAATGGTAACATTGCATCCCAATTTCGATTTACAAAGACTAATATGATTTCGAATAAAGATATTTAATTTCAAATTTACATACTGTACTTCTGTACATGAGATTAAAAGAGGTCTTGGGGAAAACATTGAAATATGCATTTTCAACCACAATAACATCCACGAAGAAATACTCTAAGGTGTTGTTTGTTTTTTGCTCAGAAGCACTTCTAACCTTTTTTGTCTGCACCACGCAGACGTGTGCAGACGTTTGAGGTCTGCAGATTGTTTGTTTTTTGGAAGATCTTTTACTCAAAAAGGTCTTCCTGACCTTTTCTTGGTGCAGACTTGTTCCAAAGTCTTATAAGATCTTCAAAAGTCTTCTCCACTTCTCTTCTCCTCACCCACCACGACCACCACCCACTACCACCACCACCACCAACCACGGTCCACCACCACCTTCCACCACCACCACACCACCACCACCCACCACCACGGTCCACCACCACCACCATGGTCCACTACCACCACCCACCACCGCCACCGACTACCACGGTCCACCACCACCACCGTTCACCACCACCATGGTCCACCACCACCACCGTCCACCACCACCACCACCCACCACCACGGTCCACCACCACGGTCCACCACCGTCTACCACCACCACCACCACAGTCCACCACCACCACCAACCACGGTCCACCACCACCGTCCACCACCACCTACCACCGTCCACCACCACCACGGTCCACCACCACCAACCACGGTCCACCACCGCCGCCACCCACCACCACTGTAACACCCCAACCGATGGCGGAAACATCGGGATGTCACGTATTGATGATTGTTCAGTAGCTCATGGTGAATAATAAATTTCATTAAATGATTTAAATAAATTACATACAATTGTTCTACAAGAATTCATACATCAAAATGAATAATACTATGCACACATCTTCAAGAATTAATTCAAATCTTCAAGCAAGTAGAACCTGAAACATGTTAAGTTTGAAAATATTTTGGGTCAAAAAAAGTTGGTGAGAATAAATAGGTTTTTGAATATAATTGATAACAATAGTTTGTATAACAATCACAGTTGTATGATAATAGAGTATGATTCCGACATGTAACAATGCGTCTTTGTACAATCAAACCTTGTGTCGACTGATGACTAACTCGCAAGTTAGTTAAATGTTGTTACTGTTATCGATCATCCCTGAATTTATGCGGGGGGATGGGTTTGTCAGACCTATAGCGCTATAATCTAAACAGACGGCTTGATCATTGTTAATGATTGTACTGTGTCTTTTTGTTACAGTCAAATGATAGAATGATGATGTAATTGAATCACAAGTAAATATGAGTAAATGATAGTATAAAATGTTTAAACATGTTTCACCCCAAAAATAGTGAAAATAGAGAAAAGGCGCTATGTAAACTCACATTGGCTAAGGTGAATTATCCTCTAAGTGTTGTGAATGTATGCGAGGCGAATCCCAAAGACTCAACAACGTAGCTAGTCGAAAAAGAAAGAATATCAAGCTTCCAATTTCGCCAATTACAAGAGCTTATAATCAAAGCTTCAATTGTAGAAGTAATAGACTATAGAAGAAGGGTGTGAGGGAAAGTTTAATCGGATTGAAACAATCGATTTAGAGGTGCAAAGTATAATGGGTCATAGGTGGGTTTTTATATTAGTTTTGGATTCATTTAGCCATTAAAATTGGTCAACACCATAAAGTAAGGTTTTTATGATGAATTGACTATTTGACTAAGACTTTGACTGTTTGACTAAGACTTTGACTAGGAGTTTGACTGATCAATTTAAGGAGTGTGTTAAGTTTATTTTCTTCTGAAATACTACACAAGATGATAGTTGGCTCAGTTGGTTGTCACTGTGTGTTGGTTGGCTGTGGACGCGGGTTCGAGTCCCGGTCCACACAAATATTTTTTTTTTTGGCAATTATTTCCCTAAAACTATATTTTCTAAATTCATAATATGATTATATAAGCCCGAAAGTGACTCGAAATATTTTTAAAACGTACAAAAGTGTCGAGATACAAATAATTATTAGTTTAAGGTATTTAAAACATATATTGTTTAAAACAATACATTCTTTTTATCATAAAAAAAATTAGGGGAAATTCGCGATGTTACCACCGTCCACCACCACCATGGTCCACTACCACCACCCACCGCCGCCACCCACCACCCACGGTCCACCACCACCCACCACCACCACCCACCATCACCACCGTCCACCACCACCACCCACCACCACCACCACCTACCACCGTCCACCACCACCACGGTCCACCACCACCACCACCCACCACTACCGTCCACCGTCCACCACCACCACCCACCACCGCCACCCACCACCATGGTCCACCACCACCCACCACCACCACCACCATCCACCACCGTCCACCACCATCACCACCCACCACCACCACCGTCTACCACCACCACCACAGTCCGCCACCACCAACCACGGTCCATCACCACCGTCCACCACCACCTACCACGTCCACCACCACGGTTCACCACCACCACCTACCACGGTCCACCACCACCACCTACCACGGTCCATCACCGTCGACCACCACCACCACCGTCTACCACCAGACTGCTGCAAAAAATCAGTTTATTTAAATTTCAGTTTATTTCAGCAGCCTGCAGACATTAACAAACAAACAGTCTTCTTCTTGCAGACTGCAAACCTTTGGTCCACCTCTTCTCCTGGAGATGTCTGCAGATGTGGTCTGCAAACTACAGACCTTTTCCTACAGAAAAAACAAACAACACCTAAGTCTGTGTGTAGTGTGCATCGTTATGTGACGGCGTGGACTAATCAGGATCAACTCCATTTGGTGACGGCGTGGATCAACACTAACGAGAACCCACCAAACAATAGGGCGGTTTTTTGGCACAATGTCTTGTACGGGTACAACCGAATTAGCGAAACGAACAACCATAACGTCGATCGGATCAATAGTAAGTGGTCTGCCATACAAATTAACTATAGGAGATGGCACGGCGTCTATGAAGCCACGATGGAGGCGCACCCTAGCGGCTGGCGTTAGCGAACAGATGGGAATTCAGCTCACACACGACGCTTATCGGATGAGTTGTGACTGAGAATGAGTTTTGGTCTTGTATTTATGGGGTTAGAAATTCAAACGTTTGGGGGGAACCGTTTGAAATTTAAACGTTTGGGGGGGGGGATTTTGAATTTCAAACGTTTGAAAGGGGGGGGGGGGGACGTTTGAAAGTCAAATGTTTGAATATTATTTTTTTATTATTATTATTTATTTTAATAAATATTATTTTTAAATATTAAATATTATTTTTTTATTATTATTTTATAATTTAATAAATTTTCGTTTAAAATTTTTATTATTATTATTATTATTATTTTTATTACTATTATTATTTAAATAAGAAAACAATAATTAACCAATGATTACCCAATCATTTATAAAGCCCCATAACGCATCTTCCCATTACACTCTTTTTTTCCATAACGCCCCATAACCCTCCTTCTATTACTTTATAATATTTTAATCCCTATAACGCCCCTCCACTACACATGCCCTAAGACCACATGTAATGACTCGTGAATGGGGCGTGACACTATGAATTTGGCGCCCAATTAACCCCAAAACACCGCCCCAAGTGAATGGGGCGCTAACCTATGCCCAGCGAAATATTTCGCGTGGGTGAAATCTTGTGGGAGCCAATCATTTCTTGCCATGTGTATAATGATATTATTAAAATAATAGTCGTTTGAGGGGGGACTTGCAACGGTCAAAAAAATAATAATATAAATCCATCTCATTCAAACAACCAAAATCAAACCAAATACAACACATCTTCCATCTCAATTTTATAAAGTTTACAAAATTATTTTTATAGAAATATGAGTTCCCCGACCTCCTCATATGGCATACGGGATTATTATTACAAAGAGTTTTTAGGCGATACGGGTGAATCAACCGACGAGGAGATCGAGTAGGAGGTGGGTTACAAGTGCTTTTGCTCTCGCAACGAAGTATATACAACATGTTAGTAATCCTCCACGTCCTATTTTGCGAAGAAAACGTATTGAACGTGACCGCATGGCGGCGAACGTTCGTTTAATGAAAGATTACTTTGATGAAGACCCAACTTATCCGGATCCAAGAGTTTTTAGGCGTCGTTTCCGGATGAGAAAACGTTTATTTCTACGCATTTCGGGAGATTTAGAAAACACGTTTGACTACTTCAAGCAAAAGTCGGATGCGAGATGGGCGCTTGGATTTACCGCGATTCAAAAGTGTACTTCAGCGCTACGCATTCTTGCGTACGGTAACACGACCGACATAAACGACGAATACTTAAAGTTGGCCGAGAAAACGACACGCAACTCCTTGGAGCATTTTTGTCAAGGTACACTACAATTTCTTATATAATTTATTTATTTATGTTATCTAAAATTTATTTATTTATGTTATCTAAAATTTATTTATTTGTGTTATTTATTGATTCTTATAAAAGTTATATTTTGTAAAGGAATAATACATTTGTACGGGCGCGCGTTACCTAAGACGACCAAGCTGGTACGATCTACAAAAGATATATGAGGTCCATTCAAATGAACATGGTTTACCAGGAATGATTGGGAGCATTGATTGTCGTCATTGGTCGTGGTATAATTGTCCAACGGCATGGCGAGATCAACACACACGAGCTGACCAGGGAGATCCAACGGTTATTCTTCAGGCGATGGCTTCACAAGACCTTTGGGTTTGGTCGACTTACTTTGGTGTCGCGGGGTCATGCAATGACATAAACGTTTTTCACCAGTCGCCCCTTTTCGAAGATTACATTTCTGGTAGAGCACCAACAACATCTTTTTATGCTAATGGAAACTACTACCCACACAGATACTTTTTTTGCCGATGGAATATATCCTAAGTATTCGATTATAGTGAAGACGTTCACTAATCCGTTCGATGAAAAAAGAGCATATTTTAAGAAAGTGCAAGAGTCTTCGTGAAAGGACATTGAGATATGCTTCGGGGTGCTTCAACAACGTTGGCATTATATTAGAAATCCGGCTTGTGCATAGACCAAAGAAAAAAATGAGAGATGACATGTATGCGTGTATAATCATGCATAACATGATTCGAAGACGAAGGAAAGATAACGTGTCAAAATTATGTACCAGACGCACCAACGGAATTGCCACAAGCGACACCAGCAGAGAGAATCTTCAACTCACAAGAGGTGCGTAACGAGGATACACATAATGCTTTAACGTTGGATTTGGTACAACATGCATGGTCGGTTCGATATATTCCGCACGAGGGTGACGAAGAAGAGGAAGACGAGAATGACGACGAAGACGAATTTGACGAAACCGATGAATTGTAGCTTTGTTATTTTCCGTATTTTTTTATTTTAGGATTAATTTTTTTTAATTTTTCGTTTTTTTTATTTTTTAGGTAATTTAGTGAATTAATGTAATTTTTTTTATGTTTACTCTAGTTAAATATTTAAATTAAATAGTAGTTTGTTTATTTAATTTAAAAAAAAATAATATAAATAGGCATGTGGCCCACATGCCACATGTTAAAAAATGTCTTACACCAAATTTCACCTACCATTACACCTCTTGCCCCTTTCCACCACCAAATTAGCCCACATGCCACATGTTATAAAATGCCCCTTTTCACCTACAAAATTTAACCCACCATTACACATGGCTTAAGTGACTGTTTGATTGATTAAAAGCTAAATCATTAAGTGTTGAATGGTTCAACTATACACCAAGTCTGAATAGTTCAGCTTTTAAGTTTTAACCATTAAATTTAGAGTCTTTTTGTAGGTTGATGCAAACAATCTAAATGCTGAACTATTCAGAGCTGAATGATTCAGAGCCTACCAAACAGACCCTTAAGAGCTTGGCTATAGGGTGTGGCTGGGGACGGGATGGTGTTCTTCGGGATAGTCGTTGATGTTGCTTGTCATTATATTCTATTCTTCTATTTGCGTAGCTACTTCCTTTAACCAGATACTTTCCTCCACTTCAAGTTGCTTCAACCGAATATTTTTCTCCACTTCCCATTGCTTCAGTTTACCTTCTTGGCTTGTTTCTCACTAAAGGCTTGCAATTCGGCCACCAAATTATCCATCTTTGACCCGCTCCCACTCCCTGGCGTGGCTTTTTTTTGCCGCCGTTTGCCTTTTAGCTTTTTACCTTCCTATGGGTCGTGGTTCATGTGGAACGGATCGATTGGTAACGTGTAGCCGGTGTTATGAACGGGTTTGTATTCGGGTTATTTTGTTATGGATCCATGATGTGAGAGTTTATAAAATGAGAGCTAAAAGGTTGTATAAATATAAGAATGTGAGAGTTTTGGTGTAATAAAATGGGGGTTAAAGGTTTGATTTATATAAGTAAAATTCATCTTTTTATAAATAATTGACCGTTGGCCAAATTGTCATATTGTCCCAACATAAAAGCAGCTTCAACGGTCATATTTGAACAAATAGTATCGTCGAGACCAGCGAGCAGAGGACGGAGGTGATGGGAACGACCCTAGGGGGCAGTGGTGCCGAGCCTCGACAGGCCAAGTCGGCCCTAGACCGATCCCCATACCGTCTATCCATAGCCCCAAAAAATCCTTATCATGTCAATTCTACATCCCAATATCCTGGAGTCATCAAAATATCATGTCACTTTATGATCGACAATGGTACAAGCGTTGGTGATCGTTGTGAATTCAAATTTATCCGAAGTGAATATGTCGTGTTATTGTCAAATGTTATAAAGTAGAAGTGATAGGTGGTGGAGACTGTACTATCTTAAATAGTTTATTTTGTGCAGGTAGGCTGGTTGGATATGGTTTTTGTAGGTTGGAACAATTTGGATGTGTCTGTATAATGTAAGTTGTAGTGATAGGGCCGGGGATGATTCTGATGAGTTTGTGAGTGGTGATCATACACACTTTTAGGTTATGGAGTCGCTGGGATTTCATTTTGTCAGTTGTTTACACGTGCTTCGGTTCTTGAAGTGCATAGCAGTTGCTTGAAGCTCAGTAGTTTGCCAACCGTATTATACTCTTATCAGGTGTTTAACGTGCATCTGTTGTTTCGTAGAAATACAACCGCTTAATCTAACAAAAGAATTGACACGATTGAATGATTGAAGTAGTGAAATAGATTTTATTTATATTACATAATTTATATTTGCTAACTTTATTTGTTTGCAGTTGTTACCTCTCGGGTTTATTGAAGCAAATTTTGGTGATATGTCTGATGAACTTGATGTTACACTTTGTGCATATGAAATATATAAGTGGAAAGTGAACGTTAAGAAAATTGGCAACAGGTTATGGTTTGTGGCTGGTTGGAAGAAGGTTGTTAGTGACCTTGGTCTGGTATGGTGTGATTTTCTCCAGTTTGAGTTTGATGGTGAAACACATTTTATCTTCAAGGTTTTTCATCAAGATTACATTGAAGACATGTTGCATGTATTTGAAGACGATGATGTTGAAATTATGGACGTTCTGGATGATAGCATCGAGGAAGTTGCCGATATATGAGCAATGGATGTTGATGTTGATTATAAGACTAATGATGATGTTGATTGTTGGATCAGTTTGCTCTTTGTTTAAGTAAGAACTTGCTATCTTTGACACTTTAAGTGTTTAGCAAGCTCTTGTATATCAGATTTGTAAGCACAGCGGAATGTATAAGTTAAAGCAACACTTTTTATACTTAAGAGGAGTTATTACTCCCTCTTGATGATTGAAACTAATAATGACAAGTATTTATTATGAATCTAAGCAGTAAATGAGAATTAGATACTTAGGCAGATTCACAATAAATACAGAAATGGAATAGAACAGTGAAAGTGTTTGAAGGATTTTTCTCTGAAAATCAATGTCTAAAATAGAAGGTTGAAGCCTCCTATTTATAGACGTTTACATGCATGTATCTTGCCAATAAAGCAAGTACAGAAACATCAGAAACAAGTTGCACAAGTTGCAACATTGAAACAAACAATTACAGCTAAAAGTAATAATAAACAATAAACTACTGATACAAAAGGCGGTGGAAAATATCTGATGCTAAGTGCTGATGAATGACAAACTACTGATGAGTAGTTTGTCTTCAGTACTTCTGAAGTGAACTTGTCTGGTTTGGACTTCAGAACTTCTGATGAAGTTTCTTCTTCAGCACTTGTCATATCTTCTCTTCAGCAGTTTCTTGTCTTCTCTTCAGTACTTCTATACTTAGCCAAAATTGACAGAAGTGAATTAGACTAAGGTTTCCAAAAGTGGTTTCACCAATCCTCTTTGTCCTAACATTGATGATGCAAATATTAATGATGAAGAATCTAGCAGTGCAGAAGATGCTGATAAACAAACAATTGACGTCAGAATGATAACACAAAATATGACTATTGCTTCACGATAACTGTTAGAAAGTGTATGGTAATGTTTTCGATTGCCTTCAAATTTTGTATGTAAATTATTGATTTTACGCTTTTTCCCTGCAATTCAGTTGATTATATTTATACATCTGTTTTACATGTACTGTTTTTTTATTCGTATGGTTGGCGTCTATGAAATAAAGTTGTTGATTTGAAAGATCCTATTGGAATATAAGGTATTGCATATATTACGACACTTATTTTACATTTTAGTGTTGTGTGTAATTATTTTTCTAAATGTTACTATATGTTTATCTCGCAACAAATAGGTATGTGGTTCGAGTATGGCGTCACTTTATGATTGACAATGGTACAAGCGTTGGTGATCGTTATGAATTCAAGTTTATCCGAACTGAATGTGTCATGTTATTGTCAAATGTTATAAAGCAGAAGTGATCGGTGGTGGAGATTGTACGGTCTCAAACAATTTATTTTGTGCAGGTAGGCTGGTTGGATCTGGTTTTTGTAGCTTGGAGCAATTTGGATGTGTTTGTATAATGTAGGTTGTAGTGACTAGGCTGGGGATGATTCTGATGGGTTTGTGAGTGGTGGTTATACACACTTTTAGGTTATGGAGTCGTTGGGATTTCATTTTGTCAGTTGTTTATACCGTGCTTCGGTTCTTGAAGTGCATATCAGCTGTTTGAAGCTCAGTAGTTCGCCAATCGTATTATACTCTTATCAGGTGTTTAACATGCATCAATTGTTTGGTAGAAATACAACCGCTCAAACTAAAAAAAAATTGACACGATTAAGTGATTTACGTAGTGAAATAGATTTTATTTATTAACTAGAGACTGTGCATGTTTAGAGTCTTTTATTATGTATAAATTCGTGTCACAACTCGAATTAGTACGGATAATCTACTACTTCAAATGATTTTCTAAAAATGATTTTCTAACAATAGTATACAACCATATTTTCTTACCTTTCCTATCATGACAAACACATGCTCAAGTCATTTTTAGTCAATTGTGTATACAATCATCACATCTTATTTAAGTCAGTTGTGCACACAAGTAACATACATTTTAGTCAATTCAATTGTGTATACAACCATATTTTCTAATCTAACTATATAAAAAGGTTATATGATGCATTATCTGGCTTAAACAGGGTTCGTCACTGTTAATATTTAATCACGGGATATATGCAACAAATTAGCAACAAAAGACGGTTAAAAGTTGATACATATTATAGCCCTTGTTTTGGAATCTTTTCCACAACATCATGATTTTAGATTCAAATCTATGATCTCATTATTATTATTAATATATATTATTATTTTATATTATTATTATTATAATATTAAGGAAAGAAACCCTGGAATCCTTGAATAAAAGCAAAGCTGTCTCATGAACATTCCCTCCACTCTGCTGAATTTCTTTTATCACATCTCCCCCCTTATTGTTTATTATAATATCCATCCTTCCATTCCATCCATTCCATCCAACACAACACTCACATAAACTTCCTTTCATTTCCCATATGTCTGACACTCTCGCCGACCTCGCCTCCTGGCTACCCTCGGACTTTCTCTCCGACGACATGGACGACAATACCCTCTTCCTTAACAAACCCTGGGTTAACTCGCCCCACGACTTCGCCTCTACTTCTTCTACTGAGTCCGAAAGCGACGACGATGACGTCATCTTCCCTGGGTTAACTCACCGCTTCACTCGCTCTCTTTCCCTTCAAGAGCGCCTCAAACTCACTTACCCTGTTGAGGTATTATTTTTCTTTTCAAAGTTTATATTATTTGTTATTTTTTTTTTAATTTCTAACTTAAATATTATTATTTTTGTTACATTTGTTTAGAAGAAGAGGGTTTTCTCTGGTTCGTCTCCAACGACGCCGTTTGCTCGACAAAACGACGACGCTTGGGATTTAATCTACGCCGCTGCAGGACAAGTCGCTAGGATGAAACTAAACACCGTCAATAACGCCGTTTATGGTACCAGAGGCCTTCTCGGAGCCCCACGTCCTCTTAATACCATACCTCCTCTCTCCCAACACAACCGAAACTGTACGATGTTAAACGAAAAACAAATGTTCATCCGACAACAACAGCTTCTCGACAGGGTTTCTTCAACCGCCGGTCTTAACTACCCAACCGCCGGCCGGTTTATTGCCGGCAGACCGGTTGGTGTTGGCCAGTCTGCATGGCCTTTATACCCTGTGGAAACCCAACGCCGTCCACAACCCGTTAATGAATTCGGGTTTAAACCCGTACCCGTCAGTTCTAACGGCCGTACTATTAAAAAGGCATGTGCCGGTACCGGTGTGTTCTTGCCACGTAATTACAATAATAATCCCCCACCGGAACCAAAGAAAAATCCAGGTATATTTATTATTTATTAATTATTAATTATTAATTCGTTTCCCTCTCTTTTAACTTAAATTTTTTTCAGTTTCGGTTAAAAAATATTTCAAAATTTGAATGTACAAAGTGCGTTTTGTTTTGTTTTGTTTCCAAATTTTAAATTTAAATTATTATGTCATTTATTTAAATCCATTTAAACTGTTTACATCCATTATTTTAGATTGACTTTTTCTCTGTTCAACATCAAAATCAAAATATTATTATTAATTTATTTTATTAATGTTGAATAATATTTTAAACAGTGTATTCGCCTGCTAATCCGCCAGCTAGAATAGCACAGTCTTTGAACAAAAACCTGGACCACATTGTGGCTGCAGAGGCTCAACCAAACAATATCATGAACGGTGTGTATTTCCGACAAAATCAAGCTCCACCACTACCACAGCACCACCTAAAGTGTGAAGAGCTTGCAGAAATAATAATGGCCCACAGACAGAAAGCCGTGATGTTAGCCCAACAACGTCGGAGCCATGAGGGTGTACCTGAAGCAAGAATGGGACAAACAGAAGTGGTCCTTCCTCAAGAATGGACATATTGAGTCCATTTTTATGAATCAAGCTAAAACGATGTCGTTTCCTAAAAAAGTGAAAGGTAGATAGATGGTACAACACATAATTAAAAGTAGGGATTTCAATTTCAACAGTAGTAGATGTAGTAGTATTGAGTAATATTATTATTATTATTATTATATAGGGTTTAAAAAATAAATAAAGGGGGATCCAAGGTAAGAATTTGAAATGAACTTTTGTTTTGGGGGGTGGTTTTGTGTGAAAGGAAAAGTGTAAGGGGGTGGTAGGAAAATAATAAATAATGTTTTGTGTTTGAATGGAAATGGAAGGAAGAGTTTGTTTGTTTTTTAGGTGGAAAAGGGTTAGAATTGTATTTTGGGATGTGGAATGTTTGGAAAAGTTGTCTCTTTTATTCAAATAATAATAAAAGAGGGCCAAAGTTTGGTTTTGAATCATTTCTGTTTTTGTCAGTGTCTTGTCTTACTTCATGCTTCTTAATTGTCTTTTTTTCGCCCAACGAATATATTTTAGAGGATTGTCATACTTAATTGAATATCTAATCAAGTAATTTTATTTTTGTTGTCATCACCAAAGAATATAAAATTCAAGATAAGTCATCTACTGCTTATTTTTGTTTTATTATTGTTTAAGGGGGGGGGGGGGGGGGGGGTTGGTTGATTAAGGACTGTTTGGTAGCCTCTTAATGAGGCTCTTAATCATTCAGTGCTGAATGATTCAGCATTCAATACGTTTGTTTCAGCCTCTTAATGGTTAAGGTTGAATCATTAAGACTTGGATGTTGCTAAACCATTAAGCACTGAATCATTAAGCATTGAACTAGGCTGAACCTTAATGAAACTCTTATACCAATGTAGAACAAGAAAATTAACCATTAAGAGGTCCAAATTAATGATTCAGCACTTAACCATACAGACCTCTTAATCATTCAGACCTATTAATGATTCAGCACTTAATCAACCAAACAGCCCTAAGTGTTGAATCAATAAGAGGTCTAAATGGTTAAGTGCTGAATCATTAAGTTGGATCTCTTAACGGTTAGTAATCTTGTCCTACATTGGTAGGAAAACTTCATTAATGTTCAGCCTAGTTTAGTGTTTAATGTTTAGTGCTAAATGGTTCAGTAAATCTTAATGATTCAGCATTAAGCATTTCATTCAAAAGAAACAAACGCGATGAATGCTGAATCATTCAGCGCTGAATGGTTCTGAGCCTCATTAATTGGCTTACCAAACAACCCTAAGTCTTACTCTCATTTAATTACTCCTGAAATACACTTATTTTTGCTTTCTACGCGACTCGAACTTGAGTCTATGTTGTGACACAACAACACCCATACCATCTAATTGTCCGGGCGGAAATGTAAAAAAACCCATAATTATTTAGATTGTTTACAAGTTTTTCTTTATGCTGAAAACTTATAAAAAGAAAATTGTCCTTTTGGATTTGGTAGGAGTATTTATGGAGGTTATGCTTTCATTATTTCATCACGAATTTAGTCTGCGCTACTAGGCTATACCCTTTAAAACCCATCATGCCTCGCATGTGATGGATAAACATCATCTAAAATTCCGAAAGTTACGGTGGACGCTAATTAAAAGCCTTTGAATCCACCATATGTTCATCATTCCATATTATAATTATTCTGTTTTGTTTTGTTTTTTCTTTATTTTTACAGTGGCAACGTTTATGTAATTAAATTGTGATTATTTAATTAGTTTTTTAAACAACAAACTTACACCTAATTCTACTTCTAATTTAAACCGCGGTTAACCACGAGACTAAAACCCTCAATCTCTGTAAGACGGACAATTGGATACGGCTATAGTACTACCCCTTTACGCTTTGTTCAAGAGTTTTATTTAAGGATGGAAGAGAAATGATTTCACTTCTGTTCCTTCCTCTCCAATTCCTTCCAAATAAAAAACATTAAAAATCACACTAAAAACCTCTTTATTATCCCTCTTATTCCCCCCTTTCCCTTCTACAAAAAACTCTGGAAACATTTTTTCTCCACTTTCTTTCAATCATTTATCTTCCATCCTTTAATGAAACTCTGGAACAGAGTGTTAGTGTCTATTTAGTACATGAGTTCTTTATGTACATTTACAACAAAAAAATAATGATGATAAAAACCACCTCAAGCCACCGCTCGCGACTCTTTTTCGGAACTAGAATGGAATATTTGCTTGAAACGAAAATAGCACTAGTAGATGAGAAACCTTAAGATTTTATGCAAATCGTCCCTAGAAACGAAAATAGCACAAATATTGAAATTGCAAGTTTGGCATTACTTGTGAAAAATTCTAAAGAAATTGACTTACGCTCTATTACAGAGTTTCATTTAAGGGGGAAGAGAAAGAAATTTGAAGGAATGAAAGAAAAAATGTGTTTCAGAGTTTTTGTATAGAGAAAGAAAAGAAAGAGGATTGAAAACAGTGAGGTTTTATGCATAAATCCATCTTTCCAATTGGAAAGAAACACAAGAGAAAGGGGAGGAAGATGAAAGAAGCGATTCATTTCTCTTCCCCCTTAAATGAAACTCTGTTCATAGAGCGTTAGAGTTTAGTGCAACATGCAAAGGTATGCTTGATATGTCAAATTTGACCCGTGTGGCATGGAATTTTCCTCTCGTTATTCCAAACCAACAATAGAATATTATATCACAAGAACAATTTATAGCAAAATTCGAATCTCTTAAATTAGTCTGGACACTATTTTTCCTTTGAATTTTTTTTGATGGAGAAGCATTTCCGAAATTTTGTTCATTCATATGGACAAAGACCGTAAAAGGCGATCAAAGATGGTCAAGGGAGGGAGAGAGAACTGTAATTAGGGGTGTACAAAAAGCTCGCGGCTTGAAGCTCGCTCAAAACTCGCTCGAAAAAAGCTCGGCTCGAGGAGGCTCGTTTTATTTTCGAGCCGAGCCGAGCTGGCTCGTTTTGTAATCGAGCCGAGCTCGAGCCAGGGGTGTTCAGCTCGTGGCTCGGCTCGATGGCTCGACTCGTGGCTCGGCTCGATGGCTCGACTCGTGGCTCGACTCGATGGCTCGACTCGTGGCTCGACTCGATGGCTCGACATATGGCTCAACTCAGGCTTATGTATGTGTAATTAACATATAGATGAAACTAATATATTTTGGCTCCAAACCTAATTCTAAAATTCAAAATTTGAAAATCCCGCTCATACTACCTATCTATCTACCCCATCTTTTCATAATAAATAAAGCATAACTTAGAAAAAGAAAAAAAAATATACATGATTATGTGTAATTTTGTTGTTTTTTATTTAATAAATATTTGTAAAAAAAAATAATAAAAAAATTTAACGAGCTGGCTCGAGCCAGCTCGAGCTCGGCTCGAACATTTACGAGCCGAGCTCGAGCTCGACTAGAAAAACGAGCCGAACCGAGTTGACTCGGCTTAAGTTCGAGTTCGAGCTCGAGCTGGGCCTGGCTCGGCTCGACTCGGCTCGTGCACAACCCTAACTGTAATGGCAGCATGGGACAAATAGTCCCACAACTTAAACAATTTTTTAAAAAATTTTAAAAGATAGTGTAGTGTAATACTCCAAACTTTTAACTACATAAACAAACTTGCAATCTTTTAACTTTGACCTGTGATCTGAAAGGTGTGATTAGAGTTAAACAAGTATATTTGTAATTTAATAAGTTATAGCTTATTATATATGTTTTTCATAATCATGTGAAAGCAAGCATATTTCTCAAAACTAAAATGTAGATGTGGGCGGCTTTACAGATAAAGACACTGTCCCAAAAAAGCCTCAAAAAATCTTGGCGAGTACGTTTAACTGTAAAGCCATGCAGACTATGGAGGAGGAGTTTAACATGTCTTCGCGCCAGAAAGCGGTGTTTGAATGTCTTAAAGAGACCCATGCTCAAGATTTCCTCACTACGCTCCCAATTGACGGACTAGGACAACATATGTCGGCTATCGAATATCGGGCGGTCCTCAAATACCGACTGATGATTCCCATGTTCCCCGTCGACGAACCGTGTCCGATCTGTAAAAAAACACGCTTGGACAAGTTTGGAGAACACGCCCTACATTGTAAGGAGTTGCCAGGCTTTAAATACAGACATGACCTGGTTAGAGATGTTCTATGGGATGTTTTACGAAGGGCAGAGATTTCAGCCAAAAAAGAGGCCCCCGTGAATTTCTTGACGAACCCACGTGACGGGCGGTCCACATTGAGGCCAGCGGATGTTCTTGTGTTCGGATGGGCGCAAGGCAAGCATGCGTGTGTTGACCTGACTGGGGTATCCCCATTGGTGGGACTTCGGGATTCGGGTTTTGTGGCTGGGCAGACAGTTTTGAAAGCCGAGGGCAAAAAAATGGATAAACATGAAGCGGCTTGTCTAGAGAACCAGCATGTGTTTATGCCATTCGCTTTTGATACTTTTGGAGCGCTGGCCCCGCAAGCAATCAAGCTCCTCGATCGCGTGAAGAAAGTTATGCAAAGTAATTCCCCAGCTGCTAAGGGCCAATGTTTTATTTTCAATAGAGTAGGTTTTGCAATACAAAAAGGGGTAGCGGCGCAACTTGTGGCCCGTTTACCTACGTATCACTTGTAATTGGTTTGTCTTTGGTTTAATGAAAAAAACTTCTAATGGAAAAAAAAAATGAATAAAATAAGAGGTTTTAGGGATATATCAAATCCGGGAGTATCGTAACGTCGGGTCATCATTTGGTGACAGCGTATCGTCTTCATCACAAACATCTTGTCCGTGTACGTGGGTCTTCTGTTTTCAATTATTTAAATTATTCTTCCACTCGTATCTTTATATTTTGGTTATCTCATGGAACCAACCAATTTTTTAGTGTGATAAAAAAAAAAAAGAAACCAATGTTACAATTTGTGCCTTAATTTTTATTAGCATGTCATTTAACTGTGATACGAAAGCTTGATCAGCGCATATTCGATATGCGAATAAGATCTGCGTATTGGGCCGGACCGAAAAATACCCGAGGACCGAACCGAAAAACCACCAAACCCGACCCGGGTATGGTTTTTAGGTTCTTTAGTCGGTTCAGGATTTTTACTCCAGCCGGTTCTCGGGTCGGGTCGGTCCAAGAGCACATGAAAACCGAGCAAACCCGATGGACCGAAGTAATATTGTAAACTAATGACCTGCTATACATTTATGGGTGATACTCATACCTTTTCCCGGTAAAAACAATGCATGTTTGTTGAAATGTGCTAAAGGTTATTATGTGGATAAAGACTAAACTAATTAAAGACTGGATAACAGTGTCTAATTTGACCACTAGAATGAATCATACAATACAAGGCATGCTCATATATATTAAGGATCCTAAATCAATATTACAGAAAACATGACTGGAACCTGCATTGTTACTAACTGATGTAATCATGAAGCTTTTACATAAGAGTGTCAAATATTGGTGTATGAAAATTGAGTTGCAATTGTTCAAATGTTTTAGCCTTTTCACTTAGGAATTCTATGGAACACTTGGTGTGCGAATATAAAAAACACTTGATTATACGCAAACAACCTAACATAATGGACCAATTCTATCATAAGAACACATCAAGGCAAATTAAGACTATAAGATCATACAAAATAAGCACAACATATTCAGACATAATTTAAGTTATACAAATAGGTTTGTAATGGAGCTTTTAAGTTTGAACCAACATAATTTGTTTGAAACCAACATAAGAACACATCTAAACAACAAATCAGCAAGTTACCTGTTACAAATCCAAGCTTCCTATCTTCTGATCAACAAATCGAAGGTTACTGTATTGATCTTGCTTCTTGTAACGTTGTAAATCTGTATTCTGACAATACTTAACCTCGGGCCGAGTCTTCTTCATAAAACCGACCGTACCGAAATGGGATAGACCGAGGACCGAACCTGTATATAAGTTTGTAGTTCGGTTCTGATTATTGATTCCAACCGGTTCTCGGGTCGGGTCGGGTTTTGTCGGGTCGGGTCGGTTTTGGACCAATGCTCACCCCTAGAATTATTCAACTGTTAATTTTGCAAATCCCTAAAGAAATGTATTCGCCTTCACATATTAAATAATATAAAAATTAATGTATGCACATCACGTTGATGGAACTACTAATTTGTGGCAATGCTTCTTAGGGGATATGGTCCCAAATCGATGCATAGATTTAGATAGGCCCATATCCAAGAAAGCCAAAAATCAACAAAGGAGAAAGAAACGACCCGCAAAGGGTCATGTGCACCGGAGATACGCTTTTGTGCACGACAACAATCACAATCCTAACTCTGACAAAGCTTACGCGGAATGCCTCGCGCAAGCCAACGGGAGACAAACAGTACAAAGGACGATCATGTACGGACCAATCAGAATCAAGGAACGTGTGGCCAGGTGTCCCTCCAATGGATGTGGCAGGAGGCCACATGGCACATATGTCTAACTAATCAGCGTCTACCAACAACAATGCCAAGTGTCTCCCTCTGTACCGAGGAGACAAGAAGTACATACGCCAGCGACATTTGGCCAATCAGAGCACGCCAGTGCATGTACTAGATGATGCCCCACGATTGCGCCTAACGTAGAGGGGGCAAAAGGTACATTGCCAGTGCGACTTGGCCTATAAAATACACCAGAGCCACGTTATTCTTAACCTCCACTAACGGGCAGCACCAGAAGAGACAATCGTATAAGGGAAAAGGACATTTAGTCAATTAGAGGCTAGCGGATGTGTCACCATCCATTCGGACACCACGTGTCCGCACCATAACACCCTGCAATGACACCTTGCCACGTGGAAATAACGAAGGCGGTAACTCGTTCCTCTTTTATATTTGGTTTATTCATTTATTTGGCTTTCACCAACTTTGGGTTGGGATAGTGGAGGTACCCCCTAACTGGGCGTGACCCATTTAAGGTTAGGGGTTGATGATGGCATCCCATGTGAGTCATATTTAAGGATAATTTCTTATCCTTAAATGGATATTCAGAAATCACCTGAAAACACATGCTCAGTGCATCGACCACATTTTTGTGTCTGTCAACAATGTGGAGGCTTAATACTAGTTTTTTAACCATAACAATATTAGTTCATTTTCTAAACTTGTCAAGTTACATCAAAATAGAAGGTATACGGGCAACAAGCTATGTGTCTGTGCCGCCACCCTTTTCTGAATTGCGAAACCTAATCTACTGAATACGAAACCCTATCCCTCGGAGCTGAAAGTGAAGATACGCCGAAAACAAGTATTTGTAAGTTTGTTAATAATAAAATATTTTATTAAATGCCAAATTAACTGTGACCAAGTCAAAATTTGTGTTTTCATTGGACTGTTTTAAATGCTTCTGTTGGGCCCAAAGTATAAATCCCATATTTGTGTGTTTTTTCTTGGGCCACTGCTTTTAGAGATACCAAACAGGCCACTTCTACTCTGAATAAGCCCAAAAGAATGTGAAGCAGGTCCACCTCAATTATGTTTAAACCCAGATATGTACCAAAAAAACCGTTTGAGCTTGCAAACCTGGAACCGACCCAACCCGGTAAAATCCAGTTTGACCTAAACTGGTTTGGGTCCTGGGTTGAACCCAGTAGTTTTGTATTAGGTTGGAATTTTTGTGTTGAGAAGCGGTTCCAACCCATACCGGTTTGAGCTTGCCTTAAAAACCGAGAAAAGAACTAGGTTTACATGTTAAAACCGGTTTTGAACCTGATCAAACTAGGTTGGTTTATAAACTGAAGCGGTGTGCGCCGAAGCCGAGTTTTGTACACCTGCATTTTAATTAGAGTTAATAGCCAAAACTATTTTGTCTATTAACGATACGTTGTTTATGAAAGAATGTTATTTTTGTGTAATGTATAAGCCTAGGCTCGCCTTCGTAACCCAACTCATTTTAGCATGTTTTCCAAAAGCGTATATGACCTCTAGCCGCGAGAGTAAGAAGCCAAAACGTTAAGATATTATTTGTTCATAAAACTTTTGAACATATGAAGTGTTGAATTTTAATGTGATAAGTATTTGTAACAAAAAAAGAATTGTAAATCCAAAGTATGTCACACTTGTAGGCCACCTTAATAGTTTTTCTAATCAACCTTGGTACGCATGTAAACAAAATGTTTATAAAGTCATAACTATTTTGTCTCCATCTACTGACTTTGATATGAAAATGGCATCCCAATGACCAATCTAATGAAAAAACAAAACAAAGTGGTCCTAATATGAAAATGGGAGGCCTGCATTATGCTATACTGTTATAAGAACACAACCAGATTAATCTTCCATAAACATTAACATCTGATCAATTCAATTCAATGGAGAATCAGACAGAGAACACCGTCGGCCGTCGCCAGAGAGTAATTCTGTTTCCGTTACCATACCAAGGCCACATAAACCCAATGCTTCAGCTAGCCAGTCTACTCTACTCCAAAGGCTTTAGTATCACCATCCTTCACACCAACTTCAACAAGCCCAACACCTCTAACTACCCTCACTTCACTTTCAGATTCGTCCTCGACAATGATCCACATGACGAACGCTATTCCAATTTACCGTTACAAGGCATGGGGGCTTTATCTCGGGTTCTCTTATTTAATCAATACGGCGCAGATCAACTACGCCAACAATTAGAACAGGAACTATTGGCAAAAGATGAACCACCTGTGTCGTGTTTAATCACTGATGCTCTTTGGCACTTCACGCAGTCGGTTGCTGATAGCCTTAGCCTGCCACGGCTTGTTTTGAGGACAAGCAGCCTGTTCTGTTTTCTTATTTATGCTTCAATTCCCCTTCTTGATGATCTTGGTTACCTCAGCCTTTCCGACAACACTAGACCTATTCTTGATGGTCTTGGTTACCGTGATCTTTCTAATGACAAACGTAAGTGAGTTCGGTCGTAAATATATTTGTTTTGCTTCTTAACTAAGTTATTATTTGTTAATTATCATCTTCTTCTTCTCATACTTGGGTTCAAGATATGGAAGAACAAGTGGTAGAGTTTCCTATGCTGAAAGTGAAAGACATCATAAAGATGGGGTTCAAGAGACAGAACGATGGCGTTGGAGACGTGATTGGTAACATGGTAAAACAGACAAAAGCATCTGCAGGAATCATCTGGAACTCCTTCAAGGAACTTGAAGAGCCCGAGCTTGAAACCATTCGCCGTGACATTCCAGCACCAAGTTTCCTGATACCATTCTCCAAGCATTTCACAGCCTCATCCAGCAGCTTACTAGAACATGATCGGTCCTTTTTTCCTTGGTTGGACCAACAACCACCCAATTCCGTAGTTTATATTAGTTTCGGTAGTGTTGCTCAAGTGGAGGAGAAACATTTTTTGGAAATGGCTCATGGGTTGGTCGATAGCAAGCAGTCGTTTTTATGGGTGGTTCGACCTGGATTTGTTAGTGGTTCAGCATGGCTTGAGCCATTGCCGGATGGGTTCCCACATGAGAGGGGGCGAATTGTGAAATGGGCTCCTCAGCAAGAAGTGCTAGGCCATGAAGCAATTGGCGCATTTTGGACCCATAGTGGATGGAACTCCACACTTGAAAGCGTTTGTGAAGGTATTCCTATGATTTGCTCGCCTTTTTGGGGAGATCAACCGTTGGATGCAAGATACGTGAGCGATGTGTGGAGGGTGGGGGTGTATTTGGAAAATGGGTGGAAAAGAGAAGAGATCACAAGCGCAATAAGAAGAGTAATGGTAGATGAAGACATTAGAGAAAGAGCAAGAGGTTTGAAACAAAAGTTGGATGTTTCTTTTATCGAAGGTGGCGCTTCATATGAGTCAGTAGAGTCTCTAGTTGCTTATATATCTTCATTCTAACGACGACCTTTTGTGGGTTTCCATGAAGGCATGAATATGTAGTATGGTACTAACACTCGCATAGGTCACGATTCCAAAAGGATGGTATATTTTAAGTGCAAATTTATGCCGGAATGTCGAGAGAAAAAAAGATAAAACACAATTATTATCATCAAGCTATATATAAACAACTTTGAATATTAAAACCAATTACATTACTTTCAACCATTTAAAAAATCATAGTTATTGTCTCCATCTATTAGTTTGATATGAAAATCGTATCACAATCATACCTACTGAAACAAAAATAATAAATAAATAAATAAATAAAAGAAAGGGACGTACCTGGTGATTAGAGAATATCAATATCCCCAACTAGAAAATTGCAGGCCTTCATTTTGCTATAGGAATACCTTATACCTCCACTGTCATAAACATAAAAATCTGTCAATTCCCATGGAGAACCAGAGGGAGGTCACCGTTGATCGACATAGGAGAGTAATTATGTTTCCCTTGCCGTATCAAGGCCACATAAACCCAATGCTTCAGCTTGCCAATCTACTCTACTCCAAAGGCTTTAGTATCACCATCTTTCACACCAACTTCAACAAACCCAACACCTCCAACTACCCTCACTTCACTTTCAGATTCATCCTAGACAACGATCCACATGATGAACGCTATTCCAATTTACCATTACAAGGCATGGGGGCGTTATCTCGGATTATCTTATTCAATAAATGCGGTGCAGATCATTTACGCCACCAACTGGAGCTGGAACTGTCTGTAAAAGATGAACCACCTGTATCATGCTTAATCACTGATGCCTCTTGGCACTTCACGCAATCAGTCGCTGATAGTCTTAACCTCCCACGGCTTGTTTTGAGGACAAGCAGCCTGTTCTGTTTTCTTATATATGCTTCAATTCCCCTCCTTGATGATCTTGGTTACTTCAATCTTTCCGGAAACACCACAACACCTCTTCTTGATGGTCTTGGTTACCTCGATGTTCCTGACGACCAACGTAAGTTATCCTATTGTTCCTTCTTAACTAACTCGTTAATCATCATCTTCTTTTCATATGTAACTAAGTTTGATTTCATTCAAGGTCTGGAACAACAAGTGGTTGAGTTTCCTGTGCTGAAAGTGAAAGACATCATAAAGATTGGGTTCAAGAAAGAGAGTGATGGTATAGGAGACGTGATCAATAACATGGTGAAACAGACGAAAGCATCTTCAGGAGTCATCTGGAACTCCTTTAAGGAGCTCGAAGAGCCCCAGCTTGAAACCATTCGCCGCGACATTTCAGCACCATGTTTTTTGATACCATTCGCCAAGCATTTTACAGCCTCATCAAGCAGCTTACTAGATCAAGATCGATCCTTTTTTCCTTGGTTAGACCAACAACCACCCAACTCTGTAGTTTATATTAGTTTCGGTAGTGTTGCTCAAGTGGAGGAGAAACATTTCTTGGAAATAGCTCACGGGTTGATCGATAGTAAGCAGTCGTTTCTATGGGTGGTTCGACCTGGGTTTGTTAGCAGTTCAACATGGCTTGAGCCATTGCCTGATGGGTTCCCGAGTGAGAGGGGGCGGATTGTGAAATGGGCTCCTCAACAAGAAGTGCTAGGTCATGAAGCAATTGGTGCGTTTTGGACCCATAGTGGATGGAACTCCACACTTGAAAGTATTTGTGAAGGTGTTCCCATGATCTGCTCGCCTTTTTGGGGAGATCAACCGTTGGATGCAAGATACGTGAGCGACGCTTGGAAGGTTGGGGTGTATTTGGAGAATGGGTGGAAACGACAGGAGATAACAAACGCAATAAGAAGAGTGATGACGGATAAAGACATGAGAGAAAGGGCAAGAGTTTTAAAACAAAAACTGGATGCTTCTTTGATCGAAGGCGGCTCTTCATATGAATCAGTAGAGTCTCTAGTTGCTTATATATCTTCATTTTAACTTCATGTACCCTGGAATTCAACTTGGTAGCTGTCTTATTCTAACTTCTAGCAATTCTCTAAATAACATGAAAAAGAAAGGCAAATTAGGGGACGGAATACTAGAATCTGTCGCTCTAATCATACGAATACTGCGCCTAAGAAGTAAAACTGGTAGACCGATATGCATGAATTAAGAAAGAACGTTGTATGCTTACACACTTAAGCTGTCGATATATCAAATGCATCAGCACAAAGTTAACAAGTTCTTCCTCCTTTATCACATATGTTTACGTAAATACATATGATTGTTGTTTAATTAGTGAACAGACACAAACATACTCAATAGTTGGAATAAAATCACAGAGTGATCAATTCATCAACAATTGTCTCCATGGCAAATTTGAAAAGTACTCAACAGTCTAAATAGGAAATTTTGAACTTGTTCAATACTGAATACACTAAGTAAACAAATAGCTATTGCTGAACCAGAGTGAACAATTGGGTATGAACATGTTATCTCAATCAAACCCTATATTTGCTACCAATTAAATGCCAAATTCTGCAATAAATTGGAACAATGGAAACAATGTTCAAATACAATTAGCAATTAAATAATCAAATGTTCAAATACATTTAGCAATTAAATAATCAAATGTTCAATAGAAGCTAAACTTCAATGAAATTGTAACCTGCAAAGTGATCTGAGTAATGGACTTAAATCTACATGTAGGAACACGTGGAATGTTGTTGCTTACAATTTGGAGATGCCGCTTGCGTTGATTTTAGCACAACTGAAAATCTGAAATCTCTGTTAGTTAGTTTGGGCTTTGGAAAAATAAAAATGAAAATTGGAGCTTTTAAATTGGGCTTAAAAGAAATTATTGGGAACTTGGGGCCTGTGAAAAAAAATAGACGGGTGGGTACCTATTGACTACTACGAGGGTGTTTGGGATTGCGTTTTGAATCTGATTTTTAGATTATTGCGTTTTCAAAACGCAGATAATTAGTTTTTAGTGTTTGGATTGCGTTTTGAAAACGCAGATAATCAGTTTTTTAGGCTATCAAAACGCAATAATCTATAAGCAGCTCCACCCCTGCTTTTTCAAAACGCATAATCTGTTTTGAATAATCAATCCCAAACACCCCCTAAGTTTGGGATTATTCTTTTTGAGGGGAAATACACAACATTTAATTGGTTGATTCGGCCCTTGAAAAAAAAAATTAAGGAAAAATCGTATTCTACGGGTTTTTTTTAAGAGATAAATGGGGGAAAAGAAAGGAAAATTTTGGTTTATTTTTTTCCTTTCTTATCCTCCTAAATTGGAAATATTCGAAAGGAAATGATATTTTAAACATAAAATATTACTTTTCTTTTTATTTCCTTTGAACGTAGGAACACCGAACACGATAGTTAATTAAATCTTTCTTTTCTCTTGTTAATTTTCTCTCTTCTTTTCCTTCGTTTATTAAACCCGAAAACACAATTTACGCTACAAAAGCACACAATGCATAAAGATGAAACTAGTAAGCATACATATAACAATTTTATTATTTATTTAAATCACAGCAACAAATAAGCTTAATAAAATCACTCTAAGATACCTAATAATAGTTACCCACATAGTTTTTTAAAGATCATGCATGATTCATGCACAACAAAGGATTCAATTTTAAACTATTTTTGAACGTTTAAATATAACATTATCCACTAAGTGTGTTTGGGATTGAGTTTCAAAATAACTTATTGACTTATTGGTTTTTCCAAGAAGCCAATAAGTCAATAAGCTGTTTGTGTAACCCAAAAGCTTTTGGCTTTTGGCTTTCAAGGGTAAAAAACAGTTTTTGAAAAGTTAAAATCCTGGCTTTTGGCTTTTGACTTTTGGAAAAAAATTATAAATCTATCACTCATACAACCAATATTCACAATAAGTTAAGCGAAAGACTTAAAAAAACAATCAATTGACTTTTTGACGTTTCTCATCCTAAAAGCTAATCCAAACACTTTTTTTAAAACTTTTTTTTTAAAAAAAAATCATAAGCCAAGCACTTTTGCATTTCCAAACTCAATCCCAAAGTGATAAGAGTATCCTATGCTGACATTAGCTATAGATTATAATTATTTTGCTTCAAAATATTAAATTAGACTTTGATTGAATGATTCTTATATCATATATCCAAATTTTTTAAGTTTTTATATGCTAAATGACTTGGAACATCTACTTCCGGCCTTATTTTTTACTTACTCCTGACAAAGATAACTATTAAAAAACCCAAGGCACCTAACACTCAATACAATACAGATATCCGTCGATTCCAATGGAGAACCAAACAGATAATATTATTAGCCGGAACCGGAGAATAATATTCTTCCCGTTACCATTCCAAGGCCACATAAACCCAATGCTTCAGCTAGCCAATCTACTCTACTCTAAAGGCTTCAGTATCACCATCCTTCACACCAACTTCAACAAGCCCAACACCTCTAACTACCCTCACTTCACCTTCAGATTCATACTCGACAACGACCCACAAGACGAACGAGTTGCCAATCTACCGTTGCATGGCATGGGTGCTTTTAACCGCCTTTTCGTGTTCAATGAACATGGTGCAGCCGAACTGCGCCATGAACTAGAACTGTTAATATCAGATACCAAAGATGATGAACATGTATCGTGTTTAATCACCGATGCACTTTGGCACTTTACGCAATCAGTCGCTGACAGCCTTAACCTCACACGGCTTGTTTTGAGGACAAGCAGCCTGTTTTGTTTTCTTGCTTATGCTTCATTTCCTATGTTTGATGATCTTGGTTATCTTAATCTTGCTGATCAAACCAGTAAGTTTAATTATTTAGCCTTACATGAAAGAATTAATATTCTTTTTAACAGGGTCGGCTCAACCCTTTAGGGGGCCTAAAGCGAATTATCAATTTGGGGCCCTTTTTCCGAAAGCATAAAATATTTTTTTAGTTCTTGTATAGTTCGTGTTGCGATACGTTGTGTCTAACGAGCCAAATCAAATCATAATTAAATGAAGGGTATTTGTAATTGTCACTTTCTTATGATCTGTTCCTCTATTTCCTGAAATTACACAGCCCAATTCAGTATTTCAAAATAAAAAATGGTGGCCCTATAGATTTGGGGGCCCAAAGCCCTAGCCTCATTTCACTTGGGCTTCAGCCGGCCCTGTTTTTAATTAACTTATTGATTATAGGGAAAATTGCGGATATAGCCCTCGATCGAAGCAAATTGCGAAAATAGCCCCTCAGCCGTCTTGGGAAAGACGGCTCCCACTTCCCGAGACACCTCAGCCGGCTTTAATTTCACATCCACCACGAGCCGTCTCGGGAAGTGTGAGACGACTTTAAGTCTCCTCGGGAAGTGTGAGACGACGTTAAGTCTCCTCGGGAAGTGTGAGACGACTTTAAGTCTTGGAATTGTGAGGCGACTTTAAGTCTCCTCGGAGAGGGCTCGCAGATTGTCGGACACGTGGTAGAAGTTAATTGGTCCGTGATTAAAGCCGGCTGAGGTGTCTCGGGAAGTGGGAGCCGTCTTTCCCGAGACGACTGAGGGGGCTATTTTCGCAATTGCTTCCGGTCAAAGGTTAAATTTGCAATTTTCCCTTGATTATAATCAGTTTCTTGATTTCAAGGTATGGAGGAACAAGTGGCTGACTTTCCTATGCTGAAAGTAAAAGATATAATAAAGATGGGTTTCAAGAGTTCAAAAGATCCCATTGGAGAGATGCTTGGTAGTATGGTGAAACAAACAAAAGCGTCTTCGGGAATTATCTGGAACTCGTTTAAGGAGCTGGAAGAGACGGAGGTTGAAACTGTTGTCCGTGACTTTAAGGCGCCGAGTTTCTTGATACCATTCTCCAAGCATTGCACAGCCTCATCCAGTAGCTTACTAGACCAAGATCGAAGCTTTTTTCCGTGGTTAGATAAACAACCACACAATTCTGTACTGTATGTTAGTTTTGGTAGCACTACTGAAGTGGACGAGAAAGATTTCTTGGAAATAGCTCATGGGTTGGTTGATAGTAAGCAGATGTTTTTATGGGTGGTTAGACCGGGGTTTGTCAAGGGTTCAACTTGGATTGAACCGTTGGCTGATGGGTTCATGGGTGAAAGGGGGCGTATTGTGAAATGGGCTCCTCAGCAAGAAGTGTTGGCTCATGAAGCAATTGGTGCGTTTTGGACTCATAGTGGATGGAACTCGACATTGGAAAGTGTTTGTGAAGGTGTTCCTATGATAATGTCACCTTTTATGGGCGATCAAGCGTTGAACGCTAGATACATGAGCGATGTTTCTAAGGTTGGGGTGTATTTGGGAAATGGGTGGGAAAGACAAGAGATAGCGAGTGCTATACGAAGTGTAATGGTGGATAAAGAAGGAGAATACATTAGAGAGAATGCAAGAGAACTGAAACAAAAGGCAGATGTTTCCTTAATGAAGGGTGGCTCTTCCTATGAATCATTGGAGTCTCTAGTTGCTTACATTTCTTCTTTTTAGGTTCTTGTGACATATCATAAACTATGAGCACACCAACACCACTGTGGTAGCTGTTGTGCATTTTGTATGCTGATGAATAATGTCTTATTGGAACTAGCTGTTTTTGTAAGCAAGGTCTGTTCTACTTATCTGATTACAAAAACCAAACAGATTTTGAATAGTTAATATATATGCTGATAGGCCAATATCCACATACATGAAAAGAGGTATATATATATATATATGGTAGTTTCAAGTGTAGGGTCATGTATCTGGTTGGGTCAAATCTATTTGAGTCACCACACTTTCAGTTAGCAAACATTCTTCACACCCATGGTTTTAAAATTACCATCATACACGCTAAATGCAACTCTCCTAATCGTTCTGACTATCCTCACTTCAGTTTCAAGCCCATCAAGGACGGCTTTTCTGAAATCGCAGATCATCTGCCTACTAACGCAGATGCCGTCAACAATCCGGTCGTTCTGAATATCCTCACTTTAGGTTATATCAATTCTATTGTTAATATTAGTTTATTTTCATATACCTATTTTAAAAACTGTCCAAAGGCTTAAAATCTCATTTACTAATATGATTGTATAAATTTAAAAAAAAATCTGTTCGAGGGTAGAGTCATGCTGTCAACAATCCGGCCGGGTCAATTCTAGGCGAGTCACCAGACACCTAGAATGGTATTATAATTCCTATCTAATTGATACTGAATGAAGAAAATTCCAAACTTAAAGTTAATGTCAAGCATATTATAAGTGAATGGATTTTTTTTAATCATACTCAGCAGGCTATTTTGACAAGTCATACAAACATATTTATAATAAAACCAGCAGTCATGTTATATCTACAGGAAGGTAGCGAGATTAATCTGCTTGAGCCTTGTTGAATATGACCCATGAAAGCAGCGATGCGCTCCAGTCGAAAACTAGCATGAGAATAATATTGTTTCCACTACCTTTTCAGGGTCATATCAATCCCATGCTTCAGTTGGCAAACATTCTTCACACCCGTGGCTTTAACATTACCGTTATACACGCTGAATACAACTATCCTAATCCTTCCAACTATTCTCACTTCACCTTTATCCCCATCAAGGACCGCTTTTCTGCGATTGCAGACCAGTTGCATACTAACGCAGACACGACCTATTTTGTTAAGTACCTAAATGAAAGCTGCGTAGATCCGTTTAGGGATTGTCTGGCTGAGTTGTTGGCGGAACCTAGTGAAGAAAGGGTTGTGTGTGTAATCACCGATGCGGGCTTCCACTTTGCGCAGGGGGTTGCGGATGACCTGAAGCTACCTCGGTTAGTGCTCCGGACAAGCAGTCTTGGAGGCCTTCTAGCTTGTAAAGTTTTACCCTTTTACTCCAAAAAGGCTAGCTTTCACCTTACAGAAGAAGGTTAGTCAAATACTTCCATATCATTCAAATATCCTTCATATATAATATAAAAGCTGCTCTATGCTCTCCCATAGTCACTTTTATAAATCTTACTTCTAAGTCAATATAGGGGTTACTTATGTCGAAATACGAGAAGGTGTCCTAGCAGGGGGGGGGGGGGGGGGGGGGGTGCTCCCTGTTTTTTTTGCTCAATAGTGTAAATTTACTAGTATTCTGCCCGAATATTAATACGTAATGAGTCCCGAAAATTTTGTTCAAGCTTCGCCATTGTGTCCTAGAAACCTGAAGTTAATACCTTAGGATCAATCCACATGTAGTGATTGATATAGCATACATGTACTTGTGTTAGCCGTAATGGGTCGGGTCAAAACAAATAGTCAAATATTCTTGACTCGTTAACATGTTTGAAAACCTCTAAGCCTCTGCGGACTTAGCATTTTACCAATTTCATGAATTCCATATTTTAAATCACATCTAAGCGCATTAGCGCGCATTAGACACATTTATAGAAAACGACTCACCGATTTGGCACCCACGTTTCATGTGGGTGGTTTTCATCCATATTTACTCACCCATGGTCCTACTTTAAACTACGAACTTACCCGGTAGTGTTGACCCATTCCTATATCATTCGGATCATCTATATAATCCATTGGCACCATGTGCCCCTTTTCGTTCAAATTCATCAACCTGTGAAAGTCCTCAATTTACACATATTAATATCCGGGAATCAAAAAGGTGTCCCACCACCAATCTATATGTCAACATTTATAATATATCTGATGTGCTCAAAGTGGTTTAGTAAAAACTAACTAAATTAACCTAAACTAGACACTCTAAGTTTTAAATTTATAATCTAAGACTCTCTAAACCTAAACCACACAACCGGCAAGTGTGCCGGTCAGTGCAGTACAGCTAAAGTAAGTCCGAGTATCGAACCCACGAGACTCTACTGGAAAACGTAAACTAGACTCGATTACTTATCCTAAATACTGACTTAATAACGTTTTATTGCTTAAAGGGGGGCTTTTCTAACGAACTAATGCAAATAAGTAAAATAAAACTTAAAATAACTAAAGATACAAGCTGGAAACTGGAGTTCGGATCAGGTGATGGGTAGGCACTACATAGGCTAGAATCCTACACATAAATGATAAAGCTTCTAATGGCTATGGAACTGGTGTGGAACCGGGATCTTAAAATACTAAACATCAAGAATAAACTAGACACCCTCGACCCTTCTCAAGGGGAAACCCTAGAATATTGTTGTGCTGTTAAACCACCTGTTGAGAGGTTACCCTCACAGGCTTACCTACTCGAATCTTAAAGTACCCGCTAGACAGTCTACCTCACAGCGCGAAAGTCACAGTACACCCTAAAGTGCAAGGGGTAACTACAATATTTCTGATAAGACTTGGCCTACAAGGAATGCTAGGGAAACTAGGAAGATCTTCTCACAAAGCCTCTAGAACTAGCAATTTAACACCCTAGACAGACCAACAATCTCGCACCTCACAGCTATTGAGAATTGGTAGAACACTTAGAATTATCTAACTAACAATTACAACTCCTATGGATAACCTGCAGAATTAACCATAAACTAGTCGCTAACACTCAGTCCGCAACCTAACCCGCATTCATACATGAAAGACATTCACAAAAACGCAAGTGGAGTTTATAAAAATTAATTAAATAAAACTAAATACGCATACACATCAAACCAGAAAATAAAAAGTTCTTTACTTTAAAATTCAACCCACAACCAAAAGTTCCAAGACCAAAAGAAAATAAATCAAACATGTGCAATCATCTTTAACCTAGGTAGCGAAAAGGTCTAGCCAATAAAAGTCATGATAAAATCAAAACAATAAAAGCCAGTTAAATTCATGGTGTTCACTACGGGTTTGAATAAAATAAATAATAAATAAATAAATTAGAACTGACCCGTGCTGACACCTATGCTTCAACCCTTGAGCTTCAAAATAATATTGCTTCTTTCAAAAATCTTCGGCTCCCCCACCAAGAAATAATGATCAGTGATGTCTTGATATAATTGTGACGCCTCCAAAGATAAATTGGCTACTCTCTGTTCAATCCCCTCTAATGTGCCGCTCGTCCCTTCATTTATAATTGTTCTCATATTAATAATGGAGCCTCCATAATATTGGGTTTGGGCCCAAAAGGCTCGTGACTTTTCTAAGTCACCTTTTCATATTGTTTTTCTTGACTTTATTATTATTATTATTATTATTATTATTATTATTATTATTATTATTATTATTATTATTATTATTATTATTATTATTATTATATATATAGTACTACAACCTTCTATTCTCGTCTTGATCAAAGTTGCTCGTTTACGCTCCAACGTCTACACGAAAACCTACCAAATAAAAATAAAATAGATAAATACTAAAAAAGACCCAAAACTAATACAAATCTATAAAAACCTATACTAAATAAAATAGACCGGTACAAGCCTAAAACTAATAAAAACACTATCTAAACGACTCAAAAATTACACAAACTTTACACTGGAAATAGATGTATTTTACAATACATCAATATCCAATGCTCAATATTAACTTATGAGGTCTAAAGAATCTAAGATCATGATTCATTTGACCCATTTATTTCAATACTCAAATGTTTTTTTTTTTTTTTTTTGAACGGCCAACTAAACAATGTCGGGTACTTCATACGTGGCCCCCCAGTGGCAAAGACAGAGGCACAGCCCGACCCACCCCGGACGCACGAAGCCCCTAGCCCGCCTTACAGCCCGCTTCCAGGGAAAACCCGACCCACATACCCGCCTGAAGGCACGACAGTAGTGAACCGGTAAAACCTGGCGAGATCAGGACTCGAACTCATGACCATAGACCATGAGTCATCCATCATTTCTCATTATGTCCTTCGTGGGAATCGAACCTGAGACCTCCAAGAGAGATCTCTGGCCATTCACCAACTGAGCTACCTGTGAAGGACAATACTCAAATGTTTAAATTTCAAATCTTTTGCTCAAGTGACATTAACCTCACTTGATCCATTTATGAAAATACTCCAATTATCTACTTAGGCGTCTCCACCTGAACTCAACAATTCTCTTCCCTTTAGGCGATTCTAACCCAATACAAGCTAGAATTCCATATCCTATAATCTCTCTTTATGAATAAGCATCTATTCTCCATTAACAGTATTAATACCATGACTTTCAAACATTTACAAAATCTTTTAGTTTCTAAGAGACTTAATAAAATTAAGTCACTTACCTTGGCCTTATTTGTGCATTCATATCCGCTTATCCAATTAATTCTCTCATCCTCAAGCTTCCACCTAGCTTGACAAGATCCAACTTCTCTATACTCAAGATAAATCAAGTTAGCCATTGTTTTAAATAACTAACTCATATCATGAGTTTTTACACTCTAATTTATTCAAACTCATAGTCGGGTCAGTTTGACATTTAAAAGTCAAACTAACCTTTTACATGTTATGTGCACTAATCATAAGGCAAGAGTCCTAATTACGAACTATCCCTTCTATTTACCATTTCAAATTCATTAGGTTTAGTGCATATTCAGCCTCCTAATCACCATTAGGCAACTCATTACATCATAAAGTGTGTTTTCAACATAATATTAATTTAATATTACCAACTAGGCGTTTTCACAAACACCTAGTACGTATAATCTTACCTTCCTTGGTTATTCCAATTACTAGTTACCTAGTAAGTAACCAATTCATGAATTCATCATCAAAACATCATTCTAGCCATTAGGTCTAGCTATTTCAATATCAACTTGCAATTTTACTAACACATATGATTCATGCAATACATATAGAATACAATTCCCATACAATCCATGCCTAAAACATAGATTTCCTTCAATTTTAGTAACATCAAAGCTACTGATCAAAACCAAAACATCATCTTTAAATACAATCAAACTTCTAGCAATTTAATTCATTCCTAAACCCACAAGTGGGTTTTGAAATCTATACTAATTGAGGGTTAGGGTTCTTACCAAAGCTCCAAAACATGTAAAAACCCTTAATTTGCAACCCATCAAGTCTACCCTCAAAACCCCTTGCATCTTTTCTTCAATTAGGTGTGATTAGGGCTTGTTTGAAGCAAGAATGCCCTCTTTAAGGGCTGAATTCGTTTTCCCCAAATGGGGTGTGTTTGGACCAAGGTTGTTAAAACCGGACCGGACCGGCCGGTCGGATCGGGGATCGGAGCACCTACCGGTCCGGTTATGTGGACAGGACCGCTTGTGCAACAGGCCGCCCGGTCGACCCGGGGATCGGAGGTCGGACCGGAGAACCGGCATAAAAATGGGCCGGACCGGGTCTAATGCGATGAAAAAATGAAGATGAAGATGGTGCGGACTGAGGATTAGAATCATAGAGAAACAAGAAAGATGAAGATGGTGACGATTAAAATCACAGATCTGTGATTAAGACTTACGATAGAAAAGCAAGAAATCTATATCCCCTTCAAGATCCCAACAAAGCATTGCTTCGATACAGAAAGATTGTGCTGATATTTGATGATTCAAATTTGTAGAATTTTAATTTTGTCTAAGAAATTAGTTGGTGGTTGTGAATATATGTGCAGAGATGGGGTTGGAAAGATGCAACAATATCAAGAATTAAGAAGTGTATTTAATAAATGCTTTGAAGTCCATAACCTCGTAAATGGTTTCATAATTTCAGTTTATATTACTATTTTTTTTAATGTTAAAACAAATGCTTTCTTCAAACCGTGTAATGTCTCTCTCTCTCTCTCTCTCTCTCTATATATATATATATATATTTAGATTCCGGGTTTTAAAACCGGTTCGACCGGTTGAACCGGCCCGACCAGTGAACCGGTAAGGAGACCGGTTTGACGTCCGGTCCGGTTATGAAAACATTGGTTTGGACCTTTTGTTTTGTGTTATATTTATACCACAAGTCCCTCAAGTTTACCCCAAAGCCTTTATTATAAAAAAACATAACTTTGCAAGCTTGTTTCTAGTGTTATTTCCCCGTTATAAAGATAATAACACTTACTAGGTTATTTTCATATTAGAACATAACCCACATTCACATCGTCTAAGTTCCGTTTTAATATTTTGTTAATCACACCCAATGGCATAATTAAGCGAAACGGGTTTTTGGGGCGTTACAAACGTTTTCTTAGAAAGCCATACCATTAGCTACTATTTGACAGTGGTTGTGCCGTCATAAGAGATGAACTCTCTGGCATAACACACGGTGGGACGAAAACCCGAGTGGACTTATGGTTCGAACTGACAATCTCATAAGGCTTAGGGCGGGCGGGGCGGTCTGTGATAACACCGCCTCATGTAATTTATCACGACCGCGATCGCTAAAATCCGTGATGACCATCACGTTCACTAGCTAGCTGCTAGCTGGTGGCCAACTGTCACACCCTCAAAATCCACTTGCGGAGTTTTACCGCGAGGCGCATGACAAACCAGGATCCAAACCAACGATCACAATAAACAAGTCTAAATGAACATATGCAATTTAAGAAAACATAGTTTAAAAATCCCCAAGTACAGCGGAAGCTTATTCAAAACATAATCCAAAATAAACCAAGTGTTCAACGTTTGAAAACCATGCAACCCTAACTAGACGCCGTGCAGACGCGTGCGCCCTAGTTCCATTGTGCTACCTTAGCGACCTGAGAAAACATGTAAAAGTTTACGTCAGCACAAAAATGCTGGTGAGTTTACAGGTTTTGTAATCACAGTACCAAGTTCAACCTGTCCATACTATAACAAATCGAAAACCAAAGTACGCTAGCTAGGCGTATGTTTTGTTACTACTACGATTGGAAAACCATTACTAAGTCGCAAACCAGATGTCGTGCCCGAATAGTAAACCTGTTGTTCCTGTTTTGAGACAATATGCACTCGCCCGGCCCTCCAAGCCGACGAGCGGGGTTGGTCACTCCCAATAGCGCTATTCACATTTCCCCGTTGTGCTAACCCGCACATTCATGGTTCCCCCCGGGACTTCCAAAGATCGTATAGTAAACCATAGAAACCCATAGTATGACAGTAGTTACCAAACATAAGTTTTAACACATGTTTTCTCCCCCGAAAAGTGAAACCAGTTAAAAGAGGGGCCGTAAACTCACCTTAGGTTGCGTTACTTCGTAATACGAATAAACCCAGCAAGCTATGCTAGTCCCGTAAAGCGGCGACCTAACATATGACAGTTACAAGTACTTAGACTAATAACCCGCAGGTTAGTTAGTCCCTAGATGTCCAGACCATAACCAAGTTCGTTTGAAAACACCGTGACTGTTAAATTAACCCAAAGTACAAGACTCGACATCCCATTGGTGACCCGAGACTCCCCGTGTTATACTTGCACTCACAAACACACAATCATGCAATACACAATTAACATACGTTAATGTCCAACAAGTTATAGCACGTAGTTCAAGTATCACGTAAATAAGTCCGATCACATGTTACCAAGTTATTAGATATGTTACGGGGTTCCTAGCATGTTCCTAGGTGTCAAATCGGGTCTCGGAATGCTAATTTACACTTACAGCAGCAGTACACGCGATTAGGAAAAGTCAACTAGCATTTAGGTTGGTCAACAGGCATTTAGGAATGCTAATCGCCTATACTATAGGCGATTAGGGCTATCTCATATGTAATTTATGAGTTTATAGGCGATTACGTCGTAAAGCATGCAATTCAGGGCTTAACTAGCATTTAGGATCGTAAATGCATGAAGTAAAGGGGAATAGTATCCTATTTGTAACATCGCAAAATTTTCCCCAAAATTTTAATACATAAAAAGCCCTTATATATATATATATTTATTACACCTTTATCATTAATATTATACAAATGTGCCTAAGTCTTTATTTATCCTAACTCACAACTTATATACATACATAAATGTATATAAATAATAATAATATGATTCTAAATTCTTTTTTTTTTTCACATACAAGATTTTTTTTTAAAGAAAGCCTTGAGTCAACTAGTCAAAGTCCTAGTCAAAGTCTTAGTCAAACAGTCAAAGTCTTAGTCAAATAGTTAATTCATCATAAAACCTTACTTTATGGTGTTGACCAATTTTAATGGCTAATTGACTCCAAAACTAGTATAAAAACCCACCTATGACCCATTATACTTTGCACCTCTAAATCGATTGTTTCAATCCGATTAAACTTTCCCTCATACCTTTCTTCTATAGTCTATTACTTCTACAATTGAAGCTTTGATTATAAGCTGTTGTAATTGGCGAATTGGAAGCTTGATATTCTTTCTTTTTCGTTTTCTTCAATTTGGACTAGCTACGTTGTTGAGTCTTTGGGATTCGCCTCGCATACATTCACAACACAATATTCTATTTTTTTACGAGACATCACATTTTGCTAAGTTGAGTTTTACATAGCCCCTTTTCTATTTATCACCATTTTTGGGGTGAAACATGTTACAACATTATTTATGCAATTCAATCATCAATGTGTCTATGTGTATTTCTATGTTGCATTATGTCTTGAACATGACTAGGGTAAGCACAATTCTAGCATAAACATTCATCAGCCAAACGGTATACATTGATAGATCTATTGGACTGACAATCCCACCCGGATACGTGCCTCCTACAAAGGTTGCGTGGGTGCTTGTTACTGCAATATAAACGAGTGAACCATGAGCGTATGGGATGTACCACAATACAACAGTCACAATGGTTGATTATGCACTCGATTTACTTCTATTTTGTTTTCACATATGGACTAGATTGCCATGACACATGAATTGCACAACAATTTTATTCGATTATCAAAACCTATGTAATTCTCACCAACTTTTGTTAACCCAAAATATTTTCAACTTAACATGTTTCAGGTTCTACTTGTTTGAAGATTTGAATTAATGCTTGAAGATGTGTGCATAGTTTTATTCAATTTGATGTACGAATTCTTGTAGAACAATTGTATGTAATTTATTTAAATCATTTAATGAAATTTATTATTCACCATGAGCTACTGAACAATCATCAATACGTGACATCCCGATGTTTCCGCCATCGGTTGGGGTGTTACAGATTGGTATCAGAGCCATGGTTATAGGGAATTAGGTTATTAGAAAAATAATCTAGTCTATAACCATAGGATTTAACCAGTACTTGCTTCTTTACTTGCTATTCTCTATCTCCCTCCTATTTCTTATCCCTACATTAATCCCTACGAGAAGGTTGCTCTCCATCACTAGATCCACTCTTAGACTAATAAGGCAAAACCCTCAGGTTTAACCTGAACCACCTTGAGATCTCGTCGAAGTTCTAGATTTTAATAACGAACACGTGCAATCTGGAAGGGTGAACGCCTGTATTCTGAGTCTTCTGTCTAGGCTGGCATTGCGCATATATCCCAATCAGACGAGGGACCCGGATGCCTACCTGGGAATTCTAGGGATGAATGTTCACTTATAGGCTAAAGCATGTCTTCACTATGTTGTTGGAATCTGGAATCTTTGATACGTCAACGTTTTCGTTTATTCGTTTTAATTAATGAATAAATGATTACATTCCTTATATCACCTCATTCATTTCATGCCACATTGAACCTTCATTGTGTCCCTTACAGATCATGTCTCCACGTCGCAGCACTCGCAATAACAGTGGTGAAAACCAAGAGGAAAGTAACAACAACCACAACACCAACCACAACAACAACAAAAACAACAAAGGTGTTGATGCCCAACTGGCTGCGATTATTTCCCAACAAATGGCGCAACAAATCACAACTCTGGTTTCTAACTTGTTGGCTCAAGTCATCCCAATGAATGGGAACGACAATGGAAATGGTAATGGCGATGGAAATCACATAAAGAACGGGACCTTAGTTCGGAAAGGCGAGAAAACAAGTATTGTGGCCGCGGTAACTACCGAGAACCAGAAGCGCAAGACCAGGGATCCTAATGTAAACCTCACTACACAAGCTTCTATCAAGAAACCCTATACAAGAAACTTTCCATTGTGTAACACATGCAAACGACATCACCCCACTGTTTTAGTGTGTCGCCTGTGCACCAATTGTGGTAGGTATGGCCATCTGGTCAACACATGTCGTGAGTCCCCAAACCCTAACACCAACCAACCAACCAACCCTGCTCAGGTTGCTAATCTTAATCGTCCTGGTAAATACAACTATGGTCAATGCTATGAATGTGGAAACCCAAATCATTTCCGTAACCGATGCCCTAAACTAAATCGAGATCAAGACCCTCCAGCTACTTAACAGCAAACCCCACCATTTGAATGATGTCTACTTTTTAATTCTATGTATTGACACTTTTTGATTCACGTAATAAATTCAAGTATTATCATAACATCTGAGTGCATGCTTGTTTGAATGTGAACTAATTGCTATATCTATAATCATACTTGCTTACTTGTACAACAATTAGTTGACTACCAAACAACCTACTCAACGATTGGTAGAGGTCATCATGTCTTTCCAACAGTCGGGAGAGGCCCTACAACCTGCTCAACGACTGGTGGAGACTATCGAACCTGCTCAACAATCGGTAGAGTCATAAAAGGACGCAAAACCCTAATGTAAGGTAAATGATAATTACGGTCCGGAACGTAATCATGAATTTACAGGTACGTTAAGGTAGTGAGAAATTTTATCAAGGTTTTCGGTAGTCGACCAATTGTATACCTGGTGCTTTTCTTTTAACTTCGGGGCGAAGTTCCTAAAAGTAGGGGAGACTGTAACATCGCAAAATTTTCCCCAAAATTTTAATACATAAAAAGCCCTTATATATATATATATATTTATTACACCTTTATCATTAATATTATACAAATGTGCCTAAGTCTTTATTTATCCTAACTCACAACTTATATACATACATAAATGTATATAAATAATAATAATATGATTCTAAATTCTTTTTTTTTTCACATACAAGATTTTTTTTTAAAGAAAGCCTTGAGTCAACTAGTCAAAGTCCTAGTCAAAGTCTTAGTCAAATAGTTAATTCATCATAAAACCTTACTTTATGGTGTTGACCAATTTTAATGGCTAATTGACTCCAAAACTAGTATAAAAACCCACCTATGACCCATTATACTTTGCACCTCTAAATCGATTGTTTCAATCCGATTAAACTTTCCCTCATACCTTTCTTCTATAGTCTATTACTTCTACAATTGAAGCTTTGATTATAAGCTGTTGTAATTGGCGAATTGGAAGCTTGATATTCTTTCTTTTTCGTTTTCTTCAATTTGGACTAGCTACGTTGTTGAGTCTTTGGGATTCGCCTCGCATACATTCACAACACAATATTCTATTTTTTTTACGAGACATCACATTTTGCTAAGGTGAGTTTTACATAGCCCCTTTTCTATTTATCACCATTTTTGGGGTGAAACATGTTACAACATTATTTATGCAATTCAATCATCAATGTGTCTATGTGTCTTTCTATGTTGCATTATGTCTTGAACATGACTAGGGTAAGCACAATTCTAGCATAAACATTCATCAGCCAAACGGTATACATTGATAGATCTATTGGACTGACAATCCCACCCGGATACGTGCCTCCTACAAAGGTTGCGTGGGTGTTTGTTACTGCAATATAAACGAGTGAACCATGAGCGTATGGGATGTACCACAATACAACAGTCACAATGGTTGATTATGCACTCGATTTACTTCTATTTTGTTTTCACATATGGACTAGATTGCCATGACACATGAATTGCACAACAATTTTATTCGATTATCAAAACCTATGTAATTCTCACCAACTTTTGTTAACCCAAAATATTTTCAACTTAACATGTTTCAGGTTCTACTTGTTTGAAGATTTGAATTAATGCTTGAAGATGTGTGCATAGTTTTATTCAATTTGATGTACGAATTCTTGTAGAACAATTGTATGTAATTTATTTAAATCATTTAATGAAATTTATTATTCACCATGAGCTACTGAACAATCATCAATACGTGACATCCCGATGTTTCCGCCATCGGTTGGGGTGTTACACTATTCGCCTATACTATAGGCGATTAGGGCTCCCCTTCAGGCGAATGGGCTCCTAATCGCCTATAGTATAGGGGATTAGGATCCTATTCGCCTATAGCACGTCTGTTCCGGTTTTTCGCGCGTTTAACACTCTAAATCCAATCCAGAACGTGTGTAAACATCAATTATCAATCAAATAACTATATCAAACATATATCAATCAAAATCCTTCGTTTAACCTTGTTCTATCAGCCCAGCATGCAATCATGTATCCCAAAAACAACACATATAGCATGAATCATCATATTAACATGCATAACCCTAACCCTAATGAACAATTACTCAGATTTCATTATCATGCCATCATTATTAATCTGAATCTAACTTAATAACATGTAAATCATCCATCTTGAATCATAAAAACCCTAGCTTTTCATTGAAAACCCACATACATCATGCATGCTATTTAAAATCCCATTAACAATACTTATTAACGATTTTCAGAAAGCTTATTCGTTTTAAAACAGGTCTGGACCGTTAGGGATTTAATAAAAACGTTAGTAAAGATTGCATGGATGAAAATCACACCTTAGATTGTGATAGATTGATGAAATAAGCTTGAAACCTTGTGTTTTGATCCAAAATCACGTTCCAGAGGTTGTGTGTGTGTTGGGGCGGGTTATGGGACGACTAGGGTTGATATTATGAAGTTTAGGAGGTCAAGTATTGTATTTATAGGCGTTTTTAGTCGTCCAGCACGTTATAGGCGATTACGCAGCAACATCAGGCGAATAGGGATCCTATTCACCCCCAGTATAGGCGAATAGGGCCTATTCGCCCTTAATGGGTCCCTACTCGCCTACCCTATAGGCGAGTACAATCTCCTATTCGCCTATAGGGTCCGGTTCAGCATGTTTGGTGCGTTAAACTCCGTTTTAACATATGTTAACACATTTTCACATACCGACAAGTCACATAATGATTGTAAACACATAATACTTGCAAACAAACACATTCACACTCGTTCACCAATTCCCGGGACTCGAGACTTGTATGTTCCCTATGTTCTGACGATTCTACGAATCGTCACCCTTTGTACACTTGGTTAAGGACCGACATCTAATGAGCCTCTAGACTAACATCTAATGATCCTCTATACCAAACTAACAGTTCCCGAACCGTAACACGACTCAACTATCCCAGTTAAGTACAATATACGCGTGACTTGCTAAGGTAGACTTTCATCTAGACAACGTTGTTAACCAAAATTTGCCGGGTGTCACATCATCCCCACGTTAAAAGAATTTTCGTCCCGAAAATTGCACAAGTACCAAAAGGAATAACAAAAGAACAGATAAAAGATAGAAACCAAAAGAGAGATTTACCCGAGTTGTCACATCATCCCCACGTTAAAAAGGAATCTCGCCCCGAGATTCATTCAGTAGCAGTGGTAACATATCTCGATTCGAACGCTTCCTTAGGAAAGAGATGAGGATACTTAGACTTCATCTGATCCTCCCGTTCCCAAGTGTACTCTGGTCCTCGGTTCGAGTTCCAGCGAACCTTAACAATGCGAATCTTGCTATGACGTAGGCTACGAATCTTGTAGTCAAGAATCTCAACAGGTTCCTCCACAATCCGAAGACGATCATCAACCCTGATCTCTTCCAGTGGAACAATAAGAGACTCGTCAGCCAGACACTTCTTCAGGTTGGACACATGGAAGACGTTATGTACGTTGCCGAGCTCTGTCGGTAAATCAAGACGATATGCCACCGGTCCAATCCGTTCCAGGATTGTAAATGGACCGACATACCGAGGGTTGAGTTTGCCACGCTTCCCAAAGCGTATGACGTCCTTCCACGGTGAAACTTTCAGAAGTACCTTGTCATCAACTTGGAATTCCAATGGCTTGCGACGCTGATCGGCATAACTCTTTTGCCGATCCCGTGCCGCTGCCAACCGGTTACGAATCTGTACGATCTTTTCCGAAGTTTCGTACACTAGTTCAGGCCCAGTGAGTTGACTCTCACCCACTTCATCCCAACAAAGAGGAGAACGGCATTTCCGCCCGTACAATGCCTCGAACGGAGCCGCCTTGATGCTCGTGTGATAACTGTTGTTGTAAGAGAATTCTACTAACGGTAAATAAGCTTCCCAACCTTTGCCAAAATCGATCACACATGCACGCAGCATATCTTCTAAGGTTTGAATCGTGCGCTCACTCTGACCGTCAGTCTGTGGGTGATAAGCTGTACTCATGTCTAGCTGGGTACCCAAAGCTTTGTGCAAAGATTTCCAGAAGTGAGAAGTAAAGTGGGAGTCACGATCCGAAATAATAGAAACCGGCACCCCGTGCTTAGAAACAACTTCCTTCAGATAAAGACGAGCCAAACGATCCATGGTGTCGGTCTCTTTAATAGCGAGAAAATGGGCTGATTTCGTCAATCGGTCAACAATCACCCATATCTTATCATTCCCGCTCGGTGACTTAGGAAGTTGCGTGACAAAATCCATTGTAATCCGTTCCCATTTCCACTCCGGAATTTCAGGTTGTTGCAAGAGACCCGACGGCTTCTGGTATTCCACCTTGACCTTAGCACAGGTCAAGCATTTCCTCACGTATGAGGCTATATCCGACCTCATGTTTGGCCACCAGTAAAGCACCTTCAGATCTTGGTACATCTTATCCGAACCAGGATGAATAGAATACCGGGACTTGTGAGCCTCATCTAGGACAAGCTCCCGAAGTCCCCCGAATAAAGGAACCCATATGCGTTCTGCGAAGTAGTGCAGGCCATCAGGCCTTCGCTCGAGGTGCTTGTCGGCACCGTGCATAGTCTCAGCTTTAAGGTTTTCCTCCTTCAAAGCTTCTAACTGGGCAGAATGGAGTTGGTCAGGTAGAGAGGAATGAATGGTGAGTTGCAACGCCCGAACGCGACGAGGTTTAATTGACTCCTTCCTGCTCAAGGCGTCTGCTACTACATTCGCCTTGCCAGGATGGTACTTAATGGCGCAATCATAGTCGTTCAGAAGTTCAATCCAACGACGCTGTCGTATGTTCAAATGTTGTTGGTCGAAAATATGTTGAAGACTCTTGTGATCGGTGTAGATGGTGCATTTGGTACCGTACAAGTAATGTCTCCAAATTTTCAACGCGAAAACCACTGCACCCAACTCCAAGTCATGGGTGGTGTAGTTCTTCTCGTGCACCTTGAGTTGACGAGAAGCATACGCAATTACTTTCTCGCGTTGCATCAACACGCAACCGAGACCATGAATAGAAGCATCACAGTAAACAACGAAATCATCAGGGCCTTCAGGTAAGGACAAAATAGGAGCAGAACAAAGTTTGGACTTTAGTTCTTGAAATGCCGACTCTTGTGGTTCACCCCAGTCGAATTTTCTATCCTTCTGAGTAAGAGTGGTCAGGGGTTGAGCGATCTTCGAGAACCCCATAATGAAACGACGATAATAGCCCGCAAGGCCTAGAAATTGCCGCACCTCAGTTGGCGTCTTTGGTGCTCCCCAGTCCTTGATCGCTTCGATCTTAGCTGGATCGACATGAATTCCTAGTTCATTAACCACATGTCCTAGGAACTGAACTTCGCGCAACCAAAAGTCACACTTTGAGAACTTAGCGTAAAGTTGTTCCCGTCGCAAGAGTTCCAAAACCAAACGCAGGTGTTCCTCGTGTTCGGTTTTGTTTTTGGAGTAAATCAGGATGTCATCAATAAACACAATGACGAACTTATCAAGATATGGTTTGCAAACGCGGTTCATTAAATCCATGAAAACCGCCGGTGCGTTGGTGAGACCGAAAGGCATGACCAAGAACTCAAAATGGCCATAACGTGTACGAAAGGCAGTCTTTGCAACGTCAGCTTCTCTTACGCGCAACTGGTGATAACCAAACCTCAAATCAATCTTAGAGTAGTAGCTAGAACCCTGGAGTTGGTCGAATAGATCATCAATACGTGGAAGAGGATAACGGTTCTTGACGGTCAATTTGTTCAATTCTCTGTAATCCACACACAATCGAAAACTTCCATCCTTCTTCTTAACAAATAGAATCGGGTAGGGGTGAGCAGAAAACCGAATTAACCGAACCGTAACCGAAAAAACCGAAAAATCCGAACCGAAAAACCCGAACCGAATTAATAACCGACGGGTCGGTTTTCGTTTTTCAATTAAGCGACCGGTTCGGTTCGGTTACGGTTTTTATGTTTTAAAAAACCGAAAAAAACCGACCCGACCCGATATGTTCTTATTGGGCTGCACATTTTTTATATGTTACCAATTACTAGTAAGCCACTAAGCCCAATCCATTAATAATAAAACCAATCAGGCCCATTATCAAACCCTACAAAACTTATTCTTCTAACCTATTCGTAGTTTTGGCTGCACATTTTTTATCAAACATTCAAACCCTACAAAACTTCTACCCTATGGCGATTCATTTCTTTTGGTTCTAGAGACTAGAATTAACAATCCAAGCTTCTTCTCCACTCGATCGATGACTGTATGATTCTTGTTTTTTACGATTTGCTCGTTTAATTTTTACATTTTGCTCACTGCTCGTTTTTTACAGTTTGTTTTTTACATCTATGACTGCTGTTTTAATGTTTTTACATTTTGCTCAATGCTCACTGCTCGTTTCTTTTAAGTGTAGTTATTGAATTTTTTTTATAGAATTGATATGTGAGTGTTTGTTATAGAATTGATATATTCATAGATGTAAAAAACAAACTGTAAAAAACGATCTTGGGTATGTTGACTTAGAAGATGGGTACAAAAAGTATTTAGAGGAAGAAGGTGATGAAGTGCTTGATGATCATGAAGTAGAGATTTATTTACGTGATGCAACGGAAAGAAGGGAGGAAACATTTGACGTTTTACTTTGGTGGAAGGCAAATAATATTAAGTTCCCTATTCTCTCTGAAATTGCTAAGCATGTTTTAGGAATGCCAATCTCAACTGTTGCATCCGAGACGGCTTTCAGCACCGGTGGTAGGGTGATTGATAAATATAGGAGTTCTCTTACTCCTAAAACTGCCGAAGGATTGATTTGTGCCCAAGATTGGTTACGGTCTACACCAACGGATTTGCAAGACTTGTATGTGCATGGTGAACAACTAGAGGTTTTGGTTGAAGCTTTGGAGAAAATTGAAATTGGTAATAACATTTTTAATTTTACATTTAATATATGTTCTTATTGTTTACTTAAATGTTAATATATTTATATGTGCTTTGTAGATTGCGAAACCGGAAACAAAACAACCAATGACATTGAAGATGATGAAAATGAAAATGAAGATGAAGATGAAGATTGGGAGTAAAGTTTGAGAGTAGAATTCTAATTGTTTTTGGTTTATAACTTTGTTGGATTTAAGGCTTTAGCCACATTAAAATGACTTGGTTTGTATGTTTCTTATGGTTTATGGATTATGGATTAATTACTAATGTCTAATGGCTTGTTTATGGTTTTTGTTTGTATTTATTATTGGTTAATACTTGAAATCACTTGAACATATGTACAGCAGTGAGCAAAAGTCAAAATCAACAAAACATATTTCAAGTGCAATTATGTACCTATTCTCTTTTGTGCATTTTATATATTATCACCAACATCAATCAACTCCTATTTTTTTTATTTAACTAGACTTTGGACTTTGTTTTGGTAACATCAAAGTATCAAACTGTTGTAAGATCGTCTGATTCCATTTTGGTGCTAAAAAACCGATTTTAACCGTAACCGAACCGAACCCGAAAAATAACCGAAAAACCCGAAACCGAATTAACCGAACCCGATCGGTTTAGGAACTGAAATAACCGAACTTTTCGGTTTCGGTTTCGGTTAATGCTAAAAACCGACCCGAACCGACCCGTGCACACCCCTAGAATCGGGGCTCCCCAAGGGGAAGAACTTGGTCTGATGAAACCCTTGTCCAAGAGTTCCTGTAATTGACTAGACAATTCCTGCATCTCGGGAGGTGCAAGACGGTAGGGGGCCCGAGCAATAGGAGCAGCCCCTGGTACGAGATCAATACCGAACTCAACCTGACGATGGGGAGGAAGACCAGATAAATCATCGGGAAATACATCAGGAAACTTGCGTACAACAGGAATATCGTCGATCTTCTTCTCATCGCTAGAGGAAACAGATAAAAGTGCCAAAACGGCCGAGTAACCCTTTCGAAGATACTTAAGGGCTTTCATGCTGGAGATGAGATTTAGCGGAACACCGCCCTTGATACCGTACACAGAAAGGAATTCTCCATCAGGGAGAGGAATCCGAATAATCTTGTCGTAGCAAACGATCTCCGCGCGATACAAGGACAACCAATCCATGCCTACCACAACGTCAAAACTACCCAAAGGTACCGGCATAAGGTCGATGGGGAACGACAAACCCGACAACTCTAATTGACACTCCCGAAGGATACAAGTAGCTTCAATCTTTTTACCGTCAGCCAACTCAATTATATACTTAGCCTCTAATGGTACGGGTACTACATCTAGCAGTCGACTAACTTCCATGGATATAAAACTTTTATCGGCACCGGAATCAAATAAAACACTAACAAAGCGATTATTGAGAAGGAACGTACCGGTAACTGTGTCAGGATCCTGTCTAGCCTCAGCGGCTCCAATGACGAAGGCACGTGCATTCCTGCCACCGCCCCCGTTGTTCCCGTTACCGTTGTTCCCGCCCTGCTTCAGTTTCGGGCAATCCTTCTTGTAATGACCAGTCTCTCCACAGTTGTAACATCCCTGTCTTCCCGTAGTTCCTTGAGTAGTAGGAGCCAAGTTAGTAGTTAGAGCTTGGGTCGATGGAAGTGTCACCCGACAGTCCTTAGCAAAATGCCCCAGTCGCTGACAACGATGACAACGATTACGGTCGCAGTCCCCCTGATGATGACGCCCACACTTGTTGCATTTGGGCAATTTCCCCGCATAGCCACCCTGTTTGTTACCAGTAGAAGAAGAACCCCCGCTATCAAATCTCTTAACCTGCTGTGCTGGCACAGATCCTTTCCCTTCATTTTCCCACTTACGCTTGTTATTCTCCGGGGCCTTGACAGTCGAACCCTTAGCAGGCAAAATACCCTCATTCACCTTCAAGTTGGTCATCCTATGAGCTGATCGGACCACCTCTGAGTATGTAGGATGATTTCCCGCAGCCACTAACCCTGCGATCTCTGGTACTAGCCCCGAGATATAGTGTTCAATCCTCCTGTACTCTGGCACATGCAGATCAGGACACAGCACTGCCAACTCATTACGCCTCACCGTATACTTTTCAATTTCGGACCCAGTCATCTTGAGGTTCCACACCTCGTGCTCTAACTTCTGCACCTCTTCCCTTGGACAGTATTCTCGCTTCAGCAGTTGAACAAAGTTTTCCCAAGGCATAGCATACGCCTCCCTAATTCCCATATTCTGGGTGATGTTATTTGTAACGCCCAGCTATTTTATAAAAAAATATTAAAAATATTATATTCATAAAACGTTTTAAATTCGTTAATAATAATATCTCGTTGACAAGAAATACATTTTTATTCATTAATAAATTAACTTATTTGATTACGCTATTATAGTGTCGAAAATACTAATAATAACGCGTTGTTAGCGATAAGGTACTAGTTAACTAACACTTACCCTTGTAAATTTAGTCGCGACAATAAATAAATATGACAAATATATCGTCCACATACTCGATTTTAATCAGTTTGTATAAATAAAATATTTGATACAAATATTTAAGCGGCTAAACGAGTGAAATTGTAACGAGAGACACGATTTAACAAGTTCGTACACGCGGTGTCCACTACCCATACTTCCATGGTCTTGCCATTTCATTTAAAAAAAAATGATCCCATATGGTCCGTCTCTTTATGCATGCGTACACACAAAACAATAAAGAATAGCATGTTTTTATTTATATATATGTTATCGAGGTTCTTTTTCTTGGAAGTGTAATTCCTACCATCAATAAGTCCCATACCCAATTTCCATCACATATACCCATTGTCTTTATTCATGAAAACTTCAATTTCAAACACCCTCTCCACTTTAAACTCTCGGCTCCCTCACTGTCTTTTGTCTTGACAAAATTCAACTAAACAAATTTACAAGACTTCAAGAATTTAAGTATTATTTCTAGTGGGAAGGTTCAAGTTGGACTTCAAGCTCAAGATCTCATTCTCTTAACCTTATCCTTGCTTGTTTAAGTGAGTCTTCATCTTCCAAACTCATTTGTTTTTGTCATGTAGTATACGAGTTAACTGTTTGCTACAAAACACTCATTCAAGTCATTTTGTGGCAAAATAACAAATACCACATATTTTAGTATATGTACTAATTTAATACAAGTATAATATTTTTCATAAAAATAGTCATTAATGGACTAAAGTAAATAATTTGTAGTACTTATATATTTTTAAAACTAGCTAGATATGCATGATATCTTGTAGTTACACGACAGATGTGTATATGTTTTGCTAGATTTTATTGATTTAGTGAAAATAAAGGTTTTAGGTTTAAAGAAATCAATTTATGACTTATGTATATATTTTAAATATTTACCAAGTTAATACGAAAAGAAAGTCCAAGAAAATATGTAGTATTTTTATGGATATTAGTTATTCGTATGATATTTATACGCGAGTTATATATATAGCAGTTCAAAAAAAAAAGTCATTTTAAACAACTATAGTATCATTATGGGAACATACATGTAAAGATATAATATATTATTTCTGCAAAAATGTATGTTTATTTCTCTAACTATATTCTGCTAAATAAGATTGGAACTCAAGTCTATGATATTTGTTTGTTTTACAAACCCGAACACGTCATTCCATACGGGAATACAAAGAGGAGTTATGATGGTTTTTCTTTCTTTCCTCTTTATTTATATGACTAAGATGTGTGTGCGTATATGTGTATATATAAACATATAAAATATATATACTTCCCAATCTACGAAACGATCTAACACTCGAACCGAGCTTCATAAATATTATTTTCTTTATCCAAAACGTGTCTTTAACAATAATATCAAGACGTGCCCCTAAATATAATATATTAAAGTAGCTATTTCAAACAACTATACATACGCATATGTTTTAAGAAACCAAACCAAGTTACCATCGGTTCGTTAAGTTATACACATCAAGACACGTATTATTTCCAATACGAGTCTATGTAGTTGGATAAACTATCTTTACAACCAAGAAATAAAGTTCATGTTGCATTAGAATTTAAGGCATTATTTATTTGTAATAGGACACAAGAGATTCAGTTAATCCAGTTTCAGACATTGTTTGCCATTCTTTCATAATGCACTCCAGGTGAGTTCATACTTGTCCCCCTTTTATTCTTTATTCTTTGGGGCTCAACATGTATCACTATCAAAACTTAAACGATTTCATACTCTTAAAACTATTATGCTCAATCTAAATGCTATTATGCTATGCCATGCTAGAATTCAAAGTCTTACATACAAATGTACGATTAGTTAACAACCCACCTTACATGTATAGCGCTATAGGTTGACACGCCGCCCCCTTTATGGGTCATGATAAGATGAAGTCTTTTGTGTTATCGAGTGTTGTTGCCGTTTGTATGGTTCTACGTGCATATGCTTATAACATGATGATTTGAGTAAAACTTTCTTATATTATGTACGTAAGTCAAAACTTGTATGCTCACCAATACTTTATGTGTTGACGGATATTTTATACATGTTGCAGGAAAAGCTTGATGAGACGATACAAGAAACATCACTTAGGATTCGGCCTTAGAAACAAACGAAACAAATCTTTATTTTACGTCATGTTCAAGTTAATGTATTTTTTTTATAAACAAATTGTATGCTTGTTGAATCTTAGATTACGAATGAAATCTACTTTAATCTATTGTCACGATTTAGCGTTATGAAGTCTTTGAACAATCTATCACAAGTCTCACCTCGATGTTTCCGCCATCGGTTGGGGTGTGACATTATTCCACCAGGTCAAAGCAACATCCTGGAATAAAGCAGCAGCATACTTGACTCGATCCTCTGGGAGACAGTTACACATCAGAAACACTGACTCCACCTTTTCCAACCACCTGAGTAAGCTCACCGCACCCTCAGTGCCAGAGAACTCCCGGGGCTTACAGTCCCGAAACATCTTGTAGGTACACATGGGTGGGGGTGGGTTAACAGGACCACCTGGAATGAAACACATGAGAAACCACGAAGGACGTAAACGAAGTTCGCCAACAAGGCAAAAGTGGATAAGTCAACTTACCGCCACCATTGTGCCCTAGCTGAAAGGCAGCTTGCAGCAAGTTGTTCAGATCATCCTGCGTTAGGTTTACGCCTCCACGACCACCAGCACCACCGCGACCACCACCACGCCCACCATTGCGACCACCTCCACGTCCTCCTCGTACTCCAGACATGATTCTGACAGAAAGGACGAGAAATCTTAGTTTCGCAGCTAATGGTAACCACTAGCGTTTACATGATCAAAGCTAGATCCAATCCAGGACTATCCATTCGAACCCAGAGCTCACCAGGGCTTTCATGCATTTCGGTTTATGATTTTGTGTGCACCCAAAATGATAAACCGCTCTACATGGTCCTCCAAGTGTTCTCCTAGTTCAAAGTTCAAATCACCTGAACATAGACTCTTAGCTATACACCGTAATACTACGGTAGTTTATGGCAAGTGTTTCTATTGGAGTATGAAAGGGAGATGTCCGAGCCTTGGACAAATCTCAAGAGTACACGATTTACCCCAATATACCACACTGCCTAGAAAGCAAGTAACCCGACATAAGATAGAATGGATGATGTAACATAGGAAGGTCAGATGATTTAGAGACACCCCGACAAGCCCATACGTAATCCACCAAAATGTTTAGTACTAAGTGATCGTCTAGTGTGTGCGACTCGGCTATAGTCTAGACTCTACATGCAGTCCTAGTTCACTATAACCATTGGCTCTGATACCAATCTGTCACACCCTCAAAATCCACTTGCGGAGTTTTACCGCGAGGCGCATGACAAACCAGGATCCAAACCAACGATCACAATAAACAAGTCTAAATGAACATATGCAATTTAAGAAAACATAGTTTAAAAATCCCCAAGTACAGCGGAAGCTTATTCAAAACATAATCCAAAATAAACCAAGTGTTCAACGTTTGAAAACCATGCAACCCTAACTAGACGCCGTGCAGACGCGTGCGCCCTAGTTCCATTGTGCTACCTTAGCGACCTGAGAAAACATGTAAAAGTTTACGTCAGCACAAAAATGCTGGTGAGTTTACAGGTTTTGTAATCACAGTACCAAGTTCAACCTGTCCATACTATAACAAATCGAAAACCAAAGTACGCTAGCTAGGCGTATGTTTTGTTACTACTACGATTGGAAAACCATTACTAAGTCGCAAACCAGATGTCGTGCCCGAATAGTAAACCTGTTGTTCCTGTTTTGAGACAATATGCACTCGCCCGGCCCTCCAAGCCGACGAGCGGGGTTGGTCACTCCCAATAGCGTTATTCACATTTCCCCGTTGTGCTAACCCGCACATTCATGGTTCCCCCCGGGACTTCCAAAGATCGTATAGTAAACCATAGAAACCCATAGTATGACAGTAGTTACCAAACATAAGTTTTAACACATGTTTTCTCCCCCGAAAAGTGAAACCAGTTAAAAGAGGGGCCGTAAACTCACCTTAGGTTGCGTTACTTCGTAATACGAATAAACCCAGCAAACTATGCTAGTCCCGTAAAGCGGCGACCTAACATATGACAGTTACAAGTACTTAGACTAATAACCCGCAGGTTAGTTAGTCCCTAGATGTCCAGACCATAACCAAGTTCGTTTGAAAACACCGTGACTGTTAAATTAACCCAAAGTACAAGACTCGACATCCCATTGGTGACCCGAGACTCCCCGTGTTATACTTGCACTCACAAACACACAATCATGCAATACACAATTAACATACGTTAATGTCCAACAAGTTATAGCACGTAGTTCAAGTATCACGTAAATAAGTCCGATCACATGTTACCAAGTTATTAGATATGTTACGGGGTTCCTAGCATGTTCCTAGGTGTCAAATCGGGTCTCGGAATGCTAATTTACACTTACAGCAGCAGTACACGCGATTAGGAAAAGTCAACTAGCATTTAGGTTGGTCAACAGGCATTTAGGAATGCTAATCGCCTATACTATAGGCGATTAGGGCTATCTCATATGTAATTTATGAGTTTATAGGCGATTACGTCGTAAAGCATGCAATTCAGGGCTTAACTAGCATTTAGGATCGTAAATGCATGAAGTAAAGGGGAATAGGATCCTATTCGCCTATACTATAGGCGATTAGGGCTCCCCTTCAGGCGAATGGGCTCCTAATCGCCTATAGTATAGGGGATTAGGATCCTATTCGCCTATAGCACGTCTGTTCCGGTTTTTCGCGCGTTTAACACTCCAAATCCAATCCAGAACGTGTGTAAACATCAATTATCAATCAAATAACTATATCAAACATATATCAATCAAAATCCTTCGTTTAACCTTGTTCTATCAGCCCAACATGCAATCATGTATCCCAAAAACAACACATATAGCATGAATCATCATATTAACATGCATAACCCTAACCCTAATGAACAATTACTCAGATTTCATTATCATGCCATCATTATTAATCTGAATCTAACTTAATAACATGTAAATCATCCATCTTGAATCATAAAAACCCTAGCTTTTCATTGAAAACCCACATACATCATGCATGCTATTTAAAATCCCATTAACAATACTTATTAACGATTTTCAGAAAGCTTATTCGTTTTAAAACAGGTCTGGACCGTTAGGGATTTAATAAAAACGTTAGTAAAGATTGCATGGATGAAAATCACACCTTAGATTGTGATAGATTGATGAAATAAGCTTGAAACCTTGTGTTTTGATCCAAAATCACGTTCCAGAGGTTGTGTGTGTGTTGGGGCGGGTTATGGGACGACTAGGGTTGATATTATGAAGTTTAGGAGGTCAAGTATTGTATTTATAGGCGTTTTTAGTCGTCCAGCACGTTATAGGCGATTACGCAGCAACATCAGGCGAATAGGGATCCTATTCGCCACCAGTATAGGCGAATAGGGCCTATTCGCCCTTAATGGGTCCCTACTCGCCTACCCTATAGGCGAGTACAATCTCCTATTCGCCTATAGGGTCCGGTTCAGCATGTTTGGTGCGTTAAACTCCGTTTTAACATATGTTAACACATTTTCACATACCGACAAGTCACATAATGATTGTAAACACATAATACTTGCAAACAAACACATTCACACTCGTTCACCAATTCCCGGGACTCGAGACTTGTATGTTCCCTATGTTCTGACGATTCTACGAATCGTCACCCTTTGTACACTTGGTTAAGGACCGACATCTAATGAGCCTCTAGACTAACATCTAATGATCCTCTATACCAAACTAACAGTTCCCGAACCGTAACACGACTCAACTATCCCAGTTAAGTACAATATACGCGTGACTTGCTAAGGTAGACTTTCATCTAGACAACGTTGTTAACCAAAATTTGCCGGGTGTCACATCATCCCCACGTTAAAAGAATTTTCGTCCCGAAAATTGCACAAGTACCAAAAGGAATAACAAAAGAACAGATAAAAGATAGAAACCAAAAGAGAGATTTACCCGAGTTGTCACACCAACGGTCATAAACCAAAAAAATAAAATAAAAATTACCACCTTCCTATATATATGTGTGTGTGTAAAAAATGGGTAAACATGTATATATACACACACACACACACACACACACATATTCTTCTACCACACACAAAAAAAATCACAAAATTCTTCTCATCATCGTCATTCACATCACAAAAAAATCCCAAAAATCACACAATGGTTACTTGGACAGAAAAGGAGGAAATTGCGCTAGTGATCGTGTACGGCAACGTACACAACAATGGCGCATCAACGAGCAGTGGTTGTGGTCGTGGCCGGATTGCCCCATGCTGGAAAAAAGTTTTAGCTGAGTTTGGTGCACTTATCGGGGGAACACAATGTACTTGTGATTCAATCTCTCACAAGTACGGAGACCTCAAATCGAAGTGTTAAAACTTCAAAAAAAATTTTAACCGAATGGTGAAAGCCTTCCCAACGAAACATAAGATGTGCAGGTAGGCTTTGCTCACATCGACTATGCTGCCGAGGTCGGCGTAGATTTTTCATATGTTTCGGCGTGGCGAATGTTACGCCCAAAATTAAATTAGGTTTTATATTTTCTAGTAATGTTTTATTTAATTTCTAGTAATTTTTTTCATTTAATGTAAGTTTTTTATTATTTTATTTAATGTAATTTTTTGTTTTATTTAATGTAAGTTTTTTTATTTAAAATGTATTGTTTTTATTTTATTAAAAAAATGAGTGTGATGGGTATTATTCCACCCCATGGTTTTAATGATGAATGTGATGGAGTATGATGGAAATGAGATGACACAATATTATTGGGTGTGATAGTGTGATGGATGTCTATCCACCCTTAGCTAAAATCTTTCATTGACATAATCCACCAAAAGTGATATAAGTGGGGATTGATTTTTTACATTTATTTGTTTTGTAAGAGCATTCACAACCCGGAACCAAATTATGTGAGGGCTTCCCTCAAATTATATGGGGTGGTTGTGAGTGGAGGAGAGGGAAAATATTTAGAGAAAGCACTGTTCACCTATATGAAAAGCTACTGTTCACCACTATATATATTTTAATATTTTTTTGTAAGTGGTTGTGAGTGAGGAGAGAGAAAATATAATGATAAAAGTATGAAAATGTATTATTATTTTAATTAGGAGAGAGAAGATTTAACGGTGGAGTAATGATTTTTAGTGTAATTTGATGGACGAGATTTGGTGGAGGGGATATGAATGCTCTAAGAGCATTCACATCCCACCTACCAAACCCCCCCTCATATTTAAAATTTAAAAAACCTACTAAAAACACAGTGCAACTCATCCATTATTTTATACTCCATCTCTATATTATAAAAAGTTGTTATCTTAGCTTTTCATATATGAAAAATTACTATGCATCCTACACCAAATTATTGTGAGTGTATTTTAACGAGAAATATAATAAAATAAGCGTTACTTGTGTAGGATAAAGATAAATATGGTGGATGAGATGTGAGAGCATTCACACTAAATACTCTATCTTCATTTCAATAATTACACTAAAAATTAGTACCTTTCTCTCTCCTTTTCTATTTAATAATACTTATTCTATACTTTTATCATTATCTTTTCTCTCTTCTCTACTTACAACCACTTTTAAAAATATTAAAAAATTATGGAGAATGAATAGTTCTCCTCCAAATTTACTGATGAACACTGTTTCTTCTATATATTTTCTCTCTCCTCTACTCACAACCACTTATACCCACTCTATATAATATAGAGGTCCCTTCACATTAATATGGAGCATCTATTGTGAATGCTCTGAGAGGTTTTTTAAAATGAGATTTGAAAAATATGATTTTTAGTTAAATTATAGGGTAAAAAATGATGGATGAGATGTGAATGCTCTAAGTTCGGTAACTTATTATAGGGTAAACCTACCGTGATGATCGGCCCGTCCATCTTAAAAAAAAAAAAATACTATGAATGGAACTTTTTAATCATAAGCACCACTCCTGTTTTGACAAGGCATACGGATAGATTTGTCAAGAAAATGTGGAGGAAAATAGATTAACTGTCAATTGTCAAATTCAATTTGTATACATACATGGTCAAAATGAAAGCAAATTAGTCTGTAAAAATCAAGGTATTCTTCTTGGCTTTACTTTGAGGCTTGCTGATATTCTTCTTTGCTTGCTGAATATGGAGACCAATGGAAGCCTTAGCACTCTCCGGTACCGGAGAATAATATTGTTTCCCCTACCTTTCCAGGGTCATATCAATCCCATGCTTCAGTTAGCAAAAATTCTCCATACCCGTGGCTTTAAGATTATCCTTATACACACTGAATACAACTCTCCTAATCCTTCCAACTATCCTCACTTCACCTTCAAGCCCATCAAGGATCGCTTTTCTGAGATCGCTGATCAGTTGCCTACAAACCAAGACTCTAGCTATTATCTTAAGTTCCTAAACAACAGCTGTGTACAACCGTTTAGGGATTGTCTGGCTGGGTTGTTGGCTGAACATGGTGAAGAAAGTGTTGCTTGTGTGATCACAGATGCGGGTTTCTACTTCACGCAAGCTGTCGCGGATGACCTGAAGGTACCTCGGATAGCACTCAGGACAAGCAGTATTGGTTGCGTTGTTGCTTATGACGCTATATTCTTTTACTCTAAAATGGCTTGCTTTAACCATACAAACCAAGGTTTGTCACATATTTCACATCAGACTAATTCTTCTCCACATCTTTCATATATATATATATAACTGCTGGTCCCAGGATGCACTCCTATCCAATATTCTTTTGGAAATACAAAATAATAATAACATAGGATGGTTTGCACTTCAAAATAATAATATTTACATTGCAATAGTATCATATTAGGTGGTTTTAATTTATATTTAATCACCTGTTTAGAATAGCATAAGTCTCAAGGGGTTAGACTGATTAGTTCTAGGTTGATTGGTACGCCCCCCACTTACGGTGTGCGCATATAATGTATATATGTGTGGCCCTCGGGGGATAAAAGTAAAGTTGCACTAGTTTTAACGTTATTTTACTAATTTCGTGAAAATAACGTTAAAAAGACGGACGGTTAATCATGCATCATATGGTGGCGTTGATAGCCAAAAGACAAAGGGGTACATGCACCGATCGGGTTTGTCCCGATTGCTAAGTGTTCCGTGCCTTATGTCCAAGGCTTGATACCAAACCATATCGAGCCGGGGGTCTCACTGGAAGCAGCCTCTCTATTCTTAGGGGTAGAGGTAAGACCGTCTACATCTTACCCTCCTCAGACCCTACCTTAGCTTTGCTATATGTGGGATTAACTGAGTATGATGATGATCATGAGTTCTAGGTTGATTGTCAAATGTTTTTTTAATTGGGTACTTTTCTAAATGTTGGGTGGATGTTTTACAGATTCAGATTATGAAGCATCAGTGCCAGAGTATCCACTTTTGAAGTTTAAAGACATTGCGAAGATGACAATCAACCCACAAGGTACGGGGGACTTTGCCACCAACATGCTTAACCAGATGAGAGCATCATCCGGAATCATATGGAACACATTCAAAGAACTCGAAGAATCTGATCTAGAAACTCTCTCCCGAGATTTTCCAGTTCCAAGTTTCGCTTTAGGTCCATTTCACAAGTACTTCCCAGCGTCTTCGAGCAGCTTGATTGAACAAGACCGAACAATTCTCTCATGGCTAGACAAACAACCTCCAAAGTCAGTGGTATATGTTAGTTTTGGAAGCGTTGCACATATAACCCAGTCAGAGTTTCAAGAAGTGGCACACGGGTTGGATAATATCGGTTTACCATTTTTGTGGGTGGTTCGACCAGGAATAGTTATTGGTTCAGAATGGGTGGAGGCATTGCCCGAAAAATTCCTAGAAACAGTAGGCGAGAGGGGACGCATAGTGAAATGGTCTCCTCAACAAGAAGTACTAGCTCATCCATCAACAGGGTGTTTTTGGACTCATAATGGATGGAATTCAACATTGGAGAGCATATGTGAAGGAGTTCCCATGATTTGTTCCCCTTGTTTTGTTGACCAACCGATAAACGCAAGATATGTGAGTGACGCATGGAAGATTGGTGTTATGTTGGAGGATGGGCTCGAAAGGGTGGGAATCGAGAAGGCAATTAAACGAGTAATGATGGATAAAGAAGGAGAAGAGATTCGTGAGAGAATAAGTTGTCTTAAGGAGAAGGTAAACCTCTCCCTCGCTGAAGGTGGCTCTTCTTATAGGTCCTTAAACAACTTAGTTGATTATATATCATCGTTCTAACTCGAAAAATTAAGTTGCAATTCCATTTATTCAGGAACAAAAACACCACCACAATTATGTCCTTGTAATCCTTAACTATTTCATGCAAGTAATGTTGAGAACTGTTAAATGAGAGACCTGTATCTTCAAATGATTTCAAATTTCAATTCTAAATAAAAAAAATACAATGATTTCCTTCTTAATATGTTCTTGTATATTTGGTGTCTGGTTGTGATTGAAGCTTGATGTTGCACTAAATTATTGGTCCAATTTACAACGGTGATTACTTAATAAAGGTAACATTATAGGACCCCATTGCCTATTTTTTCAGTCATGAATAAGGAGGTCCCTCACACCTAACGTTTTCAATTCCTCATTTTCTAGGGCAACATTTAAATTTTTTTTATGAATATTGGTATAAATTTGGTGAGTATTTTAACTAATATGGTCACGGGTTTGAATGTGACAAGAGTGTAAGATTGAGGGGCTGAGAAGGGTAAGTGGCGGATCTAGACTAAGATTTTAGAGGTGTCGTTACATAATTTTCACGGTTAATGTAATACAAAACACGTAAAAAAATTAAAAATACACTACGCCAAAAAAGTTGAGGGGTAACGGACGTTACCCCTGCCCCAGAGAAGGGTGGCTTTGAGGGTGTTTGGGATTGAGTTTGAAAATAACTTATTGACTTTTTCAAGAAGTCAATAAGTCAATAAGTCAATAAGTTGTTTGTGTAACCCAAAAGCACTTTCTGTTTTGACTTTTGGCTTTTGGCTTTTAAGGGTGGAAAAACTGTTTTTGAAAAGTTAGAAATCCTGGCTTTTGGCTTTTGACTTTTGGAAAAAAATTACAAATATACCACATACAACCAATATTTACAATAAGTTAAGCGAAACACTTAAAAAACAACAATTTATTGACTTTTTGACGTTTCTCATCCCAAAAGCTAATCCAAACACTTTTTTTAAAACTCATTTTCAAAAAGTCATAAGCCAATAAGCACTTTTGACCAAAAGCACTTTTACATTTCCAAACTCAATCCCAAACACCCTCTTTGAAATTACTATCATTCACATCGAATTCAACTCTCTCCAACATGGTAAAAAGAACAGAATCTAAACATGCAACGACGACGTATCGTAACTGAAAATCATTGCAAACATCCAACATTGTGAAAAGAAACATAATCCATAAAATGACAACAAACACATAGCAAAATAATCGAAATTGAACTTTAATTTGAAGAGAGCATCAACTGAAAAACATAGATGAGCAATCTCGTCTCGAAGTTCAGTTTTTTGACGCTTTGAATTTTTGCTTAAAACACTTTTTTTTTAAAACACTTAACAGCGACCCTTTTCTTTTCATCTACCAATTTCCTTTTCATGATTTCATATTTTCATGTTGCTTTTGGAACCATAATTTCATATTTTCGGGTCCAATTAGAGCCCAAATTATGTATACTTAACTTTTAAAAGAAAAAAAATGGGGGCCCAAAACAATAGACAGCTCACAATGGGTGTTCCTTGGCGGGCCTTCTGGTCCAAAATTGTCATATAGGCGTCATTGACATGCATACAAGACTCAGAGAAAACATGAGCAATAATGTTATGTGTTCACTTATCAAATTCAATTTGGATACTACGGCTTGCACATGTTACCAGTGGGGTCCAGAAAGGGACACAAATACCAAGGCCAATTTCTATTTGAAAATCAAATGTTTAAGCCTTCATTCTTTGGATTTCAACTTTGTTGAGCATGGAGACCAGCCGTGGCTTTAACATTACCGTTATACACGCTGAATACAACTCTCCTAAGATGACCGGGACGGTCCGTGATGGCCATGACTATCACGAACACCGCCCCCCTCAAATTATCACGATTGTGGACAAGCGAAAAATGTAATGTACACCAGGGAAGAAAAAGAAAAAAAAAAAAGAATTGGTGGTCTTTCAATGTGGCAGCTCGAGTCCAAAAAAAAAAAAAAAGAAGAAAAAGCAAGCTGGTGGTCCCAGCTCTTTCTTTGTTTTTATTATAAAAAGATATTGATAGGTGTGTTGAAATGTGGGGCTAACCCACTTGGTAGAGACATATGTCTCTTAGATGGGAGGTCCAAGGTTCAATCCTTGGCAAGGGTGTTGTAATTCAGAATTATTGGTGTAATATATAGGAGAGATGTAATGTTTGCCGTTCAAAAAAAAAAACTAAAATGGGCACGGGTTTGAATGTGACAAGAGTGTATCGTAATTGAAAATCATAGCAGACATCCAACATTGTGAAAAGAAACATAACCTATAAAAAGACAACAAACACAACAAAAATAATAGAAATCGACCTTTGTAAAAAAAGAGATGAGCATCTAGTAAAAAACATAGATGTGAGGTTGTGGGTTCAAATCCTAGTAAATGCAAAGTGAGGTGAAATTAAGGTGTGATAAAATTTGCCGTTAAAAAAAACTGACCCTTTTTCTTTTCTTCTACCAATTTCCTTTTCAGTGATTTCATATTTTAATGTTGCTTTCGGAATTTCAGGTCCAATTAAAGCCCAAACTAAGTATTCTAAACCTTTTTATTTAAAAAAACTGGGGGCTTAAAACAATAGACCAACTCGCAATGTCAATGAGTGTTCCTTTGGTCTCCCCGTCCATAAGTGTCATTGACATGCAGGGGCAGATGTTTGTTTGCGCAACACAAAATTTTTCGCTTCTTAGTGTAATTTTTACCTTAAAATTCCGAAAATTTTATATATATTAAAGGAATAATGGAAATAAATAATCCCAACTATTGACTATTGGCCAATAACAGTCCCAACTACGAAAATTACCAATAGTGGTCTCAACTTTCGACATATTAGAATATAATGGACCCAAACTAACGGCGTTAGTGTGGTGCTGATGTGGCATGCCACGTAGGATCATTTTGCCACCTAGGATGCACGTCGGATCATTTTGCCACCTAGGATGCCACGTCAGCATCACACTAACGGAGTTAGACCTCCGTTAGTTTGGGTCCATTATATTCCAATATGTCGAAAGTTGGTACCACTATTGGTAATTTTCGTAGTTGGGACTGTTATTGGCCAATAGTCAATAGTTGGGATTATTTATTTCCATTATTCCTATATTAAATTTGGCCTCCCAAAATTTTACCGAAAACTATGTTCTAAGATTTCGCCAATATTGGCATACATACAGAAATATTCATAAAAAAACACGTGCAGTAATGTTTTGACCTATTTGTTCGGTTATTAAATTCAATTTGGATACACAAGGACTAGCTTGCACATGTTATCAGTGTGATCCATAAAGGAAAGCAAACAATAGACGAAAACTTGTATGTTAAAACATAATTCATTAAGCCTTCATCCTTCATTCATTCCTTGGATTTCAACTTTGCTGAGCATGAAGACTCTTGGAAGCGTTAGTACTCTCCTGCACCGGAGAATAATATTGTTTCCGCTACCTTTTCAGGGTCATATCAATCCAATGCTTCAGTTAGCAAACATTCTTCACACCCGTGGCTTTAACATTACCGTTATACACGCTGAATACAACTCTCCTAATCCTTCCAACTATCCTCACTTCACCTTCAAGCCCATTAAAGACCGCTTTTCTGAGATCGCTGGCCAGTTGCCTACGAACCCAGACGCTACCTATTTTCTTAAGTACCTAAACAAAAGCTGTGTAGGTCCGTTTACGGATTGTTTGGCTGGGTTGTTGGCGGAACCTGGTGAAGAACGGGTTGCTTGTGTAATCACAGATGCGGCTTTCTACTTCACGCAGGCTGTGGCGGATGACATGAAGCTACCTCGGATAGTGCTGCGGACTAGCAGTCTCGGTTGCACCCTTGCATACGAGGCTATATCACATTACTCTAAAACAAGTAGCTTTTACCTTACAAAACAAGGTCAGTCAAATACTTTCATGTCGTTCTACTCTCCCACAAATCCCATTTGTAGAATGGAACATCTAGAAAATACACATGATAACTCATTTGTTAAAAAAAAAAAACATACATTGAGGTTTAAACATTTTAAAAATAAACATTCAAACCCAACAAATCAAGCAGAATAATTTGCATTAGTAAGCGATTTATTTTTCTAGAGAGCGTAATTAGGTGGTGTACCATCAAAAAAGCAAACATGGTGAAGCCGCTGATTGAATAAGCGACTTCTACCAAACCTTCTTACACACTTCTTACACACACCTGCAACAAAATGACAAAGACATGACACTACTAGTTATTATGATTTTCCTATTTTCCCCCCTTCTTTTATATACACACATTCATAAAGCTGCTCATTTATTGTAGAGAGGGAGAGAGAGCTACTATTAAGGATTGTTTTACTTTTTGAGATTTTGAGTTTTAGACCAAACGGAATGGGCGTTTTATGCTACTCCATCATGCTGGAAGACGCTTTACATACAATTCCTAAGAGCGTTAAATGGGCATTATGGTGGGCTGGCGTTTTGATAATCACGCCATATATGGCCATGATTTTCTTGGAAAAAGTATGCGGTGACCGTCTGAGAGCATTAATTGATCCATATATATATATATATATATATATATATATATATATATATATCCTTTTGAGATCATTTCATTCCATATATATTAAATCATTTCCTATATGATAATTCATTCAAATAAAATAAATAAATAATTGGGTATTAAATGAAGGGGCATTAACCACTACACATGTTTTTATTTTAAAAAGGTGATGTTGAGTTGGCGTCCACATGGCGGAAAACGCCAATTAAGGACATTAACCATTACTCATGGTCTTATGTTTATCTACCTCAAAACACCAAGTAGCAATATTAATCAATATCACCAGTTCATCACCGGTTCACTAAACAATCAACAAACCCTAATAACAAAAGCAAAACACAAGATCCACTAACAATCATCTCCGGCGACGGCCGTCGGAGTACTGCGACAATGGAACAACCTAAGCCAACGGAGTAGACAACGACGTAGGAAGAGGAGAGCTCCGAAAATCAGGACAAGTAGCATTAAGCTTCAACCAAGCATCTGTGACACCCCAGGAAAATCCCATATCGGCCGTGGCCAGGAGAGATCGTTGGTTCATAAGTAATGTCTTGCCTCTTAAATCACCAACGCGTTTTGGGGCTTAATGTTAGTGGATGAGAGGAGAACTCCACAGTTAAGCGTGCTCAGGTGGGAGCAGTTTCAGGATGGGTGACCTCCTGGGAAGTCTCCACCAGGGCAACCAAAAACAAATCCGTGAGCTCTGGGAGGGCGACCCATTAGGGCAAAGCGGACAATATTGGTGGTGAGAGGGGCCGGATGTTACAGCATCAACACAAGTCAAATGAAAATAATGCTTACAATCAGGCAACGTCCTCATCGTCTCCACTTCTTTATGTCGAACCCAAACCCCAACAACCATCGACACCCTTCTTCTCCTCTGACAACCCCCACAAACCTCTTATCCCTCTCTGATGTCGAACCCAAACCTAGATGTCAAAACCCATTGAAGGGTCACCGGAATCGAAGGGTGACCGGAAATGTCATATTGAAGTCGCACAATGAATCAGTGGCTTCCATTGAAACCGCACAATGAATCAACGACTTCCATGAAGTCACAGAATGAATCAACGACTTCATGGTTTGTTTGCAGGTTGTGTCAGCAAGTTGCAGGTGTGTGTAAGAACTTTGGGTAGAAGTCGCTGATTCAATCAGCGACTTCACCATATTTGCTTTTTTGACGGTACACCACCTAATTACGCTCTCTAGAAAAATAAATCGCTTACTAATGCAAATGATTCAATCAAGCAACGCAAAGTAAGCACTGCCAACTAAGCCGGCTAAACCATAGCCGACACCATAAAGCATGAAAAGTTTTTAGGGTTCACGACAAGAGCCAATCAAATCAACACAGTTGCAAAAGAGCAGCTAATTTTTATCCGATAGCTAAGACTTGGCCCTTGCTTTTAACCGTCGTTGAGGCTTAACTTCCACCTTTACACGTGTTGCCTTTTAATTGGTTCAATTGTGGTCCCCGTGACTTTACGGGAGTTCTCGTGTTCGTTAATTTCTAGTTTTTTTTAACATTCAACTTCATTAAAAACGCTAAAAAAGGTCCTCAAAACGAGGACCAGAGCACAAACCGCTTACAACATATACATTGGGTTTTTACACCACTCAATCCAAACAGTAGACTTGAAACACAACCTATTTTTTAGCCATAAAAACGTCTTTGACTTGACATTAGCCAATCTACCTAGCCTTCAAGACCTTCCGATTAAACAACCTTTCATTCCGACTCCTACAAATACACCATAACGTGACCATGATAATTCCTTGTATAATCTTTTTCCGTTTCTTATCACCAGAATTGAATGTCTTTTCCGTTCCCTGCAGAACCTTTAATATTGTTAATAAAATTGTTACCATTTACTTGTCTCGCCTCGCATAGTTTCACGATACTCTTCCACGGGCTAGATATATATTTGTTACAAGCCTCCAACGACTACTACCAGACTCCACTCTATATCTCCACCCCCATTTGAGTAAAAATGCCTCGTTAACAAGCGAAAGCTTGTGAATACCGAGCCCCCATACTAACCAGAAGCGTCACACTATCCCATGCCACCCAATTAATTTTATTCGCCTCACTAGACCCGGCCCAAAGAAACCTCCTCATAATCTTTTCTAACTTGTCAACCACCACCTTTGGCGCCTTATATAAAGAGAAAAAATAAACCGGTAGGCTTTCCAAAACAGATTTTATTAGAGTGACTCTCCCCCTATTGACAATGTATTAGCCTTCCAAGTGCTAAGTCTCGACTCAACCACATCTACCACCCCCTTCCAATTATTCTCTTTGTTCATATTTGCAACAACCTGAATACCTAAATGGTCGAAAGGAACCTCCCTAATCCTACATCCCAAAACATTAGACATATCAACCACCTCCGAGTTACCACCCCAACCCCTATCAAACTAGATTTTTGGATATTGATCTCAAGTCCGGAGAACAAGTAAAAACACCTCAAAACACGGGTCGTCTTCTCCACACTCTCTCTACTCCAATTTCCTATAATCAATGCATCATCGGCATAGAAAAGGTGGGAAACAACCAAATTATTTTTACCCACTCGAACCCCTTCTAATTCCCCCAAAGATTGTGCTTTATCTATAACACCCGACAACGCCTCCATAACAATCAAGAAAAGAAAATGGGAAAATGGATCCCATTGCCTTCTTTTCACAATTAAACTCGAATGTATTATGTAGGTGATCCATTAACTAATATCGCCGAACGAGCCAAAGCCAAAATCCTTTAATCCACAACACTCACCAACCCGGAAAGCCTATTTGTTGTAGAATAGACATCAAAAACTCCCAATTCACGTTATCATATGCCTTTTTGAAATCTACTTTCAAGAAAAACGCTTTCTTTTGTTTCTAACTAGTGGTGCTTTTCACAAGATCAAATATCATGTTTATTTTGTTAATTGTTTTTTAAATGAACATATCTAAGTTGATGATTTTCCCTCTATAAAATCCTAGACATGAAAGTCAATGTCCATTATACATAATATAACATGTTTAGTTCATTAATCATCTCTTCTTTATTTAGCATAAAACGTTTGGTATGAAAGAATGAGACGCGGAATGAAATGGATCATTCCGAAGGAATAAAACATGTGTAACCCCCAACTAATGGCGGAAACATCGAGATACCACGTAGGAATGATTGTTCACAAGCACATGATACTAATAAAGTTGAAATATTATTAATTGAATTAAAATGTAATACATGTACAGAAATGGAAATACAAATTGTCACAAAGAATAACACCACGAAATAAAATTGATTAAATTATTCTAGGTCCAAAGTCCTATGTGAATCTTCAAGTAATACCTGAAACATGTACAAAATAATTTTGCCAACAAAAAATGTTGGTGAGCATATAAGGGCCGTGTACACATATATTAGAAGTCTGAAAGGATAAAATTCATGTGGCCAAACAAACGACTAGCAATGTAAACACGTAATTATACAAAGGGTGAAAATCACCTAAAGTTGACAAAGAAGCTCTAACATAGTTAGGTCTAAAAATAAACAATAACAATGGCCATGGGTTTCCCCTCGAAAGGGTAAACCAATCCTAGCAAGTTGTCAACCCAGTCATGCTATCCATCGTTAAAGTTGATATGATCAAAGTTATTGATTTTGCATATAGAGTATACGTAAACTACGTTTAAGTTTAATCATAATGCATGAATGTAATAAGGCACGCATATTTTGTAACTGAAAATGTGTATTTATAGGTGTATGTGTATTTGAATATGTGTACATGAATCATCGCAAAAATATGTAAATTAAAAAATGATATATATACTCACAGTTTGCGATGTAGGGTAAAGTCTACTAAGGCATTGAGAGAAGGCAAAAGAAATCTTGAGGAATTCAACCTACATTGAATAAGTATTATTTTTTTAGACCCCACGCTGTTTTTTATTACTCACTTTGTCTTGTTTAAAAAAAAAAGGAATTATTACATATATCCCCCTATTTCAAACCTTAATTACATATTTACCCAATCTAAAATTTAAATTACATATTTCCCCTCCTTGCAAGAAAATGACATAATTACCCTTCTAAATATTGAAAAAAAACATATGACCATATTCATTCACTCCCATCACTAACCCTAGACGTGCTCTCCCTGGAGTAAACCATTGTTGCCAAATCCCACTTGTAAACGACCAATCCGAACTCCAGCAACGAATCACTAATCGTAACTCCACTCCAAACCACCATTCGTAACTCCGACAGCGAACCACCAACACGAACTCCACCGCAGAGCCACCAATCGTAACTCACCGGAAAACCTTTAATCGTAATTCCACCTGGAACTACCAATCCCAACTCCACCGACGAACCACCAATCATAACTCCAATTGCGAACCATCAACCGGCGATATGAACCGGCAACACACCATGTGTTCTGAACGCTAACCATAACCGGAGAAGAGAACATGTTTTGGAAATTGGAACTAAGTAAAAATACGATGGATCAAATCAAAGGTTGAAGTCTTGCAAAACGTAAGTCATAAACAATCGCTACTAGCTTTTGCAATTATGTTCCCTGTATTAACTCTTATGAACATGTGAAAGAACAAGTAAAAGGTTTGAAAGAACAACAAAAAAGAAACTAAGAAAGTAAGTAAATACAGTGACGAAAAGCAAAACAAAAATGAATGAAAAAACACAAGAAAAAGGAAGAATAAAAAGGGGGTAAACTAGAAATATTTGAGGTTTAATACAAAATCAAGGGTAAAGTAGTCAATATCTAATAATTTTTAAATTAAATGGGTATATTTGATATATTTAGGTTTTATGGAGGGGAAATACGTAATTGAATTTTTGTATTGGGTAAATATGTAATTTAAGAGTTTTGTAGGGGGATATATGTAATTGCCCCAAAAAAAAAAAGTTACATAAGTGTACCCTTGAAGAATGCGATTTATATGTCACTAAAAGTGATATCTAGAGAGTCCTATCTAATTCATTTATCTATCATACAAATAATACGTGTATATAGGCTATGTAGCATAGAAATACATAACTAAAAGTATCCAGGTATGTGGGCTATTGTTCAATGACATTATTTTTTTCGGTTTGATAATAAATTAAATTTGAAATAAACCAATAAGGCTAATTGGATCAAAGTTTCCAAATGTAGAATATGAAACATCAGTGCCAGAATCTCTACCACTGAAATTTAAAGACATTGCAAAGATCTCAAATAGTCTACAAAGTATGGGGGATTTTCTCACCAACATGATTAATCAGATGAAGGCATCATCAGGGATCATATGGAACGCCTTTAAAGAACTTGAAGAATCTGCTCTAGAATCTATCTCCCATGATTTTCCGGTTCCAAGCTTCACTTTAGGTCCATTCCACAAGTATTTCCCAGCCTCTTCAAGCAGCTTGATTGAACAAGACCGAACTGTTCTCTCATGGCTAGACAAACAACCTCCCACGTCAGTAGTATATGTTAGTTTTGGAAGCGTTGCGCATATAAAGGAGTCAGAATTTCAAGAAGTGGCACATGGGTTGTTTAATACTGGGTTACCATTTTTATGGGTGGTTCGACCAGGGATGGTTGTTGGTTCAGATTGGCTGGAGTCATTACCTGAAAATTTCCTAGAAAGAATGGGCGACAAGGGACGAATAGTGAAATGGTCTCCTCAACAAGAAGTGCTAGCTCATTCGGCAACAGGGTGTTTTTGGACTCATAATGGATGGAATTCAACATTGGAGAGCATATGTGAAGGTGTTCCCATGATTTGTTCCCCGTGTTTGGCCGACCAACCCATAAATGCAAGATACGTGAGTGACGTTTGGAAGATTGGCGTTTTGTTGGAGGATGGGTTTGAAAGGGTGGGAATTGAGATGTCGATTAAACGAGTAATGATGGACAAAGAAGGAGAAGAAATGCGTAAGAGAATAAATTGTCTTAAGGAGGAGGTAAACCTCTCCCTGGCCGAAGGCGGCTCTTCTTACCGGTCATTAAACAACTTAGTTGATTATATTTCATCCTTTTGACTCGAAAAATTCAGTTGCTATCGATTCTATATATTATTCTGAAACAAAAATACAAGAAAATAAGAAATGATGCATCTATGGGATATTTTTGTTTTTCATGTAATTTATGGACACCTATGAACGAGACTTGTATCTTCAAATGATTTCAATTTCAAATAAAAAATATCTAGCACTTTCCTTATTAACTTGTATCTTAATTTTTTTTTTTTAAATTCACTTTCATTAAACGACCCCGGGTTAGTCCTCAAAATGAGGAACGCCGGAAACAATAAACTTTTTTCCTTTTTAATGTAATTAATTATGTGTTTCTGGGCGTGATAAAAGCGTTAAGCTTCATGATGTTGCCCTAAATTCTTGGTTAAATTTACCACGCTGATTTTTTTTTTATTTTCCGGTCTAACAACCTAAATTTTGTAAACCGTCTACACATGTGTGGTACCATCAACTCAAGATTCAAGAACATGCCCTATATGTTGAGGCGCTGCTGAAATCAGTCAAACACATCATCTTTTGGTCTCCTATCAATTTCAAAGAAATTTTGCATCAGCTCAACATTTAATCAACCATCATACGTCGGTTAGAGAAATTTTTTATTCAATCAGATCAATACCATGGACGAAGACTAACAAGAAGGTCGTTAAGGTGATTTATTACTCATCGTGTTGGTTCATATGGAGGACAAGAAAAGATGTGGTATTTAGCGTGACCAAAATTAAATTGACTCATTATATTTATCAATATATATGGTTTAATAGTGGTTAATCCAATTCCCTAATTTTCGTTAAATCATTTTTCACATCTTGCTAGTTTCATATCTATATATCTATCTATCTATACATATAATAAACCAAAGCCATTTTAATGACATGGCACTCAAACAGACATTCTCTTCCTTAAGTGTGCCATATGTCATCCCATGTGGCATTTAGATATTTTAGGAAAAAATAATTTAAAAACAAAATTGGATTTTTCACCCTCATGTTTCCTCCCATAATTTTTAAACGTTAATATCTTTAATATACGAGATTTTTTAAAGAAAAAAATTACACCAAATTAACGAGCGTTTTATTATCTTTCCAACGAGTACCATAGTGCTATATAAAAACAGAGAAATTTTTTTGTGGGGTTTTGTTCATACAGGAAAAAAAACACAAAGTGTTCAGGTAAATCATTAATCATGTATAGACAAGTCACTAATTATGTTTAAATCAGTAAATATGAATTTTTTTTTTTAACTAGAGCCGAATTGGTTAATAGAGTTATACGTTGTTTTAAGTTAGGTATCAATATTAGTATGTTAGAGTTGTACATTTGTTTAGTCTTTAGGATAGGTGTTAATATTAGAGTTACATTAAAGTTCTACATTCTTTTAGGTTAGGTGTTAGCATTGGAGTTGTACATTGTTAATTTGTTTTAGGTTAGATATTAATATCGGAGTTATACATCAGTCTATTTCATATGTAAAATTGATGTATCATATTAAATTTTTCAACCCGGGACGCTCCCGGGATATAATCTAGTATATATATATTGCAAAGGGATTAATCATACATGTCATACTCTTATGCAATCTCTCCTTTGAGAGATGCCACATAAGATGTGATGTGGCAACTTTAAACCAATTAAATAAAAAAAAAAAAATTGTAGGTTTGGGTCGGGCCTGGGATTAGGTGATACCCGACCCAATTACCTTTTTTTATATTAGAATATGATAACTTATGTTAGAGATTTGTTTAAAATAATAATAATAATAATAATCATATATTGGCAAGTCATTAATATGTTGTCATATTAGATATTTTATTATGTCATATTAGATATTTCAACCCGGGACGCTCTCCAACATGTAATTGCTATATATATATATATATATATGTCATTTTTATAGTTTAGATACTTCTAATTTTATTCACTTTACTTAGATTTCTCAACCCGGGACGCTCCCGGGGTATAAGCTAGTACTCGTATATATGGGATTCCGTTTGGTTTAGTGGAGGACTCACTCCGTTAAGATAATCGTGATAACTTCGACGTAAAATGCAAATGGATTGGCGGCATCTAAGAAATTAAAGATGATACCGCCAAATGGTTCAACCACATTGATGCCGCCAAACCAAACATCCACATTGATGCCGCCAATTCAAAGTGAGGCATCATTTCTTATATAAGGACTCGACCAGCTTCCAATTCTCTCCATCCCATTTACAACACAAATATATTCTATCATTCCCACATATCTCAATCCCATTTACAACACCACATATCTCAATTGTTCTGGAGGGTACGGTTTTTTATTGATATTGGGTCGATGTTACATTCACATGGAGTTTTAACTGTTTTCGGCGGGGATGAGTCATGCTTAACAGCATCGTCTGCCGTTTCATCCCCCGCTTGGCATCGCTTTTCTGGGGTCCAAAAAAGCGGTGTCTTTGGATCGGTGTTACATCCACATTAAACTACACCTCTCAATACATCTACACGTGGTATAACACGTGTATAATGCAACATTGAGGGTTTAGTTTAAAATATTAGAGAGTTATGGATCGTTGGGCGGGTCTACTTTCCAGGCAAACCCACGCCATCCGGTGTTGATGAATCACATCACGTCATTAGCGACTTGTCCGGCAACGGATGATGCGATTCTTCACCGTACTACTTTCGTATGGCAGGCTGGTTTGAACATTGGGTACCTGTAGATTTGGTACACATATTCAACGGGTAGAACCATGTTCTCCTGGATCAAATTCAGATAAGTTTGAATCTGAATGCGGTCCTGAGTTCCCGCTGACTGGAAAAGACAAGCTTCTGGGTGCGAAACAGAAACTTAATGAACTATGCAACAAAAACGCTGGTAGAATATTGGAATAGGTGATCTCGGAAAATATATTGTCTTGTAAATCCGTAGATTGTATAGTTTGATTGACTAGTTTTGAAAAACAGTTGTTAAATAAATTTGTAATATTTGTTTTAAATAAATCTATCATATTTGTATTATTTGTTTGAGACATTCCAAAAATGGAAAGTCTGTGTGTTATTTGATTTAAATAAATCTATCCCTCCGAGCCGTTTTCGGGCCACCGGGATCAGGCCCCGGAGACCCGAAAACCGCCCGGACTTCGTGCGACGCCCGTGTGTTACCCAAGGGCAACGCGTCCGTCAGTCAGGTTACCTGTTCGGCAGGCCCAGCCAGGCTGCACAGAGGCTCAAAGAGGGCAGCCTGGCCCGTTTTCAACATAGTGTGGGTTTATAAGGCAAAACAATAATTAATGTTCATATATTTATAAGGCAAAACAATAATTAATGTTATAAAAAATGTTACAACAGGTAATTATGAACAGACTTGAATTCGACAATGTTACTGGTTAAACCAGTCCGGATCGTTCGATTGTCCCTGATTCTGAAGACGTTCAGATTGCCTCCTGGGTGGTTGGTTGGCGGGTGGGGCTCCTTCATTACCGTACTCGTTATCAGGAAAGAGGTTTAAATTCAGCGTGGTAGATGGTCCTGGCCGGCTTGAAGGTCCTTCATCACACGAATTATGCGGGGCATGGTAATGAAAATCACTAAAAAGGTCGTGATCAAACCGTGGCAACCCCTGTCCAATAGGCGTCACGTAAGCCGGTGATGAAGGAAACCCCCAACTATCTCCGATGGGAATTCCGCCTGCACGAAAGTTAGCTAGCGGACCCATCTCCCCCGGTTGACTGCCACCGGACCCACCAACATGACCAGTTCCGTGCACGATTGATCCACCCAATCCAAATGGAGTTCCCATCTGGTCCAATCCACTGTCCATGAATTGCGGGACATATCCCCCGATCTGGTTCTGATTGTTGCTGGCCGCAACAGATGCACGAAACCCAGCGTCAGAGTGACTTCCACCAGCTTGGTCTTCATTTTCCGAAACGTTTTCCGGCACCTGATGGGGAGCGCGTCGCCGGCGCACCCTTTGAGGCCGTGCAGGTGCCGACAAGTCAACGGCGTCCATGGTAAGATGCGTCGGATTTTGTAAGTGTCCGGCGTTTTGTGACATCATCATACTGTGAAACGCCGTGTTTTGTATGCGCTCAAGCTGCGTGGCGAATGCCTGAGGATTATTAAAGGCCTCCTGAGATGACCGGTAAATATCACCCATGGCATCCCTCTGCAGCAAACAAAATTTTTAGTTAGAAACACCAAATTGCGAAAATAATTAATGTATGAATTAGGAACGTAAAAATGGTTTACCATCAACTGGATTCTAGCACCGTCGTCTTGGAAACCGCCAGCTGGGGACGGTGCTACACCCGGATTTCCAATAAATGCAACGGTACGCCCCATATACCATTGCATATAACCGGGCTCGGTTGAAGCTGTCCTTATGAGTTCAGAGCGGATAACCGTGTTACGACGGTTATTCCATGCATTGACGTAGGCTTCATGCCTAGTCATCCAGTCCGCCCCGTTGAGTCCTTGCCGCCCCAAGGCATGCAGTGTTGCAAGCCGGGCCGTGGGTACGGCTAAGGTTATCTGGGGAGGTATGTACTGGACCATGCCGAATTGCCTCAAAACCCGTTGAGGGTAATGATGCTCAACGATCTCGAAGCTTATAAGGGGACAGCAACTCCTCCAGCTTTCCATCCCGTTTGTGCACATTGCCGGTAGTCGGTCCAAAACCGAGTTGTAGGGGGTCCAGTTGAACTAAAAACAAACACTTAAGTCAGTAACAAAACACAATAAATGCATGATTAATACATACAAAAAACTAAAAATAATTACTAACATACCATCTCCTCGTTCAACGATTGTAGCTGTGAACGGTATGCCTTGAGGCAGTGTTGGGCCACCTCCGTGAACTTTAACCGCCGGTCTCGCCACCTACAAAATTAACATGTTAAAAAACGTGTTCAGAAAAAAAAAATACAAAGGGATGCCATGCAGGCAAGTATATACAAACTGGGATTTGCGATATATACCGAGCGGCTATCGGGCAAGTATAATCAAACCGGTTTGAGGGTGGTCGTGGCGCGAGACACCGGATCCTCTCCCATGCCCATACTTGAAGGAGCATCATGGGTCCGGTCATGGCTTTCCTATCCGGCTGGGTGGCATCACAAAGCCGCCTGTATAAACAAGCCAGAACCGCACTGCCCCAGCTATAAGATGCTGTACGGTTCAGGTCTCGTAAAAATCTCAAGTAAAAAACATTTATTCTATTATTATTATTATCAGGGAGTAAGGTGGAACCGATCAAAAAGAAAAGGATTAAACGAGCACGAAAAATGCACTCTTCATCCGTAGCCTCTGCTTCAACAAAGTCCTGCTTTAGTTTATCAAGAATAACAGTACCAAAAACGGACTTGCCAGACATTTGGGCCTGTGTAGGCGTAACACCTAAGAATCGTCGGCACAAGGCTATTGCGTCGGCAGTAGACAAATTATCATCTACCCCAGACACAACAGCTCCCTCAATAGGCAACCCCCACAAGACGTTAACATCTTGTAAGGTGACAGTAGCTTCACCAAATGGAAGGTGGAACGTGTGAGTTTCGGGCCTCCATCGTTCCACCAAAGCTGTTGTCAAGGAGTGGTCAACGTATCGGTAACCACAATCTATGAGGCCACCAAACCCTGCAGCATCGATAAGGTGACGAACCCGTCCTACAACAGGGTGGTCACGAAGTAACTTCCATATTCCTCTATCGCTGCGCTTCACCATCATGGCGGCATTGAAGTTTTCCTCGTCTGTGAAAACGTGAAAGGCACGATGTCGATCACGAAGATACAACACATCGTCGTTTAGGGGACCAGGGTGTAAGTTCATGTTTTGATTCATGGTGGGAGGAATTTGGTGGGTATGATTTTTTATGAATTTCAAAGGTTTCAGATGGAGATTGTTGTGTTGATGGTGTGTTCTTGGATGTGGGTGGTGCTCCTTCTTCACCTCAACCTCCATTTTATAACCTTTAAAGCCTGAATTCTTACACTCCCAAGAATACTATTTGCCTATCAAATCATCTGCAACTTACAAGACCATTGCATGCAATGCTAGAGACCTTGTGAGTGTGTCTTATAGGCTGCATGCTTTGCAGGTGAAGACTGATTTTCATTTGCTGGTTTTAATGCATGAAAATGGATTGGCGGGATCATGACGGCAACATTGAAGAACACACCAACTCAATTGGCGGTATCAATGACACCTTCAAATGGATTGGCGGCATCTAGAGGTGAACCCTCTATATCAATTGGCGGCATCTACACATTTAAAACACACTGACAAAACTTATGTGATACCGCCAACCCATTTGGCGGCATCTACTTTAATTTTTTTGATACCGCTAAACCACTTCCATACATCACCATTTTCAGTTTTTTCCCCCAATACCCCCCAAATGTAATTTGTAAAATGATAAGTCTACTATTTATGTAAATGATTCATTATAATCTTTAACCTAATCTATTAAATACATAATCTACTAAATCTAAATATTAAACCTTTATTATTTTATCTCTTGTGTTTCCTCCCATAACTTTTAAACGTTAATATCTTTTATATACGAGATTTTTTAAAGAAAAAATTTACACCAAATTAACAAGCGTTTTATTATCTTTCCAACGAGTACCATAGTGTTATATAAAAATCGAAGAAAAAAATGACTATTTTTTGTAACCCGACAGGTTTTGTGTCGGGTTTGGGATTAGTTTAAAAAAAATGTGGGTTTGGGTCGGGTCTGGGATTAGGTGATACCCGACCTGATTACCCGAAACAACATACCCAAATACCCGAACTACATACCTGATCATATACCCATGAATTTTTTAACGCATCAAATAACCCTTAGACTAATGCGTTTGATATTTCAATAATTAACTTTTTTTTCTTATTTCATGTTAGTTCTTTTTAAAATGATCGATTACAAACTTTCAAATTCATTTGTAATGGCACTAGATTTATACCCAGGCGCAGAGACTAGTTTTTTTTATATTTGAATATGGTAACTTATGGCAGAGATTTGTTTATAATAATAATAATAATAATAATAATAATAATAATAATAATAATAATAATAATAATAATAATAATAATAATAATAATAGTAGTAGTAGTATATTTTATTATGTTATATTAGATATTTCAACCCGGGACGCTCACAGGATAAAAACTAGTTATAATATAAATTCCAGTGCCGTTAAAAAAAAGTTTATTTGAGTATTTGACTATAACATTGGAAATTTTCTAAATTATTTTGTGAAATATAGTTTGAAAAGAGCTAATTCGTATGAATCTTTTTTTAATAACACAAATATCTTTCAAAGTAAGAAAAATACTCAATTTTATTCAATACAAAATTAAAGTTGCCGTTAAAAAAAGGTTAAATTTATATTTAAATTATAATAAAATATTTACAGTATAAGGAACCGTAAATGAAACAAGTGAGACATTAATTTTTCAGCAGGAATTCCCGATAGTTCAAAGAATATTTTTCGGCAAACGTTAGTAGTAATAAGGGTGTACGCTGTGGCTCGCGATAACACCGACTCTTAAGTAACTCAGTCACGTCAGGCTGTTGTAGCGGGGGATGAGCACCGGTGCTACCACAACCTACAAATCCAACACAAATTCATTTCTTCGCGCCGTGACTCTGCTCACGTTGACTCGCTCATGTCGGGTTAGCGTGGGGTTGTTGTGATTGCTCGCATCTGGTCGCTCATGTGTCCACAACACATAGTCTAATCTAATTGACATCAACTAATCTAAATCGCTCTTAGTAGTGCTATAAAGAAACCAAAATAAATACAAACAATACCTTGTTCAGGTTCGTTTGTTAAGAAAATAATGTGTTCACAAATTGTTCATGAATACTTACCGAATGAGATTTTTTGTTCGTGTTCATTTGTTAAGGAAATAACGTGTTCACGAACTATTCATGAACAGTTACTAAACGAGATTTATGTTTGTGTTCATTTATTAAAGAAATGAACCTGTTCGTGTTCTATTGTGTTTATTTGTTAAATTTAGGTGTCGGACAAAAGCGAACAAAAACAAACACAAATGAACGTAAATGAACACAAATAAACATTAGTGAACAAAACCGAACAGAAACTAACATATAGTAAATTCTGAATAAAATCAACATTTTTCATCACAAACATTGTCCACCCAAAATATACTAATCCAATTACTCAAATATACTTGACATAAACTTGATCACATAATGTTTCATAAAAACACAAATTATCATATTAAACTTGAAATCCTCACTTAATCAACCCAAAATAATAGTTAATCAACCCAAAGTAATATTAATAAAAAAAAATGTAATACACTAATATATATTAAATAATCTATTGAAGGACTTCAATTAAAAATAAAAAGTTAAAAACCCTAATGAAGTATCGAACAAAAACAAACATGTTAACGAACGCTCACGAACATAAATGAACGAACTCGACCTCTGTTCTTGTTTGTTGTTTAACTAAACTACGAAATTTCTTGTTTGTGTTTGTGCACTTATTAAACGCTGAACATTTGGTTTGTATCAGCCCTAACTATTAGGTTAGAATCTTAGACCTTCTAAGAGAGGAAGGGACATAGAGGGTAGAGGTAGAATAGAGTAAAAGGGTGGGATCTATGAATTACCATCTATTAAGACGTTTTATGGTAGTTTAGGGTAAGAATGAGGTGACAGGAAACCAGAATACTCTTATTGAAACTCTTTCTTCCTTAAGAGACATGTGTCTCCGGTAGTTATAACAGTATATCTAAATCATTAATAATTAACAATATTGTGTTTAACATACCAATCAGGGCTGGTCCAGGCCATATATAGGGTGATCACACCCTTTTACTCTACTCTAGAGGTCAATTTTTTCTACTCGTACAGAACGTGTGGACGCCTCCAAGTTCTCAAGAACAACCCTATTACAATAGTGTGTATAAGTTGTCCATGTCTAAAGCGTGACAAACTTGACAATAATATAAATGATGCATCCAACTCTACAATGTTCTAGAAAAAAACTTGTAATTTAAAAGACTCGTATTCCCGCTTAGGTTGATGGTTGCAATTCAGTAGTGGCCACTAAACACCCATCACCAATTTCTATGTCAGTGTCACGTTAACACCCCCTTTCACTATTTCTCTTCTCCGCTATCCATGGATAATTGGATGTGGTCTACTAGGGAAAATGGATTTTAATACTCCCAACTATTGCCTATTGGCGGATAATACTCCCAACTTTAACTTTGGCCAATAGCACTCCAAACTTTCAACTTAGTTTGTTTCATCACTCCCAACCAAACTGAGGTCTAACCTGGTTAGTCTTTGTGGCCAAAATGTAAAAACCTAAACTTCTATATGGCCAAAATGTAAACACCAAAACTTAAGGGGTATTTTTGAAACTTGTTGTTGTTATTATTATTCTTATTACTTTTAAATTCTATAACCTCCTCTCTCTCTCTCTCCCTCCCTCTCTCCCCCCCTCTCTCTCTCTCTCTAAATCGTAGCTTCTAATCCCTCGATCAACAAAAAATAACAACGTTCACACATAATAAATGTAAGATAAGAAATTTCCTACGATTTTTGGAGAGTAATTCATACACAAACTAAAATTCGTGTTACCTGAAATTCTTGTAGAGATCTCGTAAAGTGAATGTATGAGGGGACTGGTGGAGTTTTGTGAAAGGATTGCTGATAAATTAGGGCAAACCCTAATGGGTTGGGGCTAGGGTAGAACACTGCGTGTTCAAATCTATGTTATATTCAAGGAGTTCGATGATAATATATGTTTTAATTGAAGAATCAAGTCAAAATAAATGGTTAAAAATTTAAAGGGTTAATGGAAGGGTGAAGGGTTAATGGTTAAAAATTACAGGTTGTTGTCGAAGGTGTTGTGGTGGTGGTGGTTTATGGGTTTTATTGGTGGTGGAAGGTGTGGGTGTTGTGGTCGAAGGTGTGGTGGTGGTTTATGGGTTTTGTTGGTGGTTTTGAGGCCGGTGAAGGTGGTGGGTGGTTGTTGTCGAAGGTGTTGTGGTGGTGGTGGTTTATGGGTTTTATTGGTGGTGGAAGGTGTGGTTGTTGTGGTCGAAGGTGTGGTGGTGGTGGAAGGTGTGGTGTTTGTGAGATGAGGTGGTGGGTGGTGGTTGTTGAAGGTGTGGTGGTGGTGGTGGTGATGTCCGATCAAGATGATGGAAGATGATGATGATAGAAGACTGATGATGAAGTTGAATAAGGCTGATGATGAAGATGAATAATAATAATAATAAAAAGTTCCAAAAATGTCTCAAAGTTTAGGTTTTTACATTTTGGCCACGAAGACTAACCATGTTAGACCTCAGTTAGTTTAGGAGTGATGAAACAAATTAAGTTGAAAGTTTGGAGTGCTATTGGCCAAAGTTAAAGTTGGGAGTATTATCCGTTAATGGACAATAGTTGAGAGTATTAAAATCCATTTCCCCGGTTTACTATCATCCCCTCCACTATCCCCCCCCCCCCCCCCCCTTTTTTTTCTTTTCTCTAAGTTGAGTTGAGTGTTAATAGATTCGTCAATTTCATGAAAGAAATCTCCATGATCATCACCATTCATCAATGAGAGGGGACGGTGGTTCACTAGTAGCCATGAAACGATCTCACCTCCAGAAAACCACACCATTTGAAGTTATAAAATCATGTGTAGCGTTCCACTTTTAGTGCAAAAAAGGTAAAAGTGCATCAACTCTTAATACTATAGTTGTCAAATGCGTAAAGCGCACTCAAGGCGCTTTGGTACCGTCTGTGGCCCGGGCAAGAAGCGCAAAAAAAAGCGTGGGCCTGAGAAAAAAAAGCGCAAATAAAAAAAAGGAAAAATAACCAAAATCACTAAAAAAATAACAACTATGAGCAATAATGATCAATAAAATAAAGTAGCACCATCATTAAAAACCACCAAAATATCCAAATAGCAAGTTGTTCATACTTGAAAACCAAAAAATAGAGGTTATTTATATAGATCTCTATGCATAACCTTCTTAAAAAATAAAAGATATGATTTATCTATAAAAGTTGGTAAGTAGATATTATTAATTTTCGAAAATTGGCTAAAATTTGGTAAAGGAATAAAACTTCCAAACAAAAAAAATAAATAATTGCTTTTTTTTTTATCTAGGAGACAAAAGCGACAGAAGGTCACTTCTAGGAATTTCATCGCCTAGGCGAACTAGGCGAGCGCTTTTGACAACTGTGGTTAATACAAGTCCTATGTGTTGCACTCCAAACAAAAAGCATGCATTCAGCTTCCTAAAATCATGTTCCATATATTAAACTAGTTTTTATCCCGGGAGCGTCCCGGGTTGAAATATCTAATATAACATAATAAAATATATTATTATTATTATTATTATTATTATTTTAAACAAATCTCTGCCATAAGTTATCATATTCAAATATAAAAAAAACGAATTTCTGTGCCGGGGTATAAATCTAGTGCCATTACAAATGAATTCAGAAGTTTGTAATCGATCATTCTAAAAATAACTAACATGAAATAAAAAAAAGTTAATTATTGAAATATCGAACGCATTAGTCTAAGGGTTGTGTGATGCGTTAAAAATTCATGGGTATATGATCGGGTATGTAGTTCGGGTATTTGGGTATGTTGTTTCGGGTAATCGGGTCGGGTATCACCTAATCCCAGACCCGACCCAAACCCACAATTTTTTTTAATCTAATCCCAAACCCGACACAATACCTGTCAGGTTACAAAAAATAGTCATTTTTTTCTCCGATTTTTATATAGCACTATGATACTCGTTGGAAAGATAATAAAACGCTCGTTAATTTGGTGTAATTTTTTCTTTAAAAAATCTCGTATATAAAAGATATTAACGTTTAAAAGTTATGGGAGGAAACACGAGAGATAAAATAATAAATGTTTAATATTTAGATTTAGTACATTAGGTATTTAATAGATTAGGTTAAAGATTATAATAGATTAGGTTAAATCATATTTATTTATTTTTTTTAATTGGTTTAAAGTTGCCACATCACATCCTATGTGGCATCTCTTAAAAGAGAGATTGCATAAGAGTATGACATGTAGGATTAATCCCTTTGCAATATATATATATATATATATATATATATATATAGATTTACTTCCTCCGGTTACCTTTTAATTTCTTATATAATCACACTCCATTTTACCTTTCTAGATTTCTAAATGAAGAAACGCAAGTCTAACCTTCGTCTAAGGATGTTGGGCCGGTGTATTTACAGGGTTAATCCTTCGCTACATGATCGGGGCCGAGTGATGGTAAGTGATTGTAAACGACCTGAAAAGGGAAAGACGACCGAGGAAGAGAGGTTTTCTACTCAGAGTAGGACTCTGCTTCACAGGATACAAAAATGTGGTGGTCGGCTTAGTGTTCTCAGGTGTTATCTGAATGTCCCGTTTAATGGGCCTCCAACACTCCCTCTTACCTTAATGGGCCAAACTCAGTTAGAGGGTACCTCCACGTCCTCAACCCAAGCAAAATTAATAAGAGACAATGTTATTATTAGGTAATTATAAAGAGGAAACAATACGCCTCTGCTCACCGCACGTGTTGGCTCGTGATTGGCGGTTGTTCAGGGCATGCACACATGTGCACATCTGTAGGTGACAGGTTGGCTTATTCTCTTTCACAATTGTACTATTGTCCCTTCTGTTGCCGCCCGTTAGTGAGGTGGCTTCATGCAAGTTAATTGGTTAAGGCGCATAGGAGCTGTACTTGTTGTCTCCTGCGCGCACGGGGCGCGTGTGATGTGACAACTGTTATGTGTGTGGAAGCTCCTTGATTGGTCTCATGTCACTGTCAAGTGTACTTTTGATCCCCCACGATACGGAAGAGGACGTTGGGATATTCCTAGTTGGCGATCTCTGATTGGTGAGACGTGCACCATGTCGTCTGTCACATGTCCCTTTATTCTAATTGAGTCGTACAGATTTGTACCTTTGTCTTCTTCGTGCTCACTTAACTTTAGTTTACTTGCAAGCAACTTCGAAGTAGCGTTTGCGCATAATGTCTCCGCGCGCGTCTGCACATGATCCGCTAACGTGCTCCCACAAGCCAGAAGCCTTTGGTGTTAAGTGTCTTTGGGCTTTTATGGATATGGGCTTACCTATTTATCACGTATATTTAGGCCCATTTCCCTTCACTAATTATTTTTCATTAATCTTTTGTTAGTTTAAGATTAAAAAGTATTTTAACTGTTAATTCCTGTAGCTTGTCATTTTCTATTAAGGTAGGTGATTTAATGCTAGTTGAAAACAAATTCATTATTGTTTGGTGTAATGTACTAGATCTACGTAAACAATAGAGTACCACCAGTCTTTATTCAATAAACTAAATATTTAGGACCATCTCCCAACTTTCAAGAGGGCAATACACAAAAGGCACATGAAATGAGATACAGGGAGGGGTTGCAAACAAGTCGACCCTAATCCAGTTCGTTGAGATTTCTAACTCCATTTTTAGCTCAATTTCTAAATCTCGAGTTCGGTTGGTGAGCTGTTTTTAGAGAACGAGCGCAACTTAATTAGTTTACGTGTTTACAATTTTATATATATATATATATATATATATATATGATTATGATTTATATAATATAAAATAACATATCCTATTCTTAACATAACATATACACACATATATCTATCTATATCTATATCTATACTACTATATAGTGGGTTCTGAACGGATAAAATTGTCATTTGACATTCATTTACAAGGGCAAAATTGTAATTTTATTAAGTTGTCAAGACACATTTAATAAAACAATAATGTATCTATTGATTAACAGTAAATTAATAATATGACTACTTGACCAAGATGATATTAATTGAAACACCATATCACTTCATTTCTATAACATTATATTTTTTATTTGAATTCGTGTTTTTCTGTCACAACTTTAAAAACACAATGTTCTATAAACACCAAGCATACTGCTTTGATGTGCTTATTTTAATTTTATCTGTATCTCCATTTAACTTTTACTCAAAATCGAGTTGTGATTAGTATTAGAATGCTACAGATATTTATAGTCCCGCCGCGTAGCGCGGGTTTCCCACTAGTTTGATAAACATATATTAACTAAAAGGATACAAATGATAACACTTTCGTTTAGGCTTGAAAGCCTACTATAAGAGCACCTTCAATGGTGTTCATCCGGACCGTCCGGATTATTCAAACGGACCAAACATGCATTGGAGGAGAATTAAGTGGATTGGTCCATCCGGTGGTTTAGACTAGTTCGGTTTGAAATTGTGGGCCCCCCCTTTTTTTTATTGGGTATTGGGTTGAATATTGTGGAGGTTTGAAATGGTTTGGGCCTTGGGGTTGGAGGAAAAAAAGTGAGTTTGGTTTGGATTGGTTTGAAATGATGTGGAATGGTGACGTGACGGTTTGGATTGGTTTGGAATTCTTAACATTGTGGGTGCTCTAAGTGAAGCTTTGGCATAGGCTCGTCTATTATTAACCTTGAGCTCAGCTCAATACCAGCTTTAAGCAACGCTGTCGCTATCTATTGTAGCTTACAAGTGCATTTCCATAACTAGTTCTTAGACCATGTGTAGTGGAAGGGGTTATTTATAACGCCCCTGATTCTGATTGGTCCACGTGGCAGCTGAGTCAGCATTAGGAAATAAAGTGAAAAGGGGGTGTAGTGGTAGGGGGTTATTTATAATGCCTCTGTTTCTGATTGGCTGTTTATTTTATTATTTTTTTAAATCTTTTAACTCAAAATAATTAAAATAAAAGACAAATAAATATAAAAAAATTACAACTAATATTAAAAAAAAAAAGTTACAACTAATATTAAAAAAAAAAGTTACAACTAATATTAAAAAAAAAGTTACAACTAATATTAAAAAAAATAAAAGTTACAACTAATATTAATTTAAACATTACATATTTCTAAATTACTTATTTAAACACTAGATAATCCTAAAATACTTATTTTAACATTACATAATTAATCCTAATTTTCTCCCCTATGGGGTTGTTTGGTAGTCTCTTAATGATCATTCAGAGGCTACCTCTTAATGGTCAATAACCTCTGAATGGTTAAGAGGTAACCTTAAGTCTGAATGGTTAAGAGGCAACCATTAAGATGCTACTTCTTAAATGACCATACTTAAAATTACATCTTAACCATTAAGAGACTAGGAACCATTCAGATGTAGCCTCTTAATAACCATTCAGAGGCTATCAAACAGCCCCTAATTGTCCCAGTCCATGAGTGTGTAGTACGGCGGGGACACGGAACGATCGCTATCGCAACCGTCGGACCTCGCATCCGAGAGGATGCAGCAGTACTCATGAGGAGGGGAAAAATTGTTTCGTTCTTCTTCTATAGCATCCCTTAAAGCTTCCAGGTCCTCCTCGGGTGGCTCCCGATCAGGAGGGGTTGGGGTGGGGGTGGGGTTCGGTTGGGTCTCCACAAACTGTAGACGCCCCAATCCTCTCTCAGCCATAACATAATCTACGCACCACACAATCTCCTCTGCAGTGAAATCAGCATCAGGGTGTGTGGGAGTGTATCCAGGGAGTGGAGGAATGGAGGGGACGGGGTTGGAGACACGTGAAGGAGGAGGAGAAGAAAACACTTGTTGATGAGAAGGAGGAGAAGAAAAAAAAACACTTGTTGAGGAGGTGCACGACGTCTCCGGCGAGCGTATCGCAGGAGATTCAACGGCTCGGCAAGGTCATTTGGAAATCCACCACCCATAGCTGGTTTGTAGTGTGTTTGTAGTGTAGTTTTTATAAAATTGTAGTGTGTTTGTGTAGTTTGTGTAGTGTGTTTTTTAAATGTTTGTGAAGTGTGTTTGTGTATATATATAGTAAAAATAAATAATATAACCGTTCAAATAATTAACGGTCGTTTTTTAAATTTTCAAAACTTTCACCTTGCCACGTAGCAAGGTGTGATTGGTCGGTCAAATGTGTAGTAGCGTTATGTATAAAACGCTTGAGCCGGTTTTTTGAAAATAACGCCCCCCGTAATGGTGTGGGGGCGCTATTTTTTATCACCACGCTCAATCACGCCACCACTACGGTGGGTCTTATTATTGTTTATTTGTTTCATGTTTTATGTTATTACAGCCTTGTTTACGTCTGTAATTTGTCTTTTTCTAGAAAGGCAGGTGATTTATTGCTGATTGAACACAATATATTCACCATTGAATGTGAATCAATATGTAGGACCATCTCCCGACTTTCAAGAGACCATTACACATACTTGTGCTTAATAAATAATGCTAACAAAGGCAAACCAAACCAAGATAGCCATGAATAATCATGAACCAGTGGCGACTGTGGAACCACAGTCGAACAACCGCCGGCTAGTGCTTTTTCCTTTACCATTTCAAGGCCACATAAACCCCATGCTTCAGTTAGCAAGCATTCTTTATGCTAAAGGCTTCAAGATTATCATCATTCACACCGACTTCAACTCTCCAAATCAATCAAACTACCCACAATTCACCTTCGAATCAATCTCCGCCGGCTTGTCTAAATCCAAAGACGCGAGTTTGAATCTGGATACTAGTAACTATGTTATCAACTTCTTGAACAAAAGCTGCATTGAGCCGTTCACGGTCTGCATGGCTAAGTTGCTAGAACTAGAGCCTGTGACATGCTTGATCTCAGATGCAATATGGCATTTCACTCAGTCTGTTGCAGACAGTTTGAAACTTAAAAGGATTGTGTTGAGAACAAGCAGTATGTCATGCATACCTGTTTACGCAGCTTTAGTTCTTGGTGAGCAGAGCTACTTTAAAACCGCCATTAAAGAAGAGCTTGAATTGATGACAGAAAAGGACATAGAAAAGATTCATAAAGATAGGTCAGAGAAGGGGAACAAGGAGTTGATATGTAAAATGATCAAAGAAACAAAGGCGGCTTCAGGGATCATATTCAACGCTTTCAAAGAACTTGAAGAACCTGCATTTTTAGCCTTATCCCAAGATTTTCATATTCCAATTTTCGCAATCGGTCCTTTTCATAAGTATTTTCCAGCCTCATCTAGCAGTTTATTAGAACAAGACCGAAGCTCTATTTCGTGGTTAGACCACCAACCAGTTAGCTCTGTAGTGTATGCGAGTTTTGGGAGTATTGCTCAGATAGGTGAAGCTGAGTTTACTGATATGGCTTGGGGGTTAGCAAACAGCAAGCAGCGTTTCCTGTGGGTGGTTCGACCTGGTTCAGACTACGGTTCTCAGTGGCTCGAGTCCTTGCCTAAAGGGTTCATGGAGGAAGTAGGTGAAAGAGGACGTATTGTCAAGTGGGCTCCTCAACAAGAAGTACTGGCTCATCAAGCGATTGGATGCTTCTGGACTCATAACGGATGGAACTCAACTTTGGAGAGCATTTGTGAAGGTGTTCCTATGATCTGCTCGCCTTGTTCTTATGATCAACCGGTTAATGCAAGATATGTAACAGATGTTTGGAAAATAGGAGTGATGTTGAATGAAGAGATGAACCGGGAGCAAACCGGATTAGCAATAAAGAAAGTAATTATGGATAAAGAAGGTAGCGAGATGAGACAGAGATGTAAATCGCTTCAGGCGAAGGTGAATAAATCTCTGCAAAAAGGTGGATCTGCATACCAATCCCTGGAGAACTTAGTTGACTATATCCTCTCTATCTAGTGTGTTATGACTCCTATGGAACATGTTTTTACTTTTTTGTAGAATAAATGTAGCATTACTAGGTACGGCCGTACGGGTTCTGTTACAAAATTGAAATAAAGTTTAAAATGTCATATTGCCTATAACACAAGGCGAAAGTGTATACCTGGTTCAAACCTCACGCATATAGGGACGTTTACATAGCTTTGATGTCCTTAACTAGACGCTCTAAATTACCATAAGATGATCCACCTTCCATCAAGCATTGTTTTGCGAATTTCGCCATCTCGTCAGCCGATTTCCTGAACTCGTCTTTCCTATCTTCCATCAATTCCCTCACCGTCTTCTCTACAATCACTCGGTCACAAGTATCCTTCATGTCCAGGCCCAACTTCCACACTTCCCCCACAAACCTACTGTTCACTTGTTGGTCTAAAAAATAAGGCCAACAAATCATCGGCACGCCTTCAATCACACTTTCCAGAGTCGAATTCCACCCACTGTGTGTTAAAAACCCACCGACAGCCCTGTGGGCCAAGACCTCCTCTTGCGGAGCCCACCCGACTATATACCCTCTCTCCTCTGTACCTTTAGACAGTTCTAATGGGATCTCTGATGGATCACTGGTAATTGAGTCGGGCCGTATGACCCACAAGAAACGAGACCCACTGTTCACCAGCCCATACCAGAACTCCATGTATTGCTCCTTTGTCATTACAGCAAGACTTCCAAAGCTAACATACAGAACCGATTTCGCCGGTTGTGAGTCCAGCCATGTAATACAACTCATATCCTCTTTCCACAGACTGTTTGAAGAAGGCAGTGATGAGGATGATTGACCCAATAGCTTGTACTTAAGATGGGAATGCAGTGGGCCAATTGTGTATAGATTTGGACAGAAAGCACGTATTTGGTCAAGCATTGGACCCTCTAAATCATCAAATGTGTTAAGTATAAGTCCATGGGCTCTTGGGTTTTCTTTGACTTCAGGTATATAGAGGTTCAAGTTCAGGTCTGCTAAATTACCGGAACGACAAAACATTGGAAGATCACGGCGCCTAAAGAACCCTTCCACACCCGGTATACTCTTTATTGACGTGTCCAAATCATCATCTACTAGCAAATAATCAACCAAATAAAAAAAAATACATTTTTTCTATCTAAATTAAAATCAGAAAAGAAGAGGGTGTTTGGGGTTGCATTTTGAATCTAATTTTTAGATTATTGCGTTTTGAAAATGCAGATAATCAGTTTTTAGTGTTTGGGATTGCACTTTGAAAACACAAAATAATCAGATTTTTAAGGCTACCAAAACGCAATAATCTATAAGCAGCTCCACCCCTGCTTTTCCAAAACGCATAATCTGTTTTGAATAATCAATCCCAAACACCCCCTAAATAAGTTGATAACTAATAACGGCATAACGCACCTGCAAAAGGGAGTTCACCAGATTCAATGAGTTCGGGAAGACAGAAGAAAACCCACAGGCAACAAGCGCTCATTGTACGGACATATATAATCGGCAATCCCACATCATTAGCTACATCACAAGTGTACCCCATAATCCCATCAGCAATTATGCAAGTTACAGGTCTGCGTGAATCCGAATTCAGTCTGCCAGAAGTCAAGAGCTCTTTAAACAGGATCTTGGTTTTGACTTTCAAAGAGTCAAACATTTCCATAAGCCGATCCCCGGATCGAGGATGATCATCCGGAAGTCCATCAGATATGGTTTCTAAACGAAAACCAGGGTAAGCATCAAAGCGGGACTGTATATTCGAATACTTGAGGAGACGGGTGTGAATATGATCAGTGACAAGAAACGTGACGTGCAGGCCCGAGAGACATAGAAGCTCGGCTAACTTGAACATTGAGTTAACAGGACCTTGTAATGGCAAGGGGAATATAAGCACATGAGGTGGCAGTGTCTTTTGATCCATATCGGAAACCGGGGGCAAGTGTATTGATTCGGGCGCTGTAGAAGGAACATCAGCAGCTTATTATATGCCTCAAAGTCATAAATCTAACTAAAACTAGAGTCCTAAATTGATTTACAGTAATCACATTTATAGATTATATAGTTATCAATTCTCTCTATATAACCAACACAATATCTATAGATAAAATTTACAGTTAAAATCATTAATTCAAAAAAGTGCCAAGTAAAAACTAACTGTTATAGTGCTTCCAAGATTCAGCCCCAAATTGGGAGGAATAATAACTTTATTAAATTTCAACCTAAAAAGGTAAAACTAGCAAATCAAATAATAATCGTCTTAACCAGAAACTATATATCATAAGTGAATACTGATAAATCAGTGGAGGGAGATTACCTGGAGGATTCAACACACCAGATTAATCTGTATTTGGAATAATGAAGATAATCGAGCAAGACCAAAAGGTCAATAAATAGTCGCCGCCCTTGGTCAAGGCACTTATTATTTTAAATTTATTTTTGGACATTGTAAAAGTAAATTTTATTATAGTTTATTTATTTATTTATTTATTTTTGACATGTCAACTCGAAGCCCCATGCAGTACTTTGGCAAATTCCTGCGAATTAGTCAGGACGCGAACTTGCAATCGCAGGGTAGGAAACAGACTAAGCCTTAAAACCTCCCACCTCCACCACTCCGTCGTGGCTTCATTGGCAAATTCTATTGATAGATTTCAAACATATCAAACTCATAAATCCAACTCTGCCATTTTCTCTAGAAGCCTTTTTCTTTATATTTTTTAAGGCGTAGTTTAATGGTTAAATCCTAGTCTTAACAACATTCATGTCACAAGTTTAAGTCCTCCCACACGTCGGCCCTTTCAACCTTAATGGGTATGATTTTTCGATGGACGATAATCGAACTTGTGACCAACCCTGGACGGGAACTCTCTAAAGAAGTCAACCCTCTCACCTCAAACCAGCTGGGCTAGAGATCATCGGCGCCTTTTTCTTTATATGGAATAGCTTTTAAAAACTAAATCACACCGATACCCCTAGGGTTAACTTTTATACGAAATTACCGATAGTGTTGGGTTGTTTGTAAGGTTACCACATTTTTCATTCCTAGAATAAATGAATGAATGTTTGTTAAATAATTATGTTAAGTTAGAAGTTATTACGTTTTGCTGTATTAAAACACAAGTTTTATATAAGCGTACCATCTCAACAAATAACAAAGTAGTTAATGTAATAAAAAAAAAAACAGACAAAATGGTTTTGTTCTATGATACATTAGGCTAATGAATAATGATGCATACATCTAACATCATCTATTAGTTGGTCCAACCTTACATAAGATGATCCACCTTTCCTTTTTCCTACCCAAAATTTTCATCTTATTTGCATTGTCAATCAACTCTCCCTTTGTTTCCATAACATCTCTTATCATTTTCTCGATTATGTTTCTCTTCCATCTCCATTCTTCATCTGACCCGATCTTCCATGATTTACTCACAAACTTGCTATTCACTTGTTGATCCAATGACGAGGGACAACATATTGTTGGCACACCCTCAACAAACCCTTGAATGATCGAATCCCATTGACCACGTGTCAAGAACCCACCAATTGCTTTATGGGCCAATACTTGCACATTTGAAGCTGATCCAATAATGTAACCCCTCTCCTTTGTGCCCTTAAGGATCTTTGGTGGGACTCGACCCTCTTCAATTATGGACTCATTTTTTCTTACCCATAAGAATCTTTTCCCACTATTCACCAAACCATGCCAAAGCTCGCGAGTTTGAACCCACTCGAGTTGGGCTTGATTTTCAATGTTTACATAAAGAATAGATTTGGGTTGTTGCGAGTCTAGCCACATTATGCAATTATTGTTTTCTTCAAGGGAATAGTTCAACAATGGAATAAGTCGTTCGGCTTCTTGCCTAACCCCAAGGTGTGTGTGAATTGGGCCAATGGGATAGAGGTTTGGACAAATGGAACGAACTTGTGAAAGTATGGGCCCATCTAATGCTTTGAAGGTGTTAAGTATGAGCCCATGGGCTCGAGAAAGCTCTCTAATATGTTTCCTAAGATGCTTCATGGTAGGATGGGTCCAGTCACTTGATTGGCACATGTTTGCGAGATCACTGGCTTTGAGAATCCCGTTCATGCCGGGAACACGTCTTGTAATCGAATCCGCATTACTTCCTGAAATAAGATTATATAACACAATCAAATTTTGATGTACTAATTTTAAAACATTTGAAATCACGAGTTATGAATCTACATAGCCTACCTATGGTGGGCTCAACTTTTAAAGTGCCCAAAGTGGATGCCAAAATCAAGGATCTTTCCGTTAAAAAAAATAAAAAAAGCTTAAAATCGTAACGTAAGAAAATACGATAAGGCATGTTTTGTATACGATTTTTAAAAGGCACACAATCACATATATTGAAGTTGAAGTGAATTTTAGTTTAAAAATAACTCTTTAAAGTATATATGATTGTTTGCACTTTCTATCAAAAACTTACAATTAAATGAAGTTAGGCAAACAAATTAAGAGGCTCTGAAAGGTTAAGAGCTGAATCATTCAGCATCCCTTATTAGCTTAATGGTTCAGCACTTAATCATTATATTCAGATGCTGAAACAAACAGTCTGAATGTTGAATGATTCAAACCTGAATGGTTAAAAGGCTGATTAAGAGGCTACCAAACAGCCCATAAGTCACCTATTCAAATTATAGGCAAACAAATTCACATAGATGAATCACAAAATTCATCAGAACGCTTTCTAATACGTTGAAAAGGCCAAAACTCGCAATCATATTCAAATAATCGAAAAATGATGCTCGGCCTTAGTATATATAATCAAGAAAATTGCGTCCCTAAGCGACTACTTATTTTTTTTATGCACCCACCTCTCGTTGAATCAGAAACATGATGGTCGCGGGTTGGGTCAGGAAGATTGGAAAGAACCCAAAGGGAACAAGGGCTTGATGACAAAGCAGAAATAACAGGAACATGAATCTCCTTAGCAACCTCGTACACAAAGGTCATGTAACCATCAGATATAATGCAGCTCACGGGTCCAACTTCATCAGAAACCAACCTTACCGAAGTCAACAAGTCTTTAAAAACCGGTTTCGTAAAGATCTCCATAGAGTCCAACAACTGATCAGTGGCAATAGACTGTGGATGATCTAGTGGCAGTCCATCGGAGATGGTGTGGAGGCGGATACTTGGACGTGAATTTAAGTGAGAATATTGGATTGGAGGGATGAGTGGATATGGATTTAAACGAGACTCGATGTTGACGTGGTGGAAGAGGAGGCTTTTGGTGTAGGGAATAAGGAGAAAGGTGATGTCTAGACCAGAAAGACAGAGGAGCTCTGCTAAATCAAACATGGTGGTTATCGGACATTGAATAGGTGAAGGGAAGACGAGGACGTGAGGAGGCAAGGACATGGTCGTTTCATCCATTTGACTTTCTTTTTCAAGTATAAAAACTACTAATCTTGGCCTATATATATAAGTTGCAAAATGTTAACTTGTTGTGATTAACAAACCCTTCTTATTAGTTGAGTTTGGAATTTTATATTGGTTGGAAAGTTAACTAAAGCTAATATAAAATAAGTTATTAAAAAAAATATATCATAATCTTGTGAAAGACTTTTTTTTAATAAACAATCATTTAAATATAGTAAGTTTGATTATGAGTATCCACTCCACCGGGTCAATGTGTTGAAAACATGTTACATTAATTATTTGGAATAACGAGCTAAAGACTTCGATTTAACAAAAATAATAATAATAAAGGGTTGTTTGGTTGATTAAGTGCTGAATCATTAAGATGTCTGAATGGTTAAGAGGCTCTGAATGATTAAGTGCTGAATGGTTCAGCTATGCACCAAGTCTAAATGTTTCAACTCTTAATCATTCCATTCAGAGCCTTTTATATATTGAAACAAACAGACTGAAAACTGACAAACAGACTGAATACTAAATCATTCAGAGCTGAATGATTTAGAGTCTCATTAAGAGGCTACCAAATAGGCCCTAAGACTGTGGGACATGGAAACAGGGAAGGAGTCGGGAGCTCATGTGGCATCCATCCCCGTCAGGGAACATCGCCCCGTCCCAACTTTGGTTAGCACGGGGAGATCTCCCCTCCTTCCCCGAAGCAACTTTTTCCTTTTAAATAAAATAATAATTGATGGACGGGGTCAATCATGGTATTTTATATGCTTAACTATGTGTTTTTAGTGTTGTTTGAATGTTTATATGCTTTGAATGTGATAACTACGCAACTTTGTGTGATTATAGGTTAAATGGCATATTTGGATGGATTTGGAAGCTTAAATGTGGTTGAGGTTGAGTTTGGATGGTGAACCGAAGATATAAAGGTGTTCATGGATGTTGAAGCGTTAAAGAGAAATTTTGGATAAGCCAAGAACACCCGAGTTGGGGGCTACTACTACTACTACTACTAATAATAATAATAATAATAATAATAATAATAATAATAATAATAATAATAGAGACAATTTCTCGTGACTACTAATAATAATAACTAGTTAAGAGCCCGCGCTTCGTTGCGGGGTTTGCGTGGCCTGACGTACACAATGATTGATCCGGCTAAACCTTTACAAAATGCCTACACCTTTTATCTATCATATACTAACACACAATTGCCTACTCAACACTTCTGTATAAGTAAAAGTAGCATTCATATTTTAGTACCTGCTTCAACCACAAAATATGGGGATATTATACTATTAACTTGATGATGAAATGAATCGAGAGCTCATCTTCAAGTTATTTCTAAACTTTGAAGTTGAGGACATAAGAAACACATGCGGCACTTAACCAAAACAATTATATAAACCTATTTGTTATGATTACACAACATAGATATGCTGATTTGGTTCACAATTTTGATGCTTGTACTGTGTTTTATGCTTTGGATGATGGGTTGGGTCCATTTCATTCCTTATAGATTAACAAAACCCACATAAAAAAGTAAAAAAAATTCAACTAACAAACCATAAACCAAGTAACCTGTACATATTCGAGGTGTGTGATCAACAAATTCGACTTTTTCACATGGATCTATCAACTGAAAAGCTGCATTTTGATCTTCATATCTCGGGTCGGGTACCCGGAAGCCTTCCAGTTTCCAGACCGATCACCGGAGAGGGCCTCCAACACAGGTAACCATATAAGTGGTGCTGTAGCCGATTGGTTTAATTGAAGGTTGAAATCTAATCCGTGTTTTGCTCGGCTTTCGAAAGCAGAAAACAAATCAAGTGATTGAGGATTCTTAACGGATATTCGCTAGGAAAGGCACCTGATTCACCATCACCGACTCCTCCAGTCGCCGGAACGACTACCATCGCACCATCGAAGTCACCCGTCCGACCGTCACAGCTACCATCCACTACCGAAACTTCTAACGTCATCTCCGCTATCGTCACTCGGGTACCAATCGTCTTAGTTAACGACCATCACCTTCATATTCCTCGACTCTTAGAAACCACCACTTAGGTGTCGTTTCGATGACGGAACATCCTCGGTACTATCGTCGTTGCCGAGGTGGGTCATTGCAACGGTTTCCCTGTCCATCTTATATTTTTGTTTTGTTTGTTGGACTTATGTTTAAAGGATATTAAGGTTGAAGAAGATGAAAAAGGGTTTTGATGGAAAAGATTATGACGTTTGTGAGTCTTGAGTAGGGCTGTTCACGAGCCGAGCCGATCCGAACGGAGCTTTGCTCATGCTTGGCTTGTTTACAAACCGAACCGAGCGGAGCGGCTCGTTTACAATCGAGCCGAAAATCGAACGAGCATTCTTCAAGCGCAAATTTTTCGAGCGAGCGCCGAGCGAAAATCGAGCGGAGAGTAATATGGACGATCATAAAATTGCGATGTTTCCTTCGATGTTTTCATTGTCGGGTGACAACTAAGGTCGAAATGTCCGATGATAACACTAATATTGAGATCCTAGTGTCTAAGGATGAGGTTTAGATTGAGGCTGGTGAGGTGATGAGCATACATCAGAGAACATTTATTGCATTATGACGTAGGTGTGATATCAATCGATAATTAGCAATAGACGACTAACAGCATAAAGAAGTCAAGACTGTCACCTCATGACTTATTGTTTTACAATTAAATCTAGTGTTAAATTTTTTTTATTGAGTTAAGTGGGCTATTATATTATGTTTGCATATACTAAGCCAAATCCAATAGAATGTTATATATAAAGCCATAAATTTATCTGTAAATTGTGTGTATATCTATTATGAAATAAATAAAAAATTATTCGAGCCGAACCGAGCCGAGCGTACCTTTGCTCGTGCTTGGCTCATTTACAAACCGAACCGAGCCGATTGGCTCATATACAACCGAGTGGAAGATCGAGCGAGCATTTTTCGAGCAAATTTCGAACGAGCGGCGAGCAATCGGCGAGCGCCGAGCCTTTTGAACAGCCCTAGTCTTGAGAGAGAGAGAAAGCAGTTGAAAGGTGAAAGAGGTATCTAAGAATAAAATAATAGAGACTTGAGATGGCTGGAACGTTGGATCAAAAATGGACGGTCGAGATACGCGTACTGTTCCTAAGGCAAGACAGATTTTAATTATATATAGAATATACAATAATAATAAAAAGGAGAATGTATGGAGGACTTTTGCCTCGTGAATGATAAGAAAGAAAAGAAATAAAAGTCAAAGTAGTAGGGGGCTAGAGCTGTATTAGGAGGAAATAGAAGCAGCCAATGGTAGCCGTAAGACTACTCGGAGTGGTGGAGGAAAGAGGGGGATGAAGCACCATGTGACACTTGTGGGACCCCTGTAGGGGGAAAAATTATGGGGAGTGGAAGCCTGGAAGGGGGGAAGAGGGGGGAAGAAAATAATATTATATTGTGTTAAAAAAAAAAAAAAAGCTGGCCAATCAAATGGTGCCACCTCACCCCACCAAAATGCCCTACACCAAGGTGACTGCCCCCGCCCTCCTCCTTCCTGCCCTCTCCACGCCAGGGTGGCGGTGGTGTTCCCCCCTTCCCGCCCCTCCCCTGTAACATCGCAAAATTTTCCCCAGAATTTTAATACATAAAAGCCCTTATATATATATATATATATATATATATATATATATATATATATATATTTTTTTTTTTTTATTACACCTTTATCATTAATATTATACAAATGTGCCTAAGTCTTTATCCTAACTCACAACTTATATACATACATAAATGTATATAAATAATAATAATAATAATAATAATAATATGATTCTAAATTCTTTTGTTTTTTTTTCACATACAAGATTTTTTTTTTAAATAAAGCCTTGAGTCAAATAGTCAAAGTCTTAGTCAAACAGTCAAAGTCTTAGTCAAATAGTCAATTCATCATAAAACCTTACTTTATGGTGTTGACCAATTTTAATGGCTAATTGACTCCAAAACTAGTATAAAAACCCACCTATGACCCATTATACTTTGCACCTCTAAATCGATTGTTTCAATCCGATTAAACTTTCCCTCATACCTTTCTTCTATAGTCTATTACTTCTACAATTGAAGCTTTGATTATAAGCTCTTGTAATTGGCGAATTGGAAGCTTGATATTCTTTCTTTTTCGTTTTCTTCAATTTGGACTAGCTACGTTGTTGAGTCTTTGGGATTCGCCTCGCATACATTCACAACACATTATTCTATTTTTTTTACGAGACATAACATTTTGCTAAGGTGAGTTTTACATAGCCCCTTTTCTATTTATCACCATTTTTGGGGTGAAACATGTTACAACAATATTTATGCAATTCAATCATCAATGTGTCTATGTGTATTTCTATGTTGCATTATGTCTTGAACATGACTAGGGTAAGCACAATTCTAGCATAAACATTCATCAGCCAAACGGTATACATTGATAGATCTATTGGACTGACAATCCCACCCGGATACGTGCCTCCTACAAAGGTTGCGTGGGTGTTTGTTACTGCAATATAAACGAGTGAACCATGAGCGTATGGGATGTACCACAATACAACAAGTCACAATGGTTGATTATGCACTCGATTTACTTCTAGTATGTTTTCACATATGGACTAGATTGCCATGACACATGAATTGCACAACAATTTTATTCGATTATCAAAACCTATGTAATTCTCACCAACATTTGTTGACCCAAAAAATATTTTCAACTTAACATGTTTCAGGTTCTACTTGCTTGAAGATTTGATTGATGCTTGAAGATGTTTTCATAGTTTAATTCAATTTGATGTACAAATTCTTAGAACAATTGTATGTAACTTATTTAAATTATTTAATGAAATTTATTATTCACCATGAGCTACTGAACAATCATCAATACGTGACATCCCGATGTTTCCGCCATCGGTTGGGGTGTTACAGATTGGTATCAGAGCCATGGTTATAGGGAATTAGGTTATTAGAAAAATAATCTAGTCTATAACCATAGGATTTAACCAGTACTTGCTTCTTTTACTTGCTATTCTCTATCTCCCTCCTACTTCTTATCTCTACATTAATCCCTACGAGAAGGTTGCTCTCCATCACTGGATCCACTCTTAGACTAATAAGGCAAAACCCTCAGGTTTAACCTGAACCACCTTGAGATCTCGTCGAAGTTCTAGATTTTAATAACGAACACGTGCAATCTGGAAGGGTGAACGCCTGTATTCTGAGTCTTCTGTCTAGGCTGGCATTGCGCATATATCCCAATCAGACGAGGGACCCGGATGCCTACCTGGGAATTCTCGGGATGAGTGTTCACTTATAGGCTAAAGCATGTCTTCATATGTTATTAGAATTTAGAATCTTTGATAAGTCAACGTTTTCGTTTATTCGTTTTAATTAAATGAATAAATGATTACATTCCTTATATTACCTCATTGTCCTTCATTCAACCCATATCTTATTGAACATTCATTACCCAAATCACTTCCGTAACCGATGCCCTAAACTAAACAGAGATCAAGATCCTCCAGCTACCTAACCGCAAGTCTCACCATTTGACTATTGGTTGCTTTTATTCTATGTATTGACGCTATTTGATTCAAGTAATAAAATATTTGTCTGAGAGTTGTTACATGGTGCATGATTGTTTGAATGTGAACTAATTATATAAATCTATACAACTACAACTCATATACTGTGCTTGTTATACTTGCTTGCATAAACATGTTATCAATTTGCAACCTATATGTATAATAAATGTTGTACTTAATAGAGGTCATCATGCCTTTTCAACAGTCGGGAGAGGCCCTACAATCTGCTCCACGACTGGTGGAGGCTATCGAACCTACTCAACGATTGGTAGAGGTCATTATGCCTTTTCAACAGTCGGGAGAGGCCCTACAACCTACTCCACGACTGGTGGAGGCTATCGGACCTGCTCAACAATCGGTGGAGATATAGAAGGACGCAAAACTTTAATGTAAGGTAAATTGGTGATTGCGGTCCGGAACGTAATCATGAATTTACAGGTACGTTAAGGTAGTGTGAAATTCTATCAAGGTTTTCAGTAAATAACCAATTATAAACTCTAGTTACCTGGTAGTTCATTTAGTCTTTCTATAGTCAATCAACTCATGCATTTCTTTTAGGAGTCCTAAAACTTAAGATTCTTATTCTCCTTGCTATTTCAGATGAACCTAATCCAACCCTTAAAACTCACACATATCAAAACTCTTATCCAAATTATTCGAAACAGTTTATTTTGTTACCTATAAATTTATGTCATGCCTTAACTCGAAACTTCCCAAACCACCCTTGTCCTAATTTCTACCCAATCACCTTTAACCCTGTGTTTTCAATAAACTTCGGGACGAAGTTCCTAAAAGTAGGGGAGACTGTAACATCGCAAAATTTTCCCCAAAATTTTAATACATAAAAGCCCTTATATATATATATATATATATATATATATATATATATATATATATTTTTATTACACCTTTATCATTAATATTATACAAATGTGCCTAAGTCTTTATCCTAACTCACAACTTATATACATACATAAATGTATATAAATAATAATAATAATAATATGATTCTAAATTCTTTTGTTTTTTTTTCACATACAAGATTTTTTTTTTAAATAAAGCCTTGAGTCAAATAGTCAAAGTCTTAGTCAAACAGTCAAAGTCTTAGTCAAATAGTCAATTCATCATAAAACCTTACTTTATGGTGTTGACCAATTTTAATGGCTAATTGACTCCAAAACTAGTATAAAAACCCACCTATGACCCATTATACTTTGCACCTCTAAATCGATTGTTTCAATCCGATTAAACTTTCCCTCATACCTTTCTTCTATAGTCTATTACTTCTACAATTGAAGCTTTGATTATAAGCTCTTGTAATTGGCGAATTGGAAGCTTGATATTCTTTCTTTTTCGTTTTCTTCAATTTGGACTAGCTACGTTGTTGAGTCTTTGGGATTCGCCTCGCATACATTCACAACACATTATTCTATTTTTTTTACGAGACATAACATTTTGCTAAGGTGAGTTTTACATAGCCCCTTTTCTATTTATCACCATTTTTGGGGTGAAACATGTTACAACAATATTTATGCAATTCAATCATCAATGTGTCTATGTGTATTTCTATGTTGCATTATGTCTTGAACATGACTAGGGTAAGCACAATTCTAGCATAAACATTCATCAGCCAAACGGTATACATTGATAGATCTATTGGACTGACAATCCCACCCGGATACGTGCCTCCTACAAAGGTTGCGTGGGTGTTTGTTACTGCAATATAAACGAGTGAACCATGAGCGTATGGGATGTACCACAATACAACAAGTCACAATGGTTGATTATGCACTCGATTTACTTCTAGTATGTTTTCACATATGGACTAGATTGCCATGACACATGAATTGCACAACAATTTTATTCGATTATCAAAACCTATGTAATTCTCACCAACATTTGTTGACCCAAAAATATTTTCAACTTAACATGTTTCAGGTTCTACTTGCTTGAAGATTTGATTGATGCTTGAAGATGTTTTCATAGTTTAATTCAATTTGATGTACAAATTCTTAGAACAATTGTATGTAACTTATTTAAATTATTTAATGAAATTTATTATTCACCATGAGCTACTGAACAATCATCAATACGTGACATCCCGATGTTTCCGCCATCGGTTGGGGTGTTACATCCCCCCCCCCCCACCCACTCCGGGCACTCTAAAGGTCTTTTATTCAGCTGTAATCTACGATGGGTATGAGAATATTTTGGGAAGTTTGTTGGATTTGATATATAAGAAAAAGAAGCTTGTACCCTAAGGAGGCAGCCTCCATGCACGAAAATTAGCAATCTTTTGGAGCACTTTGGAGTTACAATCACACCATTATTCATCATCATTCATCCATATCTTCAATTCTCATCAACATGTTCGGTATTATTATTCAAACTTTTGATTTGGTTCTTGTTACCATGAGTGGCTAAACATCTTGTAATCACCTCCGGGTGTATAGTTTAATTGTGAAACTTGAATTTTGTTTACTTTGCTTTATGGATTATTTTTCATTTAGTTAAAGAATATTTGTGGTTTTTATCATTTAAACAATTCACTTGTTTTCAATTGCTTATCTTATTATCATTCACATTCGGTTTTTCTTGTATCGTGAGTAGTTTGATAATTGGGAGGGTAGGTGATACTTGTGGGTTGGTAATTGAATTGTACAAGTTATTATTAAAAACTTGTGTTCGGTTATCACTTGATTTGAACCGCCCAACAAAACTATGTCTATGTAGTATCCAATCATTTAAACAAGAGTAAGGTGGATCATTAACCAGAAGCCTGGAGGGGATTACTTCTTTTACATTATCGTTTACAACTTCTTAAATTCGTTTTCTTAGAATTCTGAAACAAACAACAAATCAATTAGATTTTTAATTTATTAGTTAAATTTACAAAACTACTCTTTCCACCAATTCCCTGTGGAGACGACTCAACTTCCATATACTACCATTTTCATTATTTTTGACCGACCTAACGACATCGATCAATAATGAAGAAACACCAATATAACAATCTATATATAAGAGCACAATGAAGAGATGATTGTGAGGACGGTTATAGACACTCTAATACAGACTATTACAAATGTTTAGACTATAATCTATCTTTCACAATTATCACCGAAATCTCTAAAGGTTTCTCTGTTGAGGAGTGAATGAATCATTCTCCTGGGGGAGAAGGGGTATTTATAGGCCTTCGAGATGTTCTGTGATTGGTTGGATTGAGAATGACAGTTGTATTTGTATGATCGCAAGCCATTAGTACTGTCAGCGCTGACGTCCTGCGATTGGTCCACGTGTCCTGTATTCGTCCTTTTCTGTACCTCGTACCTGCAGACGATCATGGAGCAGGGAATGACAGCCTCTGATTGGCCACACGTCCCTTTCTTTGTCGGATTGCAGCTGGCACGTATGAGGTTGTGTGCGCCGGCTTCTAGAAGGTCTGGTCAACATTCTTGCTGACGTGTTATGTAGATGTGGGACCGTGCGCACGCGCAGGTACATATCTCTTCAAATAAAAAAATAGAAGAGGGAACCATTTTCTTGCTTTTGGGAAAGGAGAAGGGAGAATGATGTGACGCTAAGGTAGACAAGAGGGAAGATGTGATGCTGAGGTGAGCAAGAACCTCTACTTGTGGGGCCCATCTCATCATATACACTTTCTTCATCGTTCCTTCAAGTAAGTCGGCCAGAATGTTTTGACCATCTTCCACCCCAGAGTCAGGCCTAATGACCCACAAAAAGTTTCTCTTGGAATTCACTAGCCCGTACCAAAGCTCAACGAGCTCTACTCTATTTTACATGGTCATGCTTTCAAAATTAACATAATTTTTTTTATCGGCAAATTACTTTCATTCAACACCCAAAATATACATCACATTGTACAAGTAAGGCACTAACACAATTTAAAACACCCGCCAAAATCACATGTAGTTACTACTGTTATCACAAAAACTCCTACCCTATGTCGTCAAAAATCACGCATCTCATCTAACCACGCCAAGCAAGTATGAGCTTCCTCCCAAAGACTTTGAGGATCGTAGTAATGAACTAATGATGTCATTTGACCTTCTCAACTCTTAAACTCTTAAATACTAAGTAAACAACTTTTAATACAATTTTTGACATGTTCCCCCCTTTTGTTTTCTAACTAAAAATTCAATAAAAAAAAATTATGACTATATTTTTGGGTTTTATCCTTCATTTGGTATGCACCGTAACCGATTGAGCCCCCCCCCCCCCCCCCCCCCCCCCCTCTCTGTGGTCCCCGGGTATTCAACCGCTAATTGTATTATATGATTTTAGATCAATGTAATACACGTGACGGTATTCTTTTATGCATATCATGACTTTATTATTTGGTTTCTTCTTCTGGTTGCTATAGCGAGCACCAATATCTAACTAACCGGTAAAAACCAACCGAATTCCCACCGCATCATGGTTGAATCCTATTTGTTATATTTATTTTTTTCAAAGTTTGATAACTATTGGAAAAATGAATTAAAATAAAATGTAGAATATATAATTTGATTGTCAAGAAAACCCCGGACACTTCTAGTTACGTAGCTAAATAATTCATTTAAATGGAAAAAAAGTGCCCTTTCTATTTTTATCTAGAATCTAGATAGATATAGAAGCATTTAGAACTCGCCACCTCATCAAATCTTTCTCCTATAAATTATTCACTTGATCACATCTACACTCTCATCAGATAAACACAATTATCATTCACATAGCCAAAACCACATACATAATAAACAAGTTTCAGCCATGTCAATCATTCCAAGCTTCTTTACCGGCAGCAGAAGCAACATATTCGACCCATTCTCCAGCGAACTCTGGGACCCCTTCCAGGGCTTCTCCAGTGTCATCAACAACCTCCCTGAATCAGCACGTGAAACAACGGCCATAGCCAATGCTAGAGTCGACTGGAAGGAGACTCCAGAGGCTCACGTCTTCAAGGCGGACTTGCCTGGGCTAAAGAAGGAGGAGGTGAAGGTAGAGGTTGAAGAAGGTAGGGTGTTGCAGATAAGTGGAGAGAGGAGCAGAGAGAATGAGGAGAAGAATGATAAGTGGCATAGAGTGGAGAGGAGCTCTGGGAAGTTTGTAAGGAGGTTTAGGTTGCCGGAAAATGCGAAAATGGATCAAGTCAAGGCTGCGATGGAGAACGGTGTGCTGACTGTCACCGTGCCGAAAGAGGAGGAGAAGAAGCCTGAAGTGAAGGCCATTGATATCGCCGGCTAGGGCCTTGGATGCTAGGTGGTGTGTTGCAGTGGTCTTTTTTTGTAATGTGTTATGTGATGAAGTTATCTATACTATTTTCGTGGTGTGTTTTTGTGGGTTTTGTATGGTTATTTGTTTGCTATATGGTTTGAGTGAATAAAAACTTATATTTCATATAGATATCGGTTATTGTTCCCATTGGCGAAGCTTAGTTGGGGCCGGCGAGGGCGGCCGACCCCCCCGAATTTTCGCATAGAAGTACCGATTATATAATATTCGTATAGAAAATTTTGAAAATATAGGGTTTTGACCCCCTAAAACTGGTTTTCGACCCCCCGAAACTAGCGACTTCGGACTCCCCGGTGACTTCTGACCCCCCGAACCTTCGGGTCAAGCTTCGCCACTGATTGTTCCATCTCATAAATTGGTTGCTGGTGACAAAACTTGAAGTGATTGATTATAAGGCTTATTTTTATTTGAAGTATCCCATTTGCTTTTGATAACATTTTAATTAGTTACTTTGATAGTAATTATTTGTGCTTAAAGTTCATACAAGGATAGTCATTTCAACAATTTCTCCCCAAGAGTCTTTTATGCCCTACACACCTACGCGTAACAAGTTAGAGAATGGGTAGTTCTCATTTTAACAAAAGTTTATTGGAAAAAAATACTTTGAAAGTTGAGATTATTGTAGAGAATTTTTCTTAAATACATATCATCATTTTACTAATGAGCCAAAGTTTAAATTATTTAAATCGAATTCCCTTAGTTTCTTATAGTTTTAATTTAGATTTTATTAGAAAACGGTATGTGTCACCGTGAAAGGAAATTTTGTTGGCTCGTTTAATTGTTTGACTCGGGCCCAAACAAGCAAATTACAAATTGGACCAGATTTATTACGGGTTGGAGTTGGAATCAAAATCGCTTGGAGATAAAGATCGAATTCATTGTCGGTAGAGAAGATAAATCAAACGTCAATAGTTTGAATTAGTTTAGTTGTTTTATATATTTTTATTCTTATCTTTTAGCTTTCCTTTTTATAGTCAAATAGGATTCTTTTAGTATATAAGGTAGGCTTCTCTTTAGTTTTTTACATAGACTTCGATTGTTTTTTTTTTGTTTTGTTTGCTTTGATATAAGATTGGAGTTTTGTGTTGATTCTTTGTTTTGGGTAATAACTATTCACAGAAATAGTTTTTTGTTGAAAGTCTTGTTTTGGTTTTGTTTTGATATAACAAAGTGTTTGTGATAAAGTTTATCACAAAGCAGAAGACGAGAAACTTTGAGTTTGTGTTCTGTTCACAATTCACTTGTGATCAAGTTTGTTTTGACCCAATTGAAACCAACAAATTTTACCCACTAGTTATATGTAAAATTGAAAAAATAAAAATAATATTCATAAAGCAAATTGTACAATCATGGATGCATACAAAATTGGAAATTAATATATATAATAATAATAATCAGTATTAAGTCCCCTCATTGTAATGAGGACGTAAAACTGTATCAAGTAGCAGCAATGGCACACCAGCATTAGCAACCACTAATACCAAAAAAACTTGTATAAAAAAGAAATAAAAAAAAAATAAAACCTAACAAAAAATAAACGTAAAAACTTTGAACTACACAAGCAAAATGTAAACATATAAAACAATAACAAAGTCGACACACACGCATGTTGTGACGGGTTAACTTGTAAAACTTAAACAGTATAAAACAAAAAAATAAATAAAAGATAAAAAGTATAAGGAATTAAAGTTGAAAAAAAAAATTGGTTTTAAGTTATAAAAATATACAAGAATCTATATATTAAAAGAAACAGTTCAACGGTAAATCACTCTCAAGGGCACAGTTTTTAAGGGGCGGGGAGGGGCGCCCCCCCCCCCCCCCCCCCCCCCGAATTTTCGGTCAGAAGTTTCGATTATATCGTATTTGTATAGAAATTTTTTTATATATATACGGTTTCGACCCCCCGAAACTAGTGATTTACGACCCCCGAAGTTTCGGGTCAAGCTTCGCCATTGATCACTCTAACATACACCATTCAACAATTAGCTGCCACGTATAATAAATACAAACTAAGCAGCTAAAGACCAAATAAATGTTTGTGTTTTTGTGGTACTTACTTTTTTTTCACATTTCATGATTGAAATTTGAAATACATTTTCTTTATCGTGTTCTTTTTATAGGTTTTTATTCGTCGTGCATACGTTTCCGTTTAAATTTATTAAAACTCAACCCAACCCATCGATTATTTTTGGGTTCTCACTTTTGCTTGCTATATCATATGCCAATATTGTAACGAGCCGTTATTTGTAGGATTCCTATCACCAGTGGCGAAGCTTGGTTTGTGAAACGGTGGGGGTCGGACTCAATTTTTTTCGGTCGGTAGTGGCAAATTGGTGGGGGCTGGACTCAACCCAGACTCAATTTACCTATGAAAATCGCAAATTTGTACTACTGCGCCAGAAAACAGGGGGCCCTGGCCCTTCTTATCCGTTGCCCTTGCCTGTCACGTCCCCGTAACAACGCGCGGGTTTATACGCTCCTAGTTGAAGTAAAAGTATAAAAGCAAAAGATATCAAAAAAATTAAAGATTGATATAACTTACTAAAATTAGTACGTATAAAATTTTTAAAAATAGTGATAAATCAATTTGTTGTAGATGTAGAACCAGCTATTAAAATTCTTTAGATAAAATAACAAAATTCTGTGTGAAAAAAGGTATGTTGGGCCTCGTAAAGACGAAGAGACAGATCAAGATCAAAAGCCCACTTCACTCTTCCTCTTTCCAGAGCTCTGGAACATTTCAGAAAAGTCCCATTCTTCAACCTTCAAGAGAAGCCTAGAAATTACTATCCCTTCTTCCCTTCTATAAATACCCATCTCCTATCAACCTTCAACCATCATCAGACAACAATCATCAATCCATTCCTTAATATAATAAATACCCCAACAAACAATGTCGATCATTCCAAGCTTCTTTACCGGTAGCAGAAGCAACATATTCGACCCATTCTCCAGCGAACTCTGGGACCCTTTCCAGGGCTTCTCCAGTGTCATCAACAACCTCCCTGAATCAGCACGTGAAACAACAGCCATAGCCAATGCGAGAGTCGACTGGAAGGAGACTCCAGAGGCTCACGTCTTCAAGGCAGACTTGCCTGGGCTGAAGAAGGAGGAGGTGAAGGTAGAGGTTGAAGAAGGTAGGGTGTTGCAGATAAGTGGAGAGAGGAGCAGAGAGAATGAGGAAAAGAATGATAAGTGGCATAGAGTGGAGAGGAGCTCTGGGAAGTTTGTAAGGAGGTTTAGGTTGCCGGAGAATGCGAAAATGGATCAAGTCAAGGCTGCGATGGAGAACGGTGTGCTGACGGTCACTGTGCCTAAGGCTGAAGTGAAAAAGCCGTCTGTGAAGGCTATTGATATTTCTGCCTAAGGAAGAACAAAGTGTTAATTAATTACTATACTTGTGTGATGATAATAATTAATAATTAATAAATATGGATATGTGAGTTTGTTGTGTGTTTAGGCAGTGTTAGAATCTGCCTGGTGGAACTTTTGTATTTTGTGTGGAAGTATAAAATAATATGATGTAAGTTTTATTGTTTGTGTTACCAATAACTGTTTACAAACTTTTACGGTCAATTTTCGCGTTGGTAATGTGTTAGCGTATCGTTTTAGAGCAACGGTGTAGCTGAAAGCATGCTGTTAATGTTGTATGTGAGACATTAACTTCACAATTTCTTCATAATGTGTTAAGAGCATCTAGGCTATAAGAGCATCCTATTCACAACACCATAATCATTGATACACAGTCCTATCGATAAAATGATTTGAATTACTTTATTGGGGTTCTCTCCCCTTTTAGCCAATGTTGAATCGATGACCAACCCACTTGGTTCTCTATAACTGTACGAGCATTCACATTGGGTTCTCTATATATTTGTGAGTGAAATTTCCGTATTTTGATCACTGACCATGAGTGGAGGAGGTGTTCGTCTTTGGTACGATGTTACGAACCGAATCGTTATCCAAATGGTCCAAAGAAAATAAGAAGGGACCTTGAGAGAGTTCAAAGTTATAGAAGACACTAATTCATCATTTTCATTCACAACTCCAAAGGAAACACCTACTACTACGGTACTACTTAGATAACCAAACACAAGAGAAGCTAAACTACTATCACTATCCCACTACATGGTATTGGCTTAACAATAGGAAATGCTAGTAATGGAGATAATGGGGGTAAGCCTTGCTGGAAATCGTGGCGCATAACATACAACACTTTTCGCCCTCTATAAGTTTTAAAAGACTTTGAAAATGGTTGTGAGCGAAGGAGACGGAAAAGGTAATGAACTAATGATAAAAATATCAAAAATATTATTTAATTGAAAATTAGAGAGAAAAAGTAGTAATTTTTAATGTTATTATAGAGATAGAGATGCTACTGTGAATGCACTAAATCATTCTAATTTCTAATCTCCACATTAGACCCGCCTTTCACACACAAAACAAATGAAAATGAATTAGTGTGTGTGGTAGTTCCTACTAAAACCAAACCTGTCTGGTTTGGAATAACAAACGGGACCAACAAAGTCCAACTCCTCCAATACATCTTAAAAACTTATCTTTCTTCTCCAAGCAAAAGTTTACATAAACACCCACCTCACACTTTACTTTTAAATAAAAATAAAAATATTACCAAAAAAAAAAAACAAATTGTCTGTGTCCGGTCGTCACTTTTTGGTCTGGACGACAGACTTACTCGGACCTGGGTCCTCCATTTTGAAACGATCGGATAAAAATGCAGAACACACAGGTTTTGTGAGAACTCTCATTATATATAAGATATAATAATAATAAAAAAAAGAATACAACAAAACATCGAATGAATTACATAACTTAACCTATCTATTTAAACCAAACTAATTGCTTGCTAAACAAGCTATTCTAAACCAATACTAACTTTAACACTTAATTAATCAATAAATAAAATACTAGATAAATCTCTTAATTTAGACTAATAATTATAAACAAAGGGTTGGGTTATTCTACAAAGGCTACAAAAAATGAGAAGGGTGAGAAGGATACAAAAAACACAATAGATCATCAAATATGACACAATGCGCCACAAAATATAACACAGTGCCAAAAAATATAACACAATGCTGAAGAAAAAAGACACAATGAATTGAAAAAATGACACAACGATGAAAATAAGAAAAAGACACAATGGTACATAAAAGACACAATGATATAACGCGTATTCTAAAAACTACAAGCTAAAACCCCAAAAAAACGAAGACCTAAAAACTAACGACGTAGGGTTCGATAAGACGATTCCAATGCCGCTTGAATGAGTTCAACCGGAGTCCGTTTGATACCCTTCCTACGACTTCCTATTTTTCTTTCACTGTGTATTTGATCCTAACCCTATAAACAAATACCTAATATTTATTATTTTCTTCTCTTTATTGAATAATCTTTATCTTTTCTTGTAGTTTATCTAATCACACAATATTATCTGAACTGTTAAAATTAAACCTTCACTCCAAAGGTGATGGGGGATTGAGATGTGGTCCGAAATTTCAAACCTTGCCACGTCTCTGATATGGAAATGTAGGTTTTATATATACTTGTAAAGACATCATATACATCATATTTTAGATTTAAGTTATTAATGATGTTTTATGCGTGTCTTTAAAATTATTAGCTTCATTCTGTTTTTTGAACGTATCAATAAATTAACGAGGTGTTAAAACCCCACGCGTTACGACGGATGGAAAGCGGGAACTCGATAAATATATTTAGTTTGATAATGAAAGAAACAAGATTTGACCCATGCGTTAGGCGGGTATTCATATTTATAAAATGCAAGGTCGTAATATAAAATTTTTATACATTTTGTTAAATTTCGATTTTTGGCAAGTCTCATGATCATCCAATAAGAAGGGTTTCAATTTTTTCAAATGAACGATTTGAAGACCTATTGATTCTAAAAACTGTGGATCGTTCGGACCTTTCAATTCATAGATGTAGATCTCGAACCTATGAATGGGGATATTCCCGAAACTGACAAACAAAAAAGGAAGTGAGTTAGACAAAAAAAGAAGCAACTTGGACAAAAAGAAACGAAGTGGCTTAGACAAATCTTTTTTGTCGATAACCTCAGACCAATCAATCGAATATGGATTAATACGTAATCGATCGAACACTACTTGAAAACGGCTCTTCTGCTCAGAAACGAAATGTTCCAAATGTTCCTGGAAATTATTGCTCCCAGTGGACCATTTGTATCTATATGCATCAGGATCCCGATTCATGGATCTCTCGGTTCGAGAAAAAAAAAGAAGAGGATCGAACCATTTCTTCTGACTCTTTTTCAAATTCGATAAATGTTGGTTGATCGTATATTTCATTAGAGTTCTATGATTCAGAGTATCCTTTCTTATTTGATCCCTTTGAATTACCGTAATTGATTAAAAATTATAAAAGACACCCGTATTGACTCACGCCAAATTAATACTTTTATTGAAACAACCTATTTTGACCCAAACTCATTTTGCTCGCAACCTTTTTGACTGTCACTCAACCCAGCCCGTTCTGAACATTTAGGCAGTTGCAAGAAAAGATAGTCCAATCTGGCATGGTTCCCCTTTCGATCCAGCGTGGTCCCAAACCAAACCATAAACTGTATACAATTTTAGGATTTTATAGTTTGTAAAATATATATTATATAGAACATCACTTCAAATTTGAATAATAGTTTCGAACCAGTAAGTGATTTCTCTATAAAATGTGAACTGAGGTCCACTTTTTAACTCTTATGGCTTATATAACCTAACAAATATACATTCAGTCCCTGGTTCAATTGTTTGAGTTTTGTCAGCCTGGCATCCAAAGTCCAAACAGACTTTCAACTAAAAATACGCATCAAGATATCACATAAAACATTATATTTGCAGATGTTGCTACGCGTATCAAAAGGGTTTTTTTTTTCCGCTCAAGTGTATAGACGGCCACACATCATCACCAATACTTACCAAAAATGAAGACAAAAGGTGAAGCCATACTCGTGTAACTAAGTACTGTACCAACTAATACTCACATCACAAACGCAAAGAAGTGACTCCTTTTCCCGATTGCTTTGAGATTGGCAGCAACTTCCCAACAACCTCCCTCTTGATAATATTCAACCTGCACAAAAAAAATCGGTAGAAAATGTTAATTAAAAAAACAATACATATACACTAAACTGAGAAAGGTTGTGTTTATACAATGTCTGAAACTTCATTATTTTCTTTCTGTCCACCAATTGTATACATCTTTCCCTCGAGCACGAAGACCCCGAAATTGCCTCTAGAGACGTTCATTGGCTCAGCTTCCACCCAAGCACCCATTCGTGTATCTAGATATTCAACAGTTGGTAAATAGTGGTCTCCACTGAACCCGCCAACAGTGTATCTGTAAAGGGATTGAAATATTTTTTTGCATAAGGTATTCAGAAGACAAGCCTACACTTTCCATGCTATCAGCCAGAACATCCAAGCGAAAAACTTTAATTTACCGAAATATTTCCTTCATCCCAAAAATACGTGTTATATATTATGAGTCACTACATAATGAATTGGTTGATGACTTGATTCAAAATGTGTTTAGCTCTAAATTGTTTCTACCTTACAGAAATATTAAACTATTATTCAGATAATCTAAAATATTTGTAATCATATCTAACGCACTAACTACTCATAAAAGAAAATAAATGTGGACAAGCAATCCCATCTGACCCATCTCTACCCTATCAAAGTTACTTGTTTTTACACGAACCCATTTAAATACATCGGATACAATGCACGAGAATTGAAGTCATGATAAAGAAATGAAAGATAGTAGTGTGAGATAGTCAAACAGCAATTAGGACACTATTAATCTAGTCATTGGATACGTACATCTTAGACAAATGTATGAACTTACAACTTCTCGTTTAGCACAACCATAGAATGGCAGCCCTTCCTTGCATTCATGTTCGGAACTTTGCACCAAAATTTTTCACGGGGATCAAATCTTTCAACAGAACTGAATTTAAATGTAAATGGTAAGTTGAAAAGGGCTCTAAGGTTTCCTTTCAGAGTTCTTTGAGTAAATGAAATAACCTCATAAAAAATATACCACTAATTATAAGTTTACCTTGAATAAGATACTCCATCATATCCACCACTAACATACAATACATTATTCAGTTCTGCTGCAGCAGGAGCTATTCTCTACAAAAGAAAGTAAAGGCGTAAAGCTTAAAACAAATACATGCATATGTAAAGTGAAGCGCACAACTGCAAAAATTGAACATTAGAGGTGAAAACTTTGACCTAATTACTTAAAAATGCATTTGTCCGTGGTTATGCTTAATATCTAACGGGTCAAACAAAAAGATTAGCACAAGCTTGTAAGAAAGCAGGTCTCAAAAGACGCAATAAACCTCAATCATTTTATTTAAAAAACAGATTATTGTTGAAATGGGACAAGTTTGTAATCATATATGACATGCTAGTTATATAGACATAAGGTGTTTTTCAGGCCATCCTTACCCGCTGCATAACACAATCCTCGAATTCGATGACGTTATTCCACCCACACATTTTGCCAGATTAAATGGAAATTGAAGTACCTTGCTTTGCATTGAACGAGCAGGAAGCCACTTCCCGATATTCAAGTCAAGATATTCCACCTCTGAAGAGCAGTGAGGTCCGTTTTTACCACCAACAACAAAAAGTTTGTCTTTAACTGAAGCCCCGGCAACATTTTGGTTTTTCCAATACGACGGTGGTCTTGGATACCATTGATTGTTTGTTGGGTTGAATGATTCAACTACAAAAAGAAAGAGTTATGACTTATGAGGAAACATTTTAGTCGATTGAGAATACAACTTTCCAAATATGCAAGAACTAAGAAAGTTATTACCTGTGTGAGTTCCGTCGCCATCAAAAGGTCCAAAATGGTAAAGTTCACCATTCAAAGTTGCTGCAGAGGCATATCTCTTTATAATTTTCATTGGACTAAGTGAAACTTTGATGTCATGAGAGGGGATATAGGAATCTAGAGCGGGTAGCCACAAGGTGCCATCATGTCCCCCAACAATGAAGACACGGTCGGTAAACTTTGTCAGTAAGCTAGATAGTTGATTGTCTGCTTCAGCGGGATCTACATTTGATCGTGATCCAGATTCCAAAATTCTAACTTGGTTTTTAAGCTGCTGAATTTCTAGTTTTGACATATCCTGAGTGGCCAGATAACATAAATGTACACAACCAGTACAAGCATTTAATCGAATCATAAATATTGAATAATACATTTAAGGAAGGAAAAACATATTGGAATTAGAGGTTGTACCAATTCTTTCTCTAGCCTGTTGATTTTTACAATTTGCTTCACTTGAGATCCCTTCATAACATCAAATTCTTGCATCAACTTCACACAATAACCAAACCATTTCAGTTAGACAAAAACCTAGCGAAAACTGAATAACCAAATGGAACAGTAAGCATGGAAAGCATAAATCCATATCTTACTTTGGCCACCAACGATTGTAGATTACTGGCAGTCTCAACCCTGTTTGGTACTAGAATGTTGTCATTCTTATGCTTTCCCTCGATGCCACTCTCAACCTCCTCAATAGATAATAAGGACGGGTTAAAAGCTAACTTGTCATCTAGTGGTTGAGGTGAAGCAGATGGCTTGGCGAAATGTTTAATACTCGTGTCGGAAGTCTGACCATGTTGAACTTCACATGTAGGGGCAATGTGTTTGCTTTCTTCCCATGTATTTCCTAGCATGGCATCAGCCTTATTTGTAGCAGTGTTTGCTTGAAGACTCAGTTCTGATGCCCATGTTTGATCACATTCAGCTTCTTCTGTGGCAGCCCAATGACTTTGCTCCCATGTATTTTCTGTCATGTTTGCTTGAGGATTTTGGTCTGATGCCCAAGTTTGATCACATTCAGCTTCATCTGTGGCAGCCCAATGACTTTCCTCCCATGTGTCTGCAGCCTTATCTTCATATTCTTGGTTCCATGCCAACTCATTTGTGGTAGAGTTTGCTTGAGAACCTAATTCAGGTCTAAACAATCCCCTCCATCCTCCTGCAGGTTGCGAACAAGAAGCGGTAGGTGTAGTATTACCTGTTCCGCAAAGAGCGGATGCATATGAAACCTTTGAGGTCTCGTGTAGGTTCTCAGGTAAAGCTTGCCTTAGATTGGTCATTCCTTGAGATACATTAACATTGTATTCTTGTTTCTTGGAAGCATTAGGCAAAGAGGCATAAAGAGTGTTCCAATTTTTTGAAATACCACCCCTCACTAATGATGCAAACAATGACATCAACTTGTCAGTTTGATTTTTATCCAATTCGAAATAGAAGTGATTGCCCTCATAGTAGTTATGAGCAATAACGGGCTGAAATTGGTCTTCAGACAACGGATTACACAACTTTCTAACACGGATCTTGACCTTGCATGCAAAATGCATTATAATATATTAGAATGTGTTTAATATAAAACTAAACCTCTTTATCGTCCAATGACGGAGCTACAACATTATAACAGGAATGATACCTGTGCGGGATACCGAGTGTATCCGCTGCCATCTCCATCATCAGCCCATGCATACTGATCAATGTTCATTTGACCATGACCTGCAGCCTCAAATATGCCATGAAGTTTCCTGTCACTATAATTGAAAAGAAAGAGCACAAGTCCTTCTTTGATGTTCTTTATATACGAATAGTGACCCTCTGGCAAACCTGTCATAGAAAGATCAAATTATCAAAGTTCTTCATGAGAAAAAAAAAGATAATATATTGAAAAGAACCAAGAGGTAAACATAGTCAACTAACCAAACAACTGATGGGAAAGACATTCATTTATTGTGTTGTTCGTGGCTCCAAATATAACAGCACCAAGATCAGTTTTCCTCAAGTTTCTTGCAGGTGCACTATGATTAGAACATACAGAAGCCTCTTTCATCGACCAGTCCACGTTTATCTTTTTCTTTTGCTTCCGACCTCCCATTCTGCTAAACAAATGTATGACGATCCACACCAAGACACAACTCCATAAGTCTAAACTTAAATGACATATAGGAAAAAACTCTTCGGTAGCACATCATACCACCAAAGTTTAACAAACAATTGAGGCACGCCTAAAAAATGAGCATGAGACGTCGCCTCAAGGGGTTATTTGGTATGTACACCTCAAAGGGCCAAGGGGGTAAGAAAAGAGGCACCCCATGTGTGCCTTAGGGGCGCCTTAGGGGGTTGTGATGTGTTTTTTTATCTTTTAGACTTTTGGCGTCAATTTCAAACATTCCATGTCTTTTTTTCGTGTGTTTTTTATGAATATGATGATAAAATTAGTTAGTATGTTATTTTTTATAAGATATATAATTTTTATATTTATTTTTTAATTTTGCCTCGGGCTTAGGCACCGTGAGGCGAAGAGACAACACCTCGTGACTCGATTCCATTTACATACCACATTACCACCACGACTACAATTAAACATAACCAACAAATAGCTTGCTAAACAATAAGTCAATAACACAACACATACATTTCCTTACAAAATCTCATAAAGCAGTCTAGTCACATTGTGCTTTGAGACATGCAATTTCGGTGTGCAGATCACCCAAAATGCACAATTAAATCACAAACCTTCTGATGTCTTTTTTTTTTTTTTTTAATATAGCAAAGAAGTTAATGAAACACAATAACGCACGTTTCTTGCTAAACCGACGTAACTTCAATCTGCTAGCACAATTTCACTAAGATCGTTAATCATCGGCTAAAAAAATTGCACAAAACCCTAACAAAAACATACGTAAGTGCGACTAGCCCTAGCAAGGATTCAAAAATCACAGAAAAAAAGTAAGACAAACCTGGTTTGGTTCAACGTAACGGAAGAAGAAGTGTGCGTGTGTTGCCGTACGATGAGGGCTGCAAAAGAGGGCGTGGGAGTTTTATTATATAATAAACAGCAGATATGAAATGAAAACCAAACCCTGATGCAAAAAGTATTTTAAAAGGAAAGCATTATATTATGATGGAAAAGAGAAGGCGATGAGTAATAAGATCATTGGAAAACATGAAAGAAGGTTAGGGGGTTTTGATTTTGAAAGGGAAGATGATATGATATGATATGGCTAGTATGAGAGTGGGTCCTGGCTTTTGAAATGTATTATTAACCAGTAGACACCTGGTATAGAGAGAGAGAGAGAGAGAGAGAGAGAATATTTTCTAATTTTGTCACCAACTTTGGATTTGGTCCCCATTTTTTCTTGTCAACGATTGTTTTCAATACGAAACATTTTTTTCTATATAATGTATAAAAAGGTAACAAATAATAAGTCACTTTTACTTTTTACTTGTACAAATGCAATCTCGAATCCAAGGCTACTTGGCTGACTCATAGCCTCATAGGCGTTAACTATGTAAACTACTAAGGTTGTTGGTTGTTTCAAATTAAATGTCCATTTTTAAAAATAGAAATACAATTTGTCAATTCTCATTTTTGCTCATAAAAAGACAAAACATAATCACTATTTTTAAAAATATTATTGTCATTTTACCACATAAAAACAAAAGATTTCTTAAAATGTGTGTTTTTGGCCCCATGACATTTAAATAGGGACGGAGGTAGTATTATTTTTTTTTTATATGAAACCCTTGTTTTTTAGGTAGATAAAATTGGATTTTTTTTTCAATTTTTAGTGTTACATTAAGATTTTTTTTTTTTTTTTTTTGTGTGTGTGTGTAAATGGGGTGTATTAGTTTCGAGTTTAGCATTTTAGTGAAACCGCAACCAAGTTGCGGTTTAGAGTGACATGAATGTGGATGTTGCTGATCGGGATTGGGTTATGGATGTTGCTGACTGGGATGGAGTTGTGGATGTGGCAACTAAATAGCATAAAACCGCAATCAGAGATTGTGGGTTCACACTAAAAAACGAGTTCTTTATACACACGACGACATTGACTGCTGCATGCATGTACTGAAACCCGCAATCTAAGATTGCGGTTTTAAAAAACGTGGCAAAAACCGCAACCCGAGGTTACGGATTAGTCCTACTCAACAGCAACCTTTCCACCTCACGTGCCACATATGCCTTTTATCCCAGTCGTTTGTGCAACTCAGCATAAACCGCAACCTCACTACAATGCTAAACTTGAAACTGACACACCCCATTTACACAAAAATATTCTAATGTAGCACTAAAAATGAAAAAAAAAAAATCATAAAATTGTAACTAGGACAAGTCTTGTAAAAGAATAAAAGTTAAAAGTTTATGTTTTGTGATATATCTTCTAACCTTTTCTTCGAGAATTTATGGTTAGGAATTCAAAACTTGAATGAGACTAGAATGCATCTTTTTAGTGTAAAACAATTCAACTTAATCCAAACATGACCAACTATAATCGAAGGAACAAGTATCTAAGGGGTATAGTCTTCTAGGTAAAATAAGGATATCTTGGTTCAGGCTGCTCCGAATAGGTTGGACTTTGATAACTGCAAAACAAAACACCGTTAGGACTCGCCACATGAATGGGGGTATTTCTGTGACCACCCTCTGGCGTGAGAATAAGTATCTATGTTGGTGAGAGTATACGTGAAAGTATTGAGAGTAGGAATGATTTACACGGTTTACCTTAGACCTCCTTTTATAGTTGTTGTCCACCTCTAGCGATAACTCTTGAGAGTTGTATTTGAAATACAATACTTCCCGGAGGAGATGGAGATAAGCCTTATCATCTACGTATGTTTTCGTAAAAGGCTCAACAGTTTGTTGTGATAAGAAGATTGACTTATCAACCAACTTTTATCTATATTACTCATTATTTGAATTAGGTGGACCGGGTTATTAGTATTTTATGGTGTGGGCCGGTCTAGTTGGGTTGGACCCCACCTCGTCATGTCCCTCCAGTCTAGTGATGAGAACGTGGGAATATTACTAGCCTAATAAAAGATAATAAACAATTAAGTATAGGTACGGAAAAAAGATATCAAATGAGTACTTTTTAAATCATTATAGGGATTAGTGCCGCATGACCTGTGCACGTGCTATGACGTCACCACAGTAGTCAAATCAGTCATTTATGACAAACTGATTGACAAGAGTGGCGACTGTTGATGGTTCAGTTTAAAATTCAAACCGTCAGTTTTGTGCCTATAAAGATGTGAACCATATGTAAACAATGTCACACTGTTTAATCAGAAAATCAATTGCAATGGCACCCAAAATCGGAACATCGCGCACAGTAACGAGTGTTGCCGAGATAAACAGTGGTTGGTCGTTAACGTCACTCAAATCCTTCTTGAGTGATTATCATATCGATGTCGAATGGGGGCTGGTGCTACCGGATCCAAAGGATGTGGCGTTTCCATTGAAGGAAGGGAAGATAACCCTCTATGGCGAGTTTCTCACATTCTGCCATTTCCGTCTTCCAGTGACACATTTCTTATTTGATTTATTGTCCTACTACAAGGTGAACATTTCTCAGCTGCATCCTATGGGATTGATCAAAATACGACATTTCGAGTTTTGTGCAAGGGGCCTTGGGATGGCTCCCCATATAGAGATTTTCTGAGTACTGTACGTGTTAATGTACTAGGGGGAGTACTTTACCTTCGACCGTAGGCTCGGTGCTCTGACATGTATAGAGAATTATCCGTCGAGTACCCGGGATAAGAATTGGAAGAAAAACTTCTTCTTTATAGACGAGCGTGTACTGCCTGTGAATGTGCCCATCCGCATCCCAGAGCTAAAGAAAAAACTTGCGGATGAGTGTCCTACTCCTGCTATGTATGAGAAGGATCCTCTATACCTGGCCTTAGTCAACAATCCTACAGAGTGCACTCATATTCCTGAACGTGCATTGGTCGCAGTAGGTATGAGTCGTGTATAGTCAACAATCCTACAGAGTGCACTCATATTCCTGAACGTGCATTGGTCGCAGTAGGTATGAGTCGTGTATGGGTGGACGAGATGTCCTTTACTGAGTATCGGACGCAGGACCAAAGTATGCCCTGGTTATTGTTAACTTATTATATTTTCAAGCGTTTATTAACTAAAATGGTGTTTTTTGTGCTTGCGATAGGCCTCGTGTAAGTGTAAGTTGCCATGGGGTCGGTCTGGGCGAATGACGGGGTAGATGGTGTACCACCCGTGAGTGGAGGGATGAGAGGTCCTGGTCGGCACGAGATGTTGTAGACATTGTCCCCTGACTTACAGGAGTGAATCCCGGATCATGATCGTCAACCGTTTCTCCTTCAAAATCAATGGAGAATGGCATGTTGTTCTCACTGGTGAGTCTAAGCGGATCTTGATTAATGTCGGTTGGTGTTGTAGTTTGAGCAGCACTTTGGTTTTCCGTCATTTGGAACAGAGAGAAAACACGATCTTCTATTTCAGTATTCCGTCCCACGGATGGCGCCAATGAAGAAACAAGTACCTGGAGGTATAGTCTTCTGGGTGTAATAGGGAGATCTTGGTTCAGGCTGCCCCGAATAGGTTGGACCTTGATAACTGCAAAACAAAACACCGTTAGGACTCGCCAAAAGAATGGGGTATCTTTGTGACCACCCTCTGGCGTGTGAATAAGTAAATGGTTTGGTGAGAGTATACGTGAAAGTATTGAGAGTATGAATGATTTATACGATTTACCTTAGACCTCCTTTTATAGTTGTTGTCCACCTCTAGCGATAACTCTTGAGAGTTGTATTCGAAATACAATACTTCCCGGAGGAGATGGAGACAAGTCTTATCGTCTACGTATGTTTTCGTAAAAGGCTCAACAGTTTGTTGTGATAAGGAGATTGACTTATCAACCAACTTTTATTTACATCACTCATTATTTGAATTAGGTGGACCGGGTTATTAATATTTTATGGTGTGGGCCGGTCTAGTTGGGCCGGACCACACCTCGTCAATAACTAATATATGCAACACATAAACTAACTTTATACTCTTAATGTTTATACTCAAGCTACATGTTCGTATAGATGATGAACCTAATGATATTGAAAACAACGAAATATGCAATGAACTAAAATTGGACGGTACAAATCGCCACTTTGGATTCTTTTGCAAATTCTAAGTTTCCCTTATCATTATGTTGCCTCTTCTCATCCATTGAGGGGCAGATTAGATTTACGCTGTGTTCCCGAGTTAACTAAACGGGAGAAAAGAAAAGAAAGGAAAGGAAAGATGTGTTCCCGAGTTTCATTAAAGGAAGGAAAAGAAAGGAAAACAAAATATGGTGTGTTCCCGAGTTTTATTAAAGGAAGGAAAACTAGTTAAAATCCTTTAGTTTAGTTTTCCTTCCGATTTGGAAGGAAACGGAAGGAAAGAACATTTATCCTTTCTTTTCCTTTCCCTTCCCTTCCTTCACTTCTTTTCTTTTCTTTTCCCTCTTTAAGTTAACTCGGGAACACAGCGTTAAGAAGGGTTTGAAGGGTGCATATGTTATTGATGAAGTGTAAAAAATTAATGGAATGTTTTTTTTTCAATCTTCGTTTAGTCGTTTTATGTATTGGGTACCCCTTGACTATATATTTGTATACCCCTATGTCAAAAAAAAAAAAAAAAAAAAAAAAAAAACAAAAACAAACAAAAACAAAACAAAACAAAAAAACGGGGATATCCCTGACTTTTTTTTTCTAGATCCGCATTACATTCATGGAATAAAAAAATTGCAGGTTGTGTATGTCAAGCACGATATCAATGGCACTAACCCGCAACATTTCTACATGACACGACCCGACCCATTAAAACCTCAAAATGACTTGAACCGACCCAACCGACCTTCCATGTTAACAATCCGAATTCCGAAACAACTCAAATCGACCTGACTCATTAACAAGTGAAAACATCTCGACTCGGCATGGCTCGTTACCGACTTGAAACGTCTCGACCCGACATCACCGACCCGAAACATCCTAACCCAACTCGAACCGACCTGAAACTCTTGACCCCGACCTAGCCGGTTATGGAACGAAAACGTCTCAAACTGGACGACCTGTAATGAGCCAAATCGTCTCGACCTAACCCGACTCGTTAACGACCGGAAACGTCTCGACCTAACCCAAACTAGCGCATGATGACCTGTAAACAAACCGAACGAACACGAACACAGCCGTGTTCGTGTTTGTTCATTTAACTTTAACCGAACACGAACACATAATCGAACACATTTTTGTGTTCGTGTTCGTTCATTAAGAAATTTGTCGTGTTCGTGTTCGTTCATTTAAAACCTACACGAACAGTTAATGAAATAAACGAACACAAATGATCAATATAAATGAACACAAATGAACATAAACGAACACAAACATAAAGAAGTTAATAATGATTCATCAGAATCCAACCAAGTCTAATACATCACAATGCACCAAAATTTTATACTTAAGTCTATTCTCTTTCCACCATCTCAATGCATCAAAACTTGCACCCGTATAACAGATGCACACTCCTTCATCTAAATAACTGGTCAACTCTGACTTCACACGTTCAACAGTGTCAACACTTCTAATATGTTGAGCGTACTTAGCGCTACCTGATATCAAACTCTTACCAAACCTAGAAGTCATAAAGCTAGACGAACTCTCAGAATAACCTGTTCCGATCCAGCTTCCACTCCCTACAGTTGCACTACTAGATTGAACAACATTGGATTCTTAGAACATATGAATTAAGATACTTAACAAAAGAAATAAATAATAAAAATAAAGTTAAATTTAATTAAACGAACGAACATAAATGAACGAACAAAACGTGTGTTCATGTTCGTTCGTTTAATTAAACTAACAAAAAAATGAACGAACATAAACAAGCGTTCATGAACATAAATGAACGAATAAAACGCGTGTTCATGTTCGTTCGTTTAATCATGTCCGTTCGTTTAATCAAACGAACAAAAAATTGTGTTCGCTCATTTATTTAAATAAACGAACATAAACGAACTTCCATCCGAACAGTTCACGAACATTCGGTTCATTTATAGGCCTAAGCGCATCCGATCAGCAGGTTGAGATCAGTTGATTCCAATTCATTTGCCGATAAAACACATCAAGGATGAAATTGAGATTTCGAATTCCATTCTAACAAATTCCAAATCCGATTCTATCACTTTCCATAAAACGAACACCCCTCATATTAAAGAACTGAAAACTCACAATGAGCCTGATGATACTGGCAACAAACAATTAATACATCTAAATAGTTCTCAAATCACAAGTCAAGAAGTCCATTATAGGTCTAAACTCAAGTCACAAGTGTCTTTAAATCCATTGAAAGTCTTTAATCCAACGTAATATGTTTTTGATGCCTAGAGATACAGAACGTATAAGCATATTGTAATAGTTCTGGTTCTATGCATATCAATCACACAATAACATTCAGACAGCAAAAAATGAAGATGAAGACGAGTAATTGGATTTTTAGGAAATTTTATCCATAGTAACGAAACATTTACACGAACATTATCATTATCATTATAATCACACAGCTTCCAAACCCTAACCAAACCACTCACGCAACAAAATCAAGCCATCACTTGACTTAACACAGAGACACATAACCAACTTCAACCAGACACACATTATTCAACTAGCAGACTCAACATTATATCCATAAGTGATAAGTAGAAGTTAACTACCAATCCGATTAACCAGAGATCTGAATAGACTTCACATCAGGCTTCTTCACTTCAACTTTAGGCACGGTAACCGTCAGCACACCGTTCTCCATCGCCGCCTTCACCTGATCCACCTTCGCATTCTCCGGCAACCTAAACCTCCTCACAAACTTCCCACTGCTCCTCTCCACACGGTGCCACGTGTCCCCTTTCTCCTCACACTCTTTGTTCCTCTCTCCACTTATCTGCAGCACTCGATCGTCCTCCACCTCTACCTTCACTTCCTCCTTTTTCAGTCCAGGCACGTCCGCCTTGAACACGTGTGCATCACCAGTCTCCTTCCAATCGATATTAGCGTTGACGAACGACGACGTTTCAGACGATCGGGATGATAAGGGACCGAAATTGTTGTTGTTGAAAGGAAAACCTTCGAATGGGTCCCATACGTCAAGGGAGAAGGGGTCGAACACGTTTGATCGTCGGCTGCCGAAGAAACTTGGGATGATCGACATGGTTGTTTATTCTAAGGAATTGATTAACGATTGGTGATGGTAAAGCTGTATTCTGTGGTCTGATTGAAGGAGAAGAGTGATGGTGGTTTATATAACAGGTTTTGGATAGTGTCTTGAAGGGTCTAGATAAATCTATGGGACGGTTACTGGTTACAGGCTTCTCGAACATTCTTTTTTATTTCGTTGTTAATGTTATGGGCTTACTTACTAATAAAGCCCATTGGGCTGCCGGGATATACTGACTAAACAAAAATATTTATTTTATGTAACATAAATATAAATAGAAACTAGGATTCTATTACCCGCGCTTCGCGGCGGGAGTTCCTGTTACGTTGAGTGTTTCGTGGACGTTAAAAATTGCACGGCGCTATGGGAGCTCCTGTTGCGTGGAGAGTTTCGTGTGCATAAAAAATAATAATAAGTGACTGTTATTCTCGCGTGGCCTAAAAAAATAGTCTCAACTAAAAACTAAAAGTTTGGTGGTCAAATTGAAAGAAATGAAAGTACATTAGTTAGTAAGAAAGTTAGTGGTCAAAGTTTGGTGGTAATTTAAAATCCTAAAAGCTAAAAGTTTAGTGGTCAAACTGGAAGGTAATAAAGTGCATAAGTTAGTAACAAAGTTAGTGGGCAAAGTGCAATGCAAGTCTAAAAAAGTTGAGTGGTCAAAAAGTTTGAAATCTTAAAAGGTAATAGGTGGTCAAAGTTTTAAATTTTAAAAGTTAAAAGTTTGGTGCTCAAAATTTAGTGGTCAAATTGAACTCAGTAATAAAGTTAGTGGCCTCTTTCATTTTTGTAAATGTAAAAAATAAATGCTGCCCGAAGGAGCCATTGAGAGGCTTTTGCCTTCAAAATTGACCAACCAAATCACTTCACTGTAGAAGTGTCGAAACTTTATTAGATACTATAATAGTTAGGTCAGTAAACGAATCGAACGAACACAAACACAGGTTGGACACTATAAATACGACATCAACCACCATCTATGCTTTCAACATGATTTTTATTCAAGTAACATATAGGTTTCTCGTACAAGCACTTGCCCTCATGCTTGAGTCTGGTCATATAAATCTACTCACATATGAACACTGCTCATAGCAACTGGTTAGGAGTAGATTGCCATTTGAGACACTTGCATTTGACAACTTTCGAATTAAGCAAGAGCTCTTAATGTTGTGTTTCAGTTTCTCATACTTGACTTTTTTTTTTTTTTTTTGAATCAACAACATGATGATAAAACAACAATTTTTGATGGAATACATGGTGGCATAAAACTAGAGAAGCTTTTAGTATTGCTAATCTCTTTCCACCTTAACCCTTTTCGAATTACAAGTTACAAAGAATATATAAACATGAAAACCGATCTTCTAACTCAAATTTGTTTACTATTCCCAATCCTCTTCAGCAAATTCATTCTCAGTATCTTCTTTTGGTGGTCTAACAACTATAACTACACTTCCAAAACTCTCTTTACGACCTTTATCCTTCGATGCCGATACACTCTCAAGACTCTCTTTAAAAGCTTTCTCCTTGAGCGCCGATCCTCTCTCAACCTTCAACTCGTCTTCAATCAACACCAGATAGAATCCATCATCAGAAACCACCTCTTTCTTTGTTCTATCCACCACAACCAAAATAGGCTCCTCCTTATACCACCTATTAACCCTCCAAGGCAAGGCCCTTGCATCCGAAAACGCCACCACCACTCCACCTCTCTTTACTCTCACCACGGGCTCCCACGCAGGCAACACCACCCATCTCTTCCAGTCTTTCTCAGACTCCACAATACCAAACTCCCCTTTATCCCCATGCTCCCACGGTGCCTCCTCCACTTCATTCCCTCGGTCATCCGCACCACAAACCGGCAACACCGCCACCACAGTTGCCTCCGCAATCTCACCTAAATTTAATCTCACTACTGGAACTTTAATCCCATCAACGACGCCTCCGTCTTTTCCACCTTCGGCGTTCGCATCATTTCCCTCCAATTCCTTTGTGATCCATGTTTTTGCCGGTTCCGAGACAGCAACAGACAAAGCTTTTTCCAATGCAGATGTTCTCAACTCCGCATCCCGGTTTTCAAGCGCTTGTCTGTAGTACATAAACGCCAAACCGTCGGCCGGTAGCGTATAATCAAAGCAATCCCACCCGCGATCACCACGTCGACGTGGGAAATCCTTGATCGCCCTAGCGAGTTCATTCGCATCACCTATTTCAAACTTATTTTCGACCATGTACCTATCAGAGAAAATATATCATTTAATCTTTAATAATTACAAAATAAGCCTAATTAAATAACATTTCATAAATAGTTTACAATAAATTTTAAATAACATATTATCTCTGTACCTTGCAGCTGCGGCTCGCTGGCTAACAGTCAGCAGCCTAATCTCGTACAACAATCCCGCACCTCCGTTATCGTAAAATTGAAGAATTTCGGCATCAACACCGGATTGAACCAACGACTCCCTAACCTGAGCGCCGACAACAAGTTGGTTCTGCTCAGCACCGGCTATGCCAGTGATTTCTTCAAGAGTTGATGGGTCAAAACCTTCTTGAAAGAGGGGAGGGATGAGGGGAGCATAGTCGTACCACAAGCCGAGGCGGTTGCTAAGGACATCGAGGCGGGCGGTTGTGTCGAGGTCACGGTATTGGGGTGGTATGGGTGATTGGGAAGATGGTGGTCGAAAGGGCTGGTAGAGTTTTGCTGGTGGCGGTGGATTTGCGGGGATAAGGGCGGCGGATATCGGTTTTCGGTGGAGTTTGATCGTTCTGTGGTGGGAATTAAGTGAATGAAGGGGAAGAGGGGGAGATAGAAATGGTGAATGGAGGAAACTAGAGGTTGGTCTTGAAGAATTAAAAGTAAAAGAGAGCATGATGATGGTGAATGAATTGAATTGAATTGAGTTGAGAGGTTGAAGAAAACGTTATCCTATAGGCAGAGATTTGAGAGTGAACTTATCTCTATTCAAAAATATCTCCACTCTTTCTCCAGGTCATTTGCCCAAGTTGCAGGACTAAGGCCTCTTAACTCTGGATTGAAATGACAGTATTGCCCTTTAGTTCTTTTTTTTCTTTTTTTTTTTGAACGGCCAACAAATCAATTTTCGAGCACTCTCGGGCACCCTTTTGGCGAATCAGGTACTCGAGAGTACCCGGGCCACCAATTCCCGGGAAAACCCGACCACTCACCAGCCCGAAGGCACGACAGTGAAATAATCGGTAAAACCGGTCGGGATCAGGACTCGAACCCAAGCCAATGGCTGGGTCATCCCTCATTTCCCTTCCACCAATGTCCTGCAAATGTAGCTAGTAGGAATTGAACCCAAACCTGCTATAGGAAACTTTAGACCCTCAACCAACTAGTCTACAAGTGTTGGACTCTTTTTTTTTCTTTTTTCTTCCTAAATTGTGAAGTCAAATGTTGCAACTCATAAGACATGTGGCTTGCTTATTCTGCTGGTTAAATTGCAGGGTCATGGGTTGGAACAATTTGTAGTATTTATTTCTTTCTTTTGGTGCACCTGACATTTGGTAAGTGGAACCATGGTTCCATAATAGGCTTGGGAATATACCTTTCCTAATTTACAAATATCTCTATTTGCCCAAGTTGCTGCATCAAGGCCTCTTTGTTGGAAATGACACTATTGCCCTTTACTCTAGTTATATTTATTGAAAATTCAAATGCCAAAACAATAAACCAAGTAACCATCACCATTCACATTAATAGACTATAAAGAAAAGCTTTCCTTTGTCACAAAAATACATAATAACTATAGAATACATAATTTTCGCCGTAAAAGACTAACAAGAAAAGCTTTCCTTTGTCACGAAACTACAGATTAAATACAGAATGAGAGAATCGCATGGTTGGTCTCTGTGGTTTACCAATCTTGCACTCTTGATCCTAGTGGTTCAATAATTATATCATTGGTCCCGAGGGTTATAAACTTATTACTAACATGATCCAAATGTATTAATTTCGTTACTCTATTGGTCCTTGCCTCTAACGATCGTTATAATTCTCAGTTAAATACATACGAAATGTCTATTATACCCCTGTGCTAAAGGATAAACAATTAAAAAATAGAAGTGGCCCCACCCTACCCTTCTTCTTCCCCCATCTCCACCCTCTTGTTTGCAGTCACTATACCACCACCACTTCTCTCTCGTCATCGTCTTCATCCCACCACCAACCACCACCGCCATCGTCTTCATCCCACCAACGACCACCACCGTCACACACACACACACTCTCTCTCTCTCTCTTCTTAGCTCTTCTCAGCTCTTCCGTTAAATCTACTAAACATAAACATGAACATAATCATAATCGTAATAAAAACTCTGCCCAAGAAACAAAGATGCAGACCTCCTAATATTTAATTGCTTCCTCATCATCCACCTTTTCTATATTCTGCACTCACAAACACATTGTATTTTCATCACACACCACACTCTCTCACACCCACAATCCTTTTCATCTCCTAAATTTATATTTTTCACCTTTCATCATCAAAACCAATCTCTCATAACAAAATTCCCAATCAGTGAAATGGTGTTTGGTTGGCATCAAGCTTTCTGCACATCGGTTCCTCGAGAACCCGATTCTGATTCTTTCACCACCATCACCCACCACGTACTTCAAAACTTGACCCAAAATCAAAAATCTACTGTGAATAATCTTATCTTGATGATGTAAATAAAAAAACCCAATATCAGAAACTTACTGTGAGTTCTCCATCCAAGAACGTCGACACAAAACGAGCACCATTCAAGGTAATATTACCACCTTTCTACTCGACTATACACGCTAAAGAAAAGCCCTAAGGTTCTGTTTGCGATCTGAGGTTCATGAACTCGAATTTTGCAGTTCGAAGGGGAGGGAGGTTTGTGGAGATGGTGGCTGTTTGGGGAAGGTGGAGGTGATGGTGGTGTTTGTGAAAGTCGAGGTGATGGTGATGGTGGGAAAGTGCAGTGTGTTTTGGTTGAGGATTCTCATTATGGAGAGAGAAATAGAAAAAGAGAGGAAGAGAGAGATGATTCTGTGAGGGAGGATGATGGGGGAAGAAGAAGGGGGTGGGGGTGAGTTTAATATTATATTTTTTTGTTTAATTATATTATTGAGGGCAAAAATGTAATTTACCTGTTTTTAACTGAGAAAATAGACGACAGTTAGGGGTAAGGACCATACGAGTGCAATTTTGCTAAACTCAAATATCAATGATGTAATTATTAAACCACTAGGATCAAGAGTGCAAGATTGGTAAACCACAGGGACCAACCATGCTATTCTCTCATACAGAATACACAAATTTCTTTGCCGTAATCCACAATTGAAAAAATGACTTAAGTATTATCTAGTCGTATTTATAAACTCGGTCATCCTAAAGCTTCTGTCAAAAGCTCTTGTTTTAGGCCTCCAAACTTCAGTTAACCATTTTATAATGTATTGTATACTGCAACCTCATTATCCATTTAAGTCAACAAACTTAGTTTCCAACAGGCAGCAAAAAGTCTTAAAAGATGTACACATTATGCTAATCAAATCGCAGGAGTGTTCAATATTCAGGGTGAAATTCCTTCAAACCGAAATCCACACTAAATTGAGACCAATTAAAACCATACCGAATTACAAATGTCTTAGGTTCGGTTTTAAACCAAATATAATTAAGCCGAACCAATGAACACCCCTAGTATTACTATCTGTTTTCAACATGGAACTACAACGCTGGAAGGCTAGCTAAAACACTAATGTCTTATGAGTCTTTGCTTAGGCTCGTAGACCTCTATAAATCAGTCCAGTGAGTCTATCGGGAGGCAGGGGCGTCGAAGAAGTGCCTCAAAATTGAATCATCGAGTCCTAAAAGGTCAGCTTGTAACATTAAAAAAAATTCATATTAAGGTTTAAAAAAAAAAAAAAAAAAAAAAAAAAATCTTTCAAAATCTAAATTCACAAGTTCAAATTTGAAGAGACTGATTCAGGCTTCTTCTAACAAAGTTACTGCAACTATGGTTTAGGTTTGAAACCACACAGAGCGTACTGAGTAGAGCGTTTACACAATTGATAACCTAACATGATCTATTACATCAAACTCATTAACATCTGGAACAATTGTATCAATATATCACATAAGCAACCCAAAGCAGGTTATATAAAACTGAATTAAATTGCACAGCCAACAATTACACTTAACATGCAATTAACAGAGTAGATGGAATTTCATATTATTCTTCTACATAAGTAGTGAAACACCAAAGATAAAACATATGAACATGACGATAACAGACCAGTCGACTGAAATAGGACTATAAAATACCAATCCAATTAACCAGAGATCTGAATAGACTTCACATCAGGCTTCTTCACTTCAACTTTAGGCACAGTAACCGTCAGCACACCGTTCTCCATCGCCGCCTTCACCTGATCCACCTTCGCATTCTCCGGCAACCTAAACCTCCTCACAAACTTCCCACTGCTCCTCTCCACACGGTGCCACGTGTCTCCTTTCTCCTCACACTCTTTGTTCCTCTCTCCACTTATCTGCAGCACTCGATCGTCCTCCACCTCTACCTTCACTTCCTCCTTTTTCAGTCCAGGTACGTCCGCCTTGAACACGTGTGCATCACCAGTCTCTTTCCAATCGATATTAGCGTTGACGAACGACGACGTTTCAGACGATCGGGATGATAAGGGACCTAAATTGTTGTTGTTGAAAGGGAAGCCTTCGAACGGGTCCCACACGTCAAGGGAGAAGGGGTCGAACACGTTTGATCGTCTGCTGCCGAAGAAACCATTGGGCTGTATTGTAACATAAGCCCAATAATAAAAGTCACATAAGTATCCAGATTCCAGAGTGGGATTAGGCCCATTTATGATAGATAGGTTATTATGGTTGGGCCCTTCTCTTCAAGCATCTACATGACTCCATCTTATCTCTCACTAAACTTAGCTCTCTATGACTATCTATTTTTATTCAGGCATCTCTATCTCCATCTCTCTCATAGTTTTTCCTTGTTTTTTTGGATTAGTAAAGTTCTAAAGCTATAGGGTGTGGAGACACCAAAAATGTTATGTCTCAGTGCCACGTAGAATGCCACCTCAACATGTTGATGTCTCAAGCATCTTGAGACATGAGTGGGGTGTGGAGACACCAACACTCCATGTCTCAAGCATTCAAAAAAAATAAAAATAAAAATAACAGGAAAACACCCTATTGGTTCAAATTCAAAAAAAAAAAGAAGAAGAAGAAAATACATTATTGGCGTCCAAAATGTCCTCGGCGAGACGAGACGGACGGGGTGAAGGGGGGCGGGGGTAGGGGGTAGTGTAGCTGTCCGGGACATGGCAAAAACGGGAGAACGGGGGTGGTGTCCCGTCTCCACACCCCTTGGCCTAATCGTATGAGGCTATGGGGTATGGAGACATGAGAAAGGTCATGTCTCCATGCCACATAGGATGCCACCTAGGCAAGGTCATGTCTCCATATGCTTGAGACATGGGTGGGGTGTGGAGACATGAGAAACCCATGTCTCAAGCATTAAATACTATTATTTTTTTATAAAAATTAATTTTAACTACTTTTATAAAACTAACAAATAAACAAAATAAAATTCAAATAAATAGTAGATTTAAAATAAAAATTACAAACCATCCTAAAAATTAAAAAAATTACAAACCATCCTAAAAATTAAAAAAATTACAAATCATCCTAAAAATTAAAAAAAAAAAATAACAAACCATCCAAAAATTAAGTAGTAAAATACTAATAGTCGATTCCGTTGTTCCATATATATTCGATCAAGTCGGCTTGTAGATGATGATGGATGTGTTCATTGATTAATCGCTCGTGTGCACCTACATATATATTTGAAGAAAAATTATCTATAATCTATAATACATTATAAAGGAGGAGTGATGGTCAATATGGTCATTTTCATCTCCGTACAACTTAACAAGCACCATGTACAATATATTTAAGCAAGAAATTTAAGGGTATTATGGGAAAACTTGTGACAATTAAGACACTTAGGAGGGTAATGTAGACATTTTACCCACCTCCCCTTTTACAAGTTGAAAATTGTGTTCCCATCTTGTCCTCTCCTCCCCTTTCATCTCGTGTCTCCTCTCCTTCCGATAACTGAGTTTCAATTTCAATTGAAGGTGCAATGAAACATCTAACATAAATTACCAATTCAATGCAAAAACTACTACCTCCTTGTATTCTCACCTACTCATTACCAATGAATACTCTCATTTATATTTCAGTTTTCTGCTTCTTATTCTCTAACCTACGCATTACCGAGATCAAAGGATGGATACACCGAGAGAAGAAGAGAGAGATGGGGTTGTTAAGTTCCTGGGGCCTCCATGATAACTTAATTTTCTGGTTACTTCTATGTTATTTTTTGTTTTATTAACCATGAATTGTTCCAATTCTTTTTCAGCCAAGTTAAAGACCACTGCAATCCTTTGATGGAACATCAATCTCTCTAGGCCACCATCAATTGTCCTCATTCATCCTGTTTTCGGAGTGTGTTTTCAGCAAAGCTATCTCTTCTCACAAGGTATGGACAATTCTTCATTTTGTTATATATATTCAGTTTCTGTTTGAATAATTGAAAATTTTATATGTGTTCATAAACAATTTTAGAATAAGTTTAATTACTTTTTGTGATTATTAATTACATGTTGTGGTTTGTGAGATCTATATACTGCATAGGGTTCGATATTATGTGTCGAGTGGAAAATCAAGTTCTGTGTCATGATTGTTATGTATAAGAATGCTCAATTACGGTTTACTAAACCACTTCAGTGCTATTGGATATTAACTATTTGATTTTGAAATTAATGTAGGATATATATATACCTATTTCTATTTTGGTAAACAATTACATACGTATGATGTTAATTAATATAGTATTACTATCTGTTTCAACACGGAACTAGAACTCTGGAAGGCAGCAGGCTAAAACACTAATGTCTTTTGAGTCTTTGCTCAGGCTCGTAGACCTATATAAATATAGTCCAGTAGCTCATTTGAGAGGCAGGAAGAAACTATTCAACTAATAGTAATAAGTAACTCCAATCATTCTAATATCTTAATTTCTTCCAAACACACCCTAATCGAATCATCGGGAGGCAGGGGCGTCGAAGAAGTGTCTCAAAATTGAATCATTGAGTCCTAAAAGGTCAGCTTGTAACATTCAATTAGTTTCCAAATTCATTCTTTCAAAGTCTAAATTCACAAGTTCAAATTTGAATAGACTGATTCAGGGTTCTTCTAACAAAGTTACTGCAACTATGGTTTGGCAAGAGGTGAACCCGTCGGTTTAACATGTTTTAGAGGACTACACAGTTCGATGTGTGGTTTAGGTTTGAAACCACACAGAGAGTAGAGCGTTCACACTATTGATAAAACTGAATTAAATTGCACAGCCAACAATTACACTAAACATGCAATTAACAGATTAGATGGATAATGGATTTTCATATTATTCTTCTGCATAAGTAGTGAAACACCAAAGATAAAACATATGAACATGACGATAACAGACCAGTGGACTGAAAAAGGACCTTAAATACCAATCCAATTAACCAGAGATCTGAATAGACTTCACATCAGGCTTCTTCACTTCAACTTTAGGCACAGTAACCGTCAGCACACCGTTCTCCATCGCCGCCTTCACCTGATCCACCTTCGCATTCTCCGGCAACCTAAACCTCCTCACAAACTTCCCACTGCTCCTCTCCACACGGTGCCACGTGTCCCCTTTCTCCTCACACTCTTTGTTCCTCTCTCCACTTATCTGCAGCACTCGATCGTCCTCCACCTCTACCTTCACTTCCTCCTTTTTCAGTCCAGGCACGTCCGCCTTGAACACGTGTGCATCACCAGTCTCCTTCCAATCGATATTAGCGTTGACGAACGACGACGTTTTAGACGATCGGGATGATAAGGGACCGAAATTGTTGTTGTTGAAAGGGAAGCCTTCGAATGGGTCCCACACGTCAAGGGAGAAGGGGTCGAACACGTTTGATCGTCTGCTGCCAAAGAAATTTGGAATGATCGACATTTTCGTTGATAATAGTTGGAGCAAAAACAAATTGAATTACTGATTACTGATTAGATGCTTGATATTGAGTGACAGAGCCCTGGTAGTTGTTTATATACCAGGTTTTAGAAACTGTCTTGAATGTTCTGGATATAAATAAATTTTGGAATTTGGCAGGTTAATTCATTTCCAGAATATTCTATACTCTTCGGCTTGTTGAGAAACCATTGGGCTGTATTGTAACATAAGCCCAACAATAAAAGTCACATAAGTATCCAGATTTTAGGCCCATTTATGATAGATAGGTTATTATGGTTGGGCCCTTCTCTTCAAGCATCTACATGACTCCATCTTGCACAAATCGAGTTTTTTCAATACCGGTTCGGGTATGAAAGCAGTTCCGGGTAGGGTCGGCTATTACTTTGACCGGGTATTGGAAGAACCGGTTCCAGTTCCGGTTTCTAGCATAAAAAACTATACCCGGTATACCGGTTCCGGTTTTTCAATACTCGGTTCTGGTTCTTTCAATACCCGGTTTCGGGTATGGAACTGGTTCCGGGTATACAAGGTATTGAAAAAAAAAACGGGTACACTGGGCATTGAAAAACCCGGATATGCTAGATATTGAATTCTTTTTATACAATCACGTCGAAAGGTAGTACGACTTAGATGATTATAACGCGGTTATCGAATTCTTTGGATCACGAAGTGGTCAAATGGCTACCCTTCTTGAATCACGAAGTGACCCATTCTTTCCCGGACCGCCTCAACATAAAAATGCCAAATAGTCCCGTCGCTTGACATATACTGTTTTGGGTCATGAACCGGGTATTAGGAAAACCCGGTTCCGGGTACAACCCAGTCCCGGGTATTAAAAACCGGGTACAACCGGGTACAAACCGGGTACGGTTTTTTTACATAGAAATCTATACCCCTATGCGTACCCGACGGATATGATCGGTTCCGGTTTTTTTAATACCCAGTTTCGGGTTTTTTTTTCCGGTTCCGGTTTTTTGTGCACCTCTATCTTATCTCTCACTAAACTTAGTTCTCTATGACTATCTATTTTTATTCAGGCATCTCTATCTCCATCTTTCTCTCATAGTTTTTACTTGTTTTTTTGGATTAGTAAAGTTCTAATCGTATGATAACCACATTTTTTTTATTCTGCTACCGGTTTTTTTTCGTTTACTATGGTTTGATTCTTGTGATAAACAAATTGTTTTATGTTTTGTACAGTTCGATTCTTGTAAGTAGTAATAAGAAAAGCTGAGAATTTATTAAAATTATTATTGAAAAAAAAAAAAAACTTGTCAAGAATGACTAAATATGAAAATTTGAGAGATTTTAAAGTTTTAGTAAAAAACAAGTTGACGCCAACCCACGCGTTGCGGCGGGATATTTATTATGAATGTGTTTAGTATCATTATATGAGATACTAAAATTCTCAAGTGTATGCAAAACATTCTTTCTATTTTGCTTTATCCCCACACTACAATCCTACGCTAAAGCAATTTACTTTCAAAAAAACATATTATACGGGTCTTGGTTTGGTAGGTTGAAAGAACAAACTGGTTATCGGCTAGCCAACTTTTTCAGACCCGGATATTTCAAGCTTAAACGTAAAACTAAAAACGGATCCATATACGGAAACTGATACCAACCGGTTTCCTAAAGCTATGAAAACAATAATTTCGATTTTGGTTTGGTTTTAGCCAAATTTATTCCGAGAAACTATCCAAACCAATACATCCTACCTGGATAATTTGTTCAAGAAAAATATATGTAAGTTGAAAGCCCCAACATCCACATGTGAACGTGTGATCAAATACAATCCAATCAGCATAAAATCAAATTAATTTGTGTATTTCTCGATTTTTTTCAAAGTTGTTCTATGTTTAGGTACCCAGATCCTATTGACAGATCTTTGTTGGCGGTTGTGGCAAAATATCTTGGTTATGGGGTTCTAAAAGAGAAATCTAAAGTAAAACATAAACATTCTCTTCAAGTAAAGTAATCTATATTATTAAAAGCAAATTCACACTTCCCTTTCAATAGTGCTTTGGATTTGTGGCGAATCACTTCCCAAGGTAAGCTGATTGAATTTACCGATTTTCAAAGATTCAAAGTAATTAATAAATCATGCCCGGATCTAAACACGGTTATTTAGCAATTTGGTATAATAGAAAAAAAATGTGTTTCCAATTAATTAGGTGTGTTGTTGGAGAGAACCATTTTTTCGAAACCTGATCGTACAACGAACCGGATGCTTGACTGGTCTGGCCAAACTTAAAAACATGATTGACATAATAAATAACTTAGTTTATCAAATAAACTTAGTTTATTTGATATAAAAATTGAGTACGGAACTTATCAAATAAACTAAATAAAACTAATAATTTATAGTTTTGTTCAAATTCACAAATTTAAATGTCTTGAAAACATAGTATGATATTTTTTTCTATCGTAACATAACTTGCATAAATATCTGACCAAATAACAAAGTAAAACTAATACAGTAATATACATCAATTATTTATATGGTTTAAATATGGTTTTCCCCCTTTTATATCATATCCACCATTGCACAACCTGCAACGTCATTGCCGCTCATGTCCAAATATACATCGTTAACGTCAATCCATTTGAAACATTTCTTTGTCTTCCTTTATCTACATCTCGATCGGATGCAAATCCTCAGATCCTATCGCCGAGTCTTCCTCTTATTTACTACGTGGATTATATTTAGTTTATTGCTCAGAAATTTGGTGACGGCTTTTTCGGTTCTTCGGTTAGATCCGGTTGATACTGATAACAGATTGATTGATGAAACAACCCACGTCTGTTGTGGTATCGGCTTTAACAATTTCGCGTCAATTTATTTTCAACAATCCTTCGTTGAAAGTTATGTTTGATTCCGATTTTGTTGTTTTGATTGTGTTGTTCACGACAGTCCTTCGCCGTATATGTTTTCGGAAATTTGATTTTCAAGTTTTGCAATGACAGTTCTAAGATACAGCGAATTTCAACTTCGATTTGGACAGTCCGTCGTTGAAATCGATTGAAGAATCCGTGAAAGGAAGAACGATTGCCATGGTTTTTGTGTATGATTACTGCGTTGATAATAGAATGAGAGACCGATTGAAGATGGAATATGAGAACGGTGTTAATTTACTTAAGAAAACGGTTGACCATTGAGAAGAAAACGGTTTAACATTGAGAAGTAGTTTGAAAAGTGGAGACAGACGGAAACCGTGACTTTGAGAAAACTAATAACACGGAAATGAAACCTACCGTTAAGTTACTTTTTGTATGATACTAGTGGGAATGCCCGCGCGTTGCCGCGGGTGCATATATTTGATTAAGTTAGTTTCTAATTCAGTCATAAAATTTTAAAATCAAATCTTCATTAATCAATAAAAAAATCATACATTTGTCACTAAGAAGCGGGTTTTCGAGTCAAAATCAACATGGCCAAATTTGGCTTTATAATATAGGTCATTCTCAATAAACACCAATTAGTTTTACTTACTTTCAAGGAGCCACACGAGTCTCAGCTGATGGAGCCACCTTTGATGCATTTAAGGGTGTAGAAGAAGAGTCGATAATAGCCGGATTTCTAACACACAAGACACTCATTTTGTATCAAGTTAATAAAGAATAAATCATTTAAATTCTTCATTAGGTGATACATTCATAGTTAACAAAACCACGCAATCCAACATGTCATAATTACAACTCACAACGAACCCATTTTTTACGAATACAAAAATTTTAATGGTAAATGCTCATAGCTCACCCCTGAGAAAAGAACTTGTATGGTATAGATGAACACCAAAAAACATGGAATCTGCATACATATTGATGACTTGTCAACCGCTTGCTGATTCATCTTCTTTGTCATCACTGCAGCCATTCAGAGATAATCGGTTAGAAAAAGTCATATTTCTTATCATGGAAAATATTATATATGAACAGGGGGTTGTTTTGGTAAGGCAAAATAGATTTTAATAATCATTCATTTTTCCAGTTAGCCGATAACAGTCCCAACTGAGAATATTCATGCCACAAATCCCACCTTTCTTACTATTTTCTCTCAATGCACCCCTGTTAAAAAAACTTAACCCAATTAAGTTTTAGCTCACGTGGATAATTTTTGTTGATGTAGATGATGACATGCACATATGAAGTGGCTACAAAATTCAGTTAAGAGTTCTGAAGAGCGGTCAGACCAGGGGTCAGCTTATTGACATTTCCTTCATTTGTTATGGATCATCTCATTCATCATCGTTTTTAGGTAACTTTCTTCCTACATACTTTATTTTACTTTTCTTTTTTTCTACCAGGTGGCAATATGGTTGGAAAGAGATAGTTGTGGTTGGACGGATGTGAGAGTCCAGTAACAAAAGGACACTCTTACAAAAGAACTTCAAAGAGAAAATTACTAAAGAATCCACAAAGGTAATTTTTAGATTCATGTCCTGAACAAGGCGTTAGTGGTGTTCGTTTAACAATCTACAGTAAAGTTATCCTTACATTTGGAAGAGGAAGGGTCTCCAAGAGCTGTGACCAGCTGCTGGAAGAGAATAAATATAAAAAGATGAAACATGGATCTCAGCTGCATACTTAACTACTGTAGAAAGTAAATATAAAAAAATGTTATAATATTGTATATTTGTATATGCATTAGAAAGCACTCTTTGAGAAGCCATACATGCAGGGCGCCATAAACTTAGACTATATGGTGTGCCTCCCCTTTCCCCCAACTCCCCCAACTGCCACATCAGCGCCATGTCATTTCCCCCATTTTCTCCCCCAAACTTTGGAAATGGTTTCCCCCAACTCCCCCATTCCCCCTTCCTTTTTTTATTCTTTTTCCTTTTTTTTAATTATATATTTTATATTTCATAATTATTTTTTTATTAAAATAAAATTAAAAAAACCGTAAATAATAAAAAAAACGCAAAAAAAACGTATAATAAAAAAAACCGAAATTTCATAAAATTAAAAAAAATACAAACTAAAGTCACAAAATAATAAAAATTACAAACTAAAGTTCATTAAAAAAAACTAGAAAAAACTACTCGTTATTGGCGTCGACACGAAAATTATTCCAAATGTGATCAACGAGATCCGAAACAAGGTTTCCATTCGTAGTGGCATCGTGTAACGCCCACGTGTTTGATTCTTGTTGTCCCTCGTCAACTGGCTCGAGCACTTCTTCAATCTCATTCGGATCGTAGACGCATATCGCACGACCTTCGTCTTCAATTATCATGTTATGAAGTATCAAACACGCGTACATAATGTATCTCAATCTTTGTGGATGGAATGCACGTGCTGGTCGTTCTATTATATGCCACTTCGCCTTGATCACACCATATAATCGTTCGACGTCTTTCCTTGCTGCTTCTTGACACTTCGCAAACTTTTTCCTTTTGTCATCTGAAGAATTCAATATTGTCTTCACAACAGACGCCCAGCTTGGGTATATGCCGTCACATAAATAATACCCATGCTTATATTTTACGCCATTGAGCCAAAAAGAATCATCAGGGCCAGTGCCTCTAATCATGGGGTCAAAAATATGAGATCTTGCAAGAACATTTAAGTCGTTACACGAACCTGCAACGCCAAAAAAAGCATGCCAAATCCAAAGATCTTGTGAGCAAGCGGTTTCAAGAATAAGTGATGGTTCTCCTATGTCACCCCGAGTATATTGACCTTTCCATGCGGTGGGGCAATTACGCCATGGCCAATGCGTACAATCAAGACTTCCTAGCATGCCAGGAAAGCCGTGTTTCTCTGCATGGTGCGCGTAGAGCTTTTCGATGTCGCTTTTTCTTGGCGTACGCATATAAACCTTGCTATATAAGTTCACAACATCTTCGCAAAACTGGTACAAACATTCCCGACTCATTCTATCAGACATCCTTAAATACTCATCCCATGAATCACTCGCAGTGCCGTATGCTAATTGACGAATTGCAGACGTGCATTTCTGTAGGGTCGTAAAACCCCGTTTTCCTCTACCATCGTATCGTAGTGTAAAAAATTCATCATAATTAGCTAAATCATCGGCAATTCGTTCGAACAATCTTCTACTCATTCGGAAACGACGTTTAAACTGTTCGTCCGTGTAAACACAGTTTTCGTCAAAATAATCGGCCACCAAACGTTCGTGTGCACCTTTAAAAAAAATAAAACATATCAACAAAAAAAATAAACAATTTTAACAAAAAAAATAAAACATATTAACAAAAAAAATAAAACATATCAACAAAAAAAAATAAAACATTTTAACAAAAAAACATACCCTCACGATCTCTATCAAGCGCCGCGCTCCGTGTCAATGGTACCGAAGACGCTTCACTATCGCTTTCGTCTTCCAACTCGGCTATAAGTTTTGCCGTTTCCATCATTGCGCCAACGTAAAAGTTTATCACATTTTGTTCCTCCTCCTCCTCCGACGAACTCATGGTAACAAATTGGATTTTTATAAATTTTTTGGAGATGGAAAATGATAGTTGTGGGTATGGTTGTGTTGATAAAATATATAAATTGAAGGTTATATATATATATAGATAAAAGGTTTAATTTTTTTTTTTTTTTTTTTTTTTTCAAACGGCTATATGCCTCGGGACCCACCACCAACGTTCAAAAAATTTAGGCCAATCACATCGCTCGGTTCAAACGGGATTATTTCCCCGGTTACCCCGAAAATTCCTCGGGGGGGGCGGTGTTCCCGATCGGGGATAGTGCCAAATCACCACCCCGAGGTCTTTCCCCGAAGGCACACCATATAGTCTTACTCAATATCAACAACTGTTCTTAATGTCTTATCAGTTATCATGTTCGAGCAGGTAAACTTAAACCATACTTTTATGTGAGGATTTCAAACTTTAGCAAATGTGTGTGGTAGGATGGGCAACTATCATAAAAATTATTCTATTAAGGATATTGATGAGGACATAACCAGATAGAAAAGGTAAGTGAAAAATTAAATTGCGTTGAACCATTATCACCAAGGCCATGCAACCAAACAATGGTTGCCTGGTGTTTGCCGTTAGGTTTCACGACATACGTCCTTCCAAACTCAAAAGCCCTTCTGGCAGCTCTACCACCTTTGATAGAAACACAATGGTAAACACAATGTATCAGGAGAGGGAACACTAACCAGTACCGATAGAAGGGCTGCTGAAGCTCATATTAGTAATCACAGAAATGCAACCGGCTACAGTAGCCACCACGAATATAACCTGCGAAGAACTAACCCTGCATATCGAATTCATTTCAGTACAACCAATGTATCTAGAGAAACCAATCTACTATAATATATAAATAAAACCTTCTGTGGGACACATGTCACACTCTCAGGGCTTCTTAGTATGATTTTCCCGCTCATTGTTCACCAACCTTCCTTGACACGCTACTTCCCTTAGACTAAGCGGAGTGGGGCGGGAGAGGGGGCGGGAAGGGGGGGGAACACCGCCGCAAGGCAGCGTGGAAGTGGCGTGAAGGGGAGGGGCGGGAGAAAGCTCACCGGCGTGGGGGGCATGTGTGGGACACATGGCAGCTTCTTATTGGTCAGGTTTTTTTTTTTATTTTTTTTTTTAACTTTAACACAATATAATATTATTTCCTTCCCCCCCTCTTCCCCCCCTTCCACTCCCCACAATTATTTTCCCCCCCACAAAGGTCCCACAAGTGCCACATGGCGTTTCATCCCCCTCTTTCCCGCCCCTCCACTCCTTATAGTCTTATTTTCCTCACAAACTCTAACTAAAAGTCAGATCCTCTTCATTACTTTCAAATCAAAATTAATTTTCAATCTTGCTTCTATCGTTCACCTAAACCCTAATTTTCACTTTGAGTTTTTCTCAATCTCAACATCTATGTGACACACGCTGCAATTGATTCAGATAGATAATCAAATGAAATTAAAACCCTTGGTTGCAGTTGCAGGTGCCAACAATTATTCAAATACTAATCGGCCTTTTCCACTTCCAACAATTCTCGCCATCATCAAAGACATGTTCTGTCACTTACTTTTAAATGTATATTTCATCGAAATGTTTTAAATTTAGGGTTTTGTATTTTATTTGCAAGGTTAGTTTTTCTTTCTTGCCTAAATCAAAGTTTTACGGATTAGGTTTGTTTAATTTAATTGGTATACATCATAAATTGGAAACGTTTTTTTTTTTTTTTTTTTGGGAGTTCTCGAATTAGATTTTTAATCAATATCCAAAAAATATATTACCTTCCTCATTTTTTTAATATGTTCTTTGACTTTAATTTGTATAATTCAATCTGCAGCATTTGAAGGATGAAACAACTACGATGACAAAGAAGGTAGAACTTCTAGAAAGAATGTAACGCATAAGGCATTTATGACAGTTGATTCAATTTTTTTCAGTTGCTATTTCAATAAATTATTAATCTCACAAAAAAAGTTGTCAAATTGCTAGCTTTTGCAATGGTTTGAAAGCGTTGATGGGGTATGTTACTTGGGTTTTGGGTACTTTGGTTCTGTTATCTAGGTGTTTGTTGTTTGAAAGTCTAACCGTTAGCCCAATTGAATTAAAATTAGGTTTGTTAGGTTTTGGGTTTTCAGGTTACCAGATTAGCTCGCCTTGGGTTTCGGGTAATTTGTATTTCTTAACCAAAATAATTTTTAAGATCCCATTATCTTATTTTGGAGATACTATTGCTATTTTAGTGAAACTAATAATTAATATAGTTGTGATTTGCAATATAGAGATCTAAAGCTGGCTGTGAAATAAACATAAGCTACAAAGGAAACTAACCAATACCATTTTTAAGCTCTAACATTAAGTCAATTATCAAAGTGTCTTTTAGTTATCCAAATATTGTATCTTGATGTCGAAATCATTTGTTGGAAAGTCATACATGCTTCATTGATATTATTTGCTTACATTACATATAGAAACGGTGAAGGCATTTGCAGTTCTTAACAGCAGCAAAGGTAGCGGAACCATTTTCTTCACTGAATAGGGCGAAAGTAACTATTTAGTTATATTTTGAATTTTGATTAACATTTTAGTAATCTTAGTTGATTGTTGATTGATTTTGCAGGTGCTCCTGCAATTTACTATAATAAATAAAACTCTTGAGGGACACGTGTCGTTCACTCAGGCATCACTTCTTGATTATCACGCCACCAGCCTGGATCGTTGGAGACGCTGATCTTGCGGGTATGAAAGTCCGATCCAATTCATGTGTTTAACTCAATCAATTCTTAGTCGGCTGTATTTTATTTATTTGGATTCAAATTATGTAAACAACTTGATTTTGGAGAAATTGCACTATTATATAGTTTAATTCACTGTCATTGCAGCAATATGACTGTGTAATTGAACTTCAATTGTTAAGAAAACTTTAATTTTAAAAGTTACTGAGTTATTTCTAGAGTTTGCTAAGTTTTCAATTATTTTTTTTGGCCTTACTCATCTTTATAGGTGACAATCTTGACCCATTCTTTAAAACATGGGTTGATTTGGGTAATAACATCAATTCGGCTCACCTGAAATTAGTAAATGGGTCAATTTGGATCACCTCAAATCTAAAGTCGGTCGATTCAAGTGGGGAAGAAGAAAGGGAAGAGGACAAGTTATAAAAAGGTTTTGAGGATACAAAGCGGAAAATAACAAAGTTATATTCGAAAACAGATAATGGTCTTCAAGATTATTGTGAAGAAGAATTTACGCTTGAGGTATATTTTGGTATTCATCACTTATAGTAGATCAAACAAAAGCTATTTTAGGGCACGACGCCCAAGTTGAAAAAAACACTGTAGTTATCCAACTATCAAAGTGCTTTGTCAAAAGAAGAGCAAATGGATTTTGTATACAAGTAAGTTTTATTATTGAATTAATTATATTATCGTTGTTTCTTTCATTTTGGTTCTTGACGAGAGTGTTTTTACATCCTTCTATTTGACATTTTTAAACAATTTTTGGCTCCACATATCAGCTCCGGAATTAGTTTGTTTATTATCAAAGTTCAATGAAGTTGAGCAGCTTCAAACCAAAGTTGACCCTTCCTATACATCAAACCTATTTATTTATCTAGATTAATAATCTTTTTTTTTAAATACTTTTTAATACAGTCTCTATATACAATGATCTAAATAAGAGATCAAAAGCTTAATGTTCATATTTGATGAAAACTTTCCATACTAATTTAATATGGAATTTCATTTAAAGTTATTTTATTTATAGAGTTATGATATAGATAAATTTAATTGTTTAACCCGTGTATTACACGGGTAGATAACCTAGTTCAAAAAGGGGTGGCGGCGCAGCTTGTTGCCCGTCTACCTGCTATTATGATGTAACTTCCGTATTTTGTTTTAATAAAAATCTATTTTACTTAAAAAAAAATTATATACACAAGTAAAGTAATGCCTTTATAATACATGAAAATATGAAGTTGAAGAAACATGTTTATTTTACTTTCATCACAATGATTACCACTATGCAATTAAAATCTCTTATCTTGTTGAATTTTATTACAGACAATATAAATTAGCTAAATTTTAATTTTAAACTGAATAAAAGAAAATTTTCCTCTCTATAACCAAACTTATCATCGTCCAATTTGAGGTGAAAAAGTTTAGCAATTTGAATGTTAATATTTTCAAACGAAGTTTAATCTCTAAATTCATTTAACAACGAATCGAAAACCGTTTTCTAACGCATACGTATATCACGGATAAATTGACAACGAATAACAAACAATTATACATAAAAAAACAAAGAAAATTGGGTGTATAATGCTTAGATCTACATAAGATTGAGGAATTTGTTTGAGTACCTGAAGATGGAACAACGGAGGCACCAAGACAACGTGATACACCAGCGCAACCGGTTCAAAGAGAGACGTGGAATAATTTGTAGTTAATGATTTCTAATCGCCGGTAATCTGAAGCGATGCACCGATGGAGCAATGAAGCAACATTCATTCCTGTGAACGATTGGTGACGGGTATGGTAGGGTTAAAGCAATGAAGTTCTTAGGGCATAAGAGCAATAACTGATGGTGGAATGTTACGGAAGATGAAAGGAGGGAGGGGTAGCAAGGGAATGTGATTTTAGTTTTTAAGTAAAATAGGTGTGTGAAATGTCTAAATTAGCCTTCAAAGTGTCTTAATTGTCACCAACATCCCTATAATACCCTTAAATTTGTTGCTTAAATATCTTGTACATGTTGATTGTTAAGTTGTACGGAAATGAAAATTACCAAAGGGGTCATCACTCCTCCTTAATAAGATAATATAGATATAATAGGGTAAACAGGTTCAAGTTATACTTTGGTTTTTAATAAAAATAAAAATAAAAATAAAAATAAATTAAACTAGGTATATTGGATATATGCAATTAAGGTTTTGGGTTGGGAAGACGATCAATGACTAGTTGTAAAATAAAATCAGCATAGAATAAATATCATATTTAATTAACTACACATTTTAAGTATATGAGAAATTCTACTAACAATCTCTATACGATCGTCAAAGAGCACATACAGGCTCAAACGATTCTCTAACTATAGATATTATACACCTTGTACAAAATATATGTACATAACATTGAATGATAAGAAAAAAAAGAAACAATTGTCACAAGTCCCCAAAGCTGTTGGAATCGATCGCCACAATCTTAGGAACGCCAAATCTTGAGGAATTTCCGCGGCTCTTGGAGGCTAACCTAGCACTTCCAATGAGCATGTCACCGCTCTTGGTCTGAACAATCGGTTGATCATCTTCGTTTTTCAAGTCACTCGGCGGCAAAAAACAGTCCATAGAAAGACCTTTTATGTTAAAATCCACTTCCTCAATCGTCCAAACCTCCTCCATTTTCGTTTGTGAATGGCTTTCGGTGTCCTCCCCGAATCTAAACAACGAGACGGTGGTTTGACCACCGTGCGCGATGTTAACCCCATCGATGGTCCGGTAATCCTGGATTAATGACTCCATGGTTGTCTCCCAAAACACACTATCACTTCCTGGGGTGTTTATTCTAATTAGATGTGAGTCTTTAAGTTGGTACAAAAGTCCTGTTTTTTGACTAAAATACCCCCAAATTGTGTGCTTCATTATTTCCACATTGTTACTACTTCTTAGCTTTAATGTTTGAAGCTCTGGTTCAAGCTTTAACACAAAGCAATCTTCTCCATTAATGGTCTTCTCTCCAATACAGATTGAATTTGTGAACAAGTTAGCCGTTGACTTTGGATCAAGACCCTGTCAAACAAAGAATTGACTTTAGTTAGTTAGCCAAAATTATTTAAACAATTAACAAGCTAAGATATATGAAGACGTGCGCCACTTATGGTAGGCTGATTGAAATAGGACCCACTTTATTAGAAATTTAGACTAAATACAATTTGGCCTCAAAGGCATATAATTTTCTTTACTCAAAAGTCAAAAGATTAGACCAAACACAAAACTTGACTAATCAAATTTTTTATTTTTATTTTGAACGATCAACTAAAGTATTGCCGGGTACTCTGTACGCGGCCCCCAATGGTCGAAAGGGGCCCCAGACGGCCTCTAGTCCGTATGGACAGAGCCCTTCGGCCCACCCGTCTCCTGTTCCAGGGAAAACCCGGCCCACAAACCCGCCCGAAGGCACGACGGTAGTGAACCGGTAAAACCTGGAGGGATCAGGAGTCGAACCCATGACCACAAGGGTCAAGGGTCTCTCCATCATTTCCCAACCACCTACCCCACCACAAGGGGGGGGGGGGGTATCCATCACATGCCTCCCGTAGGAATCGAACCCGGCTCCCCCAAAGAGAGAACCGACCCTTTTACCACTAGGCCACATGATCAGGATTTGACTAATCAAATTAATTTGGTACCTGTAACGAACGACGAAGAGGTCTAGGCGGGCCTCTAGAAGCATGGGAATGCTGCCACGGTGTCTGTCGCCACGCCACCTTCCCATCGCTACCAGCGGTGATCTTGTAACCAGAAACAACCAGTTCTAAAGACCAAAGGTCTGGTCTTTTTTGCCATAACACAAACCCACCCATCTCACCACCACAGTTTTTCACGCTTTTCGCCTTTATCGCCTTACCACCGCAACTCATGGTTATTCCGTCTCCTGCGGTAAACTCTGTGGCCACCATCTTCACTTTCCCTACGGCGTACATGCTATCGACTAAATTCAACGCCTTTTCTCCTCCCGCTGCCGCTATATATTGTTGCACGATGTATTTAGCCATTGAAGACTCCTGCATATATCAAATATAATCACCCATTAATAATTAGTATACACCCATGAAAGCATAACATAATATTAGAATTATTAATTCACTAACGTAAACTAGTTTCTACGTTTATTGTAGTTTTGTTTATTTTCGTATACTATATCCGTTACTATATAAATTAGGGTTAGGTTCACGTACAAACAGCTTTTTCGTACGAACTGTACGAATCAAAGGAAAAAACACGCTGGCCGTATATAACTAGAGTAATTATATAATTACTCTAGTTATACTGCTAGAGTATAACCAGAGTAATTATATAATTACTCTAGTTATACTGCTAGAATATAACCAGAGTAATTATATAATTACTCTAGTTATATACGGTTCGCGTGTTTTTTCCTTTGATTCGTACCGTTCGTACGAAAAAGTTGTTTGTATTTGATCTTTTGTCTATAAATTAAATGGTATCAGAGCCAATATTATTAAAGTTTCATTAAAATGAAGCAAATATGAACATGGACTTACGATGGGATGATCTTGGATAGACGGGTTGATGAGTGTAGACTGTTTGGAAAAGATAGGAACAGGGACGAGAGGAGCTCCGATGACACCAAGTAAGAGCTGAATTTCGGCATTTTGGCCACCACCAAAGTCGGAAAAGTGTCGCTTTTTATCAGGGGAATAAGGTTTCACCCATGATTTCATGGTTTGCCAAGAGGTGATGTTGTGGTTGTTGATCTTGAAGTCGTCAAAGCTTTCCTCTGGTATAGGGACTTCGAGGACAGTTTCAAGACCATCTTCGTTGTCTAAGTTTGGACATAAGGTCCTCATTGTTTGTTTGTTTGAGAGAGAGAGAGAGAGAGAGAGAGAGAGAGAGAGAGAGATGAAGTGATAAATAGGAAATGAAGAAGAGAGTGTCTTGGATTAAAAGGGAAAGATAAAGAAAGGGGGGAGTAACCAACAGACCATGGGCCGTCTTATAACGTGCAACCTTTTTCTGTATCTAAATTAATGTATAATGAATGTCGTGTCCGCACGCTCATCCTTTGTCTCTCTCTCTCCTCTTTTATTTATCTTAATTATACTAGTAGGAAGCCCGCGCGTTGCCGTGAGAGCGATAATATAAAGTATGATACTCCATATTAGTTTATCAAGTACATATCTAATATTTTCATCTACCAAATCGTCAATGCGACAAGCTTTTCTACATAAAAATGTGTTCTTAAGCATTAAAAAAAATCTTCGACTTTAAAGTCTAGCTTTCAAGAACTTAAGCAAGATCACATCACTTCTTCCGTCTTTAGATCCAGATGACTTCAGTCATATATTATACAAATTTTAACCCGGGTATAGTATTATAGCAGACTCCACAAGTTCAATTTTAATTCAATGAATTGGCGTTAAGCAAAGAAAACATAAGTTCTCATTATCACAATTATGATGAAACCAAAAGGACTTGTTATCAATCAACATATCATACTCATTATCCATGAAAATTTAAGTGCGTGTACTATGCAATGTGTTTTCAATCTATATTTCACATAGATGTATATAGATAACATGACAAAAGATCAAATACAAACAAAGTTATCGTGCGAACATACGAACTGAAGGGAACAAAAAAAAAGTGGCGGTGGCATTTTCGTAAATAATGACCACCACTTTTTGTTTGTATAATTACTCTAGTGTATATAATTACTCTAGAGTAAAAAAGTGGCGGTGGCATTTTCGTAAATAATGACCACCACTCTTGTTGTATAATTACTCTAGTGTATATAATTACTCTAGAGTAATTACCCTAGAGTAATTATACAATTACTCTAGTTATATAACTACGCTATATAATTACTTTAGAGTAATTTTATAATTACTCTAGTTATATAATTACGCTAGAGTATATACGCTAGTTATATAACTAGAGTAATTATATAATTACTCTAGTTATATAAAGTTTCCAATATTTACAGAAATGTCACCGCGTGTTTTTTACTTCAGTTCGTACTGTTCGTACGATAAAGCTATTTGTACGTGAACTTTACTCTAGATAACATAATGCTTATGTTTGTAATGTTGGTAACATTGAATTAAATATGTCTATTTATACATGAAGTATATCATTTATAAACCATCCAATTGAAAAACAAACAAAAATCTAGTTGCTTTACAGTTTTGCGTAAATATAGCACAAATTAATAACTCTCAAAGAAGGAGAAAAGTAAACAAAAAATATGAGACTTCAATCAAAAAATGAGATTTTATGTTTTACAATTTACAAATTACACTTTGGCAAACTTTTGACCCATCCGACCCATTTGAACAACATTCTTCCTGTCTAATTTTATTTTATTTTACCTAGTTGGCCCATTAGAGAGTAAAATAACCATATTCATAGGTCAAGAAATTACCTTTCGGTTTGCCTTAGAAGAAATTCAAGATGCTTATCAAGAGCTTTTTTCTTCTTTTGATCAAGCTCTAACCGATGCTTGTACAGCATCTAAAATGACATGATATTTTATAGAAAATAAATATGTATCAAAATTATAATGTAAAACAAACCCCTCATATACTAAATTACATATATGACTTACCAGCTTCTCAATTTTTGTTCAAAATTTCTTCCATCCTTGGAGATATTTAGTGCAACTTTTTTCATTTGGAGCTCTTCTTCCTAACCATTGAAGATAATGAACTACAATATCAAGAAGATGACATAAGGAGAAAAGTAAACAAAAAATATGAGACTTCAATCAAAAAATGAGATTTTATGTTTTACAATTTACAAATTACACTTTGGCAAACTTTTGACCCATCCGACCCATTTGAACAACATTCTTCCTGTCTAATTTTATTTTATTTTACCTAGTTGGCCCATTAGAGAGTAAAATAACCAGATTCATAGGTCAGGAAATTACCTTTCGGTTTGCCTTAGAAGAAATTCAAGATGCTTATCAAGAGCTTTTTTCTTCTTTTGATCAAGCTCTAACCGATGCTTGTACAGCACCTAAAATGACATGATATTTTATAGAAAATAAATATGTATCAAAATTATAATGTAAAACAAACCCCTCATATACTAAATTACATATATGACTTACCAGCTTCTCAATTTTTGTCCAAAATTTCTTCCATCCTTGGAGATATTTAGTGCAACTTTTTTCATCTGGAGCCCTTCTTCCTAACCATTGAAGATAATGAACTAAATATTAAGAAGATGACATATACACTTCATCAGAGGCACTCAAAAGTCTCACCTTCCAATAAACACAATTAAAACAATTCTTAAAGACAATTCAATGAATATCTATTGGTATGGTCATGAGGGCAAGATTGGAATAGAATGTTAAGATGTGAGTAAGATAATGATGGTAAAATTACAAACATATCCTCTTAAGTGTCTTAATTGTCACAACTATGCCCATTAAACCCTTAAATTTCTTGCTGAAGTATGTTGTACATATTGCTTCTTAAGTTGTACGGAAATAAAAATGACTATGTTAGCCATCACTCCTCCTTAATAAGATAATATAGATATAGATATAGTTTCATTCCATTTGTACAAGATTCATATCCATACAATGTATGTTAAAAAAATTAATAATAATTGCTGACTTGCATGTTTTAACCAGACAACCTCCCTTTTTAAAATCCCCATGTGCCAATCTCTTTATGGTATAGTATCACCCTTCTTGCTTTCTTTATGAAAGGTGGAGAGTTCGAGTCCTACCGACACCAAAATGCTGCTGGTGGGTCGGGTTTTACCTCAATGGGTCTTCAGGCGGCGGGTTTTCTCCGTAAAACTGGTGTGAAATTATTGATGGACTCGGGTTACTCTTAGAGTACTAGCTCTCTTGTCCAGTGGGTACTTCGAGGGTGCTGAGGATTAATTGTTGACCGTTCAAAAAAAAACCCCATGTAATAAAATGAAGTGACGTGTACTATTTCTTCCAAACTCCAAACATAACATATCTTTGCATGGTATAACTATTACATAAAATTTATACATCTTTTAGTTCATTTAGAATTTCCTACGTATAATTGTGATAATTTACCTTTAATAATTTTGTGTAAACAAACACTGAGGCAGATCCAAGATTTATATTTAGAAAGGGCGGGCCATTGGGGTTGGTGGCCCAATGGTAGAAGCAAAGCCTAGGAACACCTAAGGGGAGGTTATGGGTTCAAGTCTCACAAAGAGTAGAAATTTGCCGTTCAAAAAAAATATTTAGAAAGGGCGATTAGGGGTTTAACTTAGCTTTTAAGAGAGAAGATCGCTATTCCCCCCCCCCCCCCCCCCCCCATAAAATGCACTATTTTTTAAGTGGACGCCCTCCATCCATATAAAGTGGATTCGCCACTGGAAACTAATACTGCTCCTGTAAATGTCTTTCTCAAATCAAATTGAGAATGTGTTTTATTTTGGATATTGAATATTGAGCTTTTGTAATTGTTTCAAATCGAATGATCTCTATTTTTAAAACAATTTCACCTCATCGTTTCCCTAAAGGTAGTGTATAGGTTTCCAGAAAGGGCACGGCGGGAAGTAATCCCAAAATAGGAGAGTCGAACACACTCGATTACTCATAAGCTTCCGCAATAGATTTCTGATTAAAACACAAACCTTAGTATAGGTTTGTAATACTTAAAAATGTAAATTTTTGTGTTTCTATGAAATCAAAGTTTTAATCAGGAGTAAGTTTTATTTAAGGCCTAATCTCATATGTCTAAGTGTTAATTACACGTTTACGGGTTAGGGTATTACAAATATCCAATTATATCAATTGACTATGATCGATAAATTGTTGCCACAAATGCTTGTTTTTAATAATTGAGGAATGGATGAAGCTTTTTTATACAATGGTCTAACAAATGATATATGCTTCGGCTTTACACAATGAAAGTGAACGGTCACTACCCTTCATAGGTAACTGTCATACTAGCAAATCACAAATCGAGCATCACACCCATGAACTGAATTGTTGCATCATGTTACCGAACTGTTGTGAGTAGTCGCATCTAACACGTTCGAGCTATCGTGACCATGGGATTGTATCAACATGAATAGTCCCCCTTGGAGGCTTGGACCACAACATTATATTGAACCCTTTGAATCTATACAATTCAAGAATTGAACCAAGGCGAATAGTGCCGAATAGATGAACTGTCACACATCCCTTTGAGCGAAACCAGTGTAAATCACTTATGACCAGACTCCTATAAATGTGACATATGCCCATCGCTTCCACACATGGGTGTTCAGGAAAAAAACGAAAACCAAATAAAAACCGTAAACCGAATCGTAACCGAAAAAACCGATTCGAACAATGAGTTGGTATTTAGTTTGGTTCTTGGTTCTACATTTTTTTTAGTTTGGTTTATTCAGTTTATTCGGGTAACCGAATAAATAGGTAAACTAATTAATTATTCAATAAAAATAATAATATTTAATATTTAATATGCCATATATATTGATTAGAAAGTCATTCTTAAAGTTGAATTGAAAAAATCAATTCATAGAGGTAGTTTGTTGACTGATACATGGACGTCCTTGCAAAGAATCAATTATATGTATTTCACTGCACATTATATTGATCAAAATTGGAGTTTATAAAAAAAGTAATAAACTTCTAATAAGAAAATGAATGCAGAGGATTCAAGTAACCAAACTTTTAATTTGTTTGATAGTGCTGATGATATATTTCTAATTTCTATGATGTTTGTGTGTAAGACTATTTTATAGATTTGTTTGTTTTATTTTGCTTTTAAACTATCTTTTACAATATATTGCGTGGTTTATTTTTTTTGTTTATATTAATTGCTAACTTTCTATTCGGATTTCAGAACACAAAGGTATATAAGTTTGAGAAAAAAAAAACTTCGGTTCAATTCGGTTGAAATCGGTTTGTTTGGTTTTAAACCGAAACCAAACCAAATGCAATTTGGTTGAATTTGGTCCGGTTTACGTATTCTTAATTTGGTTTGGTTTGGTTTTTGGTTTGGGGTACAACATTTTGAAAACCGAATAAATCAAGTAAACCGTAAACCGAACCGATGAACACCCCTACTTCCGCACATTCATGATCACGGTAAGAGTGCTTATCAAGGGAATTTGTCACTCATTTCTAGTTTCATCTTACCGATCCTATGCTAGTAAAAAACTACAAACAAATCTTATTTATTTTCTACCAAAGAATCAAACATAAAAAACATACATTATTTTTTATCAGTTTTAAATACGTTATTTCATTTTTTTATTAAAACATTATAGTGAAGTTGTATAATTGCAACCTTAATTTCCTGTTATATATGATGGATTCTCTATATTTATATGGGACCAGTGTCAATTGTTTGGAGGCAATCAGCAGCAAACCTTAATGATCCGGTTTGTAAATTGTAATGGAAAATAGGAGATCACGTCGAGTTGGCGGTTGGTCGAAAGACATTCGTATAATCCGGTTTTTTGTCTCTTTGGTTGTTAATGGTGGTGTGACCGGCGATTGGTTTGGCAGTTTGCGGGGTTTTAATACCCATTCAATCATGTAGTGCACGTTCTCATGATATTTTGTCGATTTAAGCAAGAGGCTTAAGCTTCCATCCAAAAATCTATGACCAGATGAATCACCTTTTCAATCTTATGTTTATTCATCACAACAATTATTTCAACTTATGAATAATATATAATGAATATTGTAAATTAAGTCAAGTAGAATCAAAATCAAGTTACATCTAAATAATGGGTAAATGAGCAACAAGCTGCATCGCTATCTTTTTTGACTTGCAAAGCCTATTCTACTAAATACAAACCCTAGGTTACTCGGGCTCTTCGAGTCACTGTGGACCACGTTCTGCACCCGCTCCAAAAAGCGAACTGCCTTAGAGGATGGGGATCAAAATGTGTCAAAGGCAAATGAAATGAACATATGTTGATTCTCTAAACATGTTGTCTCGTGCTTAGCAACCCTCCTAGCTTTCGTCTTCAAAACCGCCTGTCCCGGAACGAAGTCACTGTCTCTTAACCCCACCAATGAGGACACCCTAGTAAGGTCAACGCACGCACGTAGCGAAACACAACAATTATTTCAATTTAATGTCCACTATATATATCTCATAGAACTTTTAAGTAAACTAATAAATTACAAACTAATTTCCCAGCGTTCTGATTCTGATTTTTTCAGTAAATCATGTTTATGGTGGTATGCAATTAAAATTTCGAATACATTTTGCTTTATACATTTTTTTTTCTTCACGTTTGGTAATATAGAGTAAATCAATGGTTAATATCATAAAAAAACCAGCATCTTTTCCTATTCTTCAGGCGAAAATCTATCGGCATAATTTTAACTTTTAAGTTTAACATATTATGATATTAACTTACTAGATTATACCCCGGAAGCTTCCTGGGTTGAAAAATTTAATATGATACATCAATCTATTATTAATATATATAAAAGAATTGAACATTGCTGACGTGGCGTGCAATGGTGCTTTCAAACTCTTCATGAAACTGCCACGTGGCATCATAATTGAAATATTTTAGTGTTTTTGAATTATTTCTATTTTTAATTAAATTGAGTTATTTTAGGAAAAAAGAATTTAAAAATAAATTTAAAATTTTCTCTCTCATGTTTCCTCCCATAATTTTTAAACGTTTATATCTTTTATATACGAGATTTTTTAAAGAAAAAAAATACACCAAATTAACGAGCGTTTTATTATCTTTCCAACGAGTACCATAGTGCTATATAAAGAACGAAGAAAAAATCGACTATTTTTTGTGGGGTTTCGTTCATACAGGAAAAAAACACACAAAGTGTTCATGTTATTCATTAATCATGTTTTTTTCTTTTAAACTAGGTTCTTAACTACGATGTTGAAAATCAGCCCAATCGCCATGTTATCATTGGAATTTTACTAGGTATACTTCATCAAGAGAAGCTAGGAGAAAAAATCGCGCAACACTGCAACACATGGTGTCACCTTATAGCAAGGTTATTTTTTTATTTATTTAATTACAAGAGTATTAATTACTACTATTAGTATTAGTATTATTAGAATGGTTATATTTTTCAACCCCGGGACGCTCCCAGGAAGAATTGATAGTTGTTGTCGTGGCGTTCAATGGTGGCCACAACCATCTCTTGATTATGCCACGTGGCATAATGAAATGCAATGGTTACAACTTCCAACTTAAGTGTTTGTTTAGTTGATTAGGTTAGGAATTATAAGAGCCATTAGAATGTGAGAAATTAGAGAGATGTGATAAGTTTTTGAATAGTTGCAGCTTACATAAGTTATTCTTTACATGATTACTGATTAGGTTTTAGATTAGGGAATATGAGTTATTACTGATTAAAATACTATGAACATGCAATGATTGAGAGATTTTGTGGTTAGTTAACTTGAGCCATTTGCAATAGGTTATGACGTAAAATTAGATTTTTCAACCCCGGGACCCTCCCGGGGTAATAAGCTAGTTTTACATATGAAATATATCGATGTATAACTCTAATATTAATATCTAACCTAAAACAAATTAACAATGTAAAACTCCAATGCTAACACCTAACCTAAAATAATGTAAAACTTTAATGTAACTCTAATATTAACACCTATCCTGAAGACTAAACGAATGTACAACTTTAACATACTAAGAGCATGTTTGGCTCTCCTTATTTCCACCTCCTTATAACTTATAACTTTACAAACAGTTAATAAGTTAAAAAAAAGTGTTTGGCAAAAGGAAAAAGACTTTTTGTTTTAACTTTTTGTTTGCGTATGATAAGTTGTTTTGAAAAAGTAAGGGAGGAGTGACTTTTGGAACATCCTTATAACTTATTGATGGTTATTTACCTAGATGCCCTTCTTATATCTTTATACCTTTCCCCTTATACCCTTTTTAGTCATTTTACCTAAATAAGTTAAACCAAACACTTTTCTACAACATAACTTATCAACTTATTGTTTTTCCCCACCACATAAGCTAATCCAAACACTTTTCTAAAAACCTCTTTTTGAAAAGTCATAAGTTAATAAGTCCTTCTAACCAAAAGTCCTTCTTGACTTAAATAAGTTTATCCAAACATGCCCTAATATTGATACCTAACTTAAAACAACGTATAACTCTATTAACCTATTCGGCTCTGGTTGAAAAAAAATTTATATTTACTGATTTAAACATAATTAGTGACTTGTCTATACATGATTAATGATTTACCTGAACACTTTGTGTTTTTTTACCTGTATGAACAAAACCACACAAAAAAATTTCTCCGTTTTTTATATAGCACTATGGTACTCGTTGGAAAAATAATAAAATGATCGTTAATTTGGTGTAATTTTTTTCTTTAAAAAATCTCGTATATTAAAGATATTAACGTTTAAAAATTATGGGAGGAAACATGAGGATGAAAAATCCAATTTTGTTTTTAAATTATTTTTTTTTCTAAAATATCTCAATGCCACATGGGATGACACATGGCACACTCAAAGAAGAGAATGTCTCTTTGAGTGTCATGTCATTAAAATGGCTTTGGTTTATTATATGTATAGATTAAGGCAGTATTACATGTCTAAGAAAACACGAGAAAGTCATTCAACCTAATTTTGATATATGTTTTTATCGAAGTATAACATGTTTACAGTTTACTTTAATCAAATTATAAACATTGAAAATTTGTTGGATATATATAACATAATCATTTTATAATACCTATAATAATAAAAAAAATTGGTTCATGTGATTTACTTAGAATTAAAGATTAAAAATCTAAAAAGGATTGTTTTGTAATCAAATCGGCTGAAAATATTACCTAGGTCTACGTATTAAACATACGTAATGATGTGTGGTGGACATAAAGAAATATGTGTTAGACCATACGTAATGGATGGCTGAAAATGACGTTACTGGCGGGATTTCACGCCCATTTCACACGAGAACACCGCCCCCATCCTAAGTAAATTGGGGGTTAAAGGGGCAAAAAGGACGGATTCTGAATATTATATTATATTCAAATTTAATTAAAAATAAAGAAAACTCTTGAAAATAATATAAAACTCTTGAAAAGACACGTGGAGGAAGCTGGTTGGTGGTTAATATGCCTCTTGCCCCACGAAAATTTTCGCTCAGCCAACCTTATCGCCCGTTTAACAAGGGGGGGGGGGGTACTCGGGTGAATGGGGCGCAAATTTGGGCTTTTAACGCCCATTTCGTGGACCATTACACATGGTCTTAGAAACTTGTTTTTGTAATTTATTTTTTGTACCATGAACTAACTTTTTATTTATTAATAAACAATGAACTTGACAAATTCAATCAATTTGTAAATGCAAATTGGACTTGGAAATTTTAAGGTCATACGTAAAACCTCTTTATATTAATAAATTATTAATTTATGAATATAAAAATATCTCGCTAAATTAATAAAATATCTCTAACCTACCATTCTTGGAGTAGAAACCAAAGTGTAGGTGACGAGTTACTTCCATCTATCCCAACAAATACTCAATCCTTGATTCCTTTTCACAAATATAAGATTTACCTCTTTGGAAAATGAAGATTTAGTTCCTATGGGTTCATTAATAAAGAAGGTAGAAAACGGGTCATCTACGTTATTTCGGAAGAGGTGTAGCTAGATGATTTGGTCATTGGCTAGATGTTATTCTTATGGTTTCCATATTTCCTCTTTGACTTATATGTTGGTTAGACACGATTAATATTTCTAAACCTAAGAAGATCGTTATTGAAGTCATTTTTTTTCACAATGTTATGGTTTATTTGGAGAGCTCGAAATGAAAAGATTTTTAGGTGTCATGGTGATATAATTTTTTTATTGCCATTATTTTTAATTTCTTATTTGTGTTGTTCTACTCGTGTAGTAAAGTTAAAGTTTTGTGGACTGAGTGGTTGAAAAATCCACATTGCATGTAATTGTTTGGTTCTTCTCCCCTGGTTAGTTATTTGCTAACCGAGTGTGTTTTCATATTTGTAGTGTGATAAAACTAGAATAAATAAAAGAATAATATTATTTTGTCTAGATTTTCACTTGATTTTGTGAATCTGAGCCAAATATAATTGTGATTTATTCGCTTCGGTTGATGATTAAGCCATTGAACACAACCTGGAACATAACTAACCAATACAGTCGCCTTAATAAAAAAACACAATATGTGTTGGATTTTTTTTACTATAATAATATAAATTAAATTATTATGTACATTGCTGTTTAAATCAGAAAGTATTATTATTTAGAAGATTTGAGTAGAATGTAATTTAAATCATTGTCGATATATGTAACTAGCGTAAACAATTACTTATTTAATTTAGTGAGCTTGTTAAATTATAATCTAAGTATATTACTTGAAATTTATAGTATCGTCTTGTAAAATAACATATGCTGAATGCTGAATCATTAAGGTTTTTTTTTTTTTAATTTGTTTTTACGGTTTCATGAAATAATATTTAAGAGAAGCATGGGGTAAAGTTGGATACAATATGATATAGTTAACCTAAGTTTAAAAAATAAAACAGTAAAAGTTTCACTTTATTACGAACAAGAATATATCCCGAGGGCTTCTTGGATAGACAAATCTAACATTTTTTTTATCTCAAATTTTTTTAAATAATATCCTCATTTCATTACTGTCAAATTACATTAAAACAGACAGACGGACAACAAGCTACGACGCCACATCTTTCTGAAATCATGCGCTGACCACACACTTGATTAATTGTTTTTCATCTAACTAGGGTTAAATTTATGGATTTTGGGCTATTGGGGTTTTGATTTGTGATTATGAACATACACAAATTATGGTTTCATTCTCTATACCTTCAGTACTTCAGTTTTGAATTTAATTTGAATTAGATGAAGGTGACAACTGACATGTGTTTGCAATGTTGACAACGGATGTGAAGAATGAACGGTTGGGGAGGTAGTGTAGTGATGTGTAGCCCTGGTGCCACCGGTGATCATAGGTGGTGCAGATAGTGCAACTGGTGATCAAATGTTAGTGAAAGATAGCAGTTATTTTTTTTCAAAAAATGATTTGGAGTAATACTGTAGTAGTATTTTAGTATTATTAATAAGTAGGGCTGCAAACGAACCAAACGAATACGAACAAGACCTTGTTCGTGTTCGTTTGCTAAGAAAATTATTTGTTCACGAACAGTTCATGAACACTTGCCGAACGAATTTTTTTGTTTGTTTGTTAATTTTGTTCATGAACGCACACGAACACAAACAAGCATTAATGAACACTCATGTTCGTGTTCGTTTGGAAGAAAAGTTGTCTATGTTTTTTTATCGTGATAGGATATAACGAACGTTTTCGTATGGTTAAACGAAGGTTTCAACACTCAACAGAAACAATCCATAGATGCTTTCATGAGGTCCTAAATGCAATGTTGAATTTTACAAAAGAAGTTATAGTTCCTACATCTTCTGATGCAATTGCAAATACTTCAGAACGACATAGAAAATTAAAACAAATATTTCCTGGGGCAATAGGTGCATTAGATGGAACCCTTGTACATGCAATCGTACCTGCTGATCAACAAACTCATTACAGAGGAAGAGGAAAAGGTGAATGTTTTCAAAATGTTTTAGGTATTTGTGATTTTGATATGATATTCACGTTCGTATGGGCTGGATGGGAAGGCATTGCACATGATTCACGAGTTCTAAAAGAAGTTGCATTTAACCCGACTTCTGGCTTTCCTTTCCCTCCACCGGACAAGTATTACCTTTGCGACGCTGCATACACGAACACTCATGGATTTATGACTCCCTACCGTAGTACGAGGTATTGGTTAGCCGATTTTCGAAGACAACGACCATCAACCAAGGAAGAAAAATTCAATCATGCCCACGCACAACTCAGAAATGTTATTGAGCGTGCATATGGTGTTTTAAAGGCAAGATTCCCGATCCTAAAGCAAATGGCTCCTTTTTCATTTCAAATACAAAGGGACATAGTGATTGCCTGTTTTGCCGTCCATAATTTTATACGGAAATGTAATATTCATGATCAGTTGTTTATGTACTACGACGAGAACACTTTGTTTGCTGAAATACAAGGTGTAGAAAGTGACGGTCAATTCGTTCATGACATAGAATGGGGTTCACAAGGCATCGAGTATATGACTACTTTGTGTGACGAGATAGCGAATCAACTAATTTCAAATAATTAAAATTATAGTTCTACTCCATGTAATATTTTCCATCTAGATTTGGGTTTGTTTCTTAGGATTTTGAATATTTATGTGTCATTTCAATTTCTATGTGTTATATATTTTTCTTTCATTATTCAATACAATTATTCAGGACTGTAATCAAACAGATACATTCATTTTGTAAAAAAACGTACTGGGGTAAAAAGGTCATTCTGTATAGTCATTCAGATGTTCAACCAAACAACACTTATTGGTTCAGCACTTACTGGTTCACAGCCTCTTAACCATTCAGACCCTCTTAATGATTCAGCACTTAATCAGACAGATCCTACCAAAAGCCCCTTAGTACTGGAAAAGGGCGTTAGAGGTGGATGGCAGAGGGCATTAGAGGTGAAGGGCATCAACTCTGGAACGTGAAAACATATAATGAGTTTTGATACAAAAAGTAGGTTTATTGACCACTTATAGTCATATTATTTATTGGGTAAAATAATGAAAATAAAAGAATATAAAAATTAAAAACCTTAATAACCTATGGAACACAAACGAGCATAAACGAACATGTTACAGAACGTTCACGAACATAAACGAACGAACGCAACCTCTGTTCATATTCGTTCGTTTAACTAAACGAACGAAATTTTTTGTTCGTGTTCATTCATTTATTAAACGAACGAACACAAACGAACTTCCCGCCCTATTAATAAGTCTTCATATATTCGCTTTAATAACCAGTAATAGGCAAAAAAAAAAAAAAAAAAAAAAAACATAGACGTGGAATTAAAAATATGTTATATAAAAATTTAAAGTTTGTCTTTTTACATTTGCTAGACTAACAGATTGATTTTTCAAAACAGTTTCTGTGTTTTGAAAAAGTAGGGGTGAAGCTACTATTAGATTATTGCGTTTTGGTAGCTTAATAGTTCATTTTAAAACTCAACCCCAAACACTAAAAACTGATTATTTGCGTTTTTAAAACACAATAATCTTAAAATACATTTCAAAACGCAACCCCAAACACCCTCTAAGAGTGTGTGTAGTGGGAATGCAAGAATAGCGCCCCTCCATCATTTTGATTGGGTGTAAATACATGGCACACAAACCAAACAAAAATGGCGTTATACAAATCACGCATGACACCCATTTTGTGTTTTTTGAAGACTTTTAGCGTCCCATAGCGCCCTTCGTAGTGGTGTTTAGGACGCTATGGGTGATTTTTAACTCCAAATCACGCCGACTACACATGGTCTAAAACAAAGATGTGGTACACTTGCATATAACAAATTTACAAAAACGTATAAAGTCTATTTTATTGAAAAGGAAAATTCCAGCGTTTAAATATATGTTTGTTGTTTCGGCGTGACTGGCGAAAAATTTGGTCCCACCTTGTAATGTTTATTGAAAGAAACTATTAACAACCAAGTAAAAATGTATTGTACGTGTTATTTAAAATAAAAAGAACTTTGGTGATCATATATATTCAAATATGTTCTTTTTGTGTGTTGTATTTTCTTATATTAAAGAGGAAAAGTAATATTGGAAGATTTTTTATGTAATAGTGTAATTTGGCTTGTATTATAAAAAAAAAAAAAAAAAAAAAAAGTTAGGTCACTAAGGATTTGTGTTTATTTAAATCGTTGAAATCAAATGATGTCATGAAATTAACTCTCGTCAGTCACTTAGCGAGCTAATGTTTTTTAATGTACTAATTCAAGTCAGCCAATATTGGATCGAATCAGTTTTCTTGCTTCAATTTTCTAGTTTACTACTTTTCCTTTTATAAAAAACAAAATTAATAAATCACAAGATCTCAAGATTAACCAGAAATTAAGCAACATACCCAAAAGTATACTAGTTATATCGACGCGAGAGGCTCATCAAATGATCAAACAATGGAGTTAGTTTACTAACCTCAGCTCTTTCGGATTACGTTAAAAAATAAAACACATTTTGTGTATCCTAAGAACTAATGTTATTTAGAAATGCATCTTATAAATATTGAGTAAAGTTCACGTACAAATAGGCTTTATCGTACGAACAGTACGAACTGAAGTAAAAAACACGCGGTGGCATTTCTATAAATATTGGAAACTTTATATAACTAGAGTAATTATATAATTACTCTAGTTATATAACTAGCGTAATTACTCTAGCGTAATTATATAACTAGAGTAATTATAAAATTACTCTAAAGTAATTATATAGCGTAGTTATATAACTAGAGTAATTATATAATTACTATAGGGTAATTACTCTAGAGTAATTATATACACTAGAGTAATTATACAACAAGAGTGGTGGGTTATTATTTACGAAAATGTCACCGCCACTTTTTTACTCTAGAGTAATTATATACACTAGAGTAATTATACAAACAAGAGTGGTGGTCATTATTTACGAAAATGTCACCGCCACTTTTTTTTGTTCACTTCAGTTCGTATGTTCGCATGATAATTTTGTTTGTATTTGATCTTTTGTCTATAAATATTTATAAAAATCATATCATCAGATATTAAGAAACCAGTTATATTGTTGATTTCCACTTCCAGAATTTATATTTTCCATTAAAAGATGAAAAGATAACATGAAAATTAAATCAGAAATTACAAAATATTAACCAAACATCTAGTATAGATAGAGTTATATCATTCTAATTAGTTTCAAGCCAAATATTTGCCATTAAATATGTATAATTGAAAACGCGTATTAACTGTCATTACATGACTTTTGAGATTCCGCTATTGTACATTAATTTAGTGGCTTGAGCTAACAAAACGACAAGGTATTAGTGAAAAAAATTGGACGCAAATGTGGATGGAAACATATAAAGTTTGGTAAAGTGGAGAATTGATGTGTGTTATGGGCGTAGAGATATAAAGAACAATAAAAGGTAGAATAAATTTTCAAAGACTTTGAATTTGAGGAATAAAAAGACATCACAAATTACAGATCAAGTCTGTCATGCACTAAGATGTTTAAAGTACGCATTGGCCTTTTTCATACCAATGGGTTTGGATACTTTATCCATATACAAATAGATGGACCCATTAGTTTAGGTTGAGCTTTATATGTTTCTTAATGGATATTCTTTATTTGACAATTGTGAGAGAAAATAAATGGCATGCGTGTTGTTGGGGGACTAGGGCGTGCAAAGCTTTTCGTAAACTGCCCGCAATAAAAGTTATAGGAGAAAAGATACATAAACATAAACTAGTTTTATACCCCATGCGTGTTGCATAAAACCGTTTTCAGTTTGATAACATGTACATTGTGTTTTTTTAGTTGTACATTACTACAAATAACACGATCTCAGGAAAAATATATTGAAACGTAGATAAAAATATGATCATCCAAGAAATTATCAATGTTTAGGAGCTCTAGAGTAACTTTGCTAAAGTCTCGATCATGCTAACGAGGTTATAGTGAAGAGATAAGGGTCAAAACAACATAACTAAACGTTTCCTGACTGGTGACAGAGGTGGCAAGTGGTAGCGACAAAATTCAAAAGAAAATGAGAAAAACACATGCTGAATTTTAGCGCACATATGAGAAGGATAGATGTTGGCAAACAAACAAGTAGCAAACGAAGACCGAATAACACAAGTATGTGTATGAGTGAGGTGTGCAGGGGCGAAGTATTATTGGGGACAGGGGTGGCCCTGCTCCCCTGTTTTTTGGCGCAGTAGTGAAAATTTACGATTTTTATAGGTAAATTGAGTCCGGGTTAAGTCCGGCCCCCGCCGATTTTCCACTACCGATTGAAAAAAATTGAGTTCGGCCCCCGCCGATTCCGAAACCAAGCTTCGCCACTGGAGGTGTGACGATCATATAGGAATATAATTTTTTTGAAATATCATCTCATTAACATTGATCACAATATATAATACAACAGAATCCGATAACTTTGGAAACTAAATCAATTTATGTTAACAAATATTCCTGAGAGTAGTTGTGCAAGATATATGCTATTACACCCCTGCAGTTGAATCGGGAGGCTCCGCACATTGAGACTGGACCTAAAATCATCAAATAAAACTCGGGGAAGCCCTTTGATAAAAATGCCGGCGACCTGATAATGCGAGGGGACATGTAGAATACGAACACACCCCGTTGCACGTGCTCTCGAACGAAATGAATATCTAATTCAATACGTTTAGTTTTGTAACTTCTAACTAGACCAGAAGTGGGCCAATTAATACTCGTGGGCCGTTTATGTTGAAAACTAATTTACGGTTAAAATAATATCCTTTTAAATCCTTTGTAAGTATATTTCCAATTTTAGAGTCAAATAGAAACACAAACGATGTGGCATATTCTGTTCATTAGCTATGTTTGATAGTGAAATATTTTTATAGAGTTAATAGTCAAAATCGTCTTTGAGCTTTGGTCACTTTTGCCACTTCAGTTCAAAACTTAAACCTTTTATATCTGGGTCCTTCAGTTTTATTTTTCTTGCCAACATTTAAGTTGTGGACTGAAGTGGCAAAAGTGACCAAACCTCAGAGACGAATTTAGCAAAATCCAAACCTTTTTCAGGGACGAATTTGGCAAAAAAAAAAAAAAAAAAAAAAAAAAAAAAAAAAAAAAAAAAAAAAACTGAGGACCCAGATGTAAAAGGTTTGAGTTTTGGACTGAAGTGGCAAAAGTGACCAAACATCAGGGACGATTTTGGCTATTAACTCATCCCTAGATAGTCAATGTGGTTTGAGTATATTTCATCCTTAGTCCCTAACGTTTTGAAATTACATTTTTATTCTCCGTGGTTTAACAATTTGTTACTTAGATAGTCTTTTACACTGGATAGTATATTTCATCCTTAGTGTAACTACTAATTAGTTATGATATTTTGGTTAAAAATGAGGGATTAAAGTGTAATTAATGTTTGAAAGTTGTACCTTGTGGATTAAAGTAAAAAACACTCTTAACTTTTGAATAACTTAAAATGCCATTTCCAAATGAATTATAATATAGTGTGTGTAATCAACCGATTCTTAAATCCGGTCCAACCGGACCGACCAGTAGACCATGAACTCATGAAGACGTTGGTATGTTGTCTGGTCCGGTTATAAAAACATTGTTTTTTAAATATTGGAAAAAATAATAAAGAAATCTAGTGGATGTCACATGACATCTACTGGTTGACCGGCCGCAAACCACCCAATCAGCTTGGACCTATACTTGTAGAAGTGTAGAACTCCACCCAGGCGGTCAAGAATGTGGATATCCTACATAACGGTTCATAAAACTAAATGGGTCTGAATTACGCGTCATTTCAACCAGTTGAGATGTGTATATATTCTGTTATAACTTGAGTCACCCACCGGATTGGACCGCATGCACACTCCACACCACCATTAGTATGATATTGTCCGCTTTGGGCTTAGCCCTCACGGATTTGTTTTTGGGCTCCTTCCCAAAAGGCCTCATACTAATTGGAGTGTGCACTCACTTATAAGGAAGTCATCCCTTCCTTATTTCTTCCATGTGGGACTTGGATTGCCAACCCCAACAATCCTCCCCTCAAGCCAAGGACCACATAACTCGTGGCCTCCCCTTCAGCGAAACACCATCTTGTACCGCCGCTACCACCACGGGACACGCCGCCTGAACCATACTATCAGGAGGACTTTCGACACAAGGCTACAATCACCGTAGCAACCATCGCAAGGGGTCACATTCCAGCCGAACCAGGCTCTGATACCACTTGTTGTCACTATTCTTGATCTTATTACACGGATAACACAACCAATTTCACAGAATTAGAGCGAGTCACCCACTGGATCGGACCGCATGCACACTCCACACCACATTAGTATGATATTGTCCGCTTTGGGCCTAGCCCTCACGGATTTGTTTTTGGGCTCATTCCCAAAAGGCCTCATACTAATTGGAGTGTGCACTCACTTATAAGGAAGTCATCCCTTCCTTATTTCTTCCATGTGGGACTTGGATTGCCAACCCCAACAATCCTCCCCTCAAGCCAAGGACCACATAACTCATGGCCTCCCCTTCAGCGAAACACCATCTTGTACCGCCGCTACCACCACGGGACACGCCGCCTGAACCATACTATCAGGAGGACTTTCGACACAAGGCTACAATCACCGTAGCAACCATCGCAAGGGGTCGTATTCCAGCCGAACCAGGCTCTGATACCACTTGTTATAACTTGAGTCACTGTGACATCCGTCACCCTCGTCTTTCATTTAATTGACAATAATAGCCCTTCAAACATTTCCATTATAGTTCCTGCAAGTTTCGTCATTTTTGGATTTAGCTTTAGAGCGAACTAAAATTTTATCAGTTATAGTTATAATTGATTGGATATAAGTTTTAATCAAATGCGTATGTGAAACGTATTCGTAAAAGATTTTTTTTAAAAAAAAATTTAGTTTTATAAAACTTTAAAAGCATTTTGGTTAATTGATATTAACCTGGTTAGTGTATTATAAAGAGAAAACTAACCAAACTAAAATAAAACTAACGAAGTTTTAGTTGAGGGACCTTTTCTGCCAAGCTTCCAAACTTTCAAAATCTGTTTTGCCCTCCCTTGTCCCACGTTTTTCCGATCTGAAGTTCCGGCCACCGGAATATTTTCCGGCCGGATTCCGGCAGCCCCAAAACAGGCCTTTAACTAGCCATTAACGCGATTTAATAATCTCTCAATGTTTCCCCATGTATTGTAACGTATATCCTTCAAGAACAACGAGTAATAAATTGTGTTTAATTAGTAATTATAATGTAACCGACCGGAAGTTTTTAAGAGAATTAAAGGTCCAAATTACTTGGTCATTACATAAAACGTTTGTCCTATTTGTTTTCTGCACATTGGAGAAACTCAAACCCACTTTTAAATCAGTCTAATCACGTCTCTAGAAGCGTAAATCGTGCTCGCAAGTTCGGATCTGTTCATCATTTTTTTTTATCTCGTTTATGATTGTAAGTTTATTTTTTCTTGTGCCGTTTTGTTTCTTGAGTGCTCTTTTACAAAAGCCCTATCAATTCAGGGATAAATCTTGTTGAAATTGGGGTTATTGATTTCAACCAAGGGTTGGGGTTCTTGAGTTAGCATATTTGGGGAAGAAGACTTAAAAGTATTAATGAATAAATACATTTATTTTCAGATTTATAACAATAAGAACTTGTAGCTCATGTGGTAGTCGGTGGTTATTGAAAAGTGTTGTGTGAGGACACCTGGGTTCGAGACTAGGGTCCTACCTTTTTTTTTTATTCATTTTTTTTAGTTTTTATTTACTTAATATCTCCTTTATTTTATTATATTTCGATTAAAAACTTAGAATATTCATAATAAATTCATTTTTGCTTCAAAAATTATAAAAATTTAGGAGTAGCTTCTTGACACCTTCTAGAAAATTGTCATAATTTTTATTTCTGGAAAATATTTTATTTTCGTAATTTTTATTATTTAATTTGTTTTAATCATAATTAATTGATAAAAAATTCATTTTTAATGATTTTAATCTCAAACTTTTTGTGAAATTACTTCTAATCATCATAAACTGAAATAAAAATTATTGGTTCAGAAAACATTTATTTTTATTAATTTTTCTATTTTTAATCATTCAAACATGATTTAACCTCATTAAATCAGTTTTAAATATAAATAAGTTTACAAAAATTATGGGAAAATTATGTTCATTTATTTACATCTGGAATTATCTATTTTCTATAAAATTAGTATTTTTGGATCATGTATGGTATTAATAGTCTTATTTACGTTTAATTAGACATAATAAAACATTTATTTATTTATACAATTTAAACATCTATTTTATAAATATTTTTCTTATAAAATAGAAATACTCAAATGGTTTAATGTCTTTATTATCTTTTGTTGGATCATTGTGTAATTCAGAATTATTTATTTATATAATTATGATTATTGTAATTATTTACAATAATTAGTTAATTTATTTTGTCTTAATTATTCGAACATAATTGTTATCTAAATATCCAAATAGGTAATAATTACCTAAACCACCTTTACAACCTTTCATATATTATTTGTGATATACCACTTTTACATTAACGTGACTGATCATAAAAAAAAAAAACTCTAATTCCCCAAATCGACTTAGCAAACCCTAATGCCTTAGACCCTAGATACCTTAGACTTTTAGACATTTCCTTATTAGTACTCTCATACATTATAGGTTGGATTCTTCGGAATTTCCATTACTTAGCTCACGACCGCTTAAGTTGGATTTTGCTCGCTTTCGCAAACTGTGAGTATATCTTTCCCCTTTTTTTTTTCATTTTACTTTTGGGGTGACTCATGTACTTATTATCAAGTTTCTATTACTTCTTACTAAAATAGCAATTCTCATGTGTGTTTGCTTTATGTTAATTTGTGTGTCTATGACTTGTCAAAATCATTAACCTTTGAGGGCCTGACATTTCAATGAATAGTACTATGGTATTACTAAAAATGTTTTTGATTCTTGATTCTTGATACTTATTTAGGGTTGATTTTGAACGGATATTACTTATTACATAATTGCAAACAGTATACAACACATGAATTGCGAAACACTTTTCTACTATATGTATACAAACAGGGTATGCTCACCAATACAATTTTTGTATTGACCAAAATATTTTGTACATGTTTCAGGTTGTTTTGAGACGCTTCTTTTAGGCTTTTGGATTTTATATTTCAGTCTTGTCTACATTGCATTTTAGCTAGACTTGTCACTTTAGAATTATTGTATCCTGTAATATCATTTCAATGTAATAAATTATTTAATCAATGTATTCAAATTTACACTTTAGTCCATGAGCTATTGAACAATCGTCACTACGTGACACCTCGATGTTTCCGCCATCAGTTGGGGTGTTACAGTCACCCACCGGATTGGACCGCATGCACACTCCACACCACCATTAGTATGATATTGTCCGCTTTGGGCTTAGCCCTCACGGATTTGTTTTTGGGCTCCTTCCCAAAAGGCCTCATACTAATTGGAGTGTGCACTCACTTATAAGGAAGTCATCCCTTCCTTATTTCTTCCATGTGGGACTTGGATTGCCAACCCCAACATATTCGAAATGAATTTCATGTTCCTATTTATTACAAGATCCAAATGTATTTGTAAATCACCAAATCTTCAATGATAATGGCTATAAGGCTATAAGCATGTTGTCTCTATGAGTATAGTATTGTACGATAAGTTTATATGTTCGGATCGAATGTATTATATAATAAGTTCTTGAGATTGATAGTCATAAATTATTTGAGATAATATATGATGTGGTATATTATTAAGCATCAGTGTATGCATGAGAATCTAATTTTCTCCATAGTACTAATCAGTAGCTTTAGCACATATGGGGGAATGAGATGTCTTTAAATTAAATTTTTTTTTCGTCTTATGTTATAAAGAGTTTCTGTTAATATATCTTAGATTAAGAGTTTAGCTAACGTTATTTCGGATGTGATCTGATTATACATTGGAAACTAAATAAGATAATTGTTAATTAAAATGATTAAATAAGAGAGAAGTGCTAACGATTAACGAATAACCATACTGCCTTAAAAAGAAATATCAAGCCCAATTAGAGAAGAATGAAGCCAGGAGAATCAAACAAGCCCAATTAAACAAGAATAAAGTGCAGGAGATAATAAAAAGCCCAGTTAGAGAGAGATCATGAACATTGGCCCAGAGAGACTGACAGAAGTAAGGAATAAGTATTCAGAAGTGTCCACTCAATAGGTGAAGAGTGCATGATGCGATATGTGTCAGCTAGTTAACTCTCATAAAAAGGCATTTGTCATTTTTTATGAGTAGTTATTTATTCTATTTTATTCATCTAACATGATATCAATTAGAGGTAGTAAAATATATCAAATCTTGTGTTAAACGGGTCAAACACAACTAACAAATTTGCAACACAACGCTAACACAAACATGTGTAATAATCAGGTTACATGAAGCGACATGTTTAAAAAGATTAACGGTAACTTGCTCAATAACATGAATGACACAAACACATTTAACATACTATTCTTTATTTAAATTATTTATAAACCATGTTTTGTTAAATGGGTCATGAAAGTCATGCCGACTTATTAACCCACTTAATACAATAAATTTAACATGTCATAAACAGGTTAAGTGTGTTGTACTGAATATACATATTTTAATAATGAATGTAACATCTTGCATCTTGTGCCACTAGTACTGTCTTCTTCACATATGGTGAGTTGCCCATCCAGTAACTCGCGGACTTGTTTTTGGTTGCACTAATATGATTCCTAGAATGCCAACTTCCTATGAGGTCAGACATCCTAGTAGTACTCCACCCAAGCACGGTTAATCATGAAGTTTTCATATGATTCACATCCAATGCGATGAAAAGGCGTTGCATTTGAGGTGGGGTATGTTTTATGAACCAAGAAGCTCTTCTAATCATGGCCGTTGAGGGATTTGTCTAGGTTGCTACAATGCGTCATGTTAATCTTCACAGCATCACTACAATGTCATTAGCCTGTGCCTCTTTTATGACCATAACCCGTTTACAACAAATACTAACCCGTATAACTTCATGTCTTGTCATGTCATAAATTGTAAGCACTAATATCAATAGTTTAATTCCATAAAACCTGAATTAGTTCATCTAACAAACCCATATAAAGAATATCCAAAATAAAAGCCCAAGAAGACCACTTAACAATGGCCCAAGTGTAAATCCAAAGTGAGTGACAGTTGTGTCGAAGGATCAAGTAATCCACATGGTCCATGAAAACAAGTATGAAGTACCGATACTGAACACTCTCGGTTCGGTACGGGATCAGGACGGGACGGTATCGGTATTCGGCTCTACGTGCTCATCGCTACTCATAGTCATACATCAAGTAGCCTATAACATATCATGGGCGATATAAAATCGTTAAGCTTCTTATGGGTCAAAGCACGGGCGAAGGCGTTAAATCTCGAGTGGGATAAATGGGGCGGTTTGTTTCTTTCAAATATGTAGTTTTCTGTTGTACAACATGTTTTATTTTTCTGTTTTCTGGTGTAATGGGGCAGTGGCGCAGGTTTGTAGGGGCAGGGAGGGGCGGCCGACCCCCCCGGATTTTCGCGCAGAAGTTCCGATTATATAGTATCCGTATAGAAAATTTTGAAAATATAGGGTTTCGACCCCCCGAAACCAGTGACTTCCGAACCCCCGGTGACTTCCGACCTCCTGAACCTTCGGGTCAAGCTTCGCCACTGTAATGGGGTGTTTTTTATGCTAGTTTCCCGCTATCGATGGGTGATTAATAAATTTTGTTGGCCGTTCAAAAAAAAACATCAAGTAGTCTATATGTGAATCATTATATAAAATAACATTTTATCTAAAAGTAGAAGGAATCAGACAGAAGCATATAAGAAACAACATTTCATACACATCTTAAAGTTACACATTCACATGAATGCAACACTATCAATGATTAACAACAAGAAAGATTCATTTGATTTTTTTCATGCTACAAAGATAGATTCAAACAATAGCTCATTGAATGTTTTTCCTCAAATAAAAACTGCCTGCATTCACGAAGGGACGTTGAAATGGAACAGCCAAGAAATGACAAAGGCGAAAACCATACAGGCTAGCAAGAAATTGAGGAACCGATGGCCTTGCCAGAAGTTACGGTTATCTGATGTGGCGGTTGTAGTCCCACCAGGTGTGGTACCCGATGACATGGCATCATTAGCTTCGTTCCATTGTTCCATTAGTTCAGCCTCGTTTGCACCAGCAACATTATGTGCAATTGATCCACATATCTCACATGTCCTGAGGAGGCAGCAAGTCAAATTAGTTTATATCATTTAAGCAAATTGATATATAGTTGATTTATCTACTTGGATCTAAATTCTAGTAGGGATGTACAAAAAGCTCGCTCAAAAAAAGCTCGAAAAAAAACGAGCCAGCTCGGCTCGACTCAATTGTAAACAAGCTCGTGCTCTAGCTAGGCCTGTCTCGGCTTGTGAGCTGGCTCGAATTATTTTATTTATATGTATTAATTTTATTTTTAAGTGTTTAAATTAAAAAATATGTGAGAGGAGGTTGAAGTGTTAACATTTTAAGTTTAATTAATCAATAAAATATGAAAATTAATAGAAATAAAACACAAATTTTACATATAATACTTTTAGTATGCCTTCCATTCTTTAAAAATTCTTTAAAATATTAGAAAAATAAAAAAATTATACATGTATATGTGTAATTTTATTTTTCTGGCAATTTATTAATTTTTTTTGTTTTTTATTTAATAAATATTTGTGAAAAAATAATAAAAAATAACGAGCTGGCTCGAGCTCGGCTTGAACATTTACGAGCCGAGCTCGAGCTTAGCCTGGCTCAGCTCGACTCGGCTCGTGTACAACCCTAAATTCTAGTAGGACTATAATGACAATTTAGTGTAATTTAGTATGAAGTAGGAATTGTGTATCATTAGCCATTCAAAAAAAATATAAAAAATGAGTGAGATACAATGACAGTTATTCTTGTTTGTAAAGTTTTCGAATAATTTCATTTCATATAAACACTGGGAAGTTAGGTGGCAAGTGTATCAAGTATACAATGACAGATAGATTTTCTTGTTTGTAAAGTAATCATATGACTTAACTTATAAATCATCTAAGAATTTGACAGATTTCATAGGAACTAACTCTAATCATAATCTACTTAAAATCAAAGAAAAAGGAGTGACAATAATGTTTAGCAACCGAAAAAAATAAGAAAAGTACTTGTGCATGATTCACAGATTGATTTTAAAATGATCAAGTGCTGTATAGTACCTGATGCAAAGAAATTTTAAATATGTTTCAAGATTGCATAATAAACGAGACCAACGAACAAAAAAGATCGATCCAATCATCTAAACACTAGGAAATATGTCATGTTTAAGGATAAATGCAAGAATCATATGTCATATCTATTATCTACGAATAAGCAGAAAACCGAAGGGCACGATAAGCTTTTATAACTTATAAGTGCTAATGTTGATTTGAGTCAAAAGCACACTTGATAAAACAGAAGAGAAAGCGAAAAGTAAAGCGAATTCCGACACGATTAAAAGACGAATAAACCGATTCCATGCTTGCATACATAAAACACACATAAGATTATTAGTTGGCAGCTTCTTTTTAGCTATCAGAATCTTTTCATTTCATATAAACAACTTTTTTCAACTTTATTTCTGAAATTATTCCCTCCTTTTCTTCTCTATAGTGCTGACTACTTACTTATCTTAAGTATTATTATTATTCACTCCTCACTTTACACATTTTTCACCAAGATTTGTCACTGTTGCTCCTTACATTGCACCTGGACCTGTCTCTTTGGCTGCTACTATTTTCAAATACCAACATTTAGCTCTTAAATTACCTCAATAATTCATCATCATACTCAGTTAATTCCACCTATTGCAAAGCTAAGGTAGGGTCTGAGGAGGGTAAGATGTAGACAGCCTTACCTCTACCCCAAGAATAGAGAGGCTGCTTCCAGTGAGACCCCCAGCTCGATGTGGTTTGGTATCAAGCCTCGAACATAAGGCACAGAACACTTAGCAATCGGGACAAACCCGATCAGTGCATGTACCCCTTTGTCTTTTGGCTATCCACGCCACCACATGATGCATGATTAACCGTCCGTCGTTTTTAACGTTATTTTCACGAAATTAGTAAAATAACGTTAAAACTAGTGCAACTTTACTTTTGCCCCCCAAGGGCCACACATATATACATTATATGCGCACACCGAGGGCGTAATTACCTCAATAGTTGAAATTATTAATAAAAAAAATAAAAAAAAAATCCAACTATCAATTATTTCTAAAACAGAACAAAAACCCTAATCAAATATAAGATGAATCTGAGCAAATGGGCGTTGACTAGTCAACATAAGCTGAATCTTGGATAAATTTTGGAACTTGATCAATAAAGATGGAAAGATTGAAATGGGTATGTTAAAAAAAGTAATAAAAATCAAAACTTGAAAGAAGGGTAAGGGTACTTACTTATTGCCCTTAATCTTGAACCAAGCTTCAGCACAATGTTTATGAGCAGCAGCTAAATCATCTTTACAAGAACAACCTAACTCAATGGGAATCCCATTGCCATTACTCTCTGCATCTTGATTGGTTAAATCAAGACTCAAATGACAAATCCTACAATCCCTTTCAATCTTTGACAAATGTACCTTACTATTCTCCTCACCACCAGTTTCTAGATCCACAACCGAATACTCTGACACATTGGATATCCTCGTACCTTTCTCCTCATCTTCTTCATCGGATGAAGATACTACACCTACAATCTCAATGGTGGCTGCAATATTATTATCTTCACTAACATCCCATGACTGTAAACCGCCACTGTCTCTGATACCAACAGTGGTTGATTGAGGGTGTGTAATATTATTACTGTCTTCAGTGGCACCACAGGCTTCTAAATCGAGATGGGTTGCTTGTAAAGTTGCCATTTTTTGTTATAAAGAGAGGAGAAGTTGTTTTTCATGTAATGTTTTAGTGAAAGTGATGATACCATGAATGCTTGAAAGCACTCTTGATCTCTGTCTCTCTCTGTGAACTCTCTATGAATCTGTTTTGTTGTGTTGTGATGTTCAGTCTACAGCCATGGTTGAAAAGAGGGAGCTTGTGAAAAAACTGGTGAATCTATGTATGAATTAAATAGTGTAGTAGCACAGAGCACGGGAACAGATGGGGAAAGAGAAAGATTTGTGATTTTATTTGTCCATTTTTTTTTCATAATTTTAACATCCACTTGAAGTATATCGATTCCCTCAATTTCCCCAAGTTTTAGATGATTTTTTTTTTCAAATATATTAATACTAGAAGAAAAAAATAGTTATATCGTATTTGGGTATGTTTAGTAAAAAACTTTTAAGACGATTTGGTGTGGTCTCGGCAAAAGGACTTGGGGATCAAACGTGGCACTCGGTGACTCGGGGAACACCGCCCCCACCCCCCGAGTTGGATAGGAAACGTCTCGAGTTGGATATTTCGAAAGAAAGAAGGAGAATGAAGAAGTTGCGGCGAGAGAAATGGAGAGGCCTCAATTGGATAGGAAACGTCTCGAGTTGGATATTTCGAAACATGAACAGGAAGAGTTTAGCATGATGGGGAGAAGTCTCGAGAGCATTTCCGAGCAAGAACATATGGTAATGATCAAGATGAAAGACAAGATCGCAAAGAAGTGGCTTGGAGTAAATATGCCGTAGTTTTTTTTATTATGTATTTTTCGGTGTTTTTTTGTTTCTATGTATTTTAGTTGGTATTTTTTTAATTTTAATGAAGTTTCTTTTTTTAAGCTTTGTTGATTTTTTTCTTATTTTTACGGTTTTTTTATTTATTTTAATGAAAAAATATTTGCGCGTTTATTATGTCACGTGACACTTACTCTTTCGTCCTTATAAGAAGATCCCCGGCTAAACGAATAAAACTTGGAAAACCTTTCACGCGGATCTAACTTGACTATAACAACTTAAACGCGGATATGCCTTACCCAAAAATCAAAGATGGATCAAACCCAAATTTCATTTTCATTCATTCTTGGGCGTTTTGATGATTATCTCTATCGACGATTATCCTCATTGTCGTTGTTATTCATTCATTCATCACATTTAACTCGTTGATCTTCGGATTTCAGTTTTCTGTTTGACCAACTGGAGATATTAGGAATAGGGCTAGCAAATTATGTGTTTGTAGGTTTAATAGGTCTTTAACAACACGATCAACATAAGTTCTAAACAAGAACACAACTCATGTAACTACTTTACATCGCATGTTTATAACATAACTATATGTTTTATGTACCCAAAAGAAGAAATGATGGATCATAGCCTCCTAATTTCAAATATTTAAAAAAAGTAAACAAAATCACAGTGTACTTTTTCCAGCAAACAAATCTAAATGTGACTTATACATGTTACATATAGTGAGCCCTATCAGGAATGAACGATGTCCGGATACAACTTTCTTTGCTATGACAAAGACGAAGAATTGAAATATTTGTTGCCACAATTTCCCGAGTTTAAGATTTTGTTTTTCATTACATTTTCATTTTTATTCACATGATTAAAATTTTTGTTTTCTTATAATGTTATACATTAATTTCTATGTTACATCATAACACACATTTATCACTTCATATTAGATTTGTGTATCTCGAAAAAGTTTAAGAAAATAATCTAGTTATATAGATATAAATTTAACTCAAAAGTCAAAGTAATCAATAATTCAATATATATCATTAATATGGAAAAAATACCTAAAATTGCATCAAAAGCAATTTTTAAGAAATAAATCATCTGTTTTATGAAGAAAATTAATGAAATGAAACTTGAAAAACTAATAACTTTGTTTTGTATCATGTGATTCGAAAAATATATTAAATTTTAACAATATTATTTTTTTATAACCACAATGGATAAATGTTTTTTTAATTAATATATATACAAGTAAAGTAAATGTCGAAATTTGTGAAAAGGAGTTCCAAAGGGTAACTTCTTGAAAGTGTAACGTCTTTTACGTTGGAGTGTATCTAAATTTAATATATTTTTTTACGATAACAATTCTTTATACTAACATATTAAATATTTAACTAAAACATATTTATCTTTTCATGATAAAATATTTTAGATGCTCGTTATCAAAAGCTTATGGGATAGAGAGCAGTTCACCCGTAGCTTTAACATCAACTTATATTGAAAACATTTGAATACCTCTTAGGCCATGGGGTATACTCTAACCATCTTTAATTCCACCTAGATTCCACATCCTTCATTTTGTCTCTTTTCACACTAGCTCACTTCAAGGAAATGGTTTAACGCCCCTTAACTCTACCTCATCCCTTAACTTTCTCTCTTTTAAGTCATGTTAACATGTTAACTTAGTGACAATTTAATGCTTCTTAACATGGGAAGGGAGTGGTGCACAATAAAAGTTAACATGCCATGTCACCGTTAACACTCTTGGTGTGAAGGTATACCCCATGGCCTTATATTTGTAGAACAAAATAGCATTAATAATATAATTCTCATCAGCCATTGGGGTGGTGGCCCAATGGTAGAAGCAAAGCTTCTAGGAACACCTAAGGGGGAGGTCATGGGTTCAAGTCCCACAAGGAGTGAAATTTGCCGTTCAAAAAAAAAAAAAAAAAAAAAATATAATTCTCATCATCCAATACTTAAGTCAATCATAAATTTGGTTAATAAATAATAATCAAAACTTTAAAACTTTCCTTTATACCACAATTAAATTATATTAACAACATGGTTACAGAACTCGCTAGGCGCTACCAACTCGGCCGATTGGGGAGTTGTTGGATATTTTAGTGTAATTGGATTGACTGTTTGATCAATATGTTCATAATAATACATCATATAGGTATGGTGGTGCGGAGTGCACGCCTATTTGAATTTATTATGAACTTAGGGGCGAAGCCCCTAAGGAACGGGGGTCCGGGGGCAGCGCCCCTGGGAGCAAGGTCCAAGGGGCAGAGCCCCTGGCTGGGGTCGAGCTGCCTAAAAATTTTATTTCCATTAAAATTGTTGTGGTAAAAATGTCTCCGAAAATTAATTTTCAGAAATAGAGGGACTATTTTGGCAACTTTGAAAACCTTGGAAAACTGCCTAAAAGGCAGTTTTCTGGCCCATCTGTTTCATTACGATATTATCTCCTTCTTGATCAATCTCTCTGGTTCTAATAATCTCAAATACAACATACAGAAAATTCTCAATCTCTGATTGTATCCGGTTGAATATTCGATAGAACCGTCGAATTGATTCAATCTGAAAGCGATCACGTGCCTTCAGAGATTTCTGTTATCCGGTTTTGTTCGTTTGTTACGGTTATTCCCCAACAGGAGTTGCGAGTACTCGGCCTATGCGGGGAATACTCGGAATATTCGGCCAACTTGGCTATACTCGGTGACCCACGATGTAGCGAGTACTCAGCGAATAATCGGTCAACTCGGACGATTTTTGCAACTATGATTAAAAATATATGTTGATCGAAAATAGTGTTATTAATATCTTGTGTTGAAGTGTCAACTTTCGGGACGGTCTTGATAATCAAGTTCAGCCTTTCTTCAGTTAGGAGTTCGGTTGCCAACAAAAAAGGAATACATTAGGAGTCTGAAGGTCAAAGTATCGGAAGCCAACTTCCGATTTGCATTGAATATAGGCTGTAATGTAATATCAGGAGCCATGACGTTATATATATATTTTTTTCTTTAATCATTTTATTTGATTGATCTCACAATAAAAACCAAGTTACATCTAGATAATGGGTAAGCGAGCAACAAGTTGCGTCGTTATCCTTTTTTGAATCGCAGAGCCTATTCTGCTAAAGCATGTTGAATACGTTACCCACCCACGTATCCTTTGATGATAAGAAGTATTTTCTGGATAGGATTGTTAATTTGTAGGGAAGTGTATTATGGATGATATTTTTTCATTCATAGTTGCAAACTGGTTGAGGATATTTTGTACAGTTATACGATAGTGATATATCAATGTGATGTAAATAGTTGGCAGGCTTATAATATGTTACATGTCGGATAATGAAGTGTTTTCTTTGTGTCCATATATGGTCTTCATTGAAACATCGAATCATTGTTGTATACTATCAGCATTCCTAATATAATTTTAAAGCTGTCTTCTTAAAGTAATATAGTTTTTGGCTTTTTTAGTGTAATATCCAAGAGTTTTTGTGTTTATGGTATGTGTCAAGAGAAAATTTGTGTTTATGATGATACCACAATCTAAGATTGCGGGTTAATCTATGTGGCAACATGACTCGAATGGTGGCACAGTGAGGTGGATAGATGAGTTGGAAAGTGAGGATGAGTGGGTCTATATCGCAATCTAAGATTGCGGTGCGGGTTTCTGAAAAGTTGTATTATAACTGCAATCTAAGATTGCGGTTATTCTTAAACCTCTTTTTACTTATTCTTTTGTCCCATTTCTAAAACGTTAAAAATTCGAATGTTACTCGTAAGATTTTTTATTTAACACTCGCTCAAACCTTAGAAATATACTTATGAATCCTACAATTTCATATCATCAACACGTTTTTACATTTCATAATCATATTGTTTTTATACTTTTTTTAACCTTACACACTACACGAGCCGAGTCGAGCCGAGCCAGGCCCAGCTCGAGCTCGAGCTCGAACTTAAACCGAGCCAGCTTGGCTCGGCTCGTTTTTCTGGTCGAGCGGAAAAGTCGAGCTCGAGCTCGGCTCGTAAATGTTCGAGCCGAGCTCGAGCTGGCTCGAGCCAACTCGTTATATTTTTTTTTATTTTTTTTACAAATATTTATTAAATAAAAAAACAATAAAATTACACATAATCATGTATATTTTTTTTTCTTTTTCTAAGTTATGGTTTATTTATTATGAAAAGATGGGGTAGATAGGTAGTATGAGTGGGATTTTCAAATTTTGAATTTTAGAATTAGGTTTGGAGCCAAAATATATTAGTTTCATCTATATATTAATTACACATACACAAGCCTGAGTCGAGCCATCGAGTCGAGCCACGAGTCGAGCCACGAGCCGAGCCACGAGCCGAGCCACCCCTGGCTCGAGCTCGGCTCGAAAACAAAACGAGCCTCTTCGAGCCGAGCTTTTTTCGAGCTTTTTTCGAGCGAGTTTCGAGCGAGCCTCGAGTCGCGAGCTTTTTGTACACCCCTACACAACTAGCGGTTCGTATTTTTAAAATTATAATTATAAAATGACAATATATACACACATGTATATGTAATTAGTTTGTAATTTAAAAAAAAAAAAAGAACCTAAACAAACCCAACCCCATCCTTGCGCACAAGAAACCCCCGACCCACACACACGCACATGGGTGGCTCCACTTCATCCACAAACATCCATTGGAGATGGTTTGGCACTTTGGCCAGTCATGGGATCAAAGTATATGACGTATGGAAATATATTATTGTATATCTTATTATCTATCTTATAATACAATACATAAAAAAAAATAACCGCAATCTTAGATTGCGGTTATAATACAATTTTTTAGAAACCCACACTCTATGTGCCACCATTCGAGTCAGCTTGCGAAATAGACTAACCCGCAATCTTAGATTGCGGTAACACCATAAACACAATTAAAACTCTTGGATATTACACTAAAAAGGCAAAAAACATCTAACATAATATATATCCATAATAGTTTGTATGTAGGTGCCCGTTACAATTAAATAAATAATAGATGTTTTTAGTAAAAAACATTTGTTGTACATTTCCCATGAACAGGATTTGTAATGTGCACCGTTGTATCTATTTCATACATATATAAGATTTATTAAAATATTACAATTGCTTCTATATATCTATTACAATTATAAATTGGAGTTATATATGTAACAGAATCTGCATGAAACAAAGGGTATAAATGGAATCAAAACATGAAGCCAAAATTGCTGAGAAATGACACAACACAAACACATGGATTCAGTCAGAAAAAAACAGTGCATAGTCATTGTAGCATGTGAACATATTTACCCTTTTATTGCTTGCTGTAACCCGAGCTCTTCAAAACGCTCGCCGCTTGTTCGGAATTTGTTCGGAAATTGTTCGCTCGATTTTCTGCTCGGTTGTAAACGAGCCGATCGACTCGGTTTGGTTTGTAAACGAGCCAAGCACGAGCAAAGGTCCGAGATATAATTTTTATTAATTTATTATATATACAGTTATATAGGGGCCGGTTCAAATACAAAGTAATGAACCTTAGTCATTACTAGGCAGCGAAAATATTAAAGGAAACATCCTAAATTTATGGCTGTCCAAAAACACTCGCCGCTCGTCGCTCGCTCGAAAAAACGTGCGCTTGAACAATGCTCGCTCGGTTTCCGGATCGATTGTAAATGAGCCGATTGGCTCGGTTCGGTTTGCAAATGAGGCAAGCACGAGCAAAGGTCCGCTCGGTTCGACTCGGCTCGTGAACAGCCCTAGCTGTAACCTCCAATTTTTATCCATGTTCCCAACCATAAATCACCATTTCTACACAATTATAATTACTATTTAATTTCTGTTATAAAGTTTGCTTTAAACAAAAACATCATGTAACGTTAATAATGAACTACTCAACTCCTGGACCATCAATCCATCATGATGTTATGTAAAAATAACAGTAAAAGATCATGAATGAGTTTAATTCCTGCAATAATTAGGCCCCAACAAATTTAAATGTATGTCCTTTTTCCTCTGCAACTATTCTGAACCACCTTTGGTTTTTGTATTATTACTACTGCTAGTACCATCTCACAAACATCTATGCACAATGTACAACCTAATAATGCATCTGACAAGTTCAAAGTTTAATATTTCATAACTTGTAAAACCAAAAACAAACTCTATAGATAATAATCTTTTAGGTCCCAAAATGTCACAACTTGGTAACTGTGTAATTATGTATATTTATCAAAACCAGAAACTTTGATTAATACATGAATGTTTCAACTCAGTCCTTCAACTGGGAGGGATATTTGGCTTTGTGTTTGGGGTCTTTCGAGGCCGCTTTTGATCCAAGCTATGGTGTTAAGATCTGCGGCAATGGTGGCTAGTTCCATGTTTGACAACGCTGGAACTTCGTCATATTCAACAAACTCGGGACCCAGTAATGAGGTTTGTGGACCGGAACAACAACCATGGCCACACCTTGATGGAACCGCAGACTCGGTAGAATAGCCTTTAAGAAATTTACCCCCAACACTTTCTGGTTTACAGGCCTGTATTAAAGGTCCCTGTGTGGGTACAACCATCTTTGGTTCATTTTGAAATCCGTTTGCAGGGGTAAAAGGGGAAAACGCTCCAAAATGTGGGACTGGACGAGGAACGGTCTCATGTGTCAAAACTGGATCCGCAGAGATGTAATGAGTTGTGACGTGTTCGGTTTCTGCAAGTTTTGTGGGACTACTGTTGTTTTCAGTTGAAAAGGTGTCTTCACATGATGCTTGTGTGGTGTCAAAGTTGTTGTAATTGATGTTAGATGGCATGAGGTATACGTTAGGATGGATAGACCTGCGTCTCAGGGTAGAATTCCAGTGATTCTTGATGGCATTATCTGTTCTACCTGGCAAGAGTTTTGCAATCAATGCCCATTTGTTTCCATGGATTTTATGGGCTTCAATTATAGTCCTATCTTCTGCCTCTGCTCAACAACAAAAACAAAAGGCTGTTTTAATAATTGAGTGTAGAAAATTAGAAAGATATAGCATATAAACAATAATTAGTCAGTGAAATTATGACTAGAAAATAGAAACTGAAGTGCACTAATGTAGCACACTAGCACACACAATTTGTTAAACTGTAATGATGGAAGCCTTTTCGCCTTATACGGGATGTCATCTATCATTTACAACTATAGTAAATCATGGCAGATCCTTCTCAAACAGCATGAGTATTAGGCTAAGGGGTGTAGTATTGGGCTCACAGATGCCACATCACCTTCCCCCATTTCTTCCCCCATCGGGGGGGGGGGGGGGGGGGTGTTCCCCTTCTCCCTCCCCTCTTTCCCTCTACTTTCTACCACACTTAATAATATAATAATATTAAATGGAGCTCGGTGCAGACGGGGATATTTCCCCATGCTCACCGAAATTAGAAGGGGGGTGCGGTGTTCCCGATGGGGGAGGGGTGCCACATCAGCTCCCCGATCCCTTCCCCCAACCCACACCCCACAGCCTTAATGATTGAATGTACACAGAAAGTGTGCACGTCAACTCTAGGCCATGCTTTGTTAAAATAATTCAAGTCGTTTCAACCTTCAAGGGGTGGCGTAGCAGTAAGCACTTAGAGTCAAAGGGAGAGCTTCTGCGCCTCTCTCCAAGAGATACGATTCGGTATCTGAATCGGCTGAAGGAGAGTGAGAGTTCGAAGTTGCCGGTAGGCCAATATCCAGGGGTTGCTTTCCCTTGGTAATAGTCCTTTGAAATACGAGGCCCAGGACCCTATACAGAGCAGTGAGATAAGCTGCTTCTTCTATTTATACTTGCCCATCAGGACCCTTACCCTATGTTAGCCAGTTTCGACTCTGGACCTGTCTTAGGTTCGAATACAACTTCCACCGGTTTCCTGCCTGATCCCCTTGAAAGTCATCAGCCCAGCATAAGCCCTTGCTCCCACTGGTTATCATGGTATTGACGGGGCCCGTGAGTTCTCCTCAACGGGTTCTCATGGTTACCAAAAGAAATTAGCGTGTTGTGATATATTTGCCTTGATAGCAACAATGCAGCCTATTTTATCTGACATAAAACCTCCATGAGGATGCTAGACTACAACATTTGTCTAAACCAAGTCTAAAATAAAAAGATCTATTACAAGACCCGCTTAACACTACAAATATTAGCAAAGTGAGATAATGTCGTATTTCTTCCTTCCATTCTAACACAACCTCACAAAGAAGCCTGAATTATTAAACGAGATTTAAATAAGTTTAGCGGCTGCCATATATTTGCGCAGTATACCCTATATAATCCCACAGACATATAGCATAAACTTGCTGCTTGACAACATGGCCTACATTTCAATCTACACAAAACAGTTTAGCTAGATATAACATGCCACTACACATAACACAAAACTTTTATCAGTCTATCGACTATTGCATGTTATATGTGAGCACAAGTATACAAAATTAGCTAAAATCATGGAACAAAATCATGTATTTAACTCTCAAACATAAGTACATCCGTGTTAAAAAGACATATAGCTCCACTTAAAGATTCCTAGTTGATTAAGGGGCTGTTTGGTTGATTAAGTGCTGAACCATTAAGAAGTCTAAATGGTTAAGAGGATCTGAATGGTTAAGTGCTGAATCATTAAGTGTGTTGACCTCTAAATGGTTAGTCTTCTTATCACACATTGATAGGGGAAGTAAAAATGGATTCATTCAGCGCTTAATGATTCTGCAACATCTCAAGTCTTAATGGTCCAGCCTTAACCATTCCATTCAGAAGCTGAAACAAACACACTGAATGAGCTGAATGCTGAATCATTTAGCGTTGAATGATTCAGAGGCTCATTAAGAGCCTTACCAAACAACCCCTAAGTTTTTGGGGATTACACGATATGACAGACTTGAGACTTCCATATTATAGGCAATTGTTTTACCCGAACAATCTATCACACTATAGAATCTACTCCGGTGACGAACACTGATAGAAAACTTCCCATCATTCATGTTACTAAATACTAACCGGCAAGGCATCCTTCAACACTTGTGTTTGATATTTATTAACCGGGACACAGGGTTATTGGTATCCGAATTTGGTGATCATTTGAAGTGGCATATGTGAAGGCAATACTTAATCAACTAGGACTCCTTAAGTGGAGCTCTGTGAGTAAAAGACTACAAAATTCGCTATCTAACATATGTACATCCATGTTAACATGACACAGAGCTCAATTTAAAGATTCCTAATTGATTAAGTATTGCCTTTAAACTAATGTCACTTAAAACCATCACCAAATTCAGATAGCAATAACCCTATTAAAAATACATCAAACACAACTTAAAATAATTCAGTCATAACGCCGTAATCCCCAAAAACACTAACTTAAAATAATCATAACGCTGAACCACTAAACCTTAAACACAAATGCATAAAAATATAAAAACTATTAAAACCGATACTCAATAACACAATACATTCAAGTACTCTTTCTTACCAGAAAAGGGCTTGCGCTGTACGGAAGGGTCCAATTGATTACACCACCGAAGACGACACGACTTCCCTGAACGACCAGGAATACCTCGTGCTATTAAACTCCAATTCTTTGGCCCAAATTTGCTAACCAGATCGCTTAATATCGCGTCTTCTTTTGGAGACCAAGATCCTTTCACTTTGTTGTTATTATTGTTATTATTATTATTATTATTATTATTGTTGTTGTTGTTGTTGTCATCCTCACCACCGCCGCCGTCAACAACAACAACCATGAGTTCATTTAGTACTTCTCCTTGTTCTTTGGGGCTGTCGGAGGTGGTGTTGTTCGTCTGTTCCAGCATCACGGTGTCGGCTGCCTCGTCGTTCATCTCTTCGATTAACAAGTATCAACTACCCTCCTGTTCCTCTGGTTTTCTCTAACCGTAATAGACCGACTAACTGTACCTTTGTTTTTCTTTGAATATTATTATTATTAGATGGTTTTGTATTTTGACCCCCTAGACTATGTGTTAATTGCACTTTCTGTATTTATTATATAAAGTACATAGCCTTACGACTTGAAAAATAAGTAAATAATCATTTTGTTACTACTTAGACCGAACGTGGTGGTACGCGAAATTCACGCCCCTCCCCATCTTTGATTGGCTCAAACAAATCCCAAGACAATAACGCCCAAATGCAGCGTTAATTTTTTTAAGCCTCTGACCATTTTTGACCCATAACGTCCTCGGGGGTGATGTTGGGGCGTTTTTAGGACGCTAATGGGGGATTTCACGCCCTATTTCGTGGGCCACTACGGTTAGTCTTATTTTTAAATAAAGAACATAACCCTACGATTTGAAAAATAAGTGAATAACCCTTTTATGACTGCTTGAAAATATGTTGAAATGAATGTATGTATGGACTATGAATAATTGAATATGTATTCTAGGTATATGTATGCTATTAGTTATTGCTAAGAGCTCACTTGTAGGGTGACACATGTAATTTTCTTTAAAAAAAAAAAACTCACACAAACCCACTAATTTCATAATAGTACTTAAGACCTTGTATTGTGTTTAATTTTCCATATAGCTTAGAAAAGACTTGTACACGCCATGGTCCATCAAATTTTTATGTGATGGCGTCAAACTTTAGCTTTGGCGGAGCATTTAGCAATACCTAGTAAGGGTTGATTGTCTCGAGACATTTTAAGGGCTAGGCCCAAGGTAGTGGAGATTGTGGGAAAAGTAATGCAAGTTAAGACTTTTCTTACATGGGTCATTTGGATTGAGGCTCTCTAGTTTTTAATGGCTCAATATTAACTCTTTATTAGGGACTAATCCAACATACTCATAAGGTTTTTTTATGGAATAAATTAGGCATGGAGGGGAGCCAGGCATTGGGCACTAGTGGCATCGACGAGTTACTAGGAAGTGAGTTTAGCGCTCTATTCTTCTAATCAGAGCTTTTACCAAGCCTTTGAACTCTAAATCTCATAAATAGGATAGTTAGCGAGATATCTTCTACTAATTTACATCCATTTATGGTTATTTATTTGATCAGAATGATCATGATACCTTTATCATTTTTATTTCTTTGTTTTTTCGTTTTCAATTACAGATCTTATAGAATTAATTATTATTAAAAGTTAAAAAAAACATATAGTAACAAAACATAACTTAAACATTAACCTCACTCACTTCAATCATTTCCTCTCCTCTCCTCACCTTACTCATCATCCATCCCCGCTCGTTTTCTCTCCTCACCCTCCAATTTTCATTATTTTTGTTAAAAGATAATAGGTCATAGATTTGTGTACTATACGGGATTGGGAAAAAAAGATGCAAAGGAAAAACATTTAAAATCTATAAACAATAACTAGATGTTACATGTAACAATGAAAAATAGATACAAATTAAGAAGTTACATTTAAAGAAAAAGTCTAAATACAGATATAATATTACAAAGCACTAAAAACTTATTCGGATACATGGTTAGATGTTCTATTCATAATATTACCTTCCTTTATAAATTATTAACATATTCAATACCAGAAAGGGAAAAATAATTATTATTAAAAATGCATAAAGGTTATGAAACTTACGAATGCAATTAAAAGTTCTATAACTCATTATTGCATGACATATATCTTTTGGTACCATCAAAATTAAGTTGTTTGGATAATGTTAAGAAGCGGATGTTGTAATGAATTTGGCGTCGTGGGAAGTGTTTTAAGAATACTAGGATTCAATTGGACTTTGTACAAACTAAAGGGGCATAATTGTAACTTATACTGGCAATTACTAATTAGGTGTATGCTTCGCATTAGTTCGCAATGCCAAATTGCCAATTGCAATATATTATGGAGGTTTTAAATTTTAATTTAATTGACAAGTGCGCCCCATTTGAAACGGTGTGTTTTTAATTCCTTATCACTTCCAACTTTAATTAGCACTATTTTTAGAAAAAACAAAGATTATCCTTCCCTTATGATTATGCCTTTTTTGGTTTTTAAATCTTATTTATTTATTTATTTAACCATGAGATAATGATTATAAAGGTATATAAAAACATGTTCCTTTATGCTCCCATGTTTACTTGCGCTCGATATGTGAAGCTTGAAGGCTCAAACTTATTTTTAGGCTCAGTCGGACTTGATCTCAGTTTTATTTGCACTTTTAGCGAAGCGAATCGTTCTCAAATAACTTACTTTACACGTCTAACCTCCACCCATGGGAGGATTCAAAACCCCTATCAAACACACATTATTCTTCCTAATCGTCTCTGCAAATTATGTGATGAACCAAATTACTTGTTTGGCGACTCAACGAGGTGCGCTATCCTGTTTTTACCAATTGGTTCCACGTTCCCAAATCTGTAAGTACTATAATACATAATCATATTGGAAATGAACTATACAAGTTTTTGATAAAGTTGTTACATTTGTCTACAGACAACATAATCCAAAACTTATTAGAGAACTATAGAAAGAACATGTCTTCCGAAGTCTTTTAAACTTTGTTCTTCCATGTCTTCCAAAAAAATGTATCGCTAAGGGCCTATTTGTTTTTTTTTTTTGCTCAGAAACACTTCTAACCTCTTTTGCCTACGCCGTGCACGGGTAGTCGGTGGTGTTCTGGTTGCTGACATCCGTTGATGTTGCAGCTGTTAGCCAAAGAAGGAAAAAAATATAGTTTTTTTAATGGGGCGCACATTAGCTATCGTACACTGGTCATAAGAGTCTATTCTAAGGGGCTGTTTGGTAGCCTCTTAATCAGCCTCTTAACCATTCAGGTCTGAATCATTCAACATTCAGACTGTTTGTTTCAGCATCTGAATGGAATGATTAAGTGCTGAACCATTAAGCTAATAAGGGGTGCTGAATGATTCAACTCTTAACCATTCAGACTATCTTAATGATTCAGCACTTAATCAACCAAACAGCCCCTAAATGTAAGTATAGATAATATCCCCATAAAAAAACACTCTCAACACACTCTAATCTCGGTACACTTCTTAATGCACAAAGTACAACACATCCAAGTCTTCAAGAACACAACACTACTGACTACTCCCTTCTTTTAAACTTTACCAATATCATTAGAACACAGAACAAGAAAACAAGATTCTTCACAAAATCACCATTGATGATGTCTTGGCTTCAAGGTTTTATCCTAACCCTAACGATCCTATCTCTATCTCCAACACCCACATCCTCAATCCAAATCCAAATCCAAATCCAAACCCAATTCCCTAACCCCAACACTCCAAACACCACCAAAGATCTCCTCATAGGCGATGCCCACTTCAATAATAATACAAACACCATCCAACTCAACCAACCAACGCCGTTAAGTTTCGGCATTATTATACCCACTACACCTTTCAGCTTCAGTTCTTCAACATCGTTCTCCTCACACTTGACGTTTGAACTCGGTAACAACGTCGCACTCGTTATTATTCCCTATAAGTATGTTAACAGCATGTCGGTTGACGTTTTTAAGGCTAATTGGTCACTGGGTGTTGAGTTTTATGTCAATGTGTGTAATGTGTCGTCTTCTAGGGTTAGTAATGTTTCAAGAATTAGTAATGTGTTGAAGGAAGGAGTTAAGTTGTCATCTTGGATTGATTATTATGCGATTTTAAAGAGGTTAGATGTTAGGGTTAGTAAGTTAGGTGATCCTAAGCCTGTCGAACCGTTGATTTCGTATAGGATAGATTTGGGTGAAGTTTTGGAAGGTGAATGGGTTATATTGGGCATGGCTGCTACTAATAGGAAGATTGACTATGAGCGGATTACGTTAATGTACACGTGGAGTTTGGAAGTTAAGGATGTTCCGGAAGGGCTGCATTCGATTCCGGTTAATCCGGAAGGGTATTCTAGTGTGCGAAATGCGAAGAAAGAAGATGGTGTTGTTTCGGGGTTTATGTTTGCTACCGGTTGTGGAGCGTTGGTTGCTTTGGTTATGTTCTTTGTGTGGTCGTATGTTGTTGGTCAGGAGAAAGTTGAAGGGGGAGATGATGTGCGCGCTGATGGTTTTAAATATGAAAAGATTGATGTGGTTGAAGGGAAGGATTTGGAAACTGCGATGAAGTGAAGAGATGGTCGTAAAACATGTTTCTTGCTGTTTTTTTTTTAGCTTGTAAGGCGCTGGCCAACGGGTTAGTAATGTTGTTGTAAAAGACACTAATGATATGTGTGTTTTAGTTAACCATCTTGTGTTGTATGGAAGATGTTGTTTTTAATGCTAACATATAGTTGAATGCTTGCCTGATTAGATTTTAATTTGTTTGTAATGAATGTCACTCCTTGGTGCTGACTGCTTCAGATTGCAGACTAATAAGCTTGTATACATGTTTGTTAAACAAAATTGCTTTGGATAGGCCAGTGACCCGTGAAAACATTAGTATATGTGGAAGTGTGGAATTATTTATTATTAGTTAGTGTTTAATTAATATTCCTAGTGTGCATTATTGTTCTGATTTTTTTTTTTGAACGGCCAACGAATCAATTCCGAGCACTATCGGGCACCTTTTGGCGAATCAGGTACTCGAGAGTACCCGGGCCACCAATTCCTGGGAAAACCCGACCACTCACCCGCCCGAAGGCACGACGGTGAAATAGTCGGTAAAACCGGTCGAGATCAGGACTCGAACCCAAGCCAATGGCCGGGTCATCCCTCATTTCCCATCCACCAATGTCCTCCAAAATGTAGCTAGTGAGAATTGAACCCAAGCCTCCCATAGAAAACTTTAGGCCCTCAACCAACTGGGCTACAAGTGTTGGACATTATTGTTCAGATTTTATGCATGGTTTGTTGATATAAGTTAATTACCAGGTTAATTTATCATGATGTGAGTGCATTCGGTGCTATATTGGTCCTCAAGGTGAGCTGGGGGTTCGCGTGTGTTTGGTGGGACAACATAACTGGTGTAAGGGGTAAGTTATAAACGCGTCTTGCAGATCGATGTTTTCGTTTCATTTTCCCATCTCGTAAGTGTTTCGTAATCAGGGAGGGGGGGGGGGGGGTGTTATTGGTGTGAGTGAGGCTTGGGTATATTGGTTCGCCAGGGGGATGTTGGTTCGCTAGGGAAAACCGATGTTGGAGCAGTCTTTACGGGTCTTGCAAATCAATACTCATTTCGTGTTGTTGCCTTAGTTTAGTGTAGTGTGATAAGTACACAAGTGCGATAATATGACTTTGGTATTTATCTTAGATTACTTTAAAATCCATTTTCACGTGTAAATATGAAGATGCTAAAATATTATAGCAACCATAAAATATAAAATATAAAATATGTTTATTATTTTTTCACTTTTATATTCAGTATATGCTAAAATATTTTTTCACGTGTAAACGGGGCCCGATAGAACATCGTCAAGCCAACCTTGGCGGACTGTCGGTTCAAAACGGATCGACGGAGTGACAATGGGTCACTCATACGAAAGTCACCTTCAAAAAAAAAAAAAAAAAAAATTATACTCATGTTTCGGTCAATTATTGGTGTAAATTATACTCATGTTTCGGTATAAAGTTGTACGACGAATGGAAAGAAAATATCAATACCGTGTGGACTTGATCATGTGTATATAACGTACAATATATGTTGCCTTCCAAAGTCCTAAGCCAAGACTCAAAAACTCTTGCCATTCTTTTCGCCATTGATGATGGCTTGGTTTTCGGTTTTTATTGCAACACTGACGACGATTCTATCTCTATCTACAAAACCCACTTTCTCAGTGGAAGGCGGAGATGCAGTTAAACTCAGCCAGCCAACGCCTTCAAGTTTCGACACCATCTCAGTGACTGGACCTTTCATCTTTAGTTCTTCAAGGTCGTTTTCCTCTCAGTTAAGGTTCCAAAGCGGCGGCAACGGCGTTGCGCTGGTAATCATTCCATCCAACTTCTCTAGAAACATTTACTTGGTGTCGAGTTTTATGCCAATGTATGCAAACTCTTGCCTTACATGGTTAGCAACGTTTCGAAAACTAGCAAAGTTTTGAAGGATGGAGTGAAAGTACACACTTGGATTGATTACCAAGCAACTGCAAAGCGGCTAGATGTTAGTGTAAGCATGTTAGATGATCCTAAACCTGCTGAACCACTGATTTCCCATAACATAGATCTATGGGAATTGTTGAAAGGAGAAGGTGTTTTATTGAGTCTAGTTTCGTTGAATGAAAAGCATGAGAAGAGTACAATTTTATACTCATGGGTTTTGGATATAGAGGGCTATCCGACTCTATACGCGCCGTATTCATCTGGTTTTGATTTGGATGGACATCCAAATCCAGATGATCCACAAGAACATACAACATCTACGAAAAACGGTGGTTTTCTTCCACGGTTCATATTTGTTACTGGTTGTGCAGTGTTGGCTGCTTTGGTTATGTTCTTTGTGTGGTCGTATGTTGTTAAACGACAACAACCGTACCCAGGGAAATCCCACGAAATAGCGACGCTATTAGTAGGGTCTGGGGAGGGTAAGATGTAGGCAAACCTTACCCCTATCTTTAGAGATAGAGAGGCTGCTTCCAGATCGTATGTTGTTAAACGACAGAAGGTTAAAGGGGAAGCTTCCGTGCACCCTGTTGATTGCAAATTTGAAAAGATTGATGTACTTAAAGTGAAGAATTAGGAAATTGCTATGAATTGAAGCAAGGAGTATAATCTAGACTTATAAGTATTATATTATATCATAAGTAAATAAGTTAGTTAAAGTTAGTTGTGGTGATATGTAATGAGAACAAACAAATGTGTGACTATGGTGTTTGTTATGTTTGTTCTATAATAGAGAAATATTTCATTTATCCTTTTAAAACTGGTGATTGGTTTTAGATAGTTAAATGGTCATATGACTCATATCTTGAAGGGAAAAACAACATTTTTGGGATTAGGCTTCAAAATCTCATTACTCTAATACGGTAACGTGCCATTTTTGTTTCTTAACACAAAAGCATGCTATTACCAGCAGTGGCGAAGCTTGACCCGAAGGTTCGGGGGGTCGGAAATCACCGGGGGGTCGGAAGTCACTAGTTTCGGGGAGTCGAAAACCAGTTTTGGGGGGTCGAAACCCTATATTTTCAAAATTTTCTATACGAATACTATATAATCGGAACTTCTGCGTGAAAATCCGGGGGGGGGGGGGGGGTCGGCAGCCCCTCCCCGCCCCTACTATGCTGCGCCACTGATTACCAGTTTAGGGACGACGTGTCATCATTGATTGCTCCGCCACAACATTTTTGAGTGAACATGTGTCATCTATTGCTCGGCCGCATCAATTTTATCTTTAACGTCACCATTTGCGATATACGAGTCATATATTTTTTTTTTCAAAAAGTTAGATCAAAATGACTATATTATAAAGATCCATTTTCGTTTTTAGTACCATGCTATGTATGTTATACGGTCTGTATTAAAATACTAACACTTATGGTTAAATTAAATAAAAAAAATATCATAAGTTGATAAAAATGGAAAATTGGAATAAAGAAAAGATCAGCTGTTTCGATTTTTCAGGGTCTAGCCTCGTTAAGTTCGTTCTGCAATTAATATTCATGTGAGAACATAAAAAAAAATATCATTGTTATCAATCCAAAGAAAAAATAAAGGAATATTCATGGATGTCCAAAAAGATGATGGACAATTAGCCATTGAAATCCCTGAAACAGCTCATAAGATCAGTAGTGGTACGTACTTTTCTATTCACTTATATTATTCTGGTTTCATGTTTATTGTTTAACTAATAATATTATTAATCGAATTGGTTTTCGGCGACTGTTTGTCTGTTTCTTTTGCAGACTCATGGTTTCAAGCGGGCTTTGTTCTTACAACCGGTATCAACAGTGCATATGTGTTGGGATATTCGGGCGCGGTTATGGTTCCGCTTGGTTGGGTGGGTGGAGTAGTGGGATTGATTTTAGCTACATTCATATCGCTATATGCTAACACACTTGTTGCAAAGCTTCATCAGTTTGGTGGGACAAGGCATATCAGATACAGAGACCTTGCAGGCTTTGTGTATGGTAATCACCAAACAACATAATACAGGTTTTGCATACTGCAGCTTAATGCATTGTTCATGAAAGAGCTCATAGATGATGGAACTGATCATTTGCAGGTCCAAAAGCTTATTATCTTACTTGGGCGTTGCAATATGTGAATCTTTTCATGATTAACGTCGGTTATATCATGTTATCTGGTCAGGCTCTAAAGGTAGGGATGATACATTGCTACAAATAAGGTGTAAATGAGCCAAGCCGCTAATAAACTACTCGAGATCAGCTTGCTAAAATCTTGAATTAAGCTGAGCTTAAACAAGCTCGAACTTAAAACTATGTTTCTCTAATAACCGAACTTGGGCTGGCCCGCGAGCCTAAACGATCCTACTATCTATATAAATTTATTTAATATATTATACTTATTTAATAATATTATTATATACAAAATTATGATAAAAATAACTTTGTATATAGAATTTTAATTTTATAATGAGCCAAGCCTAGGCTCGAGCTCGAGTAAGTTCAAAGAGCCGAGCTTGAGCTTAGGTGAGCTCAGGCTCAGCTCGTTTACACCCCTAGATTAATCTTTATCCGTTAACGTTGCTGATGTGATCTTGCAGGCGATTTATTTAATTTTCAGGGATGACAATGCCATGAAGCTACCATACTTCACTGCAATTGCAGGGTTCACTTGTGGCCTTTTTGCAATGTGTATCCCTCATCTGTCGGCTTTAAGAATTTGGCTTGGCTTTTCGACGTTCTTGGGTCTAGTATACATTGTTACAGCAGTTTCCCTGTCTCTACGTGATGGTATTATCGATTATTCCCTGACCTTTGATGATTTCCTTCGGTTAGAACTGTTTTTTAATGAATCAAAAACAGGAATTAAAGCTCCACCAAGGGACTATAGCATTCCAGGAACACACACCAGCAAGATTTTTACAACCATTGGTGCTTCTGCAAGTCTTGTGTTTGCATTCAACACAGGAATGCTGCCAGAAATACAGGTACGGTTCAGAAACCAATCAAGAATCTGTCGTAAAGATGAATGATGTTTTCTATGTTGTAGGCAACAGTGAGACCACCTGTTGTTAGTAACATGATGAAGGCGCTCTACTTCCAGTTTTCAGTTGGCGTTTTGCCACTCTACGCCGTTGTCTTCATAGGTTACTGGGCTTATGGGAATGATGCATCTTCTTATTTGCTTAACAGTGTTAATGGTCCGGTTTGGGTGAAAACGTTTGCCAACATATCCGCCTTTCTACAGTCAGTTATAGCTCTGCACGTAATCTTCTATCTATTACTCTATTACCACATCTCATACACAGCGTACAGCCATATCAAACACAGTTTCTGATTTATTCCTTTGTAGATATTTGCAAGCCCGATGTACGAGTATTTGGACACTACATACGCAATAAAAGGAAGTGCATTGAGGTTTAGAAACTTGTCATTCAGAATCATGGTTAGAGGCGGTTACATTGTCATCACCACTTTTGTATCAGCAGCATTGCCGTTTCTTGGAGACTTCATGAGTTTAACAGGCGCAATCAGTACATTCCCACTTACATTTATTCTTGCAAATCACATGTACCTAGTCGCCAAGAAACAGAAGATAAATTCTTTACAAAAGTCATGGCATTGGCTCAATGTTTGTTTCTTTAGTCTCATGGCGGTTGCAGCAACCGTTTCTGCCTTGAGGCTTATTGTCGTTCACTCAAATACTTATCACATTTTTGCTGATATGTAATTTCTGATGTACAGATTTCTTAACTTGTTTACTGATCAGAAATACTTTTCGACCCATTGCTTGTTTTCTGGACTAGGCTGCGCAATGGAAATTACAAAATATATTTGATTTCTAAACCAATAAAATCTATTACATATTAGTATAAGTTTATTTGCAAGCAGCCTTCAATGACTTTTCTTCAGCTGATATGCAGAATAGACATAATATTTCAACATGCATATGGGAAACAGAAGCATAACTAAGCATTGATTTTTTTTGGCTGTCTATTAATATTAATATATATATTTTTTTAATTTTAAACAAATCCTAAAAATCGCGAAAAATTACATCAAGATAGCGGGCGGGCAGGCAACAAGCTGCGCCGCCACCCCTTTCTGGACAGCAAACCCTAGCCTACTAAAAATGAACCCCTCCCCCCCCGCGCGGAGTCGAGACACTGCTATGAATAGCCCGTTGGACTCTGGTCAAACACAATGATTATAATTTGAAGGTAAAATGAACCCGTTTGACCTCAAAAGTCAAATTATACATCTTCTATTAAGTTACTGTGGAGAATCATCCAAAAACAAGTTTTACAACAATGCAGAGGGAGTTAAACATCATCAATACAGTTTTACTATTCAAACTAATCAATGTAAATGATTAAAGCAATAATAAAGCTTATGGTAGTGATGTTTAGACTAGAAAAGCAAAAGAAATAAGTATACTTTAAATGCATCACTAGTTTTTCCATATGCATTCACATCATAAATTCATCTAATCATGCTACAAACATTTATCCAGTGATTTGATTTACTACTTGATACCACTTTTCACACAAATGCCCTTGATGAGGCCAACATACAATAAGCAAATCAATCATTTCTATATAAAAAAGGCTACTTAATTTGTGACAGTTTGGTTGTGATAGAAAACGTCTTCGCTCATTAGATTTTACGATAGACAACATTCGCTATGAAGTTTTACGAGTGGAAAAACCGACGTGGGGTGTTTATAGATGGATTTTGTGACGCTTGTTTGGACCATATAGCCATGACTTTGCAAGTGAGTATTTCATGTTCTTTTTCTTGTTACTTGTTTGTTTCTACAATCTAATCTATCTATTGTCACATATGCAACCAGGGTATGGATTAGCATAAAAGTTCTCCTCGTGTTTCGGCTTAGATCCCCCCACTCTACGCCTCGGCCTGCTTGTTCTATTTGCATGCACTTTCTTGACTTGTAACGCGAACTCGTCCCAACTCAAATGCCCTTTGTCCAGTTCATCCAACATCTTCACAAACTTCCTTCTGCAACAAATAGCAATTAAAAGTGTCAAGGATTGGCTTTCTTCGACTGCTTTTGAAATCATTTGGTATATAACTTACTTATGTGGATAAATTGTTTTCTGAAACCCTTTTAACATTCGATGGCCACGAATAGCCTTAGCCATGTTCCCATCATAAGTGTACACAACAGCATCGCTCGCAAGAGCTATTGCATAATCTAATGCAGCAAGCTGATTTTGCAAGCCTTTAAAAGGCTTCAATTCATCTTCTGTTGCTAAAGTCGAATGCGTGTAGACATTCTTATACTTTTCCTTAAATTCATCAAGCCCATGTTCTCCATAGATCTCACCCGCAACTATATAAATCTTCGTACTCAAAGGAAACCCTATAGCTTGGAGAAATATAGCAGCTTCACGAGGGGTCATCGGGCAGTTTCCTTGTTGCCTTATTTGTGTGCTTTTGATTTTTTTAACCTTCCAATGCTTTACACTGTATCTTAGTGATGTAATCTCGTCCGCCTCTTTTTGTGAGAGCCCATGTGTGCAGCCGGTGAAAGCTAGAATATCCTTTTCGAATCTACGCAGTTTTTTGTTTTTGTTCATAAAACACATATACAACTTAGATTTCTCAAGTGGAAAATCGCCAAAATGGCCATCTTGACCAATGAGTTTAACAAAAATAGTTTGACTTCTAAAATTTTATAATCAATCAGTGAGTGAAAATTGTCCCGTGGCACAACAAATTCCAGTCCTAGCGCAGAAGATCCGTTCTCTTACGCCATATTCTCACCATATTTGTGAATTTGGCGCAACGGATCCATGTTGTTGCCCCAGGGCCCCTAAAAAGTCAAACTGCAATTTTCAAGAGAATTTGCTGCAACAGGTTGATATGTTCGTCACGATGCTTAGTTGTGTGTGGTGAAAGATATTTTGATTTTTTTTTGCCAAAATAGTGCTACAGGACGAGTTTTTTGTGCATTTGGGGGGTGTCAGAGAAGGATTTGAACAAATGGTGAAACCACAACTTGAAGTTGCGGTTTATGCTTATGTGTCGTTGACTAGGAGGGAGGTTGTCTAAGGATGATGACATTAGGAGGGAGGTTGTCTAAGGGACGATGACACATAGGCATAAACCGCAACTTCAAGTTGCGGTTTCACCAAAAGTGCATGATCATCTCTCCTAATCAACGACACATAGGCATAAACCGCAACTTCAAGTTGCGGTTTCACCATTTGTTCAAATCCATCTCTGACACTCCCCAAATGCACAAAAAACTTGTCCTGTAGCACTATTTTGGCAAAAAAATCAGATATTTTTGTAAAAAGAAAAGAGAAAGTTAATTTTCAGGCAAGATGGCCATTTCGGTGATTTTTATGATGTAAGTTTAGATACCTCAAATGAAGAGCAAGATAATGGTCATTGTTTTGTTTAAGTCTACTGATAAGCTTTCTTGCAAGCTCATTGATCTTGTTTGTGCCTTTTAGAGCTTCAAACATGGTTCGACACCTGAGCTTTTGGATGGAATCCGGGATGCCATTGTTAGCAAGCCGCGAATCAGTGTGAAGAAAGTTGACCACTTTGTGTTGCTTCAATAGTGATAGGATCTCACCTTGGTAGTAACTGGGCTGCATAAAAAGAATCAATCTGTTGAGCATGAAAACCAACAATACCTTAACTATAACTTCTTGATCATGTATATACATGCCTTTGACCATGAAATCGGATCCTTTTGATGGGGTTTTACTTCTGCAAGATGCGATGGAAGAGATTCGACAATATCAATGTCGTCTTGGAGGGTCGCCTTGAAGTGGTTGATGTCAAATATATCTTTAAAATCACTGGAAACAAATCAGTTTCAGAAAGGAAAAAAAAAATGAAAAAGTTTTTTTTTTTTTTTTTTGCATAGTTGTATTCTTTATCAGATAAGTATCGTTTGTGGCACCTTGGATCGGTCCAAAATGATTTGTGATCTAAAGTTGGAAGAACCAATGTAGCATCCATGAGTTTTGCAATTGCCACCATGTCACTAATCTGTAATGATACGGCGAAATTTATAAGATTTTATTTCAGGAAAATCACCAAAATGGCCATTGTGACCGACTAGTTTGACAAAAATAGCCTTGACGTTTAAAACTTTTGAATCAACCAGAGCTTGGTATGTGTCCACTGGCGCAGCAGGACCATTCTCTAGTGCCAAAGCGCAGCAGAATCATGCCTAGCGCTGAAGATCTATGTTGCTACGCTAGGGACGCCAGCGCACCACACAAAATAGAAAAATTAATTGATACTTTGGCTATTTTTATCAAACTTATCGTTACGATGAACATTTTGAGTTTTGTTATATGTTATTTGGAACAATGCTAACCCCCATTTTCATTTGGTTCAACCCACCATTTGCTTGAACTAGGATATAACCATTCGTTGGAGCACTTCGATTTCCTGAGATTAAACAACTTGCAAAATTGGTAATGAGTGAATCGATGCAATAATCTAGAAAAACATAAGAGCGAAGATTAGTTTGCATACTTGTTTCACTTGTTAACCGATCAATGCAACCATGGTGTTTATCATTTACCGGATTTCTCCATAAGTTAGACTCCTGTCAACAAAAATGAGTTTAATAATATCCCACAAACCAATACAGAAACAAAACTACTTCATGATCGAAAACCTGTCCATAATTGGGGTTTGTTTCTGAAAGAATTTGACGCCTGATAACGATATGGTCTTTGTCGATGGGCGTTACATTATTAAGCCGAATCATGTGTAGATACTTCATGAACATGACAATAACCATAATTAACATCAACACGGTGAGAATGCAGTTAATCTTATTCTTCCGCGGCCTTATACATATCAATATTAAAGAAATGGTTCTTCTAGATATGACATAACAACCGTCAATCGGGCCTTGCCATAGATGGTGAAGATGGTAATATTTATTAATATTAATATTACCACCACCACCAATTTCCTGCAAAGATCCTGTGGAATGGGAGATAGTTTTTTTCCTTGCTGATATGGGCAAGGTGTTATCCTTCTTGCCTATGTTTATGCTAGATGATGATGGCATTATATATACAAGGATCAATGTTTTTTAAATGGAAAATAGATGAATAATTTGCATGTATGTATGGAGTTTTTTAATTGTACAAAGGTTTGAATTCATGAGGAAGAAGGTGGATGATGATGATGAATTGATGAAATAGATAACTGTTTTTCTCTCTTTCTAAACGTGGGTGCTTTCACTTTTCCTTGAATCATGAAAATAGTTTATGTTCCAAGTCTATTATAACGAATTTAAATTAATAAACACAATGTCCCACTTTCTACCTTTTTTTGGCCATCAATGGTTAAGGAATTTTTTTTTTCTAAAATAACCTTTGTAAAAAATTTCATTAAATAATATGCCGATCTCAAACGATAAGTAATGTTTATCAAACCCATCCCAAACCGGTTCCTCAAACGAGCCTACCGTTGTTCAAATTCTCGAGACGACAAGAAACGCTGAACTTTTTGGTATTAGGGGCAGGGTGTTATCGATACGAAGAACAAAACTAGGTCCCATGTCGTTGGAGATGTGCGTATGTTTAAAAGATCACTTGGACGCGGTGGATCGAGTACAACATTTGACATCACTTGAAGACCAAACGGAAATTGAAGAACGAATACATAATGAAGAGGTGGAAGAGGGACTAAGTGAACCCCTATCGGAGGAAGAAATCGCATCAGGGGCAGGAGGGGGCGGCCGCCCCCCCCCCCCCCCGAATTTTCGCGCAGAGTTCCGATTATATAGTATTCATGCTGGGGCAGGAGGAGACGGCCGACCCCCTCATAAATTTCGCGCAGAAAGTTCCGATTATATAGTATTCGTACAGAAAATTTTGGAAATATAGGGTTTCGACCCCTCGAAACTGGTTTTCGCCCCCCCCCCCCCCCCGAAACTGAATCGCATGCGATGCGGCGATACGCATGAGTAGTTCAGACGAAGATTAATAAAAAATAATATCATTGTAGTGTTTGAAATTGTCTTTTTTTTTCATTCCATTTTCCATGTTTCTTGTTTCGAAATCCTAAAAGAAATAATAAAAGCCCTAATTTTATGTTTATTTTTTCTCTCTTTAGCTTATGTTTTTTAATTGTGCGCGCAAGAACCGATTTCGAAACCAAAACTGGAACCAAACCGAACTGAAACCGGTACTTGGAATCAACGGAATCGGTTCGGTTCCGTCTTCAACTGGTACTATAGCGAATCGATTTGAAACCGAAACCGGTTAAAAAAACCAATTTGTTCACCTCTATCCCTTAATAACAAAAGAATGGATTTTTTTTTCTATCGTGCTCGTCCAAAACATTTATTTGGGCCATATTATCGTTACCCAAGCCCTAACTTTTAGCCCAAAACAAATTCCCACATATAAATAACCGTCACTTGTCACGTATACATACGATCTAGGGTTTGTTTATTGCTTCTTCTTCATCAGCACAGCACAGGCATCTCCTCAAACACAAAATGGTGAAGGGCCGTCAAGGAGAACGCGTCAGGTAACAATTAATACCGTTTCTATTAATTCACAATCAAATATACATAAAAATAAAACCCACTTTATGTTACATTTTCTTTTTAATTCAATTGCAGACTCTACACCAGAGGAACCATTCTCGGTTACAAAAGGTACAATAAAACATTAAAACTAAGATTAAAATTGGTTTAATAAATTGATATTTTAAATTTGTTTAATATTTAATTGGTTATGATTAGGTCAAAGTCAAACCAGTATCCGAATACGTCATTGGTACAAATAGAAGGAGTGAACACGAAGGAGGAGGTAGCCTGGTACCAAGGGAAGCGTATGGCGTACGTATACAAAGCTAAGGTGAAGAAGAACGGCTCACATTATCGGTGCATTTGGGGCAAAGTTACGAGGCCTCATGGTAACACTGGTGTTGTCCGTACCAAGTTTAAGTCTAATCTTCCTCCTAAATCTATGGTAATATGTATATGATTACAAGGTTAATTGTTTTGATGGGTTCTGTATGTTTTCTGTTGTATGAATGTTTTGTTTTGATTTGCAGGGATCTCGGGTTAGAGTGTTTATGTACCCAAGCAACATTTAAGGTATTGTTTAGACTAATTGTTGAGGCATTTGTAAAATGTTTAGTTATTCTTAGTTTTAATCAATGGTTTATCTAGTTTTGATTATTTATGCTGCACTAGGTTGATTGAAATTGCGTACCTGAATGCCTGTTTAGACTCCATTTATCGACAAACATACAAGGAACTGTCTAGATTACGTTGCTAATGTCTTGAGAGGATACAAATGATACAAATTTTAAAGCTTTGGAATGAATTCGCTCTGTATGAATTATGTGTTCCAAGTCATAACATGATATGTAGTGTCAACTGTCAAGCGTTCAGTGAATAACAATTTGAAACAGTTTTAAATAATGACCACTCTCAGATTCTCTCTAGTTAAGATCATTTATTATTGTTTAGCATATGATATATTTTAACATATCTATGTGTATCATAGACAAATTATTCTTGTTTGTTTTGTCTCCTTGGTTTTAAAAAGCGCGCCTAGGCGCGAGGCGCCTCAGCGCCTTATGTAACCTGAGGCGCACTCTGTACAGAAAGTGCAGCTGAGGCGCGATTTTTTGCTGCAAATCTGTCTCTGAGGTGCGCGCCTCATGTACAGCCCAAATCTATAGAGGTTATTTGAGTCTAAACATTGGGTAAATAATCCTAGAAGCCTATAAAATATATAAAAAAAATATCGCGTGCGCCTCGCGTCCGAAAAGCCCGCCGCTTTTGCGCTTTGCGCCTCGGTTTTTGACCTCATCGCTTTTGTGCGCTTCACGCTTTTTAAAACCGAGTTTGTCTCCTGATTTTGCCACTTGATATTGTTATTTGGAGGATTGCATATAATTTATTATACATGTTTTTAGCCTTTTCTTACAAATGGTGATTTATATATTTGAATTCTTATGTTATCTGTTTTTGTTATTTTCAAGATTTATTTATTTTGCTCTGTAATGACGATGCTTGCTTGAGGTTTGCTGACTATCGTTATAACCTTTGTGTGTGCAGTTACAGTGAGGAAAGTATGGTGATTTTTGCTGCTGGCACTTTCATTAGTCTTGACTTCTTGTATTAGTTGTGTTGACCATTTGGTATGAAAGATTTTTATTTTCTACATGTAACATCACTAGTTCTTTAAAATGTTTTGTACTTTATCTGAAAGAATCCAAGAGCGCCTTTCTTTTCTTGATTTTTGTCATATAAGACGTGTTATGATCAATGTGAACAAAGAATTTGAACCCAGCATACTAGCATACCCACCCTACTTCCAGTTGCGATATGACATAGCGTTTCTCGATACCTTTGGCATTATGATTCGACATAGCTTTTCTCTAGACCTTTGGAATTGTAATGATTTGAAATTTAATTCTATTTACTGGAGCTTTGTTGGTTTCTATTAATGGTGTCTGGTGGTTTTCAACAAGGTCCACCGATGATCGATACAAGGCAGATCATGACCGTTTTGGGCTGCAACTTGGGCCTTTTTTTCAGCAAAATTGGTATTAATACTGAAATACCCGATCCCGTATCGGCCCCGATACCGAACCGGTATTATCGGGATCGGTTTTGGTATTGGTTTTTGAGAGTTTTCGGGATCGGTACGGTATCGATACCGTCCCGAGCTCATCCCTACTATCTTGTGAGTCGATTTTTGTAATTTATACGTTTTTTGAAAAAATGAGAACCGGGACGGAACCAAAAATGAAATATAGACAGTTACATGCTATCTTTTGAGTCGATTTTTGTAATTTATACGTTCAAAGAGCAAGAGAGTATCTATCCATACAAATTATATCTAGACTGAATGTGTTGAAAAAATGAAAAAGAAACACGCCTTAAATGAAACACCTAAAGGCCCCACAAAAACTCTTTTACCTGTCCAAAAAGCTTGTGACAATGTGAATGTGACATCGTCCTTTAAAGCAGAATAATTCATACATTTTCTTGAATCAAACCAATGTACAAAATTACAAATATTAATATCTGTGGTCCTCACTCCTCAATTGGTTGATTGATACAAAAATAATAATAATCTTTTCTTGATTCCCAAGCATGTACCCAAAAACTATACCCAATAGAAACCTATATACAATGCTACAAAAACTTATACTATGCTTGGAGCTAGAGCAACCGGAAGCGGGTTCGGAAGCTTGAAGTTTTCTGTTTTGATTAACGGACCTACTAACATATCCATATGGCTGCTAATCACACCCCGGATGTGATAGCCCTCCGATTGAATGACCGTTTTTTGTTTTAAAAAGTAATCACGAGTATCCATTTTCATCCCATCGTTCGATCTGCACCCAATCACAAAAATCACAGGTTGAATTTTGACTTGTTTACTTATAAATAGATTAATTTATGTTATGTCAAGTAAAATCACTGATAAAAAGTGTTTTGGGTCGATCCAACCTGGTTTATCTAATTAGTTTTGACCCGTTACCCAACCATAATTATTACCACAAACAACTTGATATAAATAGACAACATTACCTCATGATTAATTTTAACCAACCACCACATCCAGCTGACTTAAGGTCCTCAATGGTGGCGTCTCGTAGCTTTTCAGGCTTCCTTGATAACAAAATCAATGGCCATCCACCAGATTCAAATTTTATGTACAAATCAACCAAGAAAACATGCTTCATATGTTTTGCCTCTTTTACACAATCATCATAACCATACCGATTGTATCTGCACGATACAAGTTATACAAAATGGTCATTTCTTAGTGCACTAGATTTTGTGACGCCCGTTTTAATAAAACAAAGATAAACAGAATCGTCGATTACCCATACAGCAACGGATTAGAACCCAAATAGTTGGCAGGAAGGAAGTCATCTATGTCCATTAAAACCGCATCATGACCATCATCATTTGGTGTAATCCCATTGAAGTAATTCTCAACTAATGACACTGAACTGTTCAATTCTCTCATGTAATGACCTTCGTTTATGTACTTAACAGCGACATCCTTACAAAATTCAGGTAAAGAATACGCTTCAAAGTTATTAATCTCCGCGTTTAAAGCAGCCATTTTGCAATAACCATGATGATCATGATGATGATGATTATAATGATGATGATGATGATGATTAGATTTCATAGATTCAACAGCTCCAGCCTCCCTACTTTGACATGACTGCAACATTACAGTCAATGCAGTAAGCAAAGTCATCATCAATACTCCAAGTATCACTAATGCACCGACGAACACAGTCGCCGCACATGATGACATATAGATCACGGATTCCATTCTAAACTGGCTTCCCATATCTGCACCGACACACGAAGAACACAATTAAATAATAAATACTATACTTTTAATATCGTAAATAACTTACCAGATCCGTCTTCGCTTGAGAGACCGTGTGCAGAATATTCCCGCTCCATCTGATGGCCATATGCTGACATCTTGATGACTGGAGCTTTGAAAATTCTAAATTACCAACCTGCAAATTATAAATAGATCTGAAGGAATCAGGGAGATGGCAGAGGAAAGATAGGTGGCTGCGGTCAAAGAAGAAGGCGACGACAGCCTGTAGAGATTAGGGTTTGATCACTGGTCTCGTGATACCATGAAGGAATTCAACCTGTGATTATTTTCATTGATTTGTAAGCAATAAATAATACAATATTATCTCCTTATATAATTATGGTAAGGGATAATCACAATCAATACAAGTTACATTATACTATATATATCTATTAAGATAAGATTAACACCTTTTAAAAAAAGTAAACAGAAACAGTATATATATCCAGATCCAATATTGTCTCTTTAAGCCACTTAGGGGGTGTTTGGGATTGATTATTCAAAACAGATTATGCGTTTTGGAAAAGCAGGGGTGGAGCTGCTTATAGATTATTGCGTTTTGGTAGCCTAAAAAACTGATTATCTGCGTTTTCAAAACGCAATCCCAAACACTAAAAACTGATTATCTGCGTTTTCAAAATGCAATAATCTAAAAATCAGATTCAAAACGCAATCCCAAACAGCCTCTTAAGCAAGCATGCTCAAAATTTAAGTCAACCTATAAGTTGTCAAACACTGAAACAATGATTCTTGGATTACCGTTAACATAATTCAGATCGAAACTGAGCTAAACCGGCGAATCTAATATCCGAATTGTCACAAGAATTAAAAAAAAAAAAAAAAAAAAAAAAAAAAAAAAAAAAACTTGTAACGGTCGATGAGTGTGATGAAAAAGAAAAAGTGTAAAACAAGGGACAGAGTGAAGAAAAGACCTGAAAGCAACATCGAAACCGGTCGAAAATGGAAACAGGATTGAAGAAAAGATGCAGATGGGGAAGAAAACTCCATAAAAATGATGATCAAGTATTCAAATAAGAGTGTTTTGTTTGGAGGGGTGGGTTAGAATGTTATTTAGATGTGGGGACGTAATAATAACTTATGAGACACGAAGGATCAAGAAATTTGATTTGGATTGCATATTTTTTTATGTAAAATGGATGATGTGAATAATAAGTGTGGATTGGAGGGTTTTGATTGGAACATGGCTCAGGGAGCTTCTATGTGTTGCCAAAAGCAACCACCTCATTGGCCCCTCCCTTAAATTATTGTGGAATCTTTTGGTTTTGTATTGTATTTGTGGAGTTGTTTATTATTATTATTATTATTATTATTTCATTGTTTATGAATCATGCATACACCAAGTCATAGTCAGCACAGTTAGTTTTATAGTTTATAGATTATTTGATGAACACTTGGTATTTGTTAAAGAACCGAATTTGAACTCGATACACGAATTTCGGCTTTTTGGGTCCCGTTAAAATAATGATCTATATTAAGTTGTTTAATATTATTTTTTAAGGATATAGAAAGACTAATTATCTCACATAGTAACAAGTTGTATTCAATTAAATTCAGTGGCGGAACCAGAAGAATTTAGTTGGGGGGTCACAATAGTTTTTGTTACTTTTACGTTCCCTAATGTACGACACAACACAAAATATTTTTTTACTAGTCTATATAAAAAGACAAAAACCAGAGGGCATTTAGCTCAATGGTATTTTGATATGTTAATTTGTACCCCATACCTAGAGGTTGGGGATTTACGTTCCTTAGTGAAATCACACTCTAAATAGTTTTCCCTTAAATACCGCTATGTGAAAAAACTTAGAAATCATTAAAAACTCAATTATTTTTAAAATTTATAATAATTTTTAACATAGAACTGATAAAAAAAATAGAGCTATAAATCTTGAATTAAAAATGATTTGTTATATATGCAATAACTAAACAAAACGTCTCTGTTATGGAGTGACTTAAAACATTAGGGCTATTAAAAAAATATCTAAAATACATTAAGGGTTAAATTGCAAATTTGTCTTTTATTTGTCATCTAGTGCAATCCTCTTTTGAGTGTGTCTTCTCCACTTCTGCACTTCAAAGCATAAACATCAAAAAAATATCTCTGTTTCTTTCCATTTGGTTTCATCACCATTACTTCTCAAATACTTAACGCTAACCAAAGAAAAGCAAATCGCGAAACTTTTAGGGGTCAAACTAACGGAAAGCTACGGTAAATATCCGGAATTACTGGAGATTTTGGTTCGCCGGAGGGTTGGCCGGAGGGTCAACGGACCCCCCGGACCCCCCTTTGGTTCCGCCGATGATTAAATTACCAAAAACTATGATTTTGATTCTCAGAACTATGAATTTTTTTACATGACTCAAAACTTTATAAAATGACTAATCAACTGACCCAATACAATGGTTAAGGTGGTATAGCTAACAAGCGTCACGAAAGCAATATGAAAGAGGCGTGATCCAATAATCATACAAAACGCATGTAGCCAATTAGGCGGAATGATTATCTCCATTTCTTGTCACTCTAACTTAAATCGTATGAAATATGACGTTGCTCTCATTTCGCGTTGTGTGTTTGTTTACATGCGAGGTGAACTGCCGACAGGATTCTCGATCAGTTTGTTGCAAGTCTCCCTCTCGTTTTTAGGTGTCACCCAAATTCAAATTTCTTTTTAACATTTTATTGGAACAGTTTTCTATCACTACTAATCAAACGGGCCTAAAAGTTATCTCTTTATACTTGTAGTTCAAAAATGTTTAATAACTTTATTTGTATATGTTTTATCGGTTAAAAGGGCATGATAATTTGGTTCGTTGCAGTTGATAAGAACACTAGAAGTCGATGTCCTTTGCTTTTTTGAGGCAGGGCAATCATAGTTATTTGGTTCCTTGCAGTTGATGAGAACACCTGGAGATTGGAAAAAGTCCACTATTCTCTTCAGAAGCCGTCGTGGTAACTTCTTGTCTATAATTTTCGCCTTACCTTAGAAACAAAATGTCAAATAGGTTGTCATAGGTTTGCATGCTATTAATCACTGTCAAGAATCCGAAAATGCGCGCTTTAAAAGGTGAGTTAATCCAAAGCTTTATTGTTTCAATATCTAAGTAAAATCGAGATCAATGTATTGATGTCTAACGGTATTTGGGACCACAAAGAATTCAAGGCAAGACTTTCTTTTGCCAATTGCCACTTAGACACACACTTTTAGAGTGTCATATAAAAGTGTTCCTCGTAAGGCATCTTAAAAAACATATTCTGTATGCACATATAATTTGTTTGGATTGTCAAATAAGTGTTCAGAAGATGATGATTGTCAACAGAAACCACATCGAACATAAACCAAATAGTCCTTATAAGGTTCGAAATAAAAAAAAATCCCAGGAACATGCGACTAAACAAATCAACAGGCAAAATTCATCCCTGAGGTTTGGTCAATATTACTAAATCCATCCAAAATAAGAATTTTTGACATTTGAGCCACTAAGATTAGAAATCTAGTGCTAAATCCGTCCAATTTACAACTCTGTTAAATACCAACATCAAATCATGGGCATTTTGGTCATTTCTTATTTCTTACTCCGAGTATAAATGTATAATGTCTTTTTGGACAAGATCATCAAACTGGATGACTTTGATTAGATAGTTAAAACATAAGGGTCTTAATGTAAGATACGTTTATAGTCGAAGGACTGAGTGAAAAACACAAAATAGATAAAGGGAGTAAATTATAATATAAAGCATAAAATTCAAATCACATGCCCAGAAAACCCCCAAATTGTTAGCGCTCTGCTCATACCTCAAAACCTTACCTTACGCCGATCAATTCATTTCCTATCTGTTTCTTCGATCTCTCCGTTAACTTATTATTTAATCCGTTGCTTCCTTCTTCTTCTTCACGTTTCTCCATAATTCTTCATCTCGTCGGCTGCTTTTAGGTCTCCACTCAAGGTAACTTCTAAGCATATTTTATTAGCCACTTAATGATTATGAGATCTGAATAATTAGGTTTAGCAGACTTTACAAATTAGGGATTTAGCAGAATGAGTGATAGTCACGCTTGTAAAATGTTGGATTTACAAGCTTAATTTTCCTGTTTTTGTAAGAATGTAGTAACAATTTGTAATGTCTAGTGTGTGGACTTGATTATGGATTTATGGTAAAAGATGTTAAGCTCATGAAATTGTTTGATGAAATGTCAGATGATTTATATTTACTGGAACTTTGTATGATATATTTTATTAAGCCTGAGAGAAATTATTTAAGATAATGATAGTTGTTTCTTTGATCTTTGATCTTGTTTGGAAAATGTAACTTCATGACAGATTGTTTGTTGCTAGACTTTACGGTAATCTCTAATTGGTTGAGCCGATGGTTTTTTTTTGTTTCTCAATGTAGGGAAAGGATATTTCAGTCAACAACGGTTATTAATGTTGCGTTACTTCTGACTTCATATTTTGTGCTACTTGCTGTATTTGAGTTCAGCTAAGCTGTGTTGTGAGCAAATTTTATGCATTTGTGATGCCTAAACGGAAGGCAAAGAAGGTTACTAAACCGCCTGCATCGTCCCAGTTGAATGATTCACAATGTAATGTTGACACCCATGTGTTGCCAGAAGAAAACACATTCATTGACCAAGAAGGTAACTTCTTAGTGGCGCATTTGACTTTGTTTATAAATTCTGTTAAGATACGTCTTTGTTTATAAAATTATGTAATATCTTGTTCTTCACTGATGAAATTTTGACTAAAAATCTGTTATGAAATGATCATCAGTGACTGAATGTATATTTTCAGCCATAATTAGCAATTCAAATATCAGCATTTGAAATAACTTGAAGAAGGATTAAAAAAAAAAAATTACGTACCTCATGAAATTAGTGAAGACAGTAGCTTGTACTACTGTAAAAACAGTCTTTCAGTTTTACTGTTTATTTTCTTTAAATATATATGATAAATGCGTTGGTGGTAATATTCAGTTGAGCGACAGAGTGCTGCAATCAGGGCGATTCGTGATGTGGAAAATGAAAGATTACTTACTGCTATACGTTTGCTAAAATCCAGTATAAGCAAGGAACATCTGCAGACCCCATTACTGCAATTCTTTGAGGAAAATCTTCCAAACTTAACGATTTCAAGAACTGAGAATGGACCAATTGATGTTAAATGGAAAAATACGGATGCCGACATATCTATGACCACAGCTAATGGAGGAAACATGATATCTTATTTTCTACAACATATGGCTAATCCTGAATTCTCTGCTGCAATTCCATCTCTTGGTGGCTTCGACATCTCAAGTCAAGCTGGTAAATTCTTAATCAATAATGGTTTGAACTGTTATCCGGTGCATAATATATTACCTATCTGTTGTTGTCGCCAGGAAGAACGAGCTTCATTGGTGCTGATAATCTTCAGATGAAGGATTTTGTATGTTCTTATGCATTTTGATATAGGTTTCTTCATTAGCTGTCATTTAATCTAATACAGAGAATTATTGGGTTTTTTTTCTTATTTGATTAATGTTTAGGTTCTAGAGGAGCCATCTGACACTCATATTCTTGGCATTGAAGATTATATGCAAACTCCTGGGGTACGCTGCTTTAGATCACTTTCATGCATCCCTATTATGTGTGACTTGCTGTTCATCGTATATATGTTCATAACGATAGACGGATTGAGAAATTTTTATTGTCTCAATTTTCATTGACTAATGTGAATTGTTATTGAAATATTATTTATTTTGAATGCTCAATTTGGGGGCTTCGTCATTATGTCAAAAAGATAAATCTTCATGGGTCACTTGTCTTTGATCATCAGTAATTTCATATTAGGAGTTGTTTTAATTGCAGGTGACTAGCGGGAGGTTGTCTGTTGGTATGACGCCTAAAACTTTAAGGCTTCCAAAACAGGGTGAGATGCTTCTGTCTGTTCATGGTTCACCCCTAGGTGTTTACAAGGAAAACAACATGGATGCAATACATGGTAAACTACTAAACTATTGCTATTTGGTTTGTGTTCTGAAGCAAACTTTTTAGTTAATGTCATATTATTAACCATCTTTTGATATTTTCATCTGCAGAGACAGAGGAAGAATGAGTTGTTGGGTGCAGGTTATTTCTCATCAAATCATCAAAGGTTTATTTAGGGTCGCATCTAAAGATGCTGCTATAATGATATTCGTTGTATAAAAAATGTATGTTGCATGTTGTTTTGTCATGATTGAGCTTTCCGCTTCCTATTTGCCTGCTTTTCATTTAGTTTTTGCGTATAATGGAAAAGGTATGAATATAAGACCATAGGTTAACTTAGCCTTAAACAAGAACCATGAGAAAACTCAAACATGCTACCGCCTGCTGGGAGCATTTATGGTTTTTTTTTTAATTTCTGCTCTCAACATTGACTAAATCAATTCTGGAATAACATTGAAATATGCAAATTCTTGCATCTATATGTTGGTCATACTTGAATTAACTTTGGCAGTAATAGCATCTTGAATTAACTTTGGCAGTAATAGCATCTTGAATTAACATTGAAATATACAAATTCTTCCATCTTATATGTTGGTCATTTTTCTAATGAAAATAAAATGATCTCCATGTTTTAATAATACATTAACTATACATGCTTGTAATCCGATGTTAAATTCGGATATATTCATACAAAATTACAAACAGAAATAAATCACATTAACTAGTACTATGTATGATACTCGTTTATATAACAATCTGGGGACCTTCTTACCAATAACTTTATTCATAGGGAACGCGATTGAGACAAAAAAAAATTAATGGAAAAAACATTAGTTTGTATGATAAAGTCATACATACAGAGCAAGTTTCGGGCCTTGTATTTGAGATTTATATTTTTGTAGTGTCATGTAAAGTTTGTGAATTAACTTTTCCCTGTATACATTTCATTTTGTCTGTTGTGCTTTCAGATTTTTAATATTTGTTATATTTTAAGAAGTTTGAGAATTTACTTGATTCTTGGAGCTAATATGTACCACTTGCTGATTTGTCATCCATATGTGATCCAACCTTTGTTTTTTTTTTTTTTAAACGGGAAAGCTTATCTATAGTACCTTATTAAGGAGGAGAGATAGGCAAAGTAGTCATTTTACCATCATTTTAAGATGGCATATGAAGGGTTTTGTGCTTTATACTCTACATGTCATGAAAGTTTTTCCAATGCTACCCTTGAATGCAAAAACAACTTGTACATCCCTCTTCCAAATCAATTAACAATAATTCAATTATGGTTCAAGAATTAATGTTGATTTTAATTTACTCAATAGTTTGTACCCATTGTAACTCAAGTTTTAAGACACTGTACATACATCTCTTAACACCTCCATTGTAACTGATACATGTTTATGATGGGGAGCTGAATTGATCGGTCATGAATGGTTATGATGGGGAGCCAGTCTCCTATAAATTCCTTCAAGCATGCTTCATTCAGGGAAAGAGAGGGAGAGTTTACGGGAGAGAGGGATAGTAAGAGAAACGGGTGAGCCGCTCAATCACCGGCGGTCTCCCACGTAGGTTCCCGGCAGGAAACAGTTAAATCAACTAGCGGTGGCCTCTAAGGTCGAATGGTGGGGAGATTACGGTGACACGGGATGTCTACAATGGTCTGTAACCTAACAGCGGCGGAAATGTGATAAATCAGGGTTCTACCGCGGATCAATACAATGGCAGGTGACCAACGGGTCAAAACGGGTAAAGCAGGTGACGAGCGGGTTCTTCATTATTCTTATCAAAGAGTAAAACATGAAACAGATCAGTTTTCCTATCGCCTTCTTCAACCATTTGTTTTCAATTTTTTATCACCATTTTTGATTATGTGAGATAGTACGGTTAGAGCTTGAAGGATACTTGAATGGACATAGAAACAAACAGTGCGGTAAATAAAAGGATGCTCCAGTTTTTATTTATGTTATTATTATTATTAAATTTAAAATGTATAATATGCTTGGGAAGTGTAGATCTCTCCACCGTACACATTGCTTCTTTTATTTTTATTTTTTATGTTAGCAAATTTTTATTACACATTTATTTCACCTCATCTTACATTATTTGTATGAATTTAAACTTACAACCTCTCATTTGTAAGGGGGACACCATACCACTAGATATTAAATTTCTTTTTCTTCATCTTTGATAAGATTGACTGAAGTTATCTTTTGGATGTTTGAAGAAGTGAAATTGATACTATCACTTCTTTTAAAAAGAAAACCCTTTTTATAATAAACCCGAACCGCAACCTGTTTTGACATGGACCCGTTTTGACCCGAACCAAAACAACCTTTTTTCTGAATTAACCCGTTTTGACCCGCCACCCAACCCGACCTGACCCGCCCGTTTTGACAATTATATTCATATCTCAAAATTTGACTTAAAAATGGGTTCTAACTATAGGGTGGATGTTGGGTGAAAATCCAAGAGTATATGTAGTAGTACCAATTTTGAACAGGAGTCCCAATATTCGGTAAGGCTTATAAATCAATACTATTTCCTAAATTATGATTTTACAAAATATTCTCCAATAATATGATTCACGAAATCTTTTAATTAATACTAGAACTGTAAAAGTAATTACACTCTATAAAAAACAAGCAATAGTAATTTGACTAAGGAATGATCTAAAATCTGAATGATCACCACCATACAACTGTACAAATAGAGACTGCATACTTAGATTAGTTATACCATGGTTTTGATTGTAAGGATATTAGATCTAAATAAACTTAAATGACATCTATGTAACTAGGAATATATTTTGTGTTTAATTTGTAACAATATATATATATATATATATATATATATATATATATATATAAATACATGTATCTTCAACAAAACCAAACCGAAGCACCATGTGCACAACTTTAAACCACCAAGTTGTGCTCCCCGCCGCATCGCGCGGGCACCTTGCTAATCTCTATCTCTACTTACCTTATTAAGGAGGAGAGATGGGTAAGAAGGTAATTTCACCATCATTTTAAGATGGCATACAAAAGGTCTCATGCATAAATCTCTAATTTTTACCATTTTCTTCCATCTATGCCCTTATGTACAAGTCACTAATACAAATCAATTGCACCATTCAATACATTTAATTCATGTATTAACTTTTTGTTACCTAGAACCATTACCAAGTAATAGATTTTTTTTAATGGATTAACTTTTTGTTACCAATGGAATTTGAATTATCACCACAAGAAAAGGCCAAGCCTTATTTAACACTTTGTAACCAGTAGGCTAAAGGTTCTTTGGTTCATGTGTGTAACTAAATGTTGCAAATAAAAATCAAGCACAGATCGGATTGGATAAATGACAGTATGGTGTATAAAGTTTTGGCAATTTAAAATGTGAATAAAAATACATACCCGCAGCAACGCGCGGGCATTCCACTAGTATATATATAGAACCCAGCAAGAAACTGAAACACGAAAACAAACCAGATCCGACCAAGCGGACAACCCCAACATAACCAAACAAAAAGACCCCAACTCAAACAAACAAAAACAGAGCAGCCCAATTACAACAGAGGCCCAACAACAAAATCAGACCAACTTGAAAGCATGTGAGCCTCCTAATGCAATCTTTGCCAATAGGTAGATTTGACTTATTTCTGGTAGATTTGACTATCTTTAGTTAATGGGCCATTTTTTATTTTTATTTTTATTTTTGACATTATTGTCTTTATTGGCGTGTATCATGCCCTGGCGTTAAACACTACTCCAACCAAAAGTTAGGAGGTGTTAGAGGGTTGAGGCATTATCTGCTTAACGCTATAACCATTGCAGCACGGTGTGTATGTGTGTTTTAGGGGGGGGGGGGGGGGGGGGGGGGGGGGGGGGGGGGGGGCGGTTATAACATCATTTGAGCAAGTAGTGGCTAGTGTAAACTTAATTGAGTGGGCCAATAAGAAAAATCATGTCTAAACTTAATATTTTTCACCCAATCATTTTTACACACATAGTCCACTTTCTATTTACATTTTTTATTTATTTATTTTATACATTATTTTAAAGAGTAGTGGCTGGTGTAAACTTAATTGAATGGGCCAATAAGAAAAATCATGTGTTAAAACTTAATATTTTTCACCCAATCATTTTTACACACATAGTCCACGTTTTTTTTTTTATATTATTTATTTGTTTCTTTTATACATCATTTTTACAAGTAGTGGCTAGTGACACTTTTGAAACTATTACAAATTGACTAAGAGCTCATAAATACATGGCAAATGATGCAACAATCATAATTTGGGTTTGCATAAAAGCCAAAATCAAAATTCGGGTTTTCGCGTAAAAGTCAAAATCAGAATTTGGCTTTTCATGTAAAAGTCATATTAGGTTTTGCCTTACCACTGGACCACCAACCCCGATGGCTTATAATATAAGCATCCATCCAAAGTCGGTATAAAAGATAATGCATTTAAAAGAGAGGGTTAGTGATTCATTGATAAAGACAACTTTTGGAAACACCTAAGTTTTGAAATTTTGTGTTCAAATCTCACAAATGAAACAATTAAAGAAATTTGTCATTCTACAAAAACAAAAGAATTTAAGAGAGGGACTCTAATCCAAACTTTTAGCCTATAGGGTCTCTAACTTAATGAGTTTAAAGCTCTTTGTTTCATTTCTAAAAAGAGGACCCACTTGTTCAAAATTTTGGTTAAACAAATCTTATTTTGTAAAACCTGAAGAAAAGTCCGGTTTTGAGATTTGATGTGAGTTTGTACTTATCTCTAAATTTGTCTAAATGACAATTTAACTAGTCTAGCAAAATGGGCAAGACTAGTTAAATTGTGAATATTTCAAAAATATTATGAATGAATTATCATGCTATATTTATTATTTATTATTACTGTGTCGCCTAGTAGTGATGGAGATGGCAACATGTTCGAATGATGTTGTAGCCTAGTGGTTGCAATGGAGGTCACTGGTTCGACTCCCACTCAGAGTAGGGTTATTCTAAAATGAGGGGCTGGACCTTAGGGGGGCCCGGGGACCGGACCTGAAGGGTGCGGGGCTTCGTTATGGGTGTGTACAGTTGGCCGTTCAAGAAAAAAAAAAGATGGCAACAATTGTCACGATGACGACAAAATATTACTGGTGGCGGCAACTGTGTCAACGACCTCGAGTAGTGCTGTTTACAAACAATGTGGGTGTTGTTCACCAATAATTTAGACTTATTATAAGTCAACAAAATGAATATGTACAGATTTTATACAAATTTTCTTACTCAGATTAAGCCCATTAAAAAAAATATCATTATTGTCACCCTTATCCAAAATTCTTGAGGTCATAATAATCAATGTTGCTTTCAGTATCACATCGTACACGTCGTGTTAAGAATATCGTAACATGCTTTCCTTGGTGCGTGATGTGATTATGATATTGGAATCCCATTAACTTCTATTACTTGGTCTCCACTATGGTAAATTTGGGACGATAATGACAGGAGATGTAGTGGGAATTCTTGTCATCTTTTTTTATTATTATTTTGCAATGACGAAGCTTGAATTTTAAGAAGGTGGAGACTGAAAGTCACGAGACCCAAATTTATACAATATCAAATCAAATGGGTGAGGCCGGACTCAATATATACAAAATTTTCGAACAAAAATGGAAAAATTTACGTTACTGAGCCAAAAAACAGTCGAGGCTGGGGCACCCCCGGCTCTTCTTAAGCTTCGCACTTGAAAGGACGGGGGATCTTGCTTTTATCATCATTCATAACATTTTTTTAAAATTGTTCAACTTGCCCTATGTAATAAACAATCACCTAAGGATTTTTCTTGCACTCTTGCCGTATACCAAGGTGACTGGATATTTTTCCTCCACGTGAGGTTGAAGATTCTAATCTTATAGTAGACAAAAGATATACATTTACAACTAGAATTAGTAGTTGCATACGACTCTGACTTAGGGCATATTTGATAGCCTCTTAATAAGACTCTGAACCATTCAGCTCTGAATGGTTCAGCATTGTTTGTTTCAACTTAAAAAATGTTCTGAATGGAATGGTTAAGAAGCTGAACCATTCAGACTTGGTGCATAGCTGAACCATTCAGCTCTTAATCATTCAGTGCCGCTTAACCATTCAGACCTCTTAATGATTCAACACTTAATCAACCAAACAGCCCCTTAGTCGTTCTGAAAATATAAAATAAAATAAACAATGATATATTCACTTAATCACATTAATCAATGTTATCATCTCATATTCTTAGCTTGATACGTTTTTGATAAATAATTTGTGTGTTATAATTTAATAAACCAAAGTTTTCACTTTCTGGATATCAAGTTGGCTCGATACCCCGAGATCTTGTGTAAGAGGAAGCCTCGTGCACCAAGTTTAGTCTTTTTATATCTTATGGCATAAATTTTTTAATAACGAAACATTATAAAAACTTAAACTATTTTACAATCTTAGTTTTGTATTACTTCACTCTATAATCCATTAATTACCAAAAGATATATATTTTTTTTGTGTTTTATGCTTATATATAATATAAGTATAGTGAATTGCTGGTTATAAAATTTGTTAAAATTTCATATAATCTTATGCATCTTATATTACTAAAATTAAATTCTGAATATTATCATGTTATGTATATAATAAATATAAGGTATAAATATGTTGTTTAATTATCCGTACTACATAGGAGTAAAATACATTTTCAATGACCTTATGGTGCAATGAAGCCCCGTGACCTTTTAGTGTGGAAGTCAAAATTATTTTAAGTTGAACCAGAGGTTTTATCATAATGAGCCTTCGGATGATCGATGGGTTTCCTCTAGAATGGCGGCGGATCAAGTCCTAGCGACGCCTATCTTCGTGGGCATGGATTACCTTGTGTGATTGCCTAGATGATCGAGCTTTTTTGGTAGTTAAAAAAACAAAATACAATTTTCAATGGCCACCTTGCATATAAATGAAAACCAACTATGATTGTTCGAAATGGAAGTCACACACCAACTTTTGCAAATTTCAAAAATGGACTATTGGAGATACGAATTGCAATTGAACTAACACCTACCAATAATTGACTTAAAAAACCATACAATTTGTTTATATGTAGATGGATAATATATATAAATTATTAATGAAAAAATACATAGAATCTGAATTATTAATAGGTTACAAATTTTTATAATTAGTTAACTATTTAAAACATATAAATCTGAATAAAAAGCTTATCGAAGAAAGTGGTGAGTTTTTTTTTTTCAACAATTCAAAATATAATAGATAAGCACGCTAAAGAAAGTAGATAAGCATCAAGAAAGGCGGAATCAAAGAAAGTAGATAAGCACGCTAAAGCTTGTGCAGATAACCAACATGTCTTTATCCCTCTGGCTTTTGATACCTTTGGCTCCCTGGCGCCAGAAGCTATTCGTTTCTTAACCAGGGTCCAACGGGTCGTCCACAACAATAGTTCATCTCCAGGGGGGCAAGGATTTGTCTTCAGTAGACTAGGGTTTGCAATTCAGAAAGGGGTGGCGGCGCAGCTTGTTGCCCGTCTACCTTCTATTATGATGTAACTTTCATATTTTGTTTTATTTTAATATATATCTCTTAAAAAAAAAAAATCTGTGCATGAAAAAAATATATATATATATATATAATGGCTTCTTTGTAAGATTTTTGAGCGTGCTGAAAGTAGTTTGATATGCGGGTTTGCACCACGTGATTGCAATTGTTCATACCGTTGGCAGGGATCGGGACATAATTTTATATTCCTTACTAAACAACAACCAAAGTTCGATTACAACTATATTAAATGGGGTGTGTATCATCACTTTTAGATTAAAGTAATTTGATGGTACTCTTTAATTTTAAACCGATAATTTAGAAAGGTCAATAAACTGGTGGCGTGTATACGTATATCAAAACTAGACCAAATACTTGCAGTTTTATAGTTGGGCGGTCTTCATAACTTTTAGTTTATGGTGTAAATGAGTAGTTTTTCAAGCTCGGACGTACTTTCCATACTACCATCATACAATCTAATAAAAAACTACACAAGTCAAGCTTAAGCTCCATCATCTTAAGCTTGCATGCATAATAATGCTTGCATGTTAGATATGGTTCAAAAACTCATTAACAAGACGAATCGGGTTATGATAAACTTTTGCTCAACTCAATACAATTTTTGAGCTCACTTTATTGCTAACATCTCTTAAGTTTGAAGAATTTAAGGTACGAGTAACATAATGAAAGCTCGACTCTATCCTTTTCATATTGGTGGTTGAAGAAACAATAAGCTACTCGGGGATTATTTCTAATCTTCGAGGGGTTGCACTTATGTTACTATACGTACGTTCCTTTACCCAAACCGTTTGGATTACCCGAATGTGTAGATGAGTGATTGTGTGGTGAGTGAGTGTATACGAGACACAAAGATGTAAGTGGTTCGGTCGTGTGTGACCTACGTCCACTGTAAAAAGCTGAGAATGTTATTACTTTGGAAAGTACAAAGTATAAGGGTAATTCTAGCCCTAGATACAAGTGATTAATGATCGATCCCCTTAAAGGGAGTTGGAGTCTTCTATTTATAATGGAGGTCGTGGGCTTGAGAAGAGGCCCACGACGAGTCTTGTGATCTTTGGGCCTTGGCTCGGCCCAACCGTCCCTGGTATCTGAAAAAGGCGAGAAAAGGACGTCCACTGTAGCTGACGTCAGTGGTGAGTTTACCGTTGGACACGTGGCAGCTTGTGACTGGCCGTTGGCGGCATGTTGCTCTGAACCGGCATGGTTGACTTACCTGCCGTCGTCTGACGTGACCTCTGACAGCAGGTAAGCATGCCTGGTCAGAACAGTAGGGGCAGCATGGTGGAAGCATGGAACTAGTCACGTCACTGTTGAACCTCAGTGGTTGTTGGGCAACCGCGGACACGTGTCCTTATCCCCTTGGTGGTGTCAGTGATCCTCTGCAGGTAGATCTTCCTGACTCTTGATCTTCCGTACCTCGTACCTAAGAATGTTGTGATGCGAAGCAGTCCGCGCGTTGGTATGCGCGCGCATGTTTTCCACATGTGTGTAGAGTTTTGACCCAAGTCTTTTCTGCCAAAACTGTGCTACGCGACCATTTCTGCGGATCCTTTATTAAGCGGGGATTGGGAGGCCGCGTCCGCCAGAATTAGGCTCCCTGTCCTTCAGTGGTTAATGTGACCATATGAACTTTTTGATGTTCATAAATAGTGTGGATGTACTACCACATATTATGCGCATATTTGACAAAATTAGATTTGACGATTGGAAGTTTATAACTGGATACAATTTATTAGCTGGAGCATTCTTCAAAAAACAATAATAATAAAAATATATTGTTTAAAAGTTTTATATTTTTTATTTAATAAAATACGGTTGCTTAGTTCAACCATATTCTTTGTTTTTTTTATTTTTTAAATACAATACATACATGAATTTCTTTTTACACAAAATCGATTTATTTGTTCCATTAAATGACACTCATTTTATAAAACAGAAAAATATTTCCATAATTTTATATTGGTGAATACGAGGATTTAACTTTGAATTTCCACTCATGAATCACAACCCAAACTTGGATTTCCACTAAAGGATAAAAATCCCAACCCCCACCACTATAAGTTTTTTTTGTTTTTTTGTTTTTTTGTTTTTAATAAAAGACGAAGGATGAACCAAAATTAAAGTTTCCAATATAAACTTCTTATGAGGTATGTTGTCACATCTTTTGGTCCTTACGTTAAATGCTTATATATGATTACTACAGGAATGGTAAGAAACAATCTAGCTTATTTATTTAAAATTTGGAAGTTTGAGATTTGTTTAAAGAAAAACATTGTATGTGATGACGTAGGTAGCCCAAGGCAAAAAGGTTAACAACCATCACAAATATATGCTTGAAGTGTTGAAACCTACAAAGGTTCAAACAACGAATAAGCACGGATCAAAAGATGACCTGTCTTGTCACCTTTTCCTCGGCCAGCTCAAAGCAACTGTCGTGTAGACATTGCACAGCTCGGACCGTAGGTCCAAAGCCATTGCCAACCTAAAGTGGCCTGTCCTCTTGTTGCAGCATGGTCCAAGATAATATGTCTTCCCAAATTAGAAGACAACTCCTCTATATAATCAGGATCAATCCCACAGATCTGATCCATCCCTGATTATTCTATCTTACACTCAATCTTCTATTCCTTTGGTCCACACACACGTGAGGAGTCTATCTCCATCACACGCACACATCACTCAAGTCTTAGAATAACAATTCTGGTATTGAGTAATACTCAGACCATAATTCTAACACTTCAAAACAATATTATCTTGAACCTCCTTCTACGTTTTGCAACGTAGGAGGACACCACGACCTGCGTTTGGCAGATCGAAACCCTTGATCCCTTTAACCCTTCCTGTGACCCAGAACTAACGTTAGGCTATTATTTGTTGTAGCAACAGTATGAAAATACAGGGGATAACACAAAGAGAAAAGTTCACATTTATTGATATTTTCTCTATACATGCAAACTTTAGTTCAATTTTGTTGAATTTGGTTTGGTTTACATATTCCTAATTTGGTTTGGTGTTTGGATTGGGATACAAAATTTTGAAAACTGAATAAACCAAATAAACTGTAAACCGAACCGATAAACACCCCTAACCCACACCGTGTAGCCTTAATCCCTCCTAAACACGTGGCATTCTATGATACCTTAGCCTTCCTATAAAAACCAACTTCCTATTATATCCAAATTAGGTATAGCATAGCAATACACAAGCCTTATCACTACAAGGAATGGCCTCTTTAGCGACGACTGTCGCTGCTAAAACTCGTGTCGAAAAATGTTGGTGCCTAAAGCCCTCTGTGGCCGCTAATGGATCGCCCCTAATGCTATTTTTCCACGTTGCATTTCTTTTTCGATTTTTTTTGCCACGTGGCAAAAATCTATGCAATCTGGGCAGGACCTTTAGGGGAAATAGATTGCCGCAAAAGGTCTTTTTTTTTCGATTGGTGCACACACGCACAATCAAACGAAATAATAACAAAACTAATTAACCAAACATACCAACATTTACATATATATAAGCATTCCAACATTAACCAACACACGTCTAAACATACCAACAAAACTAAACAAACATACCAAAAAACGCCTAAACGTCTTCGTCGTGAAGAGGAGGGAGGTGAGAGGAAGTGGTGGTTCCGGTGGGTGTGAAGAGGAGGGAGATGAGAGGAGGTGGTGGTTCCGGTGGGTGTGATGAAGAGATTGAGAGAGAGATGATAGGAGAGCAGAGAGAGATGAGAGCAGAGAGAGAGAGACGTGAGAGAGGAAAAGTGAAAAAGAAGGGAAAGAAGAAAAACAGGCGGGTAGGTCATATTTTTTAGACCTTTAGCGGTGACAGGGTGTCGCCGCTAATAGCATTTGATACGATGTAATGTGGGACGTTGGATCAAGCATAGATCAAAGGTTAAGAAACCTTCTGTCAGGGATTGACCTTTAGCGGCGACCAAAAAATGAGTCGCCGCTAAAGGTGTAGGCCCTAAAAACCAATTTTCTTGTAGTGTAACTATATAACAACAGCCAATGATCTCCAGCCCAGCTGGTTTGAGGTAGGGTGGGTTTTCCCCTAGGGGTTCCCATCCTTGTAGAGACTTGGGGTTCAATTCCTGGCAACCCCCGGATTCCTTTGGCAAGGCCCGTGGTGGTATGCTCGTTGAAGCGTTGTGGCGCCGTTTCGAACCCGGGTCACGTCTTCACCCCAGTGTGTCATAGACCACTGGGACGCCGGCCAAAAAAAATTATTCATCAAACAATCATAACATTGAGTACTTATTGGTTCTGTAATTGTATTTCGCATTATTAAACGCATGTCGATATAATGGCTTGCCTTTTGATTTTTTTTCGCTTCATAAAGTAAACGACAAAAAAATAATAATAGAGTATAAAAATAGTAGAAAATAACGATATATATTTTCAAAGAAATTATTATGTTTTCAATAATCAACATCCGAAATTAATTTGATTAATGTTTTAATTTAATTCTTTAAATAGAATATTTTATATGATTTCGCAGCTTAAAAAGATCACAGACCATCTAATCTATGGCAGAGAACATGACCTTCTCGACTTCTCTTCTTCCTCTTTCTAGTTTCTATGGCCTCCATATCTCCCATGCATTTTCCATCTGTGATCATCAATGGTCATGGATTTCAACTCTTCTCTCCTCGTCATATCCTTTGCATAACAAACCACTTCTAACTTATTTTATGTTAACATATCAAAATTCACCATTATTTTTTTTTTCCTTATGTTTTTATCCATTTACTGAAATGTGAGTATGTTGATTCAAGTGTATTTTATTTTCTTTTGGTGATTTGAAAGGTTATTTTCTTTTACAAGAAAATAAAAGGTTTAGATCTCACGTGTGGATAAAGGTTATTTATTTATTTTTATTTTAACATAATTAGTTTATGTACTGAATTGAAAAACTTTGGAACTTTGAAACACTTGTCGGTGAAACATACCATTTGGGTTTATGGTTAAAAACTTAAAACACCTTTCTGAAAGATTAATACCAGTGTCTAATGTGCCCATCACTTCAATGCATAATTTTTAGGTTCAAGTTATCCAAGTTGGTGTAAATAAATGAGAATGGTAAGAATGATACAAAACACAATGGTTCGTGAATATAGCATAATGTGTCACAAAAGATAACACAGTGCCGAGTTAAAAAGACAAAAGACAGAGGACAAAATGAATCGCAAAGTACGTTTGATACTATTCCTACGACTTCCTATTTTTTCATTGGGACCAAATTTTCATGAAATCTAGGATCAGTTCCTTTGGGATCGGTACAGTACGACATGATACTAAGCTCATCCCTGACACACCCACCCCATTCCTTCTCTCTCTTTCTCTAACTGCAAAACCCTACCACCCCCCCTCCACCTCGTGAAATCCTCGGTCTTTTGAAAACCTTAACATTTTTATTTGGGTCCCATAAATGCCACATTGCGCTTCACCCCCCTCCCCCAACCCACTCCCTACAGTCTTAATAGCTTGATCTAAGGGCCATGTTAAAAAAAAAAATCCTAACGTCAATTCACAACTGTGTTTATTCAGTCGATGTAAAAAAACTTCTAAATCGAGCTTACAAGTTACAACTTGTGTATTAAATAAAAGTTGGTCGTCATTACTCATTAGACAAAACATCTTTATATATTTTTTGTTGTTAAGCTAAACAAAAAGTAACGAACGATGTATATATATTAAATTTAAAAAAAGTATAATATATATATAAAAAGTAACATGTAACCAGGGGCGAAGTATTTATTGGGCCAGGGGTGGCCCTGGCCCCCCCTGTTTTTTTGCGCAGTAGTGGAAATTTGCGATTTTCATAGGTAAATTGAGTGCGGGTTGAGTCCGGCCCCCGCCGATTTTCCACTACCGATCGAAAAAAATTGAGTTCGGCCCCCGCCGATTCCGAAACCAAGCTTCGCCACTGCATGTAACAATTATTAAATATTAATAATGTGGTCAGAGATGGACTATAAACTAAAAGAGCAACTATTGGTGTTTTGTTTTAAAGGTTAAAGACAAAGCACCATTCATAAAATTTCTGCCATGAAAATGATAGGATGGAAAGTATGTGGAGTGCCACTTGTACATACGAATGTAACTAAAGTATTGGAAGCTAATGGTATTATTCGTATATTCAGAATGCCAAAATTTGGTATGTTACTTTGTATTCTGTTAAAGTAACCATATAAAAAAATATTTATAAAATGTTCAAAGTATAAACAGTGTAATATAAATATGAATTATAATATAGGCTATTGCGATTTAAATTTATTATATTTATCTAAACGTGTTAAATCATAAATGACTTGTAAATATAATCGCAAGGTCCACTTAAGCTGTAGCCTGCTAGCCATTTGTCTAGCATGCAGGGTCAAAGACTCAAAGAACATATGCATATGCATATGAGACAATTCATAACGCAAACTATCAAATATACTCACAAACATATGACTTAATTACAAGTTTTTTTCTTTAGCTTTATAACCGATTGTAAAGAATATCATTTGTCTTTAAAATTGATGATTTTGTATTTACTTTTCAGAATATAACACGTTACGTCATTTGACACTAACCCAGTTAAATTTTAACACTAATACAAGGATAAATTTGTCTTTTTACTATTCTAGGGGCTATTTGTGTAGTTAAGTTGAAGTTTTAGACAAAAAGTAAAATTTAAAATTAATATAAGGCCCCCTCTTCTCTCTTAATACCTGCCACCACCACAACGTGCTGCCACGACCACCACCACCTGCCGTCGACCAGTACCACATTCCCTTCCATCAAGACCTTACCCCACATCTGTACAACATCTTCATCTCTTCTCTCTCAGGTTTCACCACCACTACCACAAATCCACCACCACCAAACCATCCGTCACCAACCCACCATCACCATAACCACTTGTCACTAACCCACCACCATTTGTTTTATTTAACCACCCTTAATCCCCAACAGAATGGAGAGCAATAGGGAATCACCTAGCAGGAGAGGGAGGATTGAGTGAGGCGGGTTTCGATGGATGTGAGTTGGGTTTCTTCTTTGATCACTGTTTTCACCATTGTCGTCGTCTAATTGAACAAAGAGTGAAACGGTTAATCGGACTGAATAGCTGTTTTATGGAGCTTTAATATTGGGGGGGGGGGGGGTTATTAAGGACTCAAAATCTCAATCGAGCCACACTCTCCACCACCAACCCACAACCACTACCCACCCCACACCACCTCAATCGAGCCAACGACCACCACCCCCTTCTTATTTCATCAAAACCCCAACCAGCCAACCCCAATTTCAGTCTACAGATATGAAAATAGATGGGTTCTTGTGAAGGTTGAAAACAAACCTTATAATTTGATGACAAACATGGTAGAATCGATATGAGGAAACGAGAGATCCGACTTTGGAGTGCTAATCAACTGGTTTTGTAGAACTGGTTGACTCAACAAATGAATAATGTTTATCTTGCAATATTTTATTTTTAGTTTCTAGGGGATTTTGTTTAATTTATGTTAATATTTGCAGTTCATGATGATTTAGAGGTTAATGTTTGCAGTTCATGAAGATGGGGTGGTGTGGTTGCAGGTTGGTGGTTATGGAGTGGGTTAGGTTTTAGAGAGATATATATAATTTTTTTTTTAATTATTAAACTAAGTTTTTAAATAAATGATTAAAATGACTAATTCACCCTTCACTTAATGGTAAAAGTTAACTGAATTAGGCTTAAAGGACAAACCGTGCAAGATTCTGAAACGTAAAGTAAAAAACTCATTAATTTTAAAGACAAAGGACATCCTACCAGTGGCCTCCCTTAGGTTACAATGGAAATGTTATGAACCTAGATATTGTTCGTAAAATCATATTATATTTTTCTTGAACAGTAAAAATAGACATCTTAGCATACCATTAAGATCATATTGCATTTTATAAGATTTTATGCCCATGAATATTTTTGATAGACACGTGTATAGTCGCATATCGACCACTTGACACTACAAGTCAAGGCTTGGATATTAAATTGAATTCATTATAATTATGATGAAGGCTACTAGACGAGCGATGGTGATTTTCTGTAACCCAAGTCATAATAATGACGTCGTGGACCACCATAATATCGAAGCCTAAACACATACTTATATGTTATTTAAAATTACTTTACATGCCGTTATATAATGTTTTAATGATATATGTGTGTTTTTACTTGGTGACTTGGGTGTGTAATGTGTTGATAGTATATGTGAAACTTATAGTTGTAAAACATGTCCGGTTGATGGATTGATTGTTCAATTCGAATTCGAGTCATATTTTTGTATGTGTCAAAAACATCAACCATAACTCGCATACGCTAATTAAATCTTATAACTTAAAAACGACTCATTTATCTAAATGTGTCAAATGGGTTGATGTGTAACAATCAGGTTGTAAACATATTAATTGTGTTGTAAATATGGGTTAAGCAAGCCATAAACAAGTTAGCAGGTTGACATATATAAATACCAATGTAGTTAAGGACTTACGGTTAACTTTAAGTTATTGATGGTGTCATAGAGTATCTGTTATGTTTAATCTAAGTTTATAAATCTATCATAACTAAATAATAAATAGCCTATTCAACTTCTCTATTTCTATGTAGGGTGTAAGGTTTTTATATCCATCATTTTCATACCATATCAATATCTTTGCTATATGAGGAATTTTACACTAAGGATTTTTTTTTTTTTTTTTTGGTGGAGGCGTGTGCTTCCTATATGACCTTGATGTCATTCGGTTTAGCTTTTTGCGTTTCGATTGTGGCAAGTAGGACTTTTGCTTCTACATGTGGTCTCTGACCTTATTCCATGACTTGTGGAGGATTTGAATGCCTGAAACTTGTTTTCATGTGGTTCATGAGTTTAATTGCTTACTTTTTTTAAAGGCAAACTTTTATTCAACACTCAAAACTATATACAATCATTCTACTAGCAAGTTGCTAGTACACGTACACCAAAATTTATCGCCCGATACATAGCATATTACTTGGTCTCAGTCTCTCACGTGTTGACATCTCTATATTCGTTATTACATATATTTTGGTGGGTCTAAGTGTAATTTGACCAAATATTTTTTGTGGGATTTTAAGATGATCTTACATGATTTAGTTATATTAGCCACTTGTCATTTTACTATATAGTATTGAATTGACCCAGGATTTATGGCTTTGTGACAAGGTAGATTTGGATATTTGAGTTCTTGATTGCTAGGATACACTTTACGACGAAGCATTCAAATGTGATTGCCAGAGACATTTCCTAGACAAAAAATCCTTATTGTGACTTGAAAGCATCCTCTCACATTTGTTAAATTTAAATTGTTATTGATTGTTAGGAAGAATGATTAGTTAGACTACCGGTAAAAGGCCAATCACCGTTTTATCTGTCTCACCTTCTTGGTTTTAATTTTTTGTTTTAATTGGATTTGTCATTTAGTTGAGTTTACTATCATAATCAAACTAATTAGAAAAAATGAAACTACTTTTGTAATAAAATCACACGTATTATATTTAATCATATGATTGTCATAAATACGAATATACGATATTCACTAACCGTATCATCCAGATAACATAAGAATTAAGGTTTTGTATCACTAATCTACGACAAATGATCTATGGCTATGAATTTTACATGCAACATTGTATACCTCCTTGGTAAAAAGGTACAATGAAGCATAAGTTCCCTTTGCCCCCACTAACTTGATTCCCGCTATCATTCATGTGGATGAGGCGATGTACAGATCAAGTGATGTTTGCTTATCATTGGTAAATATCTTTGGTATATTTATTCTTGATGCTTTGTGGCCTGTTATGTTTATAATTATTATAGGTGATGTTTAGGGTTTAATTACAATGATTAAAACTTGCTATCCTCTTTTCCCGTGTTAAGAGATATGGAATCATGCGCGTCCATTGGGGCAAAACCGCTAAAACCGTCAAATCCACAATGAACAAAATAAAGTTAACTATATGATGGATTTAAAAAAAAAACAAATAACTCTACGGATCATACATATAAGAGATCAAATAGAATTTCAAATGTCATCCATCTTATTGTTAGCTTATATCAATTACTTTTATGGCTATATATGACAACTTGCTTTGAATTTATCCATGAGTAGTTAAAACCTTTTTTACATATTCAGAAAGGGTCAGCGGCGCAATTTGTTGCCCGCCTGCCCGTTATCTTAATGTAATTTTCTTTGTCCGGGAATGAAAGATATATGGAGTTTTTTTTTTTTAAAAAAAAAATTAGTAATTAAACACATTATTATAATCACTAATCTAGAAAAAATATATAGTATATATTTTAACGGCTTAAATCGCATTGAATTTTTCTTTGTCAGGGCTCAAACCTTTAACCTCAAAGGGGAGCGACACTTTAACTCTAATCTCGTATTGTAACTCTAGATTAAGAAACGGATATACTATTAAAGTATAATTAAACCTCACTTATTTTTGTATTTAACCTCCACTCGATTCAATCTTACATTCCTACATTACAAGCACCAACTAAGGGGTTGTTTGGTAAGCCTCTTAATTTTAACGAGGCTCTGAACATTCAACGCTGAATGATTCAGCATTCAACGCATTTGTTTCAGATTCTGAATGGAATGGTTAAGGCTGAATCATTAAGAGGTCCAACTTAATGATTCATCATTTAACCATTAGAAACTCTTAACTATTCAGACATCTTAATAATTTATCATTTAATCAACCAACCAACCCTTAAAAGTTTCTGATAAATACCAGATTCTCGGGCTAAAAACCCTCTAAACTATCATATAAGAAATACATAATATTATTTAAATTGATAAAACAAAAACACAAAACTTTTCATTCCTGGAGTATATTACGTAAAAAACAAACATCCTGAAAATGCACGAATTAAACGCTAGAAACAAGTAAATACCAAAACTACCCTCAACATCTTCTTATAAAAACCCCAATATATCACACCTTCAATTCCCAACATCCCCAAACCCCTTGGGTCCTGTTTTCCCATTATCCTTAAACCAACACTTTCTCTCTCTAAAACCACACCAAAACTTTCTCTCTCTCTCTCTCTAAAACTCCCTACAACTGGCTAACCCTCAAGAAGCTCTGGAGGAAGATTCCAGCAACAACAAGAGCGTGGTGCTCCAGCTCTACCATGCCCTAAGCTCCCGTGACGTCATCACCGTCCACAAGCTCTTAGCCCCTGACCTCGAATGGTGGTTCCATGGCCCTCCTTCTCACCAGTATATGATGCGCTTGCTTACTGGTACTGATACCCAAGACACCCTCTTCTTTAACTTCGTTCCTCATTCCGTTGACGCCTTTGGATCTACCGTCATCGTTGAAGGCTGCGATCTGGACCGTCAGATCTTCTGGATCCACGCCTGGACTGTTAACTCGTCTGGTATAATAACTCAGGTACGAGAGTACTTCAACACGTCTCTCACTGTTACACGCTTTGGTACTCAATCGAACCCGTCCAAATCCGTTTCCATTACCTCGCTTCATTGTCCCTCTGTTTGGGAGAGTAGTCTTTCGAACCGGGTCGGGAAGTCGGTTCCGGGTTTGGTACTTGCTATATAGAACCGGGTCGGATACGTCGGTTTGTTGTTTGGTTTGAATAATAAAAGAATAAGTCAAAGTTGGACCGTCGGATATCCTATGGGTTGAATATTGTGGTGGTATCTGCGTCAGTGAGGATGTAGAAATCAACGGTTGAGATTCGTGGGGACTGTTTGGTTACAGCTTTTGTTTTTTTTTTTTTTAATTTGGTTTGTTTGGTTTGGTTGTTTGTTTTTATTTACTTTTGTTTTGTTTGTTTGTGTGGTTTGTAAGTCATTAAGGAAGGATGGATATACGTATACCATCCGTTTCTTGGTTGGTTTTAGTTGTTTTAATGAAAATGCTTTATGTTGATTTTATAATGCTTTCCAAAAGTAAAAGGGTTGAAATTTCTAACATCATTACTAACATATGTTTTTTTTTTTTAATCAATGATTTATACAAGTCATTTAACCACTACACTATTTTTGTTAAAAATGGTTTTGATGAATGATGACATGATGTGCACATGGCAAAATTGTCCTTAAGGGGTGTGAACCACTACTAATGATCTTAAGAGTGTAGGGCTTTAAAACCCCTATGTTTATTGTAAAAGATAAATGTTACAAGTAGTGATTATATGAAAAAATGTAAGTATAACATGAGTGAAGATGAATGAATTGTTCAAGTAAAAATCTTACATGAAAATTATAGATGCAACTAACTGCTAGTCCTGTTACGTTAAAACATATATGATTCATTGTATATAGTCTTGTTACTAATTACTAATTGAAGATAAGGATTGGCCCTATCAATTTATCATTATTTTTAACATTAAGACTTGATGTAGACTACTATGATATCTATTATAGTTATATGACGATTGAATTATAACTCCATTCACTATCGAAATGGAGGGTTGAGTCCCGTGTAGAATGAATAGCACCTTAAACTAATTTAGAACCAATCATATATATTTTTTTTTTGAACGGTAAATTTTTACTCCTTGTGGGACTTGAACCCATAACCTCCCCTTAGGTGTTCCTAGAAGCTTTGCTTCTACCATTAGGCCACCAACCCCAGTGGCAGAACCAATCATATTTGATATCAAAATTAACACACTGTTTACTAGTTAGGCAAAACGTAGAAGTATCCAGTGTGGCAATGTGTATCGGATTTTAAATGTATTTTTTTTTTGGAACAGTTTAAATGTATTTTCTTACTAACCGATTATATAAAACTAATATATAATTCATTTTTTAAAAGTAAAATTTCTTAAATAAAAGTTTAGACAGGAAATTTTGATGTTCGACTGAATTTAGAAAACCAAGAAAGCAAAGGTTTCAGTTAAGCATTGGTCCAATTAAGACTCTGTTGTGGCCCGTGAGCGAGTAGCCGCAAGCCACAAATCAGTTCACGTGGATCGCTTGAACCACTATACACATGGGTGAATGCTGGCGTGAGCGAGTAGCCGCTAGCCTACTCGCGAGTACTGGCAAGGAGAATTCGGCCGTTTGCAGCCAACTAGCCGTTAGCCCTCGACCGTTTGCAGCCAACTAGCCGTTGGCTAACGGCTAGTTTAGGCTATTTATAAAAAAAAACCTTTTTTTAATTCATTGTTACACAAAAATCAAAAACAATTCACAAACAATCTCCAATCTTCAAAGAAATAGATCCATCACAATGGTCAGGGGTGATGACAGAGGTGGGACGGCAGTGGCCAGGGGTGGTGATAGAGGTAGGACGGCAGTGGCCAAGGGTGGGGGTAGAGGTGGTGAACCGCCCGGACAAGATGCACGTCCAAAACAACAAGTGACGTCGTGGTCAAAAGATGAAAAAATAGCCCTTTGTCGTGCTTGGGTGGAAGTTTCGGAAGATCGAAAAGCCGGTATAATTTTTTTTATGTAAATATATAATGTTATTATAATGCTTTTTTTTTAATCTTTTTGTTATTATTTTTGTAGCCGACTATCAACGGGCGAAGGTTTTTTGGAGACGAATCCGAGAAATTTTCTACGTATACGTGGGGAGTGAAATGCGTTCCCCTGATATGATTTCCGGCAGGTGGGCCGAAATTAGAAAATATTTGTGCTTGTTTACAAATATTCATAACAGGAACGCTAATCGAATGCGAGTAAGCGAGGCTAGCGATCTTGATGTCTACAAGTTCACTTGCGACGAGTGGAAAGATGATGTTTTACGTAAGTACAAGACCAACAAAACGTGGGATGAAGACTATTTGTGGAGAATCCTTCGTAATTGCTCCAAATGGGTCGAGCTAATTACGATTGAAGAAATGGGCGAAGGTGGCTCATCAAAGCGGGCCAAAACTTCTTCATCGGGTGGGTATATCTCTTCCACAAGCTCGGACGTTCACGTAGGGATTGACCTAAACTCCGATGAGGGTCTCCCCCGTCTCCCCTAGGTCAACCAGTTGGAAGGAACAAGGGGAAAAAACAAAGTGTTAATGAAGCCGATAACGAATTCTCGAGGGAGATTAGCAAAATAAGAAATACGATGGAGATGACGGCGAAAGCTAAAGTCGATAAAATAAGATTGGGAACCTCCCAATGACTCGTCGAGCGATACTTGCACGAAAACAGGATCGTCTTGTAAAGGAATTTGAAAAAGAGCAAAACAACAACTAGTAGTTTATTATTTTTTATGTTATTTTTTATTAATTATGACTTTGTAATTTTTTTATTAATGAATATTTTATGTTTATTATTTACCGTGTCTTACAAATTTAAATATTATATCACAATTAAAATATAATTTAAAAAGAACTGGATAAAGTTGTTGCTCACATCTAGCCACAACATGATTAAGTGAGTGAGCTGCAACTTTATCACCATGCCATATAAGCGCTTACATTGCACAATATTAAGGATAGATTGTTTTAGTGGTTATGGTTTCTTACTAGATTTTTTACCTGCCACACATTGTAACCAAGTCATAATGTACAAAAAGGACATCAAATTTAAGTTAAAACATAGAAAAACTAAAAATTATACAAAAAAAGTATACCAAATCTACATTGAAATGTAAATGAACTCAAATTTACACTGATTACGCGGCATGATTACCTATAGATTATTATCGACCCTTTACATCAAACGTTGACCAACTCGAATTTAATCGCCGAATCAAGACGTATTATATTTGACCCGACACGTTTTCAAGCAAAATTAACTCGACTTTGTGCCGACACATCCATAAAAAAATGTAAGATATTTGTTTTACGGTAAGCTCAAAACTTTAGAAACTTGAGTAGGCAAAGTGACATTTGCAAAGTTAGAGACTATTTTTGAGAGTATATACACAATGACAAAAAATGTGTTGAAAAAAAAAGACACAATGAATCGTAAATAAGAAAAATACACAATGTTATATAAAAGACATAACGATATAACGTAAATATTAAAAATTACAAGTTAAAAATCCAAAAAAACGAAAACCTAAAACTAAGATCGTAGGGTTCGATGAGACAGTTACAATGCCGTTTGAATAAGTTCAATCGGAGTCCGTTTGATACATTTTCTATGACTTCCTATTTTTCGTTCACTGTTTAGTGTGTATTTGATCTAAACCCTATTAGGTTATCCTACCATTTCACTTTCCATAATAGTCATTATCACGAGAATTGAAACGCAAGATAGCTTTTTTGCCGTCCAACTAGAATCCTAAAAACCGACCTATCAAGATTCAATTCATGGAAATATAACTCTTTGTTATTATGTATAGTAAACCTACAATATTAATTTTTTTTTTTTTTTTTTTTTTGATGTAGTGGCTACTGGCTAGTATTCAAGTAAAGTGTAAAACACATCCAATAGTGTACATATGGGATTATGGTCTAAGTCAGGGGCGGAACCACGGGAGGGTCAGGAGGGTCCGTTGACCCTCCGGCAGCCGAACCTTATGTGAACTTGTACAGGGGCGGAACCACGAGAGGGTCAGGAGTCCGTTGAGACGGTTAAGGTGAAGTAATACAGAGTGAAAATAACATTTTAAAAGCTTAAGTCGGCGAAGAACTCTGCTATTACGTTTGAGCCAGTAGAGGCCTTTAAGAAAGATGATCGGAGAAGAAAGGAGTTTGGTTTGTAAATAAAAAACTAATATTTATTATAATATATTTAGACGTACATATCCCTCTTTTTTATTCACGCTACCACTCTTTCTCAGCAATGTTTATTACTTTAATAATAAAAAAAATATCACAGATTTTGTTTTTCTCTTTTTACTTTTGTTGTTTACGTTTTTCTTTTATTAATTGCCATTTAGTTTGCTTTGGATATTCACACTTTAATGCAGTTTTCGGCTATTTTTTTATCATATTTTAATAACATTTTACTAGATTATATAAATTTCCACTTATATAGAGCTATCTTTTTTTTTTTTTTTAAAGAAAAGTAACGTTAAAAAAGTTAAGGTTCATCCCAAACACAAGGGGTTATCAAATCCATTAAAGAACAATAATGTAACGATAGAGTTTGGTAATAAGTTGATTTTGTTGATACGTAGTCAGTGGTGAAGCTTGGTTTTGTAATCGGCGTGGCCGGACTCAAATTTTTTCGATCGGTAGTAGAAAATCGGCGGGGTCGGACTCAACCCGGACGCAATCTACCTACGAAAATCGCAAATTTGGACTACTGCGGCCTTGGCCCCAAGTAACCTTCGCCTCTGTACATAGTGAATGTAAAAAAAGCATTCTATTACGACCCTCCAGTTGAGAAGTTCTGGTTCCGTCACTGGTCTAAGTGGTTACTTTTTGGTTTTCTTTCTTCAAAACAACAATCTACAATCAGTGGCTAGTATTCAAGTAAAACACAAATCCCTAAGAAGTGACACCCTTATTGCTTTTTTTATGTGGGGTGAGGAGTTCGAGTCTTACCGGCACTAAAATACTGTTGGTGGGTCGGGTTTTACCGTAGTGGGCCTTTAGCCAACGGGTTTTCCCCAGGAACTAGTGTGAAATTACTGGTAGACCCGGGTTACTCTCTGAGTACTTCTTTGTCCAGTGGGTACTTCAAGAATAGTCGGGATTAATTTGTTGACTATTAAAAAGAAATGGTAAAACACGTCAAATGGTGTACATTTGGTCAAATATCACCTTCCCTGTTAAATGTAACTAATCCTATTAAATCTTTAACCCCCCTCCACGCCGTTGTTAGCCTCAACCCTTGTGCCTCAAGCCCCCATCTACGCCATGATGTAGTGGTGGAGTTGGGCGTTGTTGGCTGAGTTGGCAACCCATCAAAGTCTAAGGCATGATAGAAAACATAATTACGCAAAATAATGTAGCGCATGCTTAAATGAAATATATAATCATGCATGTTGAATATTGATCGGGTGATCTTCAAATTCAAAGTGTTGGCTAAATCCCACGGATAATATCTACTAGTATATGAGAAAAATCAAGATTGTCATGTTGACGTGTATACGTATCTTTGATTCTTTTCTTTCCTCTTTTTTGAGCACCTTTTTTTTCTTTAATACTTTAATACACACAAACTTTTTAGAAAGCTAACTTTAGTGCTTTGTAATCGTATTTTTAAACTTATACTTTTGTTTAGACATCCAAATTTGAGTCTCCATCTCTATAATCTACCTAAAAGACATGTATATGCTAAATTTGTACTTCTAAAAACTATCTACATTCGGTTCTCGTGTCTAAATATATTTATTAAGTTAAACAATATTTTTGCTTTGACACAAATCTCAATCATCATTAAAGTGATAGTTTTAGTTTGGTCGAAGAGAAGATCTTCTAGTGGGCTCTGTATATAATCTATAAAATTATATACAGGGGCGGATCTAGGGGCTTTTAGGGGGTTCCCAGAACTCTCTCGGCTTGGAAAAAATTGAAAAAATTAGTGGAAATTTTCAAAAAATTAGTAAAAATCAGTGAAAATCTACGAAAGGAACCCCCTGAAAATCCGTTCTGGATACGCCACTGATTATATAAACTATAGAAGAAGGTGCACAAAGTAATATATACTATTAAACTCGTATATGGTTTATTAAAAATACCCTCATGTTAAATAGTAAATACCATAGTAATAGGTGGTGACTATCAACTTGGTGAGTTGTAGTTATCAGTCAGATGTAAATTTTCTTTTATTTCATTGGGCAAACATAATAAAGAAATAAAAGGTATTTCAAAATAAAAGATATGACAAAATCAGACATATGCCTTTGGAAATTTCATAGAAATTTCCTAAAAGTTTAAACTTTTATGCATCCACAGGACCACATGAAACGACATTTTCGCACTTAAAATGATAACGAAAAAAAAGGCAAAAGAAAATAGCTAATTGCACATATAAATGGATGAAAGTGATATTATACCTTTTCTATAGGTTTAGTGATGATAAAAAGAACCTTTGTAGAAGATAACCTATCAGAAAAGAAAACTACATGCGCACGAACCTTTATACTTATACTTACATATAAAGTTGAGTTTGATTAGTAATAAGTATACTACCAAAACTTGATTAGGTGATACTTTTATAAAGTACTCAAATAGTTATTTATCTTGATTTCCGATGATATAGAATTAAGTATACCTACAAGTTACAAAACGTGATCAAATAAATAATATACTTCTAAAAGATAGGGGGGGGGGGGGGGGGTACCGGAATTGGTCACGGGTACCCCACTACTAGCACGATAACACCGCCGCCACCCATGCTGGTAGTGATCCCATGAACCAAATTCGTGTTCTAGTTACCGTGCTGGTTCAAGGATGTGACACAAACTTTCACACAATTTTATTCTTTTTTATGTTTTAGTCTATTCTCTCTCTCTCTCTCTCTCTCTCTCTCTCTCTCTATTCTTTAGTTGCAAGTTTTTTTTTTTTTTTTTTTTTTTTTTTTTTTTTAACTTTGTTGAAAGCTTGATGAAGATGGTGATAGATATAGTTGTGTATGTATATGTGTATTGTGTGTGTGGAGTATAGAGAGAGAGAGAGAAAAAAAAAAGATTGTGAACAATTCTAAGTTGTTTGTCTCTTTCCGAGACAAGTTTTTCACTTTTTCTCAGCTTAGTTGAATTCCATTTTCCGTTTTGTTTTAACATGGACTATTATTATTATTAGTGAAAAGAATTGATAGTTGGGTAAAGACAGGGTCGTTCCCGAGAATGATAGATGACTTTTGGGTCTCGGGCGACGCACAAAATTCGAGCCCCTCTCTATAATATAAACTCATCACTTATATATCAAAAAACCATAATACGACCATAATTCTTATTTTTACGTTTTTTACTACCGAGTAAGTAATTGTAATTGGGAATGGAAGGCATAATTTCTAGACAAAAATATCCAAACATCCAAATTTCAGAATTAACAACAATAATTATAAATGGTAAATCAAACAAAATCACAAACAAACATCAAAGTTATATTTTTTGTGACAATAATTAAGGTGTGAACTAGAGTGACAATCACTACTTCAATCACACATCCAAACAACCCCCTTATTAATTATTATATTATGTCATCGTTGTCACAATATTTCTGCTATTAGCAGTTTCATCACTAAGTATTCAAGTGTTTGTATGCTAAAACGGTAAAACAAATCAACCCATTTAAGCTAAATTACTAGAGAAACAACCTAAGTCTAAGTTTATTTAATAGTTACAAAATATTTGGGACCTCAAAGTCGATTAAGTGATTAACCCAACACATCTCATTAGTCATTAGTCATTTTAATTTCAAGGATTTAGGCCATTTCATTTAACCCATTAAATATTATAAATACAAATCCACTTGAGCAAAGAAACGTGTAAGTTAATTAATAATTATATATGACGAATCTAGAAATGTTGAACACATTAAAGCTAGGGCTGGCAAATCGTGTCCCTAACAGGTTAACAGGTCTCTGACGCGCGCGAACAAATCAAGTTCTAAACATGAACACGACTCATTTAACTCATTTATATCTCATGTTTATAACACAGTTTTATGTTTTATGTACCAAAAAAGGGAAATGAAAGATTTTTGCCTCTTAATTCTAAGTATTAAAAAAAGTCAAAAAATCAAATAGTGTACTTTTCAGTCAGACAGGTCTTATCGTGTCTTAACAGGTTACCCATTGCCAGCCCTAATTAAAGCAAAAGCAAACTAATTTGAGTATTTGAGTGACCTGCTTGGCTACTTGAGAGGGCTGAAAAGAGGAGAAAGAGAGAGAAAAGGGAGCCGGGGTATGGAGGCAGGCGTACACAAGATTGAAAGGACTTTTATTTGGGTTTAAAATTTGGTTTGGGCTTCTAAATTAACAATTGGGCCTCTTTACACATATATATTAACACATATTAAAAAAACGTTGGGCCCCCTACATATTTGGGCCTCGGGCCGGCGCCCAGGCCCAAAACCGCCCCTGGGTAAAGAATCAGTGGAGTGCTGCCTACAAAAATGTGTTTCAGTGAAGTGATATGGCAGTGCAGGATTGGTAAAATCAATAAAGTGAAAACATGTTCAATGGAGCACCCCTTGTACCCTAATAAAACAATAAAGGGTATTCTAATTTTTCTATATAAGTATATAATGTTGATGATAAAGGTTAGGTTTTTATACAAATGACATTTTTTATGCGAAGTGTAAAAAGTCTATGTAGTTATTGTGTTTTAAATTTTGGTTATGGTGTTTTTGATTCGTTTTGCATAGACCTGGCAATCTTAACCCATCTAATTGGGGTTGGATTGTTTTGGGTTTAGATTTGAACTTGTGGGTTGAATTGGGTTTACTATAATTTTCAAGGGGATATGATGTGTAATTTTAAATGTTGGAAATAAGTAAGTAAGTCAGGATGGGTATGTCAAAGAAAGCAAATGGGTCAGGATGTGTAATTTTAAATGTTAGCGCATTCACATCCCCTCCATCAAACCTCCCCCCGTCTCTAAAATTAAAAAAAAACTTACTAAAAACACCCTACATCACATCCACCATTTTATACCCCATCTTTATATTTTGAAAAATCCATTTTCTAGCTTTTTATATATAAAAAACTACTAGTCACTCCCATCAAATTATTGTGAGTTTATTTTAATGAGGAGTATAATAAAATAAGTGTTTGTGAGTAAGATAAAAGTAAATACGGTGAAGGGGATGTGAAAGGCTTTTTAAAATGAGAGATAATTTTTGAAAAGTATGATTTTTTGTTATATTATAGAGTATAAAATGGTGGAGGGGATGCGAATGCCCTTAGAAATCTAAATTAAAACTTACACAACACCAAAAGCTCTGATGCCCGATAGAAATCTATGTGTTTAACAACGAACAATTGTATCTTTTGCATTTGTTGATAGATATGGTCGGTTCAAAACCTTCCGGGTTGTTAGCGGGTCGTTTGAGTCAAAATGGTCTGTGTCTTTATTGGGTCCGGTCGGATCGAAATGGTCAGGGTCGCTAACGGGCTAGGTTGGGTCTAAACAATTCGGGTAGATAACGTGCATGTCGGGTCAAAACGGTCCGGGTCCTTAACGGTCCTGATCGTGTTGATAAGGTCGGGGTTAATAACGGGCCGGTCGGGTCGAAACAGTCCGGTTCGTTAACGAGCGGTCGGGTCAAAACGGTTCGAATCGTTAACGGGCCGGTCGGTTCAAAACGGTCCGGGTGGCTAACGGGCCAGGTCAGGTCGATACGGTCCGGGTTATTAACAGGCTAGTCGGGTTGAAACAGTCCGGTTCGTTAACGGGCGGTCGGGTCGAAACGGTCCAGTCGCTAACGGGCCAGACCTGGTCTAAACAGTCCAGGTTGTTAATGGCGGTCGGGTCGAAACGGTCCGGGTCATTAACGGGCCTGATCGGGTCGATACGGTCTGGGTTATTAACGGGTGGATCAGGTTTAAAAATTCAGTTCGTTAACGGGCCTGATCGGGTCGATATGGTATGGGTGGATAACGGGTCGGTCGGGTCATAACAGTCTGGGTCGTTAACGGGCCTGACCGGGTTGATACGGTCCGAGTGGATAACGGGCTCGTTAGTTCGAAACAGTTCGGGTTGTTAACGAGCTTTATCTGGTCGATACGGTCCGGTGGATAACGGGCCGGTCGGTCGATACGGTCCGGTTCGTTAAAGGGCGGTCGGGTTGAAACGGTCCGGGTCGTTAACGGACCAGTCGGGTCGAAACGGGTCGGGTCACTAACAGGCCGGTCAGGTCGAAACAGTCCGGTCAGGTCAAAACGGTCCGGGTCGTTAACGGGCTTGGTCGGGTCTAAACAATCCGGGTCGTTAACGGGCCGGTCGGGTCGAAACGGTCCAGGTCATTAATGAGCCCATTCGAGTCGAAACGGTACAGGTTGTTAACGGGCCCGGTCGAGTCGAAACGGTACAGGTCGTTAACGGGCGGGTTGAGTCAAAATGGTCCGGGTCGTTAATGGGCCGATCGGGTTGAAACGGTCTGGATCATTAATGGGCCCATTCGAGTCGAAACAGTACAAATCGTTAACGGGCCCGGTCAAGTCGAAATGGTCCGGGGCGACTCGTTCGAGCCGAAACGATTCGCGTCCTTAAACAACAAAAACAACAAAAACTGAAGCATTTTGGAATGATTATTGGATTGATTTTATCTACGAAAGATTTATTTTATTTATTTTTTTGATTTATGATTTATGATTAAGAACCAAAGAGTGTGTCAAGTGCTAAAATGGATTATAAAGGCCTATAAGGTTAATCTACAAATTCAGAAAATCAATGGCAGACACACTAAAACTCTAATTTTGTGAAGCCACGGAACTATCAATTTATGACTTAGGCTATGCGTTGTGTCCACAAATATTATCATATCATTTTTAGTCACCAGGACGCCGACATGACAATGGATAAAGTTTGAGTTCACTCACTTGACTTTGTTGTGGCTCAAAGTGAGATTGCTCGCTCGCGCCGTCGTTCCCACCTGCAACTCTTCCTTTTACTTCCTCGCTAGCCCTTGCGAGCAGACTCGTGTCTGCTCGCTCATGGGACCGTTAACGCGTGAAGGTCGTGGTGTTCGCGAGCCACGTGACTCGTTGGCTAGCTCGCACCTGGTCGCTTGCAGGCCAAAACACACAGTCCTAGAATTTTCTTACCGAATCCCAGACATATAAACATCTTGCCGTACCTTAATTAATTCTTAGATCCTTTCAGTACAAATATATTTCATAAGTAGCTCACGCATTTTACTAGTTATGTTACCAATGTATCTATTACATTGGTAAGGTTTCTAGCCCCAAATTAACGGTCAATCTAATCATATATGGTATGAATCGAATATAGCATGCGTAACCTCATAAAAAATATCAAAACCAACCACACAAATCAGTTTCAAAACGGATACTAAAAATAACGCATAAATAAGCAAATCAATCCATACAATTGAACAAACTATTAATCATCCCATCCAAACGACTTAAAATAAGATTAGTTGGACATAGTTACGAAAACAAACAAAACTTAGATCTAGACATATTTATAGACCGAAAAGGAAAGAGATTCAAACCAAATATAAAGCATATACGTTAATTAAATGGTTAGGCCTTCAATCTTCAATCTTTCAAGCCACCCGTATCCTCTTGTTTTTTTTTTTTTTGAAAGGCAAATTTCATTAACACCAGAAAAACACGGCTATATCTCTAAGCTAGAGATAAGCCAAATACAAACAAGTTAAGTTACATCGAAATTAAAAGTACACCACCGTTTCCAATCTACCGTACCGTTCTTATATCTACTCTTGTACCAAAGGAATCCCATAGCTTTCACGTCTGCCACAATCTTAACCACATCCGGTATGATGTTAGAGAATGCCTTCTCGTTTCTAGCCTTCCAAATCCTCCAACACGCAACTATAAGAACCCCGTAAACCATATCTTTCTTAACTCCTGAAAACTGCATATAATCGACCATCTTTATAATATCACTAACCGAAAAAAGGAACATAGGAGGGATCTTGCACCAAGACGAAATTCCAGCCCAAACACCCAAAGCAATCCCACAACCCGTGAAAAGATGGCCCGTAGATTCATCACTATCATCACATAACTTGCATATGTCCGCTCCCACATTGACATTTCTACGAAGGAGAGCTTTAGAAGTCGGGATACGATCTCTAAGAGCCCTCCACATAAAGATATTACACTTGTTAGGGATCCAATTACACCACTTGAACTCAACACCGTTACTATCGTTGCTACCTTCTCTCAACCAATGACGATTTTCCTTGACAGAAACACTAAGATTAGAACCGTAAGACCAAAACCATTCGTCCTCCTTATCTGAAATTTCCACTCCGGATAAGCTTCTGTGCAATTGAATCATTTGTTGAACCTCTACAGGCGAATCGGGATAATGCCTCCAAGACCATTGCACCACATACCGCTGCTCAACACTAGCGAACCTATCCTCCACCAAGCAAAATTTATGTTGTTCCAACCGAAACAGATCAGGATACAACTCCTTGAGGCTGCAGTCTTCTAACCAAGGATCGATCCAGAAGCGAACCTTTTTACCGTTACCGATTTTACCCCGAATAAGATTAACAAAACTTTTGCCGTGCCGCTTTATCCGAGACCCCAGCAAAACGATCTTACTCCACACACCCGGGATAGATTTCTTAAAAGGAATAGGTTCCCAACTCCTGTTAGACGCGTGGATAGCATCAATAACCTTTTTCCATAATGCATCCAGTTCAACTCTATACCTCCATAACCACTTAAGGATCAACGCATTGTTACAATCCTCGAGTTTATTAATCCCCAACCCTCCTTTATTTTTTGATTTCGTAACGTCCTCCCAAGCGACCCAATGAATCTTATTTCTATCTTCATTACCTCCCCATAAAAATCTCCGCATAATAGCTTCCAACTTGTCAATGACAGCCTTTGGAGCCTTGTATAAAGCAAAGAAATATGACGGAAGGCTTTCAAGAACCGAGGATATAAGCGTTAATCTACCCGCTATCGACATTATAGTAGCCTTCCAACGAGACAGCCTTCTCTTAAATACATCAACAACAACCTCCCAATTATTAATCCGGTTCATGTTGGCGCCTACCAAAATACCAAGGTATTTAAAAGGAATAGAACCAGGTCTACACCCCAAACCCGTGGCTTTAGACTCTACTTCCTCCATACTTTTACCAATGCCAAAAAGCGTCGATTTATTCAGATTAATCCGAAGTCCAGAAACGAAATGAAAAAGCCGAAGTATCCTCTTCAGAGCAATAAAGTTAAAATCGGACCACTCACCCATAACCATAGCATCATCCGCATATAATAAGTGAGACACCGTTAACTGACCATTAGAGAACCGAACGCCGTCAAAAGCCCCACTATCACAAGCCTTCCGAATCATACTTGAAAACGCTTCCATCACAATAACAAACAAAAACGGTGAGAGAGGATCGCCTTGACGAATTCCTTTTTCACACGCAAATTCAAAGGTTGGAGCACCATTTACCAAAACTGACGATCTAGCCGAAACTAGAATGCCTCTAATCCATTTACACCAAACTTCAGGAAAGTTCATTTGTCTCATAACCGAAATCAGGAAGTCCCAATGCACGTTATCGTATGCTTTCTCAAAGTCAATCTTGAACAAAAATAAATTTTACCTTGCTTTTTAGCCCACGAGATGATTTCACTAATAATCAATGGTCCGTCCAAAATATACCTCCCCGACAGAAAAGCGGACTGCGTCTCATGAGTAATCTTTCCCATCACCATTTTAATTCTATTAGCCAAGATTTTGGAAATCACTTTGCTAATGACGCCAATAAGTGTTATCGGTCGATACTCAGCTAGGCTAACCGGGTCATTGACTTTGGGAATAAGAGTAATAAAGGACGAGCCAACTCCTCTACTGATCACCCCAGAACTCGCAAACTCATTCATAATATTCAGAAAATCATCTTCAAATAAATGCCAGAATCTCTTAATAAAACGAAAATTGAAGCCGTCTGGCCCCGGGGCTTTATCACTCCCACAATCAAAAACCGCGTCTTTAATCTCTTTCGCTTCAAACGGTTTAACCAACTCCAGCGAGTCAACATCATTCAATAATTTAAGATTGTGGCAAACGAGACCCGGCCTAACCTTCATATCTTCAGCGAAGCGACCCTTAAAGAACCGGTGCACCTCTTGTTTGACTCTTGACGGTTTAAAAATCCATTCATTATTAATCATCAAACCCGGAAGAAAATTACTAACCTTTCTTTTGTTCAACAACCCGTGAAAATATGCTGAATTTTCATCCCCTTCCTTGGCCCATTTCACCCTAGCCTTTTGCCGAATATCCTTCACTCTACCCGTATCAATCTCCTTAATCTTTTTGGCGACTTCTTCATATACCCATATTTCTGCTTCCGTTAAATCCCTATTCTCCACCATCAAATCCAATTCCAATAGCTCTTGCTTTAAATTATTTTCCTCCTCAAGCTCCAAGCCAACCTCCTGTTTTCGCCATTCTATAATCGCCCCTTTAATCTTTTTAAGCTTGCCCAAAAGGACAAGGTCTGGAGGACCGGGACCCATATAATCTTTGACCGCATTAACCACTGACTCCTCCAACCCATCTTTAAAAAGCCAAGAATTAAAAAACCTAAACGGTTTTGCACCAAAGTTACGCGCAGCCACCTTTAAAACCAAAGGACTATGATCTGATTTATCTCTACCGAGCGCCCGGTATTCCGCATTAGGCCATTCATTCAACGCGTTCCAAGAGATAAAAATGCGATCTATGCGACTACATTTGTTCCCTGAAACGAAAGTAAAGTTTCTACCTTTTAAAAGTAATTCGTGAAGGCCCACTGAATCTAAGAACTCATTGAATTCCGACGAATCCAAAGGATGAAACTTTGAGTTCCTTCTTTCTTCACGACACCTCACACAATTAAAATCTCCACCGACTATCCAAAATCTATGATCCACGGTAACACGTGCTTGAAGCTCGGACCACACTCTTCTTTTTTCACTCAATTTTTGAGGTGCATATACATTAATCAACACCAACTCTTGCCTTGACTCCTTAAGCCTCCCATGAATCAACAGAAAGTATCTATTTTTCTCGACAAAAACTTTTTCAAACCTTTTAGAATCCCACATAGAAATGAGGCCTCCCGAACGACCCGAAGCCCCAACCCATTCATAATCAAAAGTACCATTACCCCAAAACGCAGCCACATTAAAGCCTTCCAAAGAACCGAATTGAGTTTCCTGCATCATTAAAAATCCCACTTCGTTTGCCACACGTAATCCCCGAACCCACGGACCTTTATCAGAACGCCCCATCCCACGAATGTTTAAAGACATCACATTCATAAGTAAACCCCTTGAGACCCTTCTTCCGAAATTTGTCGTTGAATACATGCTTCGAACTTCTCCAAATTAGTAACACCTACCACATTTGCCATATGATAAGTTCCACTAACTTCCGAGGTTATCACATCTGCACCCTCGGCTACAACATTCACTTGTTCTAGCAAACCGGCATCATTGTTTTGGACTTCCTTAACCAAACTATCATTTACGTCTGGTGATAATGCCTCACCAATGTTACCATTAACCTCCAAATCTTGATGATCTTTTTCCCCTCCAAGCGTGTAAAAAAATCTGTCAATGTCATATGGGTCATTATCGTCGCGAACTCTTTTCTTTGGTCTTTCGTACCCGTTTGGAGAGGAGGATTTGCTTGTAACATCGCAAAAATTTCCCCAAATTTTTCTACGTAAAAACCTTACTACATACGATATCCCTAACACAATTTATATATATATATATGTATATATATATATATATAATAATAATAATAATAATAATAATAATCGTTGTTTTAAAACAATTCAAGAATTACTACTAGTTTGACTTTCAAATTTGCATTTCAAATGAAATCCATAATTGTCATTTTAATGCATTTTGTCATAACCGGAGGTTTCTAAAAGCCAACCTTTTATATATTTTTTTTTATGAACACTACATCAAGCACATTAACAAAGCCCAAAATTTTAGGTACATCGGTCAACCACCATACTTCAAATATGCATCCACCCCTTGACTCATTTTACGGCTACCATAATTATAGTTCTAGCTACACATTTTGATCTCGAAATCAATGGACCAATCACACTAGTTTGCCAAATATAGATCTAAATCTCCAAACGTGATTTTGGCGCAAAAGAATATTCAAGAGGTAGCTGTCAAAGACATTACTAATTCGTTCAAACAAATCACGCCATAAATTTCGGCCAAAACCTCCCCTAAATCCTTATAAATCGCTGACATTTTGCTCAGCTTGGACTCGGACTCGCCCCTAGAAGCACTCCTCTCTTTCCCTCTGTTCAACTCCCGACGAAGTGCCGCCCATTTTGACTTTCCTTTGTTTATTCGACCACCCGCGTTAATCATCCTTGATGGTCTTCTTTTCACCCGAGTAAACCACCTTCGCTACAATACCATCCGAAACTACCACCTCGAACCATCTCCATCACCCTGTCGGTCTCCGCCATCCGACGAACTTAAACCAACCACCAACCGTCTTCGTTAGTTCGAATCACCATAAAACCGAACCCACCTCTAAAATTTATAAATATTTAACCTTCATCTTGTTTCGACATACCCTCGTCCCCTCATCCCTTCGGCTCCCTCTGCAACTCAGATCACCATGAAGCTCCTATTTCTTTTTTTGACGAGGCATATTCCGAGGAGCAACCACCTCACTACCTTCGTGCTATTCCAATCCGATCACCGGCGCTGTCGCTATCGTTGGCCGGACCAATGATCAGTGGCAAAAATCGTGAACTACTATCGCCGTTATTCGAAACATTTTCGCATGAACAACAAGGTAATGATCCTATTTTAAAGTTCATTTCAATCTATGTCGTTGGAGTTTTTGACGGAGGAATATGACTACTGTCATGAGCATTATTCCAATTTAGAGGGCAATACATAAGTTATGTATATAAACATTCTTGTTACGATATCAAGTCCTAATATTTTTTATATATAAATAAAGATATATGCATATGCTATAGTCAACCAAATCTATGTATATGTTTGAAAGCCTTAAAATAATATTTGAAATTTTATTTATAATAAGCAGACATATTGCTCCTTGTCAACTCCTAAAACAAGTTATTATTATTATTATTTTTACTTTTTTTTTATTAATCTCGTATGTATGTTTCAATTAAAATTCATTGAAACATGTGTAAACTTAATAAAGTAATTAAATCAAAATTAATATACTATGCACGACGAACATTATGGCTATAGATTCTAAAATATCACTCTTAATTAGGTGCAAGCATAATTTCATTGATACCCGCTAAATTCTAGCAAGTTCATTTTACCAAGGTGAGTTTTACATAGCCCCTTTTCTATTTATCACCGTTTTTGGGGTGAAACATGTTACAACATCATTTTATGCAATTCAATCATCAATGTGTCTATGTGTTTTCTATGTTGCATTATGTCTTGAGCATGATTAGAGTAAGCACCATTCTAGCATAATCATTAACTCCGTACAAGCCGGCGGTATACATTGATAGATCTATTGGACTGACAATCCCACCCGGATACGTGCCTCCTACAAAGGTTATGTGGGTGTTTGTTATCGTATAACATATTCAATTGGACCATGAGCGTATGGTATGTATCATATTATAACAGTCATCAGGGTTGATTATGCACTCGATTTATTTCTAGTATGTTCTCACATATGGACTAGATTGACATGACACATGAATTGCACATCATTTTTATTCAATTATCAAAAACCTATGTAATTCTCACCAACTTTTGTTGACCCAAAAACATTTTCAACTTAACATGTTTCAGGTTCTATTTGCTTGAAGATTTGAATTGATGCTTAAAGATATGTGTATAGTTTTATTCAAATTTGATGTACAAATTCTAGAACAATTGTATGTAATTCATTTAAATTATTTAATGAAATTTTTTATTCACCATGAGCTACTGAACAATCATCAATACGTGACATCCCGATGTTTCCGCCATCGGTTGGGGTGTTACAGATTGGTATCAGAGCCATGGTTATAGGGAATTAGGTTATTAGAAAAATAATCTAGTCTATAACCATAGGATTTAACCAGTACTTGCTTCTTTTACTTGCTATTCTCTATCTCCCTCCTACTTCTTATCCCTACTCTCATCCTTACAAGAAGATTGCTCTCCATCACTGGATCCACTCTTAGACTAATAAGACAAAATCCTCAGGTTTAACCTGAACCACCTTGAGATCTCGTCAAAGTTCTAGAATCTTAATAACGAACACGTGCAATCTGGAAGGGTGAACGCTTGTATCCTGAGTCTTCTGTCTAGGCTGGCATTGCGCATATATCCCAATCAGACGAGGGACCCGGATGCCTACCTGGGAATTCTCGGGATGAGTGTTCACTTATAGGCTAAAGCATGTCTTCATATGTTATTAGAATCTTTGATAAGTCAACGTTTTCGTTTATTCGTTTTAATTAATGAATAAATGATTACATTCCTTATATCACCCCATTCATTTCATGCCACATTGAACCTTCATTGTGTCCCTTACGGGTCATGTCTCCACGTCGCAGCACTCGCAATAACAGTGGTGAAAACCAAGAGGAAAGTAACAATAACCACAATACCAACCACAAGAACAACAAAAAACAACAAAGGTGTTGATGCCCAACTGGCTGCAATTATCCACAACCCTGCTCAGGTTACTAATCCCAATCATCCTGGTAATTACAACTATGGTCAATGCTATGAATGTGGGGACCCAAATCACTACCGTAACCGATGCCCTAAACTAAACCGAGATCAAGACCCTCCAGCTACCTAACCGCAAGTCTCACCATTTGACTATTGGTTGCTTTTATTCTATGTATTGACGCTATTTGATTCATGTAATAAAATTCAAGTATTATCATAACATCTATGTGCATGTTTGTCTAAATGTGAACTAATTGCTATATCTATAATCATACTTGCTTATTTGTACAACAATTAGTTAACTACCAAACAACCAGCTTAACGATTAGTAGAGGTCATCATGTCTTTCCAACAGTCGGGAGAGGCCCTACCACCTGCTCAACGACTGGTGGAGACTATCAGACCTGCTCAACAATCGGTGAAGTCATAAAAGGACGCAAAACCCTAATGTAAGGTAAATTGGTAATTACGGTCCGGAACGTAATCATGAATTTACAGGTACGTTAAGGCAGTGTGAAATTTTATCAAGGTTTCCGGTAGTTGACCAATTGTAACCTGGTATTTTTCTTTTAACTTCGGGACGAAGTTTCCAAAAGTAGGGGAGACTGTAACATCGCAAAAATTTCCCCAAATTTTTCTACGTAAAAACCTTACTACATACGATATCCCTAACACAATTTATATATATATATATGTATATATATATATATATAATAATAATAATAATAATAATAATAATCGTTGTTTTAAAACAATTCAAGAATTACTACTAGTTTGACTTTCAAATTTGCATTTCAAATGAAATCCATAATTGTCATTTTAATGCATTTTGTCATAACCGGAGGTTTCTAAAAGCCAACCTTTTATATATTTTTTTTTATGAACACTACATCAAGCACATTAACAAAGCCCAAAATTTTAGGTACATCGGTCAACCACCATACTTCAAATATGCATCCACCCCTTGACTCATTTTACGGCTACCATAATTATAGTTCTAGCTACACATTTTGATCTCGAAATCAATGGACCAATCACACTAGTTTGCCAAATATAGATCTAAATCTCCAAACGTGATTTTGGCGCAAAAGAATATTCAAGAGGTAGCTGTCAAAGACATTACTAATTCGTTCAAACAAATCACGCCATAAATTTCGGCCAAAACCTCCCCTAAATCCTTATAAATCGCTGACATTTTGCTCAGCTTGGACTCGGACTCGCCCCTAGAAGCACTCCTCTCTTTCCCTCTGTTCAACTCCCGACGAAGTGCCGCCCATTTTGACTTTCCTTTGTTTATTCGACCACCCGCGTTAATCATCCTTGATGGTCTTCTTTTCACCCGAGTAAACCACCTTCGCTACAATACCATCCGAAACTACCACCTCGAACCATCTCCATCACCCTGTCGGTCTCCGCCATCCGACGAACTTAAACCAACCACCAACCGTCTTCGTTAGTTCGAATCACCATAAAACCGAACCCACCTCTAAAATTTATAAATATTTAACCTTCATCTTGTTTCGACATACCCTCGTCCCCTCATCCCTTCGGCTCCCTCTGCAACTCAGATCACCATGAAGCTCCTATTTCTTTTTTTGACGAGGCATATTCCGAGGAGCAACCACCTCACTACCTTCGTGCTATTCCAATCCGATCACCGGCGCTGTCGCTATCGTTGGCCGGACCAATGATCAGTGGCAAAAATCGTGAACTACTATCGCCGTTATTCGAAACATTTTCGCATGAACAACAAGGTAATGATCCTATTTTAAAGTTCATTTCAATCTATGTCGTTGGAGTTTTTGACGGAGGAATATGACTACTGTCATGAGCATTATTCCAATTTAGAGGGCAATACATAAGTTATGTATATAAACATTCTTGTTACGATATCAAGTCCTAATATTTTTTATATATAAATAAAGATATATGCATATGCTATAGTCAACCAAATCTATGTATATGTTTGAAAGCCTTAAAATAATATTTGAAATTTTATTTATAATAAGCAGACATATTGCTCCTTGTCAACTCCTAAAACAAGTTATTATTATTATTATTTTTACTTTTTTTTATTAATCTCGTATGTATGTTTCAATTAAAATTCATTGAAACATGTGTAAACTTAATAAAGTAATTAAATCAAAATTAATATACTATGCACGACGAACATTATGGCTATAGATTCTAAAATATCACTCTTAATTAGGTGCAAGCATAATTTCATTGATACCCGCTAAATTCTAGCAAGTTCATTTTACCAAGGTGAGTTTTACATAGCCCCTTTTCTATTTATCACCGTTTTTGGGGTGAAACATGTTACAACATCATTTTATGCAATTCAATCATCAATGTGTCTATGTGTTTTCTATGTTGCATTATGTCTTGAGCATGATTAGAGTAAGCACCATTCTAGCATAATCATTAACTCCGTACAAGCCGGCGGTATACATTGATAGATCTATTGGACTGACAATCCCACCCGGATACGTGCCTCCTACAAAGGTTATGTGGGTGTTTGTTATCGTATAACATATTCAATTGGACCATGAGCGTATGGTATGTATCATATTATAACAGTCATCAGGGTTGATTATGCACTCGATTTATTTCTAGTATGTTCTCACATATGGACTAGATTGACATGACACATGAATTGCACATCATTTTTATTCAATTATCAAAAACCTATGTAATTCTCACCAACTTTTGTTGACCCAAAAACATTTTCAACTTAACATGTTTCAGGTTCTATTTGCTTGAAGATTTGAATTGATGCTTAAAGATATGTGTATAGTTTTATTCAAATTTGATGTACAAATTCTAGAACAATTGTATGTAATTCATTTAAATTATTTAATGAAATTTTTTATTCACCATGAGCTACTGAACAATCATCAATACGTGACATCCCGATGTTTCCGCCATCGGTTGGGGTGTTACATTGCTCCTGTCATTTTTCTTCCTTGAAAACGTACCTTTTCGCCTCCGACTATCATTGTCTTTAGGTCCTTCATTGAATGTAACAGGGCGTTCATTATTCTCCTGAGCAACATATGTCATTTCTTCATCACGTACCGAATTATCCTGCTCTACATTAGTAGCCTGAGGAGTTTCAATCATATCTTCTGAATCATCGGCATCAATTATCTTTACCCCGTTCTCCTCATAATCTATTTGACAATCCGGAATCCATTCAGACAACTCCTCTTCAACAAGCACCGAGAATTTCTTCTTCTTCCAAAGAACACTAACCACTTGCTGAATTCTATCCGCACGCTTACATAAAACACCTCCACAAGCGTACGACAAGTCATCTCCACTTTCCGGGAACAACGCCGGTTGAATAACCGTTCCAAACTTAGCAGCAATGCTATCAAACACCTCCGTCGTGGCAATATTTAAAGGCAAACCATGAATTCTTAACCACGCGACTCGTTCCGTTTCAATTAACTGACCTTTCCACACTTCTAACAATTGAAACACTTGTTTCCATTCTTCTTTACGGCTGAAAAACTCTTGTGCTTCCTCTTTGTTCCCAAATAACACTATCACTGAGAAGCCCCCGATATACTTGATGTTGAATTGAAACTGAGTTAAACCTTGAAGCAAAACTTTAAGATTCGTCAACCCATACAATGAGAGAACCCTACCCACCAATCCACAGTCAAACCAGTGCTCGAAAGCCTAAGTACTTTCCCCCACTTTAACCTCCATAACCCCATAGCTCACCTCTTTATTAATGAGAGTATCCCTGAATGATCTACCCCCCTCCCCAAATGAGGCTTCCTTACTACCCTCCTGATCCTGCGTATTAACCTCATGCCCTACGTGCATGTCATCATGCATGACCTCAGTACGATTCATAGGCTTCCATTGTGACTCCCCTTTCTGTTTTAGATCCACACCATCCACGAATCTAGCCTTAACGATATAAAGTTTGTACGATCCTATCCAAACATCCTTTAAAGCATCCTCTAAATCATCCATGTTACGACCAAGTTTAAACGAAACAAAACCGAACCTTTTTCCCAACTTATCAACTTTTCTAGCGATATACGTACCTTGTATCTCCCCATAACCTTTGAGAATACTAACCAGATCTGCCGAAGAACAACGAGGAGGAAGATTTGAGACAAAGAATTTCTTGATCTGATCGTTGAAACCCTGTTGTTGCTTATTACCGTTCTTCGCCTTGAAAGGAACATCGTACCATTGATCCGTCTTGTATCTCTCCTTGCCCGCCATTGAATCGAACAAAAAAACCACTTCGCCGTCAGCCGCCGTCAATCGCCTCCTATATTCTCGGAGGAAACCCTAAATGAACCCTTTTACCCGTATCCTCTTGTAACATCCCCAATCGATGGCGAAAACATCGGAGTACCAGGTAGTAACGATTGTTTAATAGCTCATGGTACTAAAATGAAATATATTGTTGAATATCACATTAATTGTCTGACAAGATATGAAATAATTACAACATTAAGTATAAAAATGTTCATTGATTAATCTAGGTCTAAAGTTTTATGTGAAGCATTAAACAATCTTTTCCTGAAACATCTACGAAAATAATTTTGTCAACACAAATTGTTGGTGAGCATTACTTAGGGTTTAGTACATACACTATAGTTGGAAAGAGTTACAATTCACGTGTCAAGTTATCAAAGCATTATGTAAACACGAAAGTAAACAAAACAAGGCAAAATCAAATGTAATGTAAATAGCACCTAACACGTGTTAAGTCTAAAAGAGCACCGTAACATAAGTTATATCTAATGTAAAGTAAATAGCACCGTAACATAAGTTATGCCTAATATAAAGATTTTGCATAAGATTGTATGTAAACTACATATAAGTTTAAACATAAAGCACATAGATAAACAAGACACGTATATGAATTGTAATTGTAAATGAATGAAAGTTTATTTGTAAGAGTATGTGCGCATTTGTATATGTGTACACATTTCACTCTAAAAGCATACACGAAAAAGGGTATAAGTAATACTCTTTTTGCGAAGTAGGGCAAATCTAGTAAAACGGTTGTGAGTTGTAGGCATAGAGAACCCCGAGGAATTCGACCTGAATTGTAAATGCAAAGTCTAAGAATATTTGAACTTAAGAGGGTGTTTGGCTCTCCATTTTCCCCTCCTTTTAACTTATGACTTATTCAATAAGTTAAAAGTTAAAAACAAAGTGTTTGGGTAATTGTTTGAAAATGAACTTTTAAAAAAAAAATGTTCTTTGAAAAGGAGAAAAATGCGGAAAAGTCCTAAGTCACAAATTGTTTATTATAGGATTAAGGAGGTTTTGAGGTGAAAAAAGTCATAAGAAGAAAAGGAGAAGGAGAGCCAAACATACTCTAAAAGTTTAGGGTTTTCTAGGATTAAACACTTAGGGTTCTAGTCTAAAATTGAAATATAAATTGAATTTAAAGTTTAATAATCTATCTGGAATAAGAGATAAAAGGAAGGGTGATAACAGACATTTCATAAACTATAGAAAACAAGATGATATAGAATATAGAGATCCTTCGTCCTTTGTTCCTTATCCAAAGCTCTAGACACTGTCATTGTTCCTATCCTTTATAAATTTTTTAATAGTAAATTTGGATAACTGACGGATCAAAGAAGTATCATTGTGTCACTAGCGGAACCACCCGATCATATTCATCTCCACTATAGACAATAATGACATACACCAATTTAGGAGGAAATCCAATAAATCTAGAAAAAAACCCCATTGTGAAAATCAAACCCATAATCAAATAATCATTAAGCCTTATTCTACCCTTAAGATATCACTAGGCTATAATGTCATGGGGCTTGAAACATGTCGTGACCCCAAGCTTTTAAAAACATGTCGTGGGGCAGGTCTTGCATGAATATGATTGCGTGCTTTTTTTTTCTTCAAGTTATACACACAAATTTTTTAAAACCTAAGCTCCCTTTTAAGTCCACTTCCCATACCTTTTGAACACTTGATTTGTAAACATCACGCCCCCTTTTCAACCTCCAATCCCCATGGTGTAAGACTATAAGGAGTGGTGGGGGGAAAGAGGGGGATGAAGCGCCATGTGGCACTTGTGGGACCCTTGTGGGGGGGGGGGGGGGAATAATTGTGGGGAGTGGAAGGGGGGGAAGAGGGGGGAAGGAAATAATATTATATTGTGTTAAAGTTAAAAAAAAAAAAAAAAAAAAAAAACTGACCAATCGCGTTGTGCCACGTGTCCAAGCCAATCCCCCCACGCCGGTGAAACCGCCCCGCCCCCCCCGCTCCCGCCCCCTTCCACGCCCCTCTGCGGCGGTGTTCCCCCCCTTCCCGCCCCTCTCCCACCCCCGCTCCGGAGAGTCTAAATAAGAGTTAATATTGGTAGACGTATCACTCACGCAATCACGCATATTGAATCAGTATTACATAGGCATCCTTTAAAAAAAAAAGTTTTGCATAGGCATGCCAACCATTCCTAATTTAGATGTCCTAATCTGGACCGTTGATTTAAATCCAGTAATACATCAATATCATCTCCCACCGCCGTTTGAACTTTGAACCCTCCTAGTTCTCATGGTCATGGGTACCTCAACAAGAACATTAAACATAGGAATCATAGGGTATGGTCCCTTTTCTCAGTTTTTGGCACAAACTATGATCAAACAAGGCCATATTATTAGGGCAACTTCAAGGTCAGACTATTCTGCCCATCTGGGTCCCAATTTCTTTAGGTATGTACAACACTTACCTGCACAATGTACTAGTCATCAATGCATGTTCTTTTTTTTTTTATATATATATTTGTGTTTGGCTTTGAAGGGATATGGAAGAGTTTATGGGATTAGAGCATGATGTTATTATGATATGCACATCAATTTTGTCTGTATCAGACGTGGTTAAGTCTATTCCATTTCATTGCCTTAAAAAGCCAACTTTGTTTGCTGATGTATTATCTGTCAAAGAACATCCTAGACAAATCCTTCTGCAGGTAGTTAATTAATTAATTTAATTTAGAATTAGTGATTTGAAAACAACCTTAGTAAAAATTTTAAGGTAATTGGTGTTACAAGTTACAGTTACTAATTAAGCAGTTAATGCGGTAAAATATCGGATATCGATGAAGGACTGATATTTGAGATATAGGCAAGGTTGCAAAAGGCGCTAGGCGGGCGGTGAGGTCCAGCCTAGGGACTAGTCGGGACTAGGCGAAAATTAGGCGTTTTGGTATTTTATACGTATTTTATATATATACACACACAAATTTAGTGTTTTTTGAAAATATGTTAACATATATACACATAATACTTAGAAATACTTAGATATATACACATAATACTAAAAAATACTTAGAAATTTAATAAAAAAAATAAAAAAAATCACCGCCTAGGCCCGCCTAATGGCCAAAACGCCTAGATCTCCGACTAGGGCCTAATTCCGATTTTCTTCACCGCCTAGCGCCTATGCGGCCGCCTAGGCCGATTTTTGCAACAGTGGATATAGGTTATCGCGGTGAGATATCGGTGGCCAATATCGCTGATAATATTGGTACCAATATTTTGACTGGTATTTGTACCGATATATCGGTTGATGATCGATAACGGAGATATCGGCGATATATTACTGATATATCGGCTGAGTTAACGACTTAGGTTACTAATATGTTTGTGAAACTAAGGCAGTTCCTGAGGACTCGGATGTGGTGTGTACTCATCCTATGTTCGGGCCAGAAAGCGGGAAACACGGGTGGAATGGTCTAAACTTTATGTATGAAAGGGTTAGAGTAAGGGATGAGGATGTATGCTCATCTTTTCTTAATATTTTTGAATCTGAGGTAAACAGGTTATTTGAATTTTCACTTGCATTCAAATATAAATCATAGTGGTTATGTATAGAAATAATCGTTTTAACATGTTAACGTCGCTTGATTAAAACTAAATTCAGGGGTGCAAAATGATAGAAATGACTTGTGAAGAGCATGACAGATTAGCAGCTCAAAGTCAATTTGTTACTCACACCATAGGCAGGTAGTACACAAGTTCTTGAACTCCACCTTCGGGTAGAGGATCTCAAAACGGGTGGGTCAAACATGTATTGGAACGGGTCAAATGGGTAATTTTATTAGCATGTTAGATGTGCTAAATGGAATAATCAACCTATACCAAACGTCAAAGTTTAAAAGAACGGAAACGCGCCTCGAGGCGTTTTCCCTTCGCCTCACGAGGCGTAAGCCCGAGGCGGAATTAAAAAATTAAATAAATAATTATATATCTTTCAAAAAATAAAATGCTAACTAATTTCATCATCAAATTCATCAAAAACACACATAAAAAAGACATAAAATGTCACAAAAAGTCGAAAACATAAAAAATATACCTGAAAACTCCCTGAGGCGCAACTTTTCATAACGCCTCAGTCCTGTGAGGCGCATACCACTGTTCAAATACCTGAGGCGCCGCCTCAGAAGCGTTTTCAGACCAAATCGCCTTGAGGCGCGCCTCGAGGCGCACGCCTCAAGCGTTTTTTTAAACCATGCCAAACGTAATCTGATACTTTATATAAATTGATTTTGAAAGTTATTTTGCACTAAGAATTTTAAACAACTCTTGACATGATTGACCGACCCATCATATGATGTCGAAATTGTCGCCTCTAATAAAAGTATGGTAAAATGAAGGGTATGAGTCTCAACTTGGAATCATGTTTTTACAGGATTTTATCAGAAATGCAGATTACAAACACACCAATAGACACAAAGGGATTTGAAAAGCTGGTTCAAGTGGTATGGTCAATCTTAATTTATAATAATTTCGATACATTATAGCTATGTTAATGTGAAACAATTAACACAAGATGGCTCATGGCCACATGCAGAAAGAAAACACAGCGAATGATAGTTTGGACCTCTATAACGGGCTGTTCATACACAACAGGTTTGCCAAACAGCAGGTATTAAGCATTGTATATCTAGTGTTGTGACGGATTATTAATTACGAGACTTAACATGGTTTGTGGATGGTACAGATGAAGAATTTAGAACATGCGCTTGAGAGAGTGAAGGGGTCACTCGAAGCAAGGATGAAAAAGGAAGATGGACACAATTGAGGGCAATGGATTCAGATCAGATGTGTAACCTTTGGTATATTTGATCATAAATCAGAAGTTCAATAATGTTGACAGAACACAAAGATAGAAACCTCAATCTGTAAAAACTCGTACTGCGTGGATAAAAAATTGAAGTGCATGTTACCGTTTTTCCTGGAAGTAGTAGGGACTGATCATCCGTGCCACCAACTATAGCAAACACTCCGATCAGCAAACAGCCAAACATATGTGAAACCTGATGTTCCATCAGTTCAGCAATAATCTGCATGATGCGATGCGCTTAAGTTAATAACGAACCCATGGAAACAATAATAGGCAACGATCTACGGATCATGTTAAAACAGATTATTTTCTGTATTTTCTGTAAGTCACTTTTTAATGAATACAAAACAATATAATCACAGCAATTGGAATACCTGATACCGAAGATTAGAATAGATTATGTTCCAATAAACCTACTATAAACAAAGGCTGGATTCAGAAACTTGTGTAGTTGTGTCACTTGTGTGCTGGGCCATAATAACTAAGCATTTGCTAGGTCCACAATATTTTTATATCTGGGTTGGGGTTAAGTGGCTTCATGGTGACAAATAGTGCGCTAGAAATGATTAAAAAAAATTATATCATCCAGCCTAAACTAGTATTAAGAAAGGAAAAAAACTATTTAGAAGATTATAGGCACAAATAATGCACTTTTGGGTTTTCAACTTGTTAACTTTATAGCTAAATTAAATAAGTTGATTTATTAGAGTCGGACACATCTTGAATCAACTTGCTAATCACCCTTCTTGTGCAATGACAGCCCCATGATTTTCGGAGTTTCATCTAGAATAATATTATTCTAGGTTGAGCATGAGGTTTTACCACAATTGCCCTTGGGACGGTGGGCTTCATCTGGCGGGCCGGGTCACCAACATCGTCTGCGTTCACAGACGTGAGTGGCTTTTTGCCATTAGGTTTACCTGATCTGCGTGATCGGGCTTTCATTAGGTCTTTAAAAAAAGATTACTATCTTTAATCAATTGTAATTACCAAATGTGGGGTTCTTTACCTTACATGCTGGTGTTAGTTTGCTGGTTGTATCTAACGAACCGTGACCATGGTTTTCTGTGTGGGGGTTTTTGTTTTTTATTGGTTGGATGGTTCATGGTAGTGCTGCCTCAAAACTGTGTTTCAGTAAAATGAATCAGTGAAGTGATATGACACTGCATGATTGGTTGAAATCAGTAAAATAAAAAACTATTGCTTGTAGTGCCTCGTCCTCTTTAGAAAGGTTTATCTAGAATTTACTATGTTAACGTTAATATTAAGATAGGTATATTTTGATAACATAGAAAACTCTAAATTACTCAGACCATTTGTTTAGTACATAATTTATTCACTATGACTCTAGGGTAGACACACATGTAATACTAAAAAACTATAATCACCATTGACATAAGAATGAAAAACTGGGGACCAAAAAGATACTAAAATATTAAAACAGTCAAAAACACATGTCCTTCAATTTTGTTTTTTCTCAGTTGGTTGTTCCATTTGGAAAGTGGGTCCCATTTTCATACATGTAAAACAGACCATCCTCCTCACCTTCTATTCTATCATACTTTTAGATGGAGGTGTTTTTTTTTGTTATATAATTTTCTGCAGTAACATTTTGCATATTGTTTTGTTTTGTTTCTTTTTGGTTCATCTAACTGTAACACCACTTGCACACATTTCCGCCATTGAAGCTCAAGCAGACAAGGTTTTTTCGTCTGTTCTTTTTAGTAGATTATTGTTATTTCTGAAAAAGTTTCATCTTAATAATTTTCACTTTATTTTTGTTTGATTGGACAAATGAAACCCTAGGTTTCATTATAATCCTCATCACTACCATTTTACATTGTTGATGTAACCTAAATAGCACAAAGTGTTCTTTGTTTGTTTGTTTGTTTACATATAATTTATTAGGGTGTGTTGGTTTGTGAACTTGATGTTGATATCTGGTGAAGTAATATTCAATACTAGCATTATTATTTTTCACCTGCCCTCCATGTTTCATTTTCCTTGTTTGTAATAGCGTCATGGTAATGGTACACCCTCAAAATTATCTGCACACACCTATATGCTGCGTATATGGCTATACGCGACGTATAGATGGGTGCACAAAATCCCACACCCCACACGTTATTAATGCCCATCAGCCACGAGTCTTGTTAGACCTACACGCCGCGTATAGGGTTGTACGCGGCGTATGGGTCTGACAAGTGAAGTACTAGGGGCCACAACACTTTATTGTATGACCCTATACGCGGGCGTATAGGGGCAGAGGGTGTGCAAATAAAAGTTGGGGGTGTGCCAGTACATGGAGCCTTGTAATAAACCTCTTGTTTTTAGTTTCTTTGCTTTGTAGAACTATATAGCTCACGGAGAAGAGAAACAGAGCCATATTACAAGTTTGTGAACAAAATATCCAAATGGTTTTTAATAAGGGCCTGTTTGGTAGCCTCTTAATGATCATTCAGAGGCTACCTCTTAATGGTCCTTAACCTCTGAATGGTTAAGAGGTAACCTTGAGTCTGAATGGTTAAGAGGCAACCATTAAGATGTTACCTCATAACTATTCATACTTAAGATTACATCTTAACCATTAAGAGACTATGAATCATTCAGATGTAGCCTCTTAATGACCATTCAGAGGCTACCAAACAGCCCCTAAATGTATTGTGTGACAATATTTTATGCTATACTCGCCTTTACCTCCGCTGGATAAGGACTGTATGTGTAATGTGTTGAGTTAGTGTTTGGCAAGCTCTGCATCGACATACGGTCCTTGCTTGGTATATCATAAATTACTTATCGCTTTTGGTTTGATTCTACTATATTATGTTTCGGGTGAAAATGGAATGTAGATATGCGACTTAAAAGTTTTGTTTTTCTCTGTCATGTTAGTTTAGACTTGCGTTCTGAGTGTTGACAGTCATACATTTTGTTAAGCAGAATGGGAGGTCAGAAACAAACGAAGAAAAATAAACTTGGATTGGGCCATGAGGTCTCCGTGCCTACCAATTACAGTGTAACTGCGAGGAATTTGATAAAAACTGATCTTGGTGCTGTAATTTTTGGAGCTACGCATGACACAATCGATGAATGTCTGTCTCGTCAGTTGTTTGGTTAGTTAATTATTCACATGATATCATTTGCTTCATTGTTATCTTTTCTTTTGCTTATGAAGAAGTTTGAAGTGTTTGCCCTTTCTATAACAGGTTTGCCAGAGGGTCACTTCTCATATATAAAGAAGATCAAACAAGGGCTCGTGCTCTTTCTTTTCAATTACAGTGACCGGAAACTTCATGGCATTTTTGAGGCTGCGGGTCCTGGTCAGTTGAACATTGATCAGTATGCATGGGCCACTGATGGGGAATACACCAGATACACTAGGTATCCTGCACAGGTATTATTCCCATTGTAATGTAATGGCTTTTTCGTAGGACGTTAGTGGGGTTTACCGTTTACATATATCTCAAACACGTACTCATATATTATTATGTGGTTTGCGTTCAAGGTCAAAATTTGTATCAGAAAGTTGTGTCATCCGTTATGTGAAGACCAATTTCAACCGATTATTGCGCACAACTACTATGACAACAAGCACTTCCATTTTGAATTGGATCATGATCAAACTAGCAAGCTAGTGTCGTTGTTCACATCATCACCGTTGAATTCTAGTATTTCAACAAAGTGGAACAGTCTTTACGCCTGTTTGTCCGCAACTCCCAAAAGACAAGAATACAACGCTCATGCATTACTAGAAGCGACCAATCTAAGGCAGCCTGAGAACCTGAACCAGACGTCAAAAGTTTCATATGCTTCTGTTCTTGGCGGAACCAATACTACTATCTCGCATCCTTCTAGTTCCCAACCTGCACGAGAGTGGAGGGCACTGTTTGAAACAACTAACAACGAATTTTCGTGTGGTCAAACTTGGGAGGCTGGCTTATGTCCACCGGCAAACACTACTAGAGATGAGTTGCCATTGAAGCAAGAGTATGAAGATAAGGGCGATTTGCAAGCAGCCCCAATGAACGAAAGCCATTTGGGTCAAACTTGGTTGTCATGCCTAAATCCTCAAGGAAAGACTGCTACAAATAACGACGTTGTTATGCAAGGAAACACGTGGGAGCAAAGCCAACACATTGCCCCTACAACATGTGAAGTTGAACATGGTCAGACCTCAAGTGGTCAACATTTTGCGAAGCCATTTTCACCTCAACCTCTAGATGATAATCCGGATTTACAGCCATTGGTGGCTAAAGTAAGTCCGAATTATATTTTGCTTATTTCTCCAAGCAATTTTTCTGTTTTAAGTTAGATCTTTTTTTTAATGTGTGTCTAACTAATTGAGCTTTTATGACTATTGTATGAAGTTACTGCAAGAATTTGAAGTGATGAAAGGATCTGAGATGAAGCAGCTTGTGAAAATCAATAGGCTAGAGCAAGAATTGGTAATCTCTAATCCCAATATGTCTATTTAAATCATTTTAAAGTGCTTACTGTCATTGCATTGATTGTGTTAAATTATGTCATCTGGCTACTTAGGATACATCAAAACAAGAAATACAGCAGCTGAGAGGCAGAGTTAGTTTTTTGGAATCGATATCAGGATCGATTGCAGACCTTGTTAAACTTGTGGATACTTAGGCTACTTCAAGATCAAACTTTTGGCAGGTTAAATGGTATAGTAGGGAGGTGGTTATTCATATGACAGCAATAGTAAAAAGGAGTCATTGATAGAGTTTTTGTTAGTACAATACTTAACACAGTCTAGATTCGTCTTTAGTTTTTTTGGTGTTAGTGACGATGATGTGTGGTGCTTTTTCGTCGATTGAAAAAATATTGCCTTAGTATTACCATGAAACAAATACTTTTGAGAACTGAAATTAGTGAAATACATAGCAGCATCTGCAACTTGAATGTTTTATGTCATATTTGATTTTGGTTTTCTTTTCTAAATTTTAGTTAAGTCTGTTCCAAATGAAATAATCGATTTGCGCTTAGGGTTTTAGCTTTTCACCAAAGAATTGAACCCTCAGGCAGTCAGACTGTATACAGTTTATGGTTTGGTTTGAGACCAAACTGGTTAGAAAGCTTTGATGCAGACAAATGGTATAGAAGGAAATATATAAAGCAAATAACTGATATTATCAGCAGCTACACAAATAAAGCTAATTACATGAACAATTGTTTTCCACAAATTCTACCTGTTTAATGTATAGGTCTTACATATGTCTTTAAATCTGACAACCCTACATAAACACTGAAGCTCAAATTCTTCAACGACGACCATTTTAAATGCGAATATCATGAAACGAGGGCAAAACCGCGATAAGGGGATCTCCATAACCAACAGCCTCTGCATAATCACATATATTGTCATTAAATTTTAAAAACAATTATAAATTTAGACAATTCACTTGAGATAAATCCATTGGATATCGTAAAATTTTCGGTTTTGGAAACTTATCATTTTACAACCACCTATTTGCCCCATCGTAACCGTTATAAAATGAGAACCACGAGAGAGCCATTTTTCCAAATGTGTTTTAAAATATTTGCTTATGTACTATACTAACACAATTTATGCATATAGCCATGAGATACGCGAATAACAATACATATACAAATATATACTTGATATGGTGTCGCATATCACATCAATTTAAGTCATGATTGAAGGAAAAAAGTCTTATATCTCATGGCTAAATGAGCGGTTAGCTGTCTCGCAATGGAAAGTATTTAATTTTTTTCCTTTTTTTTATTTTTAATGGATGGAGTATTTCACTGCCCAAGTGTGCAGGGTTTTCTATGCAGTTAAAGAAACAATGTCTTGAAAATTAAGGGGAAACCATAATCATACCTCCATCATCGACAAGGAATTTTATGACTTCTCCGTCCACATCCGACTGTATAATGATATTTCAAAAGACATAAAGAGTGATTATATTTCAACAGAAAACTTGTTCCTATGATAGCAGAAAATTAGAGACCTCATCTCACCTTTACAGGAAGTTCAGTGCCAAACTGGTCCAAGTAGCATACTGTTTGTCCTTCCTTAATCACACTACCCTGTTGTATAAGCAAAACATTACATAGTTTGTCAATTTCAAAGTTGATTCCTAAATAAATGATACTTTGTTAGTCTACCGACATTCATTTGTTCTTTTTAACGTTACATTTTGTATGCAATGTGAAGTACACAAAGGAATTGGATGTATTCCATGGATGAGTTACCTCTTTACAAACAGGCGGCTGCTTCTTGCCTTTAAATGTCCTTCCCTTACGGAATGATCCAACCTGGTAAACAAGAAGAAGTGTGAAATAAACGGAAGTAAATTGTTGCAAGAGGTCCAGCTCAAAAAAGGTAACTTTATGGGTCGAACTGAATTGGTTTGGATCCGTTGGGATTAAATTTGTCGCAAAATTTGAATAAGACCATTTAAGAGATTTTAAACATTATGAATACAATTGGGCAACTTTCACCCTATTTCATCCATTAAAACTGTAACATTTTTTTTATTATTAAATTTTTTTTTACTGATAAAAAAAAAAAAACATTACAAATTAAATCAAGATAGTAGGAAGGCGCACAACAAGCTGCGCCGCCACCCCTTTCTGAATGGCAAACCCTAACCGACTAAAAACGTAACATTTTAATCCAAATTCTATATACCCATTTGACAGAAAAAATATATACCGAATTAACTCCTTCACAGGTAAGAAATTGCCACCTCTAAGATTAACCACCATGGCTTTTGAATAATAAAGGAAAGTGTATAATCTGGACTTATACCGTTGGACATGGTACGAAAACATATCCACTAGCTCCAGAAGCTTCCAATGCTGCTAATTTGTTTGACTTCTTAAAGCTCGCATTTGTAAACGGATTTGCAGTTTCTTTTTCAGAAGAGGTGGGTGAGTCAGCAAGAGTAGATCCCGTCATTGGTTTACTTGGTATTGGTGGTGCTTCTGTAGGTGAAGCGACAAGAATGGGCGCTTCTGTTGATTGAATGTTCCTCTTAAGATGCATTTCAAAATCCCCAACCTATTTGAAACGAAAAAGATAGTGAGGAACGACTAATCTTTACACAAGTCCTTTTCCGATAGATTTTCATATTTTTTTGTCGCATCTAATCACATTTGGAAGTCATTAACTTAAAAGATTAAATAATCCGTTCAGTTGGGTATTAAGGTATAAGACTATACGTGTACCTTTATCTTCAGCTCAGCAATCTGTGTCTCGTCACAGACTCCCGCGACAAGCTTCTGATATTTATTAACAGTAAGCATGCAAGCATAAGTTGTCATCATAAGCATATCTCTAAAGAAAAAAAGAACGCTAATGTAATAAAATATATCGTTTGTAACTTATTTTATCCATGACTGACGATCCTATTAGGCGTTTGGCAAAGCTCATCAGAACTCACCTCAACATCACTAGGAAATGTTGCACGTCGTGAATAACTTTTCTCCAATGAGCCTTCAAAATGACAATGACAAATAATCAAAGATATAGTACGAAACATAAAATTTTATTTTTCTACTAAAAGTAACAAATTCAGTCTAACCGGTTTAGTAATTATAAGCAGTTATCGCATAGGAACTCGTCACTCACCCTTAGACTCCTCAATAACAGCATCATCAGATTCCTTCACACATGACACAATAATTCCCGCTCTCTTTTTTGGAGAAGAAACAAGCTCCCTACCAAATGTTGGGACATGAGATTTGGTTGATGTGAGCCGCACAGGAACTACTGCACGTCTTGCAGCCGCAGAACCAAAATCTGCAATCGTAACGTGACATATCAACTTACGCATGCTAAAAATATCAGTAGCAAATGCACAGCCTTACAGGCAGTGGCGCAGCTTAGCTGGGGGGGGGGGGGGGGGGGGGGGGGGAGGGGGCGGCCACTCCGAATTTTTGCGTAGAAGTTCCGATTATATAGTATTCGTATAGAAAATTTTGGAAATATAGGGTTTCGACCCCCCAAACTATTGACTTCCGACCCCCGAACCTTCGGGTCAAGCTTCGCCACTGCTTACTGGTACATGATATTATTCAATTTCAGTTTTTTAGGGCATATCTATATCTATTAAATAAGTAACGAGTTGCTTCTGCTTCTCTTATTTCACCCATTCGTATTCAATTACTTAATTTAATAAGTTAATTAAAAGAAAACAATAATAATAAAACATGATATTTCCTAAATCTTCAATTACTATTGTCTTAACTACTTAATATTTTCTTACACGTAATTTCAATCTTATCTTATCTTAATATATCATTTTAAAATTTCTAAATCTTCGTTACCAACTATTTTATATTTCCTTTATATTCTAACCTAGTATACAAATAAAGAATAATTTTAGTATAAACGCCTCATATCTTGACGTGACATCAATTTGAGGTTAAATTATTGGCATAAATGAAAGATCTACCACAATCAAGCATAAACAAACCGATATTATATAAAAGTAACACAAGCTATGCCAGCATTCAGCTAAACAGATTAAAAAAAATAACGGATTCAAAGTTCAAACAGCTTATTACAATGAAAAGTGGATAAGACAGCTGCTGATTCGGCCGCCATAGAAGTAGAGTATGATAGAGAAGGATGGAAGACAGTGAAATAAAGGGTTAAGATTAGATTTATGGGATGTTAGTGGTGATGTCCGCCGTCCCTCATCACTCCATTCAGTCGTCACTACACAGGGGGGGGGGGGGGGGGGGGGGGTTATCATTTATCATTTATGTCTGCTTTGATTTGACTTATATATTTTTAATTATTTGACTTAATTTGGAACATATAACTTCTTGCCGACAACCATATCAAGTGAACGAAAACTATTTTTAAAACCAATTAAAATCATTGCTTAACCTTATATACTAAGTTATATTTATTTTGACACCATTATATGGTGTGGGGACAAGGAAAGAGGGTGTAGTGCTCTTTCATGTCAGTACATCATCCCGTGCTTAACGTGACATTGACGTTAGGCATCTCTGGTGGACATTTTCACCGTCGTGGGGTAACACCTGACGATGACGTGAAGAGCTTTGATTGGTAACGAGTACGGTGCAAAAAAAAGTTACCGTTGCCCCACCCCGGCCCAACGATTATTTTTTAAATACTTCAAAGTCATTTAACTTTACCCTTACATATATAATACATCTTTCAATTCTGTTACCCCACACCACTCTTTCCCTGAAACCAAACCGTTTACCATTTTATAACCGATCCCATGTCGACGCCATGGACCGAAAAGGAAGAACTAGCCTTAACTTTGGGCTGGTTATAAAACGTGCACGAGAACGCTAGAGTTTCGATAACACTTCGCGCAATACCGTTTTGGGGCAAAGTTTTAACCAAATTCCGGGTTCTTGTTGGTGGGGACACAAACCGCTATAGCGATTCACTAAACAACAAGTGATTGGACATCGATCAAAGTGTGAAAATTTTAAAAGGATGTTTAACATAATAATGGATGAAGACCCAATCGAATCCGAAGAAGTTGCCATCGATAACTCAAGTTACCTACACAACTATTATAAAAAGTTCTAGAATTTTAAAGAAATAATGTATTTCATGATGCATTTAAATGTTTCATAATAAATTAATAATAATGTATTTACATAATAACATCATCATCATCATACTCAGTTAATCCCACCTATAGCAAAACTAAGGTAGGGTCTGAGGAGGGTAAGATGTAGACAGCCTTACCTCTACCCCTAAGAATAGAGAGGCTGCTTCCAGTGAGACCCCCGGCTCGATGTGGTTTGGTATCAAGCCTTGGACATAAGGCACAAAACACTTAGCAATCGGGACAAACCCAATCGGTGCATGTACCCCTTTGTCTTTTGGCTATCCACGCCACCACATGATGCATGATTAACCGTCCGTCGTTTTTAACGTTATTTTCACGAAATTAGTAAAATAACGTTAAAACTAGTAATATGAGAACATGAGAACATTAACTCCTACTTAATATAAAAACTATGTAACCGTAGGTATATTGTGGTTAGTCTTATAATTAATTTTACTTTAAAATCAATTGTGGATGGCAAAATTTGGTAGATGGCAAGTAACTGCCACTGGGTTGTAATATGGTGGTAAGAGATAAACCCTTTTTTAAAAAAAAAAATCTTAGGTTTAAATCCTTGGAAAAATGAAAAAAAAAAAAGAAATTATACCTAATAGATTCCTTGCACCATATATAGTGAAAGGGATATTGCACCAAAAAGCAATGACATTTTTCTTATGAATATAAACTAGCTGATTACCCCGTGAGGGTTCTGGGGTTGAAAAATCTAATTTTACGTGATAACCTATTGCAAATGGCTCAAGTTAACTAGCCACAAAATCTCTCAATCATTGCATGTTCATAGTATTCTAATCAGTAATAACTCATATTCTCTAATCTAAAACCTAATCAGTAATCATCTAAAGAATCACTTATGTAAGCTGCAACTATTAAAAAACTCATCACATCTCTCTAATTTCTCACATTCTAATGGCTCTTATAATTCCTAACCTAATCAACTAAACAAACACTTAAATTGAAAGTTGTAATCATTGCATCTCATTATGCCACGTGGCATAATCAAGAGATGGTTGAGGCCACTATTGAACGCCACGTCAGCAACTATCAATTCTTTCCGGGAGCGTCCTGGGGTTGAAAAATATAACCATTCTAATAATACTAATAATAATAGTAATAATTATTACTCTTGTAATTAGATAAATAAAAAAATAACCCTGCTATAAGGTGACACTATGTGTTGCAGTGTTGTGCGATTCTTTCTCCTAACTTCTCTTGATGAAATATACTTAGTAAAATTCCAATGATAACATGGCGATTGGGCTGATTTTCAACATCGTAGATAAGAACCTGGTTTAAAAGAAAAAACATGATTAATGAATAACATGAACACTTTGTGTGTTTTTTTCCTGTATGAACGAAACCCCATAAAAAATAGTCGATTTTTCTCCGTTTTTTATATAGGACTATGGTACTCGTTGGAAAGATAATAAAACGCTCGTTAATTTGGTGTAATTTTTTTCTTTAAAAAATCCCGTATATAAAAGATATAAACGTTTAAAAATTATGGGAGGATACATGAGAGAGAAAATTTTAAATTTATTTTTAAATTCTTTTTTTCCTAAAATAACTCAATTTAATTTAGGATTTTATGTTTATCTTTTTTGTAATTAAAAAAGGAAATAGTTCAAAAACACTAAAATCTTTCAATTATGATGCCACGTGGCACTCTCAAGGGGAGGTTGAGGCCTCCATTGCACGCCACGTCAGCATATACGTTTTCTTTTATATATATAGATAGATACTACGACCGAAAATAAACCAAACAAAGCCCTTGTAAAAGCAATCTATTCTTTCCTACTGCAAGAAGTCAAGACATAAGAAGCAACAAGAATGATCGATTGAACATCAACAATAGGCTGCGTCCATAAGAGCATGACGCTAATTCTACCACCCGTTCTATGTCAGCAGACGAAGACCACGTCAGGCACGCTGACGCTGGTCCTTCCGCCCGTTTTACGTCAGCGGAGCAACCTGCATCTGCAACAATGACACCAGTCAACCTGCCTGTTCTACGTCAGCACCAAGCCTGACACAAACTAAGCTTCCTTGACACGAAACGTAGAAGCTTCGTCAACACAACAGAAAGATACGTTTCTGGGCAGCATCGAGACATACACCCCAGGGCAGACATGCCCTGGGAAACCGTTCCTGATGTGAAAGGCTGCCCGTCAGAGTCTGCGACCAATCAAAGGCTGCGCCTGGTCTGACGACCAGAAAGAACGACGTGACAGCTTCCCATCCAAGACATCTCTGACATAAGACTTTATCAACCCCCACTTGGCTCCAGGTTATAGAAGAAGAGATGATTACTCACCGTCCCAATAAGCCAACAGGTGGACGCCACGTGGATTTTTGACACGACGGTAACATCTCCCTTTCCCCCATTTTTCACAAAAACCACTTGCACCAAATTGGGCTTATGAATTTGGGCCGGAAACTAGGGGACCCCTCTACCTGGGTTGGGCCCCATTAAGGGTAGAGGACGGGTTGAGAGAGTTGGAGGTCAATGTGCTATTAAAGGAGAAGTTTCTTCTCCTTTTATTGGTATCTTTTCTCCCACGACAACTCCCACTGTAAAGCCTACGGGCACATCGTACTTTTCCAACCCTTGTTTTTATTCCCAACGTTTAGAGGTTCGGCTCTTCTAACTGGTTATCTCTTTACCTCCTTGATCTTATTCATAGACCCACATTTTCAAATACACACTTTCTAAACTAAACCATGTACACTGTGGATTCACTACTTGAATCAGCTTTGACCTGGTTATCTAGGATATGTATTTCTTCGTATAGTAACTCCAAATATCAAAAAGTAAAATAATATAAAGATCCCTGTAGCCAGATGACTAGATAGTAACTTTAGGTAAAATGGTATTCCACGTTATAAGGCCACATTTTTATAATTCAAACCGATATCTTCCATACATTTAATAGTAAACATCTTTATTTCATATACAAATTTTAACATTTTGTGAAGTAACATTAACATTCACAAATTATTTAAAGCAAAACATGTACAAACAATAGCCACTTTAGATACCAAACTCAACCAATAGTAAGACTAAGAATCTCACGAAACTCCAACCTCCTAGTTTCCGTATAAAATGTCTTGTACTTATTAGGCCAATACGTCAACCAAATCCACCCTTTAACCTCCCATTCCATCGTTTGCCCGATCGCGCCACTTCCAAGTCTCCACAACACACTTTCCCCGTACTCATCACCCGCGAACACAACACCTCCTTCCCTCGTAAACGGGCGATAAGCACTCGAATATCGGTTCCTAAACCACGCCTTCGGCTGAAGCAATGCCAACTTCGAAGGCTTTGATGAAACAACCTCACGACCGTTAACACTATCGTGTAGGAACCAATTTAACGTGCCACTATTGCCATAGACCGATTGCTCGAACTTCCATGGTTTGAGATTGGTGGTGATTGTTTCGCCTGCGGATACGGATATGCCAATGTGTGGATTTGGTGGCTCGAATGAGCCTTCGATGGACCTTTCGACGCCGATTTCGCGTGTCGGGTTTTCGGAAGATCGGCTAACCGAAACGGTTACTACATTGGTTTGGATTGTTGGGGTGAGTTGTAGGGAAATGCGGGAGGGGAAGTGTTTTTCGTCGATTCCTGCTCCACGTTCTTTCATTAGAGTGTGGTTCACGAGTCCAATAACGTCACACCTGGTTAATACAAAATGTGATTATTAGGAGAGAATAATAGCATCTAATATGTAATTTTTTTTTTCACAAAAAATGTTAGTTTATATGTATAGAGCTGCAAATGAACTGAACTTTCAGCAAACAGTTAATGAACAGTTTGACGGGAAGTTCGTTCGTTTAATAAATGAACGAACACGAACAAAAAATTTTGTTCGTTTAGTTAAATGAATGAACATGAACAGAGGTCGGCGCGTTCATTCGTTCATGTTCAGTAGCATGTTCGTTTGTGTTCGATAGTTTAGTAGGGTTTTTAATTTTTATAATTTGTTTTACATTCTTTAGTTTTTTATTATTTTACCCAAATAAATAAATAATTTTGTGTTAGCATTGGAGTTGTACATTGTTTTAGGTTAGATTTTAATATTAGAGTTATACATTGTTTAAGGTTATGCACTAACATTGGAGATACATTGTTAATTGTTTTAGGTTAAGTGCTACCCGAAGCTTTCTTGCATGTAACTGTAAAACGCATCAGTCTATTTCATATGTAAAATTGATATTTCAAATTAGTAATTAGTTATTTTATTACTTTTATATACCATTATATATATTAATAATTATCTTAATAAGGTACAACATGCATGTGTGATTCAACATTTTTATGTCTAGTTTTCCCGTTTAACAGCCACGTCCTAACAAGCGGATCCTAACCCGACTTAATTATTATTGCTTACTATGTTTTACGTTTTGCGTGCATGGTTAACATTTTCATGTTTACTTTTTGTCTGGTTTTATTTTTTCGTTTACCTTTTTTTACGAGCTTATTCGGTGTTGGTGATCGGTGGTTGTGGTGAGACATTTGAGTAGCTTGGTTTTACGCCCCCCTCCCCGCCGCAACGTGTGGGGGGGGGGGGGGGGGGAGGGGGGCTTAATGCTAGTTATTATTATTATATAAAAATATATCTAATATATCAAATAAAAATATATAAATAATAGACTTGGGAGCCTACTTGAGCTCGCTAGTGAACATTGGGTTTGGCCTTCTATATTGAACAAGTTTATTTTGGATTTGGGTTTACGTTCTGGTTTAGGTTCCAGCTAGATTGTTTAAATTTACCTAATTGCTTTCTTGATATGCAACGAGTCGATCTCGATTAGATTACGAACAATTTGTCTCATTCACACTCTAATCATGACAAATCGTTGTCCATAACAAGAACATGTCCTTCGCTTTTAAGCAATCTAAAATTTAAGATCATAAATTAACACATTTTATGGAATAGACAACTATTGAATTTTATTATTCTTCTATTTGCATAATTGACATATATTTTTAATGTTATTTTTTTTTAACGGCCAACGAATCAATTTCCGAGCACTCTCGGGCACCCTTTTGGCGAATCAGGTACTCGAGAGTACCCAGGCCACCAATTGCCACCAATTCCCGGGAAAACCCGACCACTCACCCGCCCGAAGGCACGACAGTGAAATAATCGGTAAAACCGGTCGGGATCAGGACTCGAACCCAGCCAATGGCCTGGGTCATCCCTCATTTCCTCTCCACGAATGTCCTTCAAATGTAGCTAGTGAGAATTAAACTCAAGCCTCCCATAGGAAACTTTAGGCTCTCAACCAACTAGGCTACAAGTGTTGGACAAACATTTTAATGTTATTAATAAAATAGAGTCAAATAATTGATTTACATACAATTTTGCTACTCATTTTAAAGTTATAAACATTAATAGGTTTGTGGACCAAATATACATTGACTTTTATTTTTTTTTAACGGTCAATTGGAATCACTCACGAATCACTGGAGTATCATCGTACCACCAGTGTTTCCACACGATCATATTCTACCACCAAGTTATCAATTAAGGAGGAAACTTATAATTATGAGAAAACCCCATTATGAAATTCGAACCCAGTACCTTATAGTTCCTAAGTCTTATCCCACAACCAAAATGCCGCTAGGGCCTAGGCTATACAAAATAGACATACTTAAAACCAGCCTATCTGTGACATCCGGTAATTTTCTTTTCGTTCTGTTCTTTTCGTTTCCTTCTTTTGGGGCTTTGCGCAATTTTCGGGACGAAAATTCTTTCAACGTGGGGATGATGTGACACCCGGCATGTTTGGCTTAAACATATTAGTAACATCTAAGTCTACCTTAGCGAGAAACGTTTATAAACAAACTTAACTGGGTTAGTTGAGTCGGGTCAAGTTAGGATTGTCCAGGGTACAATGATCTGGAGGATCATTGGGAGTCGTTTTGGTAATACACTAGTACCGGGTTCCGTTGTTGGTGACATTACATGAACTAATTAAGTATATGTGTAGATTACGGGTCGTGTGGTGGATTATATACATAGATGTGTTTAAATGATGTATAAATAATTATCTATGCTTAAATATGTTAAATATAGACTAAGGATGCATGCTTATGTGTTAAGATGTGTTAGAATGCGTTAAACACGACAAACTGGAAAACTAGTTAAAAAGGAATCCTGGTTCGACCACTTCGAGTGGTCGAAGGAGAGAAATTGTCTGGTTCGACCCTTTGTAGATGGGCGAACCAGGGAAGTGGAATTGAAGGAATTCCCTTCGACCAGGACAGGGCTCATTCGACCCTGTGTAAGGGTCGAAGGAGACCACCTTCGCCCATTGAAATGGTGCGAAGGAGGATTAGTATAAATACCAACCTTTGTCATTTTTCATCATTTCACAAACCCTAACCGTCCCAAAACGCTCTCAAACGATCTTAATCACTAAGGAAGGAGTTTTTGCTCTTCTTTTTCATAATCTAACCCATCTACAACATCTAAACAAGAATCCAAGGTGTGTTCTAAATCCTAAACCTTTTTAAAAGCATTTTAATTCGTTTTCATCTAACCCTAATTGTCCGGATCTGTTCTAAGGGTGTTTTTATGATTAAAAACCTTTTAAACATCTTTCTAAATCAAAACATTAGCATTTAACATAGGTTTCATGGTGAATAACATATGTAAATTGTATATTATGTGGTGTTATGTGTTGTTCGATGATTTGCTGCTATATCTATGATAGAAACATGATATAGGATTGTTATTGATGTTGGAATATTGTTGTCTAGGGTTAGGATTGGATATGATGATAATATGGGTATTTGGGGGTTTTATTGGATCTAAACTTGATGCATGATATTTATGATCAATAGAATTGATAAGAAAAGATCGGATAATCGACAAACTGAGTATTTTAAGCTAAGCATGAATCGATTTCAAAAGTTTCCAAATTGGGTAAATTATTCATGCATGAAAGTGATGTTTCCATAATCTTTACCATTTTGGGAAAGGGCTGAAACGGACGTATTATCGGGGGAAATCGGTGGGGTTTTGTAGGGATAAGTTATCCATGCTTGACTGCTGTGTTTGATGATGTTTCGAGTCGTTTTGAATGTGTTTGAAGCGTTTTTAGGAAAATTTACACAACAGGGGCGAACCTGGCCTCCTTCGACCGATCGAAGGTGCGAAGTAGGAAAACCAGGGTCGAACCTGGGTTTTTGTTGGGCGAATGTGGTAAAACGGGCGAAGGAGGCATCAAACGGTCGAACGGAATGTAAAACGGGCGAAGGAGACTGAAAAGGTGCGAAGGAGACTTAAAACTGACTGGTTCGACCGTTCTAATGCAGAAATGAGATTTTTTATACAAACTAAGTGTTTTATGCTTGAACCTTGTGTGTAATCTATGTGTACTTGATTAGTTAAGGTAATGGGTCACCAACGGGATGTCGGGTCGGTCTAGTGTGTCGGTTAAACATTCAAACACGTTTTAAAACATACTTGGTTACGATCTGGACAATCAGGGACTAGATAACCTTATGGTTATTAGTCGGAACACTTATGTGAACATTTTGATAGATCTCCGGTAGAGGGATTATCAAGGGCTAAACATCTTTACTTGTAATTGAAGAACGCTATCTAAGGTGAGTTCACGGCCCCACTTTTACTGCTTTAACTTTTGGGGGAGAAAACATGTGCTAAACTGTTTTGGTAACATATGTCATACTATGGTTTTTAACTTTATATTGCTATACGATCTTTGGAAAGTCCCGGGGGAAACCATGAATGTGCGGGGATGCACAACGGGGGAAATGTGGATAGATCTATTGGGCGTGACCTGCCCCACTCGTCGGCTTGGAGGGCCGGGCGGGTGCATATTGTCTCGAACAGGAACATTATCATGCTGAACATACGGGCTGCTTGAACATGCTAAACATTGCTAAACGTGTCTAGTAATGGTTTCCAATCGTAGTAGTAATAAAACATACGCCTAGCTAGCGTACTTGGTAACATTGATATAGTATGGACATGGTAACGTTTTGGTAACATATTGAACAAACCTGTGAACTCACCAGCATTATATGTTGACATCTTTTTGGCATGTTTTTCTCAGGTCGCTAAGGTAGCAATGAATGGAACTAGGCGCACGGGTCTGCATTGGCGTCTAGGCATAGTTGCACGTTTTGTAATAAAAGTATTTTGAATAACTTTTGAGATGATAGCATAGTTGATTAAATGCTACTTAAACGCTTCTGCTTATAAAATTAATGGTTATGTCTCTTTACGTTTTTCATATAGAGTTGTTTATTGTGATCGTTGACTTGGATCCTGGTTTGTCATGCGCCTCGCGGTAAAACCCCGCAAGTGGTAATTTGAGGGTGTGACACTATCATAAAACTTCAAATAAGCAAAGTCGCATAAAAATATTAAAAAGTATAATGGGTCCAAAAATAGATTGGTTTTGTGGCCTTGTTGATGTTTGTGTCGGTTAAATTCCGGGCGACTTTGATTATTTGACGTTTTCTAATTGGTTGGTTTTCGATATGTTTATTTTTAAATATTAAAAGTCAAGTATATTTTTTTTAATATTTTAGATACACATGCCTGTTTTAGTGATTTTAACAGTTGAAAATGGGTCACACTTAAAATTTGCCGAAATCTGAACTATTCAATTGAAAAAGAGAATTAGATTTTAATAACCTAAACTATATAAAATTGGCCAATGGTACCCCAAACTAAAAAATTGGTCATATATAACATGTACTATTAACCTATTGGATTATGGCACCCAATTTGGATTAAGTCACTAACCCAATTAGTGTTTTGGCTGACATGGCACCCTTAATCTGACGTGGCATGCTAACGTGGCACCCACAATCTGATGTGGCATGCTGACATGGCACCCACAATCTAACTGGGTTAGTGACTTAACCCAATTGGGTGTCAGAATCCAATAGGTTAATAGTACATGTTATATATCGCCAAATTTTTAGTTTGGGGTGCCAACGGCCAATTTCGAATAGTTTAGGTTATTAAAGTCCAATTCTCCATTGAAAAATTGGTTATTAATTTGTTTTAGTAGAGAAAATACTAAACGTCTTAAACCATATTTAATACAATATTATTTTCAAAAGACAACATTTTGTTAACAAGTCAATTCATCTGGATGTTCTACAATAACTTTAACTAAACTACTAATTTGTCACGTTATAACACTCGTTTGATCTTATCACATATGATTTATACACCACATATATTACATACCACACGAGAGGTTATATATTAGACGATACAAAATATAGAGGTCTAAGAGCATTCACAACCCGGGAACCAAATTATGTGAGGGGTACCCTTAAATTATATGGGGTGGGTGTGAGTGGTTGTGAGTGAAGGAGATGGAAAATATTTAGAGAAACCACTATTCATCCCTATATATAAAAAGCTATTGTTCACCTATATATATATTTTAATATTTTTGTAAGTGGTTGTGAGTGAGGAGAGAGAAAATATAATGATAAAAGTATGAAAAAATATTATTATATTAATTAGGAGAGAGAAGATTTAGGGGTGGAGTAGTGATTTTTAGTGTAATTTGATGGAGAAGATTTGATAGAGGGGACGTGAATGCTCTAAGATATATCTAACTCTAAAATCTTGGAGTACTTTACACTTATTAACATTAGATTGATTGGTTTTGTGGACTTTTTGATGTTTGTGTCGGTTAAATTCCAGGCGACTTTGATTATTTGACGTTTTCTAATTGGTTGGTTTTCGATATGTGTATTTTTAAATATTAAAAGTCAAGTATATATTTTTTTAATTTTTTAGATACACATGCTTGTTTTAGTGATTTTACCTGTTGAAAATGGGTCACACTTAAAATTTACCGAAATCTGAACTATTCAATTGAAAAATTGGTTATTAATTTGTTTCAGTAGAGAAAATACTAAACGTCTTAAACCATATTTAATACGGTATTATTTTCAAAAGACAACATTTTGTTAACAAGTCAATTCATTTGGACGTTCTACAATAACTTCAATTAAACTACTAGTTTGTCATGTTATAACACTCGTTTGATCTTATCATTCTAATATCCTCTGTTAGCGACATATGATTTATACACCACATATATTACTTACCCACACGAGAGGTTATATATTATACGATACAAAATAAAGAGATCTAAGATATATTTAACTCTAAAATCTTGTAGTACTTTACACTTATTAACATTAGATTAATTGGTTTTGTAGACTTGTTGATGTTTGTGTCGGTTAAATTCCAGGCGACTTTGATTAGTTGACGTTTTCTAATTGGTTGGTTTTCGATATGTCTATTTTTAAATATTAAAAGTCAAGTATATATTTTTTTAATTTTTTAGATACACATGCTTGTTTTAGTGATTTTACCTGTTAAAAATCGGTCACACTTAAAATTTGCCAAAATCTGAACTATTCAATTGAAAAATTGGTTATTAATTTGTTTCAGTAGAGAAAATACTAAACGTCTTAAACCATATTTAATACGGTATTATTTTCAAAAGACAACATTTTGTTAACAAGTCAATTCATTTGGACGTTCTACAATAACTTCAATTAAACTACTAGTTTGTCACGTTATAACACTCGTTTAATCTTATCATTCTAATATCATCTGTTAGCGACATATGATTTATACACCACACATATTATTTACCCTCACGAGAGGTTATATATTATACGATACAAAATAAAGAGATCTAAGATATATCTAACTCTAAAATCTTGTAGTACTTTACACTTATTAACATTAGATTGATTGGTTTTGTGGACTTGTTGATGTTTGTGTCGGTTAAATTCCGGGCGACTTTGATTATTTGACGTTTTCTAATTGGTTGGTTTTCGATATGTCTATTTTTAAATATTAAAAGTCAAGTATATATTTTTTTAATTTTTTAGATACACATGATTGTTTTAGTGATTTTACCTGTTGAAAATGGGTCACACTTAAAATTTGCCGAAATCTGAACTATTCAATTGAAAAATTGGTTATTAATTTGTTTCAGTAGAGAAAATACTAAACGTCTTAAACCATATTTAATACGGTATTATTTTCAAAAGACAACATTTTGTTAACAAGTCAATTCATTTGGACGTTTTACAATAACTTCAATTAAACTACTAGTTTGTCACGTTATAACACTCGTTTGATCTTATCATTCTAATATCCTCTGTTAGCGACATATGATTTATACACCACATATATTATTTACCCACACGAGAGGTTATATATTATACGATACAAAATAAAGAGATCTAAGATATATCTAACTCTAAAATCTTGTAGTACTTTACACTTATTAACATTAGATTGATTGGTTTTGTGGACTTGTTGATGTTTGTGTCGGTTAAATTCCGGGCGACTTTGATTATTTGACGTTTTCTAATTGGTTGGTTTTCGATATGTCTATTTTTAAATATTAAAAGTCAAGTATATATTTTTTTAATTTTTTAGATACACATGTTTGTTTTAGTGATTTTACCTGTTGAAAATGGGTCACACTTAAAATTTGCCGAAATCTGAACTATTCAATTGAAAAATTGGTTATTAATTTGTTTCAGTAGAGAAAATACTAAACGTCTTAAACCATATTTAATACGGTATTATTTTCAAAAGACAACATTTTGTTAACAAGTCAATTCATTTGGACGTTCTACCATAACTTTAATTAAACTACTAGTTTGTCACGTTATAACACTCGTTTGATCTTATCATTCTAATATCCTCTGTTAGCGACATATGATTTATACACTACATATATTACTTACCACACGAGATGGAATACTTTTAGGGGGGACTTTGTGTGATGTGTCAAATAAGTTTTTTTTGGCATTAATAAAACCATATAGGGTATGTTAGGTAATGGGCTTTTAAGAGTTTTTAAGAGATTTTATGAGCTTTAAGCTTTTAAGAAAAAACTCATACCCAATAAAAAAATTTGTTTGGTTGAAGGAGCTTAAGGCTTTTAGGTTAATAGAAAAAGCTCTATATTAAAAACTACTACTATTTGCATTTAAGAAAAAACTATTACCAGCTATAAGTTTTTAGTGAGTACACAAGTACCCATTCCATCATTAAAAAAACATGCATACAAGCTTTTAGTTAATGTCTATTTTGGTTATTTTATACATTTTATTAAAAGTTACAGCTACTCTATCAAACAACAAAATATATTTAAAAAGCTATAGGTACCAGCTTTCAGCTACAGATATCAGCTTCTAGCCACCAGCTAATTTTGCTAAACATATCCATAATGTCGATGTGACGTAAACATTAAACTACAACCTAAGAAACTGAGAATCATTTAATCTATTCTACCCTAGTTAGCTAGTTGGCTTTAGATATATATTGAATGCATGTGAAAGATGTATTAAACTATTAAAGGCAGACAAAAAAAACAGATATAGTAACCTTCCATACCTCACATTATCGATGCTAACCAAAACATCAATCCAATTCTCTCGAATCATCACTTGATAATTTAACTGGATCACCCCTTCAAGCTGATGATAATTTAATGAAAACCCTAGCTTCTGATCTTCTTGTCCATTACTATTACACTTTTCAACATCCATAGCAATCAATGGACAATACAACTGAATTTTCCATAACCCTAATCCCGAAACCGCTGAAGAATACATCGGTGATGGAGCTTGTAACACACGATTCATCGCTCTTAGCTCCATCATCCAGTTTGTGATTGCAAGATTCATGGATCTCATCCATTGTTCTTCCGCGTTTGTACCTATCAACCTCATCAATCTTTTAGATGTTTCTCTAGCCCATGGACACGTGAATCGATCTCTAAGAGTGTTTATGCAATCACACCTGATACCTTGAGGCGCTTCGTATATCGACACAACAAAAGAAAGCGAAAGAAACAAGAAATTAATGATGTCTTTAAGGTTTGGGATCGAGTTTGGTTCGGGGAGTTTGAGGAAAGAGTTAGAGAGGTTGATAGGGGTGTAATTAAGAATATCTTTGATGATGTTGGTCATAAGTTTGGAGATCATGGTAGGTTGTTCATGAATAAAGGTGTTGTTAGTGGTGGATTTGAGTGGTTTAGAGGTCCAAAGAGAGATGGGTAGGTTGTAATTTGCAATGATGGAGAAAGAGATTGAAGAAGGGTGAATAAGGGCTTTGGAAATGGAGAGTGCAATAGGAGGTTGAGATGAAGAACAAATGCATATAGATTTTGTGTTTGTTTGCCATTGTGTTTGGGGTGGTAGGTTTTGAATCCAACCCCATATGTCAGGAAATGAAGAAGGGGTCATTGTGATTCTTTTTTAGAGGTTTATGTATCGAGTTGAAGGAAGTAAAAGAATTCAAAAGAACATATACTACTCACACTTAATAATTGATCTTCAAGAGAAACATAAACAAATGAGAGAGATATAATGGTATGGACCGTATGGTGAGCTACAAATTAATAGATATTATATATAGGGGGAAATAACACAAGGAAATGTCAAATACAAGCATTCTATCTATGACTTTAAATTAGTTAATGGCTTCTTTCTTCTTTAATCACTTGCTTATACTATTCTTAACAGCCATTTACACATGAAATTACATTTTACATGTATATTAAAACAATATATTTATATATCAAAACAATACATTTATATATATATATATATATATACACACACACATCAACGTGATATTCAACTAGTGCAGTGTGACCTAATAAAAAAATGCATGTCTATGCAAAGCAATGATCCAAAAGTAATATTAGGTTTATTAAAAACTAAGAAGGTATACTTGACATTTAACAAACGTGTAATATGATAACATCAAACTTTAGACGACACCTCCTAACTCGTATCAATCTTTATTAATTATGATTTTTGTTTTGGTGTGCAAGTAAATGACAACTACATAAAATAAAGGTTTATTCTGATTTTTGTTTTGGCCTACAAGTAAATCACAATTACATATATAACTGATGCAACTTAACTTAGATTTCTACTATTATATTTGTTCTACAAAATTCTTAAGAATTCTTTAGGAAGATTTATGTTACATATCTTCCAGCAATCATTCATTTTATTTTGATTAGACATGAGTTTTCGAATATTTGATTGGATATTTATACATCCTTTAGACCATATCAAGTGTTATAGAATCACACATATAGTATATAGCACTGATATATATAAACATAAAAGTAACTTGATGACGTGGGTAGTTTAGGGTTAAACAACAATTACAATTCACAAGCTTGCTTGAAAGGTTAAAAGCTAAAAGGAATCAGAAAGTGGCAATCGTCATCAGCAGAAAGAACAAAGCCAATGACATGTCTTGTCATTACTTTTCCTCGGTTGACTCCCCCAGCTGGCCACACTCTTCACGTGGAGAAGTCACACCTCTTTAACCGCAGGTCCGAAGCCTTTATCGGCTTAAGTAGAAAGTCCCTAGTTGTATCTTGGATCTAAAGTTTTGACATGCATATTATAGAAGATTCATCTTCTATAAATTAGAGGCTCCATCAGACAGATTGTTACTTACACACTCACACTCTTCTATTCCCTTTTTTATCACACTCCACGTGTGATATCTTCTTCACTTCACTCAACTCATAACTAAAGTAGTAAACAACATTCTGACTTTAGGAACATCCTAAATCAAAATCATAACTAAGATATCAAAACTCCTGAATCTCCCATCTACGTTTACAAGGTAGAGAGACACCACGGCCTGCGCTTGGTGAATCTAAATCCTTTAACCATTTTACCCCCGTGGGACTCTACACTAACATCGGTTCAATATTTGTTGTAGCAACATAACTATATATAGATATTTATACATGTGTTCCCCGACCTAATTAAAGTTAGAATCATAGAGGAGTGATCTAACGATGACGAGGATGTGATTAACCTTTCCCCAATACATCAATTCACACACGCAAAAGTAGGAAATTAGCATTAATTACTTAGGTTATTACGAGCAATAAGGTCTAAATTTGTAGTGTTTTGGTGAAATACACTATCAAGGCAGTGGATACGTGACCAATGATAAAGATAGCATCAAAAAGATGCTTTAAGACCATGTGTAGTGGGGCTTTATATTTATAAAGCCCCCGAATGTGATTGGTCCACGTGGCTGCTGAGTCAGCGTGGAGAGAGAAACTGAAAAAGGGGTGTAGTGGTGGGGCTTTATTTATAAAGCCCCTATTAATATTTTATTATATCTTTTTAATTAAAAAAATAATAAAATAATTAAAGAGAGAGAGAGAGTGCTGATGTGGCTGAATTTGATTGGATGGGCAAAAAATGATCCGGCGTTATAATTATAAAGCCCCAACACATTTTTGAAAAATGGAGCCCCCCCGTAGCGGTGTGGGGGGCGCTATTTTTGAAAATAAAGCCCCAATGGAGCCCCACTACGGGTGGTCTAAGAACATGATTCTTGGCTTTTGCTTGCTCGTTTAAAATGGAGAATGTGAATAGAACTAGTTTTTGATTAAAATATACAATGGATTTTGAAGTTTTGGGAATTACATTTGGTAACTTGTGACAAGAGAAGATAAGAGTGGTTGAATTTTAATTATTAAACTTTTTTGTTTTTTAACGGCCAACGAAATGTTTCTGCCCGACTACCTATGGGACCCGTAAACTAGCGAACCCGGCCAAGAACCCCCCAGGACTATGCAAGGGGCTGGCCAAGGTAGCCAGGCTTGCCCACGAGGTTTCCAAACCTGGGAAAACCTGATCCCCCACCCGTCCGAAGACCCCATCAAAATCAAACAGAATCTATTGAAAACAAAGAATAAGAAGTTATGTAATTACGTCTTAATATAACATATTCGTTTGGTTTTACGAGTATAATTATATTTAGAAATTAACGTAATGTAGTTATGCACACGTAAATGACAAATAAAAGATGTGCGATGATGACCATGAGCCTTCTGGTATCAAACTTTTTAAAGCTCACGGGCAAATTTGTTCCAACGATCTTCTTATGCCCCTTAAGAACTTACTAGAGCTAAATACATTAGCAATACCGTTTTACAGCTTAAAACTGTAATTTATTTAAATGTGTTAATTAAATTTGAAGTTATAAACATTATGATCATTGTGTTGTTTTCTATGGTTTGTTTTATTTTAGGATGAAATGTGGTTGAAGTATGTTTGATGGTTGTTTTATATGTTAAATAATTAAATTTGTTACGTAGTTACCTAAAATGTATACACCAACTTCTTTCTTATTCATTTATCCTTGACTTAATAAACTAATTTATGGTAATTTGTTTGTTTGTTTGTTTGCTATGATACGTTTTTTAAATGCATGGATCGTTTTCATTTCATAATATTCAACACGTACTCAATCAGTAAACTGATATAAAACTAGTAAACATCATATAGAGACTGTGTGTGTGTGGTATGACTAATGACAAAGATAAGGCATACATAATGCTTTATTTTTTTTTTAACGGCCAACTAAACAACGCCGGGTACTTCGTACGCGGCCCCCCAGTGGTAAAGACAGGGGTACAGCCCGGCCCACCCCGGACGCATGAAGCCCCTAGCCCGCTTCCAGGGAAAACCCGACCCACATACCCGCCCAAAGGCACGAAAGTAGTGAACTGGTAAAACCTGGCGAGATCAGGACTCGAACTCATAGCCATAGACCATGAGTCATCCATCATTTCTCATTATGTCCTTCGTGGGAATCGAACCTGAGACCTCCAAGAGAGATCGTTGGTCCATTCACCAACTGAGCTACCCGTAAAAAACCATACATAATGCTTTATGAACATGATTCTTGGCTTTTGCTTGTTTGCTCAACGAATATACTTTACTCAGACGTAATTATATAAATTATTATTTCTTTAGATTTTGTTTGACTTTGACGGATCAAGTCTAATAAATATTCAACTACTCTTGTCCCAGGTTACCAAATTTAATTCCCAATACTTCAAAATCCAACGAATATGTGTTAATGTTGGGAATCGAATGACCCGAATCCGTTTTATCAAAGTTTATACTTTATATATTTAGTTAAACAATAATAACTTCTTTATTATTATAAAATGTGAAAGCTTCAATAAACACACGAACGGATCTATTCTCAATCCAGTGACCCAAATACAAGAGCAATCAAATAATAATAAAACAACCACAACCATAGAGGGGGTTCAAAGATATACCTTGACGAAAACCAAAAACCTGCATGATGGATACGACTTCACTAGTTACCCAAATCACCGAATACACCAACTTCAAGATCCAATCTTCCAAACACCCAAACTAGATTCAATCCGGTAGCACACCAACACAAGATGACACACGAACCGAAACACCACACAAAAGGGTGGCGACGACAACTTGTGGCAGCAGCTGCGGGTGGCCGCCAGTGGGCTCACGCGTGGGAAACCGAGGAGGGGTGGCGCGTGGAGGTGGATGTGGCCGAGGGCGATGGGGCGTCAACAGTGGGGTCCGACCGAATGTGGGGCTGACGGTTGGATGGTGGTGGTTTGTGGTGGCTAGGAGAATAAAATAATTAAATATATTGATTTTTAGTATAATTTGATAGATGATGTAAATGCTCTAAGTGACGCATGCAAATTATTTTTTTACTAATTAAAGCCTCATATATCATAACGCACCAATAATTCAACATGGAGGAATGTTTTAAGGTGTTTACATAAAGAGTGTTTATTTAGTCCAATTATAAAACCAAACAAATGAAATCAAACGTCGTTTCATATCATGTTATTCCTTGCTTCCAGTATATTATGTTTTACTTATATGGATTATTATATGCATGCATACAACCACTCTTATCTTGACAAGTTACCACAAATGTGATTCCCTGAATTAAAAAATCCAATGTATCTTATGTTGCACTTTTAGGCTATCTAGCAATTAAGTAAGTCTGAATTATTGTTCAACTATCTAAAGTGGATGATTCCAATTATGTTTTATACACATTCATCATTTTGAGTGGTGCGTGGCTTAAGACATGTGGCTGAAAGGTCATAGGTTTGATTTCTGAGAGTATCAGGTTTTACTGATTATTTCATTGTCGTGCTTCTGGGCGGGTGGATGGACCGGTTTTCCCCAGAATTGGTGGTTGGTGGCCGGTGGGCTAGGGACTCCGTTCGTCTGGTAAAGGCGGGCTAGGTCTCCTTTGGCCATTGGGAGCCGCGTACGGAGTACCCGACATTTACTTAGTTGTTGGTTAAAAAAAATTATACTTAAGAAATGTAATTTTATGCAAATAACGTAAATGACAAGTAAAAGGTGGGTGATGACCACCATCAGCCTTCCGTTGTCAAAACTAATTTTCAAAGCTCACGAGTAAATTTGTTCCAAGGATTTTCTTATTACGACTCCTATGCATGTTATACCTAATATTCATAGCATATAATTATTGGAGATAATTTCTACTCCTTATTCCATTGACCAAGACCAACATCATTGACCAAGACTTGTGCCTCAAGACTAGCACCTTATTTTGAGCCCAAAAACTAGCCACTTTCTCATTTTATGTTTTTCCTTTATGTATTTATATAGGAGGTTATCTCCTCATTTGTTTATACCAAACACTACTATCAATATCAAAAACAATCATTTTATCTCTACACCTTTTCTACAAATATATCCTTGCCGGTTTGAGAGTCGTTGGCGTTTAGAAACCGAGCAGCCCTCCCGCTGCAGGGCACAAACAAACAAATAAAACCAAAACCAAATAGAAAATCGCTTCCGCATAGATTTCTATATGGTATCAGAGCAGTGTTCTTGATCCTGGAACAATCTGCTCAAAAAAAAAAAAGGAAAACTCTTTTCACTAGCGGGACATCTCACCGGCAACTAAAAACCAACGCCACAAGAACATCATCTCCCTCTCGGTACCCGACCGATAATCCAGCCGAACCAGAAGAGGATGGTGAAAGAGATGGTGACGTTTTGATTAAGAAAAAAAAGAGACAAACATATGAAGAAGAGAAAATCATAATCAAAAGATGGTTATGAAGACCAAAATGAGAAAGGTAACTTAGTAAATGATGATTTGCCTTTCAATAAAAATAAAAAATAAAAAAGGTTAAGTCTTGGGTTAAAAAAAATTGTTTTTGAATAGAGGTGAATTAAAAAAAAAAAAAAAAAAAGGAGAGGCACTGACGGGCAAAAGTAAGATGGAGAAAATTGAAGACCGAAAAAAAAAGTCGGGTCCTTTGAACCCGCAGGAAAAGAAAGTCGGGTTCTTTGAGCCCGCAAAAAAAAAGTCGGGTTCTTTGAGCCCACAAGAAAAAGAAAGTCGGGTTTCTTTGAACCCGCAAGAAAAGAAAAGTCGGGTTCAAATATTTGAGCTCGCAAGAAAAGTCGAGTTCTTTGAACTCGCAAGAAAAGAATAGTCGAGTTTTTTGAACTCGCGAGAAAATAAAAGTTGGGTTCCTTTTAGCCCACGAGAAGAAAAGTCGAGTTCTTTCAACTCGCAAGAAAAAAGAAAAGCCGGGTTCTTTGAACCCGCAAGAAGAAAAAGTCGGGTTCTAATCTTTGAACCCGCAAGAGAAGAAAAGTCGAGTTCTTTGAACTCGCGAAAAGAAAAGTCGAGTTCTTTGAACTCGCGAAAAGAAAAGTCGAGTTATTTGAACTCGCAAGAAAGAAAAGTCGGGTTCTCTTGAACTCGCGAGAAGAAAAGTCGGGTTTGTTCAACCCGAAAAAAAGGAAGTCGTGCTTGTTGAGCCCTCAAAAAAAATCGGGTTCCAAATCTTTGAATCCGTCAAGAAAACACTCCAAGTTGAAGGGGAGTGTTCGAAAAGGAAGAAACATTATTTGGCAAGTTGGGCGTTCATGATCTTTACGCTCCAACTTGAGGGGGAGTATTGGAGATAATTTCTCCTCCTTATTCCATTGACCAAGACCAACATCATTGACCAAGACTTGTGCCTCCAAGATTTGTGCCTCAAGACTAGCACCTTATTTTGAGCCCAAAGACTAGCCACTTTCTCATTTTATGTTTTTCCTTTATGTATTTATATAGAAGGTTATCTCCTCATTTGTTTGTACCAAACACTACTATCAATATCAAAAACAATCATTTTATGTCTACACCTTTTCTACAAATATATCCTTGCCGGTTTGAGAGTCGTTGGCGTTTAGAAACCGAGCAGCCCTCCCGCTGCAGGGCACAAACAAACAAATAAAACCAAAACCAAATAGAAAATCGCTTCTGCATAGATTTCTATATGGTATCATAGAGGTCAAAGTTTTGCCATGTTGGATGCCTAACTTATAAGCTCGTCATGCACGATCTTATTAAACATGAAAAAGTGAGTAGGCATTAAAGTAAGTTTGATTGTTTTATATGTTAGAACCTCTCCGATGCATATTTAAGGGATGCACTTGAGAGCCTTTACATATTCTTATCATTGAAAAATTTTGTCCTTAAGGGCCCTTAGCAACATGTTTTTATTGGTAGTGATGATGTGGAAATTAAGAGTAAGAAATATGTAGGGTTGGAGATAAAATAAGAGTGTTTAAAGATTTGTAAGGATATTATGTGACAGGTGACGTAAAAGCTAAGGACGCCTAACAACACATGTAGCATTGAAGATTGTCTTAGATTTGTTATGTAGTTACTTAAAACGTATACACCAACTTCTTTCTTATTCATATACCCTTGACTTAGTAAACTAATTTATTTGTTTGTTTGATATGCTACGTCTTTTTCCATGCGTGGATCATTTTCATTTCATAATATTACACCTGACCAACGAGTATAATACTAGTTCACATAGACAAGGGCGAAGCATATGTGAGGGCCAGGGGTGGCCCTGGCCCCCCCTGTTTTTTGGTGCAGTAGTGAAAATTTGTGATTTTCGTAGGTAAATTTAGTCTGGGTTGAGTCCGGCCCCTGCCGATTTGCCACTACCGATCGAAAAAAATTGAGTCCGGCCCCCGCCGATTGGCGAACCAAGCTTCGCCACTGCACATAGAGACAGAGTGGGTATAATGGCGGATTCAGGAATCCTCAAATTTCCAATTGCAGTGTGTTCGTTTTGGTAATTTTATTTCAAATCATACAAGATTCTCGCTAATTTTTTCCCGTTGTCTCCGAACCGAGTGGGTTCCTAAGAACCTACAAAAGCGGGCTAGATCTGCCACTCAATGGGTACGTTACTACTTACTAATGACAAAGATAAGGCATAAGAATGCTTTAAGAGCATGATTCTTGGCTTTTGCTTGTTTGCACAAATTGGTGAATGCGTATAAAACAAAATTCGAATCATCCACTTTAGATTAGTTGTAGAATAATTCAAACAAGGTCCCTTGCTAGATAAGTAAATAACCTAAAAGTTCAACACTAATATATACATGTATATAATAATCCATTTAAGTAAAACATAATCTACTAGAAATAAGGAATAAAATGTTATGAAATGACATTTGATTTCATTCGTTTGGTTTTATAATTGGACTAAATAAACTTTCAATATGTAAACGCAAACAACAAATGATCAAAACATTACCTCATGTCTTATTGCGACTTCTATATCAATTTTTCACCTACCTAACAACATTCATAGTATGTTATGATCTCTGCTCTTTTGGTTGGATTAGCTGTTATAGGAGCTACTTCCTCTACCATCGTCGAGCTACTACCTAATTCGTCCGCAACCGTTGCCACTCCCCCGGCCATGGCACGCTTTTGACAACCTAGGTGAAGCTGGATTGGCTCACTAAGGTTAGCCCATTACGAACATAACCCCATCACGTGAGAGGGCTCTTTTCTCCCCAGCTCCTCTCTTGTATCTCGTTACCCTCTAAATATAGGCAAATCTTTATATGATCTATAGACTTAAAAGTTAAAAGTACTAGACGTGTATACTAACTTGACTGTCTAATAGGTTGCTAACGTTTAGACTCTCCCAGCTCATAAGGACAGAGAATGCCACATCATCGCCCCTGAGACCACTACAAACCAGGATATATCCTCCTTTCACTGCCACGAAGACCCAAGTCCAGCTACCGAATACCTAATCTAATCCACCTCACACTTGCAACTTAATTGCTAGACAAGCTGTTGTGTAATCTTAATTACTAGACAAGCTTTTGTGTTATAGGTTCATAGAAAGGTGATTCATGCATAACAAAAATGGTCCATACATGACAGATACAAGTAGCAAACAAGAAATCCATAAAACCATAGGTCTGTCTTGTATGACTAATTTTATCATATACAATTTACATTCCATTTCTAACATGAAATGCAGGATAATTGTTTGTAATAAATATTAACTAATCCTCGATTGAATACCTCTAAAGCCAATAATCTTAAATGAACATTACAATTATGAGTTCAAAATGTGAATAGTAAGATTATTGAATGTTCAAAGCTAAAATACAAAGAGGAGGTATTTTTGTAATATTGTTCACAAAAACTATTTTGTCTCAAGAGTGTACATAAAAACGTACAAAAAGATGTTACAAGTAGATCTAACCCATAACATTGTTCACGAAAACTAAGAGCTTTTTGCAGCATATCCACTGGTTTCGCTTGCAACAGTTTCCCACACACTTGCCATCTTCTCTGCATATCCCGCCTGTGATCACAAGCGCAATGTACTTAAGTTGCACCCCCAACTTAATCACAATATCCATTTTGCTCAAAAAAGGTCAAACTGAATTATAATTTCTTGAACAATGGGTCAGACATGTTGCCTAAAACGTATTCAAATGCTTACAATAACTGATATTAGGTTATTGAAGTCAAACTTGGTTGTTTTCAGAAAGTGTTGTAAGATGAACAAAGGTTGGTTTTTGGAGGAATGGATCCAGTTGTCACCGGTTACAATATTGCAGAATGAATAAGAAAATCTTGCCTCAACTACCGTTCCATGATGTATAAGTGCAAATTTCAACATCTATAGTTTGAAACAAATGATGCATCGATGCTAAGATTTAAACATGGCAAATATGCACGACGGGTGGCTTGGGTACGACTCAAAACAGTCAAGTTTTTTTAACAAGCCGGGTAAGGACTAACATTCATGGAAACCCTTTATCTTAAGATTTTCAAACTGCCTTTTCAAAATAATTAGATGTTTTGAATAATAGTGGAAAGGCTGTATGCTTCAATGACACTTTGATAACCCATTTTCTAATTAGTTTCTTTTTTTTAATCATTTTAACGCACAAGACCAATCTTCTATTTGTCGCACTACTTAGTGGAGATTGGAAAATGTACCTGGTTAGCAACGAATCCTTTCAACATGCCAAAAAAGTCGTCATGTCTTTCTTTGTCCAATCTCTCAAGCTCATTTTTATTATTATCCTGCACATGCATTCACTGTTATCTATTTCTCAAAATTTATGCATTCATAGTCACAGATTTCTAGAACATGAAGATCACTCTGGTAGTTGTAATAACAATCAAGGAAGGTGGTATTTAAAAAAATAACAATGAGCTAAAATGTTATATAAGAAAACAAACACAAACAATAAAAAGATGATAAGCATAGATCAAATACAGTAAATTCTTGAAAACACTAACAATTAGCTAAGATAATAGATATCAAATTTCTTCTGGTGAATAACATTATTAACTACTCAAACACAGCACAATGTTTTATTAAATAACAAAAAACAATCGTTTGGTTTTGACAGTTTTAAGTAACAAAAGAAAAGAATAAAATGGTAAAACTCAATAGTGAGACATCCAACTTTCAAACCACAACCTCCCAAATTGATATTTTAACCTTTATTACAATCGTTGAACAATAACATCAACCACACATTCTCTTACATCTTCATAAGACTTAGAAATCCACATGAAGGAAAAAAGAAATAAAAGACCGTTTAACCCTTATTTAATACCATACAAAATTCGGCTTTGTTCATAAATAATGTAATCTACTAATCCCCCTCTATATTGGTGAGCAGTCAAGCACTCAAGCCACACATAGCACTTGCACTGAGACAGCATGAATAAATGATGCAGGCAAACTCATCCGAGCCTATTGCTGCCTTAATTTCACAAAAAGATAAATTCAACAAAGAATGAGCATAATTTAAACATCAAACAGCATGAGCATAATTTACGTTACATTCTTTTGTTCGGATGTAAAATGCAGAAGGAAAGTAAGAAAGCCGTTCCATATTAAACATAATATCACAAGTTCTCAAGTGACAACATATTTGTATGAAAAAAAAAATCTAATAATGACTGAAAATTGATGGCTAGCTTTGAAGGCTATAAAAACAAGCAGCTGAAATGTTTACCTTAATGCGTTCATATTCTCTAACTGCACAGTTTTTAGCTTCATCAGTAACTCTCATTGTTTCTTTTAACTCCTCAATTTTCCTTACTCTAGATCTGTCACCGCCAAATATCTTTGATGCAGCTGCTTCAAGCTTTTCGATCCTAGAATTCAAATTTGCCAGCTCGGATAGAAGAGTTTGTACAGTCAACAAAGCATTTGACCGATCTGCATATGCATTATTCATAGCTAATATCACTCCAAGATATTCATGTAGCTTATCCTGCAGTAATAAGTGAAACAAGTCAATTTTTCAACTTAACTGAATCTGAAAGAAGTATTTATGGTAGTTTGGATTAAATAGAATCTTTTTTTTTTTTTTTTTTTTTTGTGAACGGCTAAATTATGTCACCCATGGGATTTAAACCCCTCACGACTTGGAAAGGCAAAGCCTTATCCAACACCTTGATACCATTAGGCCAAATGCCCTTTGGTTATTAAACAGAATCTACATCTGATTATTATTTAAGGGTAATTAAGTAATCATTATTACAACTTAAACCACATAGGTGCATCCAAACACTATCCTCCACGACCCATCTAATTAAACGTGACCCTCTAATTCTAATTTATTCAATATCACTTTGAAAACGCACACCCAAATTACATACTGCAATAAAAGATGTCATAACTCATAAGCTAAGTGAATTATCTAGAAGTTACCAGATGTCTGACAGTTTGTGCATTCAACTCCCGATACAATCTGCTGGCTTTGACAGCAGAAGTAGCCACATTTTTCATATCTGCAGCTCTCACTTTTTGAGAGTTAAAAATAGCTTCCTCTGTCTCAAACTTAGTTAACTTGACAAATGCCAGTCCCAATTGCCCCAAGGTCTCGCCCATGTCTTGCTGAGCTTTAACAAGAGATTCAGCCTGCAGTTCCAAATATGTTTTTATCTAATTATGATAAAGACTATTTCACCTCAATACATAAAACAAAACCATGAATTGACACCAACGACAGTAACAAGCATTTGCATATCCGGAGCAGCAACACAATGTCCAGTCTATATTCATCATAATTAATAAATTCTGATTTCTTCTTAACATGCAATCTGCTTTTGAAACATAGTATTACAACGAAGGATATGACCTAATTAATCTAAAACATGTCATTCTAATGGAATATGTAGAGTTGTAGACTATCAAACTAAGTAGTAAAGAACAATCTTTCTTAATAGACACAAATATGTCACATGGAAAATTTAAAAAAACAACAATCTACCCTAAGGTTTTCTGTTTTTCACCTGCAACTTACTGAAACGAACGTCATGGAAGGGCAAATTTATCATTACATTTTAGCATATGTCACTAAACATATCATAAGAATTAGAATGCCAAACAATATACCTGCTGTGACACATTACCCAACTCCTGCTCAAAATCCTGCATCTTCTTCCTCTTCTCCAAAAACTCCTTATCCTCTTCAACCACCATCGGTTTCACACCGCCCCAATCATTCACAACCGACTGCCTCAACTCCTTAAACATCCTCAACAAATCCCTCCCTCCTTTCGCCGGCTGCGACACCTCCCCAGGATCCACAGCTGCAGACACAACACTCTCTCCAAACAACTGCTTCGGCAGCTTCACCGCACCATCAATCATCCTCGACGCCACATCCGTCGTCTTAACCAACGGCAACTTCCCCTGCACCTGCAAAAACACTCTCAATTCCTCACTCCTCCGTATCACCGGGTGCGCCGCAAGCTTTTTCAAATACTTCTCCAATCCAATTCTCCTCTGCTCAACAAATTCCTGCTTCTGCATCACCTGCCCTTCCACAACACTCTTATCCGGCCTCAACGGTATAAAATAACCTCTATAACTCTCCGATAACCGATCGGATAATGTCACAACGTCTCTAAACCGTCTCCTAACACTAAACTCCGTCCCATTAAACTCAGGTAAATTCGTCCATGACGTAATCAAATACGTCATGAAGCTATTTCCTCCAGGAACAAGAGAATTGTTTAAATCCTGCTCTTTCTGTGGATCCGTAACCGAAATTTTTAAATAATAATCGGAACTTGAAGACGGAGATGACGATGATGATGTTGATGACGTGGATATGTTAACTTGCTTCCCGTGGTCACCGTCAAACGATCGAAACACCGCATCAGCGTATGAAGGAGGTTCGAGTAACGAATTAAACGAGTTAGGGTTTTGGTTAGTTGACGGTGACGGTGATGGCGAAGATAATAACGGATCATAATCGTCAGTGGTGGGGATTTCTGCAAACGGTGACGGAGATAATAAGGGATCGGTTCCGTTAACGGCGCCGTTAGATTTGGATGACGGAATATTATTATTATTGTTATTATCGTCATCGTTTAGAAGAAGAGACTCCATGTCTCCATGTGATTCTTCAAAGCCTTGAGTATCGACTTCCATCATTGATCTGTTTGAATCTTAATATAATTAATAATATTAATAATAATATAATATAGGGGGTGACGGACGGTTAACTTTTGTGGCGAACAGCGTAGGTGTGTGCGTCTTACCGGAGTTAGTTTACACGGCAAGGATGTGATGTTCAGTATTTGTTTCTTCTATTTTAGTTTAAAGAATTTTATATATTATATGATAAAAATATAAAATGAAATGAAAAATCTAATTTTGGGTGAAGGTGCGTGTGTGGCCAAGTGGATTAATGAAAGTGGGGCCACCTATACTGCGTTTTACACGTGACAACGAAAATCTACCTACTCAAGACACATAAAAAAAATATAAGGGATAATAAGACAAAAATAATGTAAAATCATACTTTTTTTTTTTTTTTTCATATTTTATAAAAAATAGCTAAATTTATCTAAGCTTATCTAACCTACTTGAGAACCGAAATTGCCTTACTAAACTTATAATTGAGTTAAGGGTTGAACCATAGTTGTTAAAGGCGCAAGGCACACTCGAGGCGTAAAGGTTGAGCTTCGAGTCTCAGTGTGAAGCGATTAAAAAGCAAGAGCTTTTTTAAGTGAAACGAACAGTATAAAAATACATTTTTAGGTGTTTTAAACATGTTTTCGGCTTCTCTAGGGATAGTTTAGGTTAATCTAGGTTGATTATAGACTTGTTTAGGGGTAGTATAATTGTTTTAGACCTGTTCAGAAGATTATTTGATAGAATCCCGACGGAACTTGGCCTAAAAAGTGCGTCTGAGAGCCTGGAAATGGGGCTTTTGAAACGAAGCGAGAATGTTATCCTGAGCGGGGGCCTAGAAGCACGCCTTAGTGAGCCTTGATAACAGAGGGTTGAACACGTAAAGGTGAAGCTCATTTATTAAATGTAATGAATTTTAATCATTTGGTGTTTTTTTTAACTATGGTTACATATCATTTTTATTTTTTGTCACGGTGATTTGATATTTTTATGTGTTTTTTAAGTATTAAGTCAAATACTTGAGATCTGTTTAAATATTTAAAGTGCAGGAATTAACGCATAAGGCCACAGGCCCAAACTTACCATAGAAAAACAAATTAAAAGCTTTAACGGGCTGACTCCCTTTGTCATGTGAGCAGGCAGGCACCCAGATGTAGGCCCATAAAAGTCCATCTCAAGTAATTAACTTTAGACTGCAGCAATGTCCAGCCCAACTCATGGATCTCCAAAAAAAACATGTCGTACATCTATATCTATATCTATATCTATATCTATCTATATCTATACTATATTATAAAGCATTTAACAAGGACTTCTTAAATTTTAAGAGGTATAAGTCTAAATGCCTATGATACAACACATAATGCATACACTAACTACTTTTTAAGGGTAAATATGTCTTTTAAACACCACATTTAATTAAAAGAAACTCAAGAGTCATGAGATGTTTATGAAACCACATGACATTCAATTTTATAATTACTTTAAACATATTAAATAGAAAACATATAAAAAACAATTCATGATGTTATATGATGTTATATGTTATGTTATAACATTTTATATAGAGTTTGGTACTTTAAAAAAAACTTAAAACTTAGAGTTTTATAAACTAGACAATAGTCACAATACTATATAGAAATCGAGAAATCAATAGTGAAAGTTGTGTTTTTAATCATGACGTAATGATTCGAATTCTGAAATTACTACGTTATATTCATACACACAAACATGCCTAATTTGATCTAAACTATATGATCATCGGATTCAATAACTGAAGATGAAAGCTTCTGTTTATAATGAATTTCAAACAAAGGTATTCAGAAATATTCATGTAATAATGGTTAGGTTCATAGTAGGTATGTTTGGTTAGTATGTGCTCTACAAAAGAGTTTCGGTTACACCCGCTGCATCACGCGGGCCAACCCACTAGTACTATATTATAAAGCATTTGACAAGGACTTCTTAAAATTTAAGAGGTACAAGTTAATTTGCTTATGATACAACATACAATACACATAATAACTACATTTTAAGGGCAAATTAGTCTTTAAAGCATCATATTTAATAATCTAAATAAAATCAAGAGTCATATTTATGATAGGTCATGACATTTATTTCTACAAAACATATTAAATTCAAAACATGTAAAAAAGAATTTTCATAATGCTACATGTTTTATTATAATCTTTTATATACAATTAGTTACTTTATAAAAAGTTAGTTAATATATTATTATTCATAACAATGTTACTAAACTTTTAGGTATTTGAGTCGTTTAGGAAATATCTACTGCATGAATAACTTGGCATATTGAGAGCAAAATCGAGCTTATCCTACTAAACAACGTAAAGTTTATCTTGTGTTAGAAGAAAGTGAAAGGAGAAGTTCCTTTTTTGGTGCTATTTTTATATACGTTTCAATGTAAGTTTCGTTTAAAACAAAATTGTGTGTGATAATGTACAAGTCATCTAAGCAGAGGCGGATAAGTCTTTAAAGTGTTTTTTTAGTTTTTTATTTCTCTTTTTATGTAAATTTGTTACGGTTTCGACTTAGTAGCTTTTTCTATGATGATTTTTAACTTTTTATTTTTTTAATATGGCAAGTTAACTCGCCGTCGTGCATATGCGTGATTTAACGTTTTTCATCTATTTTTTGTTCAGTTTAACTGTCCCGCCGCCATGCATATGCGCGATTTAACGTTTTTTCATCTATTTTTTGTTCAGTTTAACTGTCCCGCCGCAACGCGCGGGTTTCTCACTAGTTTATCTTATTAAGGAGGAGTGATGACCAATATAGTAATTTTATCAAGCATACAACTATTAAAGCAACATGTACAAGTGATTTATGCTTATATAATGAGGGTATAATTGGAACTTTATGTACATTTAAGACACTTGTAAGAGTACAATAGTAAATTTATCATGACATTTTAGTTAAAACTAGAAAATTGTTTCCCTTCTTGCCCTTCTCATCTTTATTTCTCTCTATTTCTCTATTAAGAGTCAAGTGTGGCTACAATGGTAATTTTCTATGTTTTTAAGATGACATATAAAAAGTTTAATGCTTCACATCTAAAATGTCATGAATTTTTTTCCAATAATACCCTCCTATGCAAAATCCTCTTGTACATCTCATCCCCTACTTACTTGAATCGGAGCCTTCTTTAAAGCAATTTAATGGCAACAATTGAAGCAATGTCCAGTGAGCAACTCAATCATCAAGCAATTAATATGGAGCAATTGAAACTGCCATTCAATGGCTTACATATGGTTCGGCTTCCTACCTCCCGATCATATACGGTTATGGTTATAGTTCAAGTTTTACATTGGATTTTCTCTTTTAAGTTTGTTAGTTTGTGGAATGATTTTTTTGCTGCTTCTTGTGGTTTGAAAATATGGTTTAATTTATTTGTCAATTGATTTTGGCAATATGTTTAAAGTTGCAATTTTACATTGTTGTACGGATGATGTTGTTTGTGTGTCGGTATCGATCTTAGGGGTTACGAAATATGTAATTTTTTTTTGTTTTATTTATATGAAGTTTGAAATTCGTTCTTATATGTTTAAACAATGCATATGAGTTTGCTTTGATGTGGCATGGTACTGTTTAGCTTATATCATTAGTTCCTATATGTTTAAACAATGCATATGAATGTGCTTTTATGAATAGAGCTTGATTGTTATTTAGGCTATGTCAAAGTGATGGGACGAATTTCACTTGTTAGTTACATATATTCATATTTTTATTTCACAATTGATTAAACCCAACACAAGAGCTACACTAATAAAGTTCATGCAACTATTGGCGGCTCATCACCCATCCAGAAGGTTCATACCACCACCTTCCTTTGTTTCATACTTTAGATCTTCAATGTCGCTTACAATTCGTTTAATTTAATTTAATCTTATTAAGTCTGGATATTTTAGGTGTCGAAGGGGAACTACTGATATAGTTGTTAACTTTGACGATTTATACCTTCAAATAAGTGGCTGGCAGACAAACATGATCCTGAAATTAGCACCGGACATGGTCCTTTGGATAAATTTGACATATGTGGAAAAGAAGTTCCTCACGGGATATTGGGTAAATTTCAGCTATCTTTTCTCTTTTTATTGTCAATGAATTTAAGCGATTCTTTTTTTTTTTCCGTACAATACTCATTCACTTAAAAACATATAAATTATTATTGCTCTGAGCTTATGTATGTAGATGTTTTGTCGTGGCAGCAAGAATGATACCGGAGCTTCAGGTGTATTAATCTGCGTACACTTCCCAACTTATTTGCTTCAAGTTTGAAATAACGCCTTTTATCAAACTATCACCAAAAAGGAATATGTACAATAAACTAGGAGGGCTAATTTTAATTGTGTATAATAGGGCTACATAGTACTTTTATATATAGAGAATAATATTACATAATACTAGAACTTACTTACAAACTGATTCAAGGACAAGAATTTGGACTCACCCCATATCACCTTGGCTCGTTGTAAGCTATTCAACAAATTCAAGATAAGATCCTAGGGAAACAAGTGATTTATTTGATGAGATCATCAAATTTATCGATATTGTTATATTAAACTTGATTAGCTTAAGAGTTCGCTGATAGGTTTTACAAAGAAAAACCTACAAAACTTCTAAGAACACAAGATGAGAGAGAGATCAAGCACAAAGCTTTTCAAATATTTTCTTCTTCTTTACTCCAATGCAAAAACTAGCTATTTAAATAAACAAAGATACATGTCTAACCTACTGTTACGTGAGCCACTTGAATAACATGAAATTAGGAAATAATGTAAACATGAGAATATGCATGCCTAAACTACATGAACGTGGGAACATGGGAACTTGACTGGTCTTGACGGTTAGGGCCAATCATATGGATCGTATCATTCGCATACAATATGAACATAACACTTTTAGTTTTTTTTTTTATTGAAAATATTTATTCAAAGTTTTGAGAGTTTGCATACAGTATGAACATAATAATTTAGAGTATTATCCAAAATTTTTTGATGAATTATAGTGTCGTAATTCTTTTTTTTTTTTTTTGGCTTTAATGAAACTATTCAGTAGAGGAAGATCATACTGTTTAAAATTGATCTGGTTATTCGACTTTTAGGATACCAACATATAGCTCGCAATATTGCATAAGGCTGGAAGATAAAAAGCTTGCAGCAACACTTGCTATGTATACTGGAATTGTTTATTAATTCTTATAATTATGATTGGAAATATTAGATCATATTTTTATTAGAACACATGTTACAACGTGCGCTTCTTAGGTTGTTTCTTCATATATATTTCATGTCACCATAATGAATCATCCACAAACGCATACGCATACGCACACACCACAAAACCCAACAACAAGTACGAGACAACAAAACAAACGCACCCGCAGCAACGCGCGGGCATTCCCACTAGTAACTTATAAGGTTTGTTCCTGTTTTCAGGTTTTAGCTAGTTGTAAGTTGTAACTAGTTGAATAAAGTTGAGGGGCTAAAGTTGTTAAGTATTAAGAGTTAAGGGTTGCTAGTAGGTGCCTGTATATTCAAGGAACTAAAGTGTTGTCTATTCAACATTCAAAGACTGAAATGAAACTGTCTATAACTCTATATATAAGTGTATGTGTAGTGGGCTCTATCCACTCTCGTTATGGGGCGTTATGAACTCTCATAGCGTCGGGTACACCGTCCCGGGGGCGCTATGGGAGCTTTATGCATTTGAAAGTTATGGACATGGCGAAAGAATTGTGTCTTGGAGTTAATGAATTGACTGTTGGCACATTGATGGATTTGAACGTTGGGTGGGTGAGAATTTGGATGGAACGGTCAATTAAAAAAAAACAATCACTTAATCTATATATATAAAACAGAAATATTAAAACACAAACATTCAAACACAATATTTGATTTTGATAATTGGTTTTGTGTCTTGTATTTATAGGGTTAGAAAACTAATTGTTTGAAAACTAGCCGTTGGAACAGTAACCGTTTGAATATTATTTTTTATTTAATATTAAATATTATTTTTTAATTAATATTAAATATTATTAAATATTTCATATTATTACTATTATTATTAATCTTTTTTAAATATTTGTTATTTGAATAAAAAACAATAATTAAGCAATAATTACCCAATCATTTATAAAGCCCCATAAAACCGTTTTCCATTACATACATATTTTCCATAAATCCCCATGGAGCCCCTCCTAATACTTTATAATATTTTATACCCCATAAAGCCCTGTGGAGCCCACCTCACTACACATGCCCTAAGGTTGAAATATTATATACTATTAAATTTTATATCGTCATCTACGGTTGTTATCCATGATGAATTTTAACGGCGTTTTGTTTTGTAGTTACCGGATGATAACAAAGGTCCAAGTTCTACCCAACGATCTCATACTCTTAATACATGCTTCTTCAATCAAAGACTCTCTTTTTTAAGGTATACTTCATTAGAAACGCCAAAACCCCAAGACGGGGCAGCAAACAACAAAAACTATACAACACTTACATAATGGAAAAATTGCACCAATCGCCCCAAGACAACGACTTGATCTTAGATCTATTTTTTGCCCACAGAAAACTCACCGTATTGACATCCCCAACAAGCTTCTCCATCCGCACCGATGTGTTCTCGAAAACAAAAGAGTTCCTAGCTTTCCAAATACACCAACTTGCGATTATAATAATCCCATGAAGGATAGTCTTCTTCATGCCCCTCAACCCAGAAAAATTATGAAATTCAAAGAGTTCTCAGAAGGAATAAACATAAAAACTCTGAACCTTGCACCACGGGCTTATATGTTGCCACATAGTCGACGCAAAGATGCATGACGTGAAAAGGTGCTCCACTGTTTCCTCCTCACTCCGACAAAGCCGATACAGATTATCACCAATAAAGATGTTCCAAAGACGAAATGCCAAAGAAGTGGGGATCCTATTCATTTCCGCCCTCCACGTGAACACGTTGCATTTTTTCGGAATCCATTTGCACCATTCCATAACATAGTTACTACTAAAATCACTACCACCATACAAGAGTACCTTCACCGAACCAACAGAGAAAGATTTGGATTTATACCCAAGCCAATGCCAAGAATCAGACCTGTCCAAAAACACAACCTCGTCCAAAGCAGCCGATAGGAAAGACAATTCCTCCAGCTCCGACTCCAAAGCAGGAGCAAACCTCCAGTTCCAGACCCGATCACTGCCTATACACCTGTCCCTGACCCGGCATTTCTTATCGGCCTCCAACAAAAAACAAAAAGAGATTTGGGCATAAATCTTTCAGCAGAGAAACCCCAAACCAAGAATCTAACCAGAAAGAGTTATCACCCCCCTTCCCAGTTACCCCTTTGAAAAACCGCATGAACGGCACATTAGAAAACGTAGTCTTAGGCAACAATTTAATGATGTTACTCCACGTCCCGCTGCTGCCTTTCTTTACTACAATAAAATCCCGATTGCGCCCACTCAAATGGAAAGTGTCAACAACATACTTCCACAAAGATTGACCCTCCATCTTGTACCGCGCCATCCCCATTTACACAAGAACGCAATATTAACAACTCTGAGTTTGGTAAGACCGAGACCACCAACCTTTTTCGGACAAGCGACTCGGTCCCATGCCACCCAATACATCTTCGGAACCCCCCCCCCCCCTAGAAACCTCTTGATCATTCTTTCTAAATCGATAATAACTCTAACCGAGGCCTTATAGAGCGAGAAATAATAATAAGGAAGGCTTTCAAGGATAGCCTTGATCAAGGCGATTCTACCCCCAATGGAAGGCTTGACGCCTTCCATTTTGACAGCTCAGACTCAAAAACTTCGTACACCGGTCGCCAACTATTTATGCAATTCATGTTTGCCCCAATCGAAAGACCCAAATATTTAAACGGAGGGGCCTAGAATTTACAACCCACGACCGAAGCAAGGGAATCCACTTCAGCCGAAGACTCTAAGCAATTGTTCCGTATGCCTGTTTTGTTTCAAAAAAAAATTCATTTTTAATAGCTGCTGCATTTCATTTCTTTTCCCCATTTAAGTGTGTGCCAATCATATTCGTCATTTCAATGGAGTAAATTGCCCCTTTAATATAGGGGTTTAGTCTAAATTACAGTTTTAAAAGATTTAAGAATTAAGAATTTATTGTCAACATGACATCTGTTTTTCGTTTTTATTGTCACTTGTATGCAGCTACTAACTCTATCCATTTGCATGGTGTTCATAAACGAACATGAACACATAACAACATAAAATGGTATAACAACATTGTAGTCACACATTGTGTTGCAATTAAAAGAAACATAATTTTTTTCATAAATATATGTTAATATTATACACATATTAAAAGAAAAAAAATTGTTTGAGTTTATAATATAATTTCTTTTGAGAATAATGTGTACATTGTCACTACAAACTAACTGAACCCTAATCTAATTAGTTTTTTTTAAATGATGTTGCACCTTTTTAGTGATGTGGCATTTGCCACAGTAACATGCCACATCATTAAAAAAGTGCCATGTCAGCAAAAATAACTATATGGGTTAGGATTTAATAGATTTAAGAGTGACGAGGAAAATATGTTGCAAGTTGAGAGTAGTGATGACAAAGTGGTTAGTTGAGAGTGACAGCGGCTAACATATAATAGTTGAGAAATAACCATAAAAAAAACTCAAATGAAGACATTTAAAATCACAAACACATAGCCCGGTAACATAATAACACACATTGTATAGCTAAAATACCCTACATAATTGACAAAATTCAAATTATATTGCCTAGATATGATACAAACATGAAAGTTTAGGTATGTTGAGAGTAATCAAACTGGGAGTGTGAGGTAAGTGGCGATACGGAAGTTGATAGCGTAAAGGCATTTGACTTGGCCCATTAAAACAACTCATTAATTTAGACTATGTGTAGATGTTTGGCACCTCCTTCCAAATGCAGATTTTTGCATTCCAATCTCGTGCTCTTTACCAAACTCACGGGCGAGCCCTAGGCGCCCGCCTTTAGCACCCACGGTGTTGTGTTTAACACCCCAAGTGTTGATGAGGTCGGTGGCCTGGCACATGCTACACATTGTCTTGTGTTATCATCAAAATCAAAATATGCTAAGTGTGCCTTTGGTTCACGAAATTCAATAGAATTAATATCTAAATTATATTTCTAAATGTGTGTGGTTCCCGTAATTTATTAGAACTGAAATCTTATTTTCATTCTTATTTCTCAATGTGGTTTATTTTGAAAAGAATTAGAACTGGAATTGGAATTACAATTAAGTCTTCAAAAATTCTTCATCTAAATGAATTCGAAACCTTTTTAAAAAGGTGAAAAATCAAATGCACTAATTGGAATATGTGGGGTGATTGATTTTAATTTTTATATGATGGTTTTATCTCTCAAATTCATGATAGGGATGATTGATTTTAATTTTTTTTATGACAGTTTTATCACTCAAATTCATTACAAATATGAGAAATTTCATCTCATTAAGAAAATATACAAATCAAACATGCCTTAAAAATGCTTCTTCTTTTTTTATATTGACTTTTGTATTTAAATATCAAATCTAGCTTTGTTTAGATGCTACGCAATGGACATTGACAATCAGGACATACTTTACATTATTTTCATGTCACTATGTTTTACTTTCTTTATGTCAATGCCTTTCATCACTAGTAGCCCAACAAATACTTTGAAAACTTCTCTGATGTCAATGCCTTTTAGCTATGGTGGTTTACTTGTTTTCTTCTATAAAGCCATAAACACATTTATCCATAATAATAATAATAATAATAATAATAATAATAATAATAATAATAATAATAATAATAATAATAATAATAATGAAAGAATTGTAACCCCTTAGGTTTTTCCATTGATTGTGTCTCTATAAATAATACAACCATATCTCCTTACTTTTGGTAAGGGATAATCAACATTGAATTCAAAATACAAATTTACAATTTACTTAAGATAGACATTATCTATTACACCCCCGCAGTCGAAACGGGAGGTGAACGAAGATTGAGACTGGAGCGGAAGTCTTCAAACAGCACGCGTGGTAGACCTTTTGTAAATATGTCAGCAATCTGTAAACGTGTCGGGGTATGGAGAATCCGTATAGTACCTCTCTGAACCTGTTCGCGCACAAAGTGGATGTCAATCTCGATATGCTTAGTGCGTTGATGTTGAACTGGATTAGCGGACAAATAGATAGCACTAATGTTGTCGCAGTAAACCAATGTAGCGGTAGAGATAGGCTTGCGTAACTCAAGAAGCAGGTTTCGTAGCCAGCAAATTTCAGCGACAACGTTCGCAACAGCGCGATACTCAGCTTCAGCACTAGACCTGGATATAGTCGACTGGCGTTTGGAGGACCAGGATAGAAGAGTGGAACCCATGTATACACAGTAACCTGAAGTGGAGCGACGAGTGTCAGGGCAACCGGCCCAATCTGCATCTGTGTATGCCCGAAGAGAAATATTGTTGCATGCAGAGAGAGTGAGACCAAACGTAGCTGTGCCCTTGATATATCTTATAATGCGCTTCAAGGCGTGCCAGTGCTCGGTAGAGGGATTGTGCATGTGAATGCATATCTGCTGAACTGCATAACTGATATCTGGTCTAGTGAATGTAAGATATTGGAGAGCGCCAGCTAAACTTCTGTAGAGTGTGGGGTTATCAAAAGGAGCACTTGTGGTGGCGCTGAGTTTTGGTTTAGAATCAACTGGAGTGGCGACTGGGTTACAAGATTCCATACCTGCACGACTGACAATATCTAAAGCATAAGATTGTTGAGATAAAAACATGTTGTTTCCAGAGCGTGTGACAGAAATGCCCAAGAAATAACTGAGAGGTCCAAGATCTTTCATAGCAAATTCAGCCGCGAGGCTGCCCATGAGTTTCACCCGTAAATCATCAGATGAAGTGGTGAGAATGATGTCATCCACATATATGAGTAAATATGCAACATCACCCCCGTAATGGTATGTGAAAAGAGAGTTGTCACATTTGCTCTGCTGAAAACCAATAGATGTGACAAAATCCGTGAAGCGTTGATACCAAGCCCGGGGTGCCTGCTTAAGTCCGTAAAGGGACTTTTTGAGGCGACATACGTGGTCTGGAAAATCCCTGTGACGAAAACCTGCAGGCTGGTGCATATACACCGTCTCAGTGAGATTGCCATGAAGAAAGGCATTGGTAACATCCAGCTGATGAATGGACCAAGATTGAGACAAAGCTAATGTTAGTACTGTCCGAATAGTAGCCGGTTTAACTACCGGACTGAATGTCTCTCCACAGTCAATACCCACTTCCTGATTTCTACCATCACATACCAATCGAGCCTTGTATCGTTCAAGAGTGCCATCAGACCTGTATTTGTGGCGAAAGAGCCACATACTACGAATAACATGCATGTCAGTAGTCCTCGGGACAAGTTCCCAAGTCTTGTTTTTAATTAAGGCATTAAATTCGTTTTGCATGGCGTTATGCCACTCCGGATTGGACAGGGCGGCAATGGGATTTTTTGGAAGAGGGGAAATAGTGGTGGTGGAGAGGTTAAATATTTGTTTAGGTTTAGATATGCCGGACATGGCGCGGGTAGTCATGGTGCGAGTAGGAGGTGGTGGAGGGTTAGGTATCGGGCTTAAGGGAGGTGAGGAGTATTGAATAATGGGCTGTGGGGACGGGTATGAAGGCTGGTGAAGGGGGCCGGTTTGTGTGTCAAGAGGCGGCAGTGGGTTAGGAGTCTGTTGGGCCGAGTGCGGAGAGGTTGTGGGCGGGGAGTTGGGCTGGGTTTGTGAGAGTGGGTTTGTAGGTATATGGGCCTGGGATGGGCCGGAAGGTTGGGAGGGCGATGGTGAGTGTGGTGCGGTCAGTGTATGTGGGAGTAGGAGGGTTGGATGGGGTGGGTCGTCTAGAAAGGAATATGTGTGATGGGTGGGTTTGTGGTGTCTGGCAAATGGGAAAATGGTTTCGTCAAATATGACGTGTCGGTTAATTGTGATTGTGCGGGTCTTAAGGTCAAGGCATTTGTATCCACGATGGTTAGGTGGGTACCCAAGAAAGACGCAAGGGTATGATCGGTAGGCTAGTTTATGGATAGTAGTGTGGGGAATAAGTGGGTAACAAATGCATCCAAACACACGTAAATGATCGTATGTGGGGAGACATTTGTATAGTCTTTGAGTAGGGGTTTGGAAGTTGTGGATTTTGGTGGGAATAATGTTTAGGAGGTATGTGGTGGTTTCGAGGGCATGGTGCCAGTAGGTGTTGGGGGTTGAGGAGTGGGCAAGGATAGTTCTCATAAGGTTGTTAATGGTGCGGATTTTGCGTTCCGCTTTGCCATTTTGTGAGGAGGTGTGAGGGCAGGAGAAACGGAAGTGCATGCCATTTTGGGTGCAAAAATTGTGAAATTGTTTGTTGGCATATTCACGACCGTTGTCACATTGAAGTTGTTTTATTTTCAGGTTAAATTGTGTTTGAACAAAATTAGTGAATTTCGTAAACATGGCAAACACATCAGATTTATTGGCTATGGGGTAGGTCCAAAGGTAATTGGTAAAGTCATCTAAAAAGAGAACATAATAACGGTGACCCCCGTTCGAAACAACGGGAGAAGTCCAAACATCACTGTGCACTAGATCAAATGGCATAAACGTACTTGTATTAGAATTAAGAAAAGGGAGTTTAGTATGTTTCCCAAAAATACAAGCACTGCAAGTTTTATTTTTCAAAGAACTACAAGAAATTAAACTAGAAGATTTTAAACTTTGCAAAATGGCGGGGCCAGGGTGGCCAAGCCGTTGATGCCAAATGTCTTGAGTGAGTGCAGCATAAGTGGATGCAGTGGAGAGGTTGGTGATGTTGGACGGGCTGAGAGTGTAGAGATCTCCCGAGCTATTGCACCGTAGGATAGGTTTCCTGGTCTTGAGGTCCTTCACAGTAAAACCATAAGGATCAAATTCAACGGTTAGTTGGTTATCAGTGGTAAAACGACGCACAGAAATAAGGTTTTTAACTAGGTGGGGTGCGTAAAGGACATTATTTAATTTAAAAGGTGGGAATGGTGGTGGTAAGGTAATATTGCCCTGTCCTAAAACCGGAATGGTTTTGCCATTGCCAACAATAATGTTACGAATAATGTCAGAATTAAAAATAGACGAGAACATATCACGTTGAGGAGACATTGTACCTGACGCGCCGGTGTCCATGGTCCATGAGGGGTCATTGTGATGTAGTGCCAAGTTGTATAAAGCCTGTGCGATATCAGTGGGTGAATGGGTAGTAGTGTATGATTGGGCCGCATTGGAGGATGAGGGTTTGGGGCCCAGAAGGCCTTGGCCGGGAGATGGATTCTGGTTAGTGGGCTGGGACGAGTTGTGGTGAGGCTGTGGGGAGTAGTTGGATGAAGTATACGGGCTGGATGGATAAGGACATGGCGGGGCAGGCCAATTAGCCCAGGGAGATGAAGTGTGATAGTTGGGCTGCGAATTGGGCCAAGGGGCGGACTGGTTTGGATGCTGCGAATTGGGCCAAGGGGTGGGCCAGAAGTTGGGTTGGTAGTAGTGGGGTTGTTGGTAGCGGCCTCTCCCGTATGACTGACGTCCGCGTCCGCGGCCACGGCCACGTCCGCGTGTACGGGAGTCGGTTTGGCGGTCATAGGAGTTGGGTGGAGTGGTGCGATTTTCACGGGGCGGTTGGTTGTGTGAGTTGGTGGTGGTGTGGAGGGCGGTACCGGATGCTTGGGCGGATAGTTTGGCTTGGTTGGCTTTGGTGTCTTCATGTTGGCAAAGACGAGACCGAACGGTATAGAAATCTGGTAGTGGGTGTGTGTTTTGTAGGATGAGGGATAGGCTTTCATAGGGTTCGGTTAGGCCATTGAGGATTTGTAAGACACATTGGTTTTCGGTGATCGGGGATTCAAGGCTTTTTAGTTGGTCAAAGAGGAGTTTCATAGTTTGACAATAAGCGGACATGTCCGCAAATTGTTCCAAGCGGGTGTTGAAGAATTTGTTTTGGATTGAAAGGAGACGGGTGGCTTGGTTATCTAAGAAAAGGTTTTTAAGGCGGACCCAAGCATCATAGGCACTAGTGTTGGAGACCATTATGGTATGGACAAGGTCTTGGGTGATTGTACCATAGATCCATTGTAGGACAATGGCATCGATGCGTTCCCAAGAGGCTAAAGGGGCGGGTGGTACGGCTGTTTCGGTAGTGGAAGAGGAGGACGTGACTGTTTGGCGAGGTTGGAGGTGTTCATAGACCTCGTAAGCTTTGCAATGGAGAATAAAGAGTTCGGCCCATGTGTTGTAATGTTCGGTTTGACGGTCTAGGATGATAGGGATAAAGTTTTTGATGTTAGTGACGGTGATTGCGGGGTGTATGGAGTGAGAAGACATAATGTGTGGGAAGAAGATGTACGGCAGAAGCACAGAAAAGAAGAAGAATCGCTGCAGAAGGGCTGCGATTGGGGTAAGGTGGCGGCAAGGGTGAAAGGGTGGGTTAGGCACTTGATACCATGAAAGAATTGTAACCCCTTAGGTTTTTCCATTGATTGTGTCTCTATAAATAATACAACCATATCTCCTTACTTTTGGTAAGGGATAATCAACATTGAATTCAAAATACAAATTTACAATTTACTTAAGATAGACATTATCTATTAAATAATAATAATAATTATATTTTTGACTGACTTTTTATGTTATAAATAAAGTTTTTTTTTTCACTTTTTCATGTGTTCCAGATTTATTTTTCCCGTAAATTGAAATGGATATTTGGTAGACATACTTGTTAAAAATACATAAACGATCAATAAACCTTTTAAAAGATTAATGTGGTTTTGTGCTGCAATTGGCACAAGATCTAGGAGAACCAACCCAACGGAAAAGGATCGTTCACACAGTGAGTATACTCACCTCTTGGGTGCTTTGGCAAGCATGAAATGCTAAAGTCTTTAATGGTGTAGTCCAATTCGCTTTCAAAATCGTGCAGAGTAAAGGAGACTTCGTTTGACTGGTTAAAACATAGAACAAGAATGCCTGGTGTGGGTGGGGCATGTACAATCTAAACATGTGACGGACTAAGGTCTGTATTGTTGGTTTAGGAATAGTGTATGCTATAATATTGCTCTATGTTTGTGATCCCCTCTCATTTAAGGAAGGAAAAGAAGAGAAAATAAAGTAAAGGGAATGAAACCTTTGTTCCAGAGTTTTTTTAGAGTGAAAGGAAATGAGAGGACGGGTGTTCCATAGTTTTTTTAAAGAGAGAAAAGAAAAAAAAAATGAGGGAAATGAAGAGAAAAACAGTCTTATTTTCATTCTCTCAATTTGAAGAGATTTTGAGAGAAAAGAAAATAAGAGGAAAAAAAAGGGGAAAAGAAAAAAAAGGGAGGGGAGGTATTTTGTTTCCTTTTTTTTAATCTTTTCTCCTTAAATAAACTCAGGAACATAGCGTTAAAGCTACTTACTTGGGGGTATTTGTGAGTTGATTAATAAAGGAAGGATTCATTTTACTGTTAAAAAAATTAATGTGGTTTTGTTGTTTCTGAGTTTTTGTTTGTAAAACATTGATTACTTTGTGTGTGTGTGTGTGGGGGGGGGGGGGGATTGTTACTCTCATGGCCTACGTGTTGTGGACATGACGTCTATGTGGTGCTTTAAAGCACTATGTGACTTTATTTCACACTTTCCAGCCTTATTGTTAAAGTTCCTGTCAACGTGGCGCCTATTGGTGCAATAGCTACTGAGCATGGTTTCTTAAAAATTTCTACACCGAAAATGAGCAAATTGTCGTGCATTATGGCGTTGGTACTCGTGATGGGCCGTGTTAATCATTTCATCCTCTGTTAGCACCTCCTCGTCGTTATCGTCTCGATAAAGACTATCTCAAATCTTATTGACGATTCTCGAATATCCCTAAACTTTCACCCACATGTTAATGAAATTATGCAAGAAAATGTGTTCTAAAACGACAACCCCTCATCATCTCTAGTTTCACGCTAGTTAGGGGCTGTTTGGTAGCCTCTTAATGAGGCTCTTAACCATTCAGTGCTGAATGATTTAGCATTCAGCGCGTTTGTTTCAGCCTCTGAATGGAATGGTTAAGATTGAATCATTAAGACTTAGGATGTTGCTGAACCATTAAGCACTGAATCATTAAGCACTGATCTAGGCTGAACCTTAATGAAACTCTCATACCAATGTGGGACAAGAAAACTAACCATTAAGAGGCCCAACTTAATGATTCAGCACTTAACCATACAGACCTCTTAACCATTCAGACCTCTTAATAATTCAGCACTTAATCAACCAAACAGCCCCTTAGTTTAAAACTTAGTTGGATTAAAAAAAAAAACAAACTTTTGAACATGATCATAGATAACAAATGAGTTCTAAGAAATTCTTTAATGAGAGATCAGGTATGTATCCATAGCCAACGACGGTTGGTGGGATGATAGGTTAAAGGTATATATGGGGACTATCAAGTGGCGAAGCTTGGTTTTGGAATCGGCGGGGGCCGAACTCAATTTTTTTTTATCGGTAGTGGAAAATCGGCGGGGGCCGGACTCAACCCGGACTCAATTTACCTACGAAAATCGCAAATTTCCACTACTGCGCCAAAATATACTTCGCCCACTATGAGAGAGAGGTAGGAACGAGTTAGGGAGTCGGCGTAGAGGGATAGTGGGTGTCCGTAATGGAGGTGCTCTAGCAAGCGAACAAAATCTTAAGGGTGTACCACAACATTTGAATATCTCATGCTTGAATCAAGTTTTCATTGGTGTTCAATCACTAACCGTCATCTGCTCATTGTAAAATTTGTTTCACCGGATCTCATTGATAAGTATGATATTTGTTGAAACTTAATCCTAGAAGCTTGTATGAGATGAAAGTTGAAGAACGATAGTTAAAGTTTTATTTAGTTAGAATTAAATCAATAGTTTAATGTTTAGAATTATCTTAAATTTGATTAGTAGAGATAATAATATATGAGTTAGTATTAGGTTATATAAGATATAAGTATTTAAGTATGATTAATACATTTATTTTAGTATAAAAAGGGGTCTAAGGTAATTGTTTTTATTTGTCTCGTTTTCATTGTAAGTTCGTTTTGTTTAAATAACAAAGGGTCAGAGGTTCGTCTTCTAAATATCTTGTGTTTGTGTTTGATTTAATTATCTGTACCAACAATATCGTTGTAGTAACGAGGTCTAATAAGTTATCCTGTAAGTAATTCTCATAACTATAAGAGTATAAGACCATGTGTAATGGTATCCAAATTGGGGTGTTTTCTTCCAAATTCACGCCCCCATCCAAATTGAACATCGCCCCTCCAAGTTTGTGGGGGCGTTTTTTTGCCTTCCATCAAAATTTTCGCAGCGTTATTTTGTTGGATGGGCCAATCATGTTGCATTACGTATAGACAAGAATTATACAAATTAAATTTAAGGGCTTACCTCAGTCATTTTGGTCTTAAATTTACGTATGTTTTAATTTTTGGATTGTAGCATGATTAATGGTGGTCTTGAGTTGATAATAACTCAATGACTGTATTTTTCTACTATAGTTTAAATTTTAAAACTTGATGAGTGTTTAACTTAGCCAAACTTACTTAATACTCATCACAAATGGTTATTCGGCCAAGTGGGATAATATAGGACTCACATAAATAAGATGGTCTCAATCATTTAATTAACTTTGCCAAAATGATTACTCGGCTAAGTGGGAGAATGTTGGAAATAACATGTTAATGTGGCCTTACGGATCATTTGAGTAACGTTACCAATATGACATAACTATTGTAACCCTTTTCCTTAATATCATTTCCATTTTGCAATAGTACACATGTATAAGACAATGTAATGATAAAATTGTTGTCTTATGATTGGTTCATTTTGAGTTTCTTATTTCATTTTTTAAGAACAAAACAAGGGGATGGGAGTACAACTAATGCACATAATTGAAAGAGACTAACATTTGCTTGTATTAAAGTCATACTTTTACTTAGTTACTCAATAAGTGTTCATGTTTTGGTTACATATTATTTCCGTCAGGTAATGTTGTTGTTCACCTATTAAAAGTATTAAGGATTGATAGAACATTAAAGGTTTATTTTATTTTTTTTTAGGGAAAGTCTTTTTTTTAGGAAGGACTTTACCTTGAGTTTGTGCTTTACCACAATTAGGGGAGATGATTTTTTACTGCCGATATTGTTAGAACAAGGTCTTGATGCTAATGTGTTCGACAGCAATGGTAGAACAACATTGGTTTGTTCATTAAAATACACTAAAGGAAAAAGATTTCATACAGTTACAGTCTCTATTCATCCTAATGCATATTCTCATTTTGTTTTCGTTAGAAACCCGAAATGAATGGTTGTCCGTAATGGACATCACAATTGGATCAGATATCAGACGGGACACCCGCCGCAACGCGCGGGCATTCCCACTAGTTCAGTATAGAGAAAGAGAGAGTGGTGAGGGGTTTAGAGAGAGAGGGCTTGGAATTTTTTACCTTACCACTACACCCCATCCTAATTTGAATCACTTAATGGCCTCACATGCCACGTGTCAATTAATGCCCCTTAGACCATATGTTGTGGGAAGATGATTGGGGCGTTATTGGGGCTAAAAACGCCCCTAGGTTATTTGCACACCGCCCCCTTGAGGTTATTTGGGCGTTTTTGGTGAGGGGTGAAAAATTCCACCGCGTTATCTTAAATCTTTTGGCCAATCAAATTCCATTCCTTTTGTGTGGACCAATCAGAAACAAGCCACAATGATTGAATGCTCCATGAAAATTTTCACCTCCCACTACACCCTCATCCTAATTTCAATCCATTAATGGACCCAAATGCCACATTTCGATTAATACCCATACAAAGTAAAAATTTTCACCTTCAACTACACATGTTCTTAGCCCATGAAATTTTCATATGGTCTAAAATTAGATAAGTAAAAATCTAGTATGAGCCAATCACATAAAAATAAATTGTTACTGGACACCCTACGAAATCATAATGAAACTATCCTTTTCAATTGGATCATCACTAACCAACTAATTGTTGTTCAACACCTAACTAATCCCGACTTTTCCACTTCATGGAATCTTTTTAAATATTAAGCATTCTTTCTTCTCGTAAGTTAAATAGTAACGAAACGATTTGATGGACGCCCGTCGATTTCGGACGATTTGTTTTATTTTAATGTTGAAAGTTGAATAAAAGCAAACCTTTTATAACATGGATGGAAAGGGGAAATTAGTGTTTACGCAAATCGTTTTTAAATCAAATGATTAAATTTAAAGCAATGCTTATAAGGGGAGGGTTATCTTGAGAACGCTAAATATTGTGAGAACCGTGAGAACAAGTAAAAATATCAATCAAAATCAATTTTTTTTAATTCAAACCTCATTATAATCAAAATACAACATTAATAAATGAATTTTCTTTCCAAATAATAAATCTTTTCTTGCAAAAACACTTTCAAATTAACTTTTTACACATGTGTAAATGAAACAGTTTACACATGTATAAACAGTAAATTTACACATGTGTAAAAACAATTTATTTTCGTATATGTTTGAATTTTTACGCATAAATTGTGTTTTTTGGATTGTATTTTAGTAATAAAGATAAGTATAAAAAGAAATTTTGAATTTGAATGGTTTTAGATGCCGTTCTCACGGTTCGCACGAAATATAGGTGTTCTCAAATTATAACATGGATGGAAAGGGGAAATTAGTGTTTACGCAAATCGTTTTTAAATCAAATGATTAAATTTAAAGCAATGCTTATAATATGTCACATGTTCGTTTTTTGTGTTTAACGTTATCATATAGGAATAGAAAAAGAGACGTGACGCTAACTGTTGATTTGCTACGGGCTCAAACAATAATTTGGGATTTTTCTCTTATTTTGGAATATAACTCTAAATCGGTCTCATGCTTGTCAAGTAGTTAAATTGGGTTCGAAGATATGGTGTAAGCATTCAATAGAGTACCATTGGAGGACAATAGTATTGGTGTCTATGTTGATGTTGGTTATGAACAGAATAACAAGCAATGACTAACTACAACCAGCAATATTGTGTCTTCTTAGGTGACAATCTACTCTCAAAGTTCTATCAAACATCAACCCACTTTTTACATGATTTTTTTTTTTTCGTTTTTAGTGGCACGGTAGGTTTATTTTGTGCAAATGGGGTGTGTGAGACACTGATTTGTGGTTTTGGTGTAACCGCAACCTTATGTTGCGGTTTATGCTCATGTGACACGATATTGATGGAGCATTGGATTATAATAAGATGTCTTCCTTTTGAAACCGCAACCTCAACTTGCGGGTTTCTGCCACCTTTTGTCCAACTTAGCATAAACCGCAACCTGAGGTTGCGGTTACACCAAAAACCAAAATCAATGTCTGACACATACCAAATGCGCAAAAAAATCGTACCGTAGCACCAAAAAATGAAAAAAATAATAATTTCTTTTTACATGCACCTCAAATGCTCAATCTATTTTCAAGAATCTAAAACCAAATTAAAAATTTGTAGTACTTTTTATATAAATATATTACCTGTAATACCGACGCACTGTTAGTCTGTTAGGATTGACCAATTTTATATTCATACCCAGCTGTAAATCTTGGCTCATTATCCATAAGGTATTTATCGGATAGTTACCTATCAGGTATCGAGTATACCCATTGAAATTTTCATGTATACATAATTTTACTTTCCTATATAATTTTATGTTTTAAAAATTTATTCAATATGGTAACTATGATAAATAACTTACTTATTATCATTACCCTAATAATATTTGAAATAGTTTAAATATAATTATGTCATCAAAGTACACATATTTCAAAAGAAAAAAAAACATTTTTTAAATAATAAAGCTATTAGAATGAAACATTACCAAACAATAGGTAAGGGGTAATAAGTATAAGAGAAAATTGTAGTTTTCGTCTCTGTGGTTTGTCTAAACTAACAGGTTCAGCCCAGGCTTAACACCCTGAGTACCCGTGGTTTCATTTTCTAACACTTTACGTCCCTCGAGCTAACGTTCGTCACCTCTGCCATTACATCACCCTCACGTGCACATCTTGTGAGGGGTATTATTGTCATTTTGCCCATTTATTAATGTTCATAAGTCTGATATCATCTTCCCCAACTTGATTTCTTCCCCATTTTGCTTTCTAAAACCTAATGTCGAATTCGAGGGATAGCAGATCATCAATGTCTAATTCGAGCTCCAATTATCATCGACGAGTTGAAAGATGGACTGATGTTCCTCCAATTTGCAGATGTGGGTCTGAAACACAGATTCGAACATCATGGACTGAAGCAAACCTCGGTCGAAGGTTTCACTGTTGTGTAAGTGGATGTGGGTTTGTGACATAGGCAGAGGGTCAAGTTAGTGAAGGGAATTCCAAGGTCATCAACAAATTACTCAAAAATTTGAACAAACAACAACAATTAGCAAAAGTAAGAGGTTATGAGGCAAGGAAGATGAGGATTATGCTTGTTTTTAGTTGGTTGTACGTCATTTATAGTTGGTTAATGTAGCTGTATGCATTCTATTCTTGTAATAACTTTGATTTATGAATGAAATGAAAATGATGTTCAGACAAGTTCTTAAACATTGCATACATTTGACTGATAGCAAATGACCCATTTGACTAATAACTCAAACTGTAATATAATGACCCATTTGACTGAAACAAATTGTGTTTAAACCTGTTCATGAAACAAATGTCCATAAAACTGTCAACATATATTTGACCCATTTGACTGACCCATTTGCACATTAACATGCATACATTCAGTTAACAAATGACCATAAAACTGCACATTAACCTGACCCATTTGCACATTCATTCAATAGAAGCATAAACATGACAATTAAACATTGTTCACCATAAAAAGAAACATAATCAGTTTAAAACTTCATAATATTACTCTCCTCAGACCCTACCATAGCTATGCTATTAATGGGATATACTGAGTATGATGATGAATCTTAAAACAACATCACCAGACTAAATCTTGAGGTGCTGACTGTGAGCACTGTTGTTCTTGGTCAACTTCTTTATCAACAACATAATCAGAGTCCTGACTATCATCCTGTTCTTGGTCATCTACCATATTGTCATCCTATTTTGTATCAACTGAATTGACCAAAGACTTAACCAAAGTAATAGAGTCATTGGCATCAATGTCATCAATGGTTGTTTTCCCCTTAACCTGATCAAGTAGATCTTCAAATTTAGAATCGGAATCTAAATCAGGTTGGCCTACAGGATCATTACATTCAACCACTACTGCTTGTTGTTGCTTCTACCTTTCTTCATGTTCAATCATAAAAGTATTAATCTTTGATCACCAATGTTGCACATATACCTCCATGACCTATACTTTGAAGCCAATGAACAAAACCTTTCAACAGAGTCATTTGTAGCCAATACCCTTAATACAGTGTCTAAATCGCCATCAGGTAATCTAAAATGATAATAAAACACCATGTCACAGGGATAACCTACTGTTTTAGTCATCTCAACTAACACATCTATTACAAAATCAACAGTACAACAACAGTCTATATAGCAAGACTTGCCATTAACATACTTTCTACTAGGACTATTTATAAACTCACCACCATGAATCAACTTAATTGTAAACAATGTATTATCCTCAGCTACAAATAAATAAAAAACGAAATCAGTTTAACACCATGAATCATCCATAACGATGGTAAAAAAATTAGGGTTTTAATATACTTATAGTAAATTTCGAATGGGTCGTAAACAACGGCTGGTTCTCGAATCATCCATAACGATGCCCACATTGCAAGAAATTGATGTCTGATTATTGATTGAAGATTAGGGTTTAATATTCAATGGATTGGAGGGAAATGTGATAAAGATCAGGGACGAATTGAGGTTTTTTGTTTTTTTTTTAACTTGATAAACGTTTATAAAGGGACAAAATGACAATAATACCCCTCACGTGAGGTGCACGTGAGGGTGATGTAATGGCAGATGGACGGACGTTAGCTCGAGGAATGTAAAGTGTTAGAAAATGAAACCACAGGTACTCAGGGTGTTAAGTCTGAGCTGAACCTGTTAGTTTAGTTGATCTCTTGTATTAAATAATAATACTTACAGTTCTTTCTTTTTATTTAATATTTATTTTCTTAGCTATTATTTTATTTTTCACCTATTAAAAATTAGTTTTATTTTTTTATTGATCCAACACAGTGAAATAAACAATCTCTACCTTAATAATAATAAAAAAACAAAGTAAAATGCTATAATAAGTAAATGATACACATTAAAATTCATTTTTATAGATATGTGTAGACGAGTATATATATGTCAACCGATTACATTTTATCCAACTCATAAAATATATAAGTTTTTAAATATATATAAAATTAAATTCCATTTATTTAACCCATGTAATACACTGTTTTCTAACCTTATTCTATGTATATACAATTTTCTATTTATTCAACCGCAATAAATAGTTTCTATACATACACATATATATAACCATACACCTTAATAAAATGGTAAAACTCAATAAAAGTTAAATTTTATGTAAAGAAAATATTTTGTCTTGTTTTCTTTTGAAGTGTGCGCATGAATTGGTTCAAAAACCGAAATCAGCTTTTCAAGCCGGTCTTTCAAACCGACCAAACTAGGACTGAACGGAACATAATCGGTTTCAACCAAAAAAATTGTTATGGAAGGAACCGGTCAAACCTTAATCCGGTTCGGGTTAAAAAAACGTTTTGTTCACCTCTAAATCACATGCACACACATATTTTCTTTATTTTATTTAATTTTCAGTTATAACCAGAACACTTATGTGAAATGATAGTTTATTTAATGCCCGATGTCTACGTGTCAATAACGTGACTTTTTAATAGTGACGTGTAAGTTAAAACCAATACACCTAGAGTTATTGTTATATCATATGCTAGAAACTCTTAAATGAAAACGGGAAACAAACATCACTTTTGTATCCTAAACTAATATAAATTTCAAATTCAAATATTTATTATTGTTGTTATGACAAATGGAGTCTAAGTTTCTAGAATTACTCCGTTAATTTGACATTAATTAATGGATTTGGTATAAAGTATATTACTATAATGATTAGATTAGCGAAAGAGGTAACCGCTACAGCAAAAAAGTCATGAACCGAAATGGAAATGCCTAAAAGTTAGAATTAGAATCGCAATTGGAATCGTCAAATCCCTCGACAAGATTCCATGCAACATCTTCTAGTTCTAGATGATGTCATCGATTTAATTTTCACCCCCAAGGTCAAACACGCTTATTACACAAAGAGATCGACGATATTCCATGAAATAAAATACATTTGGTTCGGAAAAAAGTTACAAACTAATAAAAACTAGCGGGTTTACCCGCACGTTTACGACATAAGCCAAAATATAAAGCCAAACTCTCTAATAGAACAAGAACAAGCAGACCTAATCTACCAATATAAGTTGCCTCCACTAAATCAAGCCATAGGTTCAATTTCTTGCCCAGCAAGTGCATGAATTGACAATTCAATAAGGCCATTTTTAGGGTGGGCGGGGTGGTCCTGGCCACCCTATGATGGCCGTGATGGTCACGAACATCGTCCTGCCAGCTCAATCACGCTCGCGAACAAATTATATTGTGATATGCATCACACTCGCTAGTTATCAGCTAGCCATTAGCCAACGGTCAAATACATTAAAAAAAAACCCAAAAATTAATTACCCCCACTATTAATACACATAATTACCCTATTTTTTTATACACATTCAAAAAATTCTTCTCACCTTCACAAAAATATCATACAATTCTTCTCATCTTAACATCCTATAAACTCAACTAACAATCCACACACTATAAAGGGGTTGTTCCACATACACATGAATATGACATGGATAAATGTATGGAGTAAATTAGGCATGTTTACTATGGTAAAAACATGAAACTTTTTGTTGCGATAGACATGTCATCGTTTGATCTCTTAACGGGTCAGATGGGAAAAGAGAAAAAATGAAATTGGGAAAATGGAAAATGAGTCCGCAACAGGTTGAAAGTCATCATAATTATATTTTTAATACATACAAGCTACCAAACCGACAAACTATAAGTCATTGTAATAGTATATATTTTACTGGTAAGCGATCTTTCAGGCCAACCCAACTCGAGTCAGTGTGCGCTACCCAACCGACCCATTTTGCGAAGTCTAGTATTACAGGCGTGGAGCTTTTACCCGTGGAGAAACTAAACGGGCTACTGTCTTCTTGCTTGATTTGTGACTGTTGTGAGGAATTTTTTAGTATGGATTATTGCCGGCTAACGAGACAACGTTTGGATTATTAAAATCCAATTCCCCTATTTAGAAAAATATGTTAGTTTGCCAAAAACATGTGTAACGTATTACCCATGAGCTAGTGATCTAGTGGACTGATATTTGCTTCAATAAAAATTGTTAGAGTTAAAATTTTTGCAAATGTAAGATTAGTTAATGTTTAGGTGCAGCCAAGCCCGAAAAATGTGTCCCTTTTGCTTATAAGTTTATAAAGTTTTAAATGGGCTTAAATATAAGTTTTTAAGTTTTAAATGAGTTATATATTAAAACTAGGGTATTATATCACCGTTTCGCTGCGGAGGACAGACAACGCATATAGATTTATATAGCTTCATAAGTTACAAATGTTTATGAAAAAATATAGCAACATAATCTAATGCTTCCAATCAAGAGGGTGAAAAGACGAAGGCAATATAAAGCAAAAAAAAAAAAGAAAAAAAAAACAGTATGGCAGTAAAGGGTGAGAATCGAACTAACCTCTACTTAGTAATTATAGATTATTGCAAACTAATGAAACAACCCATCAACTTACACTACAGAAAAAGAAATAAAAAGAACAAACAGAAAAACTCGAACCAAGGCTCAAAAGTTTGAAAACGAACGTGTTTACTATTGCACTATATCGGTGCCAAGATACAGTTTTTAGTTTTAGGGGAATTGGATTTTTAATAATTCAAACTTTGTCCTGTTGATGGGCAATAATCTATAATTAAGAAATTCTCCACAACAATCTCAACTTTCAAAGTATTTCCTCCAATGAGCTTTTGTTAGCTGAGAACTAACCTAGTTAGTGGATGCTGACGTAGACACTGACATGAGATGTTGATGCTAACATGGATGTTGACGTGGACACCGACACGACATGCCAGCCATGGTAGTATCAACTAATTGGGTTAGTTCTTGGTTAACAATAGCTAATTGAAGGAAAATATTTTGAAAGTTGAGACTCTTGTGAAGTTTCTTAAGTTCAGATTATTGCCGGCCAACGAAACAAAATTTGAATTACTAAAATCCAATTATTTTTAGTTTTATAAACATGTATAACGTATATAAAGGAAAACGTACGTTGGCAGAGAGTCTTTCTCATATGTTGGTTAAAAAAGTGTGAGCCATATAATTGAAGGAGTTGTAGTTGAATTAAAATATTTAATAACTTGTTAAAGAACAATCAACTCGTTTGACACAGCTCGTGATTGAATACTCGGTTTCAAACGTGATCGGGTTAGACACAAATATAACTACTATATCTCGTGGTAGAGCTTATAAATTTAACATTTCGAATCATGAGATTATAATGTAATAACGTTATTCTTGAAAGAAAAGTCATCACCAGTTTCTAGAAAAATAAAGATCTCGCTTGACTTTCAAAAATCAAATTGACTTGCATTATTTTCAACAGTTTTCGTTCACGGTAATATTCCTTTAATTAGCATTTTCCCAACCAACTTAAGACAAACGGACCGTGGGTAGAGTAAATATATCTTTTTGGAACGATGGTAAAGTAAACATGTCATGTCATGTACCAAACTATCACATATATGATAGAAAACATGTTTTCTTTCTAATAATTTGAAAAAATTGGGCCAAAGAGAAAGATCTATTGACCGGCAAAGAGAGTCTCGAACTCGGGAGCTGCAGTATATGAATGAAGGTTGAATGCATGTACACTGACTAGTTGAACTCTTTACATTTTTATTTGTAATCTAGTTTACCGTGTGTTTTTTTTTTAACGACCAACGAATCAATTCCGAGCACTCTCGGGCACCCTTTTGGCGAATCAGGTACTCGAGAGTACCCGGGCCACCAATTGCCACCAATTCCCGGGAAAACACGACCACTCACCCGCCCGAAGGCACGACGGTGAAATAGTCGGTAAAACCGGTCGGGATCAGGACTCGAACCCAAGCCAATGGCCGGGTCATCCCTCATTTCCCATCCACCAATATCCTCCAAATGTAGCTAGTGGGAATTGAACCCAAGCCTCCCATAAGAAACTTTAGGCCCTCAACCAACTAGGCTACAAGTGTTGGACTTAGTTTACCGTGTTTATAGAGACAAAAAAACGACTATATGAAAACAAATAAAATGAATGAAAGTTAGTGAAATCCACATGGCTAGGTCTGATTGGAATTGAACCCAAGCCTCCCATAAGAAACTTTAGGCCCTCAACCAACTAGGCTACAAGTGTTGGACTTAGTTTACCGTGTTTATAGAGACAAAAAAACGACTATATGAAAACAAATAAAATGAATGAAAGTTAGTGAAATCCACATGGCTAGGTCTGATTGGATCCATCGACCACGTGGACTAATTAGACAAAACTATTGTACAAGTCCTTGTAAAATCTATGTTAGACTTTGGTGGCCCGGGTATTCTCGAGTACCTGATTCGCCAAAAGGATGCCCGAGAGTGCTCGGAAATTGATTCGTTGGCCGTTCAAAAAAAATAAAAAATAAAAAAAAATCTATGTTAGACCATGTGTAGTGGACCTTACATTTAAAGTTCTAAATGGGGCAAATTGGGACACGTGACATCCCAGTCAGCATGAAGACCTTAAAAGAAAATAGGGTGTAGTAGGGGCTTTAAATTTAAATCCCTATTATTTAAAAAAAAAATCTGAAAACATCTCAACCATCTAACCTTCTTCTTTTTTCTTCCTCTTCTTCATCTCTCACACACACAAAACAACCCCCCCCCCCCCCCCCCCCCCACACACACACACACCGATCACTATCACCAGTTCACCACCACCACCACCAGCACCGTACACCTTCTTCTTCTTCTTCTCTCTCTCTCTCTCTCTCTCTCTCTCTCTCTCTCTCTCTCTCGTGATTGGTGGGGGAAATGAGTTCTGGCGTTAAAAATTTAACGCCGTTGGCATGTTTTGATCATTTAGCACCCACGGGGGCCGTGTGCCGGGCGCTAACCGGCGCTAAAACCCATTTAAGGCCCCAAATCGGGCCCCACTACACCCGGTCTTATATAATTGTGAACGTAAACATTGAGTACAATTCTCGACTATATATTATAAATCAAACTAGCCGGATTAGGTCAGATAGTCGGGCCACTCAAGACAATTCGGTTTCGGCTGTTCAAAATTTTGGCTTGCATTAAGTTTTTTAGATATTAACTACAATTTATTATCGTAATACATACATTGATGGTTCAAAGTCTCATAACATTAGGTGAAACTTTAAGCTGTCAAATCACTGAACCTAAACCGTTGAACCAACTTATTTGCTTCGAATACGTGTGGCGCCGGTTCGAATCTGACGGGCGGCGAGGTTTTACCGAGTTCTATAACACTGTCGTGCCTTCGGGCGGGTGGGGCTTGGGTTTCCGCGCATCGGGAGAAGGCGGGGGCTGCTGTCGTGCCTTCGGGCGGGTGGGGCTTGGGCACAGCGCCCCGCAAGGGTGGTTGCCACACAGTTGTTCGCCGATAAAAAAAAACTTATTTGCTTCGATTTAAACAGTTAATTCTGATTTTATGGGTTTATTTAAACCGGTTCTAAAATCTAAATCAACTAAAACATGATAAAGAAAATGTTAATAGCTAAAAATCCATGGGCGTTTTCTCATAGTTGGTGAGAAAAGTCTTTATACACAACATATCTTTTGCACTTTGCAAAAAGACTCTTTCCATGACATAATAATCTACAGCCTTGTTAGCCATAATATTCACACGGATCCATTGGTTAAACAATAATATTTAGTCAACATGTTTTAATTATTAACCCAAAATAGGAAGAAAGAAGGCTTATGAAGCAAGCAATAAGGAAAATTTGATCAAACTGTGATAGGTCAGTGGGTGCACCAACTCAAGCTCAACATTTTTTACTTTGTGAACTGACCATCACCCCAAAATCTAAACCTACTTTGCCAACTTCAAACTACTCATTCTCTCACCATCTTCTCTATATAAGTAACACTTCTCTTACCCTATTCCACAAGTCATCTACACATTCACACATTCACACCAACTTAGTGCAAAACACGACAACTACAACACGATGGGGCGTGGCGATAGTTCATCCGCATTGTCGCCTTTGAGCTTGTTACTAATGTTTTTGATTGCCATTTCCTTGGCAAATGCGAAAACTCACTACCATGATTTTGTTGTACGTTTTCTTTTTCTTAGCGGTATTTTCTATTTATGAACTTTTGTTGTGTGATGGTTTATATGTACTAAATATTTGGCATGTGATCAGATTCAAGAAACGAAAGTGACAAAGCTGTGCAAAACACAGACCGTTATGACGGTGAATGGGCAATTACCTGGCCCGACTTTGGAAGTGAACAATGGCGATAGTCTAGTGATCAATGTTGTCAATCGGGCTAAAGAGAATGTTACCATTCACTGGTATGATTAACATTTAATAGAATGCATATGAGATTTTAAAGGTGGCAAGAATAAGATGGATGGGTCAAGTTGACCCATAAACACATTTTCTAAATTCTAAAACTAATATTATACATACATCATTAAGATATTAATATCAACTTTCAAATTAAACAATTTAGATTGCACAGATTGATGTAATACATAACATGAATCAATCAAATTATAAGTATATATGAGTGAAACCTTGGTTTTAAAAAGCGCGAACGCACAAAAGCGACGAGGTCTAAAACCGAGGCGCAAAAGCGGTGGGCTTTTCGTACGCGAGGCGCAAGACAATTATATAATTTTTTTTATATATGTTTTTTTTTAAGTTTTACTATTCCATCATTAGTATTTCAAGATAAAAACCTAGTTACATCTGGATAACGGGTAAGCGAGCAACAAGCTGCGCCGCTATCCCTTTTTTAATCGCAAAGCCTATTCTACTAAATACATACCCTTGGTTCCTCGGGCTTTGCGAGTCACTGTGGACCATCTTCTGCACCCGCTCTAAAAACGAACTGCCTCAGGGGCTAGGGATCCAAAAGTGTCAAAGGCGAACGGAACGAACATATGCTATAGGTTTTTAGCATTATTTACTCAAAATATAGATACAAATAAGGTATATATATGATTTAACTACAATGTACAACCTTTTAGCTACATGTATAACAATTTTAAGCACAAAAACATCATTTGTACAAAAAGCGCGCTTTTCTCGCTTTTTTTCCTTGCGCTTTTCGTACACTGCTCGCCTAGGCTTACATAAGGCGCACGGATTTGCGCCTAGGTGCGCTTTGCACTTAAGCGCACCTCAAGCGCTTTTTAAAACGTAGAATGAAACTTGTCATCTCTTATATGATTAACCATTTCATTGATTTTAATATTAACATTTCTTTAGGCATGGTGTAAGACAAATTACAACAGCATGGGCAGATGGACCTGAATTCATTACTCAATGCCCCATTAGACCAGGAGGCAGTTACACCTACAGGTTCAGAATTTCAGGACAAGAAGGAACACTATGGTGGCATGCACATAGCTCATGGGTCAGAGCCACTGTTTACGGTGCTCTCGTCATTCGTCCTAGAGAAGGAGAGTCATATCCGTTTCCTAAACCCAAACGTGATTCAGTCGTTATGCTCGGTATGCCATTTAAGCCACTAAGATAAAAATGTCCATTTCTTGATCATTAAGATACATGACATACTAATAAGATGATGATTATTAGGGGAATGGTGGAATGCTAATCCACTGGATGTGATAAGGGAAGCCATGAGAACTGGAGGCGCGCCAAATGTTTCAGACGCATATACCATCAATGGTCAACCCGGTGATCTCTATAACTGCTCCAGCAAAGGTTTGTATATTGTTTATATCATATAAACTGTCACGAAATTCTGTTATATACTTGTATAGTCTTATAAGCTATTAACATGATCGGTTGTTTGTATAATGTAGATACTGTCATAGTTCCAATAGACTCAGGCGAGACAAACCTCATTCGGGTGATCAATTCAGCTTTAAATCAACAGCTTTTCTTCTCTATTGCTAACCACAAACTCACAGTCGTCAGTGCCGATGCATCCTATGTCAAACCCTTCACCACCAATGTCCTCATGCTTGGACCAGGTCAAACGACTGATGTACTCATAAAAGCTGACCAGCCACCAGCCCGTTACTACATTGCTGCTCATGCTTATGCCAGTGCACAAGGAGCACCTTTTGACAACACCACCACAACTGCCATATTGGAGTACAAATCTGCGCCGTGTCCAGCAAAGGGTATCGTTTCAAAACCTGTTATGCCTTCTCTCCCAGCTTTTAACGACACCGCCACTGCCACTGCCTTCACCACCAGCTTCAGAAGCCCAAAAAAGGTTGAGGTCCCAACCGACATTGACGATAATCTTTTCATCACTGCCGGCCTTGGAATAAACCCATGTCCGCGAGGAGCTCCCGCCAGTTCCTGTCAAGCTCCAAACAGGACCCGATTCACAGCGAGCATGAACAACGTGTCTTTTGTGCTCCCATCAAACTTCTCTGTCCTACAAGCACACCACCACGGTGTTCCTGGTGTTTTCACCACCGATTTTCCAGCAAAGCCTCCGGTGGCATTTGATTACACTGGTAATGTAAGCCGGTCTCTTTGGCAACCGACTCGTGGCACTAAGGTTTACAAGTTAAAGTATGGAGCAAAGGTGCAGATTGTGTTGCAAGGCACAAGTATCTTCACAGCCGAAAATCACCCTATCCATCTTCATGGATATGATTTCTACATACTTGCAGAAGGATTTGGTAACTTCAATCCTGCAACCGACACCTCTAAGTTCAACCTCGTTGATCCACCACTCAGAAATACCGCTAGCTTACCTGTTAACGGATGGACAGTCATTAGGTTTGTGGCTGATAATCCAGGTAAAACTATGATAAGCACACATATATAGAATTAAGTTGAATTTATTAAATTTTCTAGAAACATGTCGCTTATTTTGGTATTACGTTTTGCGCAGGCGCCTGGATTTTGCATTGTCACTTGGATGTTCATATCGGGTGGGGTTTGGCCACAGTGTTTTTAGTAGACAATGGAATCGGAGAAATGGAGACATTACAGCAACCACCAGCAGACTTGCCTGTCTGTTGATTAGTTACTTTCGACGATGATTCTAAAGTTAAATGTTGTTTAACCCACATTGAGGATTTGGGGACTCTTATATTGTATTCTTTGTTGTAATTGTTTTGTTTTTGTTTTTGTTTTCGTTTTCCTTATCTTGTAGCTTTCTTGCGTCACCAACGCAAGAAGGCGAAAGCTTGGAAGATGAAACTTATTGTACTTTAGATCACAAACAAGCAAATTTTCATCACTACCTTGATTTATAAAGCAATAACAAGAGCATTATTATTTGGTATTATCATCAGTTACATTTGTTCTGTTTATGGTCCTCCAAACGACCAGAAATCTTCTTAAGCTTAGTGTTATGTTTAAGGTTTTATACATGAGTTGTCCATTGTTGGACAGGGTAGTGTTATTTTCAAACCAACACTCTCTGCAAATTTAATGAAATTTTCATACTGCAACTGGAAGAATGTTAAATTTGATGGCATAATTATTCAAACACCACCAAAAGAACAACAAACCATACCCGAAACCCCATTAATAGCAAAGCTATGGTAGGCCCTGGGAACTAGTGGCGAAACTTAAACATTTAAACGGGGGAATAGAGATAATATTTTTAAAAGCTATTGGGCTAAACTATAAACTTCTACCGATAAAATGGTGTGTGTGTGTGTGGGGGGGGGGGGGGGGGGGGGGGGGGGGGGGTTCGGCCCCTAAGGAAGCTCCGCCCCTGATGGGAAGTGTGGGACGCAGGCAAACCATACCTCTATCCTGAAGAATAGTGAGCTTGCTTCCAGGGAGACCCTCAGCTCCAAAAAGAAAAATGTAAATGATAATCTTCGAGAATCTACATAAAGAAATGACCGAAAACTGAAAAGAGATAAATAGGAAGGTAGATTTAAGACGGCCAACACAAAAGAGATAAATGTTAATGCTGGTGATTACACTTTTAGTGAGCAAAAGCAAACCAATTAAGCTTATGCTTCTTAAAGATGAAACAGAACTTAATTAGCAGGCCGTGTGAACAACAGAAGAAGCTGATCATGACCATCAAGATTCAAGAAGTAATATTGGATAAGAAAAATAAAGATGAACATAAATTAAGCATTAAGACACAATATTAAGGCTATCTCAAACTTCACAACTTAATGTTAAAAGGAAGATTATTAAAAAATGTGACTAACCCCATATATCAGAAGTTCAGAACACCATATTTAGAAGCTCAGTGGGCATATCCACTGCTGCTGGTTCTTCCTTCATCTATGAGGGATATTAAGTCGTTATTTAACAAACTAGAAAGAGGTGCGGTTTATAGAAATCAACTTAGTACTACAGAAGTACCCAACCAAACCAAAAGTACAACTGAACTGAAGTAGTACAAGATGGTTGAAAAGGTAGTTTTAACTAACAACTTAGTTGAAATAAATAACCTACGGCTGCTCAACAACATATGACACAACTTAGATTAACTTTTCACGTATATGCGCCTATGCGGTATCAGAGTATTACTGTTCTTGACTTCTTTCCTCTCCATCGTTAAGTCACTATATCTTGGTTGGTTGTCGGTCCTCTTTCCCATCCCCCCCCCCCCCCCCCAACTTTGACAACTTTCTTTATGTAATCCATCTCGTCCGCCCTAGGGACAGAATGAACATATATACATAATAATTTTAGTTTTTTTCTGTTGTCGTTATAATAATGTCGTGACATTAGGCTGTTAGGTATGGGGACAACCCTCCACGTCAGCCGCCACATAAGCAAGGAGGGTTGTCCTTTTTTAGGACAACCCAAAGGTTTGGAGACAACCCTCCCCCTTTCAAACTCAATGTACAACCCACTAAGCAAAATGTACAACCCACAAAGAACACCATCATCAACCACCACCACCATCACCGTCAACAACCATCACCGCCGCCTGCACCACCACCGTCACCATCATTATCTTCTTCCCCAACCGTCACTGCCGCCATGCACCACCACCACCATCGCCGTACCTTCTTCTCCGGCGTTCCCCTTCTTCTCCGGCGAGGGTAAAAGCTTTGGGATTAGATTTGAAAGTATAATATTTAAAAGCTTTGAAAAAAAATAAACAAATGGCCCGTCCCTCCTGTTCTCTCTGCAGGACATTTGAGACGGGGACAACCCTAGGGGGCGGTGTGCCCCGTCCTTAACATGCAAGACAGACCAGGGGACGGTCCCCATACCAAGTGTCTCTTGCTATGCCACATAGCTCCTATCATAGCACTGCAGCTGTGCCACTATGACCTTACAGGAGTACTAGATATATTTCTGAAGATGATTAAATTATTATCTATATTAAGATTTATTATGATTATATCTGTAATTATTCTCATTGTCTCTAAATATGATTAATATATCATCTCTAATATTCTTCAGAGGGATCAGATTGTAAAGCTATAGATCTATAGGGTTTGTATTCATCTGACATATCATAATATATGGACGGTATCATTATCAAACTATTACATTACCCAAATAAACGACTTAATAAGCATAATTTTATCATGCCATCAAGTATGCGATTACTTGATAAATTGATTGATATTCCACAAGACCAAACAGTTATAGTTGGTTGATCTAAAGAGATTAAAAAAAATAACATGTTTACCGTAAGTCCGTAACTATCTATTTGCGAATCATTCAATAAACTGAAATATATGCGTATGAATCCTGAATTCGAAGTTCGAACACGTGCTGATGAATTGAACATTATCGCGTCACTTTCTTATTTACCAACGCGTTTTTTACTACTAACGTTAAATTGGAGAACGGAGAGGCAATGTTGGGCTTTGGGGTATGGTTTCGGTGGCAGCTCCACCGATGGGAACACTACCCCTGAGTTTGATTCGGTGCCCATTTCCCCTCTCTCCCCGAGCTTGATAATTGGGCTTTTTTTTTTCTTCAAAATTCAAATTCAAACTATATAAAAGTAGGTTTTTCTATTCAAAAGGGGATAGCGGCGCAACTTGTGGCCCGTTTATCCGTTTCCCACTTGTAAGAGTTGTCGATTGAAAGTAAAAGAAATTATTGACAACTAAAAAAAAACTATATAATAAAAAAATGGTGAATTGCTGGAATCGTCCATCAGGTTTGTTGAAAGTTGTCATAACCGTACATAGGTTCCAATTACTTGTCACAATCTCTCAATTTTGAAGTTTAAGAGTATCTACTGAAAATTAGTGTAAACATAAAGAACAAAATCTGAAATTATTCCTTAATATGCTTCAACTAATATTTAGAACCCGCGAGTTGCGGCTAACTGTTAGACTGAACAAAAACTATACGTAAAAACGTTGAACCACGTAACAATTGAAATAAAGAAACTAAAAGTAAAATGGTATAAAATATGAAGAAAAAAAAAACTAAAACAACTTTATTGACTTGTTTATCTTTGTACATTAGCAAGCGCAACTACAATTTAAATGAAACTTACATTAAAAATGTACATAAAAATAAATTCAGTCAAAAGCAATTATTATTCAAGCGGATTTGAATTAATAATAATAACAATACTAAGACCCTCTATAGTGAGAGGGGGGAAAACTTAAGGCCTCCCTCTGTGATTGGTTCACGTGGCAACTGAGTCAGCATGAGACGTTAAGTCAAAATGGGGTGTAGTGGGAGGGAGAAAATGGGGCGCTATTATATATAAAAAAACAACTTCTTCTTCATCATCACCACCACCTTTCACCTTCTTCTGCATCACCACCTCTACCTTCTTCTTCATCATCACCACCACCATTCACCCACCACCTCCGCCGCCGCCTTCATCATCACCACCACCACCACCTTCTTCATCATCACCACCACTACCACCTTCTTCATCATCACCACCACCATTCACCTTCTTCTTCATCATCACCCACCACCTCCGCCGCCGCCTTCATCATCATCACCACCACCACCACCACCTAATTCACCATCACCACCACCATTCACCTTCTTCTTCATCATCGCCCACCACCTCCACATTCTTCTTCATCATCACCACCACAACCACCTTCGGACGTTAAAAGATTTTCAAACGTTCATCTCTCCACGTGGCTTGTCTTGATTGGCCATTCATTTTGTCACACATCATTATGATTATAGCGCTTGGGGAAGTTTTGAGGAGATGGCGCCCCCTTGTAGCGGCGTTGGGGGCGCTATCTTTGCCATCAAGCTGCTCTTTGCGTTGCACTACACATGGTCTAATAATGATAGTGGTAATGACGGTTGTGGTCATGGTACATGAACCCATCTTATGATGATTACAATTTACATTGATACAAACAAAATTTTAATGTATACAACGTATGTGTTTTATTAAAATTTAAACATAAGCATAAGGTTATTTTGTACTTCTATCGATATTCTTAAGAGAAAAAAAAAAAGAAAGAAAGGCCTCTGGGTTTCACATACCCTGTGACATTACATTCTGAAGGTGTGATATCACATTTTGAAGTATGTGACAGTCTCTTATTGGCGTCTGATATGGGTCAAAGTGTATGATTCCCAATTAGGGAATAAAAGTAAAATATATGACATGGAGTGAGTGACACAAGTGAAATAAATCTTTAATCGACTACTGTTAGAGAGTTAAGGCTAGTGAGTGTGGAAACATCTAAAATGTGATGTCTCATTACCATATAAGATAAGAGTCATATTCTCTTGTTTGGGATATGGATGAGGTGTGGAGACAACCCCTTTCATTATTAATAATATTAAATACAATAATAATAAAAAAAAAAAGTAAACAAAAATAATAATATTAGATCATGATTGACCGTCCCATATGTCTCCCAAGAGCCATGAGAGACGGAGACATAAGAAGAGGGTGGTGTTTAGGACGAGAACAAAAGAAGAGAAAAGATAAAACATGGGGTGTTATGTCTTCGCACCTAATAATCGAGGGTTGAGAAATTGATGCTAAACCATACAACACGGTATTTAAAAAGTATATCGTGGGACAATGTCAATCACACGAATTTAGTAAGATATTTATTTTCTTTTGTTTTGTATGACGTGAATGTAAGATGGAACAAAAACAAAAACGAGACAAACGAAGAAATAAAAAAGAATCTAATTCCGTTACATTAGTATTTAAAAAAAAATTAAGTTTCACAATTTTTAAAAGACAATATATGATAATACTTTTTCAAAAATATAACCTTTTGTCTAATAAACGTTAAGGCTATTTTAATAATTCTAATTACCAAGCCATTTGTGCATTGGTAAGTTGTAACTCCTGCTTTATTTGTGTTTTATGCATTGTTAAGTTGTAACTCCTGCTATGAAGGTTGCACTTTATGTTTTCAAGGGTTTTGTAGCTGCCAGCTGTGGAGGCAGCAACACACCAATACTTTGCCACGTTTGTTTGTTGTTGCTACGTGTCTTACAATTGTTTTGTCAATCTCTACAACAATATCACATTTTCCTTTCTGCTATCTGTCTCTCTCTCTCTCTCTCTCATTATTGAGTAGAAGTGTAAAACCACACCACTTCCCCAGCCCACCGCCGTTACTATCACAATGAAACCGCGGTGGCCGCTAAGAAACCACCACCAAACGACCATCCCCACCATTATACTGAGGGAGACGAAGGTGGTGTTCTCCGGTGGTGAGCAATCAACGATTAAATCAACCTTTTACAGCGCCGATTTAGAGATTCTTGAAGCAGCAACGAAAAGTAATTTTTGTTGTTGAACCCTACTCTAATTCTTTTTGTCTTTCGATTTCAGGTTATTAGAAACAACCACTCTGATATCGGCAAAAGAGCCATGGCCGACGATGGTGCAAGATTGAGAGGGGGGTTACGCAGCGACGCAAGCAGCCACTTCTGTGCGGATACGATGGTGTTTGGTGGCACAGATAGAGGCGTCGCCGGCTAGGGTTATGATGGTAAACTAATCTGGTACAATATACTTAGGTGTTTCTTGCTTTCATTTTTGTTTGATGGTAATGTGTTGAATTTTTTTCTTGATTAATGAATGAATCATGTCTATATAAATGTTGGTTTGGTGTAGGTAATATTGGGATGTTAAAGTCAATGTTGGGCTATGATGTTATATTTGATTTATGGTAGCAGGGAATGTATGCATAGGTGTTCAATGTTTTGTTGAAGTGAGCATTATGTATTCATGGTTGTTGAAACTGAGACAATTTGTCTAATTTCTGTATGCATAATTCTTGAAATTTTATGGGAAATTGATTGTCTTAGTTGTGTGAAAGGATCGGTCACATCTTTAAATCTTTTTAAAGGAATCTATGTTGTTGATGGTTTTAAATGTATATAAATGAACTTATTATTGTTTGGTTGACAGTAGCCAGGCTTCAATATATACGCCCTGACACGTCCACGAGTCAAAAAGTTCCTTGCAAGAGTAGCTTATGTAAGGCCTGATAGATATCAAACAAGAAATTACCAGTAAGTGCTCTCTGATTGATCTTATGTTTTCCCATATATGCATAAATATGCTACGGATTTCTAAAAACTAATTAACTGCTATACAAATTATTCGCTACACAAATTACTCGAAATTGCAGCGTGGATTTTGAAAGTTTAATCTTGTAATTGCAAGTTTGGTAACTAGAAGGACTTAGTTGTCATTCTTGTAATCTAGGTTTTAAGATAGTTTCCTAGATAAGGTCAAATGTTTCAATAGATAATGTTTAGATAATGGATAAACATTATATCTCCTAGTTAGTTAGGTTCTTAGGCTTATAAAAGGAAGGAAGGTTTGTAAGTCTAATTAATTCAATAAGAATACGAAACAGTCTTTTGACTAATCTGTGTTTTTATCGTGTGCTTTGATTACCGAATTTCTAACAAATTGGTATCAGAGCTTCTGGGTTTTAAGGGGGATCGAAGGGCGCAGCAGAGTTTGAATATCCGGGAGCCTCAAAGACAAAAAGCGATTCTGTCTTGAGGAAGCGACGGGTAAGGAAGCTCTGGTTGGTTCGCAAACAAGGAAGGAAGTCAGCTAAGTTCAGAGATCGGTGCAGCGAAGGAAGGAAACCTTGGTGCGATATCTGTAACAGCAACGAATCAATAATGGGAGATAATCAAACTCGTACGATCGTCCCTGTGAAGGATAATCATACGCCTACGCTTCAGGTACCTATCTTAACAGCCTCAAACTACACAGTTTGGGCGATGAAGATGAAGATAATCCTGAACGTGAATAGCGTATGGGAGATGGTGGAACCCGGGACCAGTGACGATTTAAGGAAAAACAATATAGCGATAGCACTCTTGTTCCAAGCAATTCCCGAAGAACTTGTACTTCAGATTGGTAATCTTGACACCGCAAAAGAGATGTGGGAAGCAGTTAAGGTCCGTCATCAAGGGGCAGAGAGGGTAAAAGAGGCTCGACTTCAAACGCTTATGTCCGAGTTCGAGGGACTGAAGATGAAGGACAGCAGCAATGTCGATGAGTTCTCAAGCAAGTTAGCGAGCATAGCATCAAGATCTGCGTCCCTTGGCGAAAAGATTGACGAACCAAAGCTAGTCAAGAAATTTCTCAATGGCTTGCCTAAACGATTCATCCATATGGTTGCTTCGTTAGAACAAGTCATTGATTTAAAAACTGTTACGTTTGATGATGTTGTAGGTCGCCTTAAGGCTTATGAAGAGAGAATAGGCGATGAAGAAAATTCATCAAGAAACGATCAATTGTTACTAACATACGAAGAATGAGAAGCTAAGAAGAGAAAAGGAGGAACAAATCGCACTCGCAATAACACGGCTGACCCTAAGTCCAAAGGAGCGGATAAAGGTCGCGGGAAGTCTACTAAGAAAGCAAAAGAAACCTCCAAGAAGCCGTATAAGGACCGGTCGAAGTTGAAGTGTTTTCGGTGTGACGAATTAGGACACTTCTCAAGTGATTGTCCGACAAGATCAAAGCAAGAAGAAAGCAACTTAACTGTTGACGAAGAACCGGTTCTATATATGACTACGTTGGAAAATTTAGTCTTTCTTAATGAGGATCGTGTGGATCTAGCGAATTATGATAAATGTTCCCGTCAAAACAATACTTGGTTTTGCGATAACGGGGCTAGTAATCATATGACCGGGAATGAAGGATGGTTCTCAAGGCTAGATAAACGTATCAAAGGTCAAGTTCGGTTTGGAGACGGATCATGTGTTGATATAAAGGGGCGAGGCACTATTATTCTTGAAGGGAAGACGGGTAAAAGGCGAGTCTTGGAAGATGTTTATTTTATTCCGTCACTTACAAACAATATTATAAGTGTGGGACAAATGGATGAGTCCGGGCACAAGGTGGTAATCGAAAAGGGCGTGTTGAGGATGTATGAACCCAGCGGTTCAATACTCATGAAAGTGCCGAGATCGAGCAACAGAGTTTATAAAATAAACTTGAATGTTATATCACCGATTTGTTTGCAGGTGAACCTCCAAGATGATAATTGGCTTTGGCATGCTCGGCTTGGGCATTTAAATTTCGAAGCTATGAAGTTGCTAACAAAGGAAGCTACCGGTCTTCCATACTTAACAAACTCGAAAGACATGTGTGATGCTTGTGTTGTAGGGAAGCAAATAAGGGGAGCCTTTCCAAAACAGGTTACAAATCGAGCTGAAGAACCACTCGAGTTGCTGTACGCAGATCTCTGCGGACCAATAACGCCACAAACACAAGCTGGCAATAAATATATTCTACTAATAGTAGATGATTTCAGCCGCTATATGTGGTCGTTTCTACTTAAAACAAAGGATCAAGTGGCTGAGTTTTTCCGGGAGTTTGTTACAAAGGAGGAGAATAAGCTCGGAACCAAGGTCAAGACTCTAAGGACTGACAACGGTGGTGAGTTCACGTCACAGGTTCTAGGGAGGTTTTGCAAAGAGAAGGGAATCTCTCGACAGTTTACCGCACCCTATACCCCTCAACAAAATGGGGTGGTTGAACGACGAAACCGAACGATTATTGGTACAACAAGAAGTATTCTGAAAGCAATGAATGTACCTCAATCTTTCTGGGGGGAAGCTGTAATGCATTCTGTATTTCTTTTAAATCGCTCTCCTACGAAAGCACTAAAAGGATCCACACCGTATGGTAAGCTTAAAGGACGGAAGCCAGACCTATCAAAGTTACGGGTGTTCGGGAGCGTCGGCTTCGTCAAAATACTTGCACCTGGACAAAAGAAACTTGATGATAGAGGGACCCTCATGGTGTATTTCGGATCACAACCGGAATCGGGTTTAAATACTCACCGGATGTATGATCCGATTAAAGGGAAAGTGTATGTGGCAAGAGATGGAGATGTGAAGTTTAAAGAAACTGAAGGGTTTGCTTGGGATGGAGTCAGCATCTCAAAGGAAAATGTAACTGAGTTTGTCATAGAAGGAGAAGAGAACTCATCAGATATGGCAGCGCTTGAAGGAGATGTATCGCACGGATCTGGAAATCATACGGAATCAGGAAGTGGGTCGGATGGGCCCAATAACCCTTTTCTGTCTAATGCAGGTCCATCAGTAGAAGCAGCTGGGCCGACTGATGTAATCAGGCCCAACAGACAAACAACTGCATCAGAAGGTTCATCTTTAAGGAGATCCACTCGCAATCAGTCCATTCCAAAACGTTTCGCTGATTTTGAAGTTGACGGCATACCAAAGCTCTCAAACTCGTTGACGGAAGATGATGTTTTACTGTTGTCTTCGGTAGATGACGAACCAATTGTCTTCAAGGAAGCAATCAAAGATGACCGATGGAAGGAAGCAATGGTAGAAGAACTAAAGTCTATCGAGAAGAATAACACGTGGCAGCTCGTTGAACCACCAGTAAACGCAAAACCGATCGGAGTTAAATGGGTTTTTAAACTCAAGAGAGATGCACAGGGAAAGGTATCAAGATACAAAGCTCGCCTTGTTGCAAAAGGGTATGTGCAAAAGTACGGGATTGACTACGAAGAAGTGTTCGCTCCGGTGGCAAGGGTTGATACAATACACGTTATAATAGCACTGGCAGCAAGCTATGGATGGGAAGTTCATCATCTAGATGTTAAGTCGGCATTTTTGCACGGAGAATTAAAGGAAGATGTGCATGTAACTCAACCAGAAGGGTTCGCGAAAAAGGGAAAAGAGCACTATGCTTATAAACTTAAAAGAGCGTTATATGGTTTGCGTCAAGCACCAAGAGCTTGGAACACGAAACTTGACAGTGCACTCAAGGAGCTTGGTTTTATTCGTTGCAAAAGAGAACAAGCAGTTTATAGAAGAAGAACAAACGGCAATCTATTAATCATTGGTACTTATGTTGATGATTTAATAATTACCCGGGTCGTCTAAAGAAGATATTCAAGCGTTTAAGGTGCAAATGGAAGGAAGGTTCGAGATGAGTGATCTTGGCAAGTTGCATTACTACCTTGGAATAGAAGTCGTGCAAGGTGAAGACGGTATAGCGATAAAACAATCGGGTTATGCTACGAAAATTCTGAAGCAATTCGGAATGTGGGAGTGTAACTTGACTCAATTCCCTTTAGATCCTGGTTTGAAGTTGTCGAAGGCTGATGAAGGACAAGAAATTGATCCAACTAATTATAGAAGGATTGTTGGTAGTCTTCGCTACTTAACACACACACGTCCAGACTTGAATTTTTCGGTTGGGTTGATTAGTAGGTTTATGCAAAGACCAACTAAGACGCACGAGCAAGCTGTGAAACAAGTGTTGAGATACGTGAAGGGGAGTTTGGATCTCGGCATTTTGTATCCAAAAGGAGGAGACCGAAAATTGCTTGGATATAGTGATAGTAGCTATGCAATGGATCTCGATGATGGGAAAAGCACAACCGGTTTGGTGTTTTATTTCAATGATGCACCAGTTAGTTGGGTCTCTCAAAAACAAGGAACAGTTGCATTATCATCATGTGAGGCGGAATTCATGGCGGCTACAGAAGGGGCATGTCAAGCGTTATGGCTCAGAGGTCTAATTTCAGAAATAACGGGTGAAGAAGAGAGAAAAGTGACTATCAAGGTTGATAACTCGTCAGCGATAGAACTAATGAAGAACCCGGTATTTTTTGGTAAAAGTAGGCACATTCATATTCGATATCATTTTATAAGGGAGTGCATTGGTCGTGATCAGATTCATGTTGAACACGTAAGTGGGAATCTACAAAAGGCGGACATTCTCACGAAAGCATTGCCAAGAGTAAAGTTTGTCGAGATGAGGGGGCTTGTTGGTGTTACAAGATTAGAGGGGTGAATGAAAGTTTAATCTTGTAATTGCAAGTTTGGTAACTAGAAGGACTTAGTTGTCATTCTTGTAATCTAGGTTTTAAGATAGTTTCCTAGATAAGGTCAAATGTTTCAATAGATAATGTTTAGATAATGGATAAACATTATATCTCCTAGTTAGTTAGGTTCTTAGGCTTATAAAAGGAAGGAAGGTTTGTAAGTCTAATTAATTCAATAAGAATACGAAACAGTCTTTTGACTAATCTGTGTTTTTATCGTGTGCTTTGATTACCGAATTTCTAACAGATTTGTGGAGTTATGGCTTAATTATCATCATCTATCTTCTAGACTACCTATCACTCACTTGGAATTTGATTTTTTGCTCATATTAGGCTTATTATGTCGTCGTCTATTATACATATATTAAAACCTCAAATCATTTGATTTATGACTGTTAAAGCACAATTATTCTTAATGTGAAATTACTATGAATTAGCATTTTACCAAGCCTTTTCCTAATTTGTTTGTTTGAGCAAGATTTGTTTATATGGGTCAAAGTCATGGACAAAGCTCATACTGTTTGATGATTTACCTAACTCAAGTAAGAAGGTACATTTCAGTTTTATTCTTTTATTGAACTTATGTTTGTTATTTCAGTTTACGTAGGTTTTAATATTGAATAATTCACTGGTATAGTTTCTGTAGTTTTGTTCAACAATCTTTCTCAGATTCCCTTTCGTTCTTAAGGTATATATACGTTATTCAATTTTTTGTTCCCTTAATCAACTTTTGGTTAGTTATTGAGAGGCCTGTTAATTATATTTTGTTCTGATTAATGGATGACTATTCTTTTTCGTATAGAAAACTGATGTTCACTTTAGAGGAGCAAGTAATCCCTTGATATGTTATTGCTTAAGAGTAATGAAAAATGAAGTAATTGTGGCAAAAATAACTAATGTTAGTAAAAGTTAATAGAAAGATAATCCATCTATTCTTAAACTTTTCTACAGTGTTTCATTAAAGTTTTTTAACAACTGTCAGACTAAACTTTCAAATAACTTTGGAAACAACCCAAAAGAAAGACTAGCCAAACAAAAGCAAAACCTAAAACGATCAGTGGCGAAGCTTGGAGATCAAATCGGCAGGGGCTGGACTTTTTTTTCAGATCGGTAGGGGCCGGACTCAGTTCATATAAAAATTACCTTCAAAAATCCCAAAATTCCACCAATGCGCCAAAAGACGGCGGGGACCGGGGCACCCCTGGGCCTCCACTATACTTCGCCCCTGAAAACGGCGGCTTGGGTGAGTTGAGAATTTGCTATTACCTTGATTATATTTGCATCTATGTTTATCTATTGCTATGGGCACACCAAGTAGAACTGTAGAAGTAAAAGCATAACAAATTTAGCATTTAGTATCTCTCTTAAAATTGCTTCTCACCATCGTTTAAACTTGGCGAGTGTGTATTTTTTTACAATAATATCTTTTCATTTACTATAAGATCCTTGCATCATTGTTTGGAGAAACTTTAGCTCACCCAAAACATTTCCTCTTAATAGTTGTTGTCTTTCTTACGAACTATCATGGTTGGTTTGTGGACCTGCAAATTGATTTCAACAGCCTTTAAACATGTTCAATACTTTGGCATGGGCTTACTTGCAACAAGACTATTATAAAGTGGCTTACTTGCAACAAGACTGTTATAAAGTGGCTTACTTGCAACAAGATTATATAAAGTGGCTTACTTGCAGCAAAATACTATTATAAAGTGGCTGAGGAAATCTATAGTTAATTATTTAAGAACTTTTACTAATGTGAAAGTTGAATCTTTATGACACAGGAAGGCGCTTTGTGTTTGAACCAGATAAGAACATAAGGTGTAATCTTGCAAGTTTTGATGTATTTGAACAAAATGACGGAAGCCAAGGTTCTACTGAGTACAGTTAGCGAGTCAAAGAGGTCACGTGACCTTTTTCAATGGTTAATTTTATGATAATATCTTCTATTTTGGTGCAAAGAGTAGTGTTCCAAAACATTTACAACACTGTTCTATTTCTTATCCAAATGAATACTCAGGACTCATATTTGTTATAGTGCTTGATTCTTTTTTTATTTGTTTATTCTTTTTATGTACATTTTTTGTTGGAATACATTTTGATCTAACCTAAACCAATCTGCTTAAATGTAATACGTCATTCGGTATAAATTTGTGTTATCATACGTTGACATAATTTAGTTCAGAAATGAGCTTGGTCGGTTTTTATACTTGATAACGTCACGTATTGCTTGGAAACAAGTCACATCAAATATAATACATGTTCATTCAATGGTATACATGTTCATTCAATGGTATATATTGGATTGTTCTACGTTTTAACGTGAATTTAGTTAAAAAAATGAGTTGGGTTAATTACTTAATTGTAGTCTACGACTCTACGCTTTATCATGTTGTGTACGCCGCCGCAACGCGCGGCGGGCACAAATTCTAGTTATATATATACTTTAAAAAAAAAGGCTATTATATATATAACTTAAAAAGTATGGTCGGTGAAGAATGCTTTTCAATTACTCATTGAAGAGATATATATTCGCGTGTGTGTAAAGACCCAATCAGACTAGTCAAAGGAGGCTTCTAAAAGGTTGTGCACGTTTACCAGCACACGCCAGCTGCCACCAGACAAGGAAAGAGACGTGTAGTCAATCAGAGGCCGATATTCCATACTTCACGATCTCTTAGCAGATACGAGGGACAGAAGGACGCTCAACCGTGTGGGGCCCTCGCAGGACAGTTGTCATTTCCAAGAAAACCAATCGCATGACACTTCCTAGGACTATAAATACCTCTCTCTCTTAAAGGAGAAGAGGAGATGCATTTCATTACAAAAGAACTTAGAGAATTCTATGTACGGCTAGGAAAGAAAGATTATAGTTGAAATACCTGTATTCATCTATAAACGAGTCTTGTTTAATCGTCCAGTCACATATCAATAAAAATATCTCTTAACATTGCTCGTCTATTAAAGTGTTTAACCAGTGTTTCTTCACTCATCCTTTCACTTTTTTAAACTAACAAATTTCGCCTCTCAAATTTATGATTTGATAAAAACTACGTTTCCCATTCTACCCCCCTCCAACTTCTCTATGATGTCAAAAGTAACCATCTAACTTTGCAAATGTCACTTGACCCCCTCAAGTTTCCTAAAGTTTTGAACTTACCGTAAAACTAATATCTCACCTTTTTACTTTATAGATGTTCATGTTTCGGTACAAAGTCGAGTTAATTTTGCTTGAAAACGAGTTGGCTCAAATATAATACGTTTTGATTCGATGATTAAATTAAATTTTGTCAATGTTTAGACGTAAAGGGTTGAGGGGTGCAAACGAGCCGAGCAGCTCGCGAGCTACTCGAGCTCGGCTCGGCAAAAAGCTCGAAACGAGCCTCGCATGTGAAGCTCGTTAGGCTCGTCAAGCCTTATCGAGCCTAGTATAATATTAGTTTTTTAATATTTAATAATATTTACCATTCATTTATAGTTGTTTAGTAAACAAGCCCCGAGCTCGAGCTTCACTTATCGAGCTCACGAGCCTAAATGAACTATTATTTATATTATTTTTATTTAACATATTAACTAAGAAATATTAAACGAGCCGAGCCCGAGCCGAGCTCGAGCTTGAGAAATTACAAACGAGCCGAGCTCGAGCTTTGAAAATAAAGCTCGAATCGAGCCGAGCTCGAGCTCGAGCTCTTATTACTTAATCGAGCTCGAGTTCGAGCCTGGTCGAGCTCGGGCTCGGCTCGGCTCGTTTGCACCCCTAGGGTTGACCATGCTCTTTAATTACTAACCCTTCAACCTTTTCAAAGTGATAAAATTCACCCTCAAATTTATGCTTGACATGATTGACTCCTTTAATTTCTATCTTAACACAAAAAGACACCCTTACTTTCTAATTTCTTTTTAACCCCCAAACTTTTCACATTTAACCATTATATCCCCAAACTTCTCTATAATTGATATAAATTCACGTTTCGACATTGGTTTTTTTTTCTTCTGAAACAAGCCTGGTCCAATATAAAACGTTTTCATTCTTATTTTTACGTATGATTTCGGCTGGTCTACGATTCTGATGTAAATTTTGTTCAAATAAGAGTCGAATAAAATATAAAACATTTTAATTCGACAGTAAACATTCGAGTTACTTCCGTTTCTAACGCAAAATGTTTTTTTTTTGAAACAAATGAATCGGCTCGAATATAAATGTTTTCATTCGATGGTATAAAATCAAGTTATTGTATATTTTCTACGATTAACACATCAAATGACATGCCTACATTGATAAACAACTTAAACGTCACTGCTAAAACTGAAACTGGCGAACACAACAACCATCTAGTTTCTATAAAAGAAATTGTAGCCCTAAAGAGTACTTTCAAAATAAAGCATGTTATAAAATATTATTTTAAATACCTTTTAATATACCATTCATTACGTTTCCACGTAGACTTGGACTTGGGGTTCATGCACCGCCATGCAACGATTCAACGTTTGGGTTTTGTGCTATCACCATCTACTCTCCTTTGATCAATCTTGCCAATAAAATAAGATGTGGGGACCGTCACTCCATGGTAACTACAAATGAGTGGTTTTCTGTTTTATTGTTGTTATCGACCACTCTAAATTACTTTATTATTTATATTTGAACATGAATCCTCACTACCTTTTAAAAGAAGCGCATTGTTTCAATACTTTGATACCATTAGAGTGCATGTCCTTTACTCCTTTAGTATATTATTCGCAAAAGCTCTATCTGAAAGTCCAAGTTGTAAGCTTGCGGGACAAGCCGGCTACCTATATATAAACCAACATGAATTGAAAAGAAAGGCAGAAACCAAATCAATACCCAAATTATTTCCACCCTTTTGAGAAAAAAAAAAAAAAAAACAACTCTTATAATGTTGTGGGGAGCATTTACATGCATGCTAGTACTGGTAGCGATGTACCCATTTATCAAATTAAATATGAAAAAACCAAGCGATCACTGAATATCAAAGTAAGTAAGTAACCTATTCATTCAAAAAATAAATAAAAATCCAGGTTCTTAATTAGTATGAATTTTTTTATTTAGGTCTAATTAAGGAAGTTATGGCATATGTTATAGTTTTTTTTTTTTTTAACGGCCAATTGGAATCACTCACGAACCACTGGAGTAACATCGTGCTGGCATATGTTAGGGTAAGTATCAAATACTGACTTTAATAGATCAAAGTTTGGATTGTGTGTTGACTTTTGAGGTTGCTTGTTGGTTATGGTTTCAACATAACAAAAGATTACACCTTTTAATTAAGTTTAAAGACATATAAAGCTAGGTTGTTTAATTTGATCAAGGTGTGTTCGGAATTAGAGGTGAAGTACTCGTCAAAGACATGAATATATAAATATGAGATCTTGAAAAAAGTCCCATTCCTTTGGATGTCCAATCGAGCGACATCCCCTGCATCAGCTGGGAAAACATGATCAAATACCCATGCATGCATGTTTCTTAAATTAATAACTAAACGATCGATGGTGGTTTGTCTTTTGTGTTATAGCCACGTACTTTAGTGTGAATTGTACCTATCATCCACGGTCCACCCACTCTTCACATGTGTTTAGATCAAACATGCGGATGCTTATGACCACTTGACTTTTTTTTTCTTTTTTTAGTTTTATTACGACCACACAACTATCTATATTATAAACTAGTTTTTATCCCGGAAGCGTCCCGGGTTGAAATATCTAATATGACATAATAAAATATCTAATATGACAACATAATTAATGACTTGCCAATATATGATTAATGAATATTATTATTATTTATTTTAAACAAATTTCTATCATAAGTTATCATATTATTATTTTAAAAAATTCATGGGTATCACCTAATCCCAGACCCGACCCAAACCCACAATTTTTTTAAACTAATCATAAACCTGATACAATACTATGGTATCCGTTGGAAAGATAATAAAACGCTCGTTAATTTGGTGTAATTTTTTTATTTAAGAAATTTCGTATATAAAAGATATTAACGTTTAAAAGTCATGGGAGAAAACATGAGAGAAAAAATAATAAAGGTTTAATATTTACATTTAGTAGATTAAGTATTTATTAGATTAGATTAAACCATATTTAAATCATATTTATTCTTTTTTTATTATAAATATTTTATAGGTTACTCGATCGATCAAGTATGTATACGTATTTTTTAATATCAGATGAAACTCAAATTATGTTAAATGATAGTTCAAAATTTATATTCTTTAAGTAACAAATTAAAATGGTAACCATAACTTCACGATATATTCATTCTCCTTGTTTCTTTTTCTTCTTTTCGGATTTTATATAAACAAAACTGACACTAAGATAGTTTGAGGTTGGATAAATAGAAAGCTAGGAACCTTTTGTAGATTATCTTAATTCTTATAATATCATAAAGTACTATATATTTGGTGTGGATATAGATCCTCCTCAATCCGTAACTTGTTATATATTTATAGTATATAGTATATCCAATTGTCCAAATCATTTCTTTTAGAAATATAGCGAACGTGTTTTTCACTTTAGGGGATATTATAAGGTTTCATTCGACACAAATAATGATATTTTATTATGATCAATATAATTAACATTTATTGAGTTAACGTTCTGCTTTTTTTTTTGAAAAGCGAATTTTTTGCTTCTTATGAGACTTGAACTCAAGACCTCTCACTTTTAGTGTATTTAAAGGCTTTGCCTTACCACCGGACCACCAACCCCAATGGCGAGTTAACGTTCTGCTATGTGAGTACTTCGTAACAAAGCAAACCGCGTCCAAAAAGTAGGCATGAAGCTATAATGAAAGTAATATCAAGACTCAATATTGTTACTATTGATGACGAGTTACCACTATTCAGTTAGTGCTGATGGGTGTTGCTGCTGACAATCAGGAAACCAATTAAGTTATTATTAAAGTTATTTAATACAATTCAATTTTCACTTAATTTAGTTATTTGATTTGGCTTTTTTTTTTTTTTTTTTTTTTTTACCAAAGGGAGTTCTTTAGTGGATAACACACTGAATCACTCACGAATAATACACAACATTTCTCTCAACATACAAATCATTTTGATCCAGTGTTCAGTCATACTACTTGTTTTACGTGTGATTCCAGACACTTGAGACTTCCCCAACAATACAAATTGTTTTGGTTGTTGTAATTTCCAAAACAGATGTGTTCTCTAAGAAGATGCACACAATATGTTTTACGAGACCCATGCTGAAGACGACCACTCAGCCAACACCCCCTTTCTTCATCGAATCTTGTTATTAATTAGTTTATTCTATTGTACCAAAATTTTTGTAATTTGTTACTTCTCCATACTATAATTTTATTTAAAGTGTCTTGTTTTGTTTATTTTATGAATGATGTTTATATAATTTTAAAATATAACATTGAACATATATATTTAAATTATTTATGTATTTTTCAATCTTTTGAAGTTTTATAACATAATGCGTTTTAAAATCTCACAAAAGAACAAAATTCACCTACCGTTGGGGATGATAGGTTGTTCACGAGTCATGACCTTTGTTCGTGCTGAGTTCGTTTACAAACCAAACCGAATCGATCATTTTTCCAACCCAGCCAATTTCGAATGAGTGTCTTTCAATCCGAGCATGTTTCAAGCAAACTTTGATAGAGTATCGAGCGTCGCAGAACAAAAAAAAAAAAAAAAAGAAAGAAAGAAAAAAAGAAAGAAAAGTGACGATGGGGGTGTTAGTTTTTAGAGTAAAGTGTAGTTTTCGTTCATGAGGTTTCGTCCAATTAGAACACAAGTATAAATTTAACAAAATAACAAGGAACAAAAAAAAATACTCAATTGGTTCTATCATGATTAACTGAGCGGGAAAATGAATCATCAACCGATTGAAGCACACCCTTGTTGTATCGGAAGTTCGAAATCCAATGAACTGATTGAAGCAAAACCCTAGCGAGTGGGAAATCGAATAATGATGGTCGGTGGGGGGTTTTGATTAGGATTTTGTACTTTTGAATCTAATGGCAGGTTGAGACTTGAGTGTCAATCGATGCTTCACATTTCAGTATTTGACACTTTAACTCAATTAATCAAATGGGCATTGGAGTATTGGACCATGGGCTATTGATATTAGACTTAAATTCTAATTACTCAACTGATCTCTATTTTGATCTAGGACCAAACATTATTAATGTGGGTCTCTAGTCATTTTATTGATATATATATATATATATATATATATATATATATATATATATATATATATATATATATATATAAATCAAACCAACTGAACCGAATGGACTTTTGCTCGTGCTTGACTAATTTACAAATCAAACAGATTCAAACCGAGCGCCTGTTTTCAATTAATTTTAATTAGAGAGAAAATCCCAAGTGTTTTTTGAGCGAGCATCGGACGAGTGGCAACCGTCAAAATGATCGAATTGTATAACATTTATTAAATACTTGGGATTTTCTCTCCGATTCACTTTAAGCATTTATTATATTTTGCACTGCTAGGATTTGATTAATCATTTGTTATATTTTTTTTAGATAAAATTACACAGGTTGTCCTTTATTTATTACGCAATTTGCTACACCCTATGTATTTTAGCCTAACTAAGTTAAACAAGTTGGTTAAGTTTATTTTTTAACTTTGCTTTTTTAGCCCCTGTAGTTTTCCTAAGCCTTAACTCCAAATAAAACGACGAAACTAAGGCACGACATGAAACAAAATCATAGGGCTTTTAAACTAAATCAAATTCCGATCAAAACCATAATTTTGATGTAAAACGATTAATGAAAAACATATATTGTATATACAAAAACTCATGTTATATATAAACATACACATATATATAACCGAAGTTAAGCGAATTCACATCAAACATAACCCGACAAACATGAAACCTGACCAAAACTTGTTAAAAACTTATATCGAATCCAACCGATACAAACCGGATCGAAAAACGGGTCAAAACCCAAACCAAACTTGACCCGCGTTAACAAAAATGGATCCTACTCATTCAAATCGCACCCAAACTCAGAACTGAGCACACCCACCTGTTTATGGATCCAAATCGCACTAACATCTGGAAATCCGCACTAACATTTGCAAAATCATGCGTCAAAAATTTCCGAATTTACAATTTTAACGAATCCACTTGTAAAGCCGGTCGATTATACTATAAAGTGGAACCTTGTATAGATTCATACTTCATAATCGATCAGTTCTGTGCAAAAACATATAAAAAACATCCACTAAATCGTTCACAATTTGAAGAACAAGAACAACCCAGTCGCAACTGTAATCGGTCGATTACACCTCTAAAACAAACAAGTGAGTATCATGTTATATATGGTTTTGATCGGAATTTGATGATCTATAATAGCCCTATGATTTCGTTAATTACCGTGGTCGAATTCGAGGTTAATCAAAATGGGTTCAAGGGTTAGGGTTCGATCAAAACTACAGGGACTAAAAATGTAAAGTTAGAAAATAAACTTAACCAACTTTTTTAACTTAGTTAGGCTAAAGGACAGAGAGTGTAGCAAATTGAGAAAATAAATGACATAATGGACATAAGATGCAATTTGAGTAATAAATAAAAGACAATCTGTGTAATTTTATCTTATTTTTACTATGATTCAAAAGTTTGGTCTCTGTAGTGTCTCGGCTCCGGGTGGACATGGTTATGTTTTTAGTAGATTAGGATTTGCTATCCAGAAAGGGGTGGCGGCGCAGCTTGTTGCCCGCCTGCCCGCTATCTTAATGTAATTTTCTTTGTCCTGGAATGAATTAGTAAAATTAATATATCTATAAAATTCGAGTTTGATTTTTTTTTTTTTTTTTTTTTTTTTTTTTTTTTTTTTTTTTTTTTTTTGCAAAGTGTAGGGTTGTTAAACCTAGATGGGGATATCCAAATCTTTGTTTCTATGACCCTCAATAATAATAATCATTGCTGCTTAAAATATCTGTATATATGTAGGTAATACATGTAACAAGCTAACTTCAATTATATGTAAATAATATAATATATTTATATAATTATGGGCATAATATGCATGTAGGCTTTCAACGGTTTCGTAATTAGCATGGTCTTATGACCCTCGCACTCACAACGCAAGGGTTAAATACTAGTTGAGTAACATATGTGTATTTTTTGTTTGATTGTTGCAAATGATTTTAGTATAAGAAAATCATCTGTATCTTTTACACATACTTACAAGTTATAAACCAATGTTAATGTTTGAAAGTATATTATCTATATAATTAAATATGTAAATTATTAAAAAGTTTATTATATACTTTTAGAAAATTTTATACTCCGAGAACAATTAACTTGCATACTTAGAAAATTCACATATTTGTCATATGATCTTATGAATAGTGCTATTTTAAGCTGCTAGGTTTTGATTGGTCATTTATTATATATATTTTTACCACGCTACAAGAGTTTGGTCTCTTATGTCGATATTTTGTTTTTTATTGGAGTAATTTGTTTTGTCTTTTTTATTGAAAGAAAGTTGGAAACCCCTGCAAACTGTAGGGCTATTAAACCTAAATAAAGATCATTGTTGCTAAAAATATCTTTATGTGTACGTATACTACATTTAACAAGCCAACTTTAATTAAATATAAATAATATAGTATATTTATATTTATATTTAATTAAATTGCAAATGCTATTTAGAATATACGTGCCGATGATCTCCAGCCCAGCTGGTTTGAGGTAGGGTGGGTTTTCCCTTAGGGGTTCCCATCCTGGGGGTAGGTCACAAGTTCGATTCATGCACACCACAAAAAAATTCCCCGTGATGGTTTGAGCTTAGGCAAGGAGGACACCAGTGTGTGGGTAGGGATTCGAACTTGAGATCGCTAGGTTAGGGTTGTACAAGGATTTCCACTGAACTAAGCCTTTCAAAAAAAATTTAGAATATACGCAAAGCCTTTCAAACACCTAAGTTGTGAGAGATTTTGAATTCAAGTCTCAATGACCACAGGATTAAAAATAAAATAATATTTAAAAAAAATTAGAATATAGAAACAAACAATAAACAATGTAAATATATATTATAATCATGTATTACAGATTTAATATATGCATAGGCTTTTAACGATTGCATAATTAGCATGATCTTACGACCCTCGCAACCGTAACGTTGGGGATTAAACATTAGTTAAAAACAATTGTAGTATTAAAAACTATTTTCCTCTACTCAATTATGTCAACTATAATTTATAAAATCCTTTAATAGACAAAATATTTTTAAAATGACTACTTAAATTAGTAAGTATATATGTTAAAAAATGAATAACCAATAATCATTCTTGAGGTTTGCACATTTTTGCAAGTTTCATAAAAAAGTTTTTTTTATCAACTGAATCACTGAGGTTTCATAATAACTAGTAGGAAAAACATGCGCGATGCTGCGGGGCTGATGCTTTGCAACATGGTGTTTGGTTCGGTTACTTTATCAATCCTCTTGCGATAGACTTTATAGTAATTCTGTAATTTTTCTTATTTTTTATAATATTTTAAAAAGTTTATTTGACAGCGTTCAAATTACTTTTGACAAGGTGTAAGAAGTCTATCGACCCTTAGGCTGTAAAACTTTTCATTGAAAGGGGTATTAAACTTTTCGTTTTCTTGTACTTTTGTCACCTAGATTGTTAATGTTAAAGCAGTCAAAGCTACAATAAAAAGATTATAGTTTGATCCATAGTTGAAAACATGGGACATTAATGGTATATACTTGGTTTGATCCATAGGGTTTGCAAGTTTATTGTTTAAATTTACATTTTACAATTACAAGTGTGACATTTAGATTCTGATATGAAAACTCAAACACATGTAGTTTTTAGGAACCCAGGTAGGTTTGAACCTAAATATGTAGTTTTTGTAGATTTATTAGATCTTTGGAAACCAACGATTCAGCACTTTATGAAAATTTATGGAATAAATATATCACTTATGTATTAAAAGTTGAAACTTGTTATAATCACCATTAGAACTCATATGATTAAATTTTAGGATTTAAGGTAGTTTTGAATTTTTTTTTACTCAAAATGGAATTTTGGTGTACTCAGAGTATTGAGTAATCTAACTTAGTCGGCTTTTTTTTTCGAACTTATAAATTGACATCGAAGTTGATGAACTCATATTGAATGATACTAAAGCAAATAGGTAGGTCTAAATGAAAATGAGTATATTCTCAAGATAATTTATCGAAATTTAGGATATTACACGTGTGTCCATAATTTGATAAACAAATTAGTGGAAAAAAAGAAAAGCAAAAATCTTCAAAATACGAATATGAAAGATATCACAACAGTGACCATGGCCTAATTATTCCAATTAGGATGTTACAAAACTTTGTTCGTTTGTAACTTGATGAAATGTACAGAAACAAAATTTTGGAACTAAATGGATAGTAAACAGAGGTGATAGCACAAATCCAAATGATATAATAGACAGTGCGGCTGGTTGTTTTTGGTTGAACCCGAATAAAAAAAGGTTTCAAACGTTTTGACTCATATTCGGACCTGCACTTTATACTTTAACCGTTTTGACCCATTACTTAACCCACCTATTTGGCAACCTTTTATCAAAACGGCAAAACAAGATAATGCCTTGGAAAGGCCTCTACTACTTACAGTGTTGATATCCAAAACTGACTTCAAAATAACCTATAAAGGTTTAAGATTTGAAAGAACATGTTTCAATGTACAAACAACAACAGTTAGTGTTACAAAGGCAACTAACTTCATAATCAATATAATATAAACGACGCCTCAAAAGTGCGAATTTATGGGTTTGTAGTACAACAAATAAATCTGTACGTAAATTAAAAGTAAGTAAATGATAATCCACCTTTAGAGTAATCTTGATATCTAAAGATAAACAAGTAAACTAAGTTACCTTCAAAGAATCAACCATCACACCAAAATTAACCAATGTGCCTACAGCATTGGCCTAGACCACTGCAATTTTAAAGAAGACATGATTATATATACGCCTTATGTATTTGCTAGGATCAGAGGTCTTCGGTCCCTCCATATCTAGAAATATAGAATCTGATCATAACTTTATATGAAATATCAAACACATTTTTGTACTCTAGCAGAATGTTGTGATTTTGCCTTTTTATTAATATCCAAACAAATTTAAAAAGAATAGTATTTGTTTGTACCTTTATATGATAATGTTTGTACATTTACTTTGGGGGTTGAAAATGGACGGTTACAATCCATAAATACAATGAATTATTTGGGGTTTGAATATGGCAGTTACAAGTTATGAATACAATCAATTATTTGGGGGGTTTGAATACGGCAGTTACAAACTATGAAAAGCTTTTATGTAATATCATTATATAAATTTGCAAAATCATAACTTGTAAACATGCACATGCTATAAAATTTAAAGTTTTAAAGCCCTTTTGTTTTTTTAGCAAACGTCAATCAAAGGGTCTGAATTGAAAGATTTAACAATGTCAAATCGCCGTTCAGGCTCAACTGATCAATCCAACCGCAAGTATGTAACATTATTTCTATGGGTGCACAAGATTATATTACGACTCGAAAATCAATAAATGCAAAATAAGAAGTATAGGTGGCAATTAATCCGTATAAGTTAGAAGCTCAAAAAACTTTTTACCAAAGAAATTAGATTATTACTAAAATAAAATAAATTTTGATCATATGACACCACCTAATCATAATTTTATAGTAAAATTGGATTTAAAAGTTGTTTATGTCCCAATCCAACCCACATTTTGCCACCTTTACCCATGGAAGATATGGTTTAAAACAAAAGAAATATCGTAAAAACTCACTTTTTCATATGAACCTAAACAAGTCTTTCTCTACCCAACAGTGCCTACAAAGATTATCAAAATTGCAACATACACTAAAACATGGATAATAAACTAATAAAAGATGTTAAACCACAAGATATAAGCATACATTATGTTGTGCTTGTTCAGAACCCTGTGATGCCCAATGCTAAAGCCTAACAGAACATCACAAGCATTGTTTGTTCTTATTAAATAGATGTGTAGAAGGATTCAATAAAAAGCTTGGGTTTTATTGAAATTAAATTGAGGTGTTATGAATGGGGGTTACATGTTTAGATGGATATGAAGTGTGCTTTACACACATATATAATGAGCACTATAGGTTGTACACAAGAGGCATAAAAGGAACAAAATGTCCAAAGATTGGAAATTTGTGAAGGGACCATTCAACTCCTATATTAAAAATTGTGTAAAATTACATTCTTACCCACCTTTCCTTCTTAATAAGGTAATAGAGATTGTTAGATCCATCCATTTCTCTAACCGTATTACAAATCTTTATAGGTTTTGGAAGTGCATTATTAAAGATTGCTAACAAAGAGCTTCCTTTAGGATTACAACTAAATTGTAGTTTTTCCACATGATTACGACTTATAACCTCTTCTGTTAGTAATGTCCGTTAGTTAAAGCATATCACGGCATAACATAACATGAAACATGATTACAACAATTGAACGTTAAGTTAGTATGTTTGTGGGCATGATTCTATGGGAAATTAAACGCACAAAGAAGGACAAAGAAGAAAGGAAGAAAAGATTCAAAATCATGTTAAAAACCTAAAAAAAGAAAGGCAATGACCAAAATGCTCCTCGTTTAACTTTAGTTTTTAATATGGTTAGAGAAATGGATGGATTTGGCAATGATTATGAAACCTTATAGTGGTCCGGTTAAGAAAAAAAAAAGCTTTTTTGGATAGAACTAGCAAAAATGTGCAAACCTCAAGAACGATTTTGGTTATTCACTCTTTCCTCTAATCAATTCTGTCGAAAATAATTTATAAAACCTTTTAATAGACAAAATAGTTTTACAATGAATACTTATAGTAGCAAGTTTGAATCCTTTTAACCTTAATTGTTTAAAAATTCTACTTGAATGGTGTGTTTTCTTTTTATATATTGTAGATTTGTAGTTCATGCCAAGTATAATTCATGTTGAATTTTGAAGTTTAAATATGAGAGCAATAGTAAGATACAAATTATATCAGTAATTAGATTACCAAATATGGTGTCGTTAAAAAAAATTACCAAATAAGCTTGGTCATTAAGAATTTATTTTTGGGAGTATTGGAGGTAAACTTAAAAAAATGATAATATGAAACTTAACTTGATTACTATTTAATTATATTTTTTTTTCAACTTTTTTATCAAATAATAAACAAGTTTTCCCATTCTATTATTATAAAATAGGTTATTGCCCGCGTGGACACGCGGTTTAACAATTAACAATTATTTGGAGCGGTAAACCTATAAAAACTATAGTAGAAATATTTTATTAAAATTTAAAAGTAAGGAATACACATGTTATTCAAATATCACTAAATATTTCCTTATACACCACATTTTTTGTTTGAGTTTTGACATTCCCATCACTATCTAGTATAAGTAATTTCACCCATGCCCTGCTTTTAACTCTTGACAATGCGACATAAAGTTGGCCATGTGAGAATACAGGGTCTCTTAAATACAATCCAACCTTCGATAGAGACTGTCCTTGACTTTTATTGATGGTCATTGCGAAACATACGAATATTGAGAATTGACGCCTTTGGAACTCCACTGGAATCTTGTTATCAGATGGTATTTGAGGAGTATTATCTAGTAAAAAATAAATAGTAGTGAAAAATATTTCTAACAAAATGTTAAAAGTAAGACATTGTTTGAGTCAGATCATTCAAAATTCGAATTAAATGTTATCATTAAGTCTAATTGTTACCATTATAGATAATAAAATATGAAATTATATACTTAAATAGAACATTCAATATTTGAATATTTATAAAGTTTAACTGAAATCTATCAATTCAAATTCTTGTATTCAAAATTTGAATTTTAACTTGTAACTAATTTGAGAAATTTATAACTAAAACTATTATTTGTTACATTTTAAATATATTAGGAAATATCTAATTAGCATATCTCTATTTTAAAGGTAATAGTAGGATTGTTTATATTATAGATATTGAAATATGAAATTATATACTTAAATAGAACTTTTAATATTTGAATAGTTATAAATTTTAACTGAAATCTAAATCATTCAAAAATTTGAATTAAAAATTTTAAATGTGTTAATTAAATCTAAATCTAAATGTTACCATAAATCTTAAATTTAAAATTTTGAGATTAAATATTTAAATAAAACATTTAGTATTCAAATATTTTTAAAGTTAACAGAAATCTATAATTTCAAATTCTAGTATTTAAAATTTAAATTTTTACTCCTAATTAATTTGAGAAAGTTACAACCAAATTATTAATTGTTATATTTTAAATATATTAGGAAATCATAATTTAAAGATAATAAATAGGTGTAATGGTTACCATTATTAACTTTAATTCAAAATTTTAATTTTTTAAAAAGATTAAGTCATTCAAAATGTGTAATTAAAAGAATAATTAGTATGTTAAATTTCTTACCATTATTAAATAAAATTTGAAATTTGAAATTGATAATTCATTATTTAATTGATTACAAATATAAGTTAAACTAATATTAGGATAATATAGGGCAATTAATAGGATGAATTAATGTATTAATAAGAGTTGACACAACTTATGTAGGGACTTTGAATCATATTAACTGTGTAAATAAAATGATAATTAGTATGTGTAATTTCTTACAATTATTAACCAAAATTCAAAATTTTAAATTTTGTCAAATTCGAATTTAAACATTTCGAACTTTAATTTGAAATTTGAAATTTGAAATTTGAAATTTGAAATTCAAAATTCAAAATTTGATATTTAATTGATTACCAATATAAGCTAAACTAATATTAGAATAATATAACACAATTAATAGGATCAATTCATATATTAATTGGAGAGTTAACACTACTTATGTAGAGACTTTGAATCTTATTAAATGTGTAATTAAAAGGATAATTAGTATGTGTAATTTTTTACCGTTATTAACCAAAACTCAAAATTTGAAATTTTGTATAATTCGAATTTAAATATTTTGAATTTTAATTTGAATTTTGAAATTCAAAATTCAAAATTTAACTTATTACCAATATAAATTACACTAAATATAGGAAGTGAGTAATTTGAATGTAATAAGGAAATTTAATGAGTTCCTAATTTACGTCAGTTTCATTTCTCATTCTCATTTATTGCCTTTTGTTTAAAAAAAAAGTAAAAAGACTAAAACATGAAAAAGCGACACATCTTCAATTTACCAATATCTCCATCATACAAAGCATGAACATAAAAAACAGCATTGGAACACGACATATTTCGCAAATTGCCACTAACGGCGTTTTAACAACACCTTTTAAAAACGACCCAAATTGAAGACTTTGTTTTTCCAAAACCAATTTTTTCTTTATAAATTTACGCATAAATCCAAAAAAAATACATTATTATTATCTATAACTGAACCTAATAATCGTTTTAGAGGTATATTGAATGTAATTCATAACATGAGCATGGGAAATATTGATGAACAACTAAATAAAAAAGATTAGAAACTCTTACAGTGAGGTGAACCGTCTCTGAGATTGAAGCTAATAATCGTCCGTCCTGTATATCGAGATGAAAAAACTCGTGTATTAAAAGCCGCCTAATCAAACACCGAATGATCCAGAATCCAAACCCGAGCAGTCTAAACAACCAAAAATTATTATCTTGATAAGCTAAGGCGTATCATAGTAAAACACTTGTTCACAACATGCGTACTAATATGCATTGAGAATATAGTATTTATCAAACAAAATGAAAGAATTTATTGTTAGAAGTTATGGCCAAAAATGGAAGTGGACTTGAAGTTGTTTCCATCCATGCCTTATATCCCATTGTTTTTACCCTCTTGTGTTAGAGTAGGTTACTCACATACCTGAAGTAAACCCTGTACAATAAATCCAGCATGTTAATTGTGAAATAAGACTTTGAATTCAAAAGGATTACAATATGCTTGCTTCGAAGAAAAAAAAGAAGCATAGAACTCAAGTTCAACTAAACTTCACTAAATGAAGTAAACCACAAATACCATGATTGTTTAGGGTTCGAATGTTTTTTGAAAAATTAAAGAAATAGCAAAAAAATAAAGAAATAGAAAAAAATGATACCTTGAGATGTAGAGGAGAAAACCGATTTGTTATTGAAGAAACAATAAGTACACCGGAGATTAAGACTGACCTCCGGGGGATTAGTACTTATGTAACTACAAGTTTAATCCTTTACCCAAACCGTTATGGTAACCCGAGAGTTTGTTAAGGTGAGCGTGATATGTATTGTGTGTGCTACGAACAAGAGATTTAAGTGGTTCGGTCGTTAATGACCTACGTCCACTGTAAGTACACCGGAATATTATTACTAACAAGAGAGAGTTACAAGTAGAGAGTCTAGTAGTGATGGTTGTATTTGTGTCTGAATACATGAGTTGTATCTGGTGCTATTTATAGGCTTAGTAGTGGGCTGCATGGAGAGGCCCACAAGTGACACCATTGGCTTGGGCCCAACCGGGGCCCAAGCCCATGGTCCTTCTGGAAATGGCGGGAAAGGACGAGGCACTGTTGATGACATCAGGCTACAGTGTGGTCGTTGTTGTAGTTGGACACGTGGCGGCCTTCTGGTGGTGCACAGTAATGTCGTACTTGCTACAGTGTCCAGGCTATCTCTGCTGGCTGATTTGACGTCTGACGGTGGGCGAGGTAATGCCTGCTGGTCGCTGTTCACGACAGCGTGTACAGTGCAGCCGTTCACCTTTTGTACTATCTGCCACATGTCCTTCTTCTGTTGGTGTATGCTCTGACACAGATCCTTATGAATCTTCCTTTTGTCATCCCTAGTACCTCCTCTGACGTGCCAAGGGAATATTCCGCGTGTGGTGGCACGCGCGTATCAGGTATTAGTTGTTGCTTATCATCTGTGCCGGCGCGCGAGGATGTTGATTGCCTGTCCTCGCGCGAGTATGCTCCTGCGCCGTGACCTGGCGCAGGGTCGTTACCTTGCGGGGGTAGGGACGCCCTTCAGATTAGGCTCCCTATCCCTTCAAGTCCCCCTAGTCTAGGGCTTCTCCTGCTCGCTGATGAGGAGGTGGAGTGCTAGACTCGAAATATAGAAGTCGCGGATGAAAGCTCATCTGCTTGTGCTGTAGCCTTTGGGGGTATTGTTCTGATTTGAGAAAATTTAGGCGGGAAACGTCTTTCTCCGTTTTTCGTCAAATTTGCGCGTGAAGGACGTTCTCCGCCCCAACGTTGCAGTGGTTGAGCGGGGAACGTCTTTTGAAAGTTTACGTCAACTTTCCGCTGGGGAGGACGTTCTCCGCCCCAACGTTGCAGTGGTTGGGCGGGGAACGTCTTTTGAAAGTTTACGTCAACTTTCCGCTGGGGAGGACGTTCTCCGCCCCAACGTTGCAGTGGTTGGGCGGGGAACGTCTTTTGAAAGTTTACGTCAACTTTCCGCTGAGAAATTTACTGCTGCTGGAGTAATTTAATGCGGGTCTGGAGTTGTGATAAATTCTAAATCATTAGCATTGAATTTGTCTCTCATAAATTGGAATAAATGCGCTTGGAATTCGAATGATCAGTTACTTCTGATGGAAGTTTAGTGGTTGCTGACGTGTCAGTGACTGTCTGGTTGTACAGACTGATACACGTCCCATCGTGGTTGCAGTTATCAATATATCGTCTGTGTCAGGAGCGTGGGGTTTCACGCGTCTGACGTTTTGTCTTCATGGTTGAGATTGTGCCACGTGTCGATGGGCACGTGTTGTCTGTCAGGCGCGTGAGTTGCCACGCGCTTGAATGGTTGATATTGTGAGATCTGTCGACACGTGTCGACCATCCGGCGCCTGTGTAGTGTATAACTGTCATACACTATCATCCAGGCCGCTCGTTTTTGTTGCGGACACGTGTCATCATCTCGTGCATAGGATTTGAAAAGTTGTGACGGTTTACGCTTCCCAGGTGGGTCCCTCTGTCATTAATGCAATGAGTATATAAGGATTAGCAATGTTGCTATGAACGGTTACTTCTCCTATTTCTTTCCTTCTTGCTCTCAATTTCCTCTCAACTTCCGGTCAACTTTTCCTTTGAAGTTTCCGTTTAATCTTCAAAGATCTCTCTGATCTTGAAGATTCATTGTTGAAACTTCAAGTTTCTTCCTTTCTAGAGTGTCTTCTGTTCTTGTTTTCTCTTTGTTAATCATCTCATCAACCGTTCTTTTTCACTTTGTTTGAAGATTCCGGTTGATCTTCAAGTTTTCCGGTGAGATTTCCAGGTTTTTTCTTTTTTAAACTTCCACAATGTCTGACAGTCACAGCATTTCCGGTGAGGTTGTGGGTAAGGAGACGGAGGAGGTGGTGCAGGAGACCACCGTTGAGCATGGCCGAGTGAAGGAGAGGAAACTCATGACCAACACCTTCTGTGTTTGGGGTCAGGAAGCCTTTAACCGGTTCTGCGTTATGTATGGGATCCTCCCGGAGTGGGAGCCCATGCTTCCTTCTCCGACCAGCACCGTCTTATCTGCTGGTAGTGACCAGCTGGCCCTTTATGAAGCCCACTTTGCCAAGTGTGGGTTCCGGCTTCCATGCACCCGTTTCCAGATAGATACCATGGTTGCCTATGGCGTCGGGCCTACTCAACTAACCGCCTTCGGGCTTCTGAGGTTAGTTCATTTTGAGGCGTCGTGTCGCGCCTTAGACATTGAACCGACTGTTGAGCGGTTCAATGTGTTTTATTTCATGGCGCGGGATGAAATGTGGTTTTCTTTTAAGCCACGCCCCAAGGTGCCTACCATGGCCACCCATACCCCAAAGTCCCTTCACTGGGCAAAGGAGAAGTTCTTCTTCGTGAAGAGGGGGGTCATCCCTGTTAGCCTCCCTTGGAAGATAATAGGGGATGGTCAGCGCGTGGCGGACATGCCTCTGCTTAAAGATTACAAGAAGCAGGATTGGTTCGTTGCCCTTACCGCCAACGCCACTAGGCTGGAGTTCCAGAACCTGACAGAGGGAATCTTTTTCCTTCTGGGGATGAGCCGGAACGGCATCCGGGCGGGTAAAGAGCCTTACATCGCGGAGGAGGGTAAGTATTTTATATTAGTTATTATCATTATTGCCTCCCGCGTTCCTTTCCTTATGATGTGTCACTTGCAGGTGTAAGTAAGTTTGAATTCTACGCTGCCCGCCAGGAGAAGGGCATTAAGTGGAGGCCTGTGGCGGAGGGCCAGACCTCGTGCTTGGATGCGTTGGCGGATCGTTTCTACTATCCTGACCTTTCTGCTGCGCCCAAGCCTTATTGCACAACTGGTGAGTCTCCCAGCCCTTTATTTGATAGTATTTTCGGAGATGATACCGTAGGGAAGACTCCGCCGGTAGGCTCGTCCGCGGAGCGTGGTCGTTGGAAGCACGCGCCGCGGAAGCACAGGTACCGAGCCATGATTACCCTTTCTGACTCGGGTTCTTCCGTTTCAGCAGGAGAAGCTGTGAAAGGGCGTCGGCGGAGGAAGGATGGCCCACCCTCCGAGGATGACGAGGAGGCGGAATCTTCTCAGCTGGAGAAGAGGAAGAGGCCGCGGACCGCTGGCCCGGTAAAGGAGACTCCAGTCGCGCCTGGCGCTGGAGATGGTGAGGGATCGGTTCCTGGTCCGGAACCAGTTAATGTTCCCAAGGGTCCTCTTGGGGGTGGTGGCGATGGCGGGCCCGTTTTCAGCATGGGCATTGGTGCCGCCCCTGCGCGCCAACCACTCTTCCAAAAGTTACTGAGGAAGAAGACTCCTGGTAAGTTGTTCTTTTTTCCTCCTCTCTCTTCCTTTCTATTCTTATGAGTTGTATTATTATTAATAAGTTATTGTTGATTTGCAGTGGCGCCGAAGATTGTGCCAACTGCACCTTTGTCTCCTTCCGACGAAGCGGGTGGAAGGGAGGAGGATGCTTTGTGGAGGGAGCAGGAGCTTGCGCGGGAGCAGGCGCAGGCCGATGAAGCCTTGCAAAAGGCTGAGGCTGAGAAGGCCGCTGCTGCCAAGCAAGCGGCAGCCGATGAAGCCCGCCGCCGGGCTGAGGCGGAGAAGAAGGCTGCTGCCGATGAAGCCGCAAGAAAGGCTGAGGCAGATAAGAAGGCTGAGGCGGACCGCCTTCGCCTCCAAGAGCAAAGGTTCTTGGAGGAAAAAGCCAAGCTGGCAGAGGAGCGCGCTGCGAGGGAGCGTGCCGAAGCTGAGAGCCGGGAAATGGCTCGCGATGAAGGAGGGGATGCCTTCGAGAGGGCTCTGCTCCAGCAGGGCGCCTCTGGGGCTGGTGCGAGCGGCTCGCGTCGGGATCGGCGCGAGTCTTCCAGGGTTGGGGAATCAGCAGGAGTCTATGACGGCTCTTGTTGGTCTGGTGGTGACGCCATCTGGCGCCCTCGCTGGGCAATAAGGGAAAACACATTGTTTTCCAACTCCTTGGCTGCCGAGGAGTTTGTCAGCGAGGTGGTGCCTCCTTATGAGCGCACTCACCAGGATATGTTGAGTCGTGAAGACCTAATAGCCGCCTTGTGCGTTAACCAGGCGACTCAACTATCCATGATGGACTCGCTGCGGCGCCGTGACTCGGCGTTGTGGCGGGACATGGAGCAGGTGGAGGCGGAGAAGGCCAGCCTTGCTGAAAAAGAGGCTGCCTTCCAAGCCGAGATTGCCAAATACCGCCGCCGTGCCCATGACGCGGAGGCCAAGGTTGCCAAACTTGAAGAAGACGCGGTTGCTGACAGGCGCCGTTGGTCAGAATCATGGAAGAAGGCCAACACTGACATCTCCGATCTCAAGGAGCTTCTGTCAGTGGCGCGTGAGGAGCGGCGGACGGCGGTGAAGAGGCTCGAAGAGAAGAGCAAGGCCCTCACGGAGAGGACGGCGAAGTATGTAGAGATGCGCAAGGAGCTCGAGTCTAAGGACGAGGCTCTTGTTGCGGCTACTGAGCGCGTCTCTTCGCTGGAGCGGGAGAGGGTCCAGGTCCTCGGTGCGAAGGAGGACCTGGAGCGAGACCTGGATTCTTGTGACCAGGCTCGCCTTGCTGCTGTGAAGGAAGGTGAGGCGGCCAAGTTGCTACTGGATGAAGCTGTCACCGCCCAGTCCCAGATGCAGGACTCCATCAAATGGTTGATGACAGACGGGATGGCTGGGGTAAGTCTTCGCGCTTTCTCTGCTTTTGAGACTTGTCTTTTCCATATGCTAACTTTGTTTCTATGCGCAGGTTTTCAAGAGATTTTGGCAGGAGCCTCTGCTCGGAGACCAGGTTGCCGCCATTGCTGCCAGTGCCCAAGCCTACGGTTATGGCGAGGGCTATGAAGACGGTTTCTTGCATGCGCAAAATAATGGGCGCATCGTGGACGCGGAACACTATGGCAAGCCACTGAAGGATGAGTATGAGGCGGAACTCCAAAAGTTCGAGAAGATAGAGTTCCCCATCCTCCAAGTGCTTGCGGACTGCAACAAGAACGCGGATCCACCCGCGGCCCTTAGATATTTTATAGAAACGTCTGATGCGCTGGCGAAAGCTTCTGGTGAGGGGACTTCCGGCGCAGCTGACCAGTGATTAGGCCTTTTAATACTTGTAACTTTTCTTTTCCTTGTAAATATAGAAGGGTTTTTAATTCCCTTTGTTAATGAAACTTTTGTTTGTTATATCGTGTTGTCTCGTCTCTAATTTACTTATTTAACCAAGTCGTCACCCGGTGTGTAAGTAAGAGTTAGAGCGCGCGCTCGGCTAGACAATCCGACGTCTAAGTGTTTAACACTTTCTCGCCTTGAAGATTGTAGCGGAGGCGACTTGTGCCATTGAGTCCGACTTAGGCGCGTGATCGCCTCGCCTTGAAGACCCGTTTACCGCGTTTATGTGGCGCGCTACTCTGTTGTCCGAGTTGCAATGACTCTAGAAGACAAGAGTTGGGGCGCATGTTGTTGTTATGCGGTGTTGTAGGTCCGGCGAGTAAATCCGTCTTGAAGACTACGCTGCTTGAGTAGGCGCCCGACGCGCACGTGGCGCGCCTTGAAGGCATGCCTTGCTAGCGTGTTTGGTCCGACGTGATTTTGCCTAAGTCTTGAAGACCCTGGCGCGGAAAGTACAAGTAGAAACACAGATATAGGAAACGTTTTCATTAATAATATGGCATGTGTAGCCATTTTAAATTACAAATAACAGCGCCGTAACTGAGCGCCGTTCCATGATCTTGGAATAGGGGTGCCATCGAGCCTTTCTAATGCGTAGGCACCTTTCCCGAGCACTTCTTGAATTTTGTAAGGGCCTTCCCAAGTTGGGGCGAGCTTCCCAGGCTTTTCGGCGTTGGAAGCTTCATTGTTGCGGAAGACGTAGTCCCCAATCTTGAAGGTTTGCTCCTTCACATGCTTGTTGTAGTATTGCTCGAGTTGGGTCTTGTAACTTGCTTCTTTTATTGCCGCGAGGTCGCGGCGTTCTTCTAACAGATCGAGGTTCATGCGGAGTTCTTTATCATTGTCGGTTGTGTTTGCCATCAATACCCTTGCCGTGGGGCAAGCTATTTCTGCAGGGATTACCGCCTCGGACCCGTATGTTAGGCTGAACGGGGTTTCGCCATTGCTTGTTTTCGTGAGGGTACGGTAGGCCCATAAGACGTGCGGCAACTCGTCTACCCACCCTGTTCGCCTGGTTCCGAGCCTTGTCTTGATGCCTTCAACGATTGTGCGGTTGGCTCTTTCTACCTGACCGTTGCCTTGCGGGTGCGCAACGGATGTGAAGATTTGCGTGACTCCCATTTGAGCCAGCCATTGTTGGAGGGCCTGGTCTTCGAATTGTGTTCCATTGTCACTGACCAGTTGCATCGGCAATCCAAACCGATAGATAATGAACTCCCAGATGAATTTCTTGACATGTGCGCCATCGATCTTTGCCAGAGGTTTCGCTTCGACCCACTTAGTGAAGTAGTCGATAGCGACGACCAAATATTTGACATTACCCGGCGCCGCCGGGAATGGTCCGACTAGGTCAATAGCCCACTTTTGGAAGGGCCAAGCCGCGGTAACTGGTACGAGATTGTTCTTTGGGCGCAAGGTGTTTGGGGCATGGCGCTGGCAGCTGTCACATTTGCGTAACTCGTTAACTGCGTCGACGTGCATGCCAGGCCAGTAATATCCTGCATTCATCAGCTTTGCCACTACCATTCTTGGGCCTGCGTGTAACCCGCACGTTCCTTCATGTATATCTTTAAGAAGAAAGGAGGCTTCTGCCGGGTCAACACAGCGCAAGAGTGGCCCCAAGTAGGAGCGGCGGTACAGGATGTCATCGGTCAGTTGATATTGCAGGGCCTTGTTTTTTATCTTTCGGGCCTCTAGTTTGTCATTGGGCAGAATTCCCGACGATAAAAAGGCTTTGATCGGTGTCATCCATGACGCGTTACCTGTTTGAGTGACATTGACCTGGCGCGCGGGGACCGATGGTTTATCTCGTACTTCGACGCGGACCTCTTTTGCCATGTGCTCAAAAACCGTGGATGCCATTTTGCTGAGCGCGTCGGCGGGTTTGTTCTCGCTGCGCCGGATGTGTTCGACTGTGCATGTGTCGAACTTGCGCATGAGTTGCTTGGCTTGCTCCAGGTATAGAGCCATGGTTTCGTCTTTCGCATCGTATACCCCATTGATCTGCCGTGCTACCAACAAGGAGTCTACATGTGCCTCTACGTGCCTGGCCCCCATTTTTTCCGCTATGCGGAGGCCTGCCAGCAACGCTTCGTATTCCGCTTCGTTGTTTGTGCTTTTGAACTCGAGGCGGATGGCGTATGTGAACTCATGTTTGTCTGGGCTGATGAGGCGCAAACCGGCGCCAGCACCGTCTCCGTTGGAGGCGCCATCAGTGTATAAGGACCACTTTTGCGATGGGTCGTGCGCTGGCGCAGGCGATTCTTCTTCTCGGCACTCTTGAACCTTGTCGGCTGGGATCTCGGTTGCGAAGTCTGCCAATACTTGTCCCTTGATTGCGGGTCGGGGCTTATAACTGATTGTGTGCTCTCCGAGCTTAATAGCCCACTTCGCCAGTCTTCCTGACAATTCTGGTTTGGCCAAGATGTCGTTAATCCGATAGTCCGTGAGGACGTTTATCGGGTGGCCTTGGAAGTATCTGCGCAATCTTCGGGAAGCGTGAATTAAAGCTAGGACCAGCTTTTTCATTATGGTGTACCGAGTTTCCGCATCTAACAGCGTGCGGCTGATGTAATAGATAGGCGTTTGCACGCCTTTACGATCGACCATCAGGACTGCGCCGATTGCCCGCTCCGTGACTGAGAGATAGAGCGTGAGTGGCTCTTTAGGGAGCGGGGCTGTTAGTGTAGGAAGGTTCATCAAACATTGCTTCATTTGTTGAAAAGCTGACTCAGCTTCGGTTGTCCAGCGGAAGTTACTCTTCTTCAGACAATTCTTCAAGGTGTCGACAAAAGGAAATGACTTTGAAGCGTAGTTGGATAGGAAACGGTTTAGGGCGACCAGGCGGCCCATCAATGTCTGCACTTCTTTGACGGAGGCTGGAGATGGCATCCGCTCGATTGCTTGTACCTTTTATGGGTTGGCGCGGAACCCGTCCCGCGTAACGATGACTCCCAGAAATTTCCCTTCTTCCATTCCAAACGAGCACTTGCTTGGATTTAGCTTCATGCGGACCTTTCGTAGCTGGTCAAATGTTTGTTGGATGTCTTGTAGCATGTCGGTTTCTTCCCTGCTTTTGATCACTAAATCATCGACGTACACTTCAAGCCGTACGCCGATTTCTTTCACGAACGCTGTATCCATCAGGCGTTGGTATGTGGCGCCCGCATTTTTCAGGCCGAAAGGCATCTTTGTGTAGCAGAAGATACCCGCGTCTGTGCGGAACGCTGTTTTGTCTTCATCTTCTTTCGCCATTTGTATTTGGTGATATCCTTTGTAGGCGTCCAGGAAACACTTGAATCTGTATGGGGCGAGGGAGTCCACCTTCAAATCGATCTCTGGTAGGGGATAACAGTCCTTTGGGCACGCTTTGTTGATGTCTTTGTAATCGACGCACATGCGCCATCCTCCATTCGCTTTGGCGACCATGACGGGATTGGCGACCCAAGTTTGATATCTGATGGGGCGGAGGATGCCCGCATTGAGCAGCTCGGTGACTTGTTCGTTCATGGCCTTTGTTTTCTCCGGGCCCATACTTCTCTTCTTCTGTACAATTGGCTCTGCGGAACGATATACGTTAAGCCTGTGTTCCGCTATGTCCCGCGGAACACCCACCATATCTGCCGGTTGCCATGCAAAAATGTCTATATTGCTGATCAGAAGTTGCTTCAAATGATTTCGTATGGATTCGGAGATTACATGGCCAATGGTCACCGTTTGCTCCGGAAATTTGGGGTTGAGCGCCCATTTTTCCGGCTCTGTGCGGGCATTTGTCTTGACCATCTTTGGCGGCTTGGTTGTCTCCGTGACATGGCAATCTTTGTTCCCCCGGATGAAGGCAACGCCTGTTTTGGTGGGAAAACCAACCATTGCATGCGCCGTGGAGGCGTTGGCGTTGAAGTGAGCAATGCCTTCTCTTCCTAGGAGTATGTCATGGTTTGATGTGGCTGGTAGGACCATGAAGTCGCATATTTCTGTGCGCTCGTGTGTACCATCCGTCCATGTTACAGGCAAAGAGAGCATGCCGCGGGGCATGATGGTTTCATGGATGAAACCAGAGATTGGCTCATTGACCGGAATGAGCTTCGCCTTGTCTTCTTCATCTAGCTGTTGAAAACATTGGTCATACATGATATCTGTGCTGCTGCCGCCGTCTAAAAACATGTACCGCGTGCGGTAATGTCCAAAGACGGCAGTGATTACTAGTGGAGCTGTGCAAGAGGCGCCACCTCTGACCCTTGGCATGAGGATGTCTACCTCCTTCCAGGAGTCGTCTAGAGGCTGTATTCGGGTGCGCTTCCCATGTTGGGTGTTCTTACCCCGCCGTGTCATGTTGCATTGATGGCGGGGAATTAGTGTTGCAGCATGGGTGTTAAGGTCGCGGATCTTCTTCCGTGATCCCTCGCCTTGGGTTTCCTCGTTTCCTTGGCTTTTGCCAGCTCGGTGAACATTTTTAACCAAGTGGCCGAGCTGGCCTGATTTCAGCGCTGCCTCTATCTCCATTTTTAGACTATAACAGTTGTCTGTGAGATGGCCGTAGTCATTATGGTACTCACAGAACTTGCTACGGTCTACATTTCGGCGCTTCCCCAGGGGGTTAGGCTCCTTGAGTGTGACCTGCTCGGTCTTCAAGACCTGTGAAGGAGTTTTAGTTAACGGAGTCCAATCGTGGTTTTTCTTGGAATGTCCACGTTGTTCTCGCGTTTGCTTCGAGCTAATGATTTGGCGGGCGTCCCCTGCGGGTGAATATTTCCCCTCGTCGGTGGCGCCCGAGATGCGGCTCCAAACAGATTTGTTTTTGTGTTTACTATTATTATTATGGTGTTGTGGTTGGAAGTCGTGTAGTTGATTAAAAGATCTTTCGGAGGATGCATATATCTTTGCTGAGCGAATGAGTTCATCCCAGGATTCTGGGATGCCATCCTTGCCAGTTAGACATTTCATGAGATCCGGGCTGCGCACATTGTGAATGAACGCGGCCCGGGTGAGCTCCTCCCCACAGCCTATTTGCAAGGCCTCCTTGTTGAAACGGACGATGTAGTCCTCAATTGTCTCATGATCATAGCGACGACATAGCAAGATGTGTGCTTTGTCCTTCTTGTGTTTTCGCAAATGTGAGAAGTGACTGCCAAATTTTTCTGTAAGGTCGTCGAAATCTTTTACGCTTCCCGCCGGGAGGTTGTCGAACCACACCCGGGCGGCACCCGTGAGGGTTTGAGCGAAAAGGTGACACCATACTTGGACGGGCCAGTCTACGGACATACCCGCGCACTCAAAGTCATGCACATGGTCGTCGGGATCACGCAGGCCATCGTATCTACCGATGCTGCTTGGAAGTTTGGCCTTCCTGGGTATTTTGGCAGCCGCGATGCGGGCGACAAACTTTGATTTCTCGGCAAAAGCTTTTGGTCGAAATGGTTTGACCAAGTCATCGTCTATCTCATTGTCTCGCGACGTGGGAGTGTATTTCTTCCCTTTGTACCCAGAGTCGCTGCTTGACGATTCATAACCGTCTGGCTCGTCACGTGATTTGGCGTAGCCCCGAGCTCTGACGTTTCCGCCGAGCTCCCCGCTACGACCATCACCGTGACCGGCCGTATCTTTCTTCTTGTACTTTGCTTTTGACGGAGTATCAAAAGCAAGTGCTTTACCTTTCTTTTTTGCTTGCTGCAACAGTTTTCGTTGATAGATTGCAGCACTTCTGGCATTCTGACGGAGGAGCCACTGGTCTGGGTCCTCCTCGGAGAGTTCTTGACTGTCGTCATCTGACTCGACATCACGGATTTCAACAGCTGATCTGTCGAGCCGGGATGTCGGTTGTTTGACGACAGTGTTAGGTGTGATTTGGTTGTCCGGCTGTTGGACATCTTCGTCTCCGGCTCGGTGCATGCCGGAGGTGTTAGGGTTGGGTTCAGCCATGGGTGGGTTAAAAGATGGGTGAAAAGAGCTGTTCTAACCGTTGGATGGCGCCAATGAAGAAACAATAAGTACACCGGAGATTAAGACTGACCTCCGGGGGATTAGTACTTATGTAACTACAAGTTTAATCCTTTACCCAAACCGTTATGGTAACCCGAGAGTTTGTTAAGGTGAGCGTGATATGTATTGTGTGTGCTACGAACAAGAGATTTAAGTGGTTCGGTCGTTAATGACCTACGTCCACTGTAAGTACACCGGAATATTATTACTAACAAGAGAGAGTTACAAGTAGAGAGTCTAGTAGTGATGGTTGTATTTGTGTCTGAATACATGAGTTGTATCTGGTGCTATTTATAGGCTTAGTAGTGGGCTGCATGGAGAGGCCCACAAGTGACACCATTGGCTTGGGCCCAACCGGGGCCCAAGCCCATGGTCCTTCTGGAAATGGCGGGAAAGGACGAGGCACTGTTGATGACATCAGGCTACAGTGTGGTCGTTGTTGTAGTTGGACACGTGGCGGCCTTCTGGTGGTGCACAGTAATGTCGTACTTGCTACAGTGTCCAGGCTATCTCTGCTGGCTGATTTGACGTCTGACGGTGGGCGAGGTAATGCCTGCTGGTCGCTGTTCACGACAGCGTGTACAGTGCAGCCGTTCACCTTTTGTACTATCTGCCACATGTCCTTCTTCTGTTGGTGTATGCTCTGACACAGATCCTTATGAATCTTCCTTTTGTCATCCCTAGTACCTCCTCTGACGTGCCAAGGGAATATTCCGCGTGTGGTGGCACGCGCGTATCAGGTATTAGTTGTTGCTTATCATCTGTGCCGGCGCGCGAGGATGTTGATTGCTTGTCCTCGCGCGAGTATGCTCCTGCGCCGTGACCTGGCGCAGGGTCGTTACCTTGCGGGGGTAGGGACGCCCTTCAGATTAGGCTCCCTATCCCTTCAGTTATTAATTTCAATACCTGGCGACCTGCAATTCCGAATGAAACCCCTGTTTCAGTTTTTGGAACTTGCCACTTCGATTTCAGAATGAACCCAAGATTTCATTTATGATATAGATGATCAATTTTAGTAATGCTGAGGTACACCATCATAGTAATAATGCAAAATATAAACATGATAATGATAAATGAACTAAATTATATTTATCTACTAAAAAGCAGAAAAGTAATAAAAAACATGAATTATTATGAAGTCTGATATTTAAACCCACGATAATCATTCCATATTATTAGCCTCCAATATAGGAAACTCATTTAAATTTCCAATCAATTTATGGATTTTGAATTTCGAATGAAAGATCCAAACTGGAGCCCCATATCCGAATACACTAACCCATTATTCATTCTAGAATCAAACAATAAAAAACATTCACTCCTAATGATGAAGATCCAAAAAGAGATGATCCTCAAGAACACATGAAAGAACACTAACATGAACATTCTTGAACACATACAATAACCCTATTGATCCCATACAATAACTCCCATTAGCAAACCCACCCTATAATTAACATTTTAAAACATAAATAAAATTCAGAACAAAACAATATACAAATCAACAAACACATACATATGAAACCTCCTATTTTTACTGATTTCAAGATCATACCTTTAAATGCAAGTCGATCCAACCAATCAATTCGCTCAATTAACATTTTTCATACTTATTCACAAGCTTCTCCAAACGCTCATCTTTAAGAACACATACACATATTAATAGCATATCATTGTTGAGAAATTCGACATCAGAGATTAAAAAGTATAATGTGTTTACAAACGCTCCTTTTTAAGAACCTACACACATTAATATCATATATTTTTTCCAGTTGCTGACCAAAAACCTAATGGATTTCATGACCCCAAATCAATTCAGTGCTGAATCTCAATCACACATATTTAGGTTTCGTTTGGATATAGTCGTTATGTACATAGATCCATAAGTACAATCACCTCCAAATTCATCCAAAAAAGGTAAACATCGCAATGAAAAAACACAAAATTGAACAAATAAAAATATTCAAATCCGTTATAAACATTAACTTCTCTATTTTGAATTTGTTTTACCTATGGCAATGAGATGAGGAATCGTGCCTTCATTAGTAAGGAAAAAGAAACCAATCCAAGAGCAGAGATGAAATATGGAAACGTAACTAGCTGGACGAAATCCCCACTCTCATCGCTACCATCACCACGGGATGAAGTGTTGCTTTCCATCAATGATATATAATAAAAAGTAGAAAAAATAGCAATAACGAAGGTGTACATGATGGTTGAATAGATTGGATCGGAGAGGTTGATGGATTAAAGAGGTTGAAGGCTTGAAGCAATGATCAATCAATTGATTCTAATTGAATCTGGAAAAAAACACAACATTGATTAACAATAAAGAAGATAGAGTAAAGTTGTTTTTGGAATATAATCTCACCAAAATTATGTGTATAAGACATTCAAGTGCCTTGACTGAAATTAGTAAATCAACATTGAATTACCTAATTTAATTTAATTAATGATTTTTTATTTTAAAAAAATTAAAATTCTTATAAACTACATGGTTGTGCCATGTGGCACAATATGGAGGTGTATGGATTGAACTTTGAATGAGGATAGGACATGTATACATAGGAAGGTTTTGTTTATTATATGTATAGATAGATACTTACCAGGACACCCTCAATTAATCTTGACTCACTTGACAATTTTTATTAACAAGTTCAGCTTAGCTTTTATTCCATATGCTGATTCAAGTCAAGTACATAAAATTAAACCGGATCAAAATAATGATTTAAACGAAGGTACCAACGGGGATAGTTCACTACTAGAAAACTGGGCTATTGTCACCAAAAGTTGCTACCTAGAAAAAATGGTAGCAAATTTAGCAACCGATTTTACACCAAAATATGTATTATAAGATAAGGTAGCTAATCGGTTGCAAATTTTGACACTGTTTATTTTTTTGTAGTAAATTCGTGAGAAAAATAATAAGAAAGACGTAAAAAATAATAATTTAAAAAAAAAAGAACAAACTTATTGAATTGTGACCACCTTAGCGGTGGCAAATTTAGGGACCCATTTTTAGAATAAATTGCTACCATATTAGCCACTATAAAATCATGGCTACTCTCACCAAAATATGCTACCTAGAAAAATGGTAGCAAATTTAGCAACCGATTTTATACCAAAATATGTATTATAAGATAAGGTAACTAATCGGTTGCAAATTTTGACACCATTTATTTTTGGTGGTAATTTCGTGAGAAAAATAATAAGAAAGACTTAAAAAATAATAATTTATAAAAAAAACAAATGAAAGAAACAAAAACACATCTTGTGGATTTTTTTTATTCATGTGACCAAAAACACATCTTTTGGAAACATTTAGCCACACTTTACGAAAAAAATGTGTCATTTAGAAGCCACACTTAATGAAAAAAAAAAACAATCTAATAACTATAAATATTTTATCGTCAATTAGATCTAATGATGGTCAATTAGGCCCAAAGACGGTCAGGTAGATTCGATCAGTGTCACTTAGACCCAATGAAGGTCATTTAGACCCAATAATGGTCAATTAGATCCGATGTTGGTCAATTAGGCCCGTTGATGGTCAATTAGAACCAACGATCGTCAATTAGATCCAATGATGGTAAATTAGATCCAATGACGGTTCATTACACCAATGATGGTTAATTACACCACTGATGGTCAGCTGGATCCAGTAATGGTTAGTTAGGCCCAATGATGGTCAGTTAGATCCAATGATGGTCAGTTACACCCAATGACGACTAATTAGATCCAATGATGGTCGGTTAGGCCCAATGATGGTCGGGTAGATCCAATCATTGTCACTTAGACCCAATGATGGTCATTTAGACCCGATGATGGTCAATTAGGCCCAATGATTGTCAATTAGAACCAATGATCGTCAATTAGATCCAATGATGGTCAATTAGATTTAATAATGGTTAATTAGAACCAATGATCGTCAATTAGATCCAATGATAGTTAATTAGATCCAATGATGGTTAATTAAACCAATGACCGTCAATTGGATCCAATGATGGTCAGTTAGGCCCAATGATGGTTAGTTAGATCCAATCATTGTCACTTAGACCCAATGATGGTGAATTAGACCCGATGAGGGTCAATAGGCACAACGATGGTTAATTAAACTAATAATGGTCAGTTAGATCCAATGATGGTCAGTAAGCTCAGTGATGGTTAGTTACATCCAACGATGGTCAGTTAGGCCCAATGATGATTAGGTAGACCCAATAATTGTCACTTAGACCTAATAATGGTCAATTAGGCCCAATGATAGTATGGATACATATGTATTATGTTAAAAAATCTTTATTTTAATTTTGAAAATGATGTGGCAAAATAAATACCTACACATATCTAAAAATATACAACATGTGTAAATATAAGATACTTTTAACTTAGGTAAACAAATATTTAATTTGTTTTTTGAAAATGATGTGGAAAAATAAATACCAACCCGCTAACGTTCCGTTTTAACACCTTTAAATTAATACTATGGGTGTAAACGAGCCGAGCCCGAGCCAGACTAGGCTCGCGCTCGGCTCGTTTCGAGCCTAATACTTTGAGCTCGAGCTCGCTTCGACAGCTTAAACGAGCCAAAGCTCGGCTCGCCAATGTTAAATAGTAGGCACACTATAAATAAAATGATAATAATATAAAATTTGTTTGGGTTCGTTTAGGCTCGCGAGCCTAAACGGTCTTTGTAAGAAAAGCTCGAGCTCGGGCTCGATAACTAAACGAGTCCTTTTTCAAGCCCGAGCCCGTTAAGGGTCGGCTTGTTCGAGCTTTTTACTGATCCGATTCTGAGTAGCTCTCAAGTCATTGCGCATCGTTTACACCCCTAATTTAACACAATATACGATTAAAATGTAAAGTTATAATGGCATGAAAATAAATATTTAAAACAAAAATTAATGATAAAGGAAACTAAATATGGCGATTTTTTCTCATAATCTGTTCCATGTTTTTCTCTCATCTGATTCCTAAACCTTTGCAATGGATACAAATATAAACTCCAATCAAAACACATAAGAATCCTTCACATCTACATTTTTGCTATCCATCTATGTTTTGGTTTCAGCGCTTGCGGAGAAGGTACGTGGATCTTCATTGTCTTTTTCTTCTTTACATATGTCACTATTTGTATTACACCAATCAGCCCAATACATTTCTTCAACAGAATATGGTTTGGCCGAATATGGTTATGATAATCCAAGATTTGTTTGACTACAATAATTTTTGAGAACTTGCTTGTTGTTCATAATTTGCATCAAGTTCTATGAATGTTCTTGGATTGAAAAAGTTTGATCATTTTGGTGGAGGGATTGATTTGCGGATATTGTTTATGGGTCGGGTTAATTCGATTGTGTTTGTTGCAGAATTGATTACTTTCCAAATCCTAGGCCTACATATATGGAAACTCCTTAATTCAAATTTGACTTCTAGCACTAGAATTGTAACTCACAATTGAATTATGTTATTGTGTAACTTACTTGACCCGTTATTAATTTTTATTAATTCTGACTTCTTAATTCTATTCATTGCTTGTTTTGTAGATTGAAAAGTTGAATTTGGTTATTAAAGAGCTTGTTAAGGAAAAGGATGAAGATAAAGAAAGGTTCGAAGGAATAATTGCGAGCTTGGTGGCTGAAAAAGAAAAATGTAATGCAGATAAAGAGGCTATGAACAATAGAATGGGAGAATTTGAAGCTAGGTTAACAGCTATGGGTGGAAAATAGGCTATAAACACTTAGACATGAATATTTTGAAGTTTTTCATGGATAATTTCGGTTATTTGATGTTTTTTTGTGTTTCTATTAGAGTCTTTTATATGATTTTAAAGTTGGAAAAACTGTATCAACTTTGTTTTATATAATTTGAGATTTTGTATTATTTGACTGTTTTATATAATATAGTTTTCTTGAAATGTAATTGAATTAATAAAGAAGGAAAAAAAACCCTGTAGAAAAGCTAAATGGTAGCAAATTTTTAATGAAAGTGATGGTTAAATGGTAGCAAATTTTCAATGAAAGTGGTGGCTAAATGGTTGCAAATTTTCATTGAAAATGGTGGCTAAATGGTTGCAAATTTTCAATGAAAGTGTGGCTAAATGGTAGCAATTTTTCATTGAAAGTAGTGGTTAAATGGTAGCAAATTTTCAATGAAAGTGGTGGCTAAATGGTAGTAAATTCTCAATGAAAGCGGTGACTAAATGGTTGCAGACTAAATGGTACCAAAACGGTTACAAAAAAAGTGTAAATTTTCAATAAAAATGGTGTCTAAATGGTGGCAATATCGGTGGCTAAATGGTACCAAAACGGTAGCAAATGACCTTACTAAAATATTGTAGGAGCGGTGGCAAATATTTTAACCGTTTTTGTGGTGACAAAAATATGGTAGCAAAATACAAAAGTGGTAGCTATTTGGTGACATTAGGGCAACAGAGACGTGTGTTTTTGCTACCGTATTCTCGGTTGCAAAATGGTGGCTACAGAGCAATTGCTACCGTTATGTAACCGAAAATGTGGTGACAATAGCCTAATTTTCTAGTAGTGGTTAAAGGCCAACTAAGGTGATGTCAAAGGCATTATAGCCCAGCGACATCTTGTGGTGGGATAAGACTTAGGGACTATAAGGTCATGGGTTCGAATGTCACAAGGGGTTTTTCTCATAATTATGAGTTTCCTCCTGAGTTGGTGACTTGTTGGAATATGAACGTGTGGTAACACTGGTGACACGATGATACTCCAGTAGTCCATGAGTGATTTCAATTGGCCATTAAAAAAACTAAGGTGATCATCCTGTAGTGTCTCATTTGATATGAATATTTTTTTTTATTAAAAAAATACAAATACAAATATATTATGTACACGGTCAATTAGGTGTTGTTTGTTTTTGAAGAGGTAAAAGGTCTGCAGTCTGCGGACTATATCTGCAGACATCTGCAGGAGAAGAGGTGGACCAAATGTCTGCAGTCTGTAAGGAGAAGACTGTTTGTTTGTCAACGTCTGCAGTGTAACCCAAAACCATAATCCACCATAACCGAGACCCTCCACCATGAACCAACACCCTTTGTTGTCACCCGAAATCATAACCCACCACAACCCACCATAACCATAACCTACCACCATAATCCACCACAACCATCACCTACAACCCACCATTCAAAAACACAAATCACAATTAAAATTTCAAACATAACAATTGACACCGTCGTTTCAAACAAAACTTTATATTTAAGATATTAAATTCTGACTTTAAGGGAGGAGGGAGGAGGGAGGAGGGAGGCGTGGAGAGGAGAGGACAGTGGTTGTGGGAGGCGGAAGGTAGGGGAGGAGGGTGGCTGTGGCGGCTGCAGGTGGGTGAGGAGGGAGGGATGAGGAATAAGAAGATAGGGTTTTGAGATGGTTGAGAGAACACATGGAGATGAGGGAAATGAAGGAAGCTAGAAGAGGTTGGAGGTTGGAGAAGTGATTTGGAAATGTCTGCTTCAAGAAGAGGATGGACAGACATATTTTAGGCCTATGTCTTCCAAAAAAACAAACGGTCTGCAGAACCTAAACGCCTGCCCACATCTGCGCGGCGCAGACAAAAGATGTCAGGAAGTACTTCTACCAAAAAACAAACACCACCTTAGTGACTTGTGCTTGTGATCGAGATTATGAGCCAAACGAAGCTTCCTTCCAATTAACATGCTTATTATCTGTTTATTACGCAAATGGTTTTTAAAATTTGAACGTATATTATTTTATTTTAAGTTGTTAATATATAAAGTATTTCTTTTTTTAAAGTTTACCTTTTTAAAATTACTTGAAGATATTCAAATTAAATGATATTGATATTGATATTTGATTCTTACTAAAAAGCTATAAAATTATTTTTATATTGAACTGATCATCATTGTATATATGTCTATTTGCATATATAATATGAATTTTATTCATATAAATATGGATAATTATGTAAATTATTGTCACCATTTGGCAAAGAAAAGGTCTTTTATAATTCAATTCCAAGTGTTCATTCTTGTTTATGTTTGACACGCATCTATACAAGTAGCTTTATTTTATTTCTTCATTTGAGAATGCAAATATTTGGATCCATAAATTTAACCAACTTTTGTGATTAAGAAACAAACATATGGACAAGTGGTTGAGTGGTTCAACATAAGCAACTTGTTCGCAAATTACAATAAAATCTTCAAAGGGGGATTTTCTAAGAACCTGTCTAGTGGTGCAACCAAGAATTTTTTTTCATCAGGCTAGATCACATTATTTATGGGTACGTCTTTGTGTGTCTATATAGGGATATTTTTAACCGGTTCAAGTCACCTATATATGCATCCCTGGATTAAGTTTGTTAATGGAATATTTTGGGATTTATTAGGTGTCATCGCAGAAAACTTTCATGCGGGCTTACTGAACTTTTGGTTTCATAGATTATATATATAGAAAGAAGTATGGGATAACTGGACCGCGATACCCATGCAGCATTATATGACCTGCGACCGATATGCAACAATCAACAGTAGCTTATTATAGCTTTAAAATAATAGATACCACACAAAATGCAGAGTAACTCGAAGTTATGACTTAAAATTTTGTTAACATCCTATAGCGACAAAATTTTGTCTCTATAGCTAAGCACTATAGAGTTGAAAAATTATGGCAATAAGGTTTATTTTTTCAAGGGGGGAATTACACGTTTTGTCATTTATGTTTACCTTAAATTGCACTGTGTGTCTTTTATCTTCAACAATTACACCATGTGTCATTTACTTGAAACTTTTGCACACAACAAGATATTGAATGAGGTTAGTGTAAATGAATTGTTGTGTGCAAAAGTTTCAAATAAATGATATATGGTGTATTTTTTAAAGATGAATGACACACGGTGCAATTTAAGGTAACATAAATGACAAAACATGTAATTCTCCCCTTTTCAAATTAAAACTTTTTTTTTAAATATGTATCAAATTTTTAGTGAGGCACTTATGGAGACAACATATCGTCGCTATAGGTCATAGGATGTTTATGGCGACGAAACCAAGGGTCTAATACGACGGAACTATAGGGGCGAAACTACTGCAACTACATTTCGTCGCAATAGCCTTTAGCAAGGAAATTTCGTTGCGAAAAGGCTTTTTTATTTCGTCGCTACAGGCCTGATTTCTTGTAATGTACATGGTGATGCTGGTAAATGTTTTACGTGATATTTATGTGACACCGTCTATAGAGAAACGAGAGGATCGACTAGTAAGTTGTTTTTGTCTTTTAGTATAATTCATACTGAAAGAAAAAAAAAACTTAATTACTACTTAATTTTCATAACACAGCCTAACCTTCTAAATATCTTACTCGATCGTCCAAATATTTAAACATGGTAGCACTAGTGACAAAATTTATAAATCCGTCACTGTTTACGGCTAAAGAGTTAGTTTTGTACAAAATTGCAATATACAAGTATTGTAAATTTTCTTTATTAATATAACCGGTTTACAGTACTCCTGTGTTAGTAGTATGATGATCATCATAGCTAAAGGAAACAACTAAGAATGTTGTTTACACATTAAAATTACATATATTAATTATTTAAAATTGGCGATAGGAATAGATAAAGTGATAAACATAAGCAACTTTCGTCTGTGTGAGTAGACTACAATCATGTATTTTAATTCTATTTGCTTTTGTTTAATGCAACGATAAGATAGGATGAATGAACCTGGGCATATGAAGAATATGGTGGCCGAATTTATAATGTACCATATAATTTTGTCCATATTTTAAAGTTAGCATTACTAAATCTTGTGTGATGAGTTCAACTACGTAATTGTTTATTTCCTATGGAAATTATCATAAACGTATATATTATATGTATGATCGAAATTCATTATATATGTCATTTGTCTCTATGACTCTATTACTCAAGCCTCAATGTATTATTCTTATAATCATCTAGGGTTATTTTAGAATTCGATATCTAGTTCCTCAACTGTAATTTTAATAGCCACCAGCCCACCAACTCACTGGTTAAGCCATAAAACTATTAAAGCTTTGTGTGCCAACATGTAGTGTTTACAGATAGATATTCACTACAAGAAAAGCGACCTTTAGCGGCGACCCACCTTGGTGTCGCCGCTAAAAGACTAATCCACAACTACCACCATCAGGGACAATCACAGCTGTTGGTTTGGTAACGAGATATTATCGTACCAAAAACAATTAGCGGCGACCTCAATAGCGACGATGATCGTCGCTATTGATATGAAAATCACATATACCCGCCAATCCTTTTCCTTTTCCCTCCCACCTTCTTCACTTCATCTCTCTCTCTCTCTCTCTCTCTCTCCTCCCTCGTCTTCTCTCTCTCTCTCTCCCTCGTCTCACTCTCTCAGAACCACCACCGATTGCACAGATTTTTGCCACGTGGCATGACACGTGGCAAAAAAAATTAATAAAAAAATGCTACATGAAAAATCACCTTTAGTGGCGCCTGTTTAGCGGCCACAAGGGGCATTAGGCACCAATTTTTTCAGATGAGAGCATTAGTGGCGACAATCGCCGCTAAAGGTAGTGTCGCCGCTAATGGTGCACCTTTAGTGACGACTTTGGTCGCCACTAAAGCCCTGCCCTGTTGTAGTGATTTGAGCTAGGATGTAAAACTTAACAAGGTAAATTATAATTTTACTTTTCTCTTATAACTTGTGATATTTTTACCTCAATTATAGGGATGACAAGAGCACCCAATTTTTTGTTACCGGAATCGAACAACTCACATGTCCTCATTTTTTCTCTCTCTTATGATTAGATCTATACACGAGAAGACAAGTAATTTCAACTCCACCAACATCACCTTCTCCTTACAGATCCAAACTCACTCTCGGTCTTTTGGGGGTAACTTTTTCCATCTTTAGTCGGACCTTATTATGACAAAGCGCTTATAAGGTGTCAACCAAGCCAAACCAAGCCATTAATAAAAAATGCATAAAAAATGTTGTTTTTTTTATTTTCTCAATATTTGTTGTGAAATCCATTATAAAACACAGCTTCAAGTCTCAAAAAAATACGTGTCAACCAACACATCATAATGTTCCATTTTCCCACATATATTTATACTTTTGGAAAAATACATGTCGATCTATACAGATAATTTATCAAGACACATTATAAACTTCAACAACAATGGTTAAAGAAGAAGTCACTCGAAAAGGTTTAAGTAAATTGTTTTTAATTACATGTAAGCATGAAGGAGATTAATATAGTGATAGTACAGACAACGGTTTGGTCAAAAAGCGCCCAATAGACGGTGGTGCCGTAGATTCATGCACGCTTCATAGATTCACTTTCTCCCTATTCCATACATACCATATATACATCAAAAAAACATAAAATTACCTGAATTCACTTAAATGATAATTCCGCCCCACCCCTTGTGATGTAATATTGTGATGGTAAAGATGTTGAGGTTTCAAATGGGAGGTTTGAAGTTTAAGCTATATGACGAAAAAAAAATTGATGTATTTAAAAAAAAGAGAGATGTATTTAAAAAAAAGAGAAAAATTAGTCGTTAAAAAAAACTTAAAAATGATAATTCCATGCTATACATTCATATTAAATACTATTTTTTTATTCATTTGTTTATTTAAAGGTCCAAGTTTTAACTCGTACCATTTAAATTAAAAAAATTATTTATAATTATTTTCATAAATCTTTTTCCAATAAAAAAACCTAAAATAAGAAAAAAGATTATGCAAGTTGGTTGCTACCACTTGCATGTCCGGCGTAATCCCTGTGTTTCTTCCTTTAAACTTTACAACTTGCTCCCATACCTCCATTCATATATCTCTATCTATCTATCTATATATATATATAATCTTCACATCACAATCTTCTCAACCATCATCCCAATAAATAATGCCTTCTTCTGTTCAAGTCCACAGAATCCAAACAACCACCACCGTAAACAACCATAACCACACCAACAAACAACCATCTACAACCACCATATGGAGGGTACCATCATCTATATCGATCCCAACAGATCTTATCCACCACCACACCCATGCAGTGGGTCCCAACCAGTGCTCCTCTTCCGTGGTCCAAACCATCTCCGCCCCCATCGCCACCGTGTGGTCCGTCGTCAGACGGTTCGACAAGCCGCAGGTTTACAAAAACTTTCTTAAAAGCTGTAACGTGATTCTAGGAGACGGTGATGTGGGTACGCTCAGAGAAGTCCACGTGGTGTCAGGACTGCCAGCTGGATCCAGTACCGAACGGTTAGAGATCCTTGATGATGATCGTCATGTTATGAGCTTTAGCGTTGTCGGTGGTGACCATCGGCTTAATAATTATCGATCTGTTACTACTCTTCATGTGTCACCGACATGTGACGGTAGTACTACTGTTGTGGAGTCTTATGTTGTTGATGTGCCTCAAGAGAACACTAAGGAAGAGACGTGTGTGTTCGTGGATACTATTGTACGATGTAACCTTATTTCGTTGAAGCAAATCGCTGAAAATTTGGTGAAGAATTAGCTGACAGTAAATAAACTCGAATACAACGCACACTCGATCGACCTTGTGAATTAATTAATCTGTTGTTGATCTTTGTTAATTTCTTTCTTTCTTTTTTTTTTTCACGGGTTTAATTGAATCTGTGATGTGGGTAGAGATTAGCGAACAAGTTTTCCATTTTTTTTTTTTTTTTTTTTTTTTTTTGTGATGTGATTTTGACTAGTGTTTTTTTTCATGGTTTCATGTTAAACCTTAGAAGAAAGAATTTAGATTTCTGCAAGGAATATTTCTGAGCAGATTTTCATTATCTTGTGTCATTGTTTGTTATTAGCTCTCTGATTATTATTGTTTAATGTCATTTAGAACTCTTTTAGTTTTAGATCGAAACTAGCTAGGACCATAATTTGAATTATAATGTGATTTTGAACTATTTGTAATTAAAAAAGCTATGATTGATATTATTAATATCTTGTGGTTTATCGAACAAGTTGATAAATTTGGAATCTTTCAAAACAACTTACCTTTCTATAATGTATCTCTACGTAATATTCAAAAAGAAGTCGGTTCTTATTTTGGATTAGGCATGTTGCATATCGAATTGAATACGGTTCCCTGGCTACTAATCTACCAGATTGTACGGGTCTAGTAAAACTGGTTGTTAAGGGGGGTGGTGCCCTCTTCACCCCCATCGAATTTTGGTTTGATAGACCCCTCTTTATTTCCCGGCAATAATGATGAAGAAAATCAGACGAAGTACGGGATGTTGGTTTTGAACGGTGGGGCTGCTGAACTAACGACTCTATTAGAAAGTAGAATTAGCAACTTTTACATGAATTTTAAAGTGGATGAGATTGGTCGAGTGGTCTCGGTTAGAGATGGGATTGCACGTGTTTATGGGTTGAACGAGATTCAAGCTGGGAAATGGTTGAATTTGTTAGCAATGTGAAAGGAACAACCTTGAATCTTGAAAATGTAGGGATTATTGTTTTTTGGTAGTGATACCGTGGTGTGTGTTTGTGTATGTGTGTGTGAGCGGGGAGGGGGGCAGGGTTTGAGGGAAGGAGGAAGAAGGGGGAAAAGTGGAGCCGGGTAAACTTTTATATGTTTTTTAATTAAAAAAATTAAACTAGATTAAAAAAAATTAATAGCAAATTTTTATAAACTTTTTTATACTTTTTGTGTCTTTTATAATTTGTCTATTATTTTATTAAAAAAAGCAAAGTAAAACAAAAACTAAACTAAATTTAGAAAATAATAATAATAAATTTAATTTAAAAATAAATTAAATAAATGATAAATGGGGAAAACTTCTATATGTTTTTAATTAAAAAAACAAACTAAATTAAAAAAATAGTTAAAAGAGCAAACTTTTATTAATGTTTTTATGCTATTTGTGTATTTTATAATTTTTTTATTACTTTATTAAAAAATAAAAGAGTTAACTAAAATAAAAGAAAAACTAAACAAAATTAACAAATAATAATAATAAAATTTACATTGTAAATAAATTAAATAAACGATAAATTAATGATTAAGAGAGCTTATATATTCTATTTCGCAGGTGTTATTAGAGAGAAATAATGAAACCCCTTTTAACATGATGCTTAGATGGCATAATGAAGCGCTTGAAGCTCCATTCCACATAATGTACCCTTATAGCAAAACTAAAAGTACCTGACCCTTTTGTTATATGTATTCTTCTCTACCAAATGATTCATTGCTTATGCATACCAATTGGGTTGTGTTATTATTAAAGCATCTACTACCCTGGACTAGTTCAAAAATCCAGAGTTGTCATATCATCATCAATCTAAACTATAATCATTTCAGACCCACTTTTTTCTTCAACATTAAATCGCTCTAAAAATCCACATCATGTTCCACTTTTATATAAATAAATATTTAAAAAGAATGTATATGTGTATAGCTGAACCTGTATTCTGGATCTGAGCAACCCACTCCGGACCAACTCCTTCAATGTTGTTGCCTACAGTTTCCATTCGCCGGATTCTAGACCAAATTTTCGAACCACCTGTTGTACACGCTCTTAGGGTTGAAAGAAAAAACGAACCCTTACAAAGTCCAAAATATTCTTGAGATTACACGTTGTGATCACGGGGTGAATGAGGGCATGGAGTGACGTGTGGTAGCAACGTCAACTACCCTTCAACCCCTCAAAAACCACGGGGTAGTGGTGGCGTGAAGGATTTTTTTAATTAACCAACCAATTAAAAATCATCTATAACCCAAGAAACAACAACCATCCACCTCACCATCACCTTTTGCACCACACCCACGAAAACCTCCACCCAACATACCCACGTCACCTTTAAATTCCATTTATCCCTCTCCATTCACAAAGATAATATACAGAAAATGTAAAATGGCAATTTCAACATTACCTTACTCTTGAAAGTTTAATGGAAATTAGATCAAGTAATATTGTTAGAAAATTGGTGGCCTACTGCCTATAGGCCTTCTCAACGTAAATAGAATTATTAGTTAGCTTTCTCCAAGTGGTAGAGATGAGAGATTCAAGATTTTCATGATTCTCGGGCCCTAAGTGTTTCTAATGACAAAAAAATCTTTAACACATAGTATGCATACAGTAAAATCCATTATGTTAAAATGATACGCAAAGCCCATGAGTTGCCGAATTCCAATTTTCTTCTTTAAAGTATAGGACGTCATATTCTTTTATTAATTGTCATTTAAACATATTATTTTTATATTTTATAAGAACATAAATTCAATACATGTGACTGCAACAAATAAAAATACTATAATTTTATTAAAAACTACCATTACTTTACAGAATTTAATAAATTCAATCCTGTTTTACGAGGAGGCGACAGTGACCCTATAGTCATTCAAAAGCCAATTTATAAGCTATATACGTATTCTTGCTTAAGGTGATCATAAATATTATCCTATCATTTTAAGCCACATGAACGCTGACATGAGTCATAACAATGGATAAAGCTTGAGTTCACTCTCTTGACCCTGTTGTGGCTCAAGGTGAGCCTACTCGCCTACGCTGTCATTCTCACCTACAACTCTTCCTTTTATTTCCTCGCTATCCCACGCGAGCAGGCTCGCGTTTGCTTGCTCGCAGGACCGTTAACGCGTGAGGGTCGTGGTGTTCGTGAGCCACGTGATTTGTTCGCTCGCTCGCCGCCTAGTCGCTCAGGAGCCACAGGAGTGGAAAAATGTAAACTAATAAATGAAATTGTATAATACACCCATTTGTTGTATACTTGTACTTGATCAATCGCATGAAGGATTAAACAATTGCCAGCAACCGTTGATACTTATTCAGTCATCTAGTTGTATATAGTGCTAGTTATTAACCTTCAAAAAGAAAACAGAAAAAAAAAAAAAAATCATTGTAAAGGTTCACGGTTAGTAAATTATGAGATATTAAGATATAAGTAACACGGTAATATATAAATTTCAAATATAACCTTTTATAAAACAATCTCAACTAAACTGCATTAGTTGGTTAGGGGATCCACAATCAATACAACTGGTTAAATATCATGAAATGAGAATTTATTATTATATATTAACTATTTTTAAAATTATAAATCTATCATCTATGCTATTTAATAATGATCCCCTTACATGTGTTATTTGTGTAATAAACGGGTTAGGCGGGTTAAACCCGGCCATTTAGACATGTTTTTAATAAAATCATTAATATTTCAACCCGTTTAACTATAACGTCCCTAACTCATTTTGTATCGTGTGTCATAAACTATTGTATGTAATTGTGTTCTATGACCACTGATCTCCTCCAAAAATAATTCCGTATTTATATATTGATCAAAACATTAATGAAAACACATATTTTTTTATTGTCAAATGACCATTTAATTCGACAAAGGTTATGTTTAGCAAACACTTAAAAGTCTGGCTACACGTGATAACGCAAGGCCTGCTATATATAGTTAAGTTTGATCTAATACAATTGTCAATTTACTTATATATCTATATATAAGCCAGTCACTGTGGATATTAATTTGCTTTTTAACTTTCAACAAATAAATACCTCAAATTTGAAATTTATAGTATTTATATTTATATGTTCTTACTAACTAATAACTATATGAGATAAATTATTTGAACCTTATCGTTCTAGAATACAACGCACACGGTTTTCACAACTTTATCAAACGCTCTTAAATTACTTTGTTGGCACAAAAGGGTCCCACTAACCCACAACTTGACATCGTTTCCTCCCACCTCGTATTTATATCAACAACTTGGTACGTTTGCTTATATTTTTCTCCACCTTCTTTAGTTTAATTAACTCTTGCAACATTTTTCACTCAAATTGCGTAATTTTCTTAATTAATGATGAACTTATGTTTGAATATTTGATTTTTTTTTCGACTTTTGTAATAGAATATGTGCACAGATATAGACCAACTCCCTATTTTCAAATTTCAACTCAATTGGTTTGAAGTTTGAACAGGCGGTTTAAGAAGTTGTGGTCCAAATCTTCCACCATAATTTCATTTAAAACTATGTTACACCAACTCTGGCTAGTGGCTTGATTCATTCAAGTTGGAAGCTAGTCTAAAGAAACCCTCTTAGTGAGGATGTTGACTTTACCAAAGGCTCAATGGTTTGATGATGGTCTGTTGATCCATGTGTTAATTGTGTGAAAACTATATCGTTGATCATGGCAACAACTGAAGTCGTTGCGCTCCAAACGGGTTAAGACCGCCATTCCTAAGAGTATAGCTTCTTCCATACATCATTTATCAAACTCTTCATATATCTATGATAGCAACGCTTATACAACAACCAATATAGTGAAATGCGCGTCTAAGAATTTAATGATCAATTTAAAAATGGGTGTATATTGATTGATTTCTGATGCCCCGCTTGCGGTGTGCACATATAATGTATATATGTGTGAGAACTCGCGGGTGAAAAGTGAAATTGCACTAGTTTTAATGATATTTTACTAATTTCGTTAAAATAACGTTAAAAGAGACGGACGATTAATCATGCATTAAGAGGGTATATGCACCAATCAGCCCCTGTCCCGATTGTTCATGAGTGTTATACTTTATGTCCAAGGCTTCTGTCCAGAATGTTGACTCGTTTAATTTATGTGAGTTTCAGCATAAGCTTAGCTAGTAAGTAACTTTTCAAACTCGAGCTACTTTATTATTTACTAGTGTGTTTACCCGCGCGTTGCCGCGGGATCCAAATAAAACCTTATAATAAAAGAAACTAAAGCATTGCGGGGTGAGAATTTGAAATGGCCAACTTGACCGGTTTTGACATGTAAAGATGGTTCATTAAGTCAGGACGTGATGCAGCGGTAGATGAAAAACACTCACATGGATGGTTGGTTTATTGAGATGGCCAGGATTGGAAGATGTGTGACTTAGTTCTTGGCCAAGCAGCATGGTTTAGGGGTTAAAAATATATATTTTAAATTGCTTCATCAAATACTTATCAACTGAAATTCGATCAGGTGATATAACTAAAATGAGGCACACATGTAAAAAAACAAAGCATGTAGTTGTCCTAAACAGATTTAACTCTAAGTTCCAATCCCACTCAGGATTTTTTTATTCCTTTCCTTATTTATTTCCACCGTTATGAAGATGGATAACTACTTATTCCATACTAAGATTTTAGTGTAATATAAAAATAAAACTACAAAAAATACCTTAAGAAGTTAATAAATATGTAAACTTAATCAAATTCAGAAAGAAGACAATTTTCAATTCCTAATAAAAAGTATTTATGTACAATGAATTGGATGGTTCAATGTAACATGGTTAATGGTATCTGTAGTAGCGTCTCTAAATCCTTTCATATACGCAAACCAGTATTTTGTTGTGTCCTAAAAATTGCAGGTTTTTTTGTTCGCCAATCACTCGGATACTCGTGGTTTAAGAAAATCATTAACATTAGAAGTTTTAGTAGAACCATTTAAATGGTATAAAAAGGTACGATGCATAATAATAATAATATGACTTGCTGTAAGGTTATGCCATAACAACCGACAAACATTCATCCAAGTGATAATTACAAGCTTACAACAGCATTACCATCACCTAATACATTCATCCCACTAAATATGACTTTGACAATAAAGGACTTGATGAGTCATCTGCATACGTAACTGGGTGAAGAGGGATTGGGGCCCTTGTACATTCCACATATGTTGGTTATAATGTAAATGTAGTCCTGAAACAATTAAAGAATCATATACATCAGCAATTGAGATAAAGAAATGGCATACATTAAGTGTGACAAAAAAAAAAAAAAAACAAATTTTGAAAAATGATTAGGAGGTTGTGTGATAGAGTTTGGTCGCTTTTAGCTAATTTTAAAGGGAAGATGATACCAAAGACTTAAAAGTTTTATACCAAAGAAAAACAACAGACCTGTATGTATATACTTCAAAGCTCTAAGAAGCTGATACAAGAAAAACTGATGATGTTCACATTAAAGTTGAAAAAGCATCGGATGCAAGTATAGGAGACGATGCCATTGCCAAAAACTGAAGATCAGGGAATCGTATGCCCGTGTCAGTGTTTCCAAACATGCTCATCATACTTTCTGAAAAGAACAACAATTTTGACATGAATTAGTTTCATACAATATATAAACAGCCCACTAACACATATATAATCACTTGAAATATACCTCCAACTCTCTAGGTGTCATTGGATGGGTCATTGAGAGTATCAGCATGTCCTGTAATGGCTTCCATTGTTGCATAATGGGCAGGGGTAGAGCAAAGGATCCACACATCTAGTAAAAATAAAATGATGAAAATAATATGATTCCATCATGTTAACCATGTTAGCTAAATACATACAATGAAAGTTGATTTAATAGAAAAATCCATGGATACTTTCATTAAACTAAAAATATGTTCATGCCATAAAAATAAACATCAAAATATTGACATCGTATACAACCAGAATAATCATAACACTTGTATATAAAAAGAGTTGTATATAAAGAAGTTACCTAAACATTAAGAAACAGATCGACAAACAATTATAAACCAGATTGTGTATAATACAGCCCAACACACACAATATAACAACTCTTTAAGTAAAATACCCGGGTTGTTAACACTCTCAACGTGAGAATTAAACCAATAACCAGACCATATTAAGCGAACGAACATGAATAATTATAATCCATACTTGGTTTTAAAAGCGTGGAGCGCACAAAAGCGACGAGGTCTAAAACCGAGGCGCAAAGCGCAAAAGCGGTGGGCTTTTCGTACGCGAGGCACAAGACGATTATATAATTTTTTATATATGCTATAGGTTTTATAGCATCATTTGCTCAAAATATAGATACAAATAAGGTGTATATATATATAATTTAACTTAAACGTACATCATTTTTAGCTACATGTATAACAATTTTAAGCACAAAAACACCTTATGTACGAAAAGCGCGCCTCAGGGGCTTTTTTCTTGCGCTTTTGCGCTTTTCGTACAATGCTCGCCTAGTGTTACATAAGGCGCACAGGTTGGCGCCTAGATGCGCTTCGCGCTTTTAAACCAAGAATCCAGATTGCGTATATACAACCTAACCCAACATCTCAACCTAAAAAAACAGGATCATTTAGAACACCTGTATAACTGTTGCATCTGGACATGAATTGTTGTCAATTGTGCCCCTGCACTACCCAAATGAACAATTATAAATTAGCTAGGATAATTAAAAAAAATCCTAAGTTACAGAATTGAAAACCACCCACATGTATTTGAAAAAATTAATTCATGATATGAAGTACGGCATTTGAAAAGGAATTATTGTGAATAATTACCCATTTGACCCGTTCACTAAAATTTACCACTCCAAATTCGTGAGTCCTTAAAATGTTATACATAGCAGCCATTTCTACAATAACTCATTGACTTGTCTAATTCAGAGTTTGTTATGTTGATGCTTGTTTATGCTTACTATCTTGGTTTTTAGAAATGCACTTGAGGCGGCGCTTCATGCACATGCGGGTCAAAATTAAGCTCTAGAGGAGGATAGTATGTAAAACAACCAGAAGAATGAAGAAAAGATGAATTGTTTACTTATGAAAATGATGATATGTAAAACATATGAGAGATGCGGCTTTTGGTTTTACATAGAGCAACGCCTCACGGCTCGTCTTTTGGAACCTAGACGCCTCAGAGCGCCTCTTGCTTTTTAAAACCAAGATCCTATCTTAAAAGAGTTCACTTTAACTTTCTTGATATGTCTCTGCAATAGAACCCAAAATTTATCACCATGGCCAAAAATATTTATAATAAGAAACATCAATGAACACAATGTTACGAAAGAAGAAGTATTCATAAAGATCCATATTAGAAATTACCCTTTTCATACTTGTCCTCTTAGCTCCACATAGTCTCGCTCAGTCAGCTACCTGTAAAAACAATACATGGGCATTATGTCATTAAGCTCACATCAAGACATATATTAAGTTAACACTAAATTTTTTTATTACTGAAATATATGGGATGGGTATGATGTTCAAGAGATGGATTCAAGGCTCATCCGTGAAGACATGGCCATCGAGAATGAAGGATCGATTCAAATTTAGAAAAATGGCTACTAATGCGATCAATTTTCCCCCGGGAGGTGTTTAGCACAAACAACATCGTCGGCCACCGCTACCTGAACCGGTACCATGAATTTGTCGTTAACGCGCATACCGTTATCCATTTCAAAGCGAATAACCAATTATAGAAGATGATCAAGGATGTATAAAACACGATTAAGTTCAAATTATGCTTACCAATTTGAATGATTGTATGATCTTCAGAAGCTGGTTTCTTCAAAATTGAAGCTTCAACCTTCTTGAACATAAGAGGGGCAGAAGGTTTTGCATAAGATTTCCCTCTTAAGATCTTGCAACACTTACTGTAATAGTAATAGTAATAGTAATAGTAATAGTAATAGTAATGATAAAAGATTTTGACGACAAATTATGAAAATGAATACCTTGTATAGAAATCAGCGGAGAGATTGATAAACTTTTAAAGCCTAATCCTTTGCCGGATGCCACCATCGAACACGACGATTTCTGCCGGAACCCTAACCTTTCAAACGGACCATTGAACACCATGATTATTACATAATCTGCTTTGATACATATAATAATGAAATTTATGCCTTTGTTCATACTATGTGAACGTAATTTAACAGCAAAAAGAAGTTAACTTTCTGTTTTTTTATTATCATCAGACATTAGACGGCATAAGGTTTATGACTTACCCATACCAGTCTTTGTTTATGTTGGCAAGCACCACCAACATCATCGCCGGAGAGGTGCCTCGCCAATGGATCGCTGGAGGCGAAAATGGGATCTCTCTCTTTCTATATATTGATCTATTTCTCTCTATGAATTGAATTGATGGGTGACTTAATTAAAAGATATCGGTGCAATTAAAAGATAGGACAACGATTGGTATGCCAGAGAGCGACGGTTTCAAAGGTTGAAGAAGGCAAATGGCTATTGTGGGGGCATGGATGGGAGTAGGAGGGTAGTATTGTAAAAGTGTTTTGATATTGTAAAGGATTAGGTGGATAAAATGACTATATTACCCTTCAAAGTGTCTTAATTGTCCCTAATATTCCTATAATACCCTTATGAAATAAGCTTTATTCTCTTATACTTGTTGCTTTAAAATTTGTACCCATGTCAAAATTACAATATGGTACATCACTCCTCCTTTATAATGTATTATAGATTAATTTATTTATATATACACACACGTAATATATACTATGTAATTACTTTACGTTTAGGATAGGATCACACAAACTTAGTTTACTTTGAAGCTCCAGTTAAAACTCGTAAAGTTATGTATGGGAATCAAATCATCAGACCTTGTTCATGCTTAATTATTATCTTAAAGGAAACAAAAGAAAGGAAGAAGTCACATGAAAGAAAAATTGCAACTCCATGCATTACTCATCCTCTTCCTTACGTGCACGCAACACCAAAAGATACAATCCCCTGATTCTCCCGCTTGAATACGTGAAACTCCGTTTAATATCCGATGCTCGATCGACCCCTTCGCTTTAAAGCTTTGAAAGCATTAGACGCCATTGAATTTATTTATTATAACGATTGCTATTGTCTCGAACCTGCACCACTCATCTCCACCACAACGTTAATTACTCCCTCTTTCTAATTGGACTCGTAAACTACCTCACACCCTCCTGTCGCGGGTTCGAGAGTGTCCGGTATAACCGATACACTTCGATCGACTTGGGAAGGTACACTCGTCGACCAAATCCCGTTTTAATTCAAGTACACATGTTCTCTTATTAATTAACGTATTATTATTATTATTAACTAGAAAAGTTTTTGAATAATAATATTATTATTATTATTAATTAACTCATCCTTAAAAAAAATGCTAACGAATTCCGTTCAACTGGCGCATTCACAGGAAATAAAACCCAAACCAATTGTCATGAAACAAACACCATACCACTGTAGTTAGATAGATAGATAGATACAATAATGAAAAATAAAAAAACAGCTGCAGCAAAATATTGTACATTGATTGGGGACTCCTACCCAATTCCTTCTGGGTGTGGATAACCCCCCAGCCACCTCAACTTGGTGCACAAAAAAGCTAGACCTGGAACCGGACATGGGAAAAAAACAGAACTAGTTATTTTTATACTCGTAACCGTACCCGACCCTACCGTAGGGTATGGATAGCGTATACATTTTGAGTTCAATACCCGTATCCGAAACCGTAACCGATTTATACCCAAAAATACCATGAACCGGTTATACCCTATACACGATACCATTTTTTCTAATACCAGATAGAACTCCCGAATTTTTAGATTATATTTTTATATTTACTTTACAACTTTTATGTTTAAGTTTTTTAGAAATGCATCTTATAAAGCAAGTAGTTTGTACATGAGTGAATTTATGTTAATGTAACTAAATTTAATTATTATTACAAATTACAAAGCAAATTTAAGCTTTAACGAATTTATTTTTGTGTAAAATAAAATAGAAAAAACTTTTTTTTAAAACTGGGTATTAATACCAGGTTCCAATACCCAACTATACTCGGACTCGATAATACCCTACCAGGGTACATATCGTATGGTTTTTTTTCCTCAATACCCGTACCCGAACCCTACCAGGTTTCTCTCAATACCCAGTCATACCCGAAATTGGTTCCATACCCGAAACCAATTCCATACTCGAAACCGGTTCCATAACCGAAACCGAATATTAGAAAAACTCGATTTGTGGACCTCTAATATCAATTTTTCTGAAAGGTATGCGTAATGATTTTTCAAGCCCACTTAATTATTTTTTTACAGGCCCTAGTAAAAGGGCCGCTTGCCTCTTTAGTGTGGGCTAACGTTTTGCTTGGTGGGTAATTGCGTACACAACATAAGCGAGAAAACGTGAAGGCATGAATTAAATGGACTTTACCGTAATCTGATGATGATTTAACATTTTAACCTACACGATTGACGATTGTATCGCTATATCAAGGACTCAAGAAACTAAAAACCATTGTAACTAGGATTTAAAAAAAATCAACATCTTTTATTTTATTTTATATCGGTGTAGATCGAATTAGAGTTTTTGATCGCTACTAGAGCTAGAAAAGGTGTGCTTTTTAAACTTTTACCACTCTTATCTCTAGCTGATTACGAATTATCATAACATCGATCAATTCCATTAATTAAATTAATGTGATCAAAAGAACTAACATCCTTTATACGATTTTGTTTCATAGAGTAAATTATTATGCACGTGAGACAAATATATATGGGGCCGAAAGTCACGTGACCCTTAAATTAAGGGGGTTCGGTCAGACTCAATACGTATAAAATATTTGGACGAAATACGCTAACTTTAAACTATTGAGTAAAAAAATAGAGGAAAGACAGGGTTCTCCAGTGGAGACCCAAGTTCGATCCTCACTCGTGTCACTTTGGTGAATTATGACAATGAAAAATTTAAGATAAGCCTTGTGAGGTTGTCAAATTGAATCCCGCGCCCACCCAAGTTTTTATCCCACCATGTGTTACGCCAGAGTGTTCTGCTCTTGTGGTTGTACAACGACTGTTAAGCGACAGCCAAGGGTATCGTTTTTCTCAAGCCAAACTATGAAGTCAACGTGACTCTGATTAAAACACAAAAATTTACATAGCGTGCTTTTTAAGTAGTTGTGAATTCGGTAGTCATGAACTCACCATGATTCTATATTCTGACAGCAGGTCACAAGCCTTTGATAACAACGAATCACGTCAGTCGCTAACAAACTCAACCAACCAACACCAACTATTTACGATTCTGCCACCAACAAAAAAAACCCAATCAGTCAACCGTCTTCTTCTTCTTCATCGTCTCTCACACTTCACAACACAGACAAAACAAAACAAACCAAACCTTACCTTAATCCATGCTAAACCTCTTCCTTCGAACATTCCTAAGCCGCCAAACCTTAATCTCTATTAAAAACTTCTACACTTCACTCATCCATACAATCTTATTATTATTATTACCATTTACCCCTAAAAACAACATGTCCACCGCCACCAACGATGCCCCACAACCCGAATTCGACCCGACTGTACCATCCACACCCATATCCTACCCAATCAAAACCCTCACAGACTTAAACCAACGGACTTATTTTAAATCTTTCCATTTCCCGTTCAACAAAGCCTCGGTTCCGTTAAGTGGTAACGGCGTTATGTTGCCGAATAGACGGAGGATGATGGTGTGTCATGATATGGCGGGTGGGTATATTGATGATAAGTGGATTCAAGGAGGGAGTAATCCTGAGAGTTATGCTATTTGGCATTGGTATTTGATTGATGTCTTTATTTATTTTTCGCATAATTTGGTTACTTTGCCTCCTCCTTCTTGGGTTAATTCTGCTCATAAACATGGTGTCAAGGTATTATTATTATTATTATTATTATTATTATTATTATTATTATTATTATTATTATTATTATTATTATTATTACTATGCGTTGACTTTTTTTTACTTGCATTTAATTTGAATGGTACATGGAGATCTGATATGAATTCAGTAGTATGAAATTATTGTTCATTTATATGCAAATATTATGATAGTGACAGAAAACTAGTTTTTTTTTTTTTTTTTTTTTTTTTTTTTTGAAAGGCTTAGTATCAGTCGAAATCCTTGTACAAGCCTAACCTAGCGGTCCCAAGTTCGAATCCATACCCACACACCGGTGTCCTCCTTGCCTAAGCTCAAACCGTCGCGGGAAATTTTTTTGTGGTGTGCATGGATCGAACCTGTGACCTACCCTAGGATGGGAAACCCTAAAGGAAAACCCACCCTACCTCACACCAGCTGGGCTGGAGATCATTGGCGACAGAAAACTAGTGATATGATTATCTGAATCCTGACCCATAGTAATTTTGCATGATTTGTTGATTTTACTTTTGTAAAAGATGTGAATTTATACCAATATTTAGGTGTTGGGAACTTTTATAGTAGAGTGGGATGAAGGAAGAGCGATTGCGGAGCAGTTTCTAGCGACAATTGATGATGCGAAGATGTATGCTGAGCGTTTGGCTGAGCTTGCTCATGTATTGGGATTTGATGGGTGGCTGGTAATTCTATACATTCTATGTTAGAGATTTTATTTATAGATATTTAAGACAATAAATCATGTTATTGGTGCTTTTAGATGTGTTAATTTGTTTTATATATTGTGATTGTTATTAGTATTGTATTGCCTTTGCCTGCGGTTTATGTTTAGCGGGGCTGTTTGGTAGCCTCTTAATGAGGCTCTGAACCATTCAGTGGTAAATGATTCAGCATTCAGTGCGTTTGTTTCAGCTTCTGGATGGAATGATTAAGGCTGAATCATTAAGACTTGGGATATAGCTGAACAATTAAGCACTAAACTAGGCTGAACTTAATGAGGCTCTCCTACCAATGTGGGACAAGAAAACTAACCATTAAGAGGTCCAAGTTAATGATTCATCACTTAACCATTCAGACCTCTTAATGATTCAGCACTTAATCAACCAAACAACCAACATGATTTTTTATGATCATAGTGATCAGAATATGGCTCTTACTCAACCTTGTTTCAACAGATAAATATGGAGGTCAGTTTGAATGTCGAAAAGATTCCTACTTTGAAAGAATTTGTCAGCCATTTGACCGAGGTTATGCATTCTTTAGTTCCTGGATCTTTAGTTATATGGTAGGTTTTCGCTAAGAATCATGTTTTACCGAATTTTTTATTTTGGTTATTCGTTATATCCAAAACATGTGGCGGTATTTTCTATTATTTAGGTATGACAGTGTTACAATTGATGGTGAACTGAGTTGGCAAGATCAACTGAATGGCAGTAACAAACCCTTTTTTGATGTATGTGATGGCATATTCATGAACTATTCCTGGAAGGTATTTTATCAATAGTTTCAGTTTTTAGATTATTTGATTTTAATGTTTACCCCTTTTTTTATGAAATATAATGTTTACGATGTAGGAAGATTATCCGCGCCTCTCAGCTGCTGTTGCTGGTGACAGAAAGTTCGATGTCTACATGGGAATTGATGTTTTTGGCAGAGGCACTTATGGTGGTGGACAATGGACAGTACGTCGCTAATTTATTCATTAGACGTTATGTTAAATACCGTTTTTTTATATTTTTTTTATTACCAATTTGTCAACTTTCAAACTATCATGCATCAGTCATTCGTTTTATTTGTAGAATATACTATGTTTGCGTTGCGTAAGAAGTTTAAGCTTTTGAAGCATAATGTAACTGTAATTATCTTTGGCTTAGTAGACAAATGTGGCACTTGATGTAATAAAGAAGAGTGATGTGTCAGCAGCCGTGTTTGCTCCTGGATGGATTTATGAGACACAACAACCGCCTGATTTTCAGACAGCTCAGAATCGGTATTACACCTCACTGATATCGCTACTGTTAGATCTTTTTTATTTCTCTGAACATGTTTATTATTTCAGTTTTTTTTTTCCATATATATCCTACAATACAGTTATGTTCTAAGATATCAAACTATGTATTATTAGGTGGTGGGATCTTGTTGAGAAATCATGGGGAATATCACAAATATATCCTAAAGTTCTTCCCTTCTACTCAAACTTTGATCAGGTACATAATATGCATATTTTTCCTTTTGTTGCCTTTTTATCAGACTAATACAGACAATACACCACCCAAATAACCACCATGTCAAAAAAAAAAAAAAAAAATGTTGAGTTGTTAGAGTGTTAGACTCAAAAGTGCTTCACGCTCATGCGTTTCCAGTTTGTAGGATTGAAGAGGTTGCTGATTAGCAACTGAATATTAAGATCATGTATCAATAATATTTAAAAAAAGTTTTGAATGATTATTTTTGTGGATGAGTTGGTAAATGCTGCAGTTAGAACTAAATATTGATTTTTTTTTTCTTATCTTAATTTGAAGTTCACATTTATTATTCTAGGGTCGTGGCTACCATATATCCGTTGGCGGAAATCTAGTATCAGATGCTCCTTGGAATAATCTTTCAAATCAAAGCTTTCAGGTAGCTAGCATGTTCTGTGCTTTTTTTGCAAATCATCTCATTTTACGCTATGTTGTTTTTTTTTTGGGTCATTTCTGTATCTAAGATTTATTTTACAACTTGGTGTAACAGCCATATCTTGAGTTTTCTGGAGATACTGAAACTGAAACAATTCAAGCATTCGTTGAGTAAGTTAACGAAAATGCAGCATGATATAGCTGCTTGTATTCACTGTTTAACACAATTCTTTTTTGTTAAATAACATTTGTACTTTGGAACTTTTAGTTTTAAAGAAGCATCTTATAGTGGAGGAGGGAACATTAGGTTCAAAGGAGTCCTTGAAGGTGACGCTTACATTACAAAACGAATCTTTCGTGGAAAAATTCATTCAGGAAATTCACCACTTCGCTTTACATTCTCGGTAACCATCATATCTCTGTACTGGCTTGTCTTAAACATTTCACAACTCGTGAAGCTTATTAACATAGGTGGTAACTGTAACCCATTTACTTATGATTGGGTCGATCTAGGTTGTGTTTGATCTTAAATGGGTCAAACCTGAAATTTTGGCTAATTGAGGAATGGGTTGAAAGTTACCAAAGTCTTATGCAATAATGCTGTTTTTTGTGATCATTAACAACCCTTCATAAAATTTTGAAAATGGACAACAAGTGTAATTTGCAGGCGAACATGACCCAAACCAACCCGTTTCAGTCTTGGTGCCGCAATCTTTAACAAGTAATATGTACACTCAACAGGTGAAAGCAGAAGGGAGCTCTATGATTGGTCTTTCTCTTGAATTTACCAACACCAACGATGACACGGAAAAGAAAACATCAATTCTTCTTGCATCATGGGGAGACACATTGCTTACCATGGAGCGGTTTTCCAGCAAATATAGCAGCGTAATAATGCCATATCATGTGACCAAACTTGAAACAGCACCAGGATGGATCATACAAGAGAGTAACGTCACAATGCAAGAATCCACATTAACGGGAATCCATGCTCTATGCTACAAATCGGATCCTAAATCATCATCATCAGAATATCATGCAGTTCTTGGTCATATTTCCATTCAAGCTTCTGCAAAAAATTCGGTTTTCCCACCAGCCTCGGAATGGCATGTTGAAAGCGAAAATCTAAACTGGAAATCTGATCCTGACGGGAACAAAACCGTTTCTCTTAAAATTCGATGGAAATTGATGAGTGATGCTACTTATGTATTTTCTAAGTACAACATTTATGTGGAAAATGAAGTAAATGAATCAGCACAAGCATCAAAGTATGTTGGATTAGCTTTAGTGGAGGCTTATTATGTTACTGAGCTTTTAATTCCGGCTGGCGTTACGAGTCTTAAATTTATCATCCAAGCTTGTGGTATCAATGGAGATTTGCAAGATGTTGCTGATTCTCCATTTCTTCGGTTGCCTGTTGAAGAGCTGTAGATTAATTGCCTTCAATTCATCTAATAATGATTAATGTATTGATCATGTGTTCCTATAGTTCAAACTTCTGATTAGGTTATACACATAAAGAACTGATTGTCATGTATGTCTTGACTCTGCTAATAATTTAAACCGGGTTAACTCGGTTATTTGTTGATTAAACCAAAGGAAACATACATATATTTTGCTGGTTGGTAAAATGCTAGTCTCACTTGATCATGAGAGTTTTCTAGCTGCCCTTTTTATATAGTCTATGTTCCTAAGCCAAGGCAGTATTTATACGGTTCGGGTTTTATGGTTTAACGGTTTGGCCAATGGTTTGGAACTTGTAATCGGCCATGTAAACTGAATCCATCGTTTAAACCATTATTATTTTCATTTTGGAAGGGGGTCTCTCTAGCAGCAATATCTCTATGCGCGCGAATAAAGGTAAGGTTTGCATACATCTCATTCCTTCCGGACCTTACCAATAAATTCTTAAAAGCTCCATCCAAAACAAGCAAGGCACACAATAAAAACATAGCATTTTTAGTTGTTTTAGAGTAGTGGAGACTGGTTTTTGACTTGTTTAGATTAGTTTAGATGGGGTAATGGTTAGCTTACACTATTTTTGACTACGTTAGGTTAGTACACATTGTTTTTCACGGGTTAAGGCCTGCTTTTTTTCAATTTTTAGCGCCTTTGGGCCTTGATACACGCTAGGTGGTTTGGTTCCACTTCACCTTGGCGCACACCTTTGGCACCTTTCACTATTACTATAAGTATCAGAGTTGGCTCAACAATTTTAGAGACCAAAGCAAGTGAAAATTTGGGACGCTTTCCGAAAATGAGTTGGTTCAAATTGCCCAGGTCAAAGAGAAATACATATCATAATGTTATTGAAAAAGATTAGAAAACATGCAAATAATTAATAATTAAAAATTAAAAAGGTTGCAGTTAAGACTAGAACACTAATCTCTTAAGAAATCATGTGTGCACATAAGATAAGGGGATGCTTAGTTGCTTACCACTAAACAAAAGTGGTTGCCTAGGTTTACTATTAAGTTGGGCCGGCCCGATAAGAATTAATTTGTATGGACTATGAATGGTAATTTTATTATAGAGTTAATTGTGAATTTAGTCTCTGAGGTTTGTTAAAAATTGTCACTTTTATCTAAATCTTTTATTCTTCAATTTAGTCCTTGTGCTTTTATATTTTTGTCATTTTAGTCCCTGAGATTTGTCAAAAATTGTCACTTTCATCCAAATCTTGTTAGTCCACAGGGACTAAAATGACAAAAAAAAAATGAAACCACAGTGACTAATTGACAAAAAAAAAAAGAGATTTGGATGAAAGTGACAATTTTCTACAAAACTCAGGAACTAAATTGGCATTTAACTCTTTATTATAAATTAAAAAAAAAAATTTATCTCAATTTCACTCTCATACTTCAAATAATAGTAAATTACCCCGCGCGTTGCGGCGGTTTTTAAACGTGACTAAGTACATAAAGGTAACCCAAGTTAAAAAATATTTTTTTTTTACCAAAATGGTAATTTTAAATTAAAAGTATTTGATACATAAATCAGGATATTAAGTTTTCTTTTAGTTAGTTGTAATACACAGAAAGAAGGAAATAGAATTATTGGCAACAGATACATATATTATGTGAGGTTAGACATCATGGTTTAAAGAGTTATACAATTCAACAAACAAAAAAAAGACAAAAATGTCCAATTACTACAATGTTTATAAGCTCCAACAAAGCCTAATAGAATCATCACAAACATTGCTTGTTATTATTAAATAGATAGATGTGTAGAAGGATTCAATGAAAAGCTTGGGTTTTATTGAAATTGAATTGGGGTTTAATTAGGTGTTATCAAGGGGTTACATGTTGAAATGGATATGAAGTATGCATTACACATATATACAATGAGCATTATAGCTTGTACACAAGGGCATAAAGGGAACAAAATAACCAAATATTGGAAATTTGTGAAGGGACTCTTCAACTCCCATCTTAAAAATTGTGTAAAATTACCTTCTTACCTATCTCTCCTCCTTAATAAGGTAGTAGAGATAGAGATATATGCATTTAGTTTTCATTTAATTTTATTTTCGAATAACTTGCATTCGTTAAATTTTAAAAAGAAAGCTTAGCAAATCACTACCGGAGTATCGATAATGGGTATCATAAACTATACGGGGTACCGATAATGTACCGTCCGAAACCAAATTCCTGCCGATAGCGTGGGAGAATCCTACTGGTATAGGTTTGAACCGCCAAAGCCTCTTTGCCATATATATACACTGTTCTTTTTTCTTACATTCTGTTGTAAATGATTTACCATGAGGATGCCAAGTTATGTGGTATATAATCCTTAATCCGCCATTCTTTTTTCTTACATTCTGTTGTAAATGATTTACCATAAGGATGCCAAGTAAGTTATGTGGTATATAATCCTTAATCCACCATTCATTTTTCCAGTCTTAGAAAGGGGTGGCGGCGCAGATTGTTGCCGTTTGCCAGCTATTTTGATGTTATTTTCATTATCAACATAAATTTATTTAAAAAAAAAGTTAATTTCTTAATCTAACAAAATGATTGTATCAACTTATATAGAAATCTAGTTGGTTCTTATTTGATTTGTTTGTTATTGAATATCTTTCTTGAAAGAAGAAAGAAGAAAGAAGTAGAATATTATAGATTTTGGGTATGTCTTATGCAGAAGAAACCAAGCACAAACCAAAAACAGGGTAATTTATGTCTAAACCAAACCCAACCCACATTTGGAAGCATTCCCCCTCGAGCCCTCCCTCCATAGTAAAAAATCACATGACTGTTTTTGTAATTAATTAAATTTAAGCCACTTCTTTTTCACTTTTTATTTTTTATATTAATTTACCTACTGTTGACTATTCTTCTTGTTTGTCTTTCTTTTGTCACGTATCTTCCATTTTTTGTTTTCATATTTATTTTGTTTTCATATTTATTTTGTTGTCACATTACCATCCTCATTCATAGAACTGACTTTCTCACGGGGTCTCTTTCTCACTTTAATATTTATAATTTATTAACTTACGGTTGGATTTTTGTTAGCGCTAAATATTTGGCCTGTGATGATTTTGTCACCTTTGAAAAACATTTACTTGCTGATTAACTGGATTATTGTGTACTTGTTTGTCTTTGGCCTCTTGGCGTACCATTTTTTATTAAAAGAAATCATCAAGATTTGACATGTATCCACGTGGTGAACGATAAGTTGTTGACTAATGATTCTAGACTCGTCGAATGCGATGACATGTCCATGAATTTACGTTAAGGGACCAAAAATTGATCAGTCGTTTAATGTCCGTCCACGTAGGATTTTATTGATTTTATTGAGTACGTTTTTTTGTTTCTTTTAAAGCTCTCCGACAACTTCAGTAGACTAATATGTGATTACGGATTTGATTTCGCGGCTTGATTTGATTTGAGGCACCTATAAGTCATCAATTTATACTACTAAACTGTTGAATTTGAAGATTAGGGATTACTTAGTGTAAAATCTTCATTAACTTGAAGATTAGTATGTGTAAAATCTTCACTAAGACCATGTGTAATGACTAGTGAATTGGGCGTTAAATTCCAATTTTGGCGCCCCATTAACCCAAGAACACCGCCCCCCCCCCCCCCCCCTTCATGTTAATGGCGTTAACCTGCCCCAAGCGAAATATTTCGCGTAGGTGAAATTTTTGTTGGGCCAATCATTTTCTACCAAGTGTCCAAAACAATGAAGGCACCAATCATTTTTTTTTTAAATGTCCCTTTCACCCACCAAATTTCACTCACCATTACACCTTGCCCATTTCAAGCCCATTTCACCCACCAAAGTGGCCCTACATGTCAAGTGTCAAAAAATGTCCCTTTCACCCACCAAATTTCACTCATCATTACACATGGTCTAAGTCATCAATTTATACTACAACCTTCATGTCCCTTTTGTTTTTATTTTTTTTTATATTAATGGTATATGTGTAATTAATTACTACATTTTTGTTAACGTTGTAGAAAATATTATCCTCCATGTATTGATTTTATTGGATTAGTTACATGACGGTGATGCGATTAGGGTTGGTGGCCCAATGGTAGGAGCAAAGCTTCTAGAAACACTTAAGGGGAGGTCATGGGTTCAAGTCCTATAAGTAGTAGAAATTTGCCGTTAAAAAAAAAAAGTTACATGACGGTGATTGTATGATTATTAAAGCTCTGTTTGTTAAGTGTAGTTTGACTTTATAAACATGCTTTGGTCATTTGTTAATCTGTGTGAGATAATGTGGAATCTTTTAGTACCTTCACTTGCATTTGTATTCATCGCTTTTTTTTTTTTTTTTCTTCTAGTTATCTAAACATGAGTTATCTTGGATTGATTGATTGATTATTGTCATGATTCCATATAGATTTTAAATAATAATTAAGAACAGGACTTGTTAATATACCTCTTCACTTGTCATAAATTCATTAGCTCACTCACCACCCACTCCACGTGATGATCACGTTGCAAATATATATATCTCAGACCATGCACTGTTATAACTGCTCTAAGTACAAGTGTTCAATGCATAATATGTTTTGCCTCAGAATCTTCCTATATATTACTAGGATAAACAAAGTTTAGCTTTAAGTTTACTGTTGTTTTAGGTTTCTATGATCCGCATGTGGCAACGAAACAAAGTAAAGATGCTTCGTTTATTTAATACTTTCTTATTAGGATGGATGAGGCATTTAATTAGGAACTCATTTCATGATCCCATGAAGTGAGTTCTAACTCACTTTATCCCATTTTAATCCTAAAGAGATGGGACATTAATCTTTGAGCCCATTCTATCTCATGACATTTTTTAATTAAATATAAATAAAAAACACATTCTTTTCATTTTCACTTTTAATTATTAACATTTTTTTTATTAAAACTAAATTAAAATAAAACACATTTTCACTAATTAAAAAACAACAATTACAATAATTATAAACACGATTACAGTAAATTAAACTACTCGTTTCGCATGGTTGTAAAAATCACGCTTAGATGCCAATTACTCTACGGTCGAGTATCCGACGAGTCATCTCCGAGTACTCCTCATACTCATCCGAATAAAAAATGTTCAACTTTGGTAGGCTAGCAGTGTATTCCACAAGATCATATTGAAGTCTAAAGTGTGTATCTTGATCCCTCAACTCCAAAATGATCTTACCGGCAACGACTACATCGATCGGAGGGTCCATCATGTAGTCCGGTGATTTTGTATTCTCATCATCCTTTAAAATCATGTTGTGCAAGTATGATACATGCGTACATCACGTACATTCCTTATTTTATCATGCTTTACATAATGTCCATGTTCAATGGCAAAGGATAATGGGTGTCAGTGGGTGCCCCGACCTCCTTGTTTTTGGCTCATTGATGAAAGTTTACGATTTTTATAGGTAATTTTTTATATGAATTGAGTTCGGCTCTCATGCACCAATAGAAAATAAAATAGGTCTTTTGATTTTCGGTCCCACCACCATTTTTTTCAAACTTCGTCACTACATGCTGATCAATTAATTAAGTATACCCTATTTAGATTTTAAAACACCAAACACTCACCCTACATATTTTCTTGCCGATTCTTTCTTTGTTGCGGTTGACCATGAAAAAGATTTCACAAAAGCATACCAAGCTAGGTAAATTCCATCAGCAACATAGTAGCCATATCTGAATTCATTGGCGGACCTACACCCTAATCAACGGGTGCGGGCACCCACCTTAAATTATTTTTTTGTGTTTATATATACGTGTTTTTCCCGTCCGCACACCATAAAAAATTTTAATCGCACCCCATGGATTCTTGAAACCGAGGAAAAGTAAGGAAACAAGCCTTCCTCTCCCCCTTTATAAGCTAAATCCACAATCCATACACTTTGTAAAAAGGTTGGTGTGTTTATATTTCTTGTTTTTTTTTTCGACGAGCAAGGACTTGGTGAAAAGGTTGCATATCTCTCTTAATTTGATGTGAAGAAAATGAGCTATTTGTTTTTTTAAGTGCATGAAGTTAAAATATGTAAAAGTATGGTAACAAGAAGTCACGTTAACTTTTAATACGCTTTTCTTTTTATTTATTTTTTTTTTACTTTATTTTACTTGTCCTTTAATTTAGTTTATTGTCTATTATTTTTTATAAGGTTTAATAAGATACCAGGTAGATATGATCAAATACAATGAGTGAGACTATAGTCTAGTGTAGATAATTCAAACGAATCTAACTATTCAGTTCGATTCTAGATATGCAAATCCAAGAATTTGGAAATCGTTTTAATGAGGTAACATCTGAGTTACTTGTTTGTATTAATAGCTTGAGTCCTTGTGATAATTTTGGTGCGTTTGATGTTCCAATACTACTACGATTACCCGAAATGTATCCACAACTTTAGATTTTAGAATTTTGTTATGCATATTTAACGACGTTTAAATTACTTTTGGCTTTTAGTTTCCTTTTGTTGATTATATAATTTTAGTATTATTATTTTTGGTATACGAGTCGACCCGACCCGACACGACCCAACCCGTGCCACCTGATAGATAAACGACCCAGGGGCTTAGAGATTCTGCACCCCATGAAAAAAAAATTTAGGTCCGCCACTGTCTGAATTAAGTGTCTTCGGTTAACATGAAATGGGTGGACGATTCCATGCATTTCACTGGTGAATAAACGGGTATTGAAAGGATATTAACATACAATAAATACTAAAATGTATATTATAGAATTTTTTTTTTTTGTGTGTGTGTATATATATATATATCAAAATTTAATTAGGTTGTATTAAATTTGGGAAACAATATTATCATATTTCACATGTTAAATAATTTAAATTCAATAAGCACAATAATTAAAATTACATAATTGAGCTTAATGAGAAGCACATAGTTTTGAGAATTTTCAAACATGTTCTACTAAATCATTTGATGATAAACTAAACTTATCATGTAGATACTAAATAAAATTAAAAATTGCTACACTTTGGACTGCTAACGCGTTTAATGAGAATCGAGGCGTTCCTATTTTTTATTATTCATTTGTTTGATTATGTTTATTTTTTAGTTTTTACTTTTTAATAGAGGCACATGCTAGGGTTGACTCCATTAAACCTAGCCATGTTTTCAAACATTTACCTGCTCTACCATTCTTTTGTTACCTACTTGCTTCCTTGATCTAGCTCAAATAAAGACAAAACCCAAGTGAGTATCTCACTCTCTTTCACACACTTACACACCCATGCAAAACACACACAAGAAACAACTTTACATGAACTATATATCAACGCCGATGATCTCCTGCCCAGCTGGTTTGAGGTGGGAGCTTTTTCTTTTTCAGAGGGTTTCCGTCCGGGGTTGATCACAGGTTCGATTATCGTCCATCGAAAAATCATACCCATTAAGGTTGAAAGGGCCCATCATGTGGGAGGACTTCATCTTGTGGCCCGGAGGTCGTTAAGAATAGGATTTCACTATTGAACTAAGCCTTAAAAAATAAGTATATATCAAGACTTTAAAAGTCAATAGTATTAAATTGATATTTAAATTAAACTAGTCTATAATGACTGAACCAATTTAATAATGTTTACCATCATATCATGCCCAAAGAGAAGAAGACTCTCTCTTTAGATTGTCATACTGAATTACATTATTAGAAATAAAGTTAAAGTGCTGATCATTATAAAGATGATTAATGCTATTGTGTAGACATGGATATGATGCATCATCATCTGAAGAAACCCTTGAAACGACATCGTCTGTTAACATACTGCCGCGAGTAGGGTGAACCGGGACCAGGCTATTGATAACCGATGCGGCTAGTGATGGTGCGGGCCCAAGTGGCTCTTGTTGCATTTGGATGCATAGTATCTCGGCTTGGGCCATGGCTAGCTGCATTTGTAACTGTGAAACCTGGTTTTGTAAGTATGAAATTGCCCCTACACATCCATACACTGGGTCCCTCATTCTTGCATTCGCTTCGTAGACTAGGCTGCTAACCGCATCCCCTCTTTGATGAACTTCAAGCTCCTATAACATGAAACATACTTAAGATATACTATAAATATAATATACTATATATTGCGAAAACACGAAGAAAATGGTAAGTTATATTGCAAGTAGACCTTCGCAGGTTACATATATGTAGAACTCAATCACTCAATTTTATTGAATACCAAGATGTACAACATGCAAATACATGGAACCTAAGACTATACGGTGTGGAGAGGGGATGATGGGCCGTCACGTAGGCGTCACGTAGGAGTGGGAGGAGAGGCATTTTGATGATGGGCCTCTAAGGGGGTGATGTGCACTATGATGACGGGCTTCCTCATTGGTCAGAATTATTAAAAATAATAAAAAAAATCAATTAAAAAACAAATAAGTGGCACGACATAGAAGTCATTTCATTGCCGCCATTGCCGTTGCCCACCCTAGGGGGCGGTGTAGCCAGGGGCATCAACTCATTGCCCAGCCTCCACATCATCTTGCCGTGCCCCATACCATATGGTCTAAATATTACATATTAAATTACAATATTTACACATAAAGGACGGACAGCATTATGCAAATCATTGACATGATTTGCGTAATGCTATTAATATATGTACTCACAAGCTACATGTATTTTTTTTTTAAATAAAATTAAATTTAAAAAAATTAAAAAAATGTTACTAGTTGATAGTGATTATCTCAGTTTTCTCGTAACTTTGTAGTCATACCTGTAACATCTTGCTAACATTGCTAGCGCCGAAGACTTTGTGAACAATGGCGAACTTGTGAGGGTCGTTTGACGGAAAGTAGGGTGCAAAAATGCAGTCCTTGGCACATCGTCTTCTAAGTAACTTGCATGATGCACAAGGCGAATGACCCGGTGCCATTTTGCATGTGAGAGATACAGATCTAGAGAGAGAGAGAGAGAGAGACAAAACAGCTGGAGGTTGTGAATGAATGGAAGTGGACTCTTGTGTTTATTTATATTTGTGGTTAAGTGTGTGTGTTAATGTTACTTAGATCAACGTGTTTGGCATTATTTAAAGAAGTTAAAATAAACTTGTACTGGCTTATAATCAAACGTTCAATCCACACTTCCATCATTTATGGTTTGGTATCCGGGTGAAGATCGAATACGGGTGGCGTCGGTTCAAATCTGACGGACGGCGAGGTTTTACCGAGTTCTATAACACTGTTGTGCCTTCGGGCGGGTAGAGCTCGGGTTTCCGCGCATCGGGAGAAGGCGGGGGCTGCTGGAGGTCAAGTAGTCGATTCTTGGGCACAGCGCCCCGCAAGGGTGGTTGCCACACAGTTGTTCGCCGATCAAAAAAAAAATTAAACTTTGTGTCATTTATGTATCACTAAAATTATGAAACGTGTCCTTTATTTTATTTTTTTGCATTTTATGTCTAAAATCTCTTTATTTATTACATATTGTGTCCTTTATAACTAACTGGGTTTAAAATCTAAGTTAACTTCAATACACCCAGGTGTATAATTGTCCATTCATGTCCCTCATCATCTTCCTCCCTATTATAACAGACCTATACACAATTTTACATCCTAATCGACCATCTGAAACCCTAGAGCTACCTAAGAAAAGATTAACTGGTTATTTATATGATTTTGTTCTTTGTTTAGCTCATCTCAAAAGCCTCAATCTTTTACATAATTATCTCAAAGGCCATGTTCCTGTTTCATTCTTTCATCTTGTTAATCTTGAAGTAGTAGATTTGAGAAGTAGTCATTTCATTGGGGGGTTACCTGTTAGTATTAATCTGCCTGCACTTCTAGTGTTGGATGTCTCTGATAATTTGTTTAGAGGTTTACTTCCATCTGGTTTATGTGTTAACTCAACCCGAATTCATGATCTTAGATTTGCTGTGAATTATTTTAGTGAGATACCTCGATCGTTGACTAATTTGCCGACAATTTCTTCACTGAACATGAGAAACAATTCTTTAGATGCTTCAATGAATTTCAACTACTCGGCGATGGTTAATCTCACTTCGGTTGATCTAGGGACTAATAACTTTTCGGGAACGACTCCTGCAGATCTTGTTTCTTGCAGAAAGTTAAAAGGTTTAAATTTTGCAAGAAACGGATTTACGGACCAAATACCAGAAAATTTCAAGAATTTTGAGTGTCTTGCTTTCCTTTCAGTTTCCAATTGCAGCTTCAGTAACCTCTCGTCATCTCTTAAAATCCTGCAACACTGTTCTAATCTAACCGTGTTGATTCTTACAATGAACTTTTATGGTTTGTAGTTGTCGTCTAATGATGATCTACTGTTCTAATCTAACTATTCTATTACCATTGGAAGAGGTAATAGCTTGTTTTGGTTTATTAGGGTTTTAGATGGTCGATTAGGGTGTAAAATTGTATGCAGATTTGTTATAATTGGGGGAAAGATGATAAAAGACATGAATGGACAATTATACCCCTGGGTGTATTGAAGTTAATTGAGATTTTAAACTCAGTTTGTTATAAAGGACACAATATGCAAAAAAAAATAAAAAAAAATAAAGGACACATTTCATAATTTCAGTGATACATATAAGGAACACAAAGTGTAATTTTGTCTAATATATACAAGAAGTAAAATCTTTAAATATATATATGCACAAAAAAAATAGCGATTTAAGATTGTTTTCCCATTTCTCACATAGAAGTCATCTTAATTCTGAAATATAAACATATATAAGTTTGTGTAACTTTTGTCACTTTGTATTTTAACTTACTAAACTTTTAAAGAGTCTTGGTAGCATGTATTCTGAAATGACATTGTTGAATCAAAGTTGAAACCATGTGAAGGTTAACAAGGGGGATTGGAGAGCTTTCCGGCCACAAAGTGGCGAGGCCCCGACTAGGATTTATCAAAACATTTGCAAATTTTCATTATCTATTTGAAAATCCTTTGTGACATCTGATCAAGAATCGAGACAGAGTGACATGGGAACGCGAATCTGCTAGCATGCTAGGCCATGACAGTTCTAATAGAGGGAGTCGAATTTGTTAAGGTTTCCGGCGGTTCTTCAGAAGTTATTGAGTTAAACGTAGGTTTCAAAGTATACTAATTGTAACTTTTATATTGATGCCTTTTGATTCAGGTAATATCACAAATTAAACCTTTTAGTTTAATTTAAATTTTAAATAAATCTAAAATTACACAATTCATATTAGGTACTTATCAACATCAACTAAATTGAGAAGATAAATAATGTGTTTTGTTGTTGTATAATTCAATTGATTTATATGTGGTTTTTTGTCATTTAATAGTTCTTTTTAGGGTCTTTTTAATATATGTATATATATATAAAAAAATAAATTGAAAACTCAAGTCTCTTAGTTAAGAAAACTTATAAAACCCATGTAAAAAAACTTTTTTTTTTGAAAAAATTACACAAGGTAACATACATGTTTTTAAACGTTTTGGGCCAAAAAAATAAACAACGCAAACTTTGTAACAGCGCTGTTAACGTATGTTTTCTGCTTCCTAACATATGTTAACAGCGTTGATACAAAACTTGCGTTGTTTATTATTATTATTTTTTTAAGTTCCCTTGACGTTTTTTTTTATTTTTTTGGCTCAAAACACTTAAATACATGTATGTTACCTTGTGTAATTTAAAAAAATAAAAATAAAATTTAGATGGTTTTACATTTTACATGGATTTTCTAAGTTTTCTTAACTCAATGGGGTTTTCAATTTATACTTTCCCTATATATTAGTTAAGATAATAAGTGAACTGTATTTTTTTTAAATGTTTGAGCCAACTCGTTAATTTTTTTTTTATAAAACCGATAGCATAAAAAAGCAATAAAAATAAACACAAATATATGTCTAATTTTATTTTTCTAATATTTTAAAGACCGAAAGGCATATTAACAGTATTATATATGTATAAATTTTGTTTTTCTCAATATTTTTTATGTTATTAATTAATTAAACTTAAAATGCTAATACTTCAACCCCGTTCACATATATTTATAATTTTATTCATTTAAAATTAAAATTAATACATATAAAATTACACAATTCGAGCCAGCTCATAAGCTCACGAACCAAGTCAGACCTAGCTCGAGCTCGGCTCGTTTACAAATCGAGCCGAGCTGGGCTTTACAATCAAGCTCTTTCGAGCCGAGCTTTTTCCAAACAAGCTGCGAGCATTTTAAACACGCCTATCCCTTTCCCCCGTTTCCCATTGTGAAAGGAGTGTTACATATTAAGTCTTGCTTCACATGAACAACTATCTAATAATACTGATACAGTGTAATTAACTCCGAGAGATTCTATTATATTTAATCACTCTATTAATAATTAAAACATTTTGTCTAAAAGAATATAAGAGGATACATGAGACACGTGATACGGTACTTGATGCGAAAGGGGTTGTTACTACTTGTTAGTAGCATTCTTCAGGGTCCTACCACAAGTTTAATAATAAATATAAGATTCAATGTATTCTCATAATTATAAATTAAATTATTTATAGACATCATTTGTATTTTCATTTGTGAGTGGTGAAAAATATAAAAATGAGGGTAGCTAACTTGTTTAAGATTGAACTCGAGCTTAGCATGGCTTGGTTTGACTACAACCCTAGAAAGGCATTTAACTTTGAAAGAAACAAATATTGTAATAAAGAAACTCTAATCTTTCATTTCTTTTAGGGATATTGAATATTAATAATTCAAACTTTGATCAGTTGACTGGTAATAATCCTAATTGAAAAAAATTCTCCTGGCCAGTCCTAACTTTCAAGCTATTATCATCCACTGGTCTATTATTAACTAGGTCTAATCCAGTTAGTTTCTTGTTGACATGACAGATGATAGGGATGTTGGTGTATAAAAATCAGGATGTGGATGAACATCTGTACAATGATATGGAAATTTTTTTTTTATTTATTTATACACCACCACCTCACCATCGCCATTACTACCAGTCGTCACCGTTGCCACATTAATCTCCACCAAAAACTCCCTTCTCACTAGCAACCATGACAGTCCACGACAACCACCACCACCTCTAAATCCCATTACCATCATTGTTAACCAACAACAACAACCGCCTTATCGCCGAAAATATACAATTAGCAACTTGGGTCACCTCTAAGAGTTACCACCCTTCCTCATCACTTGGCACCATTTCACAAATTAGTTATAGTTGGGTCACCTTTAAGAGTCACCGCCCTTCTCAATCACTTGGCACCATTTCACAAATTAATTAGTTAGGTCACTTCTAAGAGTCACCACCCTTCTCCATCACTTGGCACCTTTTTCACAAATTAATTATCAACATTAATCTTCTCTAAAAGTCATCACTTTTTCTACAATTAGCCATTTGGACAACTTCTAAGAGTCGTCACCCTTCCCCATCACTCCCCACCGTTTCACAAATTATTATACATAGAATTTGCAACATCATACGACTCGTGCTTTACTACCACGTATATATATATATATATATATATATATAAAAGTGGAAGTATAGACAAAAAACCCTTCCAAATGAAAAAACCCTAGCAAACCCATTCCTTGGTCCATATTAAGCCACATCACCTAGTACATTATAATATTCAAAAGGGCAATTTAGTCAATTTTACCATCCCCTTCTCTCTCTTCCTATATATATATATGTTTCCCCCCTCTCTCTCTTCATTTGTTTTTCAAAAATTAAATGCAAATCATAATATCATACCCTCCTCTCTCTCTCTCTCTACCATCCTCTCTCAGTCTCTCTCTTGAACCATCACCACCACCACCACCGGCCACCACCTGCATCACCTCCAACCACTAGAATAACCACCATCGTCATCATCTCGTCATCATCATCTCGAAGAACAACTGATGCTCTGTTCAGACTTTTCGAGTGATGCTCTGTTCAGATTTTAAAGTAGGTAAAATGCAATCTCTCTCTCTCTTTCTCTCTCTCTCTCTCTCTCTCTATCTCTCTATCTCTCTATCTCCCTCTCCTCTTCCCTCTCTTTTCTAGATCTAGAGTTGTAGTTGAGATCTGGATCTGGATCTAGAGTTGCACAATCTGGTGAAATATTATTCATTTTAATGGTTGTTTGTTATGATTTAGAAATACCCATATGGTTAATAAATACTGAAACGATGGTCCTCTGTTTGTTTTTCTTTTTGCCTTCCATATGTTCGACGAAAGTCCTCAGTGAACCCATCTATTTTTTTCAAATGTTTTTTGTTTACATAATTTCATTTTGTCTGCAGTTGGAGTGTGAACCAGAATATTTTGATGGTTGAGTTTGATTCTTACCCTGACATTGATGAGAAACCACCCATAGCTCTTCAAGATGTACTTGAGAAAATGAAGCCATTTTTTAATGGCTTATGAAAATATTAAATTGAAAAAGAATGGCAGGTTAGTGTTTAGTCAACATCGTAAGTCAAAAATGATGAGCCATTTTTTAACAGCTTGAAAAAAACTTAAAAATGGGTTTTTTTTATTAAAGGGACTAGATTTTTTTCAAAGCAAAGATGAGAATGGGCCGGAGAAAATAAAGTTGTGTTGTAAGATATTAATTAACATGTTTTCATAATTTAGGGTCTTTTTTATATAAAGTTGTGTTGTAGGTTAAGAATAATAATAATAATATTTTTTGGAGATAGTTTTTGGTTGCACACCAAGTGTTTGATCAAATGCTTGAATGAAAAAAAAAACTTATGTTAACCTTTTTTTTTATTTTTTTTATTACTATTTTGTTTATGTTAGATTATTATTGGATAGGGGACATGATGTTGATAGATCACATGTGATTAAATTTTTTTGATTATGTGTTTTAGGATCCCAACTAACATGTGTTTTATACACATGTTAGTGATGTGGCTGTGGTACGTGATATTTTTTTTATACACATGTTAGTTATGCTAACACGTGCTAGTATATGCCTAACTAACAGGTGTTAGGGTTCATATTAGTTGGGGAGCCTAACTAACACATGTAAGTATACGCCCTTTCACATGTTAGTGATGCTAACACGTGCTAGTATATGCCTAACTAACAGGTGTTAGGTGTAACACCCCAACCGATGGCGGAAACATCGGGATGTCACGTAATGATGATTGTTCAGTAGCTCATGGTGAATAATAAATTCCATTAAATAATTTAAATGAATTACATACAATTGTTCTAGAATTTGTACATCAAATTGAATAAAACTATACACATATCTTCAAGCATCAATTCAAATCTTCAAGCAAATAGAACCTGAAACATGTTAAGTTGAAAATATTTTGGGTCAACAAAAGTTGGTGAGAATTACATAGGTTTTTGATAATTGAATAAAATTGTTGTGCAATTCATGTGTCATGGCAATCTAGTCCATATGTGAAAACATACTAGAAGTAAATCGAGTGCATAATCAACCCTTGTGACTGTTGTATTGTGGTACATCCCATACGCTCATGGTTCACTCGTTTATATTGCAGTAACAAACACCCACGCTACCTTTGTAGGAGGCACGTATCTGGGTGGGATTGTCAGTCCAATAGATCTATCAATGTATACCGTCGGCTGATCAATGTTAATGATTATGCTAGAATTGTGCTTACCCTAGTCATGTTCAAGACATAATGCAACATAGAATAACACATAGACACATTGATGATTGAATTGCATAAATGATGTTGTAACATGTTTCACCCCAAAAATGTTGATAAATAAAAAGGGGCTATGTAAAACTCACCTTGATTGTGATGAAGTTGCTAGTGTCAAAAGGGAAATCAACAAATTAAGATTCTCACCTAATAAAGAGCGATGTCTTAGTATCTGAAGTCATAGTGTTCGTGAAAAATATTTTGTATCAATTTTATCATTTTTAATAATACATTCTTATTACTTTTTCGTGTCAAGATCTCAAATGGGTGGTTTGAATACAAGAACTAATAATGAAGTTAGTGTGACCGTAATATGTGTATATTTATATATGTTTTTAAATTGAAAGCATTAGTATTCAAATTACACATGTTTTTAAGTTGTTGGACGATTTTCTAAATAAAATAGGGATCGAAAGGCTCATCGTATCATCTCTAGTATTTATAACTCATTAAGGTTAACATTTAGGACTTAAAAAAAATAAACTTTGTAAAGATTAGTTTAGGCTTATAAAAAAAACTAGATATGCATACGTCATTATTCATAAAACCAAATTTGAAAACCCATGCTATTTTGACAACTATCAACATACACATGCAGATGGTATATATATATATATATTTAATATACCTATTATTTGTTTATTTATATACTACTAATATTATTTCGTATTGTTCGGGTCAAACAAACAGGGTCAAAGTTAAGTATCATTTAGTTTATACCAATTGTTAGTTGCCATGAACAAATCAGTGAATAGGTTTAATCAAACAAAAATATGGGATCCAGTCCTTACCTTCACAATTTGAAAAGAAGTGAATAGATTAAGGGGGCGGCGCTGGTTCAATCACGGCGAGCAGAGAGGGTGATCAACGGTGGCGCGTGGCGGAGGTTGGACCAAGGGTAGCGTATTTGATTGCTTCGGAAAGGTGTGCGGTGGTTCTGTCTCAACCCCAACAGCAGCGGATGCTTGTGACGTGTCGAACGATATCGGTTTTGCCGGAGTTTCGGTCGGAGATGGGTGTTCCGGTGAGTTCCAATACACGTAAAGTATGTATATATATATATATATATATATATACAGTCGAAGGTTTCGATAGAGTGTGTGTTTTCGGATGTCTCTAAGTTCTACGAAAACTTACAGTCTTAATTTATAAAGTTGGACGACAACCGGACGTATTGAAATTTTGATTTGTTATCGGCGCGAATCATGGGTTTAGATTGAGATTGATTGCCGGTTTATATGGATGAAAAAAAAAAAAACTTGTCGGTTATCAAGGGAAAGGTTGACCGGAGGTTTTGAGTGGGCTAAGTTGTATAATTGGAATCATCCCGCCATTTCCGGACTTGCCAAAAAAAAAAAAGAAACTACTACAGACGAGGAGAGCATGATGGGCGGTGAATGTATTTAATGTGGTGGTGAACATTGAAATAAGATGGTGCCTAGATTAATAATTTTTGAAAATTGTGATCAGAATTTTATTTGGGCCGCAAAATGACAATAGGTTGTTTGGAATTTGGGCTGAGATTGTCTCATTTAGATGTTGAGTGATTGGTTACTAGTGGGCCTATATCAAGTCTTTAAAAAATAATAGAGGCCTACTGGAAATGGATTCCCTACATCGATTACCTGTATATGGCCAAAATGTGATTCAATTGCACACCAACAAAAAAAATGGAATTTAAAGTTGTTTTGGGATCTAGGGACTGGTTGCTTTATTTTTTTTTATTATTATTGTTATTATTAAAAAAAATAATGTCATGAAATAAAGTAAAAAAAAATATTAGACAAGGTTATATTTGTACCTAAAGAAGTATAAAGTAGGTAAAGTGGTGATTTTTCTAGTACTAAAAATTTGGGGAAAAATTTGCGATGTTACAGTCTCCCCTACTTTTGGAAACTTCGTCCCGAAGTTATTAAAACACAGGGTTGAGGGTGATTGGGTAAATGTTTGGACGTCAATCGTTTAGCATGGAAAGCTTGTATAGGTATTAGGATGGAGTGTTTGAAATGATGGAATGTTATGAGAGTTGGATTCATTGATTTAAAATGGTAGGGAGGAATAAGTGTTAAATATCAAACCTAAGTAATGCACAAGATGACCATCAAGGTTAAATGGACCACTAATTAACTAGGGTTTATAATTGGTTACCTACCGAAAATCTTGATAGAATTTCACACTACCTTAACGTACCTGTAAATTCATGATTACGTTCCGGACCGCAATCACCAATTTACCTTACATTAAGGTTTTGTGTCCTTCTATGACTCTACCGATTGTTGAGCAGGTCTGATAGTCTCCACCAGTCGTTGAGCAGGTGGTAGGGCCTCTCCCCGATTGTTGGAAAGACATGATGACCTCTACCAATCGTTAGGTAGGTTGTTTGATAGTCAACTAATTGTTGTACAAGTAAGCAAGTATGATTATAGATATAGCAATTAGTTCACATTCAAACAAGCATGCACACAGATGTTATGATAATACTTGAATTTATTATTTGAATCAAATAGCGTTATTACATAGAATTTAAAAGCAAACAACATTCAAATGGTGGAACTTGCTGTTAAGTAGCTGGAGGGTCTTGATCTCGGTTTAGTTTAGGGCATCGGTTACGGTAGTGATTTGGGTAATGAATGTTCGATAAGATATGGGTTGAATGAAGGACAATGGGGTAATATAAAGAATGTAATCATTTATCCATTAATTAAAATGAATAAACGAAAACGTTGACTTATCAAAGATTCTAGATTCCAATAACATAATGAAGACATGCTTTAGCCTATAAGTGAACACTCATCCCGAGAATTCCCAGGTAGGCATCCGGGTCCCTCGTCTGATTGGGATATATGCGCAATGCCAGCCTAGACAGAAAACTCAGAATACAGGCGTTCACCCTTCCAGATTGCACGTGTTCGTTATTAAAATCTAGAACTTCGACGAGATCTCAAGGGGGTTTAGGTTAAACCTGAGGATTTTGTCCTATTAGTCTAAGAGTAGATCCACTGATGGAGAGCAACCTTCTTGTAGGAATGAAAGTAGGGATAAGAAGTAGGAGGGAGATAGAGAATAGCAAGTAAAAGAAGCAAGTACTGGTTAAATCCTATGGTTATAGACTAGATTATTTTTCTAATAACCTAATTCCCTATAACCATGGCTCTGATACCAATCTGTAACACCCCAACCGATGGCGGAAACATCGGGATGTCACGTAATGATGATTGTTCAGTAGCTCATGGTGAATAATAAATTCCATTAAATAATTTAAATGAATTACGTACAATTGTTCTAGAATTTGTACATCAAATTGAATAAAACTATACACATATCTTCAAGCATCAATTCAAATCTTCAAGCAAATAGAACCTGAAACATGTTAAGTTGAAAATATTTTGGGTCAACAAAAGTTGGTGAGAATTACATAGGTTTTTGATAATTGAATAAAATTGTTGTGCAATTCATGTGTCATGGCAATCTAGTCCATATGTGAAAACATACTAGAAGTAAATCGAGTGCATAATCAACCCTTGTGGCTGTTGTATTGTGGTACATCCCATACGCTCATGGTTCACTCGTTTATATTGCAGTAACAAACACCCACGCTACATTTGTAGGAGGCACGTATCCGGGTGGGATTGTCAGTCCAATAGATCTATCAATGTATACCGTCGGCTGATCAATGTTAATGATTATGCTAGAATTGTGCTTACCCTAGTCATGTTCAAGACATAATGCAACATAGAATAACACATAGACACATTGATGATTGAATTGCATAAATGATGTTGTAACATGTTTCACCCCAAAAATGTTGATAAATAAAAAGGGGCTATGTAAAACTCACCTTGATTGTGATGAAGTTGCTAGTGTCAAAAGGGAAATCAACAAATTAAGATTCGCACCTAATAAAGAGCGATGTCTTAGTATCTGAAGTCATAGTGTTCGTGAAAAATATTTTGTATCAATTTTATCATTTTTAATAATACATTCTTATTACTTTTTCGTGTCAAGATCTCAAATGGGTGGTTTGAATACAAGAACTAATAATGAAGTTAGTGTGACCGTAATATGTGTATATTTATATATGTTTTTAAATTGAAAGCATTAGTATTCAAATTACACATGTTTTTAAGTTGTTGGACGATTTTCTAAATAAAATAGGGATCGAAAGGCTCATCGTATCATCTCTAGTATTTATAACTCATTAAGGTTAACATTTAGGACTTAAAAAAAATAAACTTTGTAAAGATTAGTTTAGGCTTATAAAAAAAACTAGATATGCATACGTCATTATTCATAAAACCAAATTTGAAAACCCATGCTATTTTGACAACTATCAACATACACATGCAGATGGTATATATATATATATATATTTAATATACCTATTATTTGTTTATTTATATACTACTAATATTATTTCGTATTGTTCGGGTCAAACAAACAGGGTCAAAGTTAAGTATCATTTAGTTTATACCAATTGTTAGTTGCCATGAACAAATCAGTGAATAGGTTTAATCAAACAAAAATATGGGATCCAGTCCTTACCTTCACAATTTGAAAAGAAGTGAATAGATTAAGGGGGCGGCGCTGGTTCAATCACGGCGAGCAGAGAGGGTGATCAACGGTGGCGCGTGGCGGAGGTTGGACCAAGGGTAGCGTATTTGATTGCTTCGGAAAGGTGTGCGGTGGTTCTGTCTCAACCCCAACAGCAGCGGATGCTTGTGACGTGTCGAACGATATCGGTTTTGCCGGAGTTTCGGTCGGAGATGGGTGTTCCGGTGAGTTCCAATACACGTAAAGTATGTATATATATATATATATATATATATATATATATATACAGTCGAAGGTTTCGATAGAGTGTGTGTTTTCGGATGTCTCTAAGTTCTACGAAAACTTACAGTCTTAATTTATAAAGTTGGACGACAACCGGACGTATTGAAATTTTGATTTGTTATCGGCGCGAATCATGGGTTTAGATTGAGATTGATTGCCGGTTTATATGGATGAAAAAAAAAAAAACTTGTCGGTTATCAAGGGAAAGGTTGACCGGAGGTTTTGAGTGGGCTAAGTTGTATAATTGGAATCATCCCGCCATTTCCGGACTTGCCAAAAAAAAAAAAAGAAACTACTACAGACGAGGAGAGCATGATGGGCGGTGAATGTATTTAATGTGGTGGTGAACATTGAAATAAGATGGTGCCTAGATTAATAATTTTTGAAAATTGTGATCAGAATTTTATTTGGGCCGCAAAATGACAATAGGTTGTTTGGAATTTGGGCTGAGATTGTCTCATTTAGATGTTGAGTGATTGGTTACTAGTGGGCCTATATCAAGTCTTTAAAAAATAATAGAGGCCTACTGGAAATGGATTCCCTACATCGATTACCTGTATATGGCCAAAATGTGATTCAATTGCACACCAACAAAAAAAATGGAATTTAAAGTTGTTTTGGGATCTAGGGACTGGTTGCTTTATTTTTTTTTATTATTATTGTTATTATTAAAAAAAATAATGTCATGAAATAAAGTAAAAAAAAATATTAGACAAGGTTATATTTGTACCTAAAGAAGTATAAAGTAGGTAAAGTGGTGATTTTTCTAGTACTAAAAATTTGGGGAAAAATTTGCGATGTTACAGTCTCCCCTACTTTTGGAAACTTCGTCCCGAAGTTATTAAAACACAGGGTTGAGGGTGATTGGGTAAATGTTTGGACGTCAATCGTTTAGCATGGAAAGCTTGTATAGGTATTAGGATGGAGTGTTTGAAATGATGGAATGTTATGAGAGTTGGATTCATTGATTTAAAATGGTAGGGAGGAATAAGTGTTAAATATCAAACCTAAGTAATGCACAAGATGACCATCAAGGTTAAATGGACCACTAATTAACTAGGGTTTATAATTGGTTACCTACCGAAAATCTTGATAGAATTTCACACTACCTTAACGTACCTGTAAATTCATGATTACGTTCCGGACCGCAATCACCAATTTACCTTACATTAAGGTTTTGTGTCCTTCTATGACTCTACCGATTGTTGAGCAGGTCTGATAGTCTCCACCAGTCGTTGAGCAGGTGGTAGGGCCTCTCCCCGATTGTTGGAAAGACATGATGACCTCTACCAATCGTTAGGTAGGTTGTTTGATAGTCAACTAATTGTTGTACAAGTAAGCAAGTATGATTATAGATATAGCAATTAGTTCACATTCAAACAAGCATGCACACAGATGTTATGATAATACTTGAATTTATTATTTGAATCAAATAGCGTTATTACATAGAATTTAAAAGCAAACAACATTCAAATGGTGGAACTTGCTGTTAAGTAGCTGGAGGGTCTTGATCTCGGTTTAGTTTAGGGCATCGGTTACGGTAGTGATTTGGGTAATGAATGTTCGATAAGATATGGGTTGAATGAAGGACAATGGGGTAATATAAAGAATGTAATCATTTATCCATTAATTAAAATGAATAAACGAAAACGTTGACTTATCAAAGATTCTAGATTCCAATAACATAATGAAGACATGCTTTAGCCTATAAGTGAACACTCATCCCGAGAATTCCCAGGTAGGCATCCGGGTCCCTCGTCTGATTGGGATATATGCGCAATGCCAGCCTAGACAGAAAACTCAGAATACAGGCGTTCACCCTTCCAGATTGCACGTGTTCGTTATTAAAATCTAGAACTTCGACGAGATCTCAAGGGGGTTTAGGTTAAACCTGAGGATTTTGTCCTATTAGTCTAAGAGTAGATCCACTGATGGAGAGCAACCTTCTTGTAGGAATGAAAGTAGGGATAAGAAGTAGGAGGGAGATAGAGAATAGCAAGTAAAAGAAGCAAGTACTGGTTAAATCCTATGGTTATAGACTAGATTATTTTTCTAATAACCTAATTCCCTATAACCATGGCTCTGATACCAATCTGTAACACCCCAACCGATGGCGGAAACATCGGGATGTCACGTAATGATGATTGTTCAGTAGCTCATGGTGAATAATAAATTCCATTAAATAATTTAAATGAATTACGTACAATTGTTCTAGAATTTGTACATCAAATTGAATAAAACTATACACATATCTTCAAGCATCAATTCAAATCTTCAAGCAAATAGAACCTGAAACATGTTAAGTTGAAAATATTTTGGGTCAACAAAAGTTGGTGAGAATTACATAGGTTTTTGATAATTGAATAAAATTGTTGTGCAATTCATGTGTCATGGCAATCTAGTCCATATGTGAAAACATACTAGAAGTAAATCGAGTGCATAATCAACCCTTGTGGCTGTTGTATTGTGGTACATCCCATACGCTCATGGTTCACTCGTTTATATTGCAGTAACAAACACCCACGCTACCTTTGTAGGAGGCACGTATCCGGGTGGGATTGTCAGTCCAATAGATCTATCAATGTATACCGTCGGCTGATCAATGTTAATGATTATGCTAGAATTGTGCTTACCCTAGTCATGTTCAAGACATAATGCAACATAGAATAACACATAGACACATTGATGATTGAATTGCATAAATGATGTTGTAACATGTTTCACCCCAAAAATGTTGATAAATAAAAAGGGGCTATGTAAAACTCACCTTGATTGTGATGAAGTTGCTAGTGTCAAAAGGGAAATCAACAAATTAAGATTCGCACCTAATAAAGAGCGATGTCTTAGTATCTGAAGTCATAGTGTTCGTGAAAAATATTTTGTATCAATTTTATCATTTTTAATAATACATTCTTATTACTTTTTCGTGTCAAGATCTCAAATGGGTGGTTTGAATACAAGAACTAATAATGAAGTTAGTGTGACCGTAATATGTGTATATTTATATATGTTTTTAAATTGAAAGCATTAGTATTCAAATTACACATGTTTTTAAGTTGTTGGACGATTTTCTAAATAAAATAGGGATCGAAAGGCTCATCGTATCATCTCTAGTATTTATAACTCATTAAGGTTAACATTTAGGACTTAAAAAAAATAAACTTTGTAAAGATTAGTTTAGGCTTATAAAAAAAACTAGATATGCATACGTCATTATTCATAAAACCAAATTTGAAAACCCATGCTATTTTGACAACTATCAACATACACATGCAGATGGTATATATATATTTAATATACCTATTATTTGTTTATTTATATACTACTAATATTATTTCGTATTGTTCGGGTCAAACAAACAGGGTCAAAGTTAAGTATCATTTAGTTTATACCAATTGTTAGTTGCCATGAACAAATCAGTGAATAGGTTTAATCAAACAAAAATATGGGATCCAGTCCTTACCATCACAATTTGAAAAGAAGTGAATAGATTAAGGGGGCGGCGCTGGTTCAATCACGGCGAGCAGAGAGGGTGATCAACGGTGGCGCGTGGCGGAGGTTGGACCAAGGGTAGCGTATTTGATTGCTTCGGAAAGGTGTGCGGTGGTTCTGTCTCAACCCCAACAGCAGCGGATGCTTGTGACGTGTCGAACGATATCGGTTTTGCCGGAGTTTCGGTCGGAGATGGGTGTTCCGGTGAGTTCCAATACACGTAAAGTATGTATATATATATATATATATATATATATACAGTCGAAGGTTTCGATAGAGTGTGTGTTTTCGGATGTCTCTAAGTTCTACGAAAACTTACAGTCTTAATTTATAAAGTTGGACGACAACCGGACGTATTGAAATTTTGATTTGTTATCGGCGCGAATCATGGGTTTAGATTGAGATTGATTGCCGGTTTATATGGATGAAAAAAAAAAAAAAACTTGTCGGTTATCAAGGGAAAGGTTGACCGGAGGTTTTGAGTGGGCTAAGTTGTATAATTGGAATCATCCCGCCATTTCCGGACTTGCCAAAAAAAAAAAAGAAACTACTACAGACGAGGAGAGCATGATGGGCGGTGAATGTATTTAATGTGGTGGTGAACATTGAAATAAGATGGTGCCTAGATTAATAATTTTTGAAAATTGTGATCAGAATTTTATTTGGGCCGCAAAATGACAATAGGTTGTTTGGAATTTGGGCTGAGATTGTCTCATTTAGATGTTGAGTGATTGGTTACTAGTGGGCCTATATCAAGTCTTTAAAAAATAATAGAGGCCTACTGGAAATGGATTCCCTACATCGATTACCTGTATATGGCCAAAATGTGATTCAATTGCACACCAACAAAAAAAATGGAATTTAAAGTTGTTTTGGGATCTAGGGACTGGTTGCTTTATTTTTTTTTATTATTATTGTTATTATTAAAAAAAATAATGTCATGAAATAAAGTAAAAAAAAATATTAGACAAGGTTATATTTGTACCTAAAGAAGTATAAAGTAGGTAAAGTGGTGATTTTTCTAGTACTAAAAATTTGGGGAAAAATTTGCGATGTTAAATTAGGGTTCATATTAGTTGGGGAGCCCAACTAACACATGTAAGTATACGCCCTTTCACATGTTAGTGATGCTAACACATGTTAGTATATACCCAACTAACATGTGTTACGGTTTGTATAACATACGTTATTTCAGTAAAACATATACTTTAGAATACACTAACACATGTCATTGATGTCCCATTATGTGTTTTATAGAGCCCAGTTAACACGTGTTTACTTTTTTTGTAGGTGAAGAGATGTTTTTGAGTTAAAGATGATGATGAGGATCAAGAACGAAGAATAGCTAGATTTTTTCTATGTTTGTTATGATAGTTTGTTTGAAAATTCACAAATAATTATGTTTGTATTAAACGGTTTTTGATATGTTTTAGTGTTGATTGTTACGATCGTTTTTACCATTTCTTAAATAAATACACATTGTATGTGTTCTTTTAATATGTTCTTTTAGTATATGCCTGGTAACACATGTTAGCGATGTCTCACACGAGGTCAGAATTTTTTTTCACAACACTAACGTACGTTAATATTCATGCTGGAAAAAGTGCCATAAAGTAGGAGAGAGGTGACTTGACAAGTGTCAAATCAACCTTTTTAAACCTAGGATTCATAAAATTAAATTTTAAAAAATTAATTTAAGATTACCATATTGCCCTTAATCCTATTTTTTATTATGGTGGCCCACTTGCTTTTGAATATTATATAGGAATTAATTATGGACCATTGATCAATCTTGATCAATGGTCACTAGAGGGTTTCTAGGGTTTTTCCAAAAGTTAAGGTTTCCATATTATCCACCCCCTATATATATATATATATATATATATGAATTGGAAACAATACATATAAAAAAACAATACATATCACAAAGCACCGATTCCGACTTGTAATGCTTTTTTTTTATTTCCAAATCCATTTGATTTTAATAACCCGCTCCAACATGTGTCCTTTCCACATCTCATTTTCACCAACACAATTTATGATTGTTTGCAACTGTTTTCCAGATTCATCTTTCATGTAAGGATTCTAATTTATTGTTCCTTTGAATAACGAACTGAACTTGTTTAAAAACCCAAAGAAGAGGCGCATATTATTGTAAAATCCTAACCTATGTGTTGCATCTTTTATGAAACTGTTGTCTGTTCCAGTAGCATCCTCCGGAAATGGACAATGCAAAAAAAGATAAAAATAAAAAGATTTAGGTGTGTTGTTGTAGGTTAGGGATAATATGTAACACCCCAACCGATGGCGGAAACATCGGGATGTCACGTATTGATGATTGTTCAGTAGCTCATGGTAGTACACAAGTTTAAATAATCCTTTATTACAATATTGAATTACATTAAAGTCTTGAATGTAATCTAATTGTGACATCCGTCACTTTTTTTTATTTATTCATTTTTTTTATAATAAAAATAATAAGAATAATAATAAAAAAATAATAATAATCATATTTTTTTAGACTAACTAAACCCATACATAACACAAACCCATTAGCCCACCTAAGCCCAACACACACCAACACCCACCTTCTCTTCTCTTCCCTAGCCTGCTACCCGGCCCAGCCCAACAGGTGCCCTGGAGCCCATCAGCGAAGCCCAGGCCCAACTACCCTCTCTTCTGTTTTAAACAACAAAAAAAAAAGATGTCTCTGCCCGGATTCGAACCGGAGCAGGGATCCAAACACCAACACGCGCACAACCACTTGAGCCACAGCTCATTTGTGTTATAATCCTAACCCATAATGTATTTAACTTTTTTTTTCGCGTCCCTTTGTCCTTCTCTTGTCTGTTCGAACAGCAGCCAAAGAAAAACAACAAACAAGTCAACCTTTGATCTTGACCACTTGATTAAGCTTCCTTTTTGAAACCTTGGACCGATTGACTCGCGTAGAATATGTCAACAAGATTAATGCACGCGTTGAATTGACTGATTCTATTTTAAGGACCATTAATAAACTTACCCATTTGAGCTTGATTGAAAACCTTATAAATACACGATATAAACTCAATTAAACCTGCACCCACACACACGTTTATGCGACTAAGAGAACCCCTATAACACTTTTCACTATCGAACACCAAATCGTCCAGAATCGAAGCTTTTACACTCGTGGTTGACTTTTTCTTTGACCGAGCTATACATACGAATTCTTCATTATAAGTCGTTTTTCTTTCATGGTTTTTGTTAATCAGCCTATACACAGCATTTGCCCTATGGTTAATTGGGTTGATGATGTGTAAATCGTTCGATTGATAAATCTAGGGCTCGCAACTTATAATTTGGGGAAGAACACACAAATAGTTTTTGTATATAATTATTTTCGAACAGAATATAAACAAAAAACGATTCCAGTTCAGTTGGTTGGCTTGTCACTGTATTCTCACGCGTGCCAGGGTTCGAGTCCCATCATAAGCAATTTCCTTTTTGTGTTATTCTTTTATACTTATATTATCTTCATTCTTTTTAAAAATCGTTTTAAAATACTAAAACACCTTTATAAATTCTACAAGATTTATTTTATGTTATTCCACTGATAAAGTTCATCATCCAATTTTTAGTTTTTCAAAAATAATTTATTTAATATATATTATAAATATTACAAGTTTATTCAATTAAAATTATAAAATTCTATAAAAATATCAAAACGACTTTTTAAAATTCCACAAAAATTATTCTAAGTTTATAAATCAATAAGCATTTCTGAAATGATTTTTATTTCAGAAAAATCGTTTATTTAGTATTTTTAATCAATTTTTGTTAGTTTTAATCATAATTAAATCATAATAAATTCATTTTTCAATAATTTTGTACCAAAATTTTATATAAATTATTTCTATTCATTTGGAACTGAAATACAATTTTTAATTCAGAAATTCTTTGATTTTAATATTTTTTTAGATATTAAAGTCATATTTTGACAATTTGAAATAATTAGATTAAATATTCTATTTTCAAGAAAATAATTTTATAAAAATTATTTTCATACTCAAAACCTTATGTTATGATTATATTCAACTTAAGATTTTACAAAGAGACTTTCATTTATTTATTTATTTAATTTCGTATATTTAATAAACAATTCATTAATTTATCAAATAAACGTTTATCCCCAATTCGAAGCCCTAGAAATACATGTATCCTAGAGTTATTTCCCTTACACATTATCAAATTCTTTAGGTTGATCCTTTGGGATAATTCCAACACATATTTTGTTGTCCAAGTTCAATTTCAAGCTATTACATAGACAGTGAGTACTTCCTATCCCCTTTTTACTTTTATACATTTTTGGGGTGATTCATGTACACTAATACAAATTTCAAATACAAGTTTACATTTTCACAATACAATTCTAGTACTATGTGCATTGCTTACAACGTGCTTTATGCTTAGACAATACATGTGGAATACATTTGTACTTAGTGAAATCATTAACATGGTACAAGCCGGCCTTAACATTGGATAGCGCTATTTGGATTGACAACCCGCCTAGATTGATTCTCCCCCTTTTCATCGGAGAATCCGTGGCCATTGTTAAGTTATCACCCATTTATTGGATGAGTACACTACAGTTCATACAGTACATTATACAGTCACAGGGTTGATTTCGCTCATTTGTATGATACATAGTTTACATAATTGCACTGTAGCTTGCACTTGAATTGTATAACTTTTTAACCTACTATATATATCAAAACTAGGAATGCTCACCAACATTTCATATGTTGACCAAACCTATTTTGTACATGTTTCAGGTGCAGTTTGATCTAGTGCTTTAGCAAGGAACATTTAGTGCTTTATTTTAATTCAGTTATTTCGATATTTACATTTCAATGTAATTTCCATTTCCATGTAAGACAATTTTGGATTATTCAATAATATTTACATTTTAGTACCATGAGCTTTTGAACAATCGTCACTACGTGGCACCTCGATGATTCCGCCATCGGTTGGGGTGTTACACTAATACATCAAACAAACAACGAAACTTCAAATAACTCCTCATGCTAGCTCTAGACTTCAAGCATCAGTATTTCCTGTTGAGTTGTAAAAATGGGGGGGGGGGTCAACTAGAAGTTGGTGAGAATACATAAGCCATGTCAAGCAAATAGTTTAGGTATAAAAGTTTAGCAATTCATATGTCTATCGTAAGTTTAAGTCTACATGAATAAACATGAAATGTTGAATCGACATAATCAAACCTCCGACTAGTTTAGGTCCATCCCGTCATCCACAGTTCACCTTAATAATATGTTGGAACGATAACAATCACCCACGCTACCTATGTAGGAGGTATACGTATCCGGGTGGGATTGTCAATCCAATAGATCTATTATTGAGTATCGCCGGCTTGGCCATAGCTAATGATTATGTAATGTTGAAACTCGTTGAAACCGTTGTTGTAGTCTAAATCATGAGGCATTAAAGTTTACAACTAGACATGTATGTAGAATTGCTTAAGTATAATGTTGCAAGTATAAAGAATTGCATAAACATGGTTACGTAAACTCACATTGGCTAAGGTGAATTATCCTCTAAGTGTTGTGAATGTATGCGAGGCGAATCCCAAAGACTCAACAACGTAGCTAGTCGAAAAAGAAAGAATATCAAGCTTCCAATTCGCCAATTACAAGAGCTTATAATCAAAGCTTCAATTGTAGAAGTAATAGACTATAGAAGAAGGGTATGAGAGAAAGTTTAATCGGATTGAAACAATCGATTTAGAGGTGCAAAGTATAATGGGTCATAGGTGGGTTTTTATACTAGTTTTGGAGTCAATTAGCCATTAAAATTGGTCAACACCATAAAGTAAGGTTTTATGATGAATTGACTATTTGACTAAGACTTTGACTGTTTGACTAAGACTTTGACTGTTTGACTAATCAATTTAAGGAATGTGTTAAGTTTATTTTCTTCTGAAATACTACACAAGATGATAGTTGGCTCAGTTGGTTGTCACTGTGTGTTGGTTGGTTGTGGATGCGGGTTTGAGTCCCGATCCACACAAATCTTTTTTTTTTTTGGCAATTATTTCCCTAAAACTATATTATTCTAAATTCATAATATGATTATATAAGCCCGAAAGTGACTCGAAATATTTTTAAAACGTACAAAAGTGTCGAGATACAAATAATTATTAGTTTAAGGTATTTAAAACATATATTGTTTAAAACAATACATTCTTTTTATCATTAAAAAAATTCGCGATGTTACATAATGCAATAAAAGATAAAAACAAAAAGGAAAGATAGTTTGAATAAAGTTTACGAATTTTTACATCTCATATGGTGATACTAAAACATTGATAATCAAGATCTCGCCGCAACGCACGGGCAAGCGCAACTCGTTTACTACAAAAACGTGTTTGACACGTCCTTTCATCCTTTAAATACTAATTATTAATGTTTTCTATTATTTTTTATTAATTTAATAAAGTTCTAATTTATATATAACACTTGATTTATTTTCATAGAAAACTTACGAAATAGCAAATGTCAAAGTTGAAAATTCAAATATGAAACTACCAAACAAAACTGATAACAAGAACCGTCCAATTAGAACAAGTTGGCAGATTGAGAAATTAAAATAACAATTAAAGAAAATGCAATCACATTTATAATGCCTTGTTGTATTTAATAAACCATAAACGTTACTTCCTTAATAACCCAGGGGCAAGGGCATAATTTGTTATCATATTTATTCTAAACCACTTGGAATATAATTGAAGAAGCCAATCATTTAAAAACAATTAACAATATGATATTACCCTTTAAATAACAATAGAAGAAATAAAACTAGACATGGAGTTCAAGTAGCTTCACCAGTTATGAAGCCATCCATGTGAGGCTTTGTGCACCCACACACCCCTTAGGGCTTTGGCTTGGTAGACTTCAAAAGAAGGGTATTCTTGATTTATGGTCATAGACTCGGGGGGGGGGGGGGGGGGGGGGCTAAGAAGGGCCCGGGGGTGCCCTGACCCCACCGTTTTTTGGCTCAGCAGTGTAATTTTTTCTGGTTTTGATCGAAAATTTTGTATATATAAAGTCCGGCCCCCACCGTTTTGATTTGATATTACGTAAATTTGGGTGTTATGACGTTCGGCCCCCCACCATTTTAAAGTTCAAGCTTCGCCACTGCATAGGCATAAGCTTAGCACTTTGAAAGTCTGTAATTTATCAGTATAAAGAGTACTCTAACCAATATATCATCTGATTAAATCGATTCTTGCTCAAGCTAATGTATGTATGTGGTCTTATCATAGTCGTAACTCGTAAGTTCAATCTTAGTGTTCATCATGAATGCCCTACTTGGCATATCTAGGGTCACATTTGATATCTAGTTTATAGTTCCGAAATACATGGTAAAATTATGTTTTGTTTGACTTTTATGAGACAATGACGTTCTGAGAAGGCAATAGAGGGGCTTAACAGAACTTTTAAGAGCGGACGATCGAGATTTTTGCCTAAAAATTACACTATTTTTTTCTTTTTAAATGAAAGCGTGAAATAAAATTTATGGAAATCTAACATTATTTCGAAATTCGAATACAAATAATTGAATAAATGACTTCTTATTCCCTGAATGCAAAGTTGATAATGATAAAGATTGGAGAGTAATATCAATTATCAATATTGGTTGAATCTTATTTTTTTTACTCCAAAGCCCAAACTGAAGGTAGGCCTTAAGTAGAAGCCCAATATCTGTTATGAATATATGGGTCAGATTTTAACACTGCAATTTCTAAATGGGTTGTATAACACACAAAATGAGTTGTTACGAGATGTGGTCTTGTTACATTATTAAAAACATGTGAAACAATATGAAAAACAGACCAAAAGCCTAGTTCATAACTAATAGCATGACCGTAATTCTAGTAAATGATTATAGCAATTATTATAGATTGATTGTATTTAGGAAACCTCCCTAAATTAGTGGAGACTTTGTTGTAATTTCTCTATATATTATGATGTACCTCAATCAAAGAATTCAAGGAAATAATATCTCTTACATGGTATCAAGTCATTGATCCAACCCTACCTCCCTCTGCTTTCTGCCGCCACTAACCTTCTGCTACCCATCTGATTTCTGCCGCTGCAACCACTGCAGCAACCTCCTCCATCTTCTTCTACCCTCGTTCATCTTTCCTTTACCCCTCACTCTCCTCATGGACACCAAACTCCACCCCGCCCTCACTGTCTCTAACATAAAAACCCATGTCCCTATCGTTCTGGAAAAGGATTCAACCCATTACGCCACTTGGACGACCCTCTTTAAAGTCCATTGTCAGGCGTACGAGGTTCTTACACACCTCTCTCCTCGGGCTGCAACCCCTGCTGCTTCTGATGACACTGCTGCAGCCGCTGCCGAGGCTCTCTGGCAGCGTCTTGACGCCCTTGTGCGCCAATGGATCTATGCCACAATCTCTCCCACCCTCCTCAATATCATTATTGACCCTGGTCAGTCCGCGTATGATGCCTGGACTGCTGTAGCCGCTGAATTTACAGACAACAACAACACGCGGGCTGTTTTCTTGGGACAAGACTTCGCAAATCTTTCCCTAGAAAATTTCGCGTCCATGGAAGAGTACTGCCAACATGCTAAATATCTCGCGGATCAACTGCAGAGTCTCGGCAGCCCCGTTGATGACCGTATGCTCGTCATCAAAGTCCTAACGGGCCTCACCGAGCAGTATGACGGGATCTCCACCGTCCTACAAAACCGCGAAACTTTGCCAAGCTTTACCGAGGTTCGCTCCAGGCTGAATCAGGAAGAAACAAAGAAAAAGCGCCAAACTTCGCGCTCTGCCACCACCGCCGCCACCGCTCTTGCTGCCACCACCCCTTCCTCGGAACGCACTCAAAACCGCTCTCGTGGCGGTCGCGGGCGACGTCGAGGACAGCCTGCATCTTCACGCAGCAACCAAACAACCTACAACCAAACCTCCCAGCCCAATCACCCCTACATAATTTCCCCCTCTAATTGGACCTCACAACAGTGGGCCAATATTCTGCGCAACCAAAACCAGCCCAACTCTCAACAGGCCCATCCACCCTGTCCCTACCCTTCGCGGCCCAACACAAACAGTTCTGGTATTTTGGGTGCTCGGCCTGATCAGGCCCACATTGCTGGCTACTCACCCACGGATATTGAACAAGCCTTGTACACGTTGTCGTTGAACCCACCGGATCATGGGGTAATGGACTCGGGAGCATCTTCTCATTCGGCAAACCAGCAAGGTATATATTCTCCGTCTAATTTTAATTCGTGCACTAATAAAAATATAATTGTTGGTAATGGTATGTCGATCCCTGTTTTGGCTCAAGGCAACCAAACCCTCCCACCCCCGTTTCCACCTTTAAAACTAAATAATGTTTTATATGCTCCTAATATTATTAAAAACCTGATCTCAGTCAGACGCCTCACGATTGATAATTTGGTTTCTATTGAGTTTGACCCTTTTGGTTTTCTTGTGAAGGATCTCAAAACTCGGGCTCCAATCCTTAGATGCAATAGCACTGGCGATCTTTACCCGCTCACGCAACCTCTTCCACTCACTCAACACCAACCAACGGCCCTCACCACCATTACTCAAGATCGTTGGCATCAAAGACTAGGGCATCCTGGGAACAATTTACTACAATCTTTAAAATTGTCGTCTTTTATTGATTATGGCAAATGTAATAAAACTTTATGTCAATCTTGCATTTTTGGTAAAAGTGTACGATTACCGTTTTATGATTCCATTAATGTTACTCATTTGCCATTTGATATTTTACACAGTGATCTTTGGACCTCCCCTATACTTAGTACGGGGGGTCACAAATATTATATATTGTTTCTAGACGACTTTACCAATTTCCTATGGACCTTCCCCTTAGCCAATAAATCCCAAGTTTTCACAACCTTCACCCAACTTCACCACCTCGTCCGCACACAGTTTGAGCGGACAATCAAACAACTTCAATGTGACAATGGTAGAGAATATGCCAATAATAATTTCTACAATTTTTGTCACTCAAACGGTATGCAATTTCGTTTTTCATGCCCTTACACATCGTCACAAAACGGGAAAGCCGAACGTAAAATCCGTACCATCAATAACATGATCCGTACCCTCTTAGCCCAAGCATCCCTACCGCCATCGTTTTGGCACCATGCCCTTGAAACCGCCACCTATCTTCTTAACATCCTTCCCAACAAAACCTCCAATTTCCGTTCACCCACCTCTATCCTATACGGAGTCATTCCCGAATACGAACACCTTCGTGTGTTTGGATGTCTCTGTTATCCCCTTACCCCTTCCACTACCATACACAAACTAAACTACCGGTCCAACCCATGTGTCTTTCTTGGTTACCCATCTAACCATCGAGGATACAAATGCCTAGACCTCACCAACCACCAACTTATCATCTCCCGACACGTACACTTTGAGGAAACTATCTTTCCTTACGCCATCCAAACACCCACCTCATCTCCCTCCTATGAATTTCTCAATCCCACAATAAACCCACTTGTTTGGGATCATCTTTCCAAACAATCGCCTAAAACCAATCCTCCTGGGCCAACTGCCTCCACGGCTCCATCTACACCTCACTCCACTGCCATCCCACCCAACATACTCGGCCCACATAACCTCCCCTATACTACTCCTTCTGACCCATTCCTCACCACTACTGGCCCAAACAACATTCAAACTTCTCCCGCCCCCAGCCCAACACCACAACCGCCCACTAATTCTGGCCCAAACACCGCTCAGCCCTCTACCGCACCTAGCCCACCTCTTAACCAGCCCTCTGGCCCAACTCCACCTCAACCCAATATCACCCTTCCTCCCGTCACTGACCCTTCGACCAGCTCCGACCCCACCGTCACATCCCCTGCCACAACCCACAACAATTCCCCAATTCCACCACCACCAAATCCCCCACCCACACGCACCATCCACACCCGCTCCATGAGCGGCATCTCTAAACCCAAACAGCCTTTTAGCCTTCACACTGCCAATATTGCCCCAATTCCCAAAAACCCACAGGTTGCCTTAACCAATCCAGAGTGGTACAATGCCATGACCAATGAGTTTAGTGCCCTTATTAAAAATAAGACCTGGGAACTTGTACCTCGCACATCTGATATGAATATAATACGTTGCATGTGGCTCTTTAAACATAAGTACAGGTCTGATGGCAGTCTCGAGCGCTACAAAGCTCGTTTAGTGTGTGATGGTCGTAAACAGGAACAGGGGATTGATTGTGGCGAAACTTTTAGTCCGGTTGTGAAACCGGCCACTATCCGACTCGTTCTGTCTCTGGCTCTGGCACAATCTTGGAAAATTCACCAGCTGGATGTCACAAATGCCTTCCTACACGGTAACTTACAGGAAACTGTATACATGCATCAGCCCATTGGTTTTCGTGATCGTGACTTTCCAGATCATGTTTGTCTTCTGAAGAAGTCTCTCTATGGCCTCAAGCAGGCCCCTCGGGCCTGGTACCAGCGGTTCACAGACTTTGTTACTTCTCAGGGTTTTCGTCAAAGCAAGTCGGACAACTCTCTCTTTGTCTATAAGCATGGACAGGACATTGCGTATCTTCTTATATACGTTGATGACATCATTCTCACCACCTCTACTGACAGCCTTCGTAATCATATCCTTCAGACTCTGGCAGGCGAATTTGCTATGAAGGATTTGGGATCTCTGTCTTATTTTCTGGGTATACATGTCACTCGTTCGGGAGACACGATGTTTTTGTCTCAACAGGCTTATGCGCGGGATATCATCCATCGGGCGGCAATGGATTCATGCAAACCCGCTGCCACCCCCGTGGATACTCAGTCTAAGCTTTCGGCAGATACAGGACCTCTATACGAAGACCCCTCTACATACCGCAGTTTGGCTGGTGCACTTCAGTACTTGACTTTCACCAGACCCGACATTTCTTATGCGGTTCAGCAGGTTTGTATGCATATGCATGCACCACGAGTTACACACTGGAATGCGCTCAAACGCATTATTCGCTACATACAGGGCACTTCCGAATTTGGCCTTCATCTTGCTCCTGCTCAGTCTTTGTCTCTCGTTGCTTATACTGATGCCGACTGGGCAGGATGTCCTGATACTAGACGCTCTACTTCTGGCTACTGTGTGTACCTTGGTGACAGCTTAATCTCCTGGTCTTCCAAGCGTCAATCCACCATTTCCAGGTCCAGTGCTGAAGCTGAGTATCGAGGCGTTGCTAATGTTGTTGCTGAATTATGCTGGATCCGTAATCTCTTGCTCGAGCTTCATCATCCCATCTCACGGGCCTCCTTAGTATATTGTGATAACATAAGCGCAATATATCTCTCTGGCAACCCGGTACAACATCAACGTACCAAACACATCGAGCTCGATATACATTTTGTTCGTGAACAAGTTCAGAAAGGTTGTGTTCGGGTTCTTCACGTACCATCACGTCACCAGATTGCAGATATTTTCACTAAAGGACTCCCGCGTGTTCTCTTTGATGATTTTCGGACCAGTCTCAGCATTCGTCCACCCTTCGCTTCGACTGCGGGGGTGTAATAGCATGACCGTAATTCTAGTAAATGATTATAGCAATTATTATAGATTGATTGTATTTAGGAAACCTCCCTAAATTAGTGGAGACTTTGTTGTAATTTCTCTATATATTATGATGTACCTCAATCAAAGAATTCAAGGAAATAATATCTCTTACAATAACAATCTCAAGAGAATGACTATGTTACATACATCATGTCCAACTAATAGAAAATGACCAGGAAATAGCTGGTTTGTCCTCTTTTTAACAATTACCCATTTAGAATTGTTTCCATGCACGTATGAATACAAAAAACATAGTCTATACATGAAGCATCAAGCATCTACATCAATCTCAGAAGCCAAGCTTCACATGGCTCTTCACAAGTCTAGCCAAGGTCAGCTCATTCTCAGATTGATTTGTAAATAGGCCAAGCCCGGCTTGGTTTTTATACAATCCTAGACAAACCGTATAGATCTATAAACAAACTAAAATTAACACACAAATTAAAATATACATGATTATTACCCCTTTTTTTAAGGTCTAATCTCTTCCCTTTAAATACACCATTTTTTTGGCTTGTTATTAGGCTTAAACCCCCAACCTCCCTTTTAAAACCCCAACATCTTTATCACCACACTACATAAGATGAGGCTATATATGATTATCTATAATCTATAATCTATAATCAGTGGCGGACCCAGGATTTTTTTCATGGGGTGCGGAATCATAGACCTTATATAGGTCGTTTATCCATCAGGTGGCCTGGGTCGGTTCGGTTCGGGTCGACTCGTATACCAAAAATAATAATACTAAAATGCTGCTGGTGGGTCGAGTTTTACCGCAGTGGACCTTCGGGCGGCGGGTTTCCCCCGGGAATTGGTGTGAAATTACTGGTGGATCCGGATTATTCTCGGGGTACTCCTTTGTCCAATGGGCACTTTAAAAGTGCTCGGGATTGATTTGTTGGTCGTTCAAGAAAAATATTCACATAATCACATTTACCTAATTACCTTTCGGAGTTTTGTTGTATTTGTTCAATTGTTTGTGAATTGTGACTGGTCAACATCACATGTTCCTCTTCTTTGTTTAGCGATCGCCGATCAGAAGCAGGGAGGGAGACAGACAACTTTTTCTTTTTGTTTTTCTTTGTTTAGCGTTTTTCTGGCTTTAGGTTTATTTTTTGTTTGTTTTTTCATTTTAATCAATATTAAAACACATGTCGGCTTATTATAAACTTTGGGCTTGGGCTCATTCTTGAAATTAGGCTACTAACTAATAAAATGGGCTAACTTTTAACATATAATTATATTTTTTTTCTTGAGGTCGGTTTCAAAAGTCCAAGGGGTGCGGCTAAAAATTTTCATGGGGTGCGGACGGGATGAACGCGCGTATATAACACTAAATTTTTTTTTTCAGGGTGGGCGCCCGCACCCCTTGAGCTTGCTTTAGGTCCGCCAATGTCTATAATCTATAATCTATAATCTATATCTATACTACATTATAAAGAGTGAGCAATGGGCAAACATGTCCAACTTGGTAAAGTTAAGATGGGATGTGAAAAGTCATGTGCTTTAACCCTCAAATGTCATATAAATCTTCCCCAAATTACCCTTCAATGCATTAAGATACTTGTACCATGTAGTAAAGATAAATGAAGGTTTATTTTCTAGATAATTAAGTTTCTATATTTGCTCGCAAAAATCCGTTCAACTTGTTATATATAATATCATGTGATGTGGTATGACCACAAGCTTCAAATAATTATATTCAACAAATATCAATTTTACAATTTCTTTCTTTCTTTAAAATTGCATATGTTTATATAAATATACAGTGTCGTTCATCATGAGAATTGCTGAAACAAATTACTTTATCTTTATCTTTGCACAGAGTTAATGGTGGTACGAAGTGACGCACACACAACACCAAGTAGTACGGTACGTTTTGATTTTCTGTTGATGAGGTTTTTTTTATTTTAATTATTTAATAAGAACGACAAGGTACGACTGAGGACGCTGAAAAGAGTAATCATGTTGTAACGAATCTGACAAAACGTCGACACAATCCGAAAGTGGATTGTATCTGCAAGTTCATCTTCCAGGTTAAACTTGATTTGTTTATTAAAATAAATGTCTTGTTGATTCTTCTTTGTTTACTTGTTTCTACTGTTATCGAATGGTTGTGTTTTGGTTTATCTACTCTGTTTTGGTTTCTATGCTCGTATTTGGTTTTGAGTTTATGCTTGACAATACGTATCCATATGGTGGTTTTGTCTAAATTTGTGAAAAATTATATAGAAAGATTTGGGAATAAAAATTATCTATGCTCATATTTGGTTTTTAGAACAGTGCTGATGACTGGATTTTGATGGTCAAAGAAGTTCATTTTCATATATAGTGAAATCTTTTTTAATATTTGAGTATCCTATGTACACATCATTTCTTAGATGTTGGAAGTTAAGGACATATAGTTGGACAATTTAGATAGTGTGACATGAAAAGTTATAAGAAGGTATATGTTGGATATAAAAAAATATAGTTTCTTTTCAAAGTTTAAACAATGAAGAGAAATGGATTAATTTCATATACATCGTTTTGCATTCAAAGACAATTACGTTTTTACACTTTTCCTACAGCTTGGTGGGCTAACACGGCTACGCTTGTGCATTGTTCAAAAAGTATATTTATCTTAACCGTCCCGCAGCAACGCGCGGGTTTCCCACTAATACATTATAAAGGATGAGTTATGTACCACATAGTCATTTTCATTTCTGTACAATTTAAAAAGCACTATGTACAACATATTTAAGCAAAAAATTCAAGGGTGTTATGGGAATAATTGTGACAATTAAGACACTTAGAAGGGTAATATTGACATTTCAATCACCTCCTCCTTTGCAATATGAAAACAATTTTACAAGACTACCCTTCATTTTCCATACCTGCCCCCACAATCTTCTCATCCCTTCAACTTCTGATAGCAGGTGTACAAGTCACCTATACAACCTTCAAAAATGTTCATTGAAGGCTTCCATTAACTGAATTGCTTCCGGTAACCGATGTTTGAATGATCATTAATCACTACAATCACTATAATGGCGATCGTTTAGTTCACCCGCTCGACCCCTCTGTTTCCACTCCCCACCCACCTCTATAATTGCCAATGGTCATCCAGGAACCAAAATCTGTGACCTAAGTTCAATATTATCAATCAATTTCTTCTTCAATCGACTCAATCATCCAAGAGATAGAATCTTGAAGTTCAAGTAGCTTCACCAGTTATGAAGCCATCCATGTGAGGCTTTGTGCACCCACACACCCCTTAGGGCTTGGCTTGGTAGACTTCAAAAGAAGGGTATTCTTGATTTATGGTCATAGACTCGGGGGGGGGGGGGGTAAGAAGGGCCCGGGGGTGCCCTGACCCCACAGTTTTTTGGCTCAGCAGTGTAATTTTTCCTGGTTTTGATCGAAAATTTTGTATATATAAAGTCCGGCCCCCACCGTTTTGATTTGATATGACGTAAATTTGGGTGTTATGACTTTCGGCCCCCACCATTTTAAAGTTCAAGCTTCGCCACTGCATAGGCATAAGCTTAGCACTTTGAAAGTCTGTAATTTATCCGTATAAAGAGTACTCTAACCAATATATCATCTGATTAAATCGATTCTTGCTCAAGCTAATGTATGTATGTGGTCTTATCATAGTCGTAACTCGTAAGTTCAATCTTAGTGTTCATCATGAATGCCCTACTTGGCATATCTAGGGTCACATTTGATATCTAGTTTATAGTTCCGAAATACATGGTAAAATTATGTTTTGTTTGACTTTTATGAGACAATGACGTTCTGAGAAGGCAATAGAGGGGTTTAACTGAACTTTTAAGAGCGGACGATCGAGATTTTTGCCTAAAAATTACACTATTTTTTTCTTTTTAAATGAAAGCGTGAAATAAAATTTATGGAAATCTAACATTATTTCGAAATTCGAATACAAATAATTGAATAAATGACTTCTTATTCCCTGAATGCAAAGTTGATAATGCTAAAGATTGGAGACTAATATCAATTATCAATGTTGGCTGAATCTTATTTTTTATTACTCCAAAGCCCAAACTGAAGGTAGGCCTTAATTAGAAGCCCAATATCTGTTATGATTAATATATGGGTCAGATTTCAACACTGCAATTTCTAAATGGGTTGTATAACACACAAAATGAGTTGTTACGAGATGTGGTCTTGTTACATTATTAAAAACATGTGAAACAATATGAAAAACAGACCTTAAATAATTAAACTGGTCAAAACCAACTAATCAACAGACCAAAAGCCTAGTTCATAACAATCTCAAGATAATGACTATGTTACATACATCATGTCCAACTAATAGAATATGAACAGGAAATAGCTGGTTTGTCCTCTTTTTAACAATTACCCATTTAGAATTGTTTCCATGCACGTATGAATACAAAAAACATAGTTTATACATGAAGCATCAAGCATCTACATCAATCTCAGAAGCCAAGCTTCACATGGCTGTTCGCCGCCTGTTCACAAGTCTAGCCAAGGTCAGCTCATGCTCAGATTGATTTGTAAATAGGCCAAGCTCAGCTTGGTTTTTATGCAATCCTAGACAAACCGTATAGATCTATAAACAAACTAAAATTAACACACAAATTAAAATATACATAATTATTACCCTTTTTTTACATCTAATTTCTTCCCTATAAATACACCATTTTTTGGCTTGTTATCAGGCTTGAACTTCCAACCTCCCTTTTAAAACCCCAACACCTTTACCACCACACCACAAGGGATGAGGGTATATATGATTATTACCTATACAAAGTAACTAGTACACTAAACAAAATCATCCACCAGCCATAAACATATTTTATATATAATTAAAATAAAATAATTCAGGCAACGCAAACTCGGTACAGAGCATCTATAACGTTGGATTTTAGACAATTAGACTCATCACTTTAATACGCCATATCATTTCAGACCTCTATCTTAAAAAAAAAAAAAAAAAAAAAAAAAAAACATGTTTTCCTTCCGACCACAAACCTATCCACTTATCCACGTCACATTCCACTTTTATATACAAAATATATTAAAAAGGAATGTTTGTGTATGTTGTCCCTGCACCCAAAGTTCGGTGGAACCAATCCAAGCGAACCAAAACTCCTCCAATGCCACCATCCATTTCAAACCAAGTCAGGGTGAGGGACACATGTTAACACATGAAACCACCTTATTTTTTGTTGTCTCGCTTCTCTCTCATATTTAAAAAAAAAAACTATTTATAGTTATTAGAGCATTCACATTAGAGCTTCCATCTTTATCTTTATCTGTATAATGTAACTAAAAACACATTTTTTTTAATGTATTATTTGTTTTTTTTTAAACCTCCAACATTTGACTTTTTATCTATATATATGTTACTCACAAACAATTAGTTTATTATTTTTTTCTTTCCTACACACACACACGGGCGTAGCTCTTAAGGGGCGGGCACCCCCCCCCCCCGAATTTTCGCTCAGAAGTTCCGATTATATAGCATTTGTATACAAATTTTTTGGTATATACGGTTTCGACCCCCCAAAATTAGTGATTTCCGACCCCCGGTGACTTCCAATCCCCCGAAGTTTCGGGTCAAGCTTCGCCACCGCGCGCGCGCACACACATATATATAGTGTAGAGTTCAAATGAGAATAAAATAACTTGTAAGAAGAAACAAGAACAAATATTAACCAATAAGAATCTTACATATAATAATTGTATTTAACGTTACATAAATTATTAATTTTTTGTAACCCCCCTAAACTAGTTAAATAAATAAAATTCATAATTGATTTTTAAGTTATATACTCTCAAAGGAAACCTACTTAAAGTGAAAGAGAATTTCGATCTGTGTAGGATGAACTTTTATATGTGTAGAATCAACGTATGATAATTTCGATATGTGCAGGATAAACATATGACAATTTTCGATATATGTAAGACAAATTTTGATAATGTGTAGGTTAAAATGTTAATAACTAATTAATTAGATAGATAATAATTAATGTAAGAAGAATTAAAATATTTTATGTTTATCATTATTTCATTTGTTCTCTTTGTTCTCATATTAAGTTTTTTTCTCGTTTTATCTTCTATAGGTTAGTGTACAAAGTGCATTTTTCGTACAAAGTGTAAGAAGTTTATGTAATCATTGTGTTTTAAATTTTGGCTATGATGTTTTTGATTTCTTTTTCATTGTATTATATTAAAAAACACCAAACACAACAATTTAAAACACAAGCAAATGCATTCTAGACATGAAATTTAAAACACACTAATTACTTTCTTCGCATGCTGTTTTAGATTGCATGTCGAGAAATACATTAATTAGTGTTTTAAATTGTCACATTTTGTGTTTTCCATATAATACCATGCCCAAAGAATATAAAATATCATGCCTAAAATTTAAAACACGATGCTTATATAGACTTCTCACACTTTATACGAAAATACACTTTATACAAAAACCCCACTATATATATATATATATATATATATTAGGGAGTTGAATATGAGCCTCTAAATATACAGGTTTACTTTAGTTTCTATAAATTGTTCTATATTTTTGTCTCTATTTTATATAAAATATAATATAGACTTCTCACACTTTATACGAAAATACACTTTATACAAAAACCCCACTAAATATATATATATATATATATATATATATATATATATATATATATATATTAGGGAGTTGAATATGAGCCTCTAAATATACAGGTTTACTTTAGTTTCTATAAATTGTTCTATATTTTTGTCTCTATTTTATATAAAATATATGAATATACTCAATTTGCATGATCTTATTTCATTCACTAAATAAATTTAATATAAAATTAATTATAAATTTTAAAATAAATATGTTTTTTCAACTTAAAAGATTCTTTAGTCTTAAAATATCACTTAATTCAAAATTATTTAGCATGTGTAATACAAGGGTCTTTAAAACATATGTAATTTTTTTATTACTAAGTATATAAAGTTAGATTTATCTAGTGAGAATGCCCGCGCGTTGCCGCGGGTACTAATGTTTTTTCGGCATACGTTGTGTTGCGGGTTTCAGATAATTCATTTTTAATACCTTTTGCATATATACACCTATGATATCAATTCACAAAGAATAATTGAGTATAAACAAAAAAAATTGACATAAAAAAACAATATATCATATGGTAGACGACCAGACAATGCAACAACTAAGCACGTGCTCAATTACGTTGACCATCAACCTCAGCCACCGTATAAACGCCCCTTGCATTAACTATATATTATTTGGAAAAATGGAAAAACATATGTTTATGGATCAACCCAACCCACACCACACTACAAAAAAAAAATGGTTTCAACCCGACCCAAAATTTAGGTAACCCTGCTCTTCTCATTAAAGTCAATACAAAGATGAAAGAAGAATTCAAGAACTGGAATAAAAAAAAATGAAGAAAATAAACGAATAAAGCTTAGCAAAAAAAAGTCCTGATATTGTCAATGTAAAACCTAATTTGGTATGGGTTGTCAAACTTCTTAGTCGCACAATTAGCATCAAACAAATGCATGTTACTTACGCTTAAAGTAGTGATTAGCTTATATTTCTTCAACGACCTCTCATGTTTTGCTTTGTTCAAATGATCTCTAACGAAGAAAAGACCAATACAAAACAATATTGTTGTTTCTAAACATGGTTTCTTAATATATTCAGTTTGTTACACAGTTGAATTACACAAATTCAACCACTTCTTTTAAGAAAAGAAATTGAAATAAAAATCCAAGGCATCATGAAAAGTCTAAAATGCATCACAAACTCATATCATTACAAATAGTAGGAAACTTGAGTGATGTGACGGAGATGACAATTTACAAGGCAGTACTTATTTTCTTGATAGTGTAAAGAGTGTGAGTGCATGCTTGACAGAATCTAGGTCTCCAAGATGAGCCTTCTCGGTTCTCAATGATCGCACTTGTATCGAATACCATGTGCCCAACAAATACCAAAGGCCCAAAATACAGCTGCAATGCAAATCAATATTCAGTTATTATGGGTGTCTAGCATGTCAGGTTGGCAGGTCGCAAGTTGAATCGTTGAACCCAAGCCCGAACCCAAACACAAAAAGAATCCCTAGGTTTAAAGGAAATTTCATCATTTTAGTGTTTTGCAGCATATATTTTTTTTCTTGCCTGTTGTGGCATAAACAAAATAAAACTTATACCTAGGCAGAATCATGAAATAATAGCCATCAATTATTATTCCAATTAAGTCATAGCTTATATTTTTTTTCCAAGTATAACTAACTACTCAACAATTATTATGCTTCAATTGGTGTAAAAATATTCATAATTACTCTAATGGTTGAAACGAATAACCTACATGACACAATTATGAAGATTCAATGACCTTTTTCTTCACATTTACCACCCACTTCACATCAGACATGAGATATATAGCCAGTTAATAGGAAAACCAGTTTCATATATGTTATATTTTGATTTAGATCATATAACCTCAAAAGTTTAACATTTATGAACATTTCACTTAATACAACAATACTAAAGCTATAGTTAGAATAAAGTTTGGGCAACTTTAGTTGGACAAAACCTTATTACTATTAGATGATATATTCCCATTTTGTTACCTCAAACTGAAACATAGCCATGGAGCCACCAAAGATAGATGAAGTAAAATGCAGCTAGCAGAGTATTGAGACACCAGAAGACAGAAGGCCTCCCAGATAAAGATGCTTTCTATGTCTTGACAACATGGCAGCCCTTTAGAAGTAGGCGAATGCAATAGCGGTCCCAATGAATGCGCTCACTAAAATGTTGCATGAGAGAAATATTAATGTGTTATAAGTTCATGATAACGGGAACAAAAACATACCTTGGTTCAAAATCAATGGCTAGGTTGATTAAACGACCAATAGAGGCTCCTTGGAAGAGAGAAGATGCCGTCAAGAGTGACACCCTTTTTTGCCATACGTTAGACAAGATAAAATGATTCAAAACACTATAAAAATAACAACCAAGACGATAAAGGACGATACAATCTGGGTTTTAAAAAAGCGTGCCTAGGCGCAAGGCTCTTCGCATTTTTGCTTCACACCTCGAGTAAAACCAAGAAGCGCCAAAAAACAGTATTTTAGTGAGCCCGTTTATGGGGACTGCTATTGCATTCGCCTACTGGTCAACAAGACATGATTTACAATTTAGAGTGTCCGAAGCCGGTTAGCCAAACATGATTCTTAAATTTAAGAATTGTCAAGTAAGTATTTTAAGAGTTGTACATTATGCTTGTGAGGTTGTAATTTAAGAGGTTTTGGTAAAAGACAGCTTTGTCTTTCCAATATGCCTTATGTTATAGTACAGATGTAGGTAGAGGTGGAAAACCCAACCCATTTATATATAATTATAAACACTAAGCAAGTCAATTGGAGCTGTATTTGTTTAATAACAGGACATACAGGGTGATGTATTAAAAAGAGGAGTCCAACATGCTAAACTACCCATACGTCATTTAACGTGTTTTAAAATACTTGGAGCATCATATCATTTTCCTTTAAAAAATACATTATTATGTTAGTAATTTAATTTCAGTCTTCTTTAATACATTATTTGTGAAATCCGACAAATGTTAAGTGTGTATACCTGACCCATTTGACCCACATAACAAGTTACCTGCTTTGACTCAACCTATCTTAGTAGATGACCCAACTTGTGTGACCCGTCTGTTTTGCCACCTCAATCTATATGTTATAATATTGTGAATCTATTCTTGTGGCTCTTCTTGTCCCTGCTTTCATGGCTTTGACGTCATCTTAAGTTTTTATTGTTATCACAAAACAACCTTTTAATCAGCAATAAGAGATAAGCAAATACAAATGACCTGATTAAACTTCAAAACAAAACAGAATTCAAAAAGAAAACTCATAATGCATTGTATTGTGATTATGCAAAGTAAACCAACATGTATCTTATAAATCTAGTCACATGGTAATTATTTATGCTAATAAGTAATAATAAATACGTAATTGTGGGATACTAAATTAGAATATAGACAATAAAAATACAAGACATATACGAAAGTAAACACAAATGATGTCAAGATACTATAAAAACTCACAAAATCATAAGCTCGGCGTGCAAGAAGGACATTCTCAGTTCATGGGCTTAATGCATTAACTTGGTTTGTTTCAAGCTCTTTGTTCTATTCTTCAAAAGCCATGTTATTATCTTCATATATGCTTTTATATCCAAGTAGATCTGGTTATCATGGCTAAAACACAATAATGACAACCTTGAGCATACCAAATAAGAGAACAAACATAATGTAATTCTAACTAAAAACGATCCTTAATATTTAGCTATCAATACTACCATAACTTACATACCCAACAGGAACTATGTGCCTGAAAATAGCCTTGTAAACATACAGAAGGAACACAAGCAATTAAAAAACTGGATTTTCTACTCAGATACACACCTATGAGCTATTAACATGCAAACTACCGATTTAAAATGTAAGCTCGCATAACGAACGTGCAATCAATTTCAATTCAAAAATCAATATATAACATCTAAGTTATTCCAATTGACAGAGGAGTAAGGTTAAGAGTTTGAATAAACAAATTATCTGGAGATACCTAATCGACGCTTGTCTAAGGTTCCATCTTAATCACCTGCCACAAATAAAATTGATTCAATCAAACAATTCAACAAATGAAACTTCATAAATAAAACAATTTAAGAAACAGACCTGATGGAATATTATTCAGTACCATGGTACATCTAAGACAAGGAGAAGTTTGTTGACGCTTCTGATGAGATCGAGAATTCGGTTGCCGTGAGGAGTTCGCTGCTTTAAATGAAAATCAACTGCACATAGGGTAAACTGAAGGACGACCCTTCATTTGAAGCCATCAATCCATCTGGGCAGTTGAAGAGAATTGAATTGAATGAGGCAAACGATTGATTTGGATTGCTGGTGTGGGGGCAGGGATGGAAGGAGAGGGTATTATTGTAAAAGTGTTTTGATATTGTAAAGGAGAAGGTGGGTGAAAAGTCTATATTACCCACCTAAGTGTCTTAATTGTCACTAACATCCCCAAAATACCCTTAAATTTCTTGCTTGAATATATTGTACATATTGCTTCTTAAGTTGTATGGAAATGAAAATGACCATGTTGGCCATCACTCCTCCTTTATAATGTATTATAGATTATAGATATAAAGTTAGATTTATTAAAACCGTGTATCGAATCAAATGTTAACCTAGTACTCCTATAAACGAGCCTGAACGCCGATGAATCCTAGTCCAGTTGGTGAAATTAAAGAGAACTAGAGCGGAGGCCATGCGAAGGTTGAGGGTTCGATTTCGGGTGAAGTCATATTTACCACATGTGAGGGTTTCACCTGGAGAGATTCCCAATCCAGATTATATGAGTAATCAGTACAAACAGAGTCAGAATATTAGACGAAACTCCACCGACTATACCACCTACCGGCTACCGTTAGAAAATACAAACCTGAACAAGTTTCTCTTGAAATGATTTCTCCTGGCTTCACTAAATCTGGTAGTCCACGTGTCATCCCATCTGACGGCCATACATACATCCACCGTTGATAAAGTCACATATGACATATCCCCTCTTTTCTTCTTCAGTGCTTCCTTATCACTTTATCAGTCAAAACTATTATCCGACTACCTTTTCTCTCTAAAACCATGCTTCTCAGAGCTCCTCCCACTACCTTCTTACGAAACGGTGCCACCACCGTCTCCGGCGACAGCTTCAACAGTCCTCTGATCTCATCGGCTCCTTCAACCATCGTTTGCGCAGCAGCCAAAGGCGGCTCTTCCAACAGTAAACCCATTACAGGCGTTGTGTTTGAACCCTTTGAGGAGGTCAAAAAAGAGCTTAACCTTGTCCCTACTGTTCCTCAACAGTCCCTTGCTCGTCAAAAGTACGCTGATGAATCCGAATCCGCCATCAACGAACAGATCAAGTACCCTTTTATTACTCTCAGTTTTATTATTATTATTATTATTATTATTATTATTACTGTTGTTGTTGTTGTTGTTGTTATTTAAAGTAATATTATCATTTCAGTGTTGAGTACAATGTTTCATACGTGTATCATGCTATGTATGCCTACTTTGATAGGGACAATGTTGCTCTCAAAGGGTTAGCCAAGTAAGTTAGTTAATAGTTACTGAAATCATTGTCGCTTCTTTTAATAAACTTAAGCTAATTAATAATCGATGGAACGTGCGAATACTTGTAGATTCTTTAAGGAGTCCAGTGAAGAGGAAAGGGACCATGCTGAGAAGCTTATGGAATACCAGGTGTTTGATAATTTTCCTAGCAGTAGCGGTTCTTGTGCTTCGTATTTGTTTAGATGATTGAGGACTTGATGCGTATACGGTATCATTGTCGCGGATTAGAATTATCGACGTTTGTAACTTTCTGTTTGCAGAACAAACGTGGTGGGAAGGTGAAGCTGCAATCTATTTTAATGCCGTTGTCAGAGTTTGATCATGCAGAGAAAGGAGATGCATTATATGGTAAGTTCTTTGGTATGATATGATTAATTGTCCGAAATTTTAATGTATTTTAGGTTGAATAGTTATTGTTTTGCTTACGCCCCACTTACGGTGTGCGCATATAATGTATATATGTGTGGCCCTTGGGGGGCAAAAGTAAAGTTGCACTAGTTTTAACGTTATTTTACTAATTTCGTGAAAATAACGTTAAAAACGACGGACGGTTAATCATGCATCATGTGGTGGCGTGGATAGCCAAAAGACAAAGGGGTACATGCACCGATTGGGTTTGTCCCGATTGCTAAGTGTTCTGTGCCTTGTTTCCAAGGCTTGATACCAAACCACATCGAGCCGGGGTCTCACTAGAAGCAGCCTCTCTATTCTTAGGGGTAGAGGTAAGGCTGTCTACATCTTACCCTCCTCAGACCCTACCTTAGCTTTGCTATAGGTGGGATTAACTGAGTATGATGATGATGAGTTATTGTTTTGCTTGTTTGTTCTTGTAGCAATGGAGCTTGCATTGTCATTGGAGAAACTAACAAATGAGAAGCTTCTACACTTGCACGCGGTATGCCTATATTTTTTTGCAATTTTTTTTGTATGCCCGCTAGTAAAGCGATTAATGGTTAGTTGGTTACTGATTAGGTCAAGAAAAGGTAGGGTTTGTGTTTCTGAATTGTGATATTTGATGAGAGCAGGTAGCCAACAAGAACAACGATGTGCAATTAGCCGATTTTGTTGAAAGCGAATTCTTGGGAGAACAGGTAGAATTATTGATCTCACTTTATATATTCCAACATTCCATAAAGTGGTTATATTTTCTCCTTTATGTTAAAGGGGGGATTGATATTTGATAGTATTTTCACTTTGTTAAAAGGTTGAGGCGATTAAAAAGATATCTGAATATGTTGCTCAACTAAGAAGAGTCGGCAAAGGACATGGTAAATTTAGTACTCGACTTTTTTTTTATTTAAAATTGAGGCATCATCTATCATATGGTCGCTAAGCGTAGTATTTTTCTTGAAATATCAGGAGTGTGGCATTTTGATCAGGCCCTCCTTAACGAGGGTGCTGCTGTTTGAACGGTTATGAAGGTTTTGGGGTCATTTGAGAGAGAGATTAGTTGCTATTAACGTTGTGGTTTGCTCTACAGTCTACACCAGAATTGCAATATGGAGCCTGTGTATAGTTCCCTATTCCCTCTTTGTATGCTTTGATAATCTTGACGCTGTTTTGGTTCAATTGTAAGAACGCCAGATTTGGGTTCGGTAAACTGTGGTTATATACTGGGATTTGAATAATATGAACCATGATAAATGAGGCTTATATTGGATCGTCATGTTTGTGATGGTGGTATCATTGTGACGCAGTGGCGAAGCTTGACCCGAAGGTTCGGGGGGTCGGAAGTCACTAGTTTCGGGGGGTCGAAAACCAGTTTCGGGGGGTCAAAACCCTATATTTTCAAAAATTTCTATACGAATACTATATAATCGGAACTTCTACGCGAAAATCCGGGGGGTCGGCCGCCCCTCCCCGCCCCTATTATGCTGCGCCACTGTTGTGACGGAGACACAATGGTGGATGAACACCATTTGTAGTGGTGGTAATGTGGCGGTAGCCGACCCTGTAGATTAAATAAGGTCGTTTTATAATTTCATAAACTCAAATAAATCTACAAGTAAATCATTATTTGTAATATAAGTTGACGTATATTGTATAAGCGGTTCATGATTTATGTATCAACTAGTATAAATGGTTTTGGAAATAGAATAAGGGGTTGTTTGGTTGATTAAGTGCTGAATTATTAAGAGGTCTGAATGATTAAGAGGTCTGTATGGTTAAGTGCTGAATCATTAAGTGAGACTTCCTAATGGTTAGTGCTTAATGATTCAGTGCTTAATGGTTCAGCAACATCCCAAGTCTTAATAATTCAGCCTTAACTATTCCATTCAGAGGCTGAAACAAACACGCTGAATGCTGAATCATTCAGCACTGAAGGGTTAAAAGCCTCATTAAGAGGCTACCAAACAGCCCCTAAATTAAAGTAAAGTTAGGTTTAACTTTTATGTGCAAGTGGCTTAGTTTTTATTCTGTAGACTGTAGTAGTTGATATAATAATTTACAAAGTGGTTCGATGTGGGATAAAAAGCTGGAAAGCGAATGACAATTACATTTTAACCAAATCGACATGTGGAGGAACAAATTATTCGATTTTAATCACTAGAAACTGAGACTAAATATTCGAACCATCCAGGTGTCAAGATGAGTATGGTTTTATCAACAGTTGCTATCATCGGTCCATTTTTTAAAGAAAGGTATATTTGGCCATGATAATAGGTACAAACACAAAAGGGTAATGGGCTAAAACATAATAATATAGTAGATTAAGAAAGAGTACAAATGAAAACGATTAACTACGTGTGGCAGTATGTGACCGTAGGCTGTTGTATCATTGGATTTCTCGCATTACTGATACTGATATCTCGCATTACTGATACGATACATGCAGTTAGTATAGAAGTCAACACGTGTTTTACATCAACCTAAGACGATAAAAACAAACACCAGCACTAATGTTGCTTTGATCGGTTCAAATCGTCACGGTATTGGCACCAATATTCATTTATAGCATACAGAGTTGTATAAATGAAAATGAAAACCATAAAAATGAATACAGGTACTGATATCGATGTTGTTCGGTACGGTAGCAGTAGGTGTCGGTTTATTGAACTAATGTTGTTATGTCTGTTTCGAATCTGTATTATACCATAGCAGCATGGTATCCATTTTCAATAAAGTTTGTATCGCGGTGTTGAAAAAATTAAACATAGTTGCGCAGTTAACAAATGCAAGTTATTAGGAAAAAATTCAAATTCACTTTAATATATAAAAAAACAAATTACATCTGGATAATGGGTAGCCGAGCAACAAGTTGCGCCGCTATCCCCTTTTGAATCGCAAATCCTATTCTACTAAATACAAAGCCTTGGTTCCTTGGGCGCTGCGAGTCACCGTGGACCACCTTCTGCACCCGCTCCAAAAAGTGAACCGCCTCAGGGGCAAGGGATCCAAATGTGTCAAAGGCAAACGGAATAAACACGTGTTGATTCTCTAAACATGCTGCCACGTGTATTGAATGATAAATACAATATTTTAAAGAAACACAAATGATCCCTAGTTTCGATATGATGAAATTAGGAACTTGTTTTATTAGGTTATTGTTAGTAAATGTGCATATGCTACATACACGCCCCTATACACTTAATGTTCAAATATAGTGATGAAGCATTAGGATAATGATAATTCAAGTATGGTGATGAAGCACTAGGATATTGATAGACAGTTAGACACATGGTTATGAAACATTAGGATACCGACAAACATTTAATTCAAATTTGGTGATATTTTCATATATTGATAAATATTGAATTCAAAGCATTATCATCTAGTTATCAGTTGTGAGATCCAAACACAAAACATGAAGAACAAGTCATCAATTGCAACAACTACCATATACAAGATTCATCTAGTGCTACATGTATAAATAGTCATGAGTGAATATTAAAAAAAATGTCATATGATGAAAACTTGAAGAATTGAAAATCTAAAATCAAAGATCATCTACAAATGATCAAAGCCTTTAGAAATGGACTGGAAATTGAGAGAAATTTAATTTAATCAAACGTAAATTAACAAATTAATTTTCTAAATAAAAATGATTCTAGTAAAAGTTCCAATTGAACTGAACAAGTTTATTCCCAATCAAAGTGACTTTGAATTTTTGAAAATGCAAGAAACCATTTGACTTCTTTTCATTTAAGGGATGTAATCATAATAGGAGACAAATATTGGTGTGAAAATAATGTTGATAACTACTAAAGGTTTGGCAAAGTGTAATTCCGCCGGTTAACCAGATCCCGACAAGCCTTTAACGGCGACGTCAATCCGGTGATGTCATTAGTGCCGATTATGAACCAATGGCGACATGGACATTAGCAACGACTTTTGTCATCACTAAAGCTACACTTATTTGTAGCGAGTAGATAAGCAATTTTTTTATAGTTACCACTTCAACCATGACCCCTAACAACTTTTTAGCAACTTTAGTGACAAAGTTGAAATATAAAGGAGAACACCTACCATAATCAGCTCCACTTGATATTTAGTTAAAGATAATAAGCCACTTTACATAAGCCCGTCTAGCTCAGTTGGTAGAGCGCAAGGCTCTTAACCTTGTGGTCGTGGGTTCGAGCCCCACGGTGGGCGTTCCAATTGTTTTTCCAACTTTTCCCATCCATTATTTAATCTCAACCGTCCAAATTTTCAACCCGACAGGTGTCACAATCTGAGACTCTTAAACCCCTCCTCGAGGCCCTATTATTATCAATCATCCTTCACGTACACTTCAACTGTATTTTAAAACCCACCGGCACTCTTTACCGCACTCTCATCCCAAATAATATTTTATCTTTCCAACTCTGCCCCTCCGATCATCGTTTTCCACCGTCCGTACAATGACAGTTTCCGTTCACAATCTAATAAAAGAACGTAAATACCCTTTCATTGCATGTCTCTTCATCCTAATCGTCTTTATTACCTTCTTCATATTCTTAACCACAAACGCTTCCCAACCACCACCACCACGACCTTTGTACCGTGTCCGTCAACCGTCTTCTCATCCATCGGTCACAAAACTCATCCCTAAAACGACGTCGTTGCCATTACAGGAAACAGTCAGTAATAATAATAGTACTGATATTGTGAATAATAGTGGATTGGAATCATTGGATGATGGTGGTGAGGGTTTAGGGTACGAATGGAAGGTGTGTTCGAGTTCTCAGGGTGTGGATTACATACCGTGTTTGGATAACAGGAAGGCGATTAAGTCGTTGAGGTCAAGAAGGCATATGGAGCATAGAGAGCGGTTTTGTCCGAAACCGAGCCCTCGGTGTTTGATTTCGTTGCCTCATGGATATAAAGTGCCGGTTCCTTGGCCTAAAAGTAGGGACATGGTGAGAATATTGCTACTTTGGTAGCTTGGTAAGGTTTATTTCTGTATTGTGGTTATAAAATTGTTTACTGAAATGGTGCTTAATGAAGTTAGTTATCTAGTTTGTGTTAATTAGTTAGGGTTATTTGTGATCGGAATATGCAGAGCCGGTCCTGAGGATTCAAATCCTTGGCCTAGCCGGAAAAAAAGGCACTTAGGCCCTAAAGAATTATAGAAAGAAATACTTTTTTATTGACATTATAGCAATAGACATAGCAAACATATAGTATTTTAATGATCTACTGTGATATTAATTCCGATAAGGCCATAGGGTATGGTCGCATTCCTAGACACCGTCACTACCCTCCACGTCATCGCCAAATCACTCCATCCTCCACCACCATCCTCTATCACCAACCTAGGGGTGTGGTGATGATCCTCCCGCCCACTTGAATTGAATAGGACAAAACAATCAATTTCACCAAATAGGCCCGTGATGAACGTGAAGAGGCTCACGACCACCACGCGTGAGACTGGGGGGGGGGGGGGCACGGATTTCACGGCCCTCCACTGACCTAGTCATCATCTCCACGGCCCTCCCACCCTCCCCATACCGTATAGCCTAAGTCGATAACTCATGCCATATTCCGAATATGGTATGAGTTATCTGTTATGGTTATTAAATAAATGGTGTTGCAGACACTCACTTTAATGCAGATGTGAGTCACAGAAACAAGAATCTTGTGCACCTGTGCATTTGTTTTTTATTACTACAGAAACAAGAGTCCTGCTGCATGAGCAGATTATAATATTATAAGCCATTAAGAATTGCTACTGAGGGAGGTAGATTCATAATTTATTACTTTATTTTGGAAAAAGCAATCCAGGATTTTTTTTAATCATGCAATACATTGGAATACTACTTAAGTAGTTAACCAACTTAATTAAGATTTGTGGTCTACTTTTGTTTGCGTAGAGTAAAATTTCGCCTGCTATTTGCACATTTTTCAAAATGATTTTTTTAGCTTGGCATAACGTGCGGGTAGGGTCACATTCAGGTCCGAAACAGGTTTTGGGCAAAACGAATTTGGGTCATGACGTGTCACTAAAAGTAAAGTGTCGTTTTTAATTTGGGTTAGTGGAGGCAGCGGTGGCAGTGGTGGAAACAAATAATGTTCATGGGTGGTCTGACACTGACGGATTTGGACCCATTTTAAGATGACAACTTTCATAACAGTGATGTGCTTTGACTTGTCGTATAATTTGATTAGACCAAAATTGACTCGTTGGATAATTTGAGTTACACCCAAACGAACCCATATGCAAATCTTTTCATTTTAACCAACCCATTCTTTTGGTCATGATTGGCTATTGGCACCCCTAGAATTTGCTCATTTTGCAATGACATTGATTCTACATGCTCTTACTTAATTTTTGGGTGCGAGTAATATTAAAAAACTGGTAAGTGGAATCCATTTTTCTTATTCCAGACTTGTTTTGATGTAAAATTGCTGTCATTTTTACTGAACTTGTTCATTTGTTGGATAAACGTTTATCAAGATTATTATTCCTTTTTTATAAATCTTCTTATTCTAACCATTTACTTGAATTTACAGATATGGTTTGACAATGTCCCACACCTTAAGCTTGTCGAATACAAGAAGGAACAAAACTGGGTGAAAAGATCTGGTAAATATCTTCTTTTCCCTGGAGGAGGTACTCAATTTAAAGAGGGAGTTAATCATTACATTCAATACATAGAAAAGGTAATATTTGTCACTTTCAAGTCACCTTCCTTGTTTCTATTATGGTTTATCAACAGCAGAACACCTACATTTGGTGATGATTATATTCTCGTCAGTGATGTAGTTTCATTACTATTCTAGCTCTTGCTTGTGCTTATATTTCTTGTATTCTTCTAGAATCTACCAAAAATTGGTTGGGGGAAGCGAACAAGGGTGATTCTTGATGTTGGTTGTGGTGTTGCTAGCTTTGGTGGTTATCTGCTGGACAAAAATGTTATAACAATGTCATTTGCTCCAAAAGATGAACATGAAGCTCAAATACAGTTTGCACTGGAGAGAGGAATTCCAGCAACTCTCTCGGTAATTGGAACACAAAGACTGACATTTCCAGATAACGCCTTTGATTTGATTCACTGTGCACGATGCAGGGTGCACTGGGATGGATATGGTACTGGTGTTAATGTTTTATTATACTTCTTTTTCTATGTTGTAAATTCTAGACTGTCATAGCCTTCATGAATGAATTTCAGGTGGAAAGCCATTGTTGGAGTTGAACAGAGTTCTAAGGCCTGGGGGTGTTTTTATCTGGTCTGCTACACCAGTCTACCGTGATGATGAAAGAGATAAGAAAGTCTGGGAATGTATAGTTCAACTCTGAACTAGTTTTTTTTTTTTTCCTGTAGTTGATGAAACTAAATTATTGTCCAGTACTGACTTGTTTGAAGCAAGAGGTGGCAGTTTTGACCCATTTACTTTTGTATGGGTCGATTCTGGTTGTGTTTATCTCAAACAAATAGGATGAAAAATAGATAAAATGGGAAAGGCTTAACTCAGTCAAAGGGGTTTAAATATCTTTTTGTAGTCATTATATTTTTTGAAAATTGGACAAAAGAGTTAGTGGGTCAATCTCAACCGACCCATCCTGTTTAACCGGTTATAAAAACTGGCTCCTTAATTGGGCAAAAAGAGTTAGTGGGTCAACCTAAACCGACCCATCCTGTTTAACCGGTTATAAAAACTGGCTCTTTTCAACCTGAAACCGTTTGGAACCCAACCCACATGAACTCTCACCCACCCATCTTGCCACCTCTAGTTAAAGTGTTCTCCCATTTATCCTAATATCAAGTTTTGTCCGTTTCTTGCAGCCATGGTAGCCCTCACCAAATCTATTTGTTGGAAGGTAGTGGCTAAAAGTTTTGATTCATCTGGAATCGGACTGGTTATATACGAGAAGCCTGTTTCTTCTTCCTGTTACAAATCGCGTAAAGAAAACAATCCGCCACTATGTGATGAAATTATCCGGCCCAAAACTTCATGGTAAATGAAACATGTTTATACTATTGCAGTAGAACAATCAGTATCATAATAATAATATTCATTTTTTTTTAGGTATACACCCCTTGATGGCTGTATTTCCACAATTCCAGTAACAAGTACATGGCCTACACCTTGGCCTCAAAGGCTCAAAAGTAAACCGTTAAGTCTTTCAACCGATCCAGAGGCTGAACGGGTCTTTCATGAGGATACCAAACACTGGTCTGAACTTGTAACAGATGTCTATATAGGAGGCCTTGGTGTTAACTGGTCAAATGTGAGGAATGTAATGGATATGAATGCTGGTTATGGCGGGTTAGTTATACGAACTTATTTACTGTTCCTAGTTAACAGGTTTATGTAAAGAAGAAAAACTCTGGGGTCGGACATGACGGATGACAGGCAAAATAGGTCATGCTCTAGCATGCATTGAAAGGGCTGGGTATGGTTGGATCGAGCCACAAACATATTTATATCCATTATCTATAGTTTCAACTAATATTATTGTAGTAATAATCAAATCTTTGAATGAAAGCGAAGTATGAGGTTGGACTGACTTCCAACCCGTTTGACCTATTGATCAATCCGACCCGCAAGTAAATGGGTCAAAAATGCCACCACTAGGATTCTCCAATTGTCATATCTAAAATGTTTAAATTTCTTATCAGGTTTGCTGCGGCTTTGATTGATCTACCTCTATGGGTGATGAACATTGTTTCTGTTAATGGACCCGATACGTTGCCTGTAATATATAACAGAGGGCTGATTGGTATCTATCATGACTGGTGTGAATCACTAAATACCTACCCTAGAACTTATGATCTTCTGCATTCCAGCTTCCTTTTCAGCAACCTAACCCAAAGGTATAACCACTTCCCTTGAAAGATTTCATAATATGTTCTTTGAAAAAAATATTTTTTGTATTTATAGTTTTATCTATGGCTTCTGAACTTACATTCTATGAATTTTGCAGGTGTGACATGTTGGACAGTGTAGTTGAAATGGATCGCATATTAAGACCAGGCGGGGTTGTGATAGTCGAAGATAGCACAGAAATGTTAAAGAAGTTGAACCATATTTTTCGGTCACTTCACTGGTCAACTAGCTTACATCAGCAGCGATTCCTTGTTGGCCGGAAAGGTTTTTGGCGTCCCGAAACCAAAAGGTAAACAAAAGTTTCTCATTTAGTATCATGTATCATCTACCTTTAAGTTTATAGAGCAGGTGTAATGTAAAACCGTGATGCTTAAAAAGAAAAACAGAAATGGAATAATTTTTTTTATTTATTTATATGAAATGTCTGTCAAATTATATCCTCAATAACTAAAAAAGATAATGGGCATAAACTATCAAGAAATAGATTGATCAAACAGATATTGTGTTATAATGTCATACCCCATTGTTTGAGCAACTTGTAAAGGCGTTGCTCCTCTATTACACTTAGCATTCAAGTTTGCTCCTCTGTTAATCAACACTTCCACCGTATCCTTGCAACCTCCAACCACCGCCATATGTAGCGGTGTGCGGCCCTCAGCATCCACACATTCCAGATCAGAACCAAACTCAACCAATAACATAACCACATCTTTGTGGCCTTTTATTGCTGCCATATGAATAGCTGTCAAACCATACTGATCTTGAAAATCCACGCTGGCATCTGTTTCTAGCAGAGATTCAAGACGAACTAGATCTCCTCGTCGTGCAGCATTCAACACATCTTCCCCTCGTTCCAGAGTTTCAACAATTTCATTCTGCATTACAACAATTTCATTGAGCTAATGAATTAAGTTACAATTTTATTAAACTATAACAAAATAAGAACTGATTTATATATCCACTTACATATCCTTCATCACGGGCGACATCTATGGCGGAGCGATGTCGATCATCGGCTACAATCGAAGGATCTGCACCCAAGTCAATCAGCACTTTCACCATCCGACGGTTTCCTTTAGCGGCTGCCCTGTACAATGCAGTACAACCATCATTACGCCTCGCATCCACATTAGCACCTGCACCCGCCAACAATTTAACACACCTCTCATAGCCTTTACTTGCCGCCAAAAACAACGGTGTCCGTCCTTCTCTGTCTTTACACTCCAACGTCCAATGTTTCCCCATCTTTATCAATCTTGTAACCTCATCCATCCGATCAAAAGCCACCGCCACGTGCAACTCCGACCACCCTTTCTCCGCCCATCTAGATTCTTCCACGTGTTCTAAACTCGTACCTATTGCCTCCACTTTCAACCCAGCCCCTAGTAGTAAACTCACCATATCAACCGAGTTATCCAACCTGTTTGCCACTCGGTATAGCGACTCAGCCTCACGACCCGACAACTCGGTTAAAACCGTCCTCTGAAACTTAAACATACTCCTAACAGCCTCACAATCGCCATTATTCACCGCGTGTTTGAGCAAAAACGGACCAACAAATGCCACCTTAACTTTAACATCATGTGTCCAGGAAGTAATGGTATCCGGGTTAACCGACTCGGAGGATCCGACCCGAATAGTACGGACTAAAAAACGGTCAGTAGTGGAGCGCGGGAAAGACGTTGGGATTTGAGGTTGTGGTTTGAGGATTATTTGGAAGGTGGATTGAGACAAAGGGGAGATGAGTCCACTCGGTGGGTTGACCAGGAACTTGTGAGGTGATGACGTTTGGATTTTAAAGGCAATGGATGAACCGGAGCAGAGAGATCTTAATCGGACGGTTGCCCTGCACTTGGTTCCGAGAACAAAGTCAATGCGTACCACCTGATCAGATACTTCCACAAGCTTCTCCATTGTTGAGAAAGATTGAAGAAGATAACATATGTGGATGATATAGGAATCCAGATTCACGTAATGTTTGGGACCATTGTTGATCTCTCTATCTCCTTTTTTACTTGCTTCTGGGCCCATGATAATTGTATTTTATTTTTTTGTGAATTGCAAACATGTGTGAATGAGCTAAACCTTTTTGGATCTTTCGAAGAAACTCTATTATGTTAAACAGAGAAGTTGAGAGAATAGTATGGAATAATTCTGTTAATCTATTGCTCACTTGTTTGTAAGAGACAATGAGATATGACCCCCACATATTACATTATTATTAGGCAGGTCTCGTGGGTTTTGACCCATCTTATGTTAAACCTGCTAAGGTTAACTTATGTAGTTGGCCCAGTTTCATTCCAGTAGTCATGTCGTACCATCTTTGTTTTTATTTTATTTTTTCCCCTTTAGGCCATTCGGTGTGCAGGCGGGGCAACCCCCGTCCCACCGTTTTCCCCGTCTCCCTCGTCCCAACCACTGCCCCCCACCCCCACCCCCACCCCCACCCCCGTCCCTCATCTCCCCCGTCTCCCCCATAACACAACGGACAGACCAATCATATTTCAGCACCAATCAGCTTTCGCCACCACCGTCCGGCGCCCCCGTCCCCGTCTCAACCACCGCCCCCACCCCTCGTCCCCACACCCTTCAGCCTTAGGAGCTAGGATAATTCATTCTTGAGAAGACACAAGAATTATTAGCTTTTAAGTTGTCATATATTTAACTTAACATGTTTAATAAATTGATTGTGGTAGGGTTCTACTGTATAATTCGTTTATTTGAAAAATGAGCCCAACCTGTTATATTGAACATGTTCTCCTACACCATTTAAAATCCGTTTGGCTTACTTATTACAAAGCTTCTACCCATTTAAACATCTCAACTCTTTTTACTTGTTTAGATAAATGGGTTAAACACGTCTTGTTTAGATTACATGGTTTTAAGCAATGTTGTAAAACAAGGTCTCGGAGGCCGAGTACTTCTTTAGTAATCGCTACAAGGTAGGCTGCCGAGGCCCGAGTACTCTAGGCCTAGGCCGAGTACTCCCCTGGTACTCTCCGACTAGGACGAGAACTCCCCGAGTACTCCCAACTCTGACTAGGCGCGACTTTTGCAACATTGGTTTTAAGGGTGCAAGGTTAGGCTGATGTCTTTGAATTTATTCGCAACCCAATACAGTAACACTATATCTCTCTCCCTCGGTAAATACTTAGGCTATAGGGTGTGGAGACACCAAAAAGTTGGTGTCTCCATACCAACTAGGATGCCACATCACCATTGTCCATTTTTTTATTACTTGAGACATGAGTAGGGTGTGGAGACACCAAACACTCCATGTCTCAAGCATTTACATTAAAAAAAATCACTGATTGGTTGCCCAATTTTTACATTAAAAAAAAAAAAAACAAATTCGCTGATTGGTCCGTCCCTTATGTTTCAGGGAGGACGGGAGGGACGGGGCAGGGGGCGGTGTTTGTGTCTGGGACGGGGCAAAAAGGGGTGGGACGGGGGGTTGGCGCGTCTGTACACCCATCAGCCTTATCTTATACCCATGTGACGGTTGCAGTATTAGAACCTTCTAATGGATTGGAGAAAAAAATGACCCAACACGCTTAATTATATAAAATATCACCAAAAATCTCAAAACAAGATACAGGGCAATCAATGGAATCTTTAAGTAGATTTAAACAAAACAAAAACATAGCAATGGCGTTCACGTAGTATTGACCTTTTATGAAACCACATTAAAAAATGATTTAAAATTCAATTCACAATTTCACATAGTAGCCACCACGTTTATATTAAGTTCATATATCCACCTTTTTATTATTCGTTTGTCATCATCTTAGGAAACTATATATAACGCAGCATTCCTCAATCATCATCTGCATCCACAAACAACTTCCATTTTTATTGCCTTCAAGTTAAACAACACTAGTAAAAAATGGCAAGCAAACAATTCAACATCATCATCTCCGTCTTCCTTCCACTGGCCTTTCTAGCAGCAGCCGCCACGGCCCATGAGGCACCCGCCAAACAAGACAAGACCGCCACAGTTGTAGTGGAAGGAAAAGTGTATTGCCAGAGTTGTAAATACTTTGGATCATGGTCTCTCACCGACGCTGAGCCAATCCCAGCTGCCAGAGTTAGTGTTATTTGCAAAAACCACAAGAAACGAGTGAGCTATTATAACGCGTTTGAGACAGATAAAAATGGTTACTTTTATGCAGAACTCAAAGATTTCAAGATGACCCATTACTTATTGGACCATCCTCTACATTCTTGCCATGTGAAACTAGTGTCATCTCCTTTACAATCATGCAATCTTTTGTCAAATGTCAACAATGGTATCAATGGGTCTCCTTTAAGATTTGAGAACAAGGTGGTGTATGGAAAGAGTTATGAAGCAGTTGTTTATGGATCTGGACCATTGGCTTTTCGTCCTAGTAATTGTGATCCAGAAACCACTCACTAAACTTGATATTGTTCTAAAGTGTTTAATTTCAAGACTATATGTACCGATTAAGTGTGTCGGGTTACGCTTTCCCCCCTAACAGTTAGGTTTTTCTATCATCCTGTTTACTTGAACTTCAATGTTTTGGTTGGAATAGTATTTGTGAGCTCTTTGATTAACAAGTCTAATAAAGTGAGATTGACTATTGAAAAACTTATCTAATAATAAGTTATGAGTTAAAACAACAAAAATAACCATCAAATGAGTGATATAGTGAAGGAAACCTTACCAAACGAAGGAAATTAGGCTGGATTGCAAAATTTTGCGAGGGCACTTGGGATTTTCACATATCTATAATACTATAAGAACATATGTAATTGTTGGTGAATTGGGCGTGAAGTGGTGAATTTCACCCCCCATTCACCTTGGAACACCCCCCCCCCTGGTGATTGGGGCGCTAAGGCATGCCCCGCTAAATATTTCGCCGGGTGAAATTTTTGGACGGGCCAATCAGATGTATCCACTTCATTTTTATTTTTTTAATTCAAATTTAATATAATTATATATTCACCCCCTTTCACCCACCAAGTGTCAAAAAATGTCCCTTTCACCCACCAAATTTCACCAACTATTACACATGGTCTAACATTAGAAAAGAAAATTAAGTTAAATTTACATAATTTCACTAATGTCCTCAAGATGACACTAATTTCTACTTATTAACCAATTATACACACCGTGAAATTGGTTTCTGACATAATCAAAAGGATGAGCCAATCAAAGGTGAGGAGGGGTGCTAATTTTGGTGACCATTACACATGGTCTAAGATACTAAAATGACAATGGACAATACATGGTGTTGTTTATTTTTTCACTAATTGAATTACATATATCTTTATTTGGTGATTAAGCCATTTAGAAGTTTATTTTCATCAATGGCGGACTCATAAAATTATTTCATGTGACGGGAATTTTCTAGCGGTTGTTTTGCTAACGCTATATGATAATTTTTTAAAATAAAGATAATCAAACTAAATTTCAGATAATCAACAAAAGTACGTCAAACGTCAAATGAGCATCAAATGAGTATAGTGAAGGAAACCTTACCAAACTTCGGAAATCTGGCCGAATTGCAAAATTTTAGGAGGGCGCTTAGGATTTTCACATATCTATAACTAGTTTTTATCCCGGGAGTGTCCCGGGTTGAAATATCTAATATGACATAATAAAATATATTATTATTATAAACAAATCTCTGGCACAAGTTATCATATTCAAATATAAAAAAAACAAATCTCTGCGCCGGGGTATAAATCTAGTGTCATTACAAATGAATTCGAAAGTTTGTAATCGATCATTCTAAAAAGAACTAACATGAAATAAGAAAAAAAAAATTTAATTATTGAAATATCGAACGCATTAGTCTAAGGGTTATGTGATGCGTTAAAAAATTCATGTGTATATGATCGGGTATATAGTTCGGGTATTTGGGTATGTTGTTTCGGGTAATCGGGTCGGGTATCACCTAATCCCAGACCCGACCCAAACCCACAATTTTTTTAAACTAATTCCAAACCTGACACAATACCTGTCGGGTTACAAAAAATAGTCATTTTTTCTCCGTTTTTTATATAGCACTATGGTATTCGTTGGAAAGATAATAAAACGCTCGTTAATTTGGTGTAATTTTTTTCTTTAAAAAATCTTGTATATAAAAGATATTAACGTTTAAAAGTTATGGGAGGAAACATGAGAGAAAAAATAGTAAAGTTTTAATATTTAGATTTAGTAGATTAGGTATTTAATAGATTAGGTTAAAGATTATAATATATTAGGTTAAATCATATTTATTCCTTTTTTTTAATTGGTTTACACTTACCACATCACATCCTATGTGGCATCTCTTAAAAGAGAGATTGCATAAGAGTATGACATGTAGGATTAATCCCTTTGCAATATATATATATATAGATGACATAATAAAATATATTATTATTATTATTTTAAACAAATCTTTGTCATAAGTTATCATATTCAAATATAAAAAAAAAGCGAATCTCTGCGTCGGGGTATAAATCTAGTGTCATTACAAATGAATTCGGAAGTATGTAATCGACCATTCTAAAAAGAACTAACATTAAATAAGAAAAAAAAGTTAATTATTGAAATATCGAACGCATTAGTCTAAGGGTTATGTGATGCGCTAAAAAATCATGGGTATATGATCGGGTATATAGTTCGGGTATTTGGGTATGTTGTTTCGGATAATCGGGTCGGGTATCACCTAATCCCAGACCCGACCCAAACCCACAATTTTTTTTAAACTAATCCCAAACCCGACACAATACCTGTCGGGTTACAAAAAATAGTCATTTTTTCTCCGTTTTTTATATAGCACTATGGTACTCGTTGGAAAGATAATAAAACGCTCGTTAATTTAGTGTTTTTTTTTTCTTTAAAAAATCTCGTATATAAAAGATATTAACGTTTAAAAGTTGTGGGAGGAAACATGAGAGATTTTTATATAGCACTATGGTACTCGTTGGAAAGATAATAAAACGCTCGTTAATTTAGTGTATTTTTTTTCTTTAAAAAATCCCGTATATAAAAGATATTAACGTTTAAAAGTTGTGGGAGGAAACATGAGAGAAAAAATAGTAAAGTTTTAATATTTAGATTTAGTAGATTAGATATTTAATAGATTAGGTTAAAAATTATAATAGATTAGGTTAAATCATATTTATTCCTTTTTTTTTAATTGGTTTACACTTGCCACATCACATCGTATGTGGCATCTCTCAAAGGAGAGATTGCATAACAATATGACATGTAGGATTAATCCCTTTGCAATATATATATACTAGCTGATTACCCCGAGAGGGTCTCGGGGTTGAAGAATCTAATTTTACGTGATAACCTATTGCAAATGGCTCAAGTTAACTAACCACAAAATCTCTCAATCATTGCATGTTCATAGTATTCTATTCAGTAATAACTCATTATGCCACGTGGCATAATCAAGATATGGTTGATGCCACCATGTAAGCATTCTAATAACTCTTATAATTCCTAACCTAATCAACTAAACAAACACTTAAGTTGGAAGTTGTAACCATTGCATCTCATTATGCCACGTGGCATAATCAAGATATGGTTGATGCCACCATTGAACGCCACGTCAGCAACTATCAATTCTTCCCGGGGTTGAAAAATATAACCATTCTAATAATACTAATACTAATAGTAATAATTATTACTCTTGTAATTAAATAAATAAAAAAATAACCTTGCTATAAGCTGACACCATGTGTTGCAGTGTTGCGCGATTCTTTCTCCTAGCTTCTCTTGATGAAGTATACCTAGTAAAATTCCAATGATAACATGGCGATTGGGCTGATTTTCAACATCGTAGATAAGTGCCTGGTTTAAAAGAAAAAACATGATTAATGAATAACATGAACACTTTGTGTGTTTTTTTTCCTGTATGAACGAAACCCCACAAAAAATAGTCGATTTTTTCTTCCGTTTTTTATATAGCACTATGGTACTTGTTGGAAAGATAATAAAATGCTCGTTAATTTGGTGTATTTTTTTTTAAAAAAAAATCCCGTATATAAAAGATATAAACGTTTAAAAATTATGGGAGGAAATATGAGAGAGAAAATTTTAAATTTATTTTTAAATTCTTTTTTCCTAAAATAACTCAATTTAATTAAAAAGAAAATAATTCAAAAAGACTAAAATCTTTCAATTATGATGCCACGTGGCAGTTTTATGGAGAGGTTGAAGGCACCATTGCACGCCACGTCAGCAATGTTCAATTCTTTTATATATATTAATAGATATTAAAACAGAAAACTAAGCAGTACAGTCCCCTTCCCCCCGCTTCAATGTAAGTCCGCCAATGGTTTTCCCCACTAATATTGCATTTTTCTGTCTACTTATCACAACTAATTATACATACACTAATATCCTTAAGATGACATCTATATAGTAAGTGATGTACTTTACACAACTAATTATACATACACTAATATCCTTAAGATGACATCTATATAGTAAGTGATGTACTAAAATTCTGCAAACTACATGTTTGAATGTATATATCCGAGAAAATGTACAAATTGTTGTTCAACAGAAAAATCATACATGTGCTCATACAGTAATACTCACAAAATGTAACAAGGAAATGTAACCTTTGCCAGAAAATATACGGACAATAATTGATGCATGAAGCACTAGATATGATTCCATTTTTTCGTTTCAGATTCGACCATACAATATATAAAATAAAATAAGTGCCACTCACGTCTTCAATAATTTTAAAAACCTCTACAAGGTGATTATAAAATAAATGTGTTGTTTTTGTAATATCTTGCTAAATAATGTCGTACCTATAAAATGATTAGATGTTTAGTCTTGTTTCTTAAATCATAATAAAAAGAACACTGTACCGTTATCTTAAAACATCAATTTTTACGTAGTAGCCACCACGTCTTTCAATCCAAAATCCATATAAAAAAATAAAATAAAATAATCATGCCAAGAAACTATATAAGCCCCAACATTGTTCATCCCACAAACAACTCTAATTGCCTTCAAATATCCAACACTAATAACAAAAATGGCAAACAATCAATTCATCACCATCATCTCCATCCTCGTCCCACTAGCCTTCCTAGCGGCAGCTGCCACCGCCACGGCCCATGAGGTACCTGCTAAACAAGACAAAACCGCCACTGTTGTGGTGGAAGGAAAAGTGTATTGCCAGAGTTGTAAATACTTTGGATCATGGTCTCTCACCGATGCTGAGCCAATCCCGGCCGCTAAAGTTAGTGTTATCTGCAAAAACCACAAGAAACGAGTTAGCTATTATAACGCATTTGAGACCGACAAAAATGGGTACTTTTATGCAGAACTCAAAGATTTCAAGATGACCCATTATTTATTGGACCATCCTCTTCATTCTTGCCATGTGAAACTGGTGTCATCTCCTTTACAATCATGCAATCTTTTGTCAAATGTCAACAATGGTATCAATGGCTCTCCTTTAAGATTTGAGAACAAGGTGGTGTATGGAAAGAGTTATGAAGCAGTTGTTTACGGCTCTGGACCACTGGCTTTCCGTCCTACTAATTGTGATCCAGAAATCACTCACTAAACTTCATATTATCGTCTTTGGGTTGAGTTTATTAATGTTGTCCTCAGTAAATCAATGGTTCTTTACCTAACATTGTACTAAACAATTAACAAATATGAAATTAAAGTTATCAAGTGATGTTTAATGATTAGAATCAGATAATGTTGGATGTGATTTTACTACTATAAGTTAAATCACTTTTGATGGTGTTATGTGTTTTGAGAATTTTCACTGTTTAGGGAATTAAGAAATAACAAACATCATTTGATTCATAAACAGATTGACCAAACACTAAAATAAAGGGATTATAGCACTTACAAAGTAGATGTTTAGAAGTCCAATGGCATTGCAAACATCTTATTTATATCATCCATGGCCGCCTTTGTGCAAATGGTTTGCTCAAACAAATCGTTATCTTTTCTTGAAGATGAACTACTCGGTTTGCAAACCTTTTCTTGAATATGATCGCTTTCATCATCTGGAAGTATCAAAAATGAACTGCTATTTTGTTTGTCCTCAAATGGTTTCTCCTGCTTTCTTGGTCTTCTTTTCCTTACAAATTCTATTGGTTTTCCAAACATGCTGTTAATGTCATCCATGGCCTCCTTTAAGTTTATGGTGGGTTCCACAAGGCCATGGTGGCACACATTTTCCACCTTTGGCTCGTCTGATACGGTGGACCCTACAAACCGATACACAACTGTATCTTCTCTAAACTTCGCTGGTAAGACCCTGCCTGATTCTGAATTTTTGGAACAATGTAGCGAAACATCCTTAGGATTTGGAAAAACAAATGCCCCTTTTGTAATGTTTGAACCCATTTTCTGGTCAAATCCGTCTTTCTTACAATCCTTTTTCTCTTCTTCTTCATCATCATCGCCATCACAATATATCTGAAGTGGCTCCTCCACGGGTTGCTTTTTATATGACAGGTCAACCCTGTCATCTGAGTCATTATCGTTAAACACCTTGAAGTCGTTTTCTTTGTTTTTATTTGAGTTGTACTTTTGAAATGATTCCTCCACAGGTCGGTTTTCATTTGACCGGTCAACCCTGTCATCCGAGTCATTATCATTAAACACCTTGAAGTCATTTGCTTTGCTTTTATTTGAATTGAACTTCTGAAACGGCTCTGGGCCTAAAGGAGCCCGAAACATGCTATTTATTGCATCCATGGCTTCTTTAGTGTTGATAGTGGGCTCCACAAGCCCGTGATGGCGTGCATCTTCAGCGTTTGACTTTCCAACAATGGCAGTCTTTGCAAATCTAACCACAACTGTGTTTTCACCAGCATGTTCATCTAGTTCACCTCCACTACTTTGTGAAATTACCTTTTTGTCGTCTACCTTTGGCGGTTTAAGTTGTGTTGAAGATACCTTATCCTTCAGTAAGCTTTTCGCTGAAGGATTTCCAGTACTTCGCCCTTCACAACGCTGCATGACATCAATGCATAGTTAGATAATGAAGGCCATTTTGGACAAAAAAAAACTGTAAACTTAAAAAAACTACCTGAATCCTTTTGTTTTTATGTTTCTCCAATCTAAGAAGAAACTGATCAAATGACTTTTGAAGCTCATCTGCAGGCTCTGCAAGACTGCCACAACTTTACTTGTTAGAGAAACCTTAACATTTAGGAGTCGTTTGGATTTGTGTTTAAAAGCGGTTATTAAATAATTAAGATAAGATAATCCATTATAACAATGTGTGCTGCTGTTTGGACACACTTGAATACATCATCTAGTGGTATCAAACTAATTACTCAAAATTGATTACTTGAACACTAAATTATCAGATAATAAAAAGCAAAAATAAGTTGAAACTTACTTTTTCACCCCTAAATGGTACATGTTCTCAGCCTCAGTAAACTTCTTCATCTTCTCATAATAAAGAGCATAAGCTTGGTAAAACAGTGACCTTTTGTTCCCAATATGGCATGCCTTCATATGCTCCAGAACAGCACCAGGATCATCAACATAATCCAACTTCACACACACAAAAACAAAAAAAATAAATCACAAACCTTTTGAACCCTAAGGTGACGTTATCCTACGCAGTCTCCTAAATGTAGAGCAAAACAATCACAATGAATAGCAAAAAACACAATGACGAAAAAACAACACACAATGATCTGAAACAAAAATTATAAAATGTACAAGCTAAAATTCCAAAAGCGAAAACCTAAAATCTAAGATAGTAGAGTTCGACGAAATGGTTTCAATGCTTCTAGAATGAGTTCAATCAGAGTCTACTTGATGGCCTTCCTACGACTTCCAAGTTTTAGGAAACTGTGTACGCCCCACCTCCACATCATTGATCATCCCTTCACACCCTAAACACCACCCACTGTCGCCATTATATGGCGCCATCATTCCCTCCGCTAACACAATGGAGAGTGCCAAAAGGTTGTGTGGTGGGGGCCACCTTATTTTATTTTAAAAAAAAACGAGCAATGAGTGGGACTCCATTGTCTATGTGGCGCTCTTGGTTTTAAAAAGCGCTAGGCGCACAAAAGCGACGAGGTCTAAGCGCATCGCGCGAAGCGCAAAGCGCAAAAAGCGTGGGATTTTCGTACCCGAAGCGCACACTAATTATATAATTTTTTTTATATATCTCATATATATTCCATGAGTTTTTAGCTTCATTTACCCAAAATATAGCTATAAATAAGGTTTTCTTGTGATTTTACCTATATGTACAAGCCAAAAACACCAAGGTACAACATTTTTATGCATAAAAAATACCCTGGGTACGTGAGGTGCGCGCCTCAGGGAGAAAAGCGCCTGAAATTTGACAAAAAAGCGCCTGAGGCGCGTGCCTTTGGGAAAAAGGATAGGCGCAAAGCCCTGAGGCGCCCTAGGCTGCGCCTTGATGCGCCTTGCGCCTAGGCGCGGTTTTTAAAACCCAGGTGGCGCTGACGTGGAGCATTGGGCTCCATTCCACATCTCCCTGCCTAAATGATTATTTAAGCCGTTGGACGAACACACAATTACAAAACCCTAAAAAACCTAATGTGCAAACTTCTATAGTCAGTTAAATTAATATACTATATATTAAAAAAATTTAAAATAAAATAACAATGCCATGAATGAAATAAATAGGGTTACCAGTTTCATCCAAACGCGAAGGTATCGAATATCATTACGGTAACGGAGATCCATTTGGAAAGTCTGGACGCATTTTTGAAGAAAGCGAGGAAGTTTCTGTTTGAGTAACTCAGGAGGTAATGAATTCGTCATCTTCTTTATTCCTCTGTAACAAACTTATTGGTCAATCTGTTGCTTTTAATAATTTGGTTTAAATATAAAGACTGTACAACGAATAGATTTAGGATTTTTGTTGGTCTTACCCGAGCCATGGGAGAAGAGGATCTGGGCCGTTGTAGGTTTTGATATCTGAAATCAGTGAAGAAAAGAATTTGTCGCTTGTGGTTGTTGAGTTATTATTATTCGCCATTGTTGAATCCTGAAGCACTGTGTGCGTGTGTGTTACTGTGTGTGTGTGAGAGAGAGAGAGAGAGAGAGAGGGAGGGAGGAGACCTAAAACTTAAACATTTGAATTTAGTTAAGGTGATTTGTGGTGTTATTGTTTTGCATATTCTGCTTTTTATAAGTTTCGTCCCCGTAGTTTATGAAATTAAAATTTTAGTTTGCAATTTTTGATATCTTTGGAAATAAAGGAACCAGGGGTTTGTGTTTAGCAGGATAGGCTTTGCGATTTAAAAAGGGATAGCGGCGCAACTTATTGCCTGCTTACCCACTATCTAAATGTAACTTGTTTTGTCTTGGTAATGAAATTAAAAAACTCTTGAACCCGACAATATCTTATTATAGTTATTGCTTGTTGACAAATAGGTAAATGTGTTTCTTTAAAAACATGTTGAGAATCACTGTTTATTACATCAATTTAGCTAAATTAAACAAAAACAAAAGAAATATAGCTTGGTTTACTAAACCTTTTCCATCTTGAAAAACATCAAGAGGTTCACCCAATAACGATGCTCAGCTATATTCTCATACTGATTTAGATGTCTGGAAGCAAATTATGGATTACTAATATGTGGCAATTTCGTCACGTGTTCAGAAAACCAAAGTAACTAAAAGGATTAGAAGCCGTGGATTGTTTAATGCATAAAACCTTCGAGATCATTTCACTAAAAAAATATATACATGCTGAAAGCCTAAAATGATCTATTTTACCCCGACACCCGACCAGCTCGATCCACCACGTATAATCATTCCCAATTCGAACGTGACTTTTTGTTTATTGTGCTCTTAAGTCTTAACAATGCACCTTGCCTAACGAAATTTATGCATTGAGTTTTTGTTAATAAAAGGGGGATTCTTGAATACCTCTATATTTTCTATTGGGCTTAAAGAAAAGGGGAGCAGGCCCAGTGAGCCCAAAAGGGAAGTTGGATACAAGGTCACAACTCACAAGGCTCAAGATGCAAGATTTGAAACGGCCCTTTGCTTGGGCCGGACAAATAATCATAGCTAAATTATTTCATGTTTAATTTTTTTTTTTTTCAAAAATAATAACTAATTAATTCCAGGACAAAGAAAATTACATTAAGATAGCGGGCAGGCGGGCAACAAGCTGCGCCGCCACCCCTTTCTGGATAGCAAATCCTAATCTACTAAAAACATAACCATGTCCACCCGGAGCCGAGACACTACTGTGAATAACCCGCTGGACCCTGGTCAGGAAACGGGTAGCCTCCGGTGCCAATGAGCCAAAGGTATCAAAAGCCAAAGGTACAAAAACGTGTTGGTTCTCCTCGCAGGCTTTAGCATGTTTTTCTACCTTCTTTGCCTCTGCTTTCCGGACCGCTTGCCCTGCAACAAAGCCACTATCCCTCAACCCAACTAGGGGAGATACACCCGTCAGGTCAACACAGGCATGCTTCCCCCCGGCCCACCCAAAGACAAGGAGATCTGCTGGTCGTAGGGTGGATCTCCCTTCTGCTGGATCCGAGAGGAAGTTTACAGGGGCCTCCTTCTTGGCTGAGATCCCAGCCCGTCTTAAAATGTCCCACAGAATGTCTCGAACCCAATCATGCCGATATTTAAAACGGGCAACTCCTTACAATGAACCGCGTGTTCCCCGTATTCATCCAGGCAGGCCTTACGGCAAATCGGACAGATTTCATCCTCCTGGTACATTGGGATCATCAGACGATATTTAAGAATGGCCCTGTATTCAATAGCGGACATGCTTTGGCCTAAACCTTCGATCGGGATAACAGTTAGGAAATCTTGGGCGTGGGGGATTTGCAGGCATTCAATAACTGCCCTCTGACGGGGAACAGACCAAAAACTTCACCCAGGTTCTGAGCGATTTTGCCATAAAGGGCATTCGCCAATTTTTTCCAGTTTAAATGGTTTATGTTTTTGGTTCGGCAATTTTTTCCAGTTTTTAAATAAGTCGTTACTTTGTTAAACATGGTTACAAAATTAAATATTATTATTATTAATCTAGATTTTTTTTAGTGAAAAACAATTTAGATGCTTTTGAATTGATCTCGTTTAACTCGTTTTCTTTTAAACTGTTATTTCCCTCCGTCGGACAATTGTTATCTTTACTATAACAAACGCGTTAACCACGGTCTAATGCTGATGGTAGGGACATGACTGTTAGAAGTATGGTAATCAAGAAATGAAAAAGTCAACTACAGAAAAGGCGGCAAACAGAAGCAGTTATGTTGGTTGTTTATAGTTATGTGTCGGTTAAGATTAGGCAGTTAATTAACCGTCTGTTATGTAAGTATAAATACCCCTCCTATGTATCATATTATGTGTGTGGAAATATTATTAAAGTTTGTGTGTATCAAACATTTTCTTCACCCTCTGTTAATTGCCGAGTCCCTGCACATTCAGATTGTGCATACTCAAACTTATCACATGTTCATCATCATCCAATAAATCCAAGTACTATGTAGGCGAAACAGGGAAACAACAATGACAACGACTATTACGGAGGGGTGTAGAACTACTAACTTTTGATTGGTACTAGAGAATTTGTGGTTTGCCAACGTTGTGGAATGTGAGCAATGGACAACAATTTGGGTCAAGAAATATTTGATTACTTGCACCAAGAGTGAGAATAAGATGTTTCTAGAGAGATGGACCCCATGCTGCATATAAGAAATTAAAGGGCTTTGTTTACCAAATGTAGGGAGTTGGTTAAATTTAACATTACATTCTTTCAAAGATAATATATAAAGACACTAATTAACTATCGAAACTATTTTATAAGTCACTCAAATATGTACATAATTTCATTACATCAAATTTAGGAAAAAAGTCTATATAATATTAAATTTTTTGAGAAAAAACTACCCTCTTCTATTACGTTTTCTACGAAAGCGTCTTTGGTATAGTTAGTGGCAGAGCTTCAACACATTTATAAGAGGGGATGACTTGATATGTATAAAATATGATGACGAATACGCGTAAATTATACTACTAAGCAAATAAAGGGGTGAGGCACCCCCTGGGTGAGGAATCAAGTGTCGTGGTTGACAAAAAATGTAAACTTAAGAGTAGAAATAGAGTGTGAGTGAGTTAGACGCTCTAAAAAAGTCTGTTATATTTTTCTTCTTTTTGTATAAAGTAATAAATAAATTAAAAAAATAAAAAATTGAAGAATTATGTTTTTTCTTGTTAGATTTGCTACCATGACCCTTGTGGAAAAGGTCAATAGGTGGATGGTTATGAGAAAAAGAAGAAAATGTATATTCCGAATTGACTGAAATTTTTTTAATGTTACGCTTCCCATTTTGATACAAGTGATGGATTTTTTTTATTTTTTTATTTTTTTGAACGACAAGTGATGGATTTTCAAAGAAGTTAAAATATTTGTGGTCTTATGATTCGTGGATCAACGAGTGGACCCACATTTTAGTATAGTACTCCAACAAAAAAACAAATAATCTCTTTTTTAATTGAAGGTATCAAATTTCTTGCTTACAATGAAAAGACATACCTAACATGGAAGGTGTAGGACCTTAATGAATATCAAAAATATTTATTTCAACATCATTGTCCTTTCTACATTAATTGATTTTAGATAGTGGTGAAGTGGTGGAGTAGCTTTTGTTTCACCTATGTGATTAAATGTTTGATCCCCACTTCCATCATTTATGGTTTGGTATCCGGGTGAAGATCGAATACGGGTGACGCCGGTTCGAATCTGACGGGCGGTGAGGTTTACCGAGTTCTATAACACCGTCGTGCCTTCGGGCGGGTGGGGCTCGGGTTTCCACGCATCGGGAGATGACAGGGGCTGCTGGAGGTCGAGTAGTCGATTATTGGGCACGACGCCCCGCAAGGGTAGTTACCACACAGTTATTCGCCGATAAAAAAAAAAAGTGACGACACTTGGACCCTAATCTCCTACCAACTCTTTAGTGATTAAAAATATTAACTAAACGATAAAAGGGGAAATTCTATATGGACATGCTTTTATCTATAAGCAAATACAAATAGTGTAAAAAAAAAATTTATGATTGCTTTTTATTGGACCATTGCAGTTTCTAAAACTCGAAAGTAGGTATGTTGGTATCAAGTCAAAGCGATTGCTTTTTATTGGACCATTGAAGTAAAACTTGCCGAAAACTGATCTAATTATAAAAATCAAAATTTATCTTGTTTTTTGGGGTCCAACACTTGTAGCCCAGTTGGTTGAGGGCCTAAAGTTTCCTATGGGAGGCTTGGGTTCAATTCTCACTAGCTACATTTGGAGGACATCGGTGGAGGGGAAATGAGGGATGACCCGGCCATTGGTTTGGGTTCGAGTCCTGATCCCGACCGGTTTTACCGATTATTTCACTGTCGTGTCTTCGGGCGGGTGAGTGGTCGGGTTTTCCCGAGAATTGGTGGCAATTGGTGGCCCGGGTACTCTCGAGTATCTGATTCGCCAAAAGGGTGCCCGAGAGTGCTCGGAATTGATTCGTTGGCCGTTCAAAAAAAAATCTTGTTTTTTGGGGCTCGTGGGGACTCAATGTTTTTTTTGAAGCCTAAAGCAAGCTTAAAACTTGAGGCTCTTAAACCAAAATCAAATCGTAGAAAAAGAAAAACATATTTACCAAATAATCTAAGTAGTTAATACACTTAAAAATTGAGGCCTTTAAACGCGATATAAGTCTTTCGATTCAGATTTAACTAGGTTGGAAACAATTTTCTTTTACGTGTTGATTGACCTAGTTAATCGCCGATTAAATTAGGTTGGAAACGGGAAACCATTGATTGTCCTACAATGTTATCAACAGGAATCAATAAACATACCAATTACAACCGTATAGTGATTTAGTAAAATTGATTCGCCAGAGACTACTAAAACCTACAACCGGTGAAAGAAAACAATGGTTGAAGCTGAAGGTTCGAATGCTCTGGTAAAGGAAACGAACCTGATGTCGTTCAATGCCCAATGTTGACATTAACAATTTACACAATTTGGAGTGTGCGGATGGAAGTAATTTTGGGTATTCATGGAAGGTGGCAAGTAATCAAACCAGGTTTTGCTGATGTGAAGAAAAACAACGTGCTTAAGGCACTTATCTTCAATTAATACCGGAGGATATGATACTTCAAATAGCTAGGTAACCTGAAATCAACGAAAGACATGTGGGAGGCAATTAAAACAAGGAATCTGAGGGCTGAACGAGTGAAGGAAGCAAAACTTCAAACTTTAATAACCGAATTCGAGAGTTTGAAGATGAAGGATAAAAGAACGATAGATGAGTTTGTTGCGCAACTATCAGGAATTGCTTCTAAGTCAGCCGCACTTGAAGAAACTATTGAAGAGCGAAAACTGGTAATTAAACATATTTCTCACAAGTTTTCCCAGGCGTTTTATCCATATAGTCGTTTCAACTGAACAAATTTTGAATCTCAAGACGATGGTTCACACACTTTAATATTCACAGTTCTATTCATATATTAAAATTTGTATAGTACACGTTACAACACAAAAGTATGGGGTCTATCGAAATCTTGCTCCCCTATAACACTCAAAAAAACTATAAGAATGTCTTTCTTGACATTTTTGTTTCTTAAATTTTCGTAATTGGTGAATATGTGTATCCAAACACCACAATTTAATTAAAAAAAACCTTATCAAAATATAAAATATAAAATTCAAATTAAAATTAAAAAATTACAGTAGTGGGCCGGTGAGATTTAACACTGTAAGAGGTATGTGTCATGTGAGGCATATATAAGAACGAGATAAACAATAGCTTTTGGAGGTAATATATTATTGGAGCATATCATATAACATAATATATTGTACGTCCATTAATTAAATAACTACTTAAAGTATAAAATAATTTAGTGTATCTGTTTGGACTACATGTTGACATTTTAAGGGTCTATTTCTTAAATTGGTATCTGCTTAATTAATTTATGTTGAGTTCAAATCAGATATTATTAGATCTTAAGATGTTGGCCTCATCCGAATATATTTTTCATCCTAGCCAACTCATAATTTATGTACGTTGGACTGATTTATCAGTCTAAGATTTATACGCTACACTGAAAGCGCGCTTAATAATAAACATGTAATTATTTTCATTATAAGCAGTTGTTATATACGATTTGAGAAAAAAAAACCCTACTCCAATTCGGGCATATACTTAAATATATTCTTGTATTTTTTTATGGTTTCCTAAAATGTTATGTTCGGTAAAAACAAATTTTATGTCAACTAAAACAAGAGGTTATTAAAGAATTGAAGAATTTTTTATATTTGAAAGAATATTGAATTGCTTTACTCAAAAGAAATGAAGAAAATGTATTCTTTAACATCTATTATACTATGTATTAATTAGGAAATAGGTGAATAGTAAAATTAACGATTTCATTTCTGTATAAATATATTCAAGTTGAGCTTATTTACAATATGGTGTCTTGGTCTGGTGGTTTGGTTATTGCTTATTCCTCAACAGGTCTTAGGTTCGACTCTGCCTAGAAGGGTTTTGGTGCTTTTTTTAATATATCTCTTTTGCACGTGGCTCATCGTCCCAGTCCCACAATACACGTGTTTTCTCTTTTTTTTAAACGCGTGGCATCTGATGAGGGTGTGTTATATACAACCAGCTTCTTCCCTGCATGTCTCTTTCGTCCCTTTCTTTTGCACCTAGAGTGCAGGTATGATTTTCTTCTCTCGCAACTCTTTTTTTTTTCTCATGTTTTAGATTTCCTCTTCATTAAACTTAGCATTTCTGAGGTTTCATTCCTTTTGTGCTTGGGTGAGCTGCATTGAAGGTAACGATTGTTTTGTTTTCCTGGTTTTTTAATCATGCACTCCATGTGCTCGACAAAATGTTGCACTTATTTGGTTGTTTTAAAATTGTTATGAAAGGTGTATGCATATACAATACATGTTTTTTTTCCGTTTCTGCTACATTTCTATAGATTGGTGGTCAAAACCAAAAGAACTGGTAGGTGCTAAGGTGCAACAGGCATCACACGTGTAATGTGTAATGGGTTATATATGGTCGAATTGAATATATAATTGGACTCGAACAAGTTGTCTTTAAAGATTCCATAATGTACTAATTAGTAATCTTTATTCCTTTCACAGGTCGTTATTTGCGGGACACTTTCGGATATTTAGGTAAGCACCTATTGAGTTTTTGTGTTTGGTCATACAGGTAATGTTCATGTCTATTTTGCGGATGCGTTTTTGTTTTTTTTTTTTCTAAATTATTGTTGCGCGTTTAAGGCTATTTGGGTGGCAATAAAGCTGCGCTGTTTAGACAACACTTTGTTAGTATGTTTGGGCCTGTTTTAGCTGTGTCATGGGAATATTTTACATGTTCCGACCCGTGACCGAACAAGACCTGAACTGTCCATTTTTTTGGCCTAATTTTATTGTGTATGTGGACTGTATAGTGATTACCAGAATGTGCAAAAGGAACTTACATTTCTGGGAAGCACTCACATAAGTATTAATTTAACTTCTAGAAAGTAGTGTTTGGATATATTAAGTGATTCAGATTTGATTGGCACAAAACCTTAGATGCACCTATGATACAGAATGTTCAGTTAAAAATACATGATAGACGTACTTGAGAATTGTAGGAGACACAAGTAGTTATGTCAAACAAACAAAAAAAAATCCATTCTATTTGAGAGTTGATATTTTTTAACAAAGTTCATGACATTCTCTAAACCTCTAACTGGGATGATGGCAGTCATAGAAAGTATTTTGTACCGTGTCATGTTTGATTATTCCGATATTGATTTCAGCTTGGTTGTATGCAGCTAAGGAATTCGCCTAGGCGCATAGACACTTATTCGTTTAGGCGTTTAGGCGCCTAGGCATTTGGTTCGTCTATGCGCCTATTCACCTAAGCGCATAGGCACTTATTCGCCTAAAGTTAATAGCCATGATATAATTAGATTTGAAGTTTGCATTACAACAGTGTTTAATTAGTTTTAATCAGTTTTTATTTCGACAGTTTTTATTTCGGTAAATACAAAATTTTAAAGTTTTAAAGAAGTAATGGTAAAATGGTTTATGCTAAGATTTATTAACAAAACTTGAATGGATAAAAGGGCAGTGCATTTCAGCAATTAAGCTGCACATTTGGGAGCTATTTATCTGTTTTGGTAGCGATAAATATGCAAAGTAAGATCTGTTTTTTCAGCAATTAAGTTACACGTTTGGGGCAGTTTCGCAACAATTAAGCTGTGCGCTTGAGACTGTTTTGGTAGCACTAAAGCTGCGCTCTTGGGCGAGTTTGGTTGTAGGCGTTTATTTGCTTAGGCGCATAGGCTATTCGCCTAGGCACATAGACGCTTATTCGTTTAGGCGCCTAGGCATTTGATTCGCCTATGCGCCTATCCACATAGGCGCTTATTCGCCTAGGCGCGAAAAATATGTCTTAAGACAAAAAAAAACACAAATTGAGATAATCGAGTGCATATTCTTAAATGTACCAGACACCATCAGTCAACTACAATATGCCATCTTTTTATAGTCATATATCTTCATGACTTGCATGGATAAGTAGGTAAAAATAGCATAACAACATAACAGTTTATAAAGTGGTGCACATGGCTATTAACTTTAATCATTTTCAAGCGAATCAAACGTCTTAGCGCCTGAATGCCTAAAAGTGATGAGTGAGCGCTTGGACCGATTTTCCAGTAATTAGGCTGTCGTTTTTTTTACTGTTTTTAAATAGTGACCAGATTTGCTTTTAGTCATTTGAAGGCTTCATAAATAGTCATCAGATTTGATTTACCTGAATAGTGACTTAAATTTGATATTTTCTTAAAACTGTTCTCTTTTTTCTCTAATCAATTTGAAGGCTTCAGCTCAGTTTTGATTTAGTTTATATCGCTTTCACAAAAATAGCAGACAACACGGACACAACATCGGCTACAATCTTCGACGAAGCATTAACCACCATCGTTGAAATGTCATGTAGAGACATGGTTATCAAAGAAGGTTTCACAGACCGGTTTCATACTATGCATGTTCAATATACCAGAACCACAGGTCCAGCAGTCAGCCTTTTGGCAGGGAACAAAGCTGCAAAAAAACAACCACCAAACACTCCACCTGACAGCATCCACACACCAGATTCCACTTACAAAAAGTCTGACACAAAAATAGTTTCAACAACCAAAAGGCAGCTAAAATTTTCAGTACCACATAATGCGTATCATTTGCCATTAAACCAACAGTGTTGTTTACTAATTCACAACTTCTACTTGCAGGAGCGATTAGCGAAACCAAGCGCATTAGGTTCCCAGAATGAAAGGCCAAAGCAATCCTATTGAGCGCCATCTTTTGACAAACCACAGCTGAAAGTAAGCAGCAGCACTTTTGTACTTCAAATGCTACCACCTAGGCTAATAAGTAGACAAGTTTTTGTTCAAGCCGCCATTTGCCATATCAGCAATCACAGCTGCAACAATACTTGGAAGCCAATGACACTTTTGTACTCTATATGATAGCATTTGTAACTTAAACATAACACAACAACAAACTATTTGCACCTGTGTTAATGATGTTGACAATGAAAACTAAGTAACATGCTTTGGAATGTAATTTGAATTACATATTACTAACTCATGATCTATGCAAAAGAAAGTCATGTCGCCGCAACGCGCGACGGAGAAACTCCTAGTTTTTATTCTAACCAAACAAGTTAAATCTACCTAGTTCGTAATTTTATTCACTTAATTTCTATTTAACTTCTCAAGTTATTAAAATTTTTGACTAAATAAATATATTACAAAAACAATTATTAATCGTAGCTGTAACATCGCAAAAATTTTACCAAATCCTAATACACATATTATATATTTTTTTATTATTATGTGCCTAAGTTTTCTTCCTACCACACAACTTATATATATATATATATATATATATATATATATATATATATAGGTTTCTAATAATAATAATAATAATAATAATAATAATAATAATAATAATAATAATAATAATAATATCTTTTATAAAAAAAAAATATATATTCAGATTATAAATAGCCACTCACTTAAAACATCACTCTTAAACCCAACCCAATCAAACCCTTAAAACATGAGCCCACTAACTGAGCCCAGATCCAACAACATAGTGCCGGCCCACTTGTCCAGCCCAACACCCCCTCTTACCAGCTTAAAAAAAAAATAATAAAACCTGCTCCTGCCGGGATTCGAACCCGAGCAGAAGCCGGCTCAAACACAACCACGTCCACACCAAACCATCTGAGCCACCCTCATTCTTTGTTTTAAACCTGATTCTCTTAATATAAATACACAGTTAAACTCCTATGTCTCTTCCCTTTTCCTCCTTCGCGAATCTGCAGCAGCAGACTTTGTTTTCTTTTTTTTCTTTTTTTTCTTTTTTCTTCTCTTTTGACCAAATCAATTAGCTTGATTAAACGCAATTAACCATGGTTCTGACTCGGATTCGTAATTATCGGCCTATCACGAGTCTTATATCAATCAATTATTGCCAAGATTATTTCTTCACGCGTCATTACCTTTAAACGAGTCAAACTTTCCAATCCTATGATCTGGACGTTAACTCTATAAATTGATCATCTGCGAGCCATCCCAACTCGCCATTACATCTTTCCCAAACCCTCAATTCTTCACAATATCCTCTGTTCTTCGTGTTAGATCGTGTTTTGACTTGGGCTTTGACCGAGCAATTCGTAATCAAATCATTCTTGTAAGTGTGATTATTATGGTGGGTTTTGTTAATCGGAACCTGCACAACATTAACCCTATGGTTAATTGGGTTAATGTTGTGTGGATTGTTCAATTGAAAAACTAGGGCTTGATTGGTTATAATTGGGGAAGAACACCAAGAACAGTTAACCTATTTATTTTAAACAAACTGAAATCAAACACAACCACTGGTCTGGACCAAGTGGTTGTGTCTGCTGTCCCATATAAGAGCTACCCGGGTTCGATCCCTGCTGTAGCCATATGTTTTCCTTTCCTTTTTGCATTACAAACTAATATGTATATATATATATATATATAACTATTAGTATTTTAAAATTAGTTTTAAAATACTAAAACACTTTTAAAAATTCTACAAAAATTATTTTGTATCAATCTGATGAAAAAGTTTAACACCCAATTTTTAGTTTTCAAAAATTTATTTATTTATTATATATAATAAATAAATCAAGTTTATTCTATTTTGTTTATAAAAATCTATAAAAATATCAAAACGATCTTATTAATTTCCACAAAAATTATCATGGGTTTTTATAACATTAAGCCTTTCAGAAATGATTTTTATTTCTGAAAAATCTTTTATTTAATATTTTTAATCAATTTTTGTTAGTTTTAATCATAATTAAATCATAATAAATCCAATTTTTATTATTTTTGCACCAAAATTTTATACAATTTATTTTAAAATATTTAGAACAGAAATATGATTTTTAAAATAATAATTCTTTAATTTTAGTATTTTTAATATATTAAAGTTAAATTTTGGCAATTTGTAATAAATAGATTTAATAATCTATTTTAAAGAAAATAATTTTATAAAAATTATTTTTATACTTTAAACACATTATTGTGATCATCTTAAATTAAAATTCTTATAAAAGATTTTTGGTTATTTAATTACTAATATTCTCTCAATTATCAAACAATTTTCATAATAATCAAACAAGCATTTATCCCCAAATCGAAGCCCTAGAAACTTATAGATTTGTAGATTTGATAGACTTAGACATATTTATTACCTCATTATAGGGTGATACTTGATACATTTGGGCAACACACTATTTTCAACAGATATAACATTTTACCAAGGTGAGTTTTACATAGCCCCTTTTCTATTTATCACAATTTTTGGGGTGAAACATGTTACAACATCATTTATGCAATTCAATCATCAATGTGTCTATGTGTTTTTCTATGTTGCATTATGTCTTGAACATGACTAGGGTAAGCACAATTCTAGCATAAACATTCATCAGCCAAACGGTATACATTGATAGATCTATTGGACTGACAATCCCACCCGGATACGTGCCTCCTACAAAGGTTACGTGGGTGTTTGTTACTGCAATTTAAACGAGTGAACCATGAGCGTATGGGATGTACCACAATTACAACAGTCAACAAGGTTGATTATGCACTCGATTTACTTCTAGTATGTTTTCGCATATGGACTAGATTGCCATGACACATGAATTGCACAACAATTTTATTCTATTATCAAAACCTATGTAATTCTCACCAACTTTTGTTGACCCAAAACATTTTCAACTTAACATGTTTCAGGTTCTATTTGCTTGAAGATTTGAATTGATGCTTGAAGATATGTGTATAGTTTTATTCGATTTGATGTACAAATTCTAGAACTATTGTATGTAATTCATTTAAATCATTTAATGGAATCTATTATTCACCATGAGCTACTGAACAATCATCAATACGTGACATCCCGATGTTTCCGCCATCGGTTGGGGTGTTACAGTAGCTATGCAGGAATAAAAAATCTCTAACCCACCTGGTTGGTTGTTGTCTCAATGTTGGGGTACCTCTATGTATAATTTTGATTGTGTTGATTCAGACGGAATTGCAGGGGGTCTCATTTGCTGGTGGGAATCCTTTGTGTTTTCGTCAAACGGGTGTTATTAGATCGCGACATGTACTAATTGTTTCGGGTGTTATGGTTCATATGGGTGCACTTATAAATATTGTGAATGTTCATGCTCCGAATGATGCAGCGGCCAGAAGGAGTTTTTGGACTGAGCTATTATTTTATAGGCGTTCGTTAAATGGTTTATGGTTGTTTCTAGGGGATTTCAATGAGGTAAGATCTAGTGATGAGAGATTGAATTCGGAATTTATGGCACAAAATGCTTTGGTTTTTAATGATTTTATTACGGAGGCGGATTTGTTTGAGTTTAATATGTGTGGTCATAGATTCACATATATGTCTAGTGATGGTTGTAAGTTGAGTAAGTTAGACAGAGGATTGGTTTGCAATGAGTTCACGACATCATGGCCGAATGCGACTTTGACGGCCTTGTCCCGTCACCTTTCCGATCATTGTCCGCTATTATTGTCTACAAGAAATACGGATTATGGTCGTATCCCATTTAGGTTCTATAACTCTTGGCTCGACTTACCGGGTTTCATTGATTTTGTGAATCATACGGTTAAGTATTTTGTGTTTAATGAACCCGCGGATGTTGCTTTGGCGGCAAAACTTAAATGGCTTAAAGGGAGAATTCGCCTTTGGGTGTGTGTTAATCGTAACCGTAGGGAGGAGGAGTATGAGCATCATAAGAAGGTTGTTGTAGAACTTGAGAAGATTGCGAACAACAGACTTTTGAATGAACAAGAATTGGATACTAGAGTTGAAGCAAAAAAGGCAATTATTGAGGAGGAAAGGTTGAAGGCTATAGCGCAAGACAGAAATCCAGATCAAGATGGGCGGTTGAAGGCGACGAGAACTCCAAATTTTTTCATAGTGTCATAAAAATGAATTCGGCTAATAATCGGATTCATGGGGTTCGATGTGATGGGATTTGGGTGTCCGAACCGAATGCGGTTAAGGACAACATCGCCTATTTTTTCTCTAGTAAATTCAGCTTTGTTGCAGGGATTAAGCCGGATTTTACTTGCCCGAATATTACTCGGCTATCGGACAATGAAGTCCAAATTTTGGATGCCCCTTTCACGATTGAAGAAATCACTAACGCCGTCTTTGACTGTGAAGGTGATAAGGCTCCTGGGCTGACGGGTTCAATTTTTCTTTTATTCGGAAGTTTTGGCCGGTTCTTAAAGATGATTTCTTCAAGATGTTCGAGGAGTTCTTTATTAATGGGGGTATTCAAGAGGATTGTTTTTCAGCTTTCATCGCGTTGATTCCTAAGGACCGAGATCAGCCCACTCTAGTGGACTACCGTCCGATTAGCTTGGTGGGTGTGTGTAACACCCCAAAATCATCTTTTCGCCTAATTACGCCATTAGGCGTGATTAGCAAAATAATAAAGTGATACTCGAATAATGAGAACTTGGGTTATGTCCTATTATGGGAATAACACTAGTTTTGCTAAATGAGTTTTAACAACAAAAGACTTTGGAAAAACTTGAGGGGCCATAGTTGCCAATATGATAAAGTGGGGTTTATTAATAAAAATAAAACAAATAAAACATACACAATGTGTGTGTGTGTGTTCGTATGATCTTCAGGAGACCCCAAGAAGGGCTCCAACCCTAACTCATCTACCAAGCACAAATCTGCTCAAATCAAGGAGGTTTCTTGATGCATGATGAAATTCTTGTTTATCTAGTGTTTTACACATCACAAGGTATCTTTAGGACCCATTTGATTTCACCTAAAACACTTGTATGTGGAAGATGGTAAATTAGGGTTCACATTAAAAACGTGAATTCCTAGCTTCTATGGATTTCTATGTGTTAGTAGACATCAAGGAAGCTATAAAACGTGATGAATTGTTATATGATGTTGATTCATATGAATTTGTGAATTCTCATTATGTATAAGTAGTGGGTTTTTACCCTAAACATGAATTACCTTACTATGTGGTAAATCTTGCAACTATATGTGATTTGTATCATGTATGTATGCTAATTGGTGAATTGATCATGTGCAAATGGTTAGCTAAGCCATGGTGGAATCTAGAAAGTCTTGAACACCTAGAACTAACATGATGAAATTAGTGCATATAAGGTGTTTGATGAAATGCTTGAATGAGAAAATAAATGTGTAGAACATGTATGAACATGAAAACTAGAAATGTAAACGTTGAGCTTGAGGAAAAATGAATTCATGATGCCATGGATTATGAAAGAAATCCATATTATGTGTTCTAACAAAAAAAAAGGGTTTGACATGTCCCTAAGTTAGGTACAAGGATTAGGGAGCAAACGAGTCAAACGGATGCAAGCTCAATGCGTACGGAAGCGGAACGGATATGAGGTAAGTAATACTTACACTACTAGTCTACAAATACAACTCTTGTATTGATATAAGTGTTTAAACTTTGAAGTGGGGAAAAAGGTATGACCTCAAGGGGTGAAACCTACTAATCGAGTGATTGATGCGATTTCATGTCAAAAAAAAATTCATAGTCATAAATGAGTCATATGGTGTTGATCAAATGATGGAAATCATCAATGCCATATGGTAAACAAGAGTCTAAACTCAGATTTTGGATGAAAATCACATGAATAAGGAAGTTGAGTAATCATGAGTCTTAATGGGTCGAAGGGGTGATTCCCTCACCATTCGAACCCGACATTAAAATCCAGTTATCTAAGCTTTAAGAAACTTGTGGATAACGGGTCAAATGGTAAATGCAATACCATTGAGTCCCAAGAGACTAATGTGGTCAATCTAGAGTGTATGCAGGAGAACACTTGGAAAATTGGGCACTCGTTGCCTAAGTAATCCATATGGGTGCAAGGTATGGGTCAACGCCACCCGGTAAGTCCATAGCTAAATAAACGCCTTTGGGCGAAGAAATGTGGGTACTAAAGCTACTCACATAAAGTGTGGGTGTCAACCAAGTAAGTTATTTCCATCACCATGTCTAATGCGCGCTAATGCGCTTAGAATTTACTAAATAAGAGAAAACTTGAGAAAAGATGAAAATCTAAGTCCGGAAGGACTTAGAGGTTTTTTAAACAAGTCAATGAGTTAAAAGCAATGGGTTGAATCAAAAGTGTCACCATGGATGGCTAAACTTATTGATTTGGCTATAAAGGGGCATTTTGGGAATTTATAGATTTACTAAAGGTTAAATCTAATAACCAAGTCATAATGACACAAAACGGAAATGCTTTTAGTTGAACATGTGTCCAATGAGTTGACAATATGATTTCAATGACTTTGGTGTGATTAAAAAGTGTCTTGTAGAGTCCAAGGCCTTAACGGGTCGATTTGGGTAAAAATCGACATAAACATTTAAAACTGGGAACCGGGTCTTAATGACATAAACCGGATGATGTTTTTAGTTAAACAAGAGTCCAATAAGTTCACAAAATGATTATTATGCTTTTTGAATGGTCTAATGAGGTTTTGTAAAACCTATGGCCTTAACGAGTCGTGGTTCCCCTTTTTGGATATGATCCAGAACCTAAAAGGGGGATCCAGGACCTAAAAGGGGATCCAGAACCTCAAGAGGATCCAGAACCTAAAAAGGGGATCCACGACCTAAAAGGGGATCCAGAACCTCAAGAGGATCCAGAACCTAAAAAGGGGATCCAGGACCTAAAAGGGGATCCAGAACCACAAGAGGATCCAGAACCTAAAAGGGGATTAATGCTGGAAATTATAGTAACAAAACTTTTTTTCTTATACTTTCCATCCTACTCGATTCTAGTAACGTTTAATGGGTTAATTAATTGTGTTTAACCCACAGGTACTCGGTTGCACTGGATGGATGATGATCAAGACTTGTTAGAAGAACCGAATACACTCGAGCACTCATCAAGCTTCCGCATTTGAAGTTCCCGATTAAACGCAGGATTTAGTACATGTTTTTAGTAAACCTAATTACAAAAACTTTGTTGGGACCTATAATGTAGAAATCATAATGGGTTGGATTTCACATATATCAAAGTTTTAAATCGGGAGTGTTATTCAATAAGACCAAAGCCCGTAAGTTTTAAAGTTAATTGCGTGTTTAAGGGTTAGGGTCTTACAGTGTGATTAATAAGGTGCTTTCCAAGGTGTTGGTGATGCGATTAAGACCATTTATATCGCACCTAGTTTCGGAGGAACAAACTGCTTTCATTAGCGAGCGGAATATACTTGATGGGCCTTTGATCTTGAATGAGACTATTGCATGGTTAAAGAAGGCAAAATGTAAAGGTTTCTTTCTTAAAGCTGATATCGAGAAGGCGTATGACTCATTACGTTGGGATTTCCTAGAAGACATGCTATTGCAAATGAACTTCTCACCAAAGTGGCGTGGCTGGATTATGTCCATTGTTCGTAGTTCTCGAGCCTCGGTTCTAGTTAACGGTTCTCCCACAATTGAATTCATGTGTGAAAGGGGTCTTCGTCAAGGGGATCCACTCTCTCCTTTTCTTTTTATTCTTGAAATGGAGGCGCTTAGTAGGATAAAGAAGAGGGCGTGTCTTTTGGGGGTGTTTCATGGCATTCGTTTGGGAGGTAATGGTCCGCTTATTTCACATTTTATATACGCTGATGATGTGGTCGTTTGTGGTGAGTGGTCGATTATGAATGCAAACAATTTAAGGCGGTTGCTGCGTAGTTTCTATTTGATTTCCGGATTGAGAATTAGCTCCCAAAAGAGTTGTGTTTATGGGGTTGGGGTAGAAGATTTGGAGGTGGTGCAATTGTCCACGTCGATTCACTGTTCTTATGGACAACTTCCTTTCTTCCACCTTGGGGTACCGTTTAGATAGAACCAGCCCGTTAGATAGAACCTGAAATTGGTTCACAGGACCCCTGCCAGCACCGGTGGCGGTGGCGTTACCGTGCTGGTAGTGGGGTACCCGTGCCCAATTCTAATGGTGTCCCGCCCCCTAACTTAAGTGAGTTTTCATTCTAGCACCCCCCCCCCCTTTCTCACACACATATGATTAGGAGCATTTGATAACCACTTGGTTAATTGAGAATTGTGAAAACCATTATGGATCACTCATTTTTGTAAGTGATTCCTTTTGGTAATCATCTATTTCACCGTGTTTATTTAATTATACGTATGTGTAGATACGTGTTTAAAATTGAAAAATAACTATCGTACATATATGTGCAAAGGTGTAAGACCCTTCACTCCAAACCCATTATTATAAGGGGTTGAGGAGGGTAAGGACGCACTTTTAATTAGACACTAAGTTAAAGATTTAGGTTTTCGATTGTTTCCCAAAATATATATCAAAATAGATGGATAAAAGGTACATCAAGCAACAAATCCTAGTTTAATAAGTAAATAAAATTTGAAATGTTAGATTTGTGTACGTTTTAATAATTAAGTTGGAGCCCTCGCAACTTCAGATGATTTTCTTTATGCGCTCTAACCCTTGAGGAAGCGCAAAACTTATTTAATGGTGGCTATGGAAAGCACGTAACGAAGCTGTCTTCTCCAATAGAAGATTGGACATACCGAAGCTATTGGCGGATATAAAGAGTTCAAGCTATCATTGGGTTAAGAATCGGGCTAGACTGAATGATATTGAATGGGCAAACTGGTGTGCCTTCGATTTTGTATAAGCCTTGTATAATCTTTTGTTTTGTCTAGCATCTTGCTAGTTTTTTCGATAAACACAGCCGTTCAAAAAAAAAAAATAGTTGTTCTATTAATTGTACTAATAATCCATTAATCTTGTTGGAGTTTGAAATGAGGATCATCTTCAATATTCCAAAATTTATTAGTATGTTAATCAACACATTAATGTATATGTTTATGTTAATTGGTTGTATTTAATTTTTGAAATGTCACATAACCTTTTAAAAGAAATACAAACATGTTCATGGTTGACTTTGCAAGATAAGCCAAAGGTAGGTGCTGGAGACCTAGCTACCTCTTCTTTTTTAATGATCTTCACAAGCAAACCCTCCAAACACCACACCAGGAATAGGTTTTCCATGACCGTATGTCCATATGTTAACAAAAAGAATATAACAGATCATATTCATTGAAAACAATTAATATATAGTATATATATATATATGAAGCCATGAAGGAATACTTTAAAACAATTATATTCTATATTTTATGAACATTTCTTTTTTTGAAAGGGTTTTATGAACATTTCTAATGAAGAAATTAATTGTTTTGGAAAACTACGAAAAAAATGTGTCCTTGTTATGAAGCATCGATAAATATGCTATTTCTATTTTCTAAACACTACTAGAAAAATACCCCTATCTTGACACACATTTAATGACACGCGAGAATTCATGACACGCAAAAGCGCGTGTCATTAAAAAATCGTCGTCTTTTAAAATAAATGGTCAAACAATGACACTTTTTTTTGCGTGTCAACAATCTAATGTCAAGATTTTAAAAAAACATGACATTATAAGAATTGAGTGTCATGTTTATTGTCAAATTTACATATCCTACACTCACATGGTACTATTGCAAACTTGACACGCATTTCAAAAAAAAATTGAAATCACATGCGTTCCTTGCTCTCTCTCTGACTCTTTTTTCATCTCTTCTACTTCTTCTTCTCTCTCTCTTCTCTGCGGCCTCCCTCTCTCTCCTCTCTGCCTTGCTTTTGCCGGGTGGTTTAGGGCCAGGCCGTTTTGCTTAACCATTGCAAATTGTACAAGTAATCAAAAGCATGCTGTACAAGCCTCAAATGCATATGTTCTCTCTTTGTTTATTCGATGTTTCCCTGCTTCTATAACTCACCAACCATCACTTCTCCATTTTCTTACTTCAGAGCTCTGGTTTCTCTCTTCTCTCGATGTACCCTCCTCCGGCGACTTATCGTTGTCTTCCATCGTCTCCATCAACGTCACCGTCACCGTCAACTCCTCCTCCGCCGTCCTATGTTGCCTGGTAACACTAACGGCTAGGGTTTCAAAGATAAAACCCCATCAGCAACGACGTTATAGGTTCCGGCGAGGTAAGATTCAACACTTTTAACCTTACTTTTCGAGTTATTTTACTCGAACCGGCATACGATATTCGGATTTTTTGTGTTTTCCATGTTGTTGAGTTAGGGCTTATTTTCCTCTTTCTTCTTCGTATCGACGTTGGCCGGATTTTAAATCGGCTTTTTAACTTCTATCCTATGGGCGTATTTCAATTCAGCTTTTTAACTTCTAATAGGTTTTTTGTTGCTGAGCATAAGTTTACGATTATGTCTGAATTCAATTTGCATTTATGTTTTATTTGCTTTTATACTAATGTTACTGACTTCAATTGGTTGTTGCTTCTGTTGTGGCTAAGGTATTGCTTCGGTGATGTTGTGCTGATATACCTTTGTTTGTTTAAGGTAATAATTTCTTTACTAATAATGTGTTCAGTTTGTGCTTTGCAAATGCTTTGTTGTGCAAGTGTTGAATATTGGAGCATAAATTCTCATGGTTAAATGTTATTTTGTGTATTGTATTATAATCAAAATGATAAGATTAGCATGTTATGAATTGTAGCATATTCTCTATACATGATATGGTATTTGTGTTATAAAATTTGTAGTCAGCCTGAAGGTTACAACTCGCTGTGGTTAATTGAGTCAAAGTTCTTTGAATTCTTTATCCGCTTCGCATTGCAATGTTTGTTTAGGCCTAAAGATGCTTTTCATTATGCAAAATTTCCAGCTGGTATGTACATTATGTGAGACAAGTTTGAACATTTGCAGTAAACTACTTCGATGTCTACACAACCATTTGGATACATTTTGATAATGTAGATCCTTTCACTAAACTTAGAATGGATGTTTTGTTTAGCCTAATGCACAGCCTCTAAAACATTAGAATGCAACTTTTTAAACGCCATTTTTGTGAACCGATCGAGATCCGAACCGCCACAACGCGCGGGCTCAATTGCTAGTTATATATTATATAACAATACATTTAGTAACTTTCACTGTCTCTTGTGATTACTGTAGCAACCTGTCTTTTCAATGTACAGTAACGAGTGGCAGTTTCATAATTTAACGAGGCTATAGGGATGTTTTAGTCATTTGTCTTGAGTGTAAACATATATGCCTCTGTCTTTTCTTCTGTTCCCTCCGTCTTCTTAGTTTTCTTCCTCTATCTAAAACTCACCGCCACCGCCACCACCGCCATCCCACCTCGGACGTTAGACGTTAAGTAGGTGTTTGGACCATCGTTTTATCCGCCTATACTCTTCTTTTCTCTGTTAAAGCCTAAAGTTATCAGCGCCGTTGTCGGATTCGGTTTCGTGCTTCCTTCTTCGGTGACGGGTGAAAAACCGGAACGCTGGTCCGTCATGTATGATTCTCAGGTTAGTAACGTTGAATACATGTTTGTTTGCCTTTTTTGTTGTTGAATATGTCGGATTTTTTTTTTGTTTTTTATATCAATTAGTATGTGTAATGAAAGATCAAGTTAATGACTTATTATTGGCTCTAATGTGATTGAACTGCAACAATTTATAATTTATATGCATTCAGACTTCGGAGCATCCTGATCATGTGGCCTAGTGGTAAAAGGGCCGGTTCTTTCTTTGGGGGAGCCGGGTTCGATTCCCACGGTAGGCATGTGATGGATACCCCCACCCTTGTGGTGGGGTAGGTGGTTGGGAAGTGATGGAGAGACCCTTGACCCTTGTGGTCATGGGTTCGACTCCTGATCCCTCCAGGTTTTACCGGTTCATTACCGTCGTGCCTTCGGGCGGGTTTGTGGGCCGGGTTTTCCCTGGAACAGGAGACGGGTGGGCCGAAGGGCTCTGTCCGTACAGACTAGAGGCCGTCTGGGGCCCCTTTCGGCCATTGGGGGCCGCGTACAGAGTACCCGGCAATACTTTAGTTGATCGTTCAAAAAAAAAAAAGTTGTACATCAATGACCTGTGACATGGTTTAGGGTTCTCATTGTTTTCGGTAATAATTATCGAACTACACAACATTTATGGCCTAAACCAATTTTTTTTTGTTTGCTGCTGCTACACATTAAATTCAATTTAGGGAATAAAGGTTTCTATATTTGGTTCTAATCTCATCAACTCGCACCAATTTAAATGCTGGTTCTGCATCTACCAGAGGTAGGCGCCCATGACTGAGGTGTTACTAGCAATATTAACCTACCTATATTATAAATTGAGAGTTTGTTGTTTGTGCAGACTATAGAAAATGAAATTTTTCCGCCAAAGGTTGCGGCTAGGATTTAAGGCATGAGAAGATGCAAGGTTCGGTTACGTAGACGTCCTTCCAACGTCTGCTGTCGATTTCTAAGCAGCTTGGTAAGCGAAATCCCTAAACAGGTTGTATTAGTTGACCCAGAACTTTTTTTTCATGTCGGATTTGGTTCAGGTTTTGGGTCATGTCAAGGATTGCTACCCCTAGAGTTAAGCATATCAAATGTTGAAAACTAGCTAATAATGGACCTATGGAACGGTATATCAGTTATGTGATGTAACCTGCTGTACTAAAATGGACTGCGCAAAATTGTATTGGATAATTTAAAATGTAGAGTAACCTTATATCCCAACCTATAATATCTATATATGGTGTTAAAAGGCGCACATTATAACATTAGATTGAGCTAGAAGCATCGTAACACTTTTTTTTTTTTGGCAGCCTATAGATTCTGAACTTTTAGCTTTCATGTGGTACTTCAAACTGTGAATGTGATTCAGAGTCCTCGCCATCTAATCTTATTTTATTTGCCACATAACAAGTGCTACGAATTGGAAGTTAGATGTTAAAAGTTGCTATATGTGTGAATACTGATATTAATATGGTTCATCTACTTTTGTTTCATTTCAGATATGAATAGAGTAATGTACTGACCTTTAGATCCATGGATCTTGATCGATACCGAGCAATTGTGTGGGTTCTTCTTACACCATGTCAACCGTATACCCAACAAGGTAAGATGCTTATATTTAGTTTAGTTAATTATATCCATTGAGCAAGAACAACTAAAAATGTTTTTTACTGCAAATCAGTGGGAAGAGCTTGAGAGGCAGACAACGATCTTCAATACTAGAATGATTTGGTCGAGCGCGCCACAACACGCGCGGGTATAAACCTAGTTATTTGTTATTGTTTGTTGATATAATGTGCAGGCTTTTACATATTTCTTGCAATTGTAGGTACAATGACAAACAGAGTGCAAAGTTGCAAAATTAGCCTGCCTTTGCGAGTCCATTAAACCAAACATGCAGAGTCAAACGAGCCTAGGCCATTGAAGAAGAGGGTCATGGTGGAAAGAGGCAGAAACAGGTTTAGAACACAACTATATGTATGTTTATACAAATTAAGTGATTTTGATGTTTATGTTAGTAATAATTCTTGTCTTGAAAATAAAACCATCACGAACATTAACCTTCATCTTATTAATTTAATTGTTGTCTCAGGTAGGGGGAGGAGTAGATGCTAACACGGATGCGGATATTAATGCCATTCGTGAAGAGTGGTCTAGTTATGCCGCAACCTTCATTTTCAAGTTATCCGTACGTTTAGTCTAGACTAATGTAATGTAATGTATTGACACAATATTTTTGTAACTAGTGGTAGGATTCGACAAATGCTAATTGTAATTTTTTTGTGGTATATATAATATATGCAATTTTATTTTGAAATTTATTGATTTTGTTATTATAAATATAAATATAAATCCAGATTTATTAGTTATTTTGCAGATTTTTTTTAGGTTAAAAAAAAACATGACACGCAAAATTAGTGTCATAAAGGTGTGTCGTAAATGCATGTCATGAAAGAGTGTCATTAAAAAGTGTGTCATAAATGCGTGTCAAAAAAGCGTGTCGTAAAGGAGTGTCATAAACGCGTGTCATTAAAAGATGACACGCACCTGCATGTCATAAACCTTTCTTGACATGTTCTTCCTTGACACTTTTCTGTGTGTCATAAACACCCTTTTATGATGCGCAATGCGCGTCAAGAAAGGGGTATTTTTCTAGTAGTGAAAGTTCCTTTTTGTATTTTTCTAAAAAGAGGTTTTTAGTAAAAACTCAAACTCGTTTTATTATCTATATTAATGAAATTCTATTTTACATGGTACATATACAAATACGATCAGGACGTAATATTGATTTGGGTTTACAGTTCGTTTTATTTATGAATGAATGAATGACTGCAAAATTAGTAAACATCTTAGGGGTTGTTTATCACGGTTCTTAATGAGCTCTTATTGTAATAGATGTTTGAATCAGTCAGTCTATTTGTTTTGCGAGTAGATGTCTGAATCGGTCAGACATTTATCTCTAAATGTGCAAGGATTATACTGAGTCTAAATGGTTTATTCTTATAGTTATCTATTAAATCCCCTTTAACACATCTCATAACTAAATATTTATTATTTAATAGTATAATTTAAATAACATTAGCAGACTGTTACTAAATTAATATAATAAAATTTGGAGCAAATTTTGAACTTTGAACAATGATAATGTGTAAACTTTATATTAACAAAATAATATAAAATAGTAAAAAATTACTTTTAAGCATATCCCATGATAGTATATAAAAATATTATGTAATTTAAAAGTTTGTTACCCGTTTACGTAAATTTGCCTTTATATTGTAAAATATAATATGTGCATTAGTTTCTTTAAAAAAAAATTGAAGAGATCATTTAGTTTTAAAATCCAAACTAAATTAATATATAAGTACCGAATACTATTTCCACAATGTTTTTCCCGAAATTTCCCAGCCTCTTAATCGATTCATAATAAAGAAAAACTCAATTAATATTCTCATAAAAGGAAGTAACCGAATGATGGTCGTTTAACCATCTTTATTGTCAAAAGGCCAGATTAATTTGGTTTTATACGGCTGTGATTTTGTACCAAGAAGCTCGTGATTTGTTCACAAAAAGGATTGCATGGGAGTTGTAAAGTATATTACACCCACTCGCTTTAAAGACACCCACACGAACAAAGAATTGTTGCATAGTTGGTTGATTTCTTCCGGAAATCATTTATGTTCCTAAATTTACATCTGGAATTTTAGAAAAAAGCAGTATCGTATAAGAACCTTATTTTTTAAGTGTATGGATTAAGTATCAATTTTTTTTTTTTAAACGATCAACTAAAGTATTGTCGGGTACTCTGTACGCGGCCCCCAATGGCCGAAAGGGGCCCAGACGGCCTCTAGTCCGTACGGACAGAGCCCTTCGGCCCACCCGTCTCCTGTTCCAGAGAAAACTCGGCCCACAAACCCGCCCGAAGGCACGACGGTAGTGAACCGGTAAACCCTGGAGGGATCAGGAGTCGAACCCATGACCACAAGGATCAAGGGTCTCTCCATCACTTCCCAACCACCTGCCCCACCACAAGGGTGGGGGTATCCATCACATGGCTCCCGTGGGAATCGAACTCGGCTCCCCCAAAGAGAGAACCGACCCTTTTACCACTAGGCCACATGATCAGGATATAAGCACTTATGAGGTTTAGCCATGTAAATATGTAATCAAGGGTCGTGTGATAATTCCCCATTTCCCCTTTAATGCTCCGAACGCTTGCTCAACATTCTTTGTTGCCTTTTACGCCTTAACGAATTTCTTTTCATTAGGATCGGTCGGATATCGAAACGCTTTCACAAACCTTGACCAGATTGGGTAGATGTCATCGGTAAGATAATATCCACGTTTAAATAAGTGGCCATTTTAAGTAAATGGACACTGCGGCACCGTTCCGTTTCGTTGGGTAAGAAAAACTAGGGATTGTTGGAGGACATTTATGTCGTTTAGTGAACCCGGGGGGGGGGGGGGAATCCATGCCAAAACCACATATCTTGCGAAGCAACCACTTCTATCATGATCGTAGGGTATTGGTGATCGCCTCGCATATATTGTCCTCGTAATTCCCTAGGACATGCTCGCCATACTAAATGAGTGCAATCAATGATACTGATCATGCCGAGAAGGTAATGTCTTTCTTCGTATGCTTCATACAAACATGCAATGTCATCACTTGTTGGTCTTCGTAAAAACTCAGCCCCGTATAACTTAATGACGATATTGCAGAAAAATTATAAACATTCGCACAACGTCCTCTTAGACACACATAAATACTCATCGTATTCGTCTGGGGGATTACCAGTTGCGAGTTGTTTCACTGCTGAATATACTTTTTGCATGGGCGTAAAACTCTTTCTAAATCGACCGTCTATGCTCTATATGAACCATTCGAAGTTTGCTTTAACATCTGCTACAATTTTTAGAAATAGACGTCTCGACATGCGATACCTTAGTTTAAACTGTGCGTCAGTGTATTTTGGTACTTCAGCAAAATAGTCATTTATTAACCGAGCATTGCCTCCCTCGCAATCACGTGGCACATATCTTTTTTTTAGATGTTGTTGTGTCTTGCTCTACAGCCCGCTTGCCAAGGTCCGTGAGAAACTTAAGGCTACTATCGCCTGAGTGTAAAATCGGGTGCACTTTGAGTAGGGGAATGATAACTTGATCATCTTCTATGTCAACGTCACTCACTTTTTTAAAAGTATGGATATAATTTCTATTTTTTATACTAAACCGTGAGATTGTTTTTTGTTTTGTTTTTATAGACCTTTGATAAAAACGGTCACAAAATATAACCGTTTGAACAATTATAAAAATTCACAAATTACATTCAACGATAAAAAGGGTATTAAAAAACATAAAAATTTGACCGTTGCAATTAAGATACCAAAGTACTAGCCGGTTAGATAGAACCAGAAAACGGTTCACGAAACCCCTACCAGGACGGGTGGCGGCGATGTTACCGTACTGGTAGTGGGGTATCCGTGACCTTTTCTGGTGACGCCCCGTCTCCCCTTATAACATATCTATTATGAATGATTTTTTTTTTCATAAAATCAGATGCATATTAACTAATTAAATCTTCGTCTAAATTAATCATAAGACGTAAGAAATGTAGCTACCTAGATGACTGCACATATTATTTTTTTAAAATCATATACATATAAAATTTTCATAATTTTTTCGGTGAAAATTACGCTAAGGAAAAAAATTGGCGGGGCACCCTCACCCATGAAAAATCCGCCTATGCAGCAAACCATATATATAAGCAAATCGTTCATTCGTTCCCACTAATTATTTAGGTATTCAGACTCGATCACCTCATACGTACACACAACCTTTCTATAGGGGAGGGTTATCTTGAGAACGCTAAATATTGTGAGAACCGTGAGAACAAGTAAAAAAATCAATCAAGATCAATTTTTTTTTAATACAAACCTCATTATAATCAAAACACAACATTAATAAATGAATTTTCTTTCCAAATAATTCATCTTTTATTGCAAAAACACTTTCAAATTAACTTTTTACACATGTGTAAATGAAACAGTTTATACATTATTTACACATGTGTAAAAACAATTTATTTTCGTATACGTTTGAATTTTTACGCGTAAATTGTGTTTTTGAGATTGTATTTTAGTAATAAAGATAAATGTAAAAAGAAATTTTGAATTTGAATGGTTTTAGATGCCGTTCTCACGGTTCGCACGAAATATAGGTGTTCTCAAATTAACTTTCCCCTATATATATATACTGTTATTCAGGGGTGTTCAACGAATCGAATAACGAATTTTCGAATTATTCGAATCGAATTTCTCGAATTTTTATTATTTTTACCTTAATTCGTATTCGATTCGTATTCGCTTAAAAAACAATTTATTCGATTCGTATTCAGTTCGAATAAAAAACTCGAATTCGAATAAATTCGATTTAGTTCAAATTCACCATAAATAATAAATTGTTTTAGAGACTATGGGTTCTTAGAGTTTTACTAAAATTTAGAAATTCTTTTTTTTTTTCAATGTGTATATTTATGTATATAATAATGTGTATGTGTATATATATTTAAGAGAAAATTACACAGATTGTCCTTTAGTTATTACAAAAATTGCATCCTATGTTCTTTTTTGAAATTTTTGACTCCTTATGTCCTTTGTTTTATACACTTGTTACACCCTATGTCCTTTAGGCCAAACCAAGTTAAAAAACTCGGTTAAATGGGTCACATGCCCTTCACGTGAGGGGCAAATATGTCTTTTCCCCCCTTATGTCTTCTCCCCTTATGTATCTGAATTGACTGGTAAGTTAACCAGGTCAACTCCTCCTCTTAATCTTCAAGTCTAGACCACCACCATTCACCATCGCCTCCACCTCCCGCTACCTCCACAGCCATGACCACCACCCCCAAAAACCTCCACAGCCATGAGAGAGAGAGAGAGAGAGAGAGAGAGAGAGAGAGAGAGAGAACGTGATAATTGAACCCCTCGGAGTCCACCACCGCCTTTATAATCATGACGAACCACCACTGAATCACCCAAACCCTCGTCGTTCGCCACCACTGTACTCCGTCCTCCGCCACAAGCAGACACCGGAACCCCACATACATCACCAACTGATCAACAACCCCAGACACCGCCGCCGCCTCCTTTGTTTCTATCACCGTCTCTCTCTCTCTCTCCCCCCCCCCCCCGCGTCTGTCTTTCTCCCTCGCGTCTCTATCTTTCTCTTTCGATCAGATAAGAATGTTGGGGTGGATTGTGGGTGTGAAACGGGTGTTATAGGGTGTAGTAACCGAGGTTCACCGGTAGGGAAGGGGTCCGGCCGGTGCTCCGCCGGCGATGGAGGCCTCCGGCTCCTCCTTTCTTCTCTCTCTCTTCTCTAAGTCTCTCTCTCTCTCCACAGGATGGTTAGGATTCTTAAAATGAAGCCCTAATTGAATGAAGCCCTAATTGACAGAGGATGGTTGGAGGGAGGCGGTGGTGATGTAGGCGGAGGATTGGAGGGAGGCAGTGGTGATGTAGGCGGAGGGTTGGAGGGAGGCAAGAACTGAACTTTTTGTTTTATTATTATTACACAAATTGTCCTTTAACGAGGTGAAAAGACAGGATTGCCCCTCACGTGAGGGGCACGTGAGCAACTTATCCTTTGTGAAAGTTACAATTATGGATTAACTCTTTTAAAACTTTTCACGCGTTATCCTTTATTTGAAAAATTATATCATTTCTTGTCATTTTAATTAATCGGAGTTAAATAATTTTGTTAAGTTAAGGGCATTATTGTCTTTTTATCCATAAAGGACTAATCTTGTAATGGTAAAGTTTTTTTTTTTGTTCTTTTAATTAATTCTTTTCTTTTTACTTTTCACCAATTTTGTTTTATAGAGTTTTTTTTAAACTTTATTAATTAATTTATTAAAAATACATTACATTACATTAACTTTATTTATTTTTAAAGTTAGATATACTTAATTTATTTACTCTTTCATTTATTAAACTTTGTTGTATATATTTATTACAAAAACAAATGGTTTAAAGAAACTTCATAGGTCGCATAATTTTAAATATGTTAATAGTAAATATTTAATATATAAAAATACCTTATAAAAAACATATAATACTTGTACGGTGATAAAGGTATATTGGGAATAGGATATTAACCCAAATGGGTTGGCGGGTTAACCTGACCCATTTAACCTATTTATATCATATTTTATTTTTTAGGTATTTTATGCTATAATTATAACTTAAAAAGAAAATATAAGATTTAATAATTTATTTTTTATATTAATTTATAATTTTTTTGTTAAATTTTATTTTTAAAACAACATTATGTACAAAAAAAATATAAGAAAATAAACAAAATTTGGTTCAATTTAAGAATCATCATGTTTATAGTTTTCTTACATATATACAACAAATAAAGTTACATGACATAACCGTAGGGTACAAATAACCAATAATTACAAATGCCAAGTATACATACGATTTTAAAAAATAAAGGAAAGTTTACAAAATGAATGGTTTAATAAACATATGATTTAAAAAATGACATAGTAAATATATTAAGCATAGCTAAATCTAAAAACGAATATAAACAAATTAAATATATCTAACTCTAAAAATAAAAATAAATAAATTTAAAATAATATACATATATATATATATATATATATAGTAAAGATCAAATACAAAGTGTTTTTTTGGTAAGAACTGTGAGAATCAAAGGGGGTAAAAAATTTTTATTTTTTTTAGAATTTTTTTCCCATGTGCTTAAACATACGTTCTAGATGAATAATACAAAAAAAATTAAAATTTTTTAGTGTAATTACGTCATTAAAGTAAATACATTAGTTTACACTAGAGTAATTATGTAATTACTCTACACGTAATTACTCTACACCAATTTTTTTTAGTTTTCAATACTATAATACATGTTTAACAATATGGGAAAAAAATTTCGAAAAAAAATACCCTCCTTTGATTCTCACAGTTCTTACCAAAAAACACTTTGTACAGGATCTTTCTCCTATTAATATATATATATATATATATATATATATTAATTTGACTAATTAATTAATTAATACAATTTTAAAGAAACCAATAAAAACAAAATTGATAAAAAGAAGAATAAAAAAGCTTTATTATTTATAGGCATTGTCCTTTATGGGTAAAAAGAAATAATCTCATTGACTTAATAAAATTATTTAACTCCAGTTAGTTAAAAGGACAAGAAACAAGATAAATTTTCAAATAAAAATATAACGAGTGAAATTAAAATTTTTTAAAAAACTTGATCCACAACTATAACTTTCATAAAGGACAAAAATTATAGTTTAATCTATTTTTTTACATGGGCTACTTTCTCAAATATTACACTAACACTTACACTTCTAATTCTAGTTAGTGTATTTCTAGCTACCTAACACATATAGGAAAATATAGAGAAATTAGAGAACTGGAAGAATTGAACAAATACTATCTTAAAGAAAACTTGCCATTTAATAAAACAACACATAGGATCAAAATTTAAATAAATATGATCACAAATGAATATATATATATATATATATATATATATAGGTTTAGGATCCTGTACAAAGTACATTTTTCGTGAGAAGTGTGAGAAGGACTAAGAATTGGCATGTAGACATCATGTTTTGGATTTAGGAATGATTTTTTAGATTGTTTTGCCTATAAAAACACCAAACACAACAATCTAAAACACACTACAATGTATTATAGCCATTAAATTTAAAAAACAGCCAAAACACACTACTTAACGCTTAAAACACACTACTAATGTTCTTAGCATGGTGTTTTAAGTTTTAAGCCTAAAATACATTGTTTTCGGGTTTTAATTGTTATGTTTGGTGTTTTTATAGACAAAACAATCCAAAACATCACGACTAAGTTCAAAAAATGATGCCTAAGTATCAATTTTTAATCATTCTCACACTTCTCACAAAAAAAAACACTTTGTATACGATCTCGACCCTAAATATATATATATATATACACACATGTGTGTGCGCGTAAAAATACTCATTTTAACCTTGATCTTTATATTTGAAGGATAATTATACGCGTTCTTGTATATAATACTAAAAAAATTACTTACACACATAGGTGTAAGTTCCTGTATAAAGTGTATTTTCGTACAAAGTGTGAGAAATCTATGTAATCACTGTGTTTTAAATTTTGGCTATGATGTGTTCAATTGCTTTTGCATTGTATTATATTAAAAAAACACCAAACGTAACAATTTAAAACAAAATCAAATGTATTCTACACATGAAATTTAAAACATATTAATTACTTTCCTCGCATGGTGTTATAGATTGCATGTTGAGAATACATCAACTATGTTTTTTATTGTTACGTTTTGTGTTTTTCTATATAATAATATGCCAAAAGACTATAAAACATCATTCATAAAATTTAAAACACAATGCCTATATAGACTTCTCACACTTTGTATGAAAAATGCATTTTCCACAGGATCGCCACCCTATACACACACATATATAGAGAGAGAGAGAGAGTTTATTTCGAATTTTCTAGGGCAAGGTATTTTTTCTTTCCAATTCTAGGAAACTTTTGCTTACTAAGCCCAGCTAATAAAGGTGTGTTAGCTATATATATATATATCTTCCACAGAATAAGTTCCAACTACTTGTCTTCTCACCTTTTCCGTGTGTGTGTGTGAAAAGAGATCAAAACCATCGATCTCCTTACCACCACCACACACTCCCAACAAAACTTATAATCTCCATCTATATATATTCACAACTGTTACTTGATCATCATCTTTTGTCAAAACCCAAAGTCCTAAATGAAGAAAACTAGCAACCTTTGTGAAGAACAAGATTACCCCAACAAGCAAAACCTTAGTTTCCAAGATGATTCTGATGATGAATCAGAAGATGTTGACCACAGTTTTACTAGTCTAACCCGACCCAAAAATGGATCAACTTCAAGTAACAGCACAGTTGAGGAGATCAGTGATAAGAAGGCCACCGGTTCGGTTCGACCGTATGTTCGCTCCAAGAACCCGAGGCTCAGGTGGACACCTGGTCTCCATCTACGATTTGTTCAGGCTATTGAACGATTGGGAGGTCAAGAAAGTTAGTATAATTAACCTAACTTTTATAAGTTTATATGCTTGATTTGTTTATTTAGTAATTTAATTATATTATATGTTCGTTTAACTTTGATTTTAATGGCATGCACAGGAGCGACACCTAAATTAGTTCTTCAACTAATGAATATCAAAGGACTGAGTATCTCTCATGTCAAGAGCCATCTTCAGGTACTGATTCGATTCTCTCAAGAAAAAAAATAATATATAATTACAAGTATCGATCTGTTACGATACCTATAATTATATATATATATATTTTTTGTAAATATATATTTCAAATAAAAATTTGAGGTTAATTTGGATTTGTTTCATTCAGATGTATAGGAGCAAGAAGGTAGATGATCCGAATCAAGGTATGATTTCAATTTGATGTACAAAAATAAGTTTGAAATTAGGGTTTCTAAAATAAACTCCACAAAATTAAATTTGTCCTTCATTTATTGATGCAAAACCTTCAGGTGAGATTCCGGATAATTAAAGATTTTGAGTGATTCAAAAAAGGAGGTTCATACTAGTTGAATAAATTCACATAAAATCAAATAAATTAAGTTTCAATTGTTTTTTTTTTTTTTTCAAAATCCAAGTTTCATTTTTTTTAATGACAAATTAACAATTTACTCCTAATTTACTCATATTTACCACCAATCCTACACTATACAGAATTACAATCCTACATTTCTAGGATAGAGAGAAGTCACCTTATCACTACATGATCATGTCTTTAGGGATGAAAAAAGTTATATTATTGTAATTAACAATTTATATTATTGCTCATGTTGATTCAGAACAAGGGATTCTTAATGAGGGTGATGATCACCATATTTTCCACCTCAGCCAACTTCCAATGCTCCACGGCTACAATCAAAGGACAATTTATAACTTTAGGTATCATCTACACTTCAAAACTTCTTAATTTCTGATTACAAAAAAATAGCTTTTGAGAAACATTGACCTAGCTACCTAGTTCTTTATTTGTATTAATGAAAGGGAAAATAACAAAAGTGAACATTAACCAAACAAAAATCAGGAATAAACATTGGAGGAGACTACCTGTATAGCCTCTTCACGGAGAAAGAGGGACTTCAGAACATGACACCTATTGGAAGATGTGGGAAGAGGGAGTTGTGTAGCCTTTAAAATTGGGTTATGGGATTCATACACCATGTGACGTCATATTCTGGGGGTGTGACATCACATTCTGGGGTATGTGGCAGCCTCCTATTGGTATATGATGTGGGCCAGGGTGTATGAATCCTAAATAGGGGGTGTATAAATCCTAATTACCTTAAAATTTGGTGTACCGACTAATTTCGATCGATTAAATTGTAACAACTTTTAATTTTGTGAGATAGAGGCTACCCTAGCCTCCAAATGGGATTACCTCTAATACAAAACCTCAATGTCTGAAACTCCTTGGGTTGTGTATGAAATGGCTAGGTGCCAGCCGTTTCACTAGGCTTAAACGACTCAGCTTCCCTAGTAATTTCCGTATTCCCTTAGCCATTTTTTGCTTCTTTTTAGCGGCTCGTTTCCGGGATGACATCTCATACTCCTACTCTAAGTTGTTTTCCTAGCGGCTCTACTGAGCCGTTTCCCTAGTATGTAGCTGGTTCCCAAAAAAGTGGCTATAGAGACGTACGGATAGTTTTTAGAGGCTTCATGCAATACTAAGGGCTGTTTGGTAAGCCTTTCAATGAGGCTCTAAACCATTCAGCGCTGAATGATTCAGCATTCAGCGCGTTTGTTTCAGCTTCTGAATGGAATAGTTAAGGCTGAACCATTAAGCACACTGAATTAGGCTGAACCTTAATGAAGCTCTCCTACCAATGTGGGACAAGAAAATTAACCATTAAGAGGTCCAATTTAATGATTCAGCACTTAATCAACCAAACAGCCCCTAAGTGTGATATATAACGAAACAGCTGAAGGCTGGAGACGCCTGTACAAAATGAAACGACTTAGACGCGAGGGAATATAAGAGCTGCTAAAAAAATGAATGAAACAGCTAAGAACTATAGAAAATGGCATGGTTGGCATGGTTGATCCGTTTAAGACAAATTTAAGGTAACTACTAGGGCTCAACCTTTAACTCTTACCCTAGCCGTTTCAGTGTTAGCGCAACATTTTTAGATATAAGGGTTGTATGTTAGGGGTTGCAATCATCTAGAGGCTATGTAGTCTATATCGCAAAAACTTGTAAACATGTTTGTGTTTTATTCGTTACATTTTGGGTCTCACAAAGAGTGTAACGTCTACAAGCTTTGCCTCTTCACACAGATGGCATTCTCTGACTACAAACTTTTAATTTGTGTGAAGCCCTACATTTTAGCTTCTTGCAATGTTTATTCCTTCACACTTTTGTGTTTGGTGAATGTTCATTTTAGTGATGTCCCTTAATAAACTATAGCTTCACTATTTCATATACAACAAGTTTTCCATCAATGTATAGGAACATTAAAAGGGTTAATTAAACAACAAACTCAAGCTTAAAAACGTCTGAAAATATATTAATGTTGTATTTCTGTTTTAGATATCAAGATGGATTACGGAATCCTCAAGCGAACCCAACCTATAACCCTATCATGGCCGGATTAAAACACGGGGTTTATGGTCCGACCGCGGACAAAATTCTCAACATCAGGACCGGTCATTCAACTTTCAACCAAGATCATGCAAATTGGAAAAGCATACACAACACTAATATAGAAGAATCTCAGTTGGGGGTATTCAAGAATCTTGATGGAATAACAATGCTTAATCAAATTCAAAGAAAAAACACTAGGATGGACACGAATGTTACAGTCGAAGATCGAGAGCAAGAGAAAAAGGCACTTAAAAGAAAGGAACTTGATCTTGATCATGAATCCGAGCTTCTTGATTTGAGTCTGTCATTACAAATGAAGATCCCAAAGAAGGATCATACGAACAATAAAAAGGGAAAAGATGGCTTAAATGAAAACGATTTGTCTTTATCTTTGTTTTCGCCAAGTTATGATTCATATTCTAGTAGTATTACAAGATCAAAGCATGCAGAAACAGTTGGTTGTAGCAGTGCATCTCTTGATCTGACTTTGTGAAAGAGACAAAGATTAAGTGAGATTTTGAAGGTACATTGTCCCAGAAAACATTGCATAGATTATTGACTGTTGCTATACATGATATCATGTGTATGTGTGTGTGCATGTGTCTAGTGAGTCAGGTACT